>OY728162.1:1474750807-1477150807 GCA_963277665.1 Viscum album | reverse complement strand
CTTTAAATCCTAGGGAAAATAAAACATATAAAGGGTGAGCTCAAATGATCAGTAAGGGTAAGCATAGAGAGCATAAAACAATCCATAAACATTTGATTGCAAAAACGTGAACATAAAATCTGAACATCAAAATCATGAGCAACAACATAAATCCTGGAAGTACACAAGGCATAGATCATAAAGGAACATTAGTCATGATAAAATATCTTGGTAATAAAACATGTAATTGTGGAATCCATTAAGCACATGTTATGATTTCCATAGTAGCCAAGGCATTGCTGCCAAGACCATCTTAGTGGACAAAGTCATATTCTGAATCGAGTTCACTCCTCCATCCAGTCCTGTAACACTAAACCGGATTAACGTACTATTCCATCCATGTTTATCTCATGAGATATAAATATTTACCCAATGAATTGGAGAGAGATATAGTTACCAACCATCTCATAATGAAATAATTCTTATGTGTGCCACAAAATCATAAATCATACATCATAGCATAACCCATGTAATAAAAATGGCATTCTTAAACATCGTGCCATCATAACATAATCTATATAAGATAAAATGACTTTATAAAAATAATTCCATCATAATATAATCAAATCAATGTAAAAATATGGATATAAACATAACCCTATATTATCTTAGATGGAAACTAATTTTGATAAAACTCATGAACTCCATTCTTGAGGAAAATATCCTTTCTACTTCAAAAACATTTTTTCCTTTCTTAAAATGTCATATAATTTTAAACTAAAATATGTTGATTAAAAATAAACTTGAACACTTGTAAATTAATCTTCGTGGAAATAATTTTCTAAAAATCCATTCATGCCGTATAAGTTAATGAAAAAAATTATTCTCGTACTTTTATCGGAAAAGTCAAAAAGTACCTCGTATGCTAAACAAAAGAAATATTCCTTCTATACGATGTGGTAAAAGTTAGAAAAGGGTAAAAATTTCCTTAAAAATACATGAAAGGAAATTAAAAATTTTTTGAAAACATTTTGAGAACATATGGACATGGATAATAAACATAACCCCCAGTAAATACTTACGCATAAACAATCTCTGATAAGAATGAGATTGGAATAATTATCCCTTACCTTATGTCTGGTATGCTTCATATGTATCCAAACCTCTTATAGAATGATCTAAATAATGTCATTGACTTATTACAGAATCATATTCATTGTTATTATATCATATATGGTTCACTTAGGTATTTATATTACCTGTTCATTTGTCAATTCCATGTTAAAGTAGCGTTTTGGGTAAAATTGTTTCATTTATCGTACGTGTTTGGACTTGTTGTTCTTGATATTGTTATTACTTATATCATGATTTAATTACTTCATGAATGTAAAACATTATTTATATATCATATATATTCATAATATATATATATATAATAGATATATAAATGAAATGAAACACACTTTTAATGGAGACGGTAGGCCGTACGTACGCATGAATGTTGTTTTCCTTTCTTTATTGACTTGAATGGAAGTAAGTAGATGAAATATATATATATATATATATCCAGTAGCATAATTATGTCATATATTTCATTATTATTCATTATATATACTTTATGATCATTCTTGAATGGTTAACATGGAGAATGAATCTCATCGCGTCGTGGAGACGGTAGTCCGTACGTACGCACGAGCGATGATTTCATTCCCATGATCGTGGAATTGTATTGAAATGTAAGTATAATATTTCAGAATCAATATCAATTTACAATGATCATATATGGTTATTTATTTACACCATTATACCCATCTAAGTAAGGTGGTGGTCTAAAACAGATTACACCACGACGTGGAGACAGTATTCCGTACATACGCATGCCTGGTGATTTTGTTTTCCATACGATGGATTGAAGGTGAAATAGGGTTGTTTTATATTTATAATAACATATCAGTATATAATTAATACTTATGTTATTACTTTATAATGATAAAACTAAAGAATAAGAAGTAGAAGAAGAAAGAAACTTGAAAGAATCAGAAGAAGAGATTACCTCTTCTTCGACGCACCTCCTTTAAGATTCCTCTTAAGGAAGTAGAGTTGGTATTTTGAGAAAAAAAGAACCTCCAAAATATTTCTAGGGAAGAGGATAAGAGAAATTTTCAGGTTTTTTCCGAGCTTCAAGGCTCAAAAGGCTATGTAGAGAAGAGGGAAGGGGTGCCCTTTTTATAAGGGAGGAGAGGGGCACCTTTGAAAAAACATAAAATATTATTTTATAATAAAGTCATATTCAGTTTATAATAGCTCCAAATTGATTTATTTCAAAGATAAAGTTGGGATGGGTCTAAATCCTCTCAGAAAATATATTTTAGACAAGTTTAGGTTACAATTTTAACCTTATCATTTAGATTTAACTCTAAGTTAAATAATTTAACATTTACCGTGTCTTCTTGTTTTCTTACACTATATGGTTAATAAACATACTATAATAAGAAACAAGAACCCCAATTGGTTTATTATTAATATATATATTCTTATCTATGTAATTTGGATGAACTATAGATTTTTTAGGAATAAAATAATAGTTAATAATATAATATTTTGTTTAAAAACTATTTTATGTCAATTTTGACACTATTTGGTAATTTATTTTTGTGAAAATCATAAAAGCATGATTAGTTTGAAAACAGTTAATTAACTCAATACTACCATGTCATATTAACCTATAAAATTAGTGGAATTCATAAAAAGTCTCAAATTAAATTTACTTGGGTATTTATAATATCAATTATTTTAATATTTCATTATATAGGTAATTACTGCATCACCATTTTGTCATACATAACATGAATTATTTAATGTCTAAAAATTATAAATAAAATAATAATAGGTAGGAAATATTTTTATCTTTATAATGAATATTTATAGTCGAATTTATCGTATTCATAACCCTATATTAAAAATGAATTAGTTATTAAACTTTGATTTTAACTATTTTAACCCTTCTTTAAATAAATTAATAATAAATGTCCTAATCATATTCAAGTGGACCTAAATTGTCATATTTTATTCCTAAGGTTGGTTGTGGTCTAATTACACTTATCAAATAGAATTAGGATATGTGTTACGGTAATAATAATATCATTTTTACCCTTAATTACCCTATTTACTTTTAACCGTGGTAAATAAAAGTAAAAAGTTACTATTCACCAAAAATTATTTTCATCTCATTGAACCACATTTTATTCCTTGATATTAACCGTGTCCCTTGGATTTTTAAAATTCCACTCATAGAAGTGGTAAAATTATGTTTTATGTGAATTTCCAAATTCTCCTAGGAGGTGGGTAAAAGATAGTGAAAAGTTCAATAAAATTTTTATATATCTAAAATTACTATCAAATGACTCCAATGAATTACATTGAACTTATATATGTATTATGTATCAATTTTTACATAAAATAAATTTAAATAAAATAAATAATTTTTTAAATAAACAGTTAGTTTTTAAATAGTAACCCAGTGTTTTCACTATTCATCAAAAATTGAAAGTTTTCATAAAAATACCAAAACAAAATCACCCTAGGCTAATTTCAATATTGAGAATCCAAAAATTAAGTCCATTTAAAAATATAAAATTAATAAAATTTTAAAAATTGGGTATTAATATTCATAACGGCTAGTTTATATAACATATCGTTGTTTAGTGAAACTTGGTATTGCGTACAACACACGCTATCATGGAAGGTCATAATTGTGTGTAATGCAAGCCAATTCAGGGATGCATGTGGTGCAAGCTCCTTTTAGTGTAGCGTACAACACAAGACATCAATAAAATTAAAAAGAATATTTTTCATAAAATCTCAGGGTGTTACATTCTACCCCCCTTAAAATGAATTTCGCCCTAGAAATTCGTCGGGGTTATAAATGGTTTACTACTTGAAAGTTTCTTTAATAGAAACCCACATCGTAAAAATTAATACCAAAACCAATCATTAAAAACTAAATTATGAAACATAATGGTTACCCAAATTAACTAATCAATGGGTTTCCACATAAGAGAACATAGGTGAGAATATGGATATGGAAGAGAAATGTAACCATCATGTTCTGATGGAGAGTGGTAGAGAACATGGCAATGAAAAAGAAAACAATCACAAAGCCCGAGATTTGTGATGATATAAGGTACCATCTGATTCATCGGATATAAGGGCACTAGGACAGCATTTTTGGTTTTCAAGATCATTTCCCTAAAGTTGAAGAAATTGGAATTAGAAGAAATATTTTCTTGATTTTTGTACAGTCTCACCGTTGGTCATTCCATGGACAAATTCCACTTCATCTATTAAAGAAATAAAGTTGAATTTGTCATTCATGAAGTGTTAGTAGATCATGTGATAGAATGATGGTTCATTCCATCTGTCTCAAAAAAAGGGTTAGAAAAAGATATCAAAAATACATAAGGCCATCTATAGTGAGATTAATCATATATGGTTCCTAAAATGGACTTATACTTCATATATCATACTGATTAATATAATAAAACTGGTTTCTACTAAACAGGGACTTCATGTAGGCCAGTGGTAGGCGATAAAGGTCTGTTGCACTTCAGTTGTGGGTTCGATTCCCATAGCCTTGTCTGACGTGATGGGTTATCGTCTATCCTGGAGGTTTTCCTTTTTCTAAAACTACCTTATTATTACATTCCATAAATAATATCGAAAAAAATTCAATCCTTAAACAATTCTATCTGATTTACAACATAATTCATTCCAATATTTAGGCTTATCCAAAATACATATGTCCAAACTCATAGTATAAATAAAATGATTACTTGAAATGTCATAAACCAATCATGTGAATATCATCATTTATCCCCCATATATCTTGTTGGTCAAATTCCAATCATGTGAATACCTTAATCATGTATTCTCATGAAAAATAAATACCCATTGAACCTTAGTGAAAAAATGAATGTTGTCAAAGGTTAACTCTTTCCACATACCAAAATCCAAAAATTCTATATACTCAAACCATGATATAACCTTGTACTTATATCAGTCATGAGCTCGTGAATACTATCAAACATTTAATTTTCTCATTATCCCTTCATTAGGCGCATATCATCTACTTTCCAAAAATATTTGAATATCCTTTTGTGGTTACTGATACCATTCAACATATACTTTCAAATAATTTAGGAAAAACAATAGTGTAACGATCCTTAGATGTGTCTTTATTCCATAGTACCATTACCTATACAGCATAACTCTTGATAAACATAAATCATTCCACTACCTTTTTAAACCATTGACCGAGATTCAACAATTATTTCATCTCACAGATCATTTGAAGTCTCTTCATCATCATCAACATAAATACTACCCATACATCCATGCTGATTCTCTTCATGAGACATTCCCTTAGGGAATTGGTTTTCATAATGCCCGTGCATTCCACATTTAAAAGATTTAACCATTTTTGATGTCTTAGCAATACCATTATCCTTGTCCATGGTGTTAACTGATCCTTTTCCTTTGCAATTACTGGCTTTGTGTCCTTCCTTTCCACAACCAAAGCATCTTCTAGTTCTTTTGAAACATTCTCCTTGATGTCTCTTCCCACATGATTCATAGGAGGAAAATTGAACTTTCTTTCCTCTATTATCATCATGAAACTCCATATTTCTCTTATTAGCTGAGTCATGAAACTTACCAAAGTTGAGATTATTGATCATATTATGAGATTGCTGATTAGGCATAATAACGATGTTTCACCTTCCAAATCCCATTCAATTTCCTTCATCATAAATAATATCATTCCATTTTCCATCATATTCTCTATTAACACGAATATTATGGTTTCCATCCATTTTCTAAAACCCAAAAAGAATAGTGTGAGAGGCATAAATCATGCTAGAAAAACAACATAATCAGGGGGAGTACTTTCAATATCTAACATCATAGGTTTAATCCTATGTTATTCATGATCGTTATCATAATTCTAGGACTATAACCTATATGTATACTTAACCTTAGGGACATCCCTAGACATACCATAGAAATATCTCTAGGGATCTCACTAACGTTTTTGTATCTTAGTATCCAAAGGTTAACTAAACCTTTCCTCTGATACCAACTGTAGAGACCCAAAGCTTGACGTACATGGACATTAAATTACTTTTGTGGAATAATTAATACATAATGAAAACAGACACACAAGGACCATAATTGTTTAGTGTCTTTGGAAACTCAGAAAATAATCTTCTAATCGTGGTGAAAGATCTTCAACATCTCCCATAAAGATCTTACCCTTTTTGTTTTCTTACATAAAACATTTCTTTAAATCCGGGGGAAAATAAAACATATAAAGGGTGAGCTAAAATGCTCAGTAAGGGTAATCATAGAGAGCATAAAAAATCCATAAACATTTGAATGCAAAAACATGAACATAAAATCTAAACATCAAAATCATGAGCAACGACATAATTCCGGGAAGTACACATGGCATAGATCATAAAGGAACATTAGTAATGATAAACTGTCTTGGTAATAAAACATGTAATTGTGGCATCAATGAAGCACATGTTATGATTTCTATAGTAGCCAACACATTGCTGCCAAGACCATCTTAGTGGAAAAATTCCCATTCTGAATCGAGTTCACTCTTCGTTCCAGTCCTGTAACACTGAACTGGATTAACTTACCATTCAAGCCATGTCTATATCATTAGATATAAATCCTTACCCAATTCATTGGAGGGATATATAGGTCCCACCCATCTCATAATTAAATCATTCTTATGTGTGCCACAAAATCATAAATCATACATCATAGCATAACCCATGTAATAAAAAAAGGATTCTTAAACATCGTGCTATCATAACATAATCCATATAAGAAAAAAGGACTTCATAAAAATAATTCCATCATAACATAATCAAATCAGTATAAAAATAGGGATAGAAATATAACACTATATTATCTTATATGGAAACTAATTTTGATAGAACTCTTGAACTCCATTCTTGAGGAAAATATCCTTTCTACTTCAAAAACATTTTTCCTTTCTTAAAATGTGATATAATTTTAAACTAAAAGAAGTTGATTAAAATTAAACTTTAAAACATTTAAAGGAAGCTTCATGGAATTAATGTTCAAAAAATCCATTCATTCCATATGAGTTAAAGAAAAACATTTTTCTCGTACTTTTGTCGGAAAAGTCAAAAAATACCTCGTATGGTAAACAAAAGAACGATTCCTTCCATACGATGTGGTAAAACTAAGAAAAGGATAAAAATGTCTTTAAAAATATATGGAAGGAAATTAAACATTTTATGAAAACATTTTGAGAACATATGGACATGGATAATAAACATAACCCCCAGTAAATACTTACGCATAAACAATCTCGGATAAGAATGAGATTGGAATAATTATCCCTTACCTTATGTCTGATATGCTTCGTATGTATCCGAATCTCCTGTATAATGATTTAAATAATGTCATTGACTTATTACAGAATCATATTCATTGTTATTATATCATACATGGTTCACTTAGGTATTTATATTACCCATTCATTTGTCAATTCCGTTTTAAAGTAGCGTTTTGGGTAAAATTGTTTCATTTATCGTACATGTTTGGACTTGTTGTTATTGATATTATTATTACTTATATCAGGATTTACTTACGTCAAGAATTTAAAACATGATTTATATATCATATATATTTAGTATATATATATATAATAGATAGATAAATGAAATGAAACACACCGTTAATGGAGAAGGTAGGTCGTACGTACGCATAAACGTTGTTTTCCTTTCTTTATTGACTTGAATGGAAGTAAGTAGATGACATATATATATTTATATATATATATCCAATAGCTTCATTATGTCATATATTTCATTATTATTCATTATATATACTTTATAATCATTCTTGAATGGTTAACATGGAGAATGAATCTCATCGCGTCATGGAGACTGTAGTCCGTACGTACGGACGAGCGATGATTTCTTTCCCAGGATCGTGGAATTTTATTAAAGTGTATGTATAATATTTCAGAATCAATATAAATTTACAATAATCATATATGGTTATTTAGTTACACCATTATACCCATCTATGTAAGGTGGTGGTCGAAAATAGATTACACCACGGCATGGAGACAGTATTCTGTACGTACGCACGCGAGGTGATTTTGTTTTCCGTAGGATGGATAGAAGGTGAAATAGGGTTGTTTCATATATATAATAACATATAAGTATATAAGTAATACTGATGTAATTACTTTATAATGATATAACTAAATAAGAATAATTATATGAAGAAATAAACTTGAAAGAATCAGAAGAAGAGATTCCCTCGTTTTCGACACACCTCCTTTAAGATTCTTCTTAAGGAAGTAGATTTGGTCTTTTGAGAAAACCAGAACCTCCAGAATGTTTCTAAGGAATTGGATAATATAAATTGTCAGGTTTTGGGTTGGATTCAATGCTCAAAAGGGTGTTTATAGAAGAGGGAAGGGGTGCCCTTTTTATAAGGGAGGAGAAGGGAACCTTTGAAAAAACTTAAAATATTATTTTATAATAAAGTCATATTCGGTTTATAATAGCTACAAATTGATTTATTTAGAATCTAAAGTGGGGAGGGGTAAAAATAATCTCAACTAAGAGATTTTACACAAGATTAGGTTACAATTGTAACCTTATCATTTAGATTTAACTCTAATTTAAATAATTTAACATTTACCGTGTCTTCTTGTTTTCTTACACTATATGTTTAATAAACTTACAATAACAAGACAAAATAACCCCAATTGGTTTATAATTAATATATATATCCTTATCTAAGTCATTTTGACAGACCTTAGATTTTTGGGAATAAAATAAAAATTAATAATATAATATTTGTTTTAAAAACTATTTTATGTCAATTTTGACACTATTTGGTAATTTATTTTTGTAAAAATCATAACAGCATGATTAGTTAGAAACATGTTAATTGGATCAATAATAACATGTCATATAAACCTAGAAAATTAGTTTAATTCATAAAACGTCTAAAATTACATTTATTTGGGTATTTATAATATCAATTATTTTAATATTTCATTATTTAGGTAATTAATATATCACCGTTGTGTCCTAAATAACTTGAATTATTTAATATCTAAAAATTATAAATAAAATACCATTAGTTAGGAAATATTTTAATCTTTATAAGGAATTTTTATAGTCGAATTTATCTTATGCATAACCCTATATTAAAAATGAGTTAGTTATTAAAAATTGATTTTAACTATTTTAACCCTTCTTTAAATAAATTAATAATAAATGTCCTAATCTAATCCAAGTGGACCTAAATGGTCATATTTTATTCCTAAAGTTGTTTTTGGTCGAATTACACTTATCTAATAGAATTAGGGAATGTTTTATGGTAATAATAATAATATCATTTTTACCCTTAATTACCCTATTTACTTTTAACCGCGGTAAATAAATGTAAAAAGTTATTATTCACAAAAAATTATTTTCACCTCATTTAACCACATTTATTCCTTGATATTAACCCTGTCACTCGGATTTTTGAAATTCCACTCACAGAAGCGGTAAAAGTATGTTTTATGTGAATTTCCAAATTCTCCTAGGAGGTGTGTAAAAGACGGTGAAAAGTTCAATAAAATTTTTATATATCTAAAATTATTGTAAAATGACTCCAATGAATTACATTGAACTTATATAGGTATTATGTATCAATTTTGACATAAAATAAATTTAAATAAAATAAATAATTATTTAAATAAACAGTTTGTTTTTAAATAGTAACCCAGTGTTTTCACTATTCATCAAAAATTGAACGTTTTCAGAAAAATATCAAAAATTCACCCTAGTCTAATTTCTATATTCTGAATCCAAGAATGTTTTCCATTTAAAAATATAAAATTTAACAAATTTTAAAAAGTGGGTATTACTCTTCATAACGGCTAGTTTATATAACATATCGTTGTTTAGTGAAACTCTGTATTGCGTTCAACACATGCTATCGTGGAAGGTCGCGATTGTGTGTAATACAAGTCAAGTCAGGGATGTGTGTAGTGCAAGCTCCTTTTGGTGTAGCGTACAACACATGTCATCAATAAAATTAAAAAGAATATTTTTCATAAAATCTCGGTGTGTTACATATATGATAGTTATCACCTAGACATTGGAATGGTTGGTATGAATAGAATAAAGTAAATTATAAAAATATATTGTTTTTACATTTATGTAAAATAATTTTTTTTTGTAAAATTTATTAAAATTTAAAATTAAAATAATTTTAAAATAATGGAAATATTTTTTTAAAAACTATTTTTATTTAAACAAACACATTTTATCTCAGTAAATTTAAAAATAAAATTTTTGTAAATAATTTTATTTAAATGCATATAATATATATTCCTGAAATATTTATTGTTAATATTATGTGTTTTTTAGACACGAGAAAATAATTAATCTAAATTTATGATTAAAACTGTATTGTTCAAAAAATTAGTTTTTCCACCTTTTTTAGAACTTATTTTAATCATTATTTTTAGAAAATATTATTAAATATTTTTGAAAATGTAAATATAATTTTTTAAATATTCTTATAAAAATTATCTTAGGATGACTTTATGATATTTATTTGAAAATTGTAATACTTTGACGAATTGTGAATAACACAGAGTTTTAATTTTACACTAAATTTCCATTTAACATATTTATACCGATAAATTTTATTTTCAATTAGTTTTAATTTAAAATTTGTAAAATTATATGTCTATTAATCTAATTAATTTCATTGGATCCATTTTTGTTTAAAATTTTAATATAAAACACTTGTATGATTTTTAACTTTTTCACACTGAAAACACGCTTTCTCATCCCGTCTGTGAGATTAAATTTAAATTAAATATTGAAAATTATATAAATAGAATTTTAAAATATTAATTCAAAATATGAAGTAATAATAATTTATATTGCCTAATAAGTTCAAAATACATTTTCAAAAATGAATAGTGGATACAAAAAAAATAAATCACTACAGTTAAGGTAAAATTGGCTTTCTATGGGGTCAAACTAAAATGATAAAGGTTAAAATGACCTCAAAACTTGTCTAAAATTAATTTTTGGAAATATTTAGACTTTTACTTTCAAATAATATATAATAATATATTATAGAGTATTTTTCATATGAAAAAAAGGTTCAAATTTTTATTTTCAAAAATTACAAGTGTGCCACTAACCTCACTTTAAAAAGGACACCCCGTATCCTCTCCTCTTGACACATTAAAATATTTTTCGTAAGAAAATACCAATAAAAATCCATTAAAAACTTCTATAATATCTATTTAGAATCATTGTTTATCCAAAATTTATCCAAGGGAGAAATTTGTTAAGAATATATGGCTAATATCTAAAGAATATGAGATTTGAATGTTTACAATGTAACTCAAAACTTACATTAAGGTATTTGTAGCCTCTATGTTATTTTTATAATGCATATGATAATTATCCACTTGTTTTTTTGGGGTTTATATAATTATCATTTGACATTCTATATCATTAATCTACTCCTTTTCATGATATTAAATATTTTAATAGATGTTATGATTTTATTAAAGATCATGATTCAAAAGATTACTAGAGACGTAACGGATTTCCATATCACTTTTTACTTTTTTGAGATGTATATAATATTATTAAATTGTCAATTATATGTATTGTGTATATATTCAATGATTAAATTTTATTACATGAGCCTCAACCTAGTTGGTGAGGTATCCTTAAGTGCATCTAGAAGACCTAGGTTCAAAACCAGGAAGAGGAATATTTCTAGGTTACTATAGCAGTATTGTAGCAGAACTATACACTGTGTGGGTACTGTAGCAGAATTGTACACTGTACAGGTACTATAGCAGAACTATACACTGTGCGGGGTACTATTCGGTACTATAACAGTTGGAACTATTCACCTTGGGCGACTGATTTGGGCTTGGAGTCCTTAAGGCTTTCGAGCCACCCAGGCCTTGGGGTAAGTACAGATTTCTGGCCACCTATAAGGCCTTTGGCCTACTTGAAGGCCTTTGGGCCACATGTAGTTCCCCAGACACACTACAAAAAAAGGATCAGCCATAGAAGAGGATTCAGAGCAGGTGTACTCACCAGAGCAGAACCAAATGGATTTTTCAGAATGAGAAGGTATGACTATGTCATTGGGGATAGCCTGTGCTTACATGGGAAGCATATCCAGATGACCATTTGAAAGTGGAGAGCTACTATCAGGATGCAGATGCTAGGGAGGGGCAGTTCTTGTAAATAGTCTAGTTGAATTCCCTTAGTCCTCTGGGCTATGTATTCTATTAAGCCTATGGGCCATTTAATCTCTGATCTTATGGGCCTTGTAAGGGTTCCCCATCATCCCTTGAAAGGGGGTTATCAAAAATCAATAAAAATGGAGGCCATTGGTCCTTTTGGGCTAATGATTGGAATTTATATTTTTACTCATGAAAATTATGTGTATTTACATATCCATTTTTGATATCTATTTCACATGGTTTTCATTTCCAAAGATACCCAAGTGGTAAGGGATATTTTCCACAATTTTCCTTCTATGAGTTATATATTATTTTCCCAACCTATCTTCTTTATGTGGAATATTTATAGTTCCTTTTATATAAAATATCCTGAATTTATTTATTCCCATAATATTCAATTTATCATTTAATGCATTTATTTCATAGGTCATAAGATTCAAAAAAAACTAATGTGGCATGATTTTAATGAGACAATCTCATCAAATATCAGGATTGGTTATTATTAAGTAACCTATCATGAAATATTATGTTCTAAATCTCCTAAATTCTGATGAATTTTCTTCTTCTCAAGTTATTTATGATAATTTCAAGTGAATGTAGCATTTTTCCATACTTTGGTACTTAATATAATTGAGTCTTTTTTAATAAAAGTCATCTTATTTTATCTCTTAGGAAAAAATATTTTTAATTTCAAAACCATGATGTCTAAATAAAATATTTTTTAAAATTATTAAAATGATTTATTAAAGAATATTTTACTCATGTTTTATTTTTTAACCATTTTTCAAAAAGGAATCTTCCTGTCATTTTTAAAAAAATTCAAATTTTTATTTTACAAAAATTGGTAAATGAATATTTGTTTTAACGTGTATGATATGAATATAATTTTATATCACTAAGGCCATTAATTTTATTGAAATTTTCCTCATAAAATTTTAAGGATATTTTCATATAAATTATTTTCAAAATGTTTTAAAAAGTTTTTTGGAACCGAAAAGGGTATTTTACTTAATAAATATTTTAAATTATTTTAAAGAATCCATTAAAAGTGTTCAAGAATATTTTAAAATATAATTTCTTTCATAATGTTTTGTAAAATTTTCATTTAAAAATTTAATTTTGAAAAAAAACTTACTTGGAACAACTTGGAATTTATAGAAGAGTCACTTTTTATTCAATAGTGTGAATGCCACAGAACACCAAGAAATGAAAGGAATATATCCTATTAATAATTTATGTTATATTTAATAATTTATATAAATTCAATATATTTTATATTTTGGAATCCCTACAATCATGTGTCAGGTTTCATCTCGTGCAACAACAATTGTTTTGATGGCTTGAGTTGCATGCAAGACCATGTTTTACGAGACAAAAATATATTATTAAAATATTATTATTTAATTTAATAAGATAAAAACTATTCATTAAATTATTGGATATGAATAGGATTAAATAACTTTGTAAAATATATCATATATACTGGTATAAAATGAATTCATTGGTTAACTATTAATTATAAATGAATCTAAAAACAAACTAAATGTAAAGAAAACGTTTTTATAGTCACAAAGGTGTTTTATCCTAATAAATTAAAATAATTACTACAAATGAATTATATTAATTAAATAAATATAATAAATATTCAATAAATTTTTTTTTATGTTCATCTAATCGATTTGATAAGCATAAGATAAGAAGAAATCCTATTTGATTCTTAAAAATTGTATTTTTCAAAAAACAAATTTATACAACCTTCTAATGAAGAACCAATTTTAAATCCAGTTTTTTGAACTATTATAAATTTTATATGAAAAATTAAAATTCATTTTTAAGTAGTAATAAAAACATCATTTAAGGGTGAAATGTTCATATTTTTCTACAAGGTTTCATTTTTTAATGAATAGTGAAAATACTGAATTTTAATTCAACACTACTTTTTCATATATATTTTTTTAATGTTAAATTAAATTTTAAATTATTTTTAAAGAAAAATTATAATAATTATACATATATTAATCCAATTGAGGTCATTTTATTCAATTGAATTTTTAACATAAAAACATAGCTTACTTTGGAACATTTCTACTTTAAAAATTAGCTTTATCGTCCCATCTGTGGGGTTGAATTTAAACTAATTTATTCCACTTATGTGAATATAGTTAGGAAAAATGGATTAAATATTTTAAATCATTGTTATTTATAATTTATAATAATTTCTAATTATTTTTGGCTAAAAATATTAGTGAAGGTGATTAAAATTATTTATCACGATTAAGAGAAAAATTAGCTTACCAACGGACTAACCCTTAATATTAAGGCCCCAAATGACATAGAATCATGTAAAAATGAAATTGGATGTTTTTATTTATACTATATAATCAATTTTATAGAATTTAATTCATTATTTAATCCATATTAAATGGAAAAAATGTGGTGTTAATTCCCTTTTCAAATATTTATAAGAATGCCACTCCACCTCCACTATAAAAAGTCAGTCACCCCACTAACTTATTCTCACCTCTCAAGAACTTTTGTTCCCAAAAAAACATCCCATATAATATACCAACTTGAATAATCTAAATTTATAATCTCCACCTTGTGCATAAGAAAATTCAAGGAAGTCATTTATTTTAAACCAAAAAGAGTTACCCTAATAAAAGATAACCTTCCTCAATGATCACTTTCCATTCATTTAGTTCTCTACCCCTTCAATTAAATTTATATCATGATTATATAATAAATTTATTATCCTAAATATACTGAGATATTTTTAGGTTACTTTTTTTACCTATAACTACACACACTTCAATAAAATTTGTAACACACTTACTGTTCTTGTACGACGAACTACCGCTTCACGAAATGATGATGTTTTTTTTCATTACCACATCTCATGGTTGGACATTATGATTGACCCTATTTTTATATTTAATATATATGATATTTACGTGGAATTAATAGATATTTAATATTTATATAACATATACCTTAGTTCATTCAATTTTTTGTTAATATGATAACATCGTTTGTGGATGTGTGGAGTACTGCATCCTCAAAGTGATGTGATTCGTTAACTCTATACATGGAATGTATTAAAGATTGTTTTAATAAAATTTTGTTCCATATATAAAATATATATGAAAATGGTATTATAATATAAATATATTTAATTTAATATTCATTCTTTTAAAATACGACAAAGAAATGGAAGTAGCATTCTTACATACATACAACCTACCATTTCCATGAAAGGTGAATTTCATTTCTCATATAGAAATGTTATGGATTATTATAAATACAAAAATAATAGATATATATGTTTTTTAAATATTGTTTTAAATTCTTTATATGATAAAATCATGATCTAAGTAAAAGGAATAACATGTAAAAAGTCAAAACATACTCAAAAAACTAGAAAATTAACACCCGAAATAGTGTAAATAATAAATGATTGTTAAAAAATGGGCAATGAGATATTATAATAAGATAATATATTATATTATAAATATTATTATGGTTCTGGTATAATTTAGTAAAATTTTTAAAACCCTTATAAATGATGTTAAATGATGTTTACCCAAAAGGAAATAAAGGTAAGGGATTTCATCTCAATTTAATTTCATTAAAGAATATTGTATTGTTATGAAACTAGACTATTACATAAGATGTTTATAAAGACCTTATGACATGTAAAATCACTAATATATCATTTTTCAATGTATTTTGAGTTTCAATTGGAATTATTTCGTCTTAAAAGATATGAACATAAAGTTACCATGTGGTAGAGAAATTTCAAAACTCAATTCCTTTTTGTTGGGTTTAATTCCTTGTTGTTATTAATGTTATATTAGTTTTTGTATAATTACATTCAATATATATTGATTTATTTACACTTATTTTTTTGTATTTATATTTTATACACATAATAAATTCATTGATTAATTATCACATCAATGTTATGATCATTTCATGGGATTATTTCATAATCTTATTCTAATCAATATTACACATTCTTAAAATTAAATTAAAGTAATTTATATGATCATTGTTCAATAAACCATTTAATTTTCTTATCCAATTTTTATTCATTAAATTGTCAAGTAATATTACCATTTTCCACCCATTTGTTTCTCAAAATAGTTTATAATTTTTTAAGTTAACCTGAATTTGTTTCAATCTTTAGTCAGAGAACCAATTTTCTTTTAAAAACATTGTTTTATAATATTCTTTTTTTTTAAATTATACATTCCAAAATGATTTATTAAGGATATTTTTACCCATTTCTAATTTAAATAATGTTTTAATGCAATATTCTTTTCTCTTTCCATGAAAGGCACTTTTCTAAACATTTTACCATAAAAAGTAATGTTAATTTTACCTTGTATAGTTGGTATGGATTTTCCCATGATTATTCCTATGAAGCTTAATTTTCAAGATTAAAAGTATAATTTTTAAATAAAATTATTTTTTTAAGTTATTTAAAATATAGTATTTTCAAAAAAAAATCAAAATAAAAATATTATTTTCCTCAATATTATTTTAGAAATATATTTTTTATATATTTCTATTCATCAATTAAAAATACCTTTATTTTCAATCCACATTTAATATTTTTTATTGATACCATCATTGTTATTACTTTGGATGGGTTTTGATTGATTTTCTTATGGATAATATTGAAATCAACTTCCTTGATTAATTTTTCTAGTCCCCTTGAAATATTCAATTTCCAATGATCATTGAACATTGGATTTCCCCTAATTATCTATCTGATTTAGCATGGATATGTTCATTTACTAAACAACATTCCATTTTTATATAGAGTGTTTATATAGAAATTTATTCGATTTAATGGGGAAGTATTGATAAATCTGTATCCTTTACTCAATACAGAAATTTGAAAAGGCACATTAGTTTAGAATTGAATCGATTATTTGATATAAGAGGAATGACTTGGACATGAAAGAAATGGGTTGGGGACCACATAATTTAAGCCCCTAAATGAATCGGTATTCTCATGAGATTCAATTAGTTGGTGAAGAACCCTTAGAGTTTGTTTCCAAGTATAACATACTTATTTCTAGAAAAAAATTTAAACTTTTTTTGTGAACGGTCTTGAGGTTAAAGGTATCACGTTCCTAGGAAACATGATATCCAATAATTAAGCATTTCCTTTATTAGAAAATCAGTTATTATTATTATCCATGATATTTTATATTTTACATTATCTATGGATACATTTAATTATAGGTTCATTGGTTAAATTTCATGTTTTTTAGTTATTACCTCTCCATATCATTTATGCACTTCCTAACAGTTTATTGATAATATGGAATGTGTGTTCAATTATTACCTTTTCATATTTATTATTCAAATTGATTCATTATTTCTTCTACTGTACTTTTCCCTTACTGAGCATTTGTGCTCACCCTTATTACTTCCTTTCCCCCATCAATCTAAGAAATATACTAAGAATGATGTGAAAGTATATGATTAGTGAGAATAAAGTTATCCTCTAAATAAAAAGATGTTTTAATTAGTATATTCATTTGAATATGAGACTCATGTATGTATTGGGTTTACTAGGACGACTAAACTCTTTGGTACTTGGGGATTTGATTCCTCATAATCATGGAAATGCAATGGAATTAGAAACTGTATTCGGGATCTAGGGAGTTCATTTTCTACAGTTGTTATTGATGTACATTTATTATCTACCAAAGAAACTAGATTTAGGAAACCATAGATTATAGAACATAACACCAAGGTGGACTTTTAAGATAACTAGAGAATAAAATAGTATATTTTTATAAAGGTAGAGATTAGGTGGGTTTCTATAGCAATGAATCTCTATCTCGATAATACAAGTGGGTGTGGTTCTAGAACATTCGTACTTAGGGGAAACAACTCCAAATTGTGTGTCAGCCCTAACTAGAGATTAAACTATAACATGACAACATTACTTACTCCACAATTGGTTTGACACTCTAGGGATATAAACTTATGATAATTGAAATTTTATTTACAAACCATTAATAAAATAATTGAATATATAATGAAAATTAATAACCTCAGTTAATCATAATGTGTGTTATATTAGAAACAAGGTTCCATGATTTACACATACTGAAAATGATATTATGGGGAGAGGGACCTATGTAGAAATAAATAGATGAATTATTTATGTATTGGGGTTGTATTTAAAACCATAGTGAAATGTATATTTAAGGATTGAATTTCACGGATTCCCATCATATATTAGAAATTATATTAATTTTGTTTTGGAAAAAGAACAACTTTTATGTTGGCTGAAAAACCATCATGTCTAGAAAGGTGGCGGGGCATGTTTCCATGACTGAAGGATGATAAGAGTTTTTCACATACCACTAACATAGGTGATGTCCCAGTTAAAGTGTAAATATTATTAGTTAAACGATTTTATGAATAAAAATTAATGAAAAATAGTAGTATTAGTTTTTTTGTTTATATATTAATATATTGTCCATTTTAGTTTTGGAAAATAGTTATATAAAAACATAAAATAATGGTTTATATATCTTGTGATCTGAAAAAAAAAGAAAATTTTAGTACTTAAAAAAGGGTTCACTCTAGGATATCCATTTCATGGATTTAGGTTGAATTATATTAAAGAACAACCAAAATATAAAATTATTCCAGTGAAATTGAAACATATCAAGTAAATATATTTCTATATATTCATGGTTAATAAAATAATTCCTCAATATTAGGAATAAATTATTAAAACAAAAACATTTCCATAATACTTTAATGTTTGTTGAAATGAGAGTATTTAAATCGCCATATATTTATGGATTTCAGGCCCTAAAATTAATATTTATAATTCACTTATTCCTTAATTATTACCTCAATCAATCTCTATAAATATTTTTTCATTTCCTCCAATTCCATATTTTAACTTTCCACTAATGTTATCATACTTAGTGAACTAGTTATATATTATTCCATTTGACATTTATACCTCTCATTGCTCTTATTAATAGGATATTTTATTAAATCTAATCATGTTATGGGATTTCAAAAAATGAATTTTTAAATATAAAATAATTTATTACCATGATTGAGTTTATATTTAAAGGACACAATTTATTTAAGGTGGGTAGATTGTAACACCCAAAAAATTCTAAAATATTAACTTTTTATTCAATAACGTGTATGAAATGAAACACCAAACAGAGAAAGGAATATTACCCCTCAAGAATTTAGGGTATATTCAATATTTTAAAAATATTTAATATATTTTTTGATCTTTTAATGGATTCAGTCGTGAGTTATCTTGCGTCACATGCAACTACGACATTATTCAATGACTTCTTGTGCACAAATAATCGAGTTTTACTAAAAAAACAATATCTTATAAAAATATCGTTATTTAATATAATTAGATATAACATATCAATTAAATTAGTGTTTATTAAGTGTATAAATTAAATTATGAAAATATATGGTTTAACGAAACAAAAAATTAATTCATTGGTTACCAATTAATAAGAAATTAATATAAAAACCAATTGAATAAAAATAAATGTTTTTATGCTCACAATGGCGTTAATCCTACTAAGTTAAAATATTTACTATTAGTCAGTGATATTAATTAAATATATATCTTATATATTCAATCAAATATCTTTTATATTCACACAATATTTTTGATAATATTAAGATAATAACAGACCCATTTTTATGCTTAAAATTGTATTTTTCTAAAAATGAAATTTTAATGCCTTTTAATGGATAAGAAAGTTAAAATAAAATTTTTGGAACATTTTTAAATTTCATATATTAAAATTAAATTTATTTTTTAATGTGGAAAATTAAAATTATCTAATGATGAATTTTTGATATTTTTCTGGGAGGTTTCATTTTTTGGATGAATAGTGAAAAATACTGAATTTTACTTCAAAATGATTTTTCATCAAATTTATTTATATTGTTAAATTATAATTTCAATATTTTTTAAATTAAAATTATATAAATAATATATCAAATAATACAATTTAGTTCACAATAATAAACTTCACATTGAAATTGAATATAAAAACATAGATAAGTTTTGATATATTTACTTTAAAAACCCGATTTGTCATCCAATATGTGGGATTAAATTTATATTAATATATCTCACATATATTATTAAAAAATTTATAAATTTATTATATATTTATAATCATAATAATATATAATTTTTTCTATGGTATACTTAGTTTTTGACCAAAAATATTAGTGGAAGCGATTAAAAGTTATTTTAACAATTAAGAAAAAAGATTCTTAACAAAGTACTAAAACTTAATCTTAAGGCAAAACATTTCCTATTAATTTGTAAGAAAACCATTATATATTCATATTTAGAGGATATCCTTAATTTTATCATATTTTTCTCATTATTTGTTCCACGTGATATGGAAAACATGAGGGTGGAATTCCCTTTTTCGAAATATACAAGAATGTCACTCCTCCTCCATTATAAAAGGCTCTCACACCTCCCACTTATTCAAAAATCTCAATATATCTGGATCACAAAAACTCTACTAAAAATAAGATCCCAAAATCCATCCCATAATCCTAAAATAATCACTTTGGAAATAAGGAAATCCAGTGAAGTATTTTGGTTTTAACCAAAAGGAGTTACCCAAATAAGAGGTAACATTTTTCAACGATCACTTAGTTTATTTACATATCCACACCTTCAATTTTTTCTTTATAATTATTATATAATAACATAATAATACTCAATATAATGATAAATTTTTATGTTAAGGGTTAAATCTAAACCTACACACACTTCCATCAAATGGATAATGAACATACTTTTTGTTTACGTTGAAATACGACCTCAAGAAACAATGATGTAAAACCTATCAATATATGATATCTATTATATTTTTGTTATCATAAAAATTATGTAATTTTTATACAATATATACTATAATTATATCCATTTTTTGTAAATATTATAACATTGTTTGTAAATGTGGTGACTACCTCCTCTTAAAAGTGATATGATTCATTCAGGCTATATATTGAATTTATTAAGAGTATATTTACTAACATTATGTGTCATAAATGACATAAATATGATTATTGAATTATAATATAAATATATATCATTTACGTTTAATTATTTTTAAAAATTAAAAAGAAATGTAATTAGCATTCTTGCATACGTACGGCCTACTGTCTCTATGAACGGTGCATTTAATTTCTTATCTCTAAATATTATGGATTATTATATACATATATATATATATTGTTTATATATTCTATTTATATTTTATTTTAAATTATATATATTATTAAATAAATATCTAATTAATATGAAGAAAAATTAACAAGTGAAATCATACCCAAAAAACTAGACAATTAACACCCAAAATAGTGAAAAAAATGATTGATTTTTAACAAATGTATAATATGATATTTTATGAAGATAATATATAATATTTTAAATAAGAGTGTATTAATAAAACTGAAACTTATAAATTGAAATTTGTGTCTTATAATTACTTCATATAGTATAATCACATGAAATTATATTAAGAACACAACAAAAACATTATAAAAGAAGAATTATTGAAATAAAAGTCATTTCTAGAAGTTGAAGAAAATATACCAAAGTAATATTAACATAACGTTTATAATAGAAACATGAACCTTATGAATATTAAACTAGACATTTGAATAGTAAATTCCCAAATTAAAGTATAAATAAAATATATCCATATATTAGTTTCGATATTATATAAAAACATCATAGTATACGTAAATAAATATTTTAAAAAGTGTTAATTAATTGTTGGTATTTTTATAAGGCATAAATATTTAATTAAAATTTTATTACTAATTTAATAATATAAAAGAAGATTTAAATTCCTAAAATTTAGTCACAAACTAGTATTTTTATGTCCTATGATTATAAGGTTATTTTATGAGACCTTAGTTAATTTTTTGAAGTGATATAAAATCACTTATACTTTTAAAATTTGATTTTTTCAAGTAAATTACGATTTTAATAAAAAATAAATAAATTTCACATATTTATATAATTATTTTCATAAAATGGATTTTAATTTTTAATTATAAAAATCTAAAAATAATTATGGTTAATATTTGGTATTTTTTAGAAATAAATGAATTTTTATAAATAGTAAAGTATGGTAATTACAGTATGTATACATTATAAGGTTAATACACTATTCCTTGAGTCATGGATTATTTTATAACCACCATTTTGAACTCACATGATATATGTATTTTATTTATTCTCAACAATCAGCAATATTTCTTATCTTGAACAAAATAATAAACTGATGAGTTAAAAAATGAGAAAGCACCCCTCTACTCCACTATAAATACTACCCTCACCACCTCTTCTCCTCACAAATTTCAAGACATAAGACATTTCAAAATTATTATCAAATATCTTCCCAAGAACCTCCCCTACTTCTAAAAGATTTTGGTTTTAACGAAAGACCAAAACTAATCACCTAAGAAGGTTCTCAAGAAGAAGGAATCAAGAGGTAAATTCCTCTTCATTTTCTTTTAATTTCTTTTCAGGTTCCTTTCTTTTTTTTTGTCCCCTCACCTCCAATCATCCAAATATAATGATAACTATGTTACCTTAAATATAAAGGAATATTTATATTCTAATGGAATAATTCAACATCATCTATCTTTTCATATAAATTTATACAAAAATAGAAAACTTGTTCTGTAATGTGTTAATTTATCACATTCAAGGATGATGAAATTTTCAATTTCCATTACCATATTCAAGGATGGTCATGAAACCATTTATATAATTGGAATATATTATAAAATATTTATTATATCATATTTAATTTTTTATAATCTTTTTTTACACATGATAATAATTTAGAAGACAACCTAAGTTCATTATGATCGAAAACCACCATAAAAACCCAAACTATTTATCTAATGATTCATCCTAATGACATAAACTTAAACGATATATATGAAAAATTTAGACTCTGTAATATCATTAATGATATATAATTCTGATTATGGATAATTACCCCCACTTTATATGACCTTTCGTATATGTATACAAGTAAACTAATCAAGAAAACCAATGACACTAATGCTCATAAACGATGAAATTGAGCCTCTTAACCCATAACCAAGGCCATATATGAACATAATAAAGTTATAATGAATCCAATAAATATATAAATTCTTCTATAAATATTAACTAATTAATGTAATTTAATTATTTAGGGCATTAATATCAAGTGAAGGACACTTTTGGACGTTAGGTAAGGGATTCTACCTGATCCTTCATTTTCCCTTCAGGTTTTTCTTTTTCTCATTTTACCCAAATGAACTTATATTTTCTTTTAATTTAATTATTATAATTGTTATTTATATGTTTCAAAATAATTTATCATGATCTATTTATACTTTTTTGTGTTTATACATGTTTTTAAAATATTTCATACTCAATTATTCCCCATAAGAAAACTCGATTTATGGGAACTTCCTAAATCATTACCCATTTTCAGGTGTACTCAATTTATTTTAATCTACAATTAATTTTCAAAAATCCCACTTTTTATTATGAAAAAATTCATGGTTCAATTATGTATTTATATGAAATACTATTCCATTTTCTTCTTTAAATGATGTTTGATATTTTCCTTAAACGACATTAAAATATTTTATTTTTAATGTTTATTAAACGCCATTTTTACATGTATTAAATTGATTTTGAGTTCACATATCATGATATATGCCTATTTTACCTAATTAATTTTCATATATTATTTAAATCCTTTATTTTATTGACACTATTGTGATAATCCCTTATTTTATACCTTTTTAAAAGATTATGATAACAAATTCTTACCATTGGTAACCCTTATGATTACGTTTTATTCCTTATGAATGATTCTTAATGTGGAACACATATTCATGAACATGTTATTATGGGGGATCCAAGATATAATTCCAATTAATTGGGTAATGTTTAGTCTCATTAGACATTATGTGCAATGGTCTTGGTGTTTAGCCTTGAGTCGTGCTCCACGTGAAGTAGTTTTGGTGGATAGCCTTGAGACATGCTTCTATATTTGAAGCGAGCCTTGAATCGTGATAAATTCATGTTTTCTGTTGCTTAAACATTGCTATTATTCCATGATTACACTACTGGAAATAAACTATTTCCCAACGGTTCAGAACCGTTGGGAAAGCCCCTCAAACCGTTGGGAAAGGTTTTCCCAACGGTTCTCATAACCGTTGGGAAGTAAGCCGTTGGGAAAGGTTTTCCCAACGGTTTACTTGCAACCGTTGCAATAGGCCCATAGAAGTTACCCTACCCCAACGGTTTGGGTGAACCGTTGGGATAGTTTTTCCCAACGGTTCTCCCAAAACCGTTGGGAAAACCAAATCCCAACGGTTCCAAACCGTTGGGATATACCATGTGGAACAGTTTCCCAACGGTTTTAAACCGTTGGGAATTGGTGAAGTCTTTCCCAACGGTTTAGAACCGTTGGGAAAAGACATGCTAAAACTTATATGCCAACGGTTTGAAACCGTTGGCATACCCTATGCTGCAAATTGCAGCACCCTGCAATTTGCACAGCCCCTGTCCCCTGTCTATCACCACCCTCATTTTCACCTCATTTTCACCTCATTTTCACCTCATTTTCGATCCAACTATTGTACCAGTAATAAAATAAAACATACATATTCAATTACGAACAAATTCATACACATTTAACATATAATGGATCCTGAAACTATACAAATCCATAATTAAATTACAATTCATAAACATACATAATTCATATAGAATTCAATTTAAAATTTAGATGACAATTATACGTGGAATCTGAAATTCAATTCATAATATGATCGGTTTTTTCTATACCATATATTTTTACCTCAAATGATGTCCATTTTAAACAAAATACATACACCTGAAGTGATACCGGCCACACCGCACCTCAGATTGAGGCGGGGTTAACTCGTACACGTCACATTTGACTCATGGATCGTTGTGCTAAAGTATCGACAAAATCCTAATGCGTTTGGTCGGTTTTCCGTATGCCAGTTGATGTTTTTCACTTAAAATGGCGTCCTTTTGAAACAAAAAACGGACACTATGAGTGGTGCCGACCACACCGCGTCTCCAATTGAGGCGGGGTTGATTCGTACACGTCACATATGACTCATGGATCGTTCTCCTAAAGTTTAAATGGAAACCGAATGCGTTTGGTCAGTTTTCCGTATGTACCTAAAATGTTGTCCATTTTAAACAAAAGAGTGACACTTAGACTCATCCCGACCACACCGCGACTCAGATTCATCCCGGGTTGGCTCGTACATGTCACATATGACCCATGGATCATTGTGATAAATTATAAAAAGATTCCGAATGCGTTTGGTCGGTTTTGCGTATGCCAGTTGTTCTTTTCATTTATAATCATGTCCATTTTAAACAAAAGAGACATAGTTAGAGCGGTGTCGGCCACACCACATCTCAGATTAAGACGGGGTTGACTTGTACACGTCACATATGACCCATGGATCGTTGTGCTAAAGTATCGATAGAATCCGAATGCGTTTGGTCGGTCTTCCGTATGTCAGTTGATGTTTTTCACTTAAAATGACGTCCTTTTGAAACAAAAGACGGACACTTTGAGTGGTGTCAGCCGCACCGCATGTCGGATTGAGGCGGGATGATTCGTACACGTCACATAGGACCCATGGATCGTTCTCCTAAAGTTACAATGGAAACCGAATGCGTTTGGTCAGTTTTCCGTATGTACTTAAAATGGTGTACATTTTAAACAAAAGAGAGCCATTTAGACTGATCCCGGTCACACCGCGACTCGGATTGACCCGGGTTGGCTCGTACACGTCACATATGACCCATGGATCGTTGTGATAAATTATCAAAAGATTCTGAATGCGTTTGGTCGGTTTTGCGTATGCCAGTTGTTCTTTTCACTTATAATCCTGTCCATTTTAAACAAAACAGACACAGTTAGAGCGGTGTCGGCCACACCGCGGCTCGGATTGAGGCGGGGATGATTCGTACACGTCACATATGACTCATGGATCGTTCTCCTAAAGTTTCAATGGAAACCGAATGCGTTTGGTCGGTTTTCCGTATGTACTTAAAATGGTGTCCATTTTAAACAAAAGAGAGCCACTTAGACTGATCTCGGCCACACCGCGACTCGGATTGAACCCGGGTTGCCTCGTACAGGTCACATATGACCCATGGATTGTTGTGATAAATGATCAAAAGATTCGGAATGCGTTTGGTCGGTTTTGCGTATGCCAGTTGTTCTTTTTCACTTATAATCATGCCCATTTTAAACAGAAGAGACATAGTTAGAGCAGTGTCGGCCACACCGCGTCTCGGATTGAGACGGGGATGATTGGTACACGTCACATATGACCCATGGATCGTTCTCCTAAAGTTTCAATGGAAACCGAATGCGTTTGGTCGGTTTTGCGTATGCCAGTTCTTTTCACTTATAATCCTACCCATTTTAAACAAAACAGACACAGTTAGAGCAGTGTTGACCACACCGCGCCTCGGATTGTGGCGGGGATGATTCGTACACCTCACATATGACCCATGAATCGTTCTCCTAAAGTTTCAATGGAAACCGAATGCGTTTGGTCGGTTTTCCGTATGTACTTAAAATGATGTCCATTTTAAACAAAAGAGAGCCACTTAGACTGATCCCGGCCACACCGCGACTCGGATTGAGCCAGAGTGGGCTCGTACATGTCACATATGACTGATGGATGTTGGGTCGGAGGTGATGGCAAGAGGGGGGGTGAATTGCCTTTTTAAAATTAATTAACAATTTAAAACAAATTTAAATGCAGCGGAAAGTAAAATGGCAAGACACAATTGATAACGGAGTTCGTCTTTAAACTCAAACCTACGTCTCCGCTCCCAACTCAACCGTTAGGAGATTTATACGACCGCTTGCTTTTTAATGGTTATAGCAAGAAACCCACTAGCCGTTTTAAGGTAGGCTAGATCACCTTCTTACAGCTTGCTTTTTTATTATGGTTGTAGCAAGAAACCCAAATTGAAAGAAGAAAAAGGGTGGTTTGTTTTAATACAAACCCAATTAAGAACTAAATAATTGAAGTAAATAATTTAGAACAAACTAGAGGAAGCCTTGAGCGCCAATAGGTGAGTGTAGTTGATGTAGAGGCAGCCCAAGCTTCAAGGATGGCAATTGGATCTCAAGTAGCCTTTGAGAATTGTCATAGGAGCCTCAAATGATTAAAATAGCTTTGGTATGCTTCGGTATATGATCGGTAGTGTTCCCGGCATCCATGGATGTCTATTTATAGGAGAAATGCTCCCAAATACTTCAAAATAGCCGTTGGAGGGTTTTCGGAGCCGTTGGGGATCAAGTGGGCAAGCCTGGTCAGTTTGACTGAGCACACCGGCTGGCCGGTGCTGATCCACCGGCTGGCCGGTGCACCAGACAGAAGCAAGGGATTTCTCTGGCTCCACCGTGGAACATTTTAATTATTATTCGTGACGTGTACGCGCAGACGGCACCTCAATCGGACGTGCGGTTTGCGCGGTACGGCTCAATATTCGTGTTTTAAGTGATGCGCGCGCTTCGTAAACGCGCGTGAGGGGGGTCCAAACGGGCCGAACGATGTCGGAATGGCCTGAAATCAGACGACAAATACGGGCGACTGATTAAAATAATTCAACTCCAATACTATACTACGAGTCTAGATAAAACCAACAACTAGAATAGATTAAACATCACATGTCAAGTCAAAAATGTAACGGATCAATATGTCCCACATCAGCATCACCATCTCCATCATCATCATCATCATCGCCCTCGTCATCGTCCTCCTCATCGTCATCACCCTCCTCAACGCCTTCCTCCTCGCCTTCGCCCTCCTCCTCGCCCTCCTCATCTCCATCCTCTTCCGAATCAGACTGCTCGCCATCATCATCTTCAAGCTCGACATCGGCCTGACCACCACTGGAACTGCCACCTGGTGCACCATATATAGAATGTATCGACGACATGTATTCATCAATCGCTGGGCTGGCCTCTGCTGGAAGTGTTGGACGTAGAACTTCAATAAATTTCATAAATGCACTGTTTGCCCTTGCAGACTGTTCTGCCGTCTCTGTGGCCCTTTTCTCAGCCTGTTCTGCCTGTGCCCTAACTTGCTGCAGCTCGGTGGCACTACAACTCGTACCTGAGGCAGGCCAATACCTCGTCGGGGCTATCCTAGGTCGGCAGCGTACTCTGCCAGAATGATCATCTCCCAACACCTGATGTAAGTGATCAGATGGCCCAAAATTGTCTGCTTCTTGGGCATCGAGGGCCTCTAAAGCATCCTGTTACAAATATAAATATATTGTTAAGTTACGAAATAGATATTAAAATATAAAATCAACAGATTAAAACTTACAATCTGCTGCTGAGTCGCTTCGTTGACAGCACGTCCATCCTTTTTTCGTCTACTCGAGCAAAACAGTTTTGCTCGAGGCACACGTCCTTCAATATTTTGTACTTTCCTCTACAATGACATTGAAAACAAAATTTATATAAAGACTTCAGCAAATAATTAAATAATTGAGGAAAAAAAAGAAAATGTAAGTCGTAAAGAAAACTTATAAACAATTGTCATACCTGCTGCCTCTCATGATCCGGCATCGTCGTGCGTCCTAGTGTATGGAGGTATTTTTTTGCATCAATGTTTTTTTTATTTTTACCAGATGATTCCTAAATAAAATTCGATAATGCAAAGGATAATATTAATGCAAAACTTGAAAGTTATTATTTAAATACCTCAAATGTAATTCATACCTTAAACTGGGTACTCGTCCAATGAGTAATCATCTGACGATACTGCTCTATAGGACAATCATCCACGACTGGTACCGCCTCTAACTCAGTGCCAACTCTAGCACGCCAGCCAATATACAGCTCATGCTTGTAGGCTCTCCAAAGCTCGCCTAAATCCTTTAGACGTTCCATTCGTGCACCCTCACCATCAGGAAAATTAAATCGAAGCTGAAATGAAAATATTAATTTATATAAATACAAAAAAAATTCATGGCATTAAATACAACAGATTTTTTTACCCATATCTCTGCCCAAGCTCTATCTTTGACCTCATGTGGCAAATGTCTCCACGACAGCGGGCTGACGGGAATGATGTCGGAGTATTTGGCAAGCGTCGCCATAAAACTCCGACATTGCTGCCCTGTTTTCTCAACCATCTGATTGTCTTCATTATATTCCACCATAACCTGTGTGCGACGGTTCCACACCGAACGCATGCGTGTACGGCCCCGCCCCCGCCTCCTTTCAGTAGATGTATCTGTCATGAAAGAAAAACAAATATTTTATCAAAACATGTTATAATGAAAATAAATATTACTATAAAAATTTGATAGGGTTTTATAAATATACCTGTGCTAGTCTGATCAATGAGTGGCGCCGGATCCACAGAACCTGATGGAACACCCTCTGGTGGAACGGGAGTCGAAGACGATGGAATATAAAAGCTCGGAGAGACAGAAGTAGAAGGAAAAGAAGATGGAACAACTGTATGACCTGATGCTGACTGGGGAGTGGGAATCATCATGGGATGTGAAAATGATGGGGCAGAAGATGCAGAAGGTAGCGAAAACATGGGAGGTCTAAATATCCCGTGTGTCCCTAACGACACACCGGGATCAGAATGTGGGAAGGCTGAAATGTCAGTGGGAGGGGCAGGGTCTAGTCGGGCACGCGCAGCTCTATGTCCACCTCTGGTACGAACCCTCCTCGTACCACCGGCCTGAGTACTCGGACCAGTACTAGGCTCCTCGTCGAATAACTGTCGACGTAATGGTGGATCCTACAAAAAAGTTTACAAAAAAAATTAATCACATGACATTATATATTCTGTAAATATATATATATATATTTGAAATAAAGTACTCACTGTAGGCACTAATGGTGGAATGCCCAGCTCCTCCATCCGACGATTGTTCTCCGCCATTTTTTTTCTTCGTCTCTCTTCAATTGGCTTCATTTCCTGCATTGGAAAACAAATATGTAATTAATTAGAAAAAGAAAATTAATGTGTAAACCAAAAAACTAAATATATGAGGGAATGAGGGGATTCATTGGTAATTTAGCTATCAATTGTTTTAGAAGAGCTTGAATGAATTTAATAAAACATACAAGTTGTAATGTTCACCAAGTTTGAAATATTGTTTGATTTGGTTTGAATACAGTTCAATTCCAAATTAGAAAATGCAATTCAAATAAAACAGCAACCAATAAACATTGAAAATTCACATAACGGTCAAGTCAGCTAAACCATATTTGTGATCAATACTAAATAAATATGAATATTACCAACCTTAACAACCCAACTCGAGGTAAACCAAAAGAATTGAGAACATGGATGAATGATTCTATATATTTCCAACCACAACTTCAGGTTCACAATCAACTCTGACAATTGAGCTATTGGAGTCATCAAAAGAAATAAATGGATTGGTTCCAATGGCAATAGGGACAGTGTCAATTCCATCATCAGCATCATCAAAAATATGTCTTGGAATTACTTCAACTACGACACCAAATTCAGGTTGAAGTTGATCTTTGACATAAAAAACTTGTTTAGCCATTGATGCCAACACATATGGTTCTTCGGTTGCAAGAGTGCGGGTCATATTAATTACTCGAAATCCACAATCATCAATAAATGTGCCATGTCTCGTCATCGAATCAAACCAATGGCATTTCATCATTGTGACTCGTCCATGAGAGTAATAATCCAATATTATTATTTTCTCAACGACTCCATAATAACCCACATTTTCAAGTCGCGGTCTACTATCTGATGCGCTGGCATAACAATCTGTTGTGGCAGTAACCATAATACCATCATGTTGTGTTCTCATGTTTTTGGCTCGTTCAGTGACAATAAATCTGTACCCATTGATAACAATTGATTTACAGTCACGAACCACGGTATTAGGACCAAAAGCCAAAGCTCTTATTTCCTCAGAGATAGAGTCAGCAGACAAACTCAATACCTGCAATATAAATGACAGCTAAACTTAAGTAAATATTGAAATAATTAATTTAAACAGTAATATTTTTACCTTCAATTTTAACCAAGAAGAAAACTCTTTGCTATGCAAAGTTTCTCTCCTTCTCAAAGATAAAGAACGATGCTTCCTATTTATCATTGTTTTATGTTCCCTGTAGATAAAAAAATATGAATAGTTTAACAGATATATATGTAAGATATACATATTCAATTTTGTTACCTGATATAGTCATCGAACAAATCACAGTTGAACAAAACTGTGCGATGTGCCATCTCCCGCTCTTCATTGCTTAATGTCTTCAATGTATATGATCCAGGAATTCCTCCTGTTTGAGGAAGTGATGGAAAACTGGGTTCAATTTGCTCATATTGTTCTTCTTCATTTCTCATTGGTCTGCTCATTCTTGTAGTAAGATCAGACAAATACATTGAACAGAAATCCATACATTCTTGAGCTAAGTAACCGTTCACAATAGAACCTTCGGGATGATTCTTGTTTCGAACATAAGACTTTAATGTGAACATATTTCTTTCAGTTGGATACATCCAACGAAAAGAAACAGGTCCTCCGAGAAGTATTTCAGTTGGAATATGGACAGTCAGATGCAGCATGCATGTGAAAAATGATGGGGGAAATATTTTCTCCAACTCACACAAAATTAATGGGGCATCTGTCAACATTTTTTGCAAGAAAGACTTCGACAACTTCTTAGCACAAAGATCTCTAAACAAATGGCACAACCGAATAACACCCACCCTTACATTATTGGACAAAAGATGACGGATTGCTATTGGAAGCAACTCATGCAGTAGAACGTGATAATCATGAGTCTTCAAAGATTTTAGCTTCAACTCTCTTCTGTTGACCCGTTTAGATATGTTGCTTGAATAGCCATCAGGAACTCTAATAGTCTCTAATACTTCCAAAAATTGTTTTTTTTCAGTAGGTGTCATCACATAAGAAGCACATGGAAGTTGCCATTTATTTTCACTGATACGCACAGGATGCAATTCTGGTCTGATGCCCCAATCCACCAAGTCACGTCGAGATCGTAAATCATCTTTTGTCTTCCCCTTGACATTTAGAAGAACTGAAAGCAACATTTCACATATATTCTTTTCAATATGCATTACGTCTAAGCAATGACGTAGCAAATTGGTTGACCAATAAGGCAAATCAAAAAAGATACTCCTCTTCCTCCAATTGTAACAGGTTTCTGTGGAAACATTCTTTCTCTTTCCAGATTTCATTTGACCCTTCCCGAACGAAAAACTGAAATCTTTCAATTCATTAAGCACATCAGTTCCAGACATACGCTGAGGTGGATCATCGGTCTCTATAGTATTATCAAATCTTCGACGATTCATTCTATATGGATGATCCTTTGGCAAAAATCGTCGATGTCCCATAAAACTGAAACTACAACGATGTTTCAGTCTTCTGGATCGTGTATTCTTCATACAAACTGGACATGACAGTTTCCCCTTCGTGCTCCATCCAGACATCATTGCATAAGCCGGAAAATCATTGATTGTCCACATAAGCGCAGCGCGCATCTGAAATATGTCTTTCGAACATGCATCGTATGTGCGCACACCCACATCCCAAAGAAGCTTCAACTCTTTTATTAAAGGTTGCATGTATACATCAATATCAATGCCAGGATCAGAAGGACCAGATATGAGTATACTCATGAAAGTGAAAGGTTTTTTCATACACAACCATGGGGGAAGATTATAAATGTGTATAAAAACTGGCCATGTGCTGTGCGAAGTAAGCATCTGCCCAAACGGATTAAAACCGTCGCATGAAAGACCCAGCCTCACATTACGCACGTCAGCTGCAAAATCAGGATGTCGAGCATCAAATCTCTTCCATGCAAATCCATCTGCAGGATGAACCAACTCATCATCAGTCTTCTTTCTCTCGGTATCATGCCATCTCATTTTTATTGATATGTCATCAGACATAAAAAGATTCTGGAGTCTGGGAATCAATGGAAAGTTCCACATTACTTTCTGTGGAACGCGGGATGGTGTTCCATCAGATTTTGACTTCCAGCGGGATGTGCCACATTTTATACAATCATTTCGTTCAGCGGTTTCCTCCCAGAATAAACTGCAATCTTTCGGGCAAGCATGAATTTTGTTTCTTGAAAATCCAAGTTCCTCAACTAACTTCCATGCCATATAGTGGTTTGAGGGAATATCTGCATCATCTGGAAGTAAATCCTTCAAGAGGGTAAGAATGTAATCGATTGCTGTATTATAAATCCCATACATAGTTTTCCCATGAAATAATCGGATTAAAAATTCCATCTTTTTCATTTTATCGCATTGCCGATATACTGGAGTCGTGGCAGCATCATTCAATTTTTTCACCCTATCAATATCATCATTTTCACTAGATGCATCAGCTGTCCTCATATCGAAGTCTTCTTGAGTCGAAATCCTTTCTTTTTCATGATGACGAATAAACGGAAACCGATCATCTAACAAATTCTCCATTCCAGTCTTTTCATTTCGATCATCACCAATTTGAGATTTCGTTTTCTCCCCATTGTGATACCACAGAAAGTAGTTTGCTTGAAACCCATTTTTGGTTATGTGGTAGCTGACTTCTTCACGGCTCAACCAAGGTCTACCAACACAATTGGAACATGGGCAGTGTATGCGACCACTATCTGAAGCATTGTCAAATGCAAAATCTATAAAGCTCTCCAAATTGTTTTGAAAATCATCTGAGATCCGATCGGTTTCATACATCCAACTTCTGTCCATTCTGTAAAAAGAATTTATATAAGTCATTTTGTCATAAACAATTCAATAGGCAGTAACTATAATAGAATATACATTTAAGTAAACGATAAAGGAAGAAAATAATCAAGGTATCAACTACACATGTCAAAAAAACATACAAATGTGTTATTGAAAAAATGTAAAACCAACAAGAACTTAATGTGTTATATCACATAACAGCATGACTCATCCCATAACCATATTAGTAGGGTATCATGAACATGAATAACATCAACCTTGTGCCATCCTCCTACCCTACATGACCCCAACCACATGCCACATCTTATTATAGCCTTATCACATCACACCTCATCGAAAAACACTAGGGAAATCATAGTACATCTCACCTGAAGACACATGGACAATCACATCGCATCTTGCCTAAAAACACATGGTCAATCACTTTTGAAGGAAGAGTAGGGAATGTTGTACCCCACTCTCTTGGATTTTAATGATCACAATCAGTCTCATAGTGATCTAATGTTGTTTCAAGTGTTCTTGTTAATAGGAATGATTTCAGGAGCAAGAAGTGGCAAAAAAAAGGAAAAGTGGACTTTTTTCAAGTCCACCGGCCAGCCGGTGTAGGACCACCGGCCAGCCGGTAAGGGCACCGGCCAGCCGGATCCAGCCCATCGGCCAGCCGGTGGACAAGGCAGAAGGGCTTGCCCTCTGCCAGGTTCCACCGGTCAGCCGGTGTCTGGCCACCGGCCAACCGGTGGGCCCAGACAGAATGGGATGTCTTCTGTCCAGACCACCGGCCAGCCGGTGGCCTCCTCACCGGCCAGCCGGTGGAACTCTTTGGAATAGTGAGACCTACTGTCTCACCACCGGCCAGCCGGTGGCCTTCCCACCGGCCAGCCAGTGGCTCCTGGGCAGAAGCTCTCTCCACCTTCCAAGGCACCGGCCAGCCGGTGGGCAAGCACCGGTCAGCCGGTAAGCAAAGTCAAACTAGCCGTTAGAGCTTGACCAGACTTGCCCACTTGATCCCCAACGGCTCCAAGAACCGTTGGCAAAACCTCTCAAATACCAACGGTTATACTAAACCGTTGGTATGTAAGTGTTGGGAAAACTCCAGTTTCCAGTAGTGAGGATCTTACATACTAGGATACACATCCTGGATCACTATCAAAACCATAAAAACATTGACAGATCTCAAAAAATGAGTGCATGCCATCATTACCTCATAGAATTGAAAAAAGGTAAGTAACAAGCAATATATCTCACTACTCCATACTCACCCCACAACATAAGGGTCTCACATTACTAGGGAATAATTCTATCCAATACTAAATGATCTTGATCCATTTTTCATATACATATATGATTCACCTCACCAATTACTAAATATTAATAACATACAAAATTATGATTCCATTTAACTAGAGTTAAACCATCAGGTTTTACAAGGAAATTCTATATAAGTATTTGTTTACACTTTAAATAAAGAACATGAATGTCATGTTAACACTCAACATTGATTCATTAATAAATTGTATTCGAATTTTATGGAAATACCAAAATAAATTAGTGAATCAATGTACCTATAGTGGTGCACATGACCACCATGAAACCTTATTTATAAGAAAACAACCATTTAGAGGCAGGTACTAGATAACCTATAAGAAAACAACCATTTCAAGATGATTTTGACTTTAATTATTTAAAATAACATTTCATTTTTCATAATTATTGACTTAAATCCATGCCCTATAGGCATAATCCAACCTCTTCCATGATTCCTCAATATTTATCTTTATTACAAAAGTCTGTTAAGCATCCAACCCCATGGGTTAAATTATTTAGCATTACCATTCCATAATTCCAGGTACTCTAGGTCTCACCCTAAGCTACTATAAAACATGCATAACCATGCACAACCAGATATGTTATTTAGTGGGGATAAGAAGTGAAGAAACAAGAAACTCAACTATCAGAACATTAAATAAGATTCATTAATAAGAAAGAATCACAACTCTTAGCACAAAAAATATTGGAAAATCCTAGTTTCAACCTTCTCCACTAGTCCTGGTTCTATCCCCGACACCACTATGTATATCACAATCCATCCTACCATCACAGACTCCAAACACTACCAAAAACCCTAAAATACCCACCCATTTCTTTGTAAACCATCATACATCTTAGGAACACATAACACAACAGGCCTCCCCAACAAGAGTAATCACACAAGTAAGGAATATGACAAAAAATATTTAATAGGGAATTTAGCTTTATAACCAAGGAATTTAGTCTTCATAAGAAAATGGGCTCACTAAACTGAAAAAAAATTTATTCAATAAATAATTATTTACCATCATGAATTAACCAATTAATTTATCATAGGTCATAACCATAGGAAACCTATGTAATTAACTATAAATAATTATAATTTAAACTTGATTCAAGTATCACTTTGATTTCCATCAAATATAACGAATAACGCTAAGAATTAAACATGATTATTTATTATTTAGTCATAAATAATTACTATATTTACACTACTTATCTAGTTTACAAATATAAAAAAATGATAAACCATAAAATAAAAAAATATAGCACACTATCTAGCAAATTATGAGGTAAACTGTTAACACATAATAAGCACATGAAATCTCTACAACCCAAAACCAACTCTTTATTTGTTTATGGTTTAATATTAATTAAATTTAATTCCACCATTACCCAATGGGATAAATCTTAATAACTTCGAAAATGAACTTTAATATGGTAGAATTAATGAATACCTTACATCAAGTCTTTCAATTTTATTTGAACAAGAATGGAATAACAAGCACAGTTCCTTGATCACATCTCCCACAAGGAACCGATGGTCCCTATGGACACCATACCATGAAAACATATTTAAACATCAAAATAATTCCCCTAATAATGAATAATTTGAACCAAAATAACATTAAAATATTGCACAAAAGAAAATAGAACCAAACATATAAGAAACCACAAGAGAAAGAGTTAAAAATTACCTCAGATCATCATAGATCTATCTCTAGAATAAGAGTGTTGAATCCTATCAAAGGGGATTCAAATTCCTTAAAAAAAACTCTACTAGATTCCTAGGTTTCAGGATTTTTTTGAGGATGAAAAGTTCAAAGAGGGTTCAGAAATTTTTAGGAAAACTAGAAATTAGAAGACCACAACATAACACCCTACACCATGAGGCAAGGAGGGAGAAACATGAAAAAAACTATGGAATAATGGAAGAGTTTACACTATATCACTCATGGTCAATTTTGTATCCAAGAAACATGGCATGGTCTATGTTGAAGATCCTTTAAATTAGGATAAGGAATATGACCCAAAGGAATCACTATGCTGTATAATCCTAATAGCTAATGCATGAGGCTAAACCACATCTCAACTCTATGATGTAGTGACACTGAAAAAGGTAGAACCACTAAAACTTACCTCCCCATATTTTACTTGACATCCTATCCCCACTCCTTTGTGTTTAAATAATTGGAATAACCACAAAAGACTCTCCTTTTAAGCCTGTACGCCACATCTTTTAATCCACACCACAACCTATTCTCCCGACTAGACTCTATGGAATAACATAACTCACCATGCTAAAATCCTACTCTAAAGCTGAAATTTCAACTTAACTTCCCTTATTCCTCCTATAATCCTCCCTTGGAACCTCCAATACATAAAATACATAATAAACATGTTGTATGGATTTGGGCCCTTACAACACCCTTAACTATTTTGTAACTTTTGAATCATAACCCCCATGAAAGAAATAAATTCAAATGAAAATTTAAATAAAATAAATATAAATTGATTCATGATATGTTATATCAAAGTTTTTGTATATACATTGCATGAAATAAACTTGTGTTGAATATGAAATGTCTCTTAGAAACCAACGTGAGATGAGAAACCCTTACCTCAAGTTCTCATTGCCTCGTAATTGTATTTAACCTCATGTTAATAAATTTTAATTAGTTTTAAATCTACAAAAGAATCATATTTATACATACTAGGATACACATCATGGATCACTATCAAAACCATAAAAACATTGACAGATCTCAAAAAATGAGTGCATGCCATCATTACCTCATAGAATTGAAAAAAGGTAAGTAACAAGCAATATATCTCACTACTCCATACTCACCCCACAACATAAGGGTCTCACATTACTAGGGAATAATTCTATCCAATACTAAATGATCTTGATCCATTTTTCATATACATATATGATTCACCTCACCAATTACTAAATATTAATAACATACAAAATTATGATTCCATTTAACTAGAGTTAAACCATCAGGTTTTACAAGGAAATTCTATATAAGTATTTGTTTACACTTTAAATAAAGAACATGAATGTCATGTTAACACTCAACATTGATTCATTAATAAATTGTATTCGAATTTTATGGAAATACCAAAATAAATTAGTGAATCAATGTACCTATAGTGGTGCACATGACCACCATGAAACAATCATAAATTATTACAAAAACCCTAATAATTGGGAATAACGAAATCAAGAATAGAAGTATATGATTTATAAGAGCTGGAACTATATCGTTGATAAAATATAGGAGTCTAACCTGGTAGGTGCTGATCTGATGGAAGATGTGGGGATTGGGAGGTCCTTCTGCAAGGAATCACTCCAGGAGGACATGAACTGAATGCTTCTGGAATGTGGGGAGGCCGCTGGCTCGATTTGGTATTTGGGGCTTTTTTTTCCCAACGGTTATTAAAAACCGTTGGGAATGACCAACATTTCCCAACGGTTCCATAGAACCGTTGGGAAAACAAGATTTTTCACCACTTTTCCCAACGGTTCTTAGGAACCGTTGGGAAAAACCTATCTTTCCCAACGGTTGTAGGAAACCGTTGGGAAAACTATGCATTGAGGGGTTTTTCCCAACGGTTTCTATAAACCGTTGGGAAAAACAAGATATGCCAACGGTTCATTGAAACCGTTGGTACACAACTGTTGGGAAAGGTCCCTTTTCCAGTAGTGTTATATGATACCATGTTATATATATTATTATTACTTATTTTTAATCATGTTCTATGCCTTTTCCTATCATTATGTTATGCCTTCTAACCCTTGTTCTAAGCTTTATTTTTATTTTTATTTCCATACTCGAATTTTTAGCATATACCTTTGTTCATTTATTTACCCCAAGTTATCCTATGAATATATAAGGTATTAAAGGATGTCACAATATATTTATTATGATTAAATAAACTATGTTATTATTTTTGGAATCATGATGTTTAACTATGTACCAAATCTACATGACAATATAATTCATGATCCTTAGATTGTAATTAGATGTTTAATTACTGTTAAAATCATGTAATGATATATATAAATGGCTAGGTTTACTATATTTGCTATCCGAGATGAATGTTTATATATTTTTTTAGATTAGGAATATATCATTTTTTTAAGAACCATTGAGTTAATACTAATTCTGAGAAAACATCCCTAAATTTTGGTAAGTATATATTAAGTGGTTTGTTGATAAAATAAATCCCTATCTAGATAGTACAAGTTGATGTGGTTCTGGAACAGATGTACCTATGATAAATAACTCCATAATGGTGTTCAAGTCCTAAATTTAGGTGACCATGTACATGACAAATATAAATACTCTGCACATGTTTTAATCCTTTTTTATATAAAAATTAATTTATGTTGATGTAATATTTTAAGAAATTCCAAGGGTGCCCCTCCACTCCCTCTAATAGGGAGACACCTCTTCAATTTTCTTCACACTTAAAAAGCCATTTATTTCAATAAATAGTTACATAAATATATTCTCTATAGACCTACTAACATACTATAAGCCTTTGTTGTTCAAAAAACCGAACTAGGAATCCTTTTTGTGTAAACCTTAAGAGGTAGTCTAAGAAATAGGTATAATTATTAACTGAGAATTTTAATTTCATTTCCTACTCTAAATACATAAAATATACTTAAAAATAACTAAAAGATTTTTAAAATATCTTAAATATATTTATATTTCATCATGTTAATTTCATAACCTACATACAGCTCCAATATTAATCAAATGGGAAATGAATCCATCATCTGTGTGTATGGAGAACTACCGCCTCACGAACTAACGTACTCTATTTTTTATCACCAACTCTCACATATGGATATAATGATTGATTCAATATATATATATATATATTATTTATGAAATATTTATAATTCATTAAACAAATATATAACCTATATTCTTATCTTTCCATTCACTGAAAAATGATAACGTTGTTTTTTGCTAACATGTGGTCTACCACATCCATGATGAGATGTGATTTGTTTCTCATAACCACATAACATGGATGGTATACATAGATTTATTTAGATAATTAATAAACTATATATGATATAATTATAATTCTATGAGCATATAATAATACTTACCTTCATTCCACCATGCTCGTTGAAAATAGAAATGTAACTCATGCATGTGTTAGGCCTGCAGTCTCCATGATTGTAACATTGTTCATTTTTTATAAAAAACATTAAAATTTGTTTTTAGTAGTATAATTTATTTCTAAAAGTGACAAATATTTCATTATTATTATTATGGATATTATGGATTATTAATATCTTTGAGTGTAGTTAACTTACCAATTTCATTTTATACTTTTGTGGAATATAACAACAAAAGTCTGATGTGAAATTAATTGATAAATAATTTTATAAAATTGGGATTTATATAAAATAAAAATAAAAATGGGATTTATTTTTTGTTATTTAAATAAATAAATTATAAAATTATATTATTTTGGATCTGAAAAACACACCGGATTATTCAGACTCATGGCCACATATTACGTTTCAATTTAACTTTATTGAGGAATATTTTACAGTTTTTCACCTATTTTCGATGCTTTTATATCAGGGAATACATCATCGGTGGTGACACACAATTTTTCCCCCCACATTCACAATTTCAAAAGGTGGGAAGCATTCATCACTTATTTAGTGATTTTTGATCCTTGAATGAAATGGGATGATTGGATGTCAGTTCCTCCTTCCATGGGTTCCCCCCTCAAAACTTGTTGCCTAGTCTAGGTCTCCCTCATTGATTTGAGTCATTGTTCATGAATCCAATTCCTGGTTCCATATCTTTGTGGACAATAGTTAATTACACTACTTATTTAATGATTTTTCAAGGGGCCATCACAGGGAAAAATCCTTCGATCGGAGTAGATGATAACATCAGGCATGTCATGGAATCTCTAGATGCGTGGACATTGGTCAACCGTATTCTTACTCATATGTGGGAATCTCAAGGGTATGGAACCCAAGGAATCACATGTTTATCTTAGGGTATCCTATTTTAGAGGCATGTCTATGAGGTTTTACTGGGATTCCCATGTTTAACATAGGTTTTTTCAAGAGATTAACGTCTAGTTGAGATGGATCAGACCGATCAGAACACCCCAAAGAGATGGATCATATTAGTACATCCCTAGGAGGGGTCACTTAGAAGGTTTACCATATGAACGGATTGAAATGCCCAAAAAGAGTGGTCACATGGTGGTGTGTCCCAAAGGGGGAATATTTTACACCATGAAGGCTGACCTAGACACCAAAAATGTCTGATCATTGAATATGGGTCCCTTAGAGGGGGACACCAAGGTTTACCATTGGCTGGGATTGAACCTTGAATATGTTTCCTACATACCTTGTATAGAAGACAAGGATCAGAACCTAGGTAGTTTAAAAGGATGATTTGGGGCCTACGCACTGACACAAACTAGGTGTTGTTTGGTGAAACAATCATTTTGATAAATGGGGATTACACATTGAAAAAACCAAGGTTGAATGAGGATTACACAGAGATATAGCCATTTTGATGATGTGATGAAGTAGATCAATGGGTCCTATGCCTAGTCAGCTGGCTAGGAGAATTGAATGAATTCACTGCGATGGGGAGGCCTGGTTAAAATTAGGATGGACATGGAAGAAGTGTCAGAGGATAAATAAGAATAGAGATGGAAACGATGGGGATATTTCAACGTTGGGATTGAACCTTAGGGCAGTTTTCTACATATCCTTGTGGTGGGGAATCAAAGTACACGTAGTTTTGGAATGGGAAATTGAGTAACCTGATGAAAAAACTCATGAAAATAGATGCATGGCTGATACTATAAGGAAGTGTAACCTTGGGGTGAGGCATGGTCTCCCAGAAACATAAAGGATTCAAGGAGAGACCATAATGGGACATGAGAGATGGGCTTGATCCTCAAGGGGGCTTCCTGAAAATCCTCGTGGTAGGAATTCAAAGTCCACGTAGTTTAGTAAGTGAGGCATAGGATTGGGGTGTGTAAAAATTATAGTGACAAGGAGACACGCAAGGGATTATGCATGGCTAACTGCCCATGGGGATCAAAACCACTCCGGGAGGCAAAACTGTGAGATTCTTCATAAAAAGGAAAAGTATTAAGTAAGGAGGGTATAACCCTAAGAAGGTGTAACAAGGTTTACAATTGGTTTCTATTAATCCTAATGGAGGATTTCTAAGTACCATGTATAAATGATATGGATCAAAACCCACACAGTCCTCGAATACAGTTTTACATCATGCGGGGTGTGGGTAAACTGGTGTGAAATGGTCGAGATATATAATTGATGGGATTGAACCTGAGGGAGTATTCTTACTTACCCTACATGGGGAGAAGGTATCAAATTCCACATATTTTATCATAAAGGGACATGGGGATCACACATGGTTAGTGGGATGGGTTCGGTTAAGGAGAGAAAGACGTGAATGGGGCGTAGACAAGGAAGTTGCCAAGGAGATACTATGGAGCATCAACGATGAATTGGTATTATGCCGGAGTGAATCCTAAGTTCCAATAAACAATGGTAATGATGGATGGGTCTTATGTTTGGAAGCACCCCAAGTGCTAATGAGGACTGGAAATGATGGATGGGGCTTATGAGTGGAAGATTCCCACGTGCCGCTAAGGACTGAAAAAGGTGAATGTGGATTACACATGGAAGATTACTAGGTGCTTATAAGGAGAGAAAAAGAAGAATGTGGATTATTCTTTGAATCATCACGGGTGTTGCTAATTATCATCAATGGGGGATGACGGTTATGCAGGAAAGCTTCTCAGGTTCCACTAAGGAGCGACAAAGGTGAATGGGGCTTATGTGTGGAAGATGCCTGAGTGCCACTAAAGGGAGACAATGGTAGATGGGAATAACGAGTGGAAGCTTCCTGTAAAGTATTACTTATGTTTGGAATGGGGGCATCCCAAATAATTTTTGGGTTTAGGAATATAATTGGTACCTACACATATGCACTAGTTAAAAATAGGATAACTCCAAGGACATTGGAATCAGTCTGAACAGAGGGAGATGAACAATGTGAATCACATGACCAACTTTTAGAACATAATGGGGGAGGAATGAAGAAGGAAGATAAATGATTTCCTTATTCAAAAATTTTCTTCCAAATCGTGTAATCATGATATGGAAACCATCAAACAAAGTCCAACTACTGATCGTATTCAAAAAATGGGGCCAAACACAAAGTGTCATCCAAAGTGTTCTCAAGCATTGGCCCAAAATGGTAGGTGAGGAAAAGGGTCATGAGACTAAGCTGTTAGAGGGTCCCTTATGATATAGGAAATGATGAATATCCAATTGAAGGAAATACAAAGAATAAGGTGAGGTGAAGGAACATTTTAACAGATTCTAATGCTCTAGAAATTACGCCACCATGACCATGGAATGAGGCATATTTTTCTGGTCATGTAAGGAATATCTCATTTGGAACAAGAGGCATCATATTATTGAATGATTGGGAATTATATAGCTTAAATTAATTTAGTGGGGACTATTAAACATAAGGTTCCTACGAATGGCTAGTGTTGGGATTTATGCAAGAGTGTCCCTTTCTCGGTCAACCTGGCATAGGATTCTGGTGTTGAGGTTTGGATGATTTGGTTGATGAATGGTTCGACTCATGGTACTTAGGGAATGGAATATGAGAATATCAACTCATGAAATGGGAAATGGACTGAGAAGAATATTTTGACTCAAGGTGTTTTATGGGGTGAAGTGGAGTATCTCGAATCATGGTATTCTATAGGTTGAAGGGAGGTTCACATTTGGGCTCAAGGTAGAATATCATTGACCCGACTCGAATATTTCATAGTGTGACACTCTATTTTTCATGGGGGCAGTAATGGTATTGAAGGTACCAGATTGAAGGGCGGGCATCACTGCCCTGTATTGATCCTGAGTGGGGGTGCGGGGGCACATGGCCCCCAGTATATACTAGTGGGCATGAAAGAAAAATCATCACAAAGGTTCTTCATAGAAGTGCTTCGTGGAGGAAATGGGTTTTTGGAACTTAGGGTCTCATGAAAGATATTGATTCATAGAGCTCTGAGTATCATGGAACATGGAGCTTCATGGAGATCAAGGTCTCACAAAGGATGACATCATTCATAGTGGGAGTGCTCTGTGTAGGCTAAATGCTTTGATAGGCCTTTAGTGCCTCATAAGGCCTTCTTTTCTTTGATAAGGGCATAAGAAACCATGAATGGAATCTCCACTTTGGTTGGAGGATCATGATAAAATGAAAAAGGAGGTTTCATGGAGCATGGGTGCTCTGTGGAAGATGATTTTTTCATAGCATATGATCTCCACAAATCGAGAGTGCAAGGGTGAGACCTGACGATGTCTCCCCATCCAAAAGAAGGTATGATGGGGGTATTTATAGGAAACGGGGGTCCAACTAAGTTTAGAGGTGTGATGTGAAATAAATCATGCATTGTTAATGGAGGTGGATACATTAGACCCATGGAGGCTTCCATCACGCATCTCTTTCGTGGTCGTGGTGATTGTCGTACTTGCAGAGGCTTTCGTCATGGTGCTCTATAGTGGCAGCAAACATATCTTTCAGATTGCATAGGCTCCCATAATGTTTCTGTATGGTGGTCGCAAACAAATATTTTGGATCATAGAGGCTTCTGTCATGGTGTTCTGTAGCAGTCACAAATGTATCCATCAGATCACGAGGCTTTCGTTATTACTTCATGTGGTTCATGAAGGGAGCACCGTGAATGGGATCCACGAAACAGTTTTTCATCCTAAATTCATACATCCATAAATTATAATCTGTAAGTACATTTGGGATCCATGACATGTCCAATCGATGCATATAGAACAAGATACGCTCCTAGAACAAGTAAGGAATCATTCGGTACATCCTTCAGACGTGTTTCCAGTGCCAATAAAACCTATATTATTTTATATGAAGTATATAAGAATAATTTTAAAGATTATATCATTAATAATTCCTACTTCATAGTATTTTATTTTCAAATTCATTTTACACCATACTGGTGTATCTGAAATGAATGTTACTAAATTTTAAGGTGTTTCTTTACTCAATTTCCATTCATTGGGTTATACTCTTACATACTCATCTTTGTTATTTAACGATTATATATCAATGGATATATAAATTGAATTATTATATATTTAAAATTTATTTTTATAGATTTATATATGATCACATAATCACTTCATGGATTAATTATAACTTCAAATGTTATGATCTTTACAAGTGTTTTATTTGCCTCAGTCTATTTATCTTGAGATATATTTCATATCATACACCACAATTTACATTTATGGTGAACTTACTTCATCATGAATTAATTTTGACATATTAATTAATTTAATTCATGTGATTTATAGATTCATATCCTACTCATTATTTCAATTAATTTTAAATTGAATTTTACCAATGTGGTTATTTCTTTATGTTACAATCTAGTTTTTCTTTGAGATTATTTAAGTTCAATGGTACTTTTTGGGAAATCATATACAATTATTTTCTAGAACCACGACCCAAATGTTATCTTCTTTTCATGAAAGTTATTTTTTTCATTTTTATTTCCCCCTTATTGATTTATGAAACATGAGGAAAGTTGTTTGTAAGTAATATAATCCTTGTATCTTGTTTTATATCTTGAATCCCTCTCTCCCATGACTATATTTTCCAAAAAACATTATAAAGAATATTTTTATTATTATCCAATGATATATTAAAGACCCTTTTTTATCTTTTTTGACATTTAAAAAATTGTTTTAAATCGAATATTTCCATTTTTTTCATAGAAGGTACTTTTTTACATTCTTATATAATTTTAGAATGAATGTTTTCTTTTAACATATACGACATGATTAGAATTTCCCATAATCTTGAATATATAATGTATTGAAGTACACATTATGTATTTCCATTATTATTTTTAATGACAATGTTTTCAGTAACATTTTTTTAAATATTTATATTTTAGCGATGGTATTTTAAAGGGAAAAGTTTATTTTTCTCATGAAGTATTCATTGTGATCTTTTGAAGACATTTTTTTCAAATATGAATTTGTTTGATGTTATGGTTTTCTCTTAAATTATGCATATATATATCTTATATTTATTCATATCGCATTATGTATTTTGTTTGTGGAGTATTTTATGAATTAAGTTCAATTTTAAAATTTCATATTTCTGAAATCTCTTTTGATTGTAACATGAGGCATGATTATGCTACTCATTTATTTACATGGGTATTTTTTATTCTCGTGACTTATGATTGATTTAATTTTTTAACACATATAAGCATGTATAAGTTATGACAGGTTCACCCAAATAGTACTTTAATGCATTGGGTAACGTTTTAGTCTTGTGAGGTATTATTTATGCAATCAGGGAGTAAACATAACCCCTTATGAGACATCATCCACCATGTTATGATAGCTTTTTAGTTATCCTTAACTTGTGCTTATGTAATGTTTTATATAGTTTTCACTTCTCTATATTTCCTTGAATTTATGATTTCATTTTCGTTACTATATACTCTTTTGTTATTATTGATAAAAAATATCTTTTATTATAACATTTATGCCTCTTTTTAATTTTTACTCACTTATTGGGATTTGTACGCATTTATTTTATATATTCTCTATATATCCTTATGTTTTTTAATGAGATCAATGAGATATTGGATCACACTGAGGAGAATAAAAAAATATGTTATGTTTTAGTTTCTTTTTGATTTTTTATGTACCTATTCTTCCAAATAAATTAGGCTTTATGATATTTGGGTTGTAATTATTGGATGTTTATGTTAAAAATCATGTAATGTTATATGTAAAGTGATTGGGTGGCTATACATGACTTCATATTTATGATAATATTAAAAAAATATTGGGATTATATTTTTCTTCCATTTCCATTTTTCATTTCATCTACCCTAACATGGATTATGATTCCTAATATAACCTCTATTTTATATTATTCTTTTTTTTATTTATGAATATTTAACTCATAGTATCAATCTGATTCTTGATCCCTTATTATATGGTACTAATCTACATAATTTTATTTCAACAATTCATTCCATCTATTAAAACATCCATCAATATTTGTTTTATTACACTAAGGATATCATCTTTCTCAATCATCCAAATTATTTCCCTAGATTCCTTTTGATTATGTGATTCTATTTACCTATATTGGATACTTTTGACATTCAATATATTATTAGCTCTATATGGATGATTATTGACTACTAAGTTAGGTGTATTATGTGTTGCAATCCAATATATTTTTTATTCCAATATAGATGGTTCTTGGAAATATTGATTATGATTTTGTTTATTTTATCATATGAAGAATTCATTTAACTTAATTAGTAAAAGGTGTGGCCTTATATAGATAGCCCTCGATGCATCTGTAGGTCTCATATGGAAAACTAGAATAAGTATATCAGTGTATACCTAATAAAAACAAATAATTTCCTAGGCATATGGCCTTGATAGTAAGATCATAGTGTCTAAGATCATGATGTCAGTTATCAAATCATGGAATTAGCTACCTGATATTATGATTTTTTTTTCAATTGAACAAGTTAACTTTATCCCTACGAAATTTTTATTCACATTATTATCCATGGGAATTTTTTTATTTCATTTTAAATATATTATGGACTTATTTTTTAATATGGATTCGTGTAATAATACTTATTATCTTCTTATTCACACTTATGTTATGGTTTTTTATCACTTTTATTTACCCTTACTCAGAGTTTGAGATCAACTATTCTTCCATATTCATTTCCCCATGTTATGAAGAAAATTATTAAACAATATATGTTTAATTAGATTATAGAGCCCCATCCTAAATTAAGTTTCTCTTAGAGGGGTGAATCAATTTTACACTCAACTTATGAATTATTTTACTTTTGAATTCAACCTCTTGAACATTTAAAGCTTCTTGATCAACTCATTTATTCTCAAAGTTTCAAATCATACATAGAAATGGTGATAGAGGGTACAACTCATAGTATTTATATGGTTTGGTACAAAGACCTAGTCCTTACAATGTTACTTATTCCCCCCAACCAGGATTTTACAATATAATATTTATATCAATTACATTTTTTGAGGGATAAACTGGTTACACCCCCCATTAATCGATCTTATGGTTTATTATATTTGTTGCCCCAACTATCCAAGTATTTTTCTTAATTTGGATACACCCCGTGACCATACTATCAAACTCAACTAGTTATATGCCCCATCCTATAGCCTCTTCAGCAAATACTTATACCGCCCATAAAAATCTGAAACTTATTATTTATAAGATCTCATCCATTATATAATGGCTTCTTAATCTTCCTCTATGTTCTTTTCGGATCACAATAACTCATGTACACATCGATTCCCTTCAACAAACACTTATCAAGTATGTTAGTCTTTATCAATTAAATCCGATTACCTTGGTATGATTAGATTCCTTAGTGAAATACTATATGGGAAAAACATGCTTCTTATTGTAGTCATGACATCAATAAATTAGTGTAGGAGGTGAATAGAAATATATTAATATTTTATAAAATAATTAAAATTTCACTACCACAAATATGCTTCAATTTTGAATTAATTATTTAAGTATCATACATTTAATTTATGAAATAATTGTACTAGAATTATAGAATTCATATAGCCTCAAAAATAGAAATCCACTATTATTATCCTCTTATGTTATATTATTTATGTTTTGTGTGTCATCTCTATTTACCAATCTTTGTGGATGAAACTATTGATTATGTGAATTTATTGCATTCTCTTATTTTGGTTTTATTCTCAAGTGATATTGTATAGACGTACTACATGATAATGTTCAAGTACTATCTTCTCTATGTATATTTCACTATCCTTCAAGTGAAAAATTATATCGTGAAACAACTTCTTCTCACAAACCCTTTGTGCATGTAAAGATCAAGAACATGGTATTTCTACTAACATTATCCTTAAAATAACATTGTGGATTTGTCACCACGGTTTCACATAATCTTAAAGAGTTAACATAAACTCAAAGGAATTTTCAGAATGAGTTCATCATGAAACTCTTTCACTGTGATAAGCAAACGTCGAGGGCCTATGGGATCTCTTCATCCAAATACAATAAGAAATGTTATCAAATTTATTCATGAAATAATTTTTTTATTGAGATGATTTTTAATATAAAAATGAGGGATTATCGAAATATGGGGCCACCTCATATTGGGTTGGATTCCATATATTTATAATCCTTAACTACCACCTAAAATTTTTAAACATTAGTCACATAATGGTTGTCTTCAATGCTCAAAAAATATGTCAACTCATGGACATTATAAATCACCTAATTCATTCAGGATTTATAAAATATACATTGACATTCATACTTTATTTTATTTCATAAGAACATATGATATTATTTTGATAAATATTGCATGCTTCCTCATTTTTGGAAGCTCAAACGCATCCATGGTGATAGATTCACTAAAAGCCTTATGAAAATCCATATAGTCCTCAATTGTATCATTATCATTAGATCTTTAATTCATGTAAGATGTATATTTTATACAAGGTGGTGATTCATATCATCAACTCAACATCTTTTCCTCAGAATGACAATGTTGGGATAAAGTTTAATCGAATAAGTATTGGACATGAACTATCTAAAACAGAAGCGATCAGTGAGGGTCGAGAGGTAATGGATGGTGGAAAAAATCTATTAGATGGTTGAGATCAATCCCATCCAAAAACCTACTTATGTAAATAAATTTTAGTTTACTAGTGAACAATACATCACATTATTATGTCCGAAATTAACATAGAACTCAGTCAAGCACACCCATATAAACCATTCTATGAAATTGAACAATCAAGCCAAGGAACTAGGGTCAGAATCCAGACACATTACACACACTTTCCACCATAACACCATGACACACCACAATGTGTCTCTATAATCCCTGTGAAGATTGTCTACATTCCCTAGAAAAACATGTTCATGCTCTGTTAAAACTATGTATGCGAAATATTCTTCTTCCATGATATCTAGTCCTCGTTTGTTCCCATGCATGGTTGAACAATGCTCCCACAATGAAAGGTCAATATTTCCAAACCTTGTGGATTGTTTAACCAATTTTTAAATATAATCCATTAAAAAAACTTAGCCAATATCACATATAATTCTCCAATAAAAATAACAAGCCCTTTATTCCCCTATTATTCATGTAAATCAATATTTATGTTGTATTCACCTCATAAATAATCATTGGGAAATAAATTCAATATTTCATTACCTTAATAAAATATTATTCTTTTTAATATTATAAACATTGTGTCTTGTAGAGAACATATATTTGACGTTTTTGATCAACTTCAATAATTGTTTCATTTACTAGGAGAATTCATCAAGCATGAATTCAAATTTTATTTTATTTATCCATAACAAGTCTCTAAGAATCACCATAAATTATTAAATTCACCAAAACATATTGATGAATGATTGAATAAAATGGAACACATGGGCCAAAAAATCTCACACTTTTTATATGTGTGGTCAATATCTCTTCCCATTATAAAATTTAATATGTTTGTGGTCAAAGTTGTCTCCCTATTATTGATAGTAAAATGAAAATACTACGTTGCGTGTCTTCTCATCTCCACATTTATAAAAAAAATTGGTATCCTCCCTAATATTATTATTTATTAAAAAAATATGAGAGAGGGGGTGATATCACACAGTTTTTATAGAAAATAGCCTTTAGTTTACCAACTCTATATTTAAGTGGTCTATCCACTACTAGAAATTATTGGGATTACAAATAAGTTTTTCAATGACGCCCATTAACTACCATGCTTGAAAAATAATGCCCAAATATTCTCAATTCTCATTTAAGGGGTTTCAATAATCAGATTTAACAATGAAATTTAATATCCTTCTCGTACTTCAATAAAAAAATTAAAATCTAAGGGTAAAAGAAATAACTACCTTGTTGTATCATCTTTTCATCAACCAAGCTCAGTCCCTTAATGTACATGATTAAAACAATTAAGAATGAGTGAGGAAAGGGTTATTAGAATCCATCATCTTCCAAATTTATAAATTTTTTCGAATGATCAAAATTCCCTATGTAGTGATGATTTAAGAAAATGAAATAATAAATTCCCCCCCTAAGGGATGCATTTCTCTCTTTATGTTCCATTTATATATGTATAAAAATATATATATAAAAAGGAATAAAGAGGGGCCTTTTTGTTTTGTAGGGATAATATTAATGATGAGGACTTCCTCTCACTTTGGACACTATTTGTTTCCAATATCACTCAACATATTATCAAATTAATGTGAATATGTTTTTCCACCACAAATTTTAAATCCAATTTCTTTCCATTGGATTTAGAAATATTTTTACCTTCCTCTAGTTACATATTCAATTTCAGTTGAATTAGACTAACAATAAAGAAATCATCCTTGAGATTATAAGTTTTCTCATAATCATCACATGAATTTCAACTTTTTTGTTATCGATGATACGTCCCATTCAAAACACATGCAATATATCCCAGTAGTCTAGTCATTAATTTTTTCTTTATGTGACTATTCTTGTTACATCCACCACATAATTATTTAATGTATTAATATCTATTCTTAATATATACCTTGTATGAATTTGTCGTCACATCATTTATCTATTAGGTGATATTTTGTTTAACAATATTTTTATTTTTTTAACATCTAACAACTAACTTGTCACCTTCCACTATTACTTGCTTCTTATATTTTTGGTTTTCTATTCACATTTTTTGATGATATATACATGAATGGAATATAGAAACATTAATCATATAATTAGAAACTTCTATTTTATTATATAAAAAATCTTCAATGAATTCAAATATATTCTTTATAGCCATATTTATTTTCTATGTATTTTTATTATCTGTTCGATGTATTCTATTTTCTTTATATATCCTATTGAACGTAGGATTTTTTATATTTTCATTAATTTTGATGTTATTCTAATGTTCTAGTTCCATTTCCCAAACATCCATCTATACTAGAAATATTGTTTACATCTCCTTATTTTCTTCTCCAGTGTAGTAACTCTACATTTCAATGATTTTGAGATATAATGTTTTTTTGTGGATACACCACTCAATTGGAATTGTATTGGAAAAAAACTTTTCATACATATTTTCTCATTCACCCTTGATGTATTGGGTTTATAAGTATATTTAATGATCCATACATTCGCAATGTTTGGATTAAAACCTATAAATAAAGAAGAAATAGAATCAGTACATATGATAGTTTCTAGGTTAAGGGATACCTTCTTATTATAGGATGTTCCCCTTTGATTTGATAATGATATCATAATCATCAAAGAGTAATGATCCTCAATTAATACTTTTTTAATGTATCTATTATTTCAATCATTTTTTTAGTTACGATGTGTGGTGATTATTAATTATTCAATTCCACCTCCAGTTCTAAACATTCATGTTGAGTGAGTTCTTATCATTGTCATAAATTCTCATATTGTCTTTTTAATTATCATTCAAATTCATCATTCAATGTTAATTAATTTTTCTTGATTATTATAAATTATTTTCATCCTCCTAAACATTATTTTCATATTCTTATATTTGAAAAACATTTATGACCAATTAAACATTGTTCAAATATTCACATTTATGGAAGGATTCCAAAAAACAATATCAGAAATAACATTATCACATGAAAACCATTTCAATTATAAATTGGAATCAATAATTGATTTCACCCATGATTCTACCTTATATGATAGTGTAATTCACTTTAAAAATGTCTTACATAGTGCATCCACCAATTTATCAAAGTCTTCTTCTAGTTGTTCTTTATCAGTAATAATTCTATCCAATCATTTAACTACATAGTTTACAAATTATTTCTTCACTTTTATTATATGTTATTTTAACAAAAACTTATTATCACTAGTAGATTCATAATCATCATATCTTTATTATTATTCAAAATATGAATCAAAATCTATAGAATTATTACATTTTATATTATTCAGAATATATTTAGTTGCAAGTGTCTCACCATTCACAATATGTTTCTTATTCATGTTCCTTTCATATATTCTCTTACAACTATTCTATGTCTTGGAAAAAATATCTAGAATAGAATTCTCAATAATTTTTATTGATTTGGTGTAGCATACTAATTTCTAGAAATCTAGACTCAGATGGATCTTAAGATGGATCTTTTTCTTCGATTTAACTATTATATTACCATGCTAGACTACGTTTTATTGAGAGGGGGGAGGTGGTGGGGACAAATTGGTGGTACACTGGAATTATGAAATCATTTACTTTTGAATTGAACATCTTTAATATATTATGGTTTTTGATCCGCCAGATGGTTCTAAAAATATCACCTCATTCGTAGAAATGATGTGAAAGATCCCAACATTCAGTATTTACATGGTTTGGTATGAATACATACTCTTATCCATCTTGGTTATTCCCCCAAACATTGATTCTCTAATACAATCCTTTTTTAAAATTACAATGGTTTAGGAAACAACTGGTTATATCCCCCAACAATTTTTCCTCCAGTTGATTCTTATTATACCCCCCAACAATATAAACTTTATATGTTAGTTTATTATACAACACAATCATATTATATTGATGGAATGTATATACCATCATCCCTAAGGCTATTTAGAAACTAGTTATCCCCTAATCATAATATTCTTCTTCTTCTTTAAAATATCCAATCCACTATATGATGATCTCCCGATCTTCCTCCATGAGCTTACTAGATCACAGACACTCATGTAGACTCAAGTACCCTCAATATCAACTAATAAAGTCTATAGGTCATATAAAATTAAATATTATCACCTATGAATTATTATTTACCTCAGTACAACAACACACAGGAATGTCATTGTTCTTATTTTAGTCCCAATCTCAATTAACGTGTTCACATTGTTCACACAAACTCATTAATATTATATAGAATAATAATTCTTATACAATCTCAATGTATCTTAAATTTATATACTTATTTCAAATATATCTATTTTACTTCATGAAATCTTTAGATGGGGTCCTCATATAAATAAACCATAAAAAAATCACTTTTTTTATTATCTTATGTGATATTATTCATATTTTTTATATTGATCTTGTTTTGAAATATTTCTCCATTCAACTATCAATTATGTGAATATGCTTCCTTCTTATGTTTTGGTTTTATTTTCAAGTTCTAATATATTCATATGTTGCATGAAATACTACTTGGATTGAAATCACTCTATATATTTCACTCTCTATCACAATAAATAGTTATATAAAGAAACTACTTCTTCATGAAAACACTTTATGTAAGTGATGGTCAACCATGTAGGGTATCTTATTCAATTGGCACAAGCATAACATGCTGTGGTTATCAATAGTTTTTCAGGATATATCAAATAGTTATATTAAACTCAAAAAATCCATGGAACCAGTTCCTCATTAATCGATTTGAGTGTGATAAAAATTCAAAGGCTTATTGGATCACATCTTCCATGTGTAATCTAATGCTTCAAAAAATCCCATCATGAATCAAAATTTCAAGTTCGCTTGTTTTTCTTTAGAAAATTGAGATATTATTTAATTATTTAAGGATATACTCTGTGGCTATATTATTATAATGTAAAGATCTTGAGAACCACTTTATCATTCCAATGAGTAGCCACATCAAGGTTTTCTTCAATACTCTAAAAAATATTCTAATTCAGGGATATTTTAAATCCCCAAATTCATTTAGAGTTTCTAAAATATATTACAAAATTATTGGAGTTTTATCTTACATTATAACACCTCACCCAAATTTGATAAAGATTTAACAATTCCATATTTTTTGAATATCAACTAGATTAATGAATATGGATTCATGAATAGACTTTTGGAAATCTATATTGTCCTCGGTGGTATCATTTTCTTCAAATCTATCACACCTGAATGGTGATGATTTCATCCACTAAGGTATATCATTTCATAAACTCAAAAGAACTTCCTTATAGTGGACCCAGATGGCCCATGTTCATTTAATGAAGGTTCATCTATGAACTATGGGAAACAAAATCCATCGGTGATGGTTGGGAGGTTGAAGGCGGCAACCTCATTTGACAAGACGATCAAGATCAATCCCATATGATGGTCTGCTTATGTCCATAAACATTAATTGATTTGTGAATATTATGTCACATTCCTATGTCCCACATATATTGAGAACTCAATTTAGTTCTCTAATACAAACTATTATGTAAAAAATGATCCATCGATTGAATCCATTGAGTTTGGAACCAAGACAAAATACACACACTCACTAATGTGTCATTGTGTCACCCCACATGGTGTCCCTAGAATCACCATGTTCTATCTTTATAAATATTTCACAAAACTATTCGCACTATATGGGTGATATACTTTCCCAATTTTATTCCACTATGCTACCTGGTTTTGGATGATTTCCAATAATTAATGAGAAAACCTTCCAAAATGAAAGGTCGAGCTCGCCTCAACTAGTTGGCTTGGTTATCCACTTTCTTTAAAATATAATACATTAAAAAACTTATAATATATCATATAATGTTTCATGAAAAAATTAATGAATATGTTTCTCCTCTTCTAAATAAAAATAAACATTTAAATGGTCCTAACTTCATCAAAACACATCATGAGAGAATGCATAGATTTCATGGAATTCGTCAAATATTATTCATCTTATTGTTATAAACAATGTGTCCTCTTTAGAAAATTCACTTTTAATTTAAAACCATATTCAACAATATTAAAATTTACCTAGATTATTTATTAATCATTTTATAAAATTTCATTCTATGAAACTATCATTTTTTTACAAGCATCGCCACTTCATATTCAACACACCAAACACATATTGACACATCATTGAAGTCAAATGAAAAACCTATGATCCAAAATGATATATTATGTTAATAATTATTCGGATATGATAAGGATTTAATATGTATTATGTGGTTTATTATATAGTATGAAATAAATTTGAATTTATTGAGAAATACATGTGAATTATTAGTTTATTACTTTTCGTAATCCTCTATATCTCTTAACCTAAGAGGTATTGGGAATGGATGTAATGAAATAGTGTCATTTTAGTAATTTAATTATGATATAATTATTTATGGTAATATAAAGTGGGTATCAAAGATAGCGTAAATAATATTAATTTTTAACTTTGTACCTCAGAGTGTGGGATTATGGTTATATAATTGTTATTAGAGTAGGGTTTAAATAAATTTGGAGATTATGAAGTTATTGGTTGAGGTTGTATATGTAATTAAGGATTGTTAAGTTATGTTTTATCATAATTTCATTGGTATAGATAACAATTTATAATATATTAGGTAAAGATAATTTTTTGGGATTAGGGTAAGACAGAAATAGTGAAAATTAACTCTTAGGTTTATGTCTATATATAGGATAACAACCTAGTGTTTTAGTAAATTAGTGATTTTGTGGCTGGATAGAAATTACATTGATTTTTCGATTATGAAAAGTGGATGCATATGGGTAATACATTTTCATATGAAAAATCACCCTGAAAAGAGATTGTTATGAATTGACCAAACATCAATTGGGTGCACAATGAGGGGCCCTATATCTGCACACCTAGTGAGACACAACTGAGGGATATTATTTGGTTAATCACATAAATATAAAAATACATTAAAAATTACTTATTCTATTATGGAATTATGATAATGAATTAATTGAGTTCAATTTTGAAAACAAAGGGGAAAGAATGTGGAGATGAAGAAATCTCAGGATAAGTATTATGCCTAACCTTGGGAACCATCTGGTCACCAGAACTATATTAATAATGGACTTCTTCAATATCATATCATTTATTTATCAGACAATTATTGAACACCAATCCCATGTCGCCCAACTCACCTCTAAGCACAACTTACCCATTCATGCTACTCTACCCAACTTCTAATGTTTGGAATATAAATATACCCCATGGGATACCATATAGGGCATGCTTTTAAAACTTCTTGAATAGAGAGAAATCCACTTTATGATTCTTCTCTCTCCCCTCCAACCCATCTCTTATTTATTATGTTGTACTGTAGGAATAATAAAAATAAACACTTAAGTAGTATGTAGTCCAAAATATTCACTTGAGTGGCTAACTAACTAAGGCCCATCACTGAGGGTATCCTACCATCATACCCCATTTCCATGTTCTTCTTACCTTATCATACCATATCCAATGGAAACCTAACATAGTGGCCCATATCTATAGGTATCCCACCGTAGTGTCCATCCTCGCAAGGTAGCCCACTGTAGTGGTCATCCTCCTTGGGTAGCCTGCCTTATCTTCTCATTTTCAAGGGTATCCAACCATAGAGAAAATCTACTAAGGGTTATTTATCCTCTAAAAATATGTCATACTCTTTTACCAATGTTTCCCGTAGAAAATTACATTGTTAATACCTCCCCCACTAATAAGAAATTCATATGGTTGGGGTATGAGACACACTAAAATACACCTATTTTTTCCAATAATTTCCTTGGTAATGGATGTCTCATATGTAACCTCCCAAATAAGTTTTTCCTTAGGGCATTCATGATCAAAAAATAATTTGGGGATCCAATAATTAGAATAAACAAAAAGAACTGTCTCTTTTTAGATAGTAACATTCACCTACCACATGTTTCCTGAAATTTGGTGCAATGTGGTAGTATCTATGCCTTTTTTCTCATACTAATATATTCATGATCCCAAATCTAGGGTTTAGAATCATACCACAAACCAAAATTGAGCCTCCCTTTTGGAGTAATTACCAATCCTTTTTTTCTTCTATGGGTGTCAAAAACACATATAAACCCAGAAGAAGGGATTCCTACAAAATAAATTATGGAACATATCTTAAGGGACTATTCCAAATCCAAGGGGGAAATTGAATGAAACTTAGTGTAATCAAACACAATACCCTGTTTCTTCATTAAAATAAATCTTGCATGTATGTCGATGTCAAAGAGCCAATGTTTCATAGGAATCTACAAAGAACCCCCTCTCCCCCAAGATGGGGGTAAAAAATAGATGTTCGATGAACAAAAAATTAAAATTGGTTAACAATACATTTTCATTGGAAACACACTTTTTAAACATATCCTTGCGGGATCCTACCCTGACAGAAAGGGCATGTGATGCATAAAAAACATTTCATTATATAGGGAGTGTATCATGCCAAAAGCCTTACATTTGGACAATACCTAGAGAATCACCCCAACCATTTTAGGAGTATATTTGGAATCCAAAGCATCAGATATAGATCATGAAAACTACCATTCATCAACAACTCGCATCTCTGAACTTCCATGGATTTTGAATGTATGAGAACATGTTCGACTAACCTCATAGGTTCCCCATAATTGAATGCATCGTGTTTAAGATTTAATTATGTAAATTCATTTGAATAATAGGTTGTTTTTTGTATGATAATATATCATGAAATAACCCCATTTTTTCCACGAATATAATAGAAATGTGAACTTATGCCTCAAATTTTCATGCAGTGGCCTTTTTCTAGAGACCATGTTTCATGAAACCCCTTTTTTATGATCAAATATTGAGTTTCATGAAATACAATTTCGGTCCCTGGATTTATCTGTCTTATCATAGAGAACAACTAAATGAAATTTAAGTTCTTATGTACCCAAATACACTCTAACTATGCTTATCCAAACCCCAATCATTCATGTAACACCCCAAGCTACCATGGTACTCTTCTCTTTGAATAATAGAGCAGTGTGTGTTGTATGCAACCTCAGGTTCTAACACACCACGACCAACCAAAGTAGTCGTTATGAATAGTCATAACCACTTTTTGAAATTATATAAATTTTATATTTCAAAATGGACTTCATTTTTGGATTCATAATATCAAAATTAGCCTGTGTTGAATTGTTGGTATTTTTCTGAGAACTTCCAATTTTCGATGAATAGTGAAAAATACATAAAAACAACTTTTTTAATCAAAATAATTTATAGTGATAAATTATACTATTGAGTGGTTTTAAATTATAATTAGAATATAATTATACCATTTTATCCAATGTTGTTCATTATAATTAATTTCACGTTGAAATTGGATATAAACAATTGTCAATCTTTTGATAGATATTGTTACTTAAAAACACGCTATTTGTTTTGACAGCGGGGATAATTTTTAAATTAATTACTGAAATTTCTGTGTTTATAATTTGGTAAAATGGATTCCATATTTGTAATAATAAGGTCCAAAATATTTAATTAAGAATCTTGTTTTTGGAAATTATGAATAGTAATGATGACAATTATCTTTAATTATAATTATTAATTAGTAATCGGGTAGTTAAGGGTAATGAAATAATATCATAATAATATAAAATGACCCCTAAATGTGTCATAATTATATTGGTTGTGTCATGGAGGACCATGGTATGCCTTGTGTCAACTTAGGGACCCCATGGAATCACTTTTGTGTGATAGTGACATTTATCATTTTATTTTTTAAAAAGGGAAAATATAACAAAAGTATATAACACCTAAGTAAATCAATTTTAATTTTGTATAAATAAATGATCTCTTAGATTGTAAATATTAATTGGAAATATAAATAAAATTTCATACATCATGGTATTTATTTTATAATTTTTATACATTAAATAAATAAATTTATTTATGACACCATGATGATGCAGTGATTACATCATTAATGAACGATTTAAATAAAATGAAAAGATAAAGTAAATTATAAAGCTTACACTTTTCTAAAACCTATTTTATGGGTGTATTTAGAACCCATATCACCTTATCCTCGATATATATCATTGTGGGACCTTTAAAATCTGAAAACCATTTCATAATAATGTAACATTTCAATCTTTCCAAAAGAGCCCCTCCTCTCCTCTTATAAAAGGCCTCCACCTCTACCACCTTACCCACACCTCTAAAGCCATTGGATCAGAACAAATATACTCATTTTATCTCTCAAAATCCTTATCTTAATCATATAATCCTTATATTAGGCATAAATCTCTTCAAGAAACTATTTTGGTTCAAACCGAGGGGAGTTACCCAATTTAAAGGTAATGTCTTCTCTTATGTTGTTTTGTTTTATTTTGCTTCTCCAACCCCCTAAACTCTTTTTATTCTTTTCTTTTGTAACAAAACAAGTATCATAAATATAATTGGATGTTTTTATGATAATTATTATAAATACACTTACACACACCTCCATCTAATGGTTAAAGAACATACTGTTTTTGTGTGTGGTGAATTACTGCCTCATGAAACGATGATTGTTCAATCTTATTTTAAAACCTCTAATGTTGTACATTAAGATGTCACTATATTTATATGTGATATATATTATGTTTATGTTTTCTTTATGCTTCTGTATTTTTCATTTATGTCATACCTTTATGATTTCCATTATGGGTAAACAGGATAATTTCATTTTAGGAAGTGCGGACTACCGCCCCCTCAAAGTGATTTGAATCGTTAATGCCATATGTGGGATGTATAAAGGATGGAGTAAATGATATTATATATGATATTATAATGGAATTATAATATAACTTTATATAATTATGATTTAATTCCATTAAATACGAAATAGAAATGAAAGTAGTGTTCATGTGTACATACGGCATACCGTCTCCATGAACGGTGAATTTCATTTCTTACCTCTAAATGTTATGTAATATTATAAATTCATGTATATACTGGATATATGTGATATATATGATATCTATATCATGAATATAATTCTGGATATAATGGATATTTTACCACATGAACAACTTGTAATTATAAGTAGTTTATTTTTTACTCAAGTACCAAAGATCGACAAAACGACCGTTATTAACTTAAATAATTACATAATGTTCATAACATGGTAATAAGTGATATAAAAGTAATAATTAACTTGAAAAAGGTTCTTAAGAAAGTATAAATTAACAATAGTTTATTATTCAGGAGATTAAAAAACAATCGAGTCAAGTCGGACACGAGGTAAGGGACTTCGTCTCAATCTCCTTTCATTGAGGCATGTTTTGTTTTATACACAACTTTCATTTATATGGTGTATAAAACCCTTTGACTTTTACTTTTATTCAAAAGGAATATTTTTATACGAAGCATCTTTACTAAACAAAAAAAGTAATGTTTTGTCTAACGTATACGGCAACAACGACTTCTCCACCGCCGTGACCATTATTTGAGTTTCTGCTTCCTCTACAAGCCATAACTTTTTTTAAATGAAAAATAAATTCCAAGTTTTACTTTTCTTTTATTTTCATATTGAAAATGGTTTGATAATTGTTTTATTATATTAATGTATTGTATTGATATCTTTTGATTGAAATATGTAAATGTTAAGTTTCCTTTATGCATGTTTTATGTGATACGATTATATTATGGTTCTTGGGAATTGTTTATGATATGTTTAAAAATCTTCATATCAGGAATGAATAGGACTTAAAAAGTGAAAATTGGAGCCCATTATAGCTCCTTGATGCATCGGTAGGTCTCATGAGATAAACTAGTGTCTTGGCACGAGGCCTTGAAAAAATCTTATTTGTAGTCTTGGCACGAGGCCTTGGCTATGTGGTTTTGATAGTCTGGAATTATGCATTCCATCATTATGAATGTGTTTATTGATATTTCATGTGATTATTTGACTATTAGAATATCCATGTGAACAAGTAAATGGAATTTATTATTTTTATTTTTCCAAATTATGATGAAGTTCATGTTTAAAAGGCATTTTTTTAGTTAGAAATTTCCTTAAATGTTTATGTTTATTTATGAAAGTTTATGCTATATTGTTATCCTTACTGAGCATCTGAGCTCAACCCTTTCTATGTTTTATTTTCCCAGGATGTGAAGAAATATTTTATGACTGACCTGCAGGGATAGTCTGAAGGGGATATGAGTGTGGACTATGAAAACTATGTTATTTTGATTTTTCAATTTATGATGTAATGTAACATTTATGAATGTATTTAGTTTTTTCAAGGCTACTACACTAATCAGTATTTTGAGACTTGATATTTTGTGATCATGAAAAGTTTACATAATAATGCACTGACTTTGGGTAACTGGGGTCGGGGTATTACAGTTGGTATCAGAGATAGTTTAGTACTAACCATAAAAGATAGATTTAGATAAACTATGATTATAGCACATAGCCCTAAGATAGACTTTGAGGATTAGTACATAAGAACATCCTAGAATTTTGGTAAAGTATAGATTTTGTGTATTTTCCGAGCAATACATCCCTGTCTGGATATGAGTAGGTATAGGCGGCTCTGGCACAGATGTACCTAGGGGTAAAACCTGAAAACAGCGCTTTGAGCTAGACTCAAACGGGAACTGGTGCACGACAACGGGCCTTGCTGCACTCTTGGTTACGACACTCCCCGGGGATATTCTTAGGATAATTTTCATTTTCATTACAAACCATTATAAAAGGTTTCTGAGTATATACTTCCTCAAAGAAAACATTTTTATGATTATAGATTATATCCATAAACTGTTCAATTTATGTTAAGTGTTTTACAAGTATGGAATTATGTATTTTGATTCACAAACTGATCTAGTTTATGCCATTGTTTAGAAATCGCGCCTAGTGGAAGGAATAGAAACTGTATCAATGCACGCACTCTATGTAGTTATTTCCCTCTTGGTCAAGATAATTATAATGGAGCTAGTGATACAACTGGTGTTGATCAGCTTATCACCATACTAGGACAAATCACATAGGTTATGAATAATAACCTTACTCGTATGGAGCACCTTGATCTACAACGTGGAGGATTAATGTTAGACCACTTCATGAGGAAACAACAACCAACATTCAATGGGACCACAAATCCCTTAGTAGCTGAGTAATGGAAAAATTCTTTACAGAAAATATTCCATGCCTTGGGGAGTAGTGAAAGGGAAAAGGTTATCATGGCAGTTTACCACCTCACTGGAGATGCTGATCAATGGTGGTAATTGATTCAAAAAACAAAGTAAGATGATGAAGTATCGAATATGGAATGGAGGAAGTTCAAAGAGATTTTATTAGAAAAATACAATCCTCATGACCATCGATCAGATATGGAAAGGAAATTTCTGAGTTTGAGACAAAAGGAGGATGAGAATGTTGCAAAGTATGAGGCCAACTATGCAAGGTTAGTGAGGTATGCTAAAAATTATATACATAACCGAAGAAGTATGATTTTTCATTTATTTGATGGGTTAAAACCATTTCTCCATCGAGCATTGGTCTCACAATCCTTCTTGTTATACAAAGACATTGTCTCATGTTCTATTAAGACAGAAAAGGAATTATCTAAGTCTTACGACTTTAAAGAAAAGTAAGAGAAGAAGAGATCTGCTGATCACTCTGGAAATAGAAATAAGAGGAATAATGGAAAATTTTATTATCCATATTGTACAAATGTGGGAAGAAACACCCCGACACTTTCTTGAAAGGAATGGGAGTCTGTTACTAGTGTGGTGAAAAATGCCACCAAGCTCATGACTTCAAGGGGAAGAAAGAACCTATCGATGTTCAATGCTACAATTGTAGGGAGATGGGACATTATGCAAATGAATTTCCGAAGTATTAGGGGAACTTACATTAGAAAAGGACAAGGGGTCAAGGACAAGCTTAGGCTATCACTACTGCTGAGGTAGAAGCTCCGAAAGACGTGGTGGCATGTAATTTAATGGTTTCCTCAAGTTTAGCAAATGCATTATTTGATTCTGGATCATTGAATTGTTTCATATCTTCCCAGTTTGCTAAGAAAATTAGATATTACCAATTTTATTTAACAAGGGAGTTTTCAGTCAAAACTCTTAAGGTAAATATCATTGCAACAGAGTTTTGTGAATCAGTTCCCATTAGAGCACATACATGTTCTTTATCTGCTGATCTCAACATCATACCCATGATTGAATTTGATATAATCCTCAGTATGGATTGGATTTCGGGCCATGATGAGAAGATTTATTGTAAGAAGAAAGAGGTTATGATTTCCAATGATGATGATAAGGAACACCTTATCTTTATAGCAGAATCGTCACCACCTAATTCCTATCTAGATCCACCCCCAGTAGCTCAACAAAATTCACTTATTGGGGGGGAAGAGAATGAAATAACTTTGGATGAGGATGGTAATGTTCAAATATAGGATGTACCTATTGTGAGAAAATATGTTGATGTGTTTCTAGAAGATTTACATGGGCATCCTTCAGAACGAGAAGTTGAGTTTTCTATTGACCTAATACCTGGTTCAAGGCCCATATCGAAGACCCCATATAGAATGGCCACTGTGGAATTAGTGGAACTGAATAAAAAACTAGAGAAATTGAGTTATAAGGGATTTATTTTCCCTAGTGTTTCTCCATGGGGAGATCCTGTTATTTTTGTAAAGAAGAAAGATGGATCAATGAGGTTGTGCATTGACTATAGGGAAATCAATGCTATAACAAAAAAGAACAAGTATCCCCTAACTCGCATTGATGATTTATTTGACCAAATGAATGGAGATCAATACTTTTCAAAGATTGACCATCGATCTGGATATCATCAGTTGTGTGTGAAGAAGGAAGACATTCCAAAGACGGCATTTTGATCCAGGTACAAGCATTACGAGTTTAAAGTAATGCCTTTGGGATTGACCAATGCACCCTCTGTCTTCATGGATCTAATGAATAGAGTTTTCAAGGAATATCCTAATGACTTCATAGTGGTATTCATTGATGATATCTTGGTATACTCCAAAAGTTAGGAAGATCATAAAAATCACATGGCCATTATTCTAAAGACTCTTAGAAGACACAAATTATATGGGATGTTTAGTAACTGTGAATTCTGGCTTCATGAAATTTATTTTCTTGGCCATATTATCTCTATGGGTGGAATCTATATTGATCTTTCTAATACAAGAGCGATCCAAGAATTTCCAGCACCGATGAGTATAACTGAGGTACGCAGTTTTATTGGTTTATCAGGTTATTATTGACGTTTTGTCCAGAATTTTTTCCGATTGGTTAACCCATTAATGAAGTTAACACGTAAAAGGGTTAAATTTGTTTGGAAAAAAGAGTGTGAATAATGTTTCTAAGAACTAAAGAGACGATTATTCAATGCTCTTATATTGACTCTACCATCGGGGAATTATGGGTTTGTTATTTATAGAGATACATCGAAGAAAGGACTTGGTTGTGTCCTCATGCAGAATGATAGGGTTATTGCCTATGCATCACGATAGTGGAAAAATCATGAGAGAAACTATCCTACTCATGATCTCAAGTTAGAATATGTGATCTTTTCTTTGAAGATATAGAGACACTACCTCTATAGTGAATAATGTGAGATTTATTCTGATCACAAGAGTTTTATGTATATTTTCTCACAAAAAGAACTCAACATAAGGCAAAGTAGATGGCTTGAATTACTCAAGGATTATGATTGCATGATACACTGCCACCTAGGGAAGGCAAATAAGGTGGTAGATGATTTGAGTAGAAAATATCATGGATTGTTGAACAATATGATAATTGAAAGGGATCCTATTTTCATGGATCTAGTGAAGATGTACTTGGGAGTAACTATGGAAGGTGAAACATCAATGCTTTTTCAAATGGTTTCTAAACCATCTTTACTAGAAAGGATAAAGATTTTTCAGACCAATGATGAAGTGTTTCAAAAGAAGATTAAAGCAGTGAAAGATGGGAGATTGAGTGACTTCGTGTATGAAAATGGAATTTTGAAATTTGGGAAGAGACTTTGTGTTCCCGATATAGCTGGTCTAAAAAGGGAATTTTTGGCTGATGCTCATAGTTCCAATTTCTCTATACACCCCGGTAGCACTAAGATGTATAAGGATTTGAAGGAACATTTTTGGTGGGACAACATGAAGAGGGAGATTGCTGATTTTGTATCAAGATGCATGGTTTTTCAACATGTGAAAGCTGGGAGGCAACTTCCTGGAGGAGTTATGCAACCTCTTCACTTACCTGAGTGGAAATGAGATAATATTACGATGGACTTTGTCATGGGACTACCAAATACTTTTAGAAGGAATGATGCAATATGGGTCATTTTTGACCATCTTACCAAGTCAGCACATTTTCTTAATATAAGAGAAGATTTACCACTTGAAAATTTAGCAAGACTGTATATTAACGAAGTTGTAAGACTTCATGGAGTACCCCTATCGATTGTATCGGATCATGATCCCCATTTTACATCAAGATTCTGGAAAAGTCTTCAAAAATCCCTAGACACTAAACTTCATTTGAGCACTGCTTACCACCCTCAAACAGATGGACAATCAGAACGGACTATTCAAACCTTAGAAGACATGTTGAGATCATGCTCACTTGACTTTCAAGGTATGTGGGATTAATATTTACCTATGGTAGAATTTTCCCATAACAATAGCCTTCATTCAAGTATTTGGATGGCACCATATGAAGCGTTATACGGAAAGAGATGTCGCACACCAACCTGTTGGGATGATGTTGGTGAAAGAAAACTCATAGGCCCAGAACTTGTTGAGTAAATGATGGAAAAGGTGAAGGTAATCCAAAACCACATCAAAGCAGCTCAAAGTAGGCAGAAGAGATATGCCGATAACTGAAATAATGATTTGGGATTTCAGGTAGGAGATCATGTTTTCTTGAAGGTATCACCATGGAAGGGAGTTATACGATTTGGTAAGAAGGTAAAATTAAGTCCCAAGTACATCGGACCATTCTAAATTCTAGAACGAATTGGGGTTGTAGCTTACCGTTTGGCAATGCCTCCAAGTCTCCCTAAAGTTCACGATGTTTTCCACGTATCACTGTTGAGAAAATACATGACTTACCCAATGCATGTACTCACCTATGAGGAATTAGAACTGGAACCCGATCTATCTTATTGTGAAGATCCTGTCAGGATTCTGGATATGAGAGAACAAGTTCTGAGAAATTGGACGACTCGTCTGGTAAAAGTTCTATGGGGGAACCATAATCTAGAAGAGGCAATGTGGGAACCCGAGGAACTTATGATGAAGAACCACCCAAGTCTTTTTATGTAGTAATATTATAGAAATTCAGAGAATGAAATTATTTTAAGTAAGGGAGAATGTAACACCCCAAACTTCCCTGGTACACTTCTCTTTGAATAATAGAGCAGCATGTGTTGTATGCAACCTCGAGTTCTAACACACCGTGACCAATCAAAGTAGCCATTATGAATATTAATAACCAACTTTTGAAATTATATAAATTTTATATTTCAAAAATGACTTCATTTTTGGATTCAAAATATCGAAATTAGCCTATGTTGAATTTTTGGTATTTTTCTGAGAACATCCAATTTTTAATGAATAGTGAAAAATACTGAAAAACAACTTTTTTAATCAAAATAATATATAGTGATAAATTATACTATTGAGTGTTTTTAAAGTATAATTAGAATTTAATTTTACCATTTTATCCAATTTTGGTCATTAGAATTAATATCACTTTGAAATTGAACATAAACAATTGTCAATCTTTTGATAGATATTGTTTCTTAAAAACATGCTATTAGTTTTGACAGCGGGAATAATTTTTAATTTAATTACTGAAATTTATATGTTTATAATTTGGTAAAATGGATTCCATATTTGGAATCAGAAGGTCCAAATTATGTAATTAAGACTCTTTTGTTTTTGGGCATTATGAATAGTAACGACGATAATTATCTTTAATTATCATTATTAATTAGTAATCTGGTAGTTAAGGGTAATGAAATAATATCATAATAATATAAAATGATCCCAAAATGTTTCATAATGCTATTTATTGTTTCATGGACTACCATGGGATTCCTTGTGCCAACTTAGGGACCCCATGGAATCACTTTTCGTGTGATAGTGATATTTTAACATTTTATTTTTTAAAAAGGGAAAATATAACGAAAGTATGTAACACCTAAGTAAAACAATTTTAATTTTGTCTAAATAAATGATATATTAGACTATAAATAGTAATTGAAAATATAAAAATATTTCCTATATAATGGTATTTATTTTAAAATTTTTAGACATTAAATAAATAAATTTATTTATGACACGATGATGATGCAGTGATTACCTCATTAATGAACAATTTAAATAAAATGAAAATATAAGGTAAAATATAAGAATTACACTTGTCTAAAGCCTATTGTATGGTTTTATATCGAACCCTTATCACCTTATCCTTGAAATATATCATTATGGCACCTTTAAAATCTAAAAATCATTTCATAACAAAGTAACATTTCAATCTTTCCAAAAGAGCCCCTCGTCTCCTTTTATAAAAGGCCCCCTCCTCTACCACCTTACCCACACCTCTCAAGCCATTGGATCGGACAAAATCTGATCATTTTATCTCTACACATCCCTCTATTCATCATATAAACCTTACCTTAGGCAGAAATCTCTTCAAGAAACCATTTTGGTTCAAACCGAGGGGAGTTACCCGATTTGAAGGTAATGTCTTCTATTATGTTGTGTTGTTTTATTTTTCTTCTCCAACCCCCTAAAATATTTTTATTCTGTTCTTTAGTAACAACACCAGTATCATAAATATACTTGGATGTTTTTATGATAAGGATTCAAACTACACTTACACACACCTCCATTTAATGGTTAAAGAACATACTCTTTCTGTGGGTGGTGAATTACTGCCTCATGAAATGATTATTGTTCAATCTTCTTTTAACACCTCTCTTGGTGTCCATTATGAAGTAACTATATTTAAATATTATATATATTATGTTTATGTTTTCCTTATTCTTCTGTATTTTTTATTTATGTCATACCTTTATTATTTCCATTATGGTTAAACACGATAATTTCATTTTAGGAAGTGCGGACTACCGCCCCCTCAAAGTTATTTGAATCGTTAATGCCATATGTGGGACGTATAAAGGATGGAGTAAATGATATTATATATGATATTATACTGGAATTTTAATATACCTTTATATCATTATGATTTAATTCCATTAAATACAAAATAGAAATGAAAGTAGCATTCATGCATACGTACGGCTTACCGTCTCCATGAACGGTGCATTTCATTTCTTACCTCAAAATGTTATGTAATATTATAAATGCATGTATATACTGGATATATATGATATATATGATATCTAAATCATGAATATAATTTTGTATATAATGGATATTTTACCAAATGAACAACTTGAAATTATAAGAAGTTTATTTTTGACTCAAGTACCAAAGATTGACAAAATGACCGTTTTTAACTTAAATAATTACATAATGTTAATAAAATGGTAATAAGTGATATAAAAGGAATAATTAACTTGAAAAGGGTTATTAATAAAGTATAAATTAACTCTAGTTTATTATTCTAGGAGATTAAATAATGATCGATTCAATTCGTACACGAGGTAAGGGACTTCATCTCAATCTCCATTCATTGAGGAATATTTTGTTTTATACACAACTTTTCTTTAAACGGTTTATAAACCCCCTTGACTTTTACTTTTATTAAAAAGGAATATTTTTATACGAATAATTTTTACTAAATTAAAAAAGTAATGTTTTCTCTTACGTATGCGGCGACAACAACTTCTCCGCCCCCATGACCATTATTTGAGTTTTGGCTTCCTCTATAAGCCATAAATTTTTTTTAAATGAAAAATAAATACCAAGTTTGAATTTTCTTTTATTTTGGTATTGAAAATGGTTTTGATAATGTTTTTATTATATTAATGTGTTGTATTGATATCTTGTGATTGAAATATGGAAATTTTATGTTTCCTTTATGCATGTTTTATGTGATACGATTATGTTATGGTTCTCGGGAATTGTTTATGATATGTTTAAACCTTTTCATATAAGGAATTCATTGGACTTAATAAGTGACGGGTGGAGGCTGCTATAGCTCCTCGATGCATCAGTAGGTCTCATGAGACAAAATAGTGTCTTGGCACGAGGCCTTGGAAAAATCTTATTTGTAGTCTTGGAACGAGGACTTGGCTACGTGGTTATGATAGTCTGGTATTATGCATTCCATAATTATAAAAGTGGTTATTGATATTTCATTTGATTATTCGACTAGTAGAATATCCATGTGAATAAGTAAATGGAATTACTTTATTTTATTTTTTGTATATTATGCTGAAGTTCATGTTTAAAAGGATTTTGTTTTAGTTATACATTGCCATAAATGTTTATGTTTATTTATGAAAGTTTTGGCTATATTGTTATCCTTACTGAGCATCGGAGCTCACCCCTTTCTATGATTTATTTTCCCAGGATGTGAAGAAATATTTTATGATTGACCTGCAGGGATGGTCTGAAGGGGATATGAGTGTGGACTATGAAGACTATGTTATTGTGATTTTTCACATTATGATGTAATGTAACATTTATGAATGTATCTAGTGTTTCCAAGGCTACTAAACTAATCAGTCTTTCGAGACTTGATCTTTTGTGATCATTCCAATGTTACGTAAGAATGCACCGAATCTGGGTAACTGGGGTCAGGGCATTACAATTCAAGTGATCAATATCATCAACCCTCATGTATGGATTCTTCTCTTAAAGAAAAACCTCAAAAATATTATCACATTTTAATCATAATAATAGGAACATGAATGCCTTTTTATTCTATGAATAGGAACCCTAATGTATGGATGCCTTTTATCCACTTCACCACTATAGTGTTTACACCATGCACCACCAAGAGGTGTATGTGCATCAGGTACATAATCCATGCTAGTAGAATCACCAAGGGAAATACATTTAAGTTCAACATGATGAGGGATAATGATATATCCTTATATCCTTCATGGATATGGTCTACCTAGGTATATGTCCCAACAACATCTAAGTTTCATGGTGTAAATATTTATACTCCGAAATCTTAGTCATATGATATAGAAATTCATAAGATCATCCTCAACAAATAATGTAAAACTATAGCCCTGCCCTATTAGACAAGAACAATATGTCCTATTCATGTAACCCACGTGACAGAACCCTTCCCAATACATAGGATGTGACTCCCATCTTGGGCATCATTTATGAATATTCCCCAAACTATCCCTTATTGTCACTCCTTCCATGATGCAAGAGTACATTCTAAATGATGTTAAACTGTATAGAATAGACTCATCACAAGACCTTAAATAATGGAATATAACTAGTTGGTTTTCATCCTTTTCTCTAAACATGGTATGTAGGATTCCTCTATGAGGTTCAATCTTTATACCCCAACATTCTCACCAAATCTTCATGTCTTCCCCATGGTGGGTATAAAACCTAATGTCATATCTTTTTTCCCACAAGAAAACCACTAATATGAACCAAATATAACCAAAATTCATTAATCATTGACTAAAAAATCCACAAAAAAATGAAAAACCTATGCACAACCTATCTCCACAATATATTGAAAATTTTACCAACCTGTCCCCAAAAGTTGTTGAAACTTTGATACATCTATCCCAAGAAGATTGCAAAACTATAACCATCCTACATCCACATGATGTTAAAACTATGACCTATCTTTCCATAAAATATATAAACCTATGACCAAATTGTACCCACAAGACAATAAACCTACGAACTCTCTCTCTAAAAAAACATTAAAATTATGGCCCAGCTGAAATATCTACCCCATAAAATAAAAATGGGATACATGGGGTAAAATCCTCAAATGAATTATTCCCCAAGCATCAAAGACCCCTTGTAGGACCAATGATGGCTTGGATTCCACACATATGATACCTAATACATGAGATTCTCTCAAATATATGAATACATTATAGGTTCCCACCACACCCAAATTTATAAATGCTCATACATGACCAATGTTACCATCTACCTTGACAATAGGTTTCTTCCTTGTTAATAAAGAAGCAATATAATTCAATGGTGTCCTCCTCAAGATGGAACTTAGAATGAGTTTTAAAAAACATGTCTCATATCATTGGGGAAGATATAAACAAGTAAATAATCTCCATATAGGAATCCATGGAAGGATGAACTAACATCCCATCATCCAGTTTTGACCATAGATGTAACATTACCAACCATGAAGCCAGTGATCACCCATATTTACAAATCTAGAATGTGTGGAAAGAAAATGGTACTTTTCCACCAATGATATGTTCCCTAGTGGAAAGTGTCGAGAATACAAAATGATGAACCCAAATCAGTTATATTCCCCTTTAATAGTGATTATATAAATAACATTAGGTACTGTTAGATTTCAGGATAACCAGACCTAGATATTTACCCTAGGCCCCTACCAAATAAATTGTGTACCATATGTGGAACTCTTATCCTATAACTGGGTACATGTTAAGTTTGTTTTAAATCCTCCATTTGAGGAATAATACCTCTATATCCTACCTTCAAATTTGAGATGAAGGAATTTCATTGGTTACATCGGGATCCCTTTATAAGTGTTTTTAGTGATGGTTTTCTCCTGATGTCTACAAGACTCATGCCTCAATGAATGTGTGATAACCCACTACCAAAAAGCACAGGTGTTGGGGATATAATGGTGAACAAATACCACACCACTATGCATCCCGTCATGACCACTACCTCTTACATGACTATGAAAATCCCTCGCTTTGTGTATGCTTATAGTCTTATCCATAGATGGTTGAATAATTCCATTGTTCATCAGTACAAGAACTAAGTAGTCATCCCAACAAGGTATTTGTCTGGAAATGATCTATAATTCATACCCCATGGTAGGACAACCGCCCATGAGGGACACACCAAAAAAATCCACCCTCCCCCTACAATCATGATGATGTACTATTTTGATAACTTATCTCTAGAATCATTTCATAGACTCATCCTCTATACTAATGAAATAGGGTTTGTATTGGTTCAAAACATAATAAAAACCACTCGATAAAAACCCAGAAGAGCTCCCACCTAACCACACTATAGATTTTAGCTAGCCTCAGATGCTGAAGAGTTGGTCTATCTCACCCCTTCTCCCCTAGACATGGTTCAAGGAACCTTTCACCAACACCGGGGTAAGACAAAAATCCTCCTCATTATGAGGATTATTACCCATATCTAATGGCCCAAGTTACCATTAGAACATATTAAATTTCCTCCACAACCACATAATAGGGCCCCATCTACACCAACATCAGATCGTGACCCCATCCTATTCTTAGGATGGTCATGTTTACTCTTCTATTAATTGGTAAAACCAGAAACCATCATCATGCATCCCATGATTATGAACATTATTTTGGAGGTCCACCTCACACTACCAATAACATACATGAAGGTCATCCCCTTGTTGAATATATTCCTTTCTTCAAAGACCCGACATATGGTAGGAGGAAAAAAATTCATCATAGAGGTCTTTCCCATGCGGTTAATTGTAGCACATAATGATGGAATCCCAGAACTTGTCACATGATCTCACTAATTTAGCTTTCTCGTAATTAGATATAGGATCTTGGGAAAACTTTTGTGATAGTATATCTCTCATAATCCAAGATAATAGATTATTCTATGAGGGAAACTTCAATGTGGATGCAATTTTTAGGGAAGAAACTCATCAAATGAGGCTTACAATCCCGAAATATAAGGTCCATAATATCCCTAAATCCATTCCTGATTTCCTACTTATGGAGGATGTTATGGAATCCTTAAAAGGACATGGATTGAAACTATCCAAACAATCATAATCTTTCTTCCTCTCAACCTCCACACTAGAAGTGGTAGTGACTTCAGGGTATGGATTTACACCCTTAAATGTCAGTGGGGATGCCTCTCATCCCATGATAGATGTTTTCATTCTCACTAAGGAGTATGTTGTGAAATTTTTTTACTACATTGACATGATCATGATGTTGGACCCTCATAAAAATTACATTCCAATATTTAGTGTATGATTGTCCCATGTGACACACAACCTACAAAAAAGTTTTCAACAATGTAGGTCTACATTAGTTCCCCTTCCAGGTTAGTGATCATCACTAGTAGGAGTTTGGGATGACCATGAACATGATCTTCCATTAGGTAATGAAAAAGAATAATTATGGGGGATCTTAACTAGTGAAAAAATTTCATTCACATTATGGCCAGTCGAATTCCTACATTTTTTCATTCCAAAATCCCTAACTCAGGTCCATACACTGTGATTCTACTAGAATATTTGTGAGATACTCAACCACCATCAAGAGCACCAGCTATCATGCTCGATAATTCATGACTATCTTTATGTCATCCACCAACAATGTATGAGGGTTTAAATTGCAGCACTCCTAGTTTCACAGCTTCTTGAATAATATGGATACCACTGAAATTTATAGTCGTGGTACATCAAGTGCCTCATTATTCATTAGAGTGTCATGGGAGATTCATCCCAACATGGGGATATTATAGGCTATGGGAATTATTCTTCCTTCCACTTCTTCCATGTCTCACAAAAACAATCGTATTGTTAGTCCTTAGTTTCTAACTGTGAAGATTATTCTTTGACCAATATCACCATAAATTTCATCATTATTGACCCTTTGGATGATCCAATAAACCAGGCCACTAACAAAGGGAATGATAAAGATAACCCAACCCAAGGGTGGTATAGTACCTGGAGGATCCATAAACAGGAGCCTACACTCATCAACAAAGAATATTGTGGTAACCTAGATATCTTTGAATGATATAATTCCACCCACTCACAAACATATCAAAAAGTAAAGGGGATGAACCTATTGTTGCATCTGAGATGATGCTAGAAACTGAGCTCGACATCATGTTTTCTTCTTTCCACCAAGAGCATAAAGACTACAAGAGTTTTGTTTCATTTATTATCTCCAAGTAATTTTTAGTTTATTATAATATAATAATGGAACATGTTTCTCCTCTAACTAGAAACCCATTCCTCCTTGTCCTGGTGCCCATATTTGAGCTAGGTGGCTCTGCATATCCAATTAGGGTAGACATCATGGTCTATGAAAGATGTTAAATATTTGAGTAACAATCTCTTCCTCAGTAGCATAAGTATCCAACTAGAGATAATTACATCACTTTTTCCTTGTATACTGATATGGTTAGAGCATTAGTGGAGATAATTATTTTAAAGGATGATGTGATATCTTCTCTTTTCACCCAGAATGTGCATCTATAAATGATACTGGTGTCAATTCCAACTAAAGGAATGATTTATCCAAAATGGGTAGAATAGATGTTCCCACATCCAGAATTCAATAACCTTCGATCTACCTCATTTAATTGGTTGGGGTTTATGTGTAAAAAGCTCCCCTACATCAACTCATGGCGCAACCCAATGTTGGAGACTATTGAATTGAAATAATCCTACATCCTTTGATGTTTCATCTGGACATTTAAAGAGTTCACATTTTTTCTAGTACATGAAATTTCCCTCAATATTCATTACCAGTTTGAAGGACCTTCATAGGACGTTATTCTTTTAGTTCACCCCCCCCCCATACACAAGAAAACTATTATAGATATCTCAAAGTCTAAAAATAGGGATGAATAGTGAGTTGCTGACTTCATCACCAGATGGAAGGGGATGAGTTACATGTATAATATTCGGTTAATTTTTGTGGATATTTTCAATGATGATCTGGTCCCAACCCTCATATCCTAGAATTATCTAGGTAGATTTTGAGAATTATAGGAAAAATTTGCAGTAGATAGAAGAACCCTTATAGAATAATAAGAAATGGTTACCCACATTACCATTTTCATCTCCCATGAGAAGTCATTTTAAAAAATAAATGTTATTTTCCAAAACTATTGTTGCTATTGGTCTGATCCACTTATAGGCCCCTTTACTAGATGATTTTTCCGAGAACAACCTATTTTGGTGCATCTTGTCCAACTGAAGCCTCTCTAAGAGAATATTTCCCTAGCCCCCCATCTATACCAGGCATCTGAGGTTCGTTTAACAGAAATGAAAATCAAGAATTACTCCTTAAATGATGCATAATTCCCAAGGTATTTCATCTATTATGAGGAAATTATTACCCTCATATTTCCAAAAAACGTGTGACCCCAAGAGGCCAAACTTACTTACCACTCCAATCACTGCACATACTATAGGATCCTAAGAAATACAATCATGGTATGATTCATCCTCAAATATTTCTCTAGCACCAATTTAATCAAAACTTAGTAAAATTATGATACATATCAGAATAGGCAGAAAAAGTCTCCACTGACCCTGATAGTGAGATATAGTACTCAAATGAGGGAGGAAGATCCCCTGGACATCGAATAAAATATTAAAAATACGTGTTAGCTCGAAAGAAATTTTCTCAAAACAATGGTATCATCTATTCCTACATGATCAAACCATAATCTAATTTTATTACCTTGTCTCCTCCGGTATTACCCCCACATCATTGTTACATTATTTCATGTCTCAAAAGAATATTTATTGATTACAAAAGGGGAATCTGATTTCCTATTAGTATCAAAACCAATCTACACCCTCTGACACATCATGCATATTGAGTTGGGTGATTTGTAAAGAGTATATCTGATTCTGTAATGGTCCATTGGTGAGGATAAATATTATACCATTGTAATTTTTTTTATAGATTTGATCATAATACGATGCTCAATAAAGAGGAAGGCCTTGTGAACCCCTCCAGAACCTCCTCTCGATGTCATTGAAGGAAGGCCATGGGACATTCCAAAAGATTTAATTTCTATGATAGTATTTTAAACCAGAATGTTCATGAAATTTTTATTTTATGACTGCATGGAGTCATTATGATTAGACTATGGTCATCAGCTACAAGATAACGCCAAACCTCAGTCATCTTTTTCCCTTCCATCATGTGTTAAAATAAAACTAGCTAACAAACTATAGAGTGAACCCAACACTAGTCGGACACCAAAACCACAAACAAGAGTGCCTTCTAGACTCCCTTATAATGAAAGACCCTGTATATGAAAAAAAATTCCCACATAGGGAAGTATTACATGCTAAATCACAATGTCAAAATACCAATGAGGCTCTAAATCCATGAGGCGCTCCGCCTATGAAATAATATGTGCGAGGCCCTTATAGGAGCCTTGAAGATGCATCATAACTTTTAGAATAAGTTAAATATAGATGAGGATTATCATTCATAGGATTATAAGAAATATGAATGTAAAGACATTATTTCCTTTTACGAGGAAGATGAGATTGAAATAATTCTGGGTAATGTAAACCCATTATTTGTCACATTGTTTTTTTATGGAATGGAAATCCTCCACTTCCTTGGGGATATCAGCTCTGATATCATTCTCATACAGATTTGAATGTACCACAAATTGGATCATATAGATATTGATCTCACTCCCTCAAACATGAGAATTTATATCTATGATAATATTTAGAAGAAGTCATGTGGAATTATTTGGATATATATTAAATTTGGTGGCTTGGTAGAAATCATAGAATTCCTGGAAGTCTCGTTGGATAAAATCTATAATGTTATTCTACAAATTCCATGGCTTTATATTCATGTAGTGATTCCCTCCTTATTCTAAACAGTCCTAAAATACTCCCTTGATGGTAAGATAGGGGTATTTTTGGGTGATGCGTCACTATCCAACTGTTTTGAGGACTTCTATCTTGATGATGGGTACTAAAAATGATGGGGGACCAATACTGACTGAAGGTGTATAGTATATTGATACCCATAAAAAATTGACAACCATTTCCATGGATCCTTGGAAATACTTGAAAGACACCTTTGTACTCGCAATCCACCCATTGAATCTCATGACCCCAAACTAGGGGAGATTTTTAATTGTGTCCATGAATATAAGGTTCTCACATATTAACTCATATTATAATACAAGATATTCTTTGAAATAAATAGTGGAAGATACTTCTATGGAATACAGAGTGGTTTTCCCCATAGCCACTGAATCAGGTCACCGCCACATGTTTCAAAAATCAGTGTTAACCTTGGGAATGTCAACACTTCATCAGTGTTTTTATATTAAAGTTGGATCTCATATGCAAAAAAGTGGGATAAGGGGAAAATATTTTTTTCTCTGTAATTTATATAGAATAGGAACCCCTCATCCTGAATCCCACTTCCTTCAATGAAAAACCCAATGGTACCCCTGGGTCTACTGATCCATGATAATTTCCACCTTCATACAATCCCTTTACAACACATGATGAATAGGATCTCGATGAAACCCATACTATATGTGAATATGGTGTATCTACCAGTTTTGATGAGTTATATTTGGTAGAATGCATTAGTGGTAAATATACAATTCCAAAACTGATCAGCTTAGCAATGTCACCTGAGGAAAAAATCAATATGTTTCCTTCTTAAAAAATTACATTTATGTGTTCTACTGGAGCTATAATGATATTCTAGGTCTTGGTACCCCATGTTTTAATTCATCCCCATGACATCCCTGCGGGTCACTGTAAGATCAAATTTCCACCATAAATATTGAATGCCACCCATGGTAACATGGTCATGGATAATATTAAAAATATTATTAGGAACAATATCATTAGTTAGGTTGAGATACCAAGGTGGAAGACCAATATTATTCCATCAGGGAATAAGAATGGGTAGATCACATTTTTCATCGACTATTGGGACCTCAACGTCATATCATGAGGGATGACTTTCCCCTTCTAATGAAAAATCTTCTCAATGATGTTATTGATGGCTCCAACAACTCTTTTTTCATGAAATGATATTTTCGATAAAATCATATCTAGATGCACCTCAAAGATGAGGAGGCTAGATCCTTAAAAGAATCTTTTGGAACCTTCTCCTAATCGAGTATACCATTTAGTTTGAAGAATTATAGAGTAACATACCACTAGGATTTTCAAAACGTCTTTAAGTCACTCATTGGGATGGTGATGCAGTATCAAATGGAATATTTAGTGGTCAAGTCCTACAAATGACAGGACCATGTAAAATACCTTGATTTTTTTCGGCTTCTTCCACTCCCATCACTTGAAGATGAACCCTTTGATTTATCAATTCAAGGATACTTATATAATTATTATATGATTCATCATTATATATAGAGGCGTAAATATTTATCTCAATATAATTAGGACTCTCAACCAACTGCCTCTTACACGAAACCTCTAGTTGTTGTGAATCCACCAAGGCCACTTAGCTTATATTCTCCAATTTATTAAAAAATAATTCCTCTAAGTGCAAGAACTTTTTTTGAATAATTAATAAATTCACAACTTATAATTGGTATGAGAAATCCTAGACTAATTTCAAGTGAATTAAGTAATATCTACTTTTACCACCATTCTTGAGTCAATACATCCTTGGAATTCCATTAGTATATTCTATAACTATAGTGAAAAAATACTGACTCACGCCTGTCACGGGGTGTGGAAAAAGACAATTTATTTTCCTAATATAGCATAGTGGATGACCAGGTTCGTCTTACTTTAGGAGCGTTTGTAGTCAGATCAACCACTAATTCATGTTCACCTATTATAATTTTTTTTGTTTTTTTATAATTTACTAAAAATTATGGTTATAAGGGATTTGAAAAATAGTGGAATTAAAATAATGAAATTAAAACTTTAAATCTAAATGTAGAAGCAGATGCAGATAGAATGAAATTAGGGAAGAAAGGTCTTGGTCCTAGGGTTGGATAACATGAGTTCATTAATTATTTATTTGTTGTTTGAATTCAATTTGATAATTAATTTTATAAAACATCATTAATGAATTATTTTCCTTTTATTTATTAAGTGTGTGATTTTAGAATTCATCTGGCACACCAAACCACACCTCCTCTAGTAATCATGTAGGGTAACACCTCAACCGATAATGTTATTCCTACAAGACCCGGCTCCACCATATACCGTTTCATCACATATAACAACCCCAAATCCACCGTAGGAAGGGTTTTCCTAAGATAATAGATGGAAAATTATTATTCAATGAAAATAAATGGATTTGGAAATAGTGTCATGGTGGAAGACCGCTGCACTCATGCAATATTCCCGTCTCCACCACAAATAAATTTAAAACATTTAAAATTGAAGTGAAAGAATAAAAAACACCCTAAGAAATCCCCTGGGTCTAAGCATCGAGTTAGTCACTTTCCAAGGTGAAGTTCATAGAGATCATAATGGAAAGATGGAAGAGAGAGATTGAGATTGAGATTGAGATTGAGATTAGAAGAGAAAATGGGTGAAAGAAGAAAGGGAAAAACTTTAATACAAAAGTTATGAATTCATTAATTGAGAAAAGAAAACTAAAATAAAAAATAAAATAACGAAAGAATAAAAATCTAAATGGCCCTTGGCCTCCTCTCCTTGGTGCCCCGGATGGTGTTGGAAAGGATTTGAATGATTTGAGAGGTAGGGAGATCCTCTCTTTTTATAGGCAGATTTATGTCCTCTGAATATTGTCATGTTTTGACCCATTAATTGGCTACTTCACCTATGGACCCCTTCATTAAAGTTGTAAAATAATGTGTTGTCCATCCACCCTCCAATGTTCAGCTCATTTGGACACTAGTTTTAGTATTTATGATTTTTTCATTTTCAGTTTTAGTTTCTGGATGAAGCATCCAGGTAGCTTCCTTTGGGAATAGGTCATTCAATGGCCGCTTTAATGGATTCAAAACTCTATTTTATTTATTTTTTAACGCCTCATTGATTATTCTTTCATCCCAAAGTGTAATCACTGCATTTGGATGGGTGTAGAGCGAAATGTGCTTCCGTTACGTAGGTGGGTTCTATGCTGTCCACCCGAAAAAATCATCAACTTCATTGATTTTGTACGGCCTCTATATGATTGATTCATCCACTGGTTCAGAAGAAACAATTGAAAGAAATACAATACGAATTCTAACAAAATTTGAATCAGAAAATTTCGAATTATATTTTTCTGGAAATGACCGAACTGCCATTGCCATAAAAATCTTTAAAAAATCCAGAATTAAGCCCTTTTCACAATTTACCTCATTTTTATTCTATAATCCAAATTGCCCATTATTTTAAAAAAACATTTAAATAAATGGGTTTTATCATTTAATAACATAAAAATTAATTATTATTATATTAAAAATATGCACATAAATTTTCTATGTCAAATACCCCCACTATTAAACCATGATTAACCTCAAGCATAAAATCTCAACATGGAATTCAAAGGACACCAATATTACCAATATTCAAATTTCTAAGTAATAAAATCAAACAATTTTCAATGTCAAATAAAATTTTCAAAATCCACATAAAATATGAATTTAATTTCACAATTATTATAGAAACAATTAATTCATATATTTTACTTTTCCCCATTGAAAAAATGATGGAACATCTTCTTTCATTCATTAAAGCTTCTCAATTCATTAATATTAAACATGTCACATCATGATTTACCTCACCTTTTAATTTTAACTCTCATATCTCGTGATACAATTCAAGTAGAGTTATGTACATATCATGATAACATTCAATTTATCCATAAGCTTATAAAATAACTACTTTCTCCACTTTGTAATGACAAAAGGAAGATAAAATCATGAGGACTTTTTAATAAAGGTTTAAATGACTCTGAGGCTTAAGGTTGGTAGGATTTGATGTTTTAAAAATTAAGGCTCAAGGAGGAGGTTTATATCTTAAGTAAAATGGATGATATCAAAAAGTTTAATGAAATTATCATCTTCAAAGTAGCAACACCCACTTCCCCCAAAACTCAAAGTAAGGTCATGATCAAAGTAAAGCATAATGAATGATTAATGCACCCTCTTGATTTATTTTTATTTATTTTTACGTTTTTTTCTTAAAGTTATTATTAGATAAAACCTCACATCAATCACCTAACCACATACAATAAGAGGACCATCGGTCTAGAAACTGGTAATTTTTTGTTTTCCCAAATCACAACCCATTTTTCCCATTTTTTTGGTTCTTTTCGTCATTTTTTTTAAAAATTCAGGAGGGGGAAACAATTAAGTACAATTAATGATTCCAAAAACTTTTACAATTCCCATAATAGCACACCCACACTTTTTACTTACAATGTATAACATCCCTTCCACAATTATTCCCTTTACCCCCACACTTCATTTTTTAAAATATCATTCAATTACTATGAGTAGGGTAGGAATGGATAAATATAGATTGAAACATGGCTAATCCCTATAAAGTTCATTCGTGGTCTCTATGGGATAAATGAAAGATTTAAGTAAAGGTGTTCATTAAAGATAACGTATTTTAAAAGATTCCTCAATCATTTTAAATATGCTTTTTTACAGTCATATCTTTGAAAAGTTCAAATTCAAGTTCTGGTTGGTGACATGTCCCAATATCACTAAAGAAATATGCTCATGAATAAATAGGAAGTACTTGGTCTAGAAATCCTATCGAGAATGAAACATATGATATTATACAATCACTCATGGCATGATTAATAATAATAGAAAATAAATTGACCTAAATTTCAAAAATTAAAAGTATGAAAAATGGTGGGGAAATTTCATTTACATAAATCAACTAATTCCATTAAATCAAGAGTAATCATTTAAATATCCATGTTTCACATTAAACATTCAATTTCCCATCTTATTTATTCAATATAATTAACATTTGAATATAAAACATAGCATCACAGTATTCCTAAGAAACTCGTGTCTCCTAGATAATTCAAGTAAAGAAATAATTCAAGTGTGGACATGCAATTTTATCATTAAAGGTCAAAACACGTTTTGGACCAAAAAATGTAAGGAGTTTAAAATATTAAACATTAAAAATGAACTCCCATTTGAAATAAAGATTCATTAATATTCCTTTATCTAAATATTACTTTTCGCATATATGAACCTATAAAACAGAATTACTCACTTAAGAAAGAGAAACATGTTATTAAAGCTCAAAAAGATAAGAGGAAGTGGGCCGCATGCTAGAATTATTCCTAATACTGAATTTGAAATTTAAATTCCTAATATTGAAAATTAAATTACTAAAAATAAATTAATGGATAAATCTTAGTATGATCCCCAAAGTGGGCCATGGAATCTTTTACTGCCTCTAGAGGGAAGTACCAGCTGTTATCCAAAATAGGAGGGTGGATGAAGCTTCTTTGATTTGAACCACCACCTGTGGCTTTTACCAGCATCCACATATGTGTTCTTCTTTAGGAGGACTCCATGGATAGAGTACAATAAATCCCCCCCCCCCTTCGTATTGTGGTACAACTTACATGTCGGGGGTTGGATGAAGTTTGGTGTATCCTCTTTATTAGTTGCTACTAGGGAAACCTTCTTCTTCTCTTCTTGTACTCCATTTAATGAATCTTAAATGTGTTTAGGGAGCATCAAGTGTTCCTCAATAGGTGAATATTCGTTTTCATCTTCTTTTAAGGAAAATTTAGGATTGACCAACTCTGAAAATTCAAAATTATAAGTAGTGATGCCCAAATCGGATTGAATGAAATCAGAAAAGGTAGAGTTCATGGAAGGATCATCTCCCTATGTTGGTTCTGGTTCAATCAATTATTTAGTTAAAAGTGCCTCTTGGAGTTGATTATCAATTGATGGAGGAAGGTAGTTGGTCTCCTATATTAGGACTTCAAATTCCACAAAATGGTTGGGGTCTTCTTTTAGTGTTGTTGGCTCTTCTTCTTTTCAAGGCTTGGGGAGATCGAGCAGCTCCTCATATTCATTCCAGAATTTTTCCAATTCTTGTTGATCTCCCACATTTGACTCGGTAGGAAAGTAATCTTCATTTTCATCTATCTCAGGTAGAATTGGTTGAGTGAGGATGAATGAGTCTTCAGGTACCCTGACATTTACCTTCTCTGGTTCTTCAATGATGAGTTGTGAAATTTCTTCCACCACTATCCCAGGTTCTTGCTCTAGCTCAGGGTTGGGATGCTCCATCCTTGCACGAACATAGTCATTTTCCCATTCCAATTTCTTCCCAAAATCATTAATATTATAACTATTCCTTTCAAACCAGTCATTTAGATCATGATAATCAATTTATGGTTCTTGATATTGCACCTTCTTGTAATCTTCCCGTCATAAAAATTTGAATTTTAATACATAATGGAAAAATATCTTTTTAAAAAATATTTTTCTTAATGAAAAAAAATAAAATATTTAATAAATTGTGAATTTTGAAAAAATTATCGAAATAACTAATTGCCCCCAACAATGACGCTACTTTTGACGCATGCCTATCACGGGGTGTGTCAAAAGAAAATTTATTCTCCTAATGCAGCACAGTGGCTGACCAGGGTCGTCTAACTCGAGGAGCATTTTTAGTCAGTTCAATCACTGATACTAGTTCACCTATTTTAATTCTTTTTGTTTTTTTATAATTTACTAAAAATTATGGTTTTAGGTGTTTGGAAAAATAGTGAAATTAAAATAATGAAATGATAACTTTAAATCTAAATGTATATGTAGATGCAGACAAAATGGAATTAGGGAAGAAAGTTCGTGGTCCTAGGTTTGGATAACACGAGTTCATTAATTATTTATTTTTTGTTTAAATTCAATTTGATAATTCAATTTATTAAACCTCATTAATGAATTACTTTACTTTTATTTATTAAGTGTGTGATTTTATCATGTGTCTGGCACACCAAACCACACCTCCTCCAGTAATCAAGTAGGGTAACACCTCAACCGAGAATGTTATTCCTACCAGACCCAGCTCCACCGTATTCCATTTCATCCCATATGACAACCCCAACTCCACCGTATGAAGGTTATTCCAAAGATAAAGAGGGAAAATGATTAATCATTGAAAAGAAATGGATTTGGAAATAGTGTCGTAGTGGACGACCGCTACACCCGTGCAATATTCCCGTCTCCAACAAAAATAAATTTAAAATATTTAAAATTGAAGTGAAAGAATAAAAAACACCGTGAAACCTCCCCCGAGCCCAAGCCTTGAGTTATTAACTTTCCATGGTGAATTTCATATAGATCAAAATGGAATGATGGAAGAGAGAGATTGAGATTAAGATTAAGATTAGAAGAGAAAATGGGTGAAAGAAGAAAGGGAAACACTTTAATATAAAATCTATGAATTCATTAAATGAGAAAAGAAAAATAAAATAAAAATAAAATATAGAATGAATAAAAATATAAATGGCCCATGGACTCCTCAACTTGGTGCCCCCGGATGGTGTTGGGAAGGATTGGAATGATTTGAGAGGTAGGGAGATCCTCTCTTTTTATAGGCAGATTTCTATCCTGTGAATGTTGTCGCGTTTTGACCCATTAATTGGCCGCCTCACACATGTAACCCTTCATAAAAGTTTTACATTAATGTGTTATCCGTCCACCCTAAATATTTCAGCTCATTCTGCTACTGGTTTTATTAGTTATTATTTTTTCATTGTTGGTTGTTTTTTTTAATGAAGCATCCAGGCAGCTTCCTTTAGGAATATGTCATTCAATGGCCGTATTAATGGATTCAAAACTACATGTAATTTATTTTGTGAATACCACTTTGAGACTTATTTCATCCAAAAGTGGAATCACTTAATTTGGATGGGTGTAGAGAAAAATGTGATTCCGTTACGTAGGTGGGGTCCACGCTATCCACCCGGAAAAATCTTCAACTTCATTGATTTGTTACGGACTCTAGATGATTGATTCAGCCCCTGGCTGAGAAGACAAAAATGATTGAAATAAAATACTTATTCTAAAAAAAATTGAATCAGAAAATTCATAATTATATTTTTCACGAAATGAACAAAATACCATTGATGTAAAAATCTTTCAAAAATCTAGAATTAAGCACTTTTCAAAATTTAGCTAATTTTTATTCTATAATCCAAATTGCCCATTATTTTAATAAAACATTTAAATACATGGGTTTTTTCATTTAAAAACAACAAAAATTCATTGTTATTATATTAAAAATAAGCAGAAAAATTTTCTCTGTCAAATACCTCCATACTTAAACCATGCATTCCCTCAAACATAAAATCTCAACACAGAATTCAGAGGACACCAATATTACCAATATTCACATTTTAAAGTAATAAAATCAAAAAAAAATCAATGTCAAACCAAATTTTCAACAATGCAAAAAAATATGAATTTAATTTCCCAATTTATAATAAAACAATTAATTCATATATTTTACTTTTCCCCATTGAAAAAATGATGGATCTTCTTCATTCATTCATTCAAGCTTCTCATTTCATTATTATTAAACATGCCACATCATTATTTACCTCACCTTTGAATTTTAACTCTCATCTCTCATGATAAAATTAAATTAAATTTATGATCATATCATGAGAACATTCAATTTACCCATAATCTTGTAAAATAACTACTTTATCCACTTTGTAAAGACGAAAGGCATATAAAATCCCGAGGAATTTTCAATTATGGTTCAAATGACTCTGAGGCTTAGGGTTGGTAGGATTTGATGTTTCAAAAATTAAGGTTCAAGGGGGAGGTTTATCTCTTAAGTAAAATGCATGATATCAAAAACTGTAATGAAATTCTCCTCTTCAAAGTAGAAACACCCACTTCCCCCAAAACTCAATGTAAGGTCATGGTTAGAATAAATCATAATGAATGATTAATATACCATCTTGATTTTTTTTTATTTTTTTTGTTTTTTTTCTTTTTCTGAATGTTATGATTAGATCAAACCTCACATCCATCACCTAACCAAATACGATAAGAGGATCGTCGGTATGGAAAATGGGGATTTTTTGCTTTCCCAAATCACAACCCATTTTTCTCATTTTTTGGTTCTTTTTTTCATTTTTTTAAAAACAAATCAAGAGGGGAAAACAATGAAGTACAATGAATGATTCCACAAACTTTTACAATTCCCAAAATAGCACCCCCACACTATTTTCTTTACAATGTATAACATCCCTTACACCATGATTCCCTTCACCCCCACACTTCATTTTTTAAAATATCATGCAATTACTAAGAGTAGGGTAGGAATGGATAAAATTGGCTTGAAACATGGCTCATCCCTATAAAGGTCATTCATGGTATCTATGGGATAAAAAATGATTGATTTAAACGTGTTCATTAAGTATAAGGGATTTTAAAAGATTCCTCAATAATTTTAAATATTCGTTTGTGCAGTCATAGCATTGTCAAGTTCAAATGCATGTTCTGGTCAGTGACATGTCCCAAGATCACTCGAGAAATATGCTCAAGAATAAATAGAAAGTACTTGGTCTAGAAATCCTCTCAGGAATGAGACATATGATATTAAACAATCACTCATGGTGTGATTAATAATAAAAATATCAATTCACATGAATTTCATAAATTCAAAGTATGAAAAATGGTAGGGAAATTTCATTTATATAAATCAACTAATTCCATTAAATCATGAGTCATCATTTAAATATCCATGTTTCACTTTAAACATTAAATTTTAAATTTTATTTATTCAATCTCATTAACATTAAAATCTAAAACATAGCATCACAAGATTCCTAAGATACTCATGTCTCCTAGATAAGTCAAGTAAAGAAATAACTCAAGTGTGGAGATGCAATTTTATCATTAAAGTTCAAAACATGTTTGGGACCAAAATATTTAAGTAGTTTAAAAGATTAAACATTAAAAATGAAATCCCTTTTGAAATATATCTTTAGTAATGTTATTTTATCTGATGCTTCCTTTTCCCATATATGAACCTACATAAGCGAATTACTCACTTAAGAATGAGGATCATGTCATTAAAGCTCAAAAAGATAACAGGGAGTGGGCCGCATGCTAGAATTATTCCTAACACTGAATTTGAAATTTAAATTCCTAATATTGAAAATGAATGTACTAATAATAAAGTAAAGAATAAATCTTGGTATGATCCCCCAAGTGGGCCCTGGAATCATTTATTGCCTCCAGAGGGAAGTACCAGCTGTTATCCAAAATCAAAGGGTGGATAAATCTTCTTTGATTTGAACTACCATATTTGGCTTTTAACAGCATCAAACATATGTTTTATTCTTGAGGAGTAATCCATGGATAGAGTACACTAAATACTCCCCCTTCATACTGTGGTACATCTTACATGGCAGGTGTAGGATGAAGTATGGAGCATCCTCTTCATTGGTTTCTATGTGTGCAACCTTCTTCTTCTCTTCTTGTACTCCCTCTAATGAATCTTCAATTTCCTTAGGGAGTATCATGTGTTCCTCAATAGGTGAATATTTTTTTCATATTCTTTTAAGGAAATGTAAGGATTGACCAAATCTGAAAATTCAAAATTATAAGGAGTGATGCTCAAATTATATTGAATGAAATCAGAAAAGGTAGAGTTCATGGAAGGATCATCTCCCTGATTTGGTTCTGGTTCAATCAATTCTTCAGTTGAAAGTGCCTCCTGGAGTTGATTATCATAAGATGGAGGTAGGTAGTCGGTCTCCTCCATCATGACTTCAAATTCCACCAATTGGGTGGGGTATTATTTCAATGTGTTGACTCTTCTTCTTTGCAAGGGTTGGGGAGATCAAGACACTCCACACATTTATTCCAGAATTTATCCAATTCTTGTTGATCTCCCACATTTGGCTCATTTGGAAATTCATCCTCCTTTTCATATATCTCATGTAGAATTTGTTTAGTGAGGATGAATGAGTCTTCAGGTACTCCAACATTTACCTCCTCTGGTTCTTCAATGATGAGTGGTGAAATTTATTCCACCACTATCTCAGGTTCTTGCTCCGGATTAGGGTCACGTTGCTCCATCCTTGGACAAACATAGTCAAATTCTCCTTCCATTCCCCCAACAAATCATCCAAATTATTACTAATCCTTTCAACCTAGTCATTTAGATCATGATAATTAATTTCTGGTTCTTGATATTGCACTTGCGAGTAATCTTCCCATGCATAAAAATTTGAATTTGAATACATCATGGAAAAGAATCATTTTTTAATGATTTTTTTAATGAAAAATATAATAAAATATTTACAAAAATGTGAGTTCTGAAAAAGTGTTCAATATAACTACTTATATTGCCAGCAACGGCGCTAGTTTTGACACACGCCTATCGCGGGGAGTGGCAAAAGAAAATTTATTTTCATAATGTAGCATAGTGGCTAACCAGGGTCGTCTCACTTGAGGAGTGTTTGTATTCGGTTCAATCACATATTATAGTTCACCTATTATAATTATTTTTTTTATAATTTACTAAAAATTATGGTTTTAGGGGTTTTGAAAAATTGTGAAATTAAAATAATTAAATGAAAACATTAAATCTAAATGTAGATGCAGATGCAGACAGAGTGAAATTAGGGAAGAAAGGTCTTGGTCTTTGGGTTGGATAACATGAGTTCATTCATTATTTATTTATTGTTCAAATTAAATTTGATAAATCAATTTATGAAACCTCATTAATGAATTACTTTCCTTTGATTTATTATGTGTGTGATTTTAGCATGCGTCTGTCATACCAAACCACACCTCCTCCAGTAATGAAGTAGGGTAACACCTCAACTGGGAATGTTATTCCTACAAGACCCGGCTCCACCATATGTAGTTTTATCCCTTATAACAACCCCAACTCCACCTTATGAAGTTTTACCTACGATAATAGAGGGAAAATGATTAATCAGTGAAAAGAAATGGATTTGGAAATAGTGTCATGGTGGATGACCACTACACCTGTGAAATATCTTCGTCTCCACCACAAATAAATTTAAAACATATAAAATTAAAGTAAAAGAATAAATAATATCATGAAACATCCACCGGAACCAAGCCTCGAGTTAGTCACTTTCCATGGAGAAGTTCATATATATCACAATGGACAGATGGAAGAGATAGATTGAGATTGAGATTGAGATTAGAAGAGAAAAGGGGTGAAAGAAGAAAGGGAAACACTTTAATATAACAGATTTGAATTCATTACATGAGAAAATAAAACTAAAATTATAATAAAATATAGACAGAATAAAAATCTAAATGGTCCTTGGCCTCCTATCCTTGGTGCCCCCATATTGTGTTGGGAAGGATTGGAATGATTTGGTAGGTAGGGATCTCCTCTCTTTTTATAGGTAGATTTCTCTCCTCCAAATGTTTTCACATTTTTACCCATTAATTGGCCACTTCATGCCTATAACCCTTAATGGACGTTGTAAATTAATGTGTTGGACGTCCACCCTATAAATTTCAACTCATTTGCCCATTGGTTGTAGGAGATATGATTTTTTCATTGTCGGTTTTTGTTTCTAGATAAAGCATCCAGGAAACTTCCTTTAAGAATATGTCTTTCAATGGCCACCATAATGGATTCAAAACTCCATGGAATTTATTTTGTGAATGCCTCATTGAGCCTTCTATCATCCCAATGTATAACCACCGCATTTGGATGGGTTTAGGGAGAAATGTGCTTCCATTACGTCGGTGGGGTCCACGTTGTCTGCCCGGAAATATCTTTAAACTAATTGATTTTTTACATCCTCTAGATGATTGATTCAGCCCCTGGTCCAGAAGACATCAATGAATGAAATAAAATATGGATTATAAAAAAAAATTAATAATAAAAATTGGAATTATATTTTTTATGGAATGACCAAAATACCAGTGATGTAAAAATCTGTCAAAAATCCAGAATTAAGTATTTTTCACAATTTAGCACATTTTTATTCTATAATCCCAATTTTCAATTATTTTAATAAAACATTTAACTACATGGGTTTTATCATTTAAAAACATCAACAATTTATTGTTATTATATTAAAAATATTCACATAAATTTGCTCTGTCAAATACTTTTTTCTCTTCTATCCTATATGAACCATGATTGTAGGGAGAACAATTTACTAACTCATCCACATACCCCTAAACACAGAAACTTTTTATCCCCTCATCAAGAATATTTTACTCATCTTTGTATTTATAGTACATAAGGCACAATATTACTTTCAGCAGACTAATATAGAGTTGTTGTCTTATATGGACATAATGATGTACATCGTAAACCAACCCATGATAATATGAGATTTTTTATGTTGGATTATAGACCTTCAACAGCTCGACATCATGTATTTTCCAGCAAAAATTCATCAATGTCCAAGAACTAGAAGACATCCTAGTAATTTATAAAGGAATTTTCAAAGAAAGTAATGGTAATGATGGGATAAAATAGCTTCTATGTTCAATACTTTAAAACAAATATTTCATTACTATTTTTAATAAAATCCAAACAAGAATTGTTTGGTAATAAATATGAATATTTATTTCAATTTCTTTTAAAAGTGGAACGTGGTAAAAATTTATTTAATGAATAATTTAAATAATCTTAAAAACATTTTTGATAACATTTTTGATAATATTTTTTGAAAGAAAAGTTTTAGAATAAAAAGGGGTTTTAACTGAAGATAAAAATATGATCATATTTTTCAATAAATCATTCATTTGATATCTTGGGTAGATAGAGAGAATAAAATTAATTTGAAACACATATTTTATTGAAATAACTAGAAGAAAATAAATATTATGATTTTATTGAGAAATAGATCATAATATTTCATCATTGGTAACATAATCATAAATAATACCGATAAGCAATGATATTATAACATAAAATCATTACCAATTTGGTAACTTTGAATCTTACACTCCATATATGAATAAAATTAAATAAAAAAAATAAAATATCATGATATTAAATATAAAATGGGTAGTATATACACCTTATAAAAGAATATAGGTTCATAATAAAACATATGTATCTAGGAAATGAAATTAAGACAAAAATATCTTACAGAATTGTTATCTTTTGAAGAATAAACCCCAAGAAAGATATATCCCCAAATGGATATTTAAATATAAATAAGTTTAACTAAGAACATCATAAAATAAAGTAATTGGTAGTTTACACACCACATAAAATAAATTGGTGGTGAATATGGGATGTGTATCTATGAAGTAAAAAGTAAGATAAACATTTCTTAATGCTTTATTAATCTTTTAAATAATATTCCCCATGAAATGATAACATATAATGAATAATAAAATATAATTTAATTTTTTAAATTAATGATATAACAAGTCAAAGGGTCAGTATATACACCACACAAAAGAAATCAATGGTGAATTTTCATATGTATCTAGGAAATTAAATAGAGACTTGAAAATCATTACCATAAGTATCGGCTAACTTCGTACACATTCCAAAATTTTTTATAATAAAAAAAAATATTGTAAACCTATTACGTGATCATAATTATATATGTCTTACCATATATGTTCTACTTATTAAATGTTATAACACATTTATTATCAATTGCATGTTAATGTCAAATTTCATGCAATAACACATTTGTTTTTATGTGTGTTTTGATTTATTATTTTTTCTTCTTACATTGATCATGGTTACATCATATATAGAATAATAATCAGGAAATGAATAAAAAATTTATACATCAATTATATTTTTAGGACCGGTCAAGAATGGATGTTTTGAGAAATAATGTTTATTATGAATAAGAAGCTGATATGTCATATGTATGCATGAGTAACATTTCCATTTTTTAGTGATCATTATAGAAACTAGGTAAGTATTATTTTTTCAGTCCATAATAATAAAAATATAATATTTTTTCATTAAATATACTTATACATATTATCCATGTGGTGTGGTGACCAAAATATAGGTTCAAATCACTTAGTGAAGGTTGTAGTACACATGTACATTAATGTAGTTGTCATCTATCAGTGAGTGAATATGTAAGAAAAATAATATATACGTAACACCAAAATATTATTTTGAAATATTTTTTGTTAAAATAATTTGATTTCTTTATTAGATTGCACTGCACACAACATCATGTTTAAACGATCCGTGTAACATTATTAAAATAATATTTTTCTGTTATCATCTATTCTTTAGCATGGAAGTTATGAAAAATAATACCTATTTTTTCAATAACATATGATATATACATCTATCAAATAAATTAATTACTTATCAAATGATTATAATTAAAAATAAAATTGACTTTTTTCCAAAAACTTTGTTTTATGTATACAATGAATTTTATATAAATATATTTCTATTAGAGAATTATTTTAATGAAATGAATATTTGATTTAACAGGTAAGGTTTTTTAAAAAATTGAATAATATTTTTCTAAGAATATTCTGAGAAATCAATACTCTTTTATGATGAAAATATTAATTTTTATAAGTAGAGGGTTTTTTAATAGTGTGTACAAATACATTGAATTTAATTTTTGGTTTATATAGTAATTGAATAAGATAATATGAATTATATATTTAGAATATTTTGGACCCAATTTTATAATTAATCATATTTTATTTTTAATGAATTTGAATCGCAACTGTGGTAAAAATTTATCACACCGGTATAGGGTAAATCAATATTAAAAATATGTGATAAGGCCATAATATTTCTTCCTAATTCATGATATATGAATAAAATTTGAACCTTAAAACTTAAGATTTTAAATTGAGTCATTAAATTGACACTTCCCCATGAATGTTTCATATAAAATATATAAACTAAACAATAGTGACCAAATGTCACACCCTTAGTTTTAAATAACATTTATGTTTTCACATAGGGATAAAAATTATTTTTGAATGAATATTAATAATAATTTTGTTCTTAATGAAATTATATTTATGATTTTAATTTATTCATAATTTTTAGGAATTATATAATTATATTAAATGTTAACACAGTTTTTATGAAGTAATTATTTAATTAATGGAAAAGTCAAGTAAATGATATTAAATATATTACTAACTATTAATAATTACTTATAATTAAGGTGATAAAACAATTTTATAAATGAACATTACATTTTTCTGAAATTTACAATAATATTTTCAAATTCTATAGTTTTTATCAATGTTATTAATGTCAAGGAATTGAATAGTTCAAAATGTTACAGTAATGATATTATTTGAAAATAATATTTTATTAACTTATTTAAAAATCTTAAAAATAATAATTTAAACATAGGTGATAGGTTATGATCTAAAATATCATTAATTTTATATTTATGTTTTGATTGAAACATATAATTAAAAATTAAATCCTTTAGATATTGAAAAATTTATTGCCATTTTTGTTTTTAAAATAGGTTAGTTAAGTGTTAATCTAACTAAAAAGGATTAAAATTACAATAAAACATTTATAAGATATATTGATTGATGGGATACTAAATAATTCCCTTATTATATTTTAATAACTTTCCATTTTGAGGTATTTGGATTTATATTGAGTTTGATATATATTATCCTTTTACAAAATTCAAATCCCCCCCCCCCCACATCAATAATAAAATGAATCCACCTCCATCATTTTGTTACCCCACGTTGATTCATCTAGTTTAACCATAATCAACCGAATTCTCTTCTTAACTTTTATAGTTACACTGAATAGGTTATGGACTCACAAAATGACCAACTCGAGATCCCATTAGCGGAGATATAGAATATTCAATTTGAAAAATAGGTAGTCACTATAACCTATCAAATTAATTTTCAACTCATCTTTAACACATAAAAATATTTTTTATTTATCATAAAATAATAACTTCTATATTATAAATATGCTGAAATTTTATTATGATTTTGAAAACACCATTATAAACCCAAAATCACATCAAATAAGATGTGAATGTATCGCATGTGCATACATATAGTTTTCCATATCCACGTAGCAATAAAATTAAATTTTTACCACCATAGTTTATAGATGAGAATTTTTTGGTTCCATAAAAATAAGCATATTCAAATGAAAAAGAGATAAATACCTGAATATGAGTATTATTTTCCACACAATGAAATAGAAGGAGAAGGCATCTAGAACTCGCAGATCTTATGACCCTATAAAGGAAATGACATCACATGACTTGTAAAAGGTCATGTGTATACTTTATGCACCGTGTAAAACATGGAGGAGATCTTGAAAATCCAATTTGGTGAGTCTTTATGCCCTCATGAAGGTGTCTCAGAAAATTTATTATCACATGGTTGTATTCGGATAATCTCTCTAAAGTCATGTGACTTTTCAATCAGTGGAAAATTGACAGCGCATCAAAAATTCGTTGAAAATAAGAATAATATATCCAATTGGTTGGAGGCTCTTGCAGTCCTAAATATCATCTAACATGCCCATATAGTTTTCATGAAACAAAAATCTCCTAGTAACATGTCCTTATTATCTTGAAAAATATCTTTGGCATGTCACCCTTTCCACATAAAGGGTCTTGGACATGTCCAAGAGGACTTGCGCTCCCCCTCCAACTCATAATAAAAATAGAAGGGGTTGTCCCATATAATTTTCATGCATCACCATTAAACCCTTTTTTGGTCAATTAAAGTATCACCAATGGGGAGAATGATTTTCATCAACAAAAATCAAGAAAATGTTTTAAATCCCAAGACCCTATAAAATAAAAAAGGGAAAAATAGAAAATTCGAGAGCCTCTTGTGGTTGTAAACATCATGCAATGTGCACCATGATGTTCATGAGACACCGTAATTCCCTAGTAGCATGTCATCTTGATTGAAAAAGTTATAAAAAACAAGTCACAATCACCATGTGAAGGGTCTTGGAAATTTTCAAGAGTAATTTTTCTCCCCCTCTTACTCCAAATTCATACTTAAGGGTTTGTCCATGAAAATTCTCTCACATCTCCATAAGACCATTTAATGATCACAGGATGCATCACTAATGAGGAAAATGATGGTCCTTGTCAATAATCAAGAAAACTTGAGAGACCATGGTCCCTTTTAAAATAAACAATGAAATAAAGAGTGTAAAGGGAAATTTCCTCATGTGGTCATAAACATCATTACACATGCCCCATACAGTTCACGAGACACCGCAGGGACCAGTAAGTATTTCGACCTTGTTTCATATGATCTGGAAGACATGTAACCCCCATCAATTGAAGGGACTCAGTCATGTCAAGGAGATCTTGGATTCCCCCTCTAGATCTGAAGTCAAACAGAATCATTTTTCTAAGGTAGTTATCATACATCACTATAAGACCCATAGTTTTACACACGACACATCACAAATTGAAATAGTAACTATATTCTATAGCATTAAATAAAACTTGTGGGACCCCAGGCCCTTGTAAAATAAACATGGATATAAAAAGGGAAAATATAGGAGCCTCTTTTAGCCATAAACCTAATGTGATGTGCTCGTGCTCTCTGCAAGACCTCACACCATCCATTCGGGATGACATTTGGATCTCATGAATCCCCTGGTAAGCCACCATTGTATCATTGAATGTCTAGGACATGGCATCTGAGGAAACACAAAAACTTTTTTTCAAGCATCTTGATATCATGAAGGCCATTAGATATGATTACCTGAGCATAAAAATCACCATGATATTCCCCCATTCTTAGAAAATTATATATTAATAGGCTATAATTGAAAAAATGGGGTGTTCATTGGATGGTCTCGCAATCTATAAAAATCATGTGACACCCCCAGAATGACAACAGTAAGACCTCATGAAAACGAATGATAGCAGAGACCCCCATTGACTCTATCCCATATTTTTCATGATACATGCCACAACAAATGGTGAAAAATCTGGGTGGCGAGGCCTATAAATCGCCCACCACAACATCAAAAATTTCTTCCTTGATTCCTCATACATGCACACCCAACCATATGAGTGGATTACTCAAAGTAGAATATATTATTATTATAAAGGTTATCGGTTAGGTAATGTCTGGGGAACAACCTAAGAATTCATCCAACATGCATAGGAACATCTCATGATCACTAATTGACCGCATGAAGAACTTTTGGTAAACAATGTGAAGGAAATCCCACATATTTGATTTCTCCAGTGAGACTTAAAAAAATTAAAAGTAAAAAAATCCAAGGAATATATAATAAAAGGCTGGAAGAAAAACTAAAAACCTGGGAGACATATTCAAAATACATATACATTGATCTTCATGTGCTTCACATGAACCACCTAGGATACGTGATAACAACATGAAATGTTTACCAGATAATGAAACACTCTTTGGGTATACTATTTGGGCCATGAAAATTCCACTGGACATGTCAAATCGAATCACATGGAACCCCATAGGAATTCCAAAAAATCCTCATGAAACCCTCCAGTATTTCCATATATACCTTAGAATGACCTCTAGACATGTCACCCAAACCACATGGTAGCATGAGCGCATGTTCAATAAATCTAGTGGTGGAATCATGAAATGTAAACTAGATCTTTATATTTGCTCAAAAAATGATAGATAGATCATTCCATGTCCTCTAGACATGTCATCCAGCTTTCACAATGACAGTAAAAAATCATCTAGAACATTTATCACCATCCCGACATTTAGCATTTTCTCTCACGATTCCCTCCAATCATGACATTCATATTATGTGATGACATAAGAACATTCATCGAAATCTTGTGATTCCCTCTAATTATTATAACAGAGACCATTTTATGGATTCCAAGATCACCTGACCATGTCATTCGATGTCCTCCAGACAATCCATCCTTGGTCATGTAATACACATCATACATGCCATCAAATTTTTTTGACATCCCTCAAAAAAGTCAATTGGATCATGTGGTTGTGTTTGGACATGTTAGGAAGATATCATCCAACATATCAAGAAACAAATCAAGCAATGTTAGGAAGAAAACCAATGAATGTCTAGAAGACAAGTAAACTAGGCGAAGTTGGAATCCTTTGACCTGATAACATTGTCCATCCTCATTATATAAGTCCTGATCCAATAAACTAAAATGAATCTGATTCTGACTATAAACAGGATATATATGAATCCATCCTAAAGCCTAAGATTCCTTTTATAAATCCAAAGGGTTGTCTAAGAAAATAAGTCCCACATCCACAAGTTGTGAGATTGGTCATTTTTCGTCCATTTTTCCCATAATGAGTGTTGCTCACATTGGCATAGAGATTGGTGATGATCATATTCTTCACAAAGGGATACCTCAGTGTGTCTTCCCTTACTAATTGAACTATGATTACTATGATATCTATAATAACCAGGACATATAGGATTCCTTCCTAAGGCCATAAATCAAATGAGAGCCCACTTAAATTTAATTCCATTAATATCTCTAACATACCAACCATTAGAACCCAATAATTCCCATGGATGAACATTATAAATCATCCATTAGTGACCTTATAGGTGAATGAACTACATGAACTCTCATTCCTATCCTAACTAGGATACATAGGATTCCTTTTAAGGCCTAAGATCTATATACAATATCCAAAAGGGGCTATCCTATTACATAATTCCTTCATCTATGAGTAGGGAGACTGATTACTTTCTATCTCATGTTTCTCACCCCAAGAATAGATTATGTGGGCTTAGAGAGTGGAAATAGGCATATCATTTTTATCAAAATATTCTATCATGATAGGGTAACCCCAATAGATAAGCCCGATTAGTGGCATAGAATGATATGTTATACATATTAGGGAACCCTTAGTGTGTAATACCAGATCAATTGAACCATGATGACTCAGATTCCTTCCATAACTGAGATATGTAGGATGCCTTCCAGAAGTATCAAGGTCATATGGGATTCCACATTGGTGTATGTACCTCTTGGAATCGATATTCAAACAATCAGGACCTAATCTCTCCCATGGATGATCATCCTTCCTCATCCACGGGAAGATTTATAAATCACTGAACTAGGATGACTCAGATTTCATCCACAGAAATGATATGTAAGACACCTTCCTAAGGCCTAAGCTCTATATTAATCATCCAATGAGTTGTCCCAACATGTAATCTCCATATCCATATCCATTGAGGATGATTACATTCTATCCCTTGTTTCTGACACTGAGTATATCTTATGAGGGATTAAAGAGTTTCAATGATGACATAATGGCATCATGAATCCCCACCATTAATGGAAACCTTAGTGTGTAATCCCATATTGGTGGCATTATATAACTACCCACCATACAAGGGTATCTACCATAGGGAAAGTCCCGAGGGCATGGATGATCAATGGTAACTCTAATTCCTTCCATAACTAGGACAAATAAGACATATATTCAAATATCATGATCTAATATTTGGTTCCATAGTTCCCTCATATATTTCATTTCCATAAGACATAAAATTTCATGGTTCATAAAAACTACATGGGTTTTGATTCCATTCATAAAATATGATACTCAAGATTCCTCATAATGGATCTGTAGCATCCTTGAAATATTAAATGCCTCCCCGGATGATAAAAAAATCCAATGTTCTGGGTTATATGACTCCAACATATAAGTATCTACCCACAAATAGGGAATTTATGAATAACCTCTGATACATAAAGATAGATACAAGAATAAGATCCCCCGTCCTTCATTTAAAGAGATTTAACATGTGAACCTTTTATTTGGGTAACTAATATCATATCAGGATTAGGAATAGATTTTATAACATATGATAAATATATAAGAGAGTCATGGAGTATGATACAATTCTCCCCCAAAAGGTTGAAATGATACCGAACTCCCATTCTCTCACCCAATGTGAGTTCCTAAAAATATTTGGTTCCAAAACCCCAACATACTACCTGCCATAGAAAAATAGGTCTGTATAAAATTATGGTTGTGGGGACCATTGGTAATTTCTATGAATGATTATGAATTGGTGAGCTCAATGGAAGGATTTTTCATAACATTGAACCCCCCGACAATCAAACCTCTAGACAAAATACATTCATTGAATTTAGAAAAAACAAAAATGATGAACGTGATGTGAATGTATCTAATAAAAAAATTGTTGTGTTATTATCCATAGAGGAATTTTTATTTAATTTCTAATGAAAACAAAAATGGTTGACCCGATGTGAATCATTAAAATAAAAAAATGATAAAGTTATAATCTGTCTAGACATTTTTTACATTTCCACTGCAAACAAAAATGTTGAACCCAATGTGAATATCTAAAATAGAAATACGATCATTTGTTCAAGACATGGATCTTACGACTGATCCTCTATAGTCAGTGTTCCCATAAAAGAATTCCATATTCACTTTTACAATTTCATACAAGTCGAATTGCCATATTGGGTATAAAATGACAATTGTGTTAAACATGCTTATCTTATTGAGGGAATATCAACCATGAAATGGTGAACCAATAAGAGACCTAGTTCTTTATTATAATTGTGAATTAATAAATTTCTCTTAAAAACAATACCCTGGTTTGACTTGTATACATCTAGTGCCTATTTTGGAAAATATGTTGCACATGAAACGTCAGCGGGCCTCATAATGACCTCACCCTCCCAACATCTTCAGCATAGGGTGGTGAATATAATGGTTCAATAATACCATAAACAGGGTACAATCCTAACAATCAAGGCTTTCCTTGAGGGTCTTCATTATTGAAACTGGTGATTCCACATTGTCTAAATAAATATGTAGTAAGTTTAGTGTCCCTTGTTTTCACATCCAACCACTTCAAAATATTATCCCTAGAGTGTGAAAATAACCACCATCAATATCTTAAGATGGTGGATAAGGGATTCAACTTTAAATTAACCCCTAGTTGAGGAGATATTGAGGAGGGATCCTTTCAAACATAGTCACCACCATCATTCCACCAGTACCCCTTTGTTTCATGTGAAGGGTACCACTGGACCCACCTCAACCTATGATTCCCATTCAAGGGAAATATGGAAGACCCATTAGGAATTGATTTATCTAGAGAATCATGAGTGGGATATTATCCTCTCTCCCACCAATGAAACCTACTAGAATATGCTAGTGGTAGATAGTTATTTATATCACATCCCTACTCACTCTGAACAAGTATACATGAATATTCCTACAACCAAAATTGGTAGGTTCATATCCCTACCACTATGCACAAATTCGGTCAGCATAATCCCATTAGAAAAAGAGGTTGGAAGTTGGATCATATACCCACTTGAATGGAAAATGTCTTTTAGTATATGGTGTAGAAATAAAATGTTTAGGTTTATATAACTGCTCACACTTTGCGAAAATTCCATTACATATTTGCAACAAGTGAAGAACTCCATTAGAATATTTTGGCACTAGCACAAATATAGGGAGAGGAACAAATTCTTATCCTTATAGTCAATTAAACTCAACAATATGGTCATTATGAACATGTGTTTTCCACATAGAAAGCACACATTCTTTCTACCATATTGAATGATTATCAAAAAATTATTTCAAAGTACGAGACATCATAACAGGATCATTTTCCAATTCCAACTGAGGCTCACCAGGTGAGAGTGGCACATGCCTTCGGATAGGGGAACATACATGTCGAAATATTCTGTCGGAATATTCCAATGGCCTAGTATTTGGATTATATCCATATTTTGTCAGGGGATAACCATGTGAGAGTGGAACCTTCCTCCGGACATGATCATATTCCGATCAAAGAAGACCAAAAACATACTCCAATGGCCCATGATTAAGCTCATATCCCTTTTCTATCCAGGTATCATAAAATTAGAATGGAACAATCCTCAGGATATACTCATATTCCTATTAGGGAATCTTCCTACTATATTCTAGTAGATCATGAAATAAAATATCATATTTTTACGTTTTTCGATGAACAACTGCACCAACATACTTCTAAGGAAATATAATAGGAGGCTCATTTCACCCTTCTTATTTCATATGTCATTCAAAAAATTTAGACAGGGAATGGATATTCAGAATCAAATCATATTCTTGCACCTACCAAGGATCGCCATTTGATAGTGGAACATGCCACAGAATGAGCTCATATTCCTATCAATAGAGATCGATGAGATATTCCAAAGTCTTAGTATCAGGATCATATCCCAATTCTAACCGAGGTTCACCAAGTGAGAATAGAACCTTCCTTAGGATGGGCTCATATTATTTTGAATAATGAAGAATATCACTGGAAAATTCCATCAGCTTCTCAGAAACCGGATTAAACTCCTATGACACTAGACCATTATAAAATAGTACTTGAAACTGTTATATATTAGGCTTGTATCCTTGAAAAATTCATGACTCTCGGTACGAATATTCAATCCATGACATAGAATGACTCTTATATCCCTAATCTTCCTGATGCAAGTGACCTTGATGTTATTCAAGACACAATCTCTACACCCCAAGGGTCAGTCAACACTTTAACCGAAGTAGAAGATGACAATTACCGTGATATTCCACCACATGGTAGTGTGATAATGGATCGCAGGGAATCAGCAACTAACATCCTCCATTTTCAACCTCCCCACGATGACATTCACCATGGACAAGGTAATAATCCCATTTCCCATACACCTCCTTATCTAGAGGTTTTCAAAAATTTCATGGCTTCACATATAGAGGTGCTTGAAACATTGAGATAAACCATATAATGTTTCCCATGAAATACCAGTTGCACTCCACTCTAGTTAGTAGGCAACACCAAGAATAATCATTGGTGGTATGACCAGATAGAGGAATGTAATTCTGATGAAGTGGAACCTGACATTTATTTATAGATAGAGTTATCCAAAAACAACCTCCCCATCACATTCTATACTCTTTCCATTACTGATTATGACATATTTGATGAGAAAGTGAATGATTTCATGAATTACCAATTAAATAATACATGGAAAACTCATCAATTCATAAAGACTATACACATCCCTTATATAGGATATGAGGTTCACCCTTATAAGATCAAGATACTCTATTTCTAGTGAGACCAAGCTATTATCTCCATGGCTTGAAATCCAAAACCTGAATAGTAAAGCACAAATATGTAACAAACTTGCTTCCATTGTATCATAACACTTCATTAATTGATATATGATTCCACCTCATGTTTTTTTTATTTCTAGGATGCGGAAATAATGAAGAGTTACACTTCACCATACCCCTAGAATAGAAAAACCCCTTAGAGATGATCTCTTGAAATTTTATATCCTCTAGTGAACTTAATTGACCAGGTAATTCTCAGGTCGGTTGGTCACTAAAATCAAAATCAAATTCTTCAATGATGACATTAAATCATAAAGTGATGAATATAATAACCAAAATATATTTTTTACTAGGCCTCTTGATCCAACTGGAATTCATTTCAGGGACATAATACAATGTTACAATCAACCCAATTCGATCTTGTAGAAACTAACTTCGATCATGGGTTTCCATTTCTCCCAACTCCTACCCAAGAATAACTACATGAATAGGTTTTAGTGGGAGTTTTAATAGAATAAGTTCATTAGAAGACCCAGACCGTCGGGTTGGGAGACTATCTACCACATCGTATACCTCTCAGATCATCAATTGTCAAGAGGATTTAGGATATATCAACATCAGTTTCAAGAAAAATATATCCCATTTGGTTATGATAATCTATTTATCAATCACCATCACCTATTTCTCATCCCATTAGAGCGTCAAGGGGAAGTCAATGGTGATTCAAGATCAATCTATGTCGACTAGTATTGGGGAGTTTATATCTCAATGCCCATCCAAGTAATCATCAAATTATCGACCATAAGCATCATATCATCAAGAAAAATATCAATCAATGTCAATTGACGCCCCAAATAATCTCCAACCTATATGGATAGGGGAATTTTTATCATTATCATCACTTTATAGGGAATGAATATTTTCAAGGTTGGGTGGTGAATATCGACAGTGGGCATCCCATCTGTTCTTCCCACTATAAGATAAACCTCTACAATATAGGCCCTATTCAACATTCATGATTGGAAATTCCGTCAAGTACATGTTCACATCTGTTGATGGGAGGAGTGTACGGTGAAGGAAAGAAAACCCTACTAGGGTCGTAAGCCAAAATAGAAAAGTTTGTCCAAGGGTTCATAGAACATTCATAATACTAGTAGTGCACAATCATCCTATTGTGTTGAAAGTAATGGGACAATTATTATTTCATGATACACCTCCTTAAATGTCATAACCATCAACACAACTGATAATATGGAACAAGAAATAGATGTTGAGAGAGAAAACAAAAAATATTTACCTTAGAGGCTGGTGAATTGGATGTAGCATCTGAGGTTTCATGCTCCTAGAACCAAATAAGGCTAAAAAAATTACACCTATGAATATATATTTTCCACCACTCCAATAGAAAATTTCTATGGATAAAAGGAATAGTGGTTCCACATCCCGATCACTGACCCAAAGAGTCAATGTTCCTTCCAAGAAGGAAGAGTTTTCATAGTATGATAATGAGATAAAAAAATCTCAAAAAATTCAATTAGGAGATACTGTGGGGTAATATTTCCATTTGGTATCAACTTCTAGAAGAGTTAAAAATATCGAATATAAGAGATGATCCTCCTAAAAGTGTGTCATTTTTGAATCATACTAGATCTAGATCTAGGAATTTGTTATACATAAATGAGGAATTCAAAAATTATAATGGCTTACCTCCATTATGGAGACAACCTCTCCTTTTCCTAGGTTATCTCTCAATCTATGCACGAGTTGAGAATTAATGGTAGAAAAAAAAAGGAAACCTCACAAATCCTCACCCAATCACTATATACGGGAGGTGGCTCAATATATATTTCTTCTAGAACCTCTCAACACCACTAAGTCCCTCACTACTAAAATAAAATCTGTGGAATGGAGACATGATCCTTTACATCCATAGATAAAGCCATATCCCAAATGGGTGGATAAAAATTTCCATCCACCTAATTTTAGAAATCAAAACATCCCTACCATTAACAGAATAGGAGAAACAGAACAAAATCTCACCCACATCATATCCTGATGAGTTTTGATGATGAGCCCTTAAGATTAGTAGAAGGTGAACAAGATGATGTGTTATTTAGAGACTCTCATAGGGACAACCTTCATTTGGTACAACAATCATCTAGCATGAACCATTAGATGATGGTAATTCCTTCTTCAACAATAAATTTACCAGTTCAACTCCATAATGAAGAAAATTAAATTCTTCGACCTAATGAACTACAAGAATCATTAAAATGAGGGGGTGTTAGAATTAATAGAAATAACAAATGGTTTAACAAAATTTCTCAATATCCCCCTCTCATAGGAATATTTTCTAGAACAATGTAATGAAAATATTCAGTTCGATCTGAAGATACCATTGATCAATTGAAGTATCCTTATAGATTCCATGGGATCAAAAAAACAACTCTATGTTTTGAGGAATCCATTCGGCAAACCCAAGATAAATCTTCTCTCACGCCTTCAGCACCATGGAATAGTGTTTGAAATGCAGAAGTTGTCGATGTTACATTGAAACTAGATGTAGTTCCTATTCCAGAATTTAGGAAGGTACCAAACTGTCCAACACCTCTTTAAATGTGGGAACAACAAAAAAATCTCCCGTGGCCATAAGCATAGAGAAATTTGGGTTTCTTAGGACATAAGTAATGGATGAATAAAGAATAATCCTTCTAAAATTAATAAATTAATGTTTATTTCCTTGTATCCATGGAAGATTACATGATCAATCTACCATATCCAAAGATTTCTAATGAATCCATCCTCACCAACAATCATGAATCCTTACCTTTCAATAGATGGTTGGATAATAATATGCTTGATAGATTTATCTTCAATGATGTCCTTAAATACATGATAGATTTATTAAATGTGGTGATATATAACCCATAGAGGAAGTTATCCTACATAACAGTTTCCCAGTTAGGAGAAGAGGGTGATTGGTAGAAATTTTTGGAAATGGGTGGATTAAAGTTCAACAACTAGATGACTCAGATGATAGTTTACCAAGCTCATCCCACCCTAAGTGCATAACATTGTAAACCCACAAAATGTCTTCCTCATAGGTTTCTGAAATCATATATGTCTCTTGAAGGTGGATGTAACCTTCACGGATAGTAAAAACTTAAGAGGATGATCCATATTCTCCTCTAACATAATCTCATATTTTTCCAATTTCTTCCCTGTAACATCAGAAGCATGGGAACCACCCCACCGAATGCAACCCTCAATGGATGAGGATACCATATTTGGTTCTATTAATATGATACTATTTGAATAAAACATATTTGATGATGAATATTTCACCATGTATGATTTCCCCGCACCTAATTCGGGAATGTGATACCATAGGTGTAGGAACCAAGGATATAGGGGACATCACGAGCGTGGTCAAACACAATATTTATGTCACGTCCACACATAGTACATATATACTTCTGAGACCCATAGGAAAGTAATCTAGTATACACAATAGAGACATGGATGTGTCTCAAAACCCTCCAGCTATCACCTATTCCCTGTTGTCTTGCATTACCTATTAGCGAGGGTGCGATTACCTAATCAGCCTAGGAAATGGGGAAGGCCAAAACAAACCACATCTTTAACATTAGATTCTAATACATATTCTATAGAAGAATCAGTATCATCCACCTCAAATGCCTTAGTACCTGATCCACATAATTGGTATAAACCACACCTTTGGAAGGACTGAATTATGGTATAAAAGTACAACATTCTAAAACATATGCTGGTTATCCCATCATGATCTCAGTCCTGGATGTGTTTCATATTTAAAAAAATTGAGGAACATTATTTGACACCCCAAAAGCCCAGAGCAGTTTGATATAGAAGATTATCTAGCCATGTTATATCAAGGGGAGACCCCTATATATTTTGGGTAGATTCAATAGTGTTGTAATTTGAAGGGATCCAATTTAAAATGGTTCTGGTATCAGTCTAATTATGATTATAACCCTCGTACTTTTGGGATATAGAGAAGTTGATTTATCTCTATCAATGTTGACCACTCAAGGAAATGATAAGTGCAATAAATGTACTCTCGAGATGATAAAACTCAAAGATCAGTTTGGGGATCTCAAATAAAATAACAATTGCATGGTTATTAAATAAGGCACTTCAGAAAATGTCCTACTTAGAAGGCCCTAGATCCATATTCACATGGTGGTACCTTCAACATTCCACCAGTGTCTGAAATACCCCATCGACTGAAAGGTCAACATACAACATGGTGACAGTTCCCCCTTTGATAATTGTTAACCCACATACGTTGAGGTAGGTTTCTACAAAGGGAAGTCAAAAAAATGGTAGATGATGATATATACGTTTCAAACCCCAATAGATTGGGGAACAACCCTAAAATATCTTGATTATGAACAATAGGTACTATGTACTCCCCATAAATATAGTTGAGGTAATAGATATTTTCCTATAAGCATAATATCTTTATTTTCACTACCACAACATAAAATAAAATCGCCTCGAGCATCTCTCTATAGAAACTTTGATGGTAGGGGATGATAATGTCTTGTATCTTGGAATCTCTCACCTCAATAGTGATATAGATTCCCTTAAATTACTGACACCGTATGAAAATTACTCCAAATACTAAACATGGGAAAAAGAAAAGGATGACCTCAGGAAGACAACTCCCATATTTGGGGATAGTTTCTACACCACCAATGATGAGATAAGGTAGGTAAATCTTGGAACAGTGGATGACTGGAGGATTATTCTGATTAACATCTCCATGCCCCCTCAAAGACAAAGATATGTACAATTAATTACAAAAGAAACACCAATATGTGTTTTCTAGGAACTATACAGAATTTTTTAAACTAAATCCAGATGTGTCTATGCACTATCTCAACTTACCAGATCACAATTGAGGCATAAAGAAAGTAGATTTGGGGATGCAACAATATCATTATACTAATTTAGAGGAAAATTTAAATGGTTGATCAAAGACATATTTTTTTGAGAATTTAAATACCCAATATGGATTTCCAATATCATCCTCGTCACGAAAAAGAATGGGAAGATTAGTGGTAATATTGATTTTGGAGATCTTAATCCACACTTCCCAAAGGAAGAATTCCAACTTCTGATCATATAAATCTAGATAGATAAAATTACTAGCTTATAATCCTTTTATCATGTATGGTTATTCATAGTACATTAAAAAATGGAACTAAAGATAAAGAATCCACTGCCTTTAGAGCACCTCAGAAGATATTTTTCTGTTAGGTCATTCTCTTTGGCTTGAAGAATACTAGAGCTAGATAATAATTTTCCATGCATCATATCTTTAAGACCTTTATAGGACTAATTTCGGAATGTTATTTTGATGACCTTGTGTTCAAATCCTCACAGTGGTGTGAACACTTCACCAATCTTCAAATGGTATTTGATAATATATGACATAACCTTTTTAAGATGAATCCACTGAAATGTACCTTTGGGTTAGAATTAGGTATGTTCTTTTTCATTATGGTAATCCAATGTGGCATTGAGGTTGGCCCAGATAAGACTAGTGCTATTTTAGTAATGTCACACCCCCAAAATATGAAATAATTGAGGGGAATCCAAGGGAACCATGAAAAAATTCAGAATTTTATATACAAAATAACCAAAAAAGATCTCCCCCTCACCATGATAATAAATAAGGGAACGAACTATCAATTGGTTGGGGACTACTAAGAATCCTATGAAAGTCTCAAGAAGTGTTTTCTGCACCCACCAGTCTTGATCCCACTAGTTTTGGGAAATCCAAAAATCATATTTTTGACCACCATGAAATTATCGTTGGGAACCCTCTAAGAAAAAAAGAACAATGAATGGAGTGATAATAGTTACTAATACCTCTATAAAATGATTCTAAGTATTGATACCCTATATTAATATGTCGAGAAGAGATGTCTCACACTCATATTAGTTGTAAAGAAGCTGTGTAATTACTTGCAGCACGAGGAAGTCTATTTAGTCTCTTGTATTTATCCCCTAAAGTATAACCTTACCTTCCCAAGTCTTATTGGGTGTCTTGACCAATTCATGGTAATTCTACAACAATGTGACATCCATTTGGTTTCATAGAAAGGGTGAAAGGGAAATTCCTTAAAATTTTACCTGTGGCACATCCCACCTTATAAATTACATTAGTGGACACTAAACTTCTAGATAAGTAAGTTTTTCGATTCCTATCAATCTCTCCAGCCACATAAAATTTCTTCTAGTAGTGCCTCCTGAATACCTCTCATTAAAAGGATTGAAAATCCAAAGCTCAATAGGGTCGTATTAGGTATTTTATTTTTTTCATCAGATAATCAAATTTTCCATACATTATCTTATAATCCAGAGGTTTCATGAACAATGAGGAAGAATACCGAGCCCTCATCACTGGTTCAGAATTATACCTACTTCAATATATTTCCTAGATGAATATCAAGGGGATTAAGATCTCGTGATAAAGAATATTAATGGATAATATTCCATTAAAAATAAAAAAGTATCCCCTCTCACTGGCTATGTTAGGGGACTGACTAATGGATGAATTCCATTTTGAGAACACATTACATCATATTACTCAATCATATAATTCTTACACTAACATGTTGGTTAATATAGACACAGTATTGGACAAACCTACTCAGGAGGAAGAAATATTATATATCATGCATCAAATAATGGTATCATCGATCATTATATTTGATAAAAAATAAATCAATCAGGTCAAAACCACCACAAATCATGATGAATAAGTACCCACCATTGCATGGATGGAGACCATGATTGGTTATCTCCATAATGAGGTTCTTTAGACAATCTGAGCTAGAATGGAACAGATTCAGTTCCATGTAATGAACATTACCCTACAGGATGGTCCAAATGAGAAAAATTCATTCTACAAGAAACAATTTGATGGAATCCTCCTCATATGCATAACAGAAATAGAGATTCCCATCATCAATAAGAAGTCTATGCAAGATCTTATAGTGCTCATTAATTTTAGAACATACTACCACATTAATATAATGACTAAATAACTATTGAAAAACCAAGATACAATACTATGTAGAATTCACTAGGAAATTTCTTGATTCTGGACCCATGAAAACTTCATCCATCAACCCCTGTAATTTCTACATACTGCTAAATATTCATTTACATTATTTAATGGGGAATGGATGTTGCGGGGAAATATCCATTGAAAATTTCTAAGTAGTTTTATTACATCCTTACTAATACCGAATTCTTATCCAAATGGAATGATGAAATACCCCTCAAGAAATTTGGATAAATAATATCATCAACTTCATAAATTACTATATTATCACCATTTTTGGGGTCCCTCGCACAATATTGGTGGAAAATAACACCATATTCTATTCCATGGAGTTGAAGAAATTTTTTTCGGAGTACAACATCGCGTTCAATCACTCATTCTACTATCATGTAGTGGAAAATAGAAAGATAAAATCATTTAATATGAATCTATCAAATATACTATAGAATATGGTGATTAAAAGCCATTAGTACTAGATGGAAAGGATCATCTATGTTTATGGGCCAATTGTACCACCACATATACTTATGCACAAGAAACACAATATTCATTGTTGTACGGGACTGAAGAAATGCTACCCAAATATGTATAGATACATTCTCTTCAAATATACATTTTTAGAGAACTCTCAGAATATGAGAAATACAAAATGTAGCTAGATGAGATAGAATGAATAAATGAGAGAAGGTTGCATAAATTTCACAACCAACAAGTCCATCAGAATCATATCACATGGGTATCCAATAAAAAGGTTTTCCTCCATTCATTCCTCTAAGGATAAAAGTTGTTGGATCATAGAACCCCAATGATATGAGGGAAGAATCCTTTGAATATTGAATCTAAATGGGAAAGGACTTACATCTTACACATCTTCTACTTAAATAGAGACTATTCATTGGACACAGATGTTACAGAATGTGTCACACCCCCCACCAATAATAGGATTCTCAATAAATACTTTGAATAGATTTAATCAAGCACGTTCATCCTATAAGAAATATTACAAACTAGACATAACCCTATATCTTGATGAAATTATGTTAAACTATATGAATCTTATCTTGGCTGCATGATGTTAACCTGCAAAAATAGGTATGTACACCAAAATGTTAAACTGTAAGAGTTTCATCCTGAATTCATGATGTTAAACTTCATGGATCCCGCAGTGGTTCATCTTCATTCACATTGGGTGTCCCTTGTCCTGGATGCAAGACTTTAAGACTACACATTATCTCACATACTAACGACATGAAAGTAAACTATATATAATAGTCCTTCCTTCATGGTGTTAAACTACATGGAATATTTCCTCACCATATGATGCAAAATTTTCATGAAGCGCCATATCACCAACGACTCACCGCACATGAGATAGATGTGTGTGAAAGAATGATGAAATTCACCCATCCCTGTGTGAGTGTCAGGTCCACATAGGTAATCTCCTCACCCATGAAATATGTTTGGATTCATTCCTATCATCAAAAGATAAGTAGTGAATCTCGAACCCTTATTATTAGGCCCAACCATAGTATTAATTTCCTTCCATTTTTGGTGATCCACATACTTACAAAAATAAATTAAACTACATTGATGATGTCATTATCACACGACATTAAATTTAACTGGTTTCTAGAACTATGTACAACTAGATTATCATTTCAATGAGTTGTGTATGGAAAAATCAATCCTATATCTTGTTCCATCCACCACAGGATACAAAATTCCATTATCCTATTATTAATAGCCTCTTCATAATGAGAGGTACTCTTTCTATTCCTTATTGCTCACCCTAAGCATGTATCACATGAGCCTTAGAATTTTAGAAAGAGATTCCCCACCATGAACAAGGAATGTAATCCAACTACAGGGATATCATGGTTGGTAATGTAAGACCATAAAATCCATACCATGATTCATCACCTCAAGATTTAAAAATGAATGGTTTATGTCATTTTCATGACATAAAACTGCAAATTTTTGTGTAACTCACCCGACATGACCACTTATGTTCGTGTTGGTATTATACCACACTGTCATTCAAGAAATACAGGAAGATAAATTCCATCCATCACATGATATATAGTGAAACCCCAATTTCCATCCTTAGGTATTACTATAATACACTCGTTAAACGTCGGGGAACTTATACCCTTATCACACAATGTTAAAATGCATGGATCCACAAGAACTATGTGTGGATTCATTCCTATCATCATAGGACACATAGTGATGTCAGGATCTCCAGTCCTAGGCCCATGTACAACAATCAATGGAATCAATTCCCAGCTCTGTGTATGGGTTAGACATATATAGAGAGTTTTCCATTCCATGAACTTTGTGTCACTTGATTTAATGCATTAAAAGATATGTAGTGATGCCCAGATACCCAATCTTGGGACACGATACAACAACAAATGAACAATACATCCCAAATACATGGGGTTTGATTCCTACAAGACCATTCATTCAATGTATGTGTCAAATATGTGCATATACTGCTTCTACACATAATATTTCTTGAAAAATATTTCATGTTGGTTACCACATACATAACACATGATATTAAACTGTAATAATACTTATGTTCCCTTACCACATGACATTAAACTGCAATATAAATATCTTATTCACATGAGATTAAAAATTCATGAAAAACAAATACCTACTAAAATATGTTAAAAGGTGAAAAAGTAACCATTATAATACCTTATCACAGAACCACAAGATCCTTACCCTGGTCAATAAGGGTATGGGGTGCATCAATCATCTTCCAAAACCATAAATTCATTAATAAAACCAAATGTGTTGAGAACCTAAAGTTTCTAAAAACATTACACATCCCTTGGGAAAATATACCTAACTTAAACGAACCCTTTGATTGACTATGAATGTGTGCATGTGGATCCTACCTATGCACCTATGATCATTAACCAAATGTGCCACTCTGTAAAAAGGTATTTTTGATCCTTGTAATCCTGATGACACCATTGTCAAACTCAACAGCTATGAGTTTTCTAGTTCATCTCTGATATGATTGTCCCGTAGCATTCCTCATGTACTGAAAACCAAAAGCGATGATTTAAAATAATTTTCATTTCCTAAAACGGAGGGTGTTGTAGTACTCTTGACCCTGGGTATCCTAATTAGGCTATTGTGTAACATCCCCGCATATTAGGTCCATGTACATCCCAACCTTTAACATCATCCAATGTTTTTAGAGTTGTATACCCTTAAACTCTATCTTATAATGGTTCAAATCACAAGACCTTAAACATCTAGTGAAGTAAATAGAAAACATTTTTTTTGAAAACCCTTAATGGGAGGCCACAGTAAAACTCATTTCTTCATATTCTGAACTCTACATGTCAAGAGTTCAAGGAAAAAATAAGTCCGAAAATAAATAATTAATAATGCTCATAGGTCCTAATATGTATCCCAACTAAAATATATTATATGATCGTTGGGACTCCTTATTTAATAAATTGTTACAGTAATGATTTTTTTCATCTCCTCACTGTGAGAATATATTACCTATGTTGTTAAACAACTTTTTCGGTTATTGAAACCTTCTTGGATATTACACTTTTTACAATTCACACATCATGATTTGAGTGCCTCAGATCCCTATAAACCCTCTATGGTCATTTTAAAAGGATACCAAGATTTAGGGGACTCTTTTTTTAACTTTCAATTTATGCATATGGCTCTTGTATACGTGCCTATGGTCATCAACCAAATGAATCACTCTACAAAATTGGATTTATGATCTTTATGAGCCCTGATATCACATCAGTTAAACTCAACACCTTACCGTGTTCAAAGAAATTTCAGTATGATATTACCATATCCTACCCTTGACCTAAGAACATGGGACAATGAATTAAAATACGCATACAAGAATATCCAAGAATATTCAACATCCTCGACATTATTTCACTCTGTTTTTTCCATTTCTAAAAGTAAGAATATATACCACCATTCCTAAAACATTGTTAGCCCACACCTCAGGATTAGAAAACACTATAGGTGTTGGGATAGGGCATCAAAATTTAAGATCTAAACTTCCCTAGTGTGACAGGACCCTTGATGGATATATTTCTATCCATACCCAACCTAATGATCTAAATGCTTGAGTATTAATAAATATTTCACAGCCATAAAAAACGACTGGATATCATATTTTCTTGACCATGATATTGATGAATAAGGGACTTGAACTACAAACTAAGGGAATATTCTCTCTATTGGAAAGGAATCCCAATAATTATGAGCTTCATTAACATTGTGGCAGAACCTAGAACATGAAGGTGTTATGGGTCATTTGAGGCATGTCTAACCCATCCCATATTCATCGAATCAAATATTTGGGTCATGGATAACCTAAAAAAGATTACAACTATCCATGTGTAGATACCAACACTAGTATTTATCCCTTATTAAACATCATACCCATAAATAATCCATGACCCCTAGAGAAGAATAAAGGCACCACTATTTGACATTGCTACTGAAACATATGGTATTTTACCTACCAACCAAAGAAATGTCCCCCTTACGAGAAAGGATATCTAATCCTCATGAGCCTCGACAACACCATATCAGAACTCAGCACCCCCTTTGGGTATTTTGGGTAATCCCTATAATTTATTCACCATATTCCATACTCATAAAACATTTTATAGTAGAAAGACTTTAAACTAAATATTATCAAAAAAGATCGAGATAAAAGAATCTAAACTATAGTGATAGAAGGTCTAAGCTACACAACCCTAAAAAATAGTGATATAAGGTTCGTGCTAAATGACCCTAAACTATATTGAGATAATTCCCAAGTTGAATGACTCTAAACATCAGTAGATGTATTCATTGATATAAAAAAGAATGAATCTCCACATTTTAGATTCTCTACCACAATTTCATCAAAATATACATTTTTATGATCAAACTACGATATGATTTGATAAAATGACATGGAAAAGGTGGAACGAGTCTGTTAATAAGTTTTAATTGAATGTTTAAGTAACTCTCTCCATGCCACTTCTACTTCTTCCCCAGATGGATGGACATGATTAAATTAGTTATCTCATTAACTATTTTTTGAGTGGTTTTTAAAAGGAGGATAATGATAAGAGTTTAGAAGTTAGGTGAGATATTATTTCCTCATATCTATATATATAAATGTTTATGTCATCCATATGGTCTTGAAAATAAGATATGAACTTACGGCTCTTCTCTGATGATTTTGAAGACTCTTTTATCTATTCTAATAAGAAGATCTTGTCTTAAAGATCCTGAAAACCCTATCATGCTTTGATAAATAAGTCCAAGTTATGATCATTTTTATCCTAATTTCATTAAATAGTTGGTATTCAAGGTCATCTACCTCCATTTCGCAGAAAAAAAAATTATGGCGTTCCTCATGGTCACGAAATATTTCAAGATGAGTCTCAGCAATGAGGACATGAATCAACATCTAGATCATCCAACATCCTGTGTAATCTTCAGGAACTGATGGAGTGGCTATTTCAGGTGCAGAAACAACTAGTTGAGCTAATTATTTTGTGGGAGAAGAAGGCTCATATGTTCTTCTCTCAATAGAGGCATCACCAATTTATTGTGCTGATGGGATAATTTCCTTGACAACTTCTATGCTAATATCTGGATAGTGATCACCTGGATGAGGAAACATCCTCTATGTATCTATAAATTACTTAATAAAACCAATCATTTATATAGGAAGAGGGTTTGGTGATGTAAATGGTATGTCCAAAATGAAGACCAATCAGTTTAGCAGACCACCAAGGTAGGCTACATCCCAAGCCTCAAAATAACCCTGAGCAAGAAAGGCAGAAACATATACATATGAAATAATGATCTCAATATTAGTTTCTTAATATTTCAACATCATCCAAAATCAGAAAATGATATCAGGGTGTCACTCTCCCCACACATAGGATGGGGGACCATGGGAAACCCTTTAGGTGCATCCAAAATGACCAAAAACCGATATGGTGTATATGGATCATAGATGATCAACTCATCCGTCATAGCAGTAAGAAACCCATCTGAAATGGAGATCTTATTTGACCATTCATCAAGAGTTAAACCAAAATTATTAATGATTTTCCTATTCGGTACTTGATGTAGGATGAAATCACTGCTATAGGATCGACTCAGCACATCTATAACCTCATCAGGGCCTAATGAAATGGCCCAAAACCCAGATTTGTTCAACAATACCGACTGAAATAATGAACTAGGGATCCCGATGGTAATATTGTATTCGTAACAAGGAATATTATCTCCTATATATCCAAATAAAAACTAGAAAGGACCATTTATCCTATATGGGATGATTCCCTATTAAATTTGGCTCAAAACCAGGAAGATTCATGAAATATTCTGAACCCCTTGGTTGAGGCTCCATCCCCCTACTAGTAATTATTCCATCAACCGTGTACTAACCCAGATTCCTAAGTGTGCATCTTAATCTAGAAATACCCACCTATTTGAGAACATATCCATGAATCTTGCCATCCTATGAATTAGGGATATCTCTAGATTAAGTCGTCATCCCCATGAAGTATGTTCCTAGGATTCAAAAATATCCTAGTATGAACCAGAAATGACATGAACCTTCTGAGAAGGGAACTGGTGGGGTCGTATAGTAGTCCCCCTATATATTATATGATAAAGTAAAATTTTCATACAATCATTGAATGAGATAAGAGAGATCATAGAAATATCCTTTCCTAAATTTTCCTTCACAATAATGAGCATGTCCCTTGATAGAAATGGTGTTTGAAGAAGGTCATCATATACATCTGTGATAGAAAGTAACACATTATAAATCTCTCTAAAAGAGAGTATCCCACTCAGTTGGTAGATATTCCATTGATGGATTCCCACCTCTTAATAGAAAAATTGAAAATAATAGTTTCTAGGATGCAAATAGTTAACAATTTCGTTGTGAAGGTAGAACTAGGTAAATATAATTAATTGAGAAATCTATACTGGTTCATAGATAAAAACAATATATAATTTATTAGAAAACTCTAAGAAGCACTAAATGAACTATAATGGACACACCCATTCATTGTAAAATGTACCACAAGGTCATATTTGACATTTCAAGCTCCATCTGCAACCTGTTTTGTTCAAATAATAAAAGAATATAATTAAGTACCTCTGAGTGATGGGATAGTGAGAAAAATCATAGTTTTCCAGGCCTAGGGGATATCATTCCAATTTATAAGACAAACCTTGGGATTGAGATGTGACTAGCCAACCATCATTGGGTACTTTCATCTGAAAACATTTAAAGAAAGTTAACATGTATAAGGATAGAATATTGTATTCCAATGAAGGAATGGAAATGTTTTCCAGTATGCCAATATCTTATAGAGGAATCTAGTGTGGTAAATGATAAATCTAGAGAGTGAATGGAATAATCAAATTCAAAACCTCGTTATTAGAACTAACATGATATCGAGGGATAGAATTGTGGTTTTAAGAAATCACGTACCTTTTATTAGCTATAAAAAAGTAACTATGGAAATAGCCAAAATGATTCTGAACAAATTATATGGGATGCGTCTAGAAAATAAAAAGTAAAATATTGTTAAAGGAAACTCATAAAACTCCAATATCTTCTTGAAAAGAAAATTAATTAGAAGAAAATATTTACTGACATAAAGGACTCATGGATCATTTGGACCATGAATATATCTCAGATCATGTAATCCCATAAGTTATTTCACGAATGCATGACCCCTCATAAGACTCATGACTACATAACCATAACATGTTCACCTCAGTTGAAAAATAGTAAAAATAGATCACACATTCGACCCATAAGACCCCAACAACCATCAAAAAGACATTGTTATTACTATATCCTATTTCCAATGAATTACCAATGAAATATTTGTTGCTTCTTCAGAAAATCACCTAGAGATAACAAGTCTTGCGAAGGTGATATCATGAAAAGGTATTGTGAATGAATCTCAAGATTTTTTCTTGCTATAGGGTATTATAAAAGGGTCGTGTGACATGGGTGGGACACAATATCTCTAAAAGATTTGAAATTGTTGAATGATCCTCAATTCATTCCCCTATTTATAGGGCATACCAGATAATAGAAACCATCCCTAAGGAGACCAAGCATCACCAATGAAGATGATTGGAAATAACACTAATTCCTTAAGTCAAAATTTTATTACCTAAAATCTGAGACCTTGTCCCTACAGTCATTACTCCGGGGGGGGGGGATTTTTTTATTCCCACCAAATTATCATTGAAAAATCCTCAAACGAATATATACTTAAATATGGGTATTAATTTTCCTACAAAACAAGTCAAGAATAATGTGTCTAGAGCTCATGAATCCCACAACCCAATAAAGTACATGTGATCATATGATCTTCGAAAGGTCATGTGAACAATCCTTGTAAAGTACAAAACCTACGGGATATCTCACAGAGCCCTTTAGACGAGTCCTTCTTCTCTCATGAAGGTATCCTAGATATTTAGTGATCACTCAGTGGTATCATGATAATATCCCATGACTCATGAAATATGTGAATCGGGGATCACCTAACACTCCATCCAAAAATAATTAAAAAATAAGAGGAAAATATCCAAAATGATGGAGCCTATTTTGGTTATAAATATCATTTGATGCACCCAAGTGGATCGCAAGACACTAAAATAATACAGTGACATGCACACCATTTCTTAAGATATACCACTAGCATGTCACCCACGCCTTGTGAAGGGTCTTAGACATGTCCAAATGGAAATAAACTCCCCCACTAGCTCCAAAACAAAATCAAGGGTTGTCCATGATAATTATCATGGATCACCTTAAGACCATTTGTTAGTAAATTGACACATCACTGGTAGGGAGAGTTATTTTTTTTACAACACTCAATTGAACATGAAAGACCACATAACCATGAAAAATAAAAAGTAAATGGAAAATGGAAATTTTAGGAGCCTCTTTTTCTTATGAAAATAATGTGATGTGACCCATGCGGGTCACAAGACACCACAAGCACCTTGTAGAAAGTCCTCTTTGTTCTGTAAGAGAGGTAAGATCCTCATACACTTTTCATGAACCAATCGATTCATACGACAACAGAAAGACATGTTTCCCAGATCATGTGGCACTCCTTTAGAATACTATTTTGTTCGCACTATGTCCCTAAGCTATGTCACATTATATCACATGTGCCCCGCTAGGTATTCCACACAAGTTCTGTGAAACCCTCTAGGATTTCTATTCAGACCTCATGATGTCCTCTAGAAATGTCTCCCAAATTACACAGAGGAACCAATGGAAATCAGATAAATCTAACAGTTGCATCAAAACATGTCAAATGGATCTCATTAATCCCTCTAGATAAGCCATCCATAACTTATGACGTCATCCGAACATGTCAACCATCTTTTGCGATGACACCCAGACAAGTCATCCAAGACCTGAACCACCCTCAAGACATGTCACATTAACTCTCACAACACCATAGAATCATGTCATATATAATTTATGATTACACCATGGAAATTCAACAAGATAATTTGATGAACTCAATGTATGAAAGTTAGTATTATGCGATGGCTTCAAGGATCAGCTGACCAAGTCTTGTGATGTCCTCTAGACAAGCCATACATGGTCATGTAAAGTCCTTTAGACATGTTGTCCTACTTATGTAGTGTCCCCCTGACAAGTCAATTGGATCATGTGATTGTATTTGGACATGTCCTGTAGACATCCTCTCACATGCCAAGTAGACAATCAATTAATGTCTGGCAAAAAATCAACACTTGTCTCGTAGAAAAGAAGACTAGTACAAGTGGGTCTCCTAGGACATGACAACCTTCTTCAACCTCAGTGTATAATTCCCGATCCATTTAACTATGATAAAAATAATTATTTTTATAACTAGGATACATAGAAAATATGCATAAGACACGATCTCATTATTAGACATCCAAAGGGATACCCCAGTAAATAAGTATCGTATCCACATGTATAGAGACTAGTCATTTTATATCCCTTATTTCACACACTAAGTGTAGATAATGTGGGTTTAGGGAGTTGTAATGATCATATTCCTTAAAAAGTGAAACCCTACTGTGTAATCCATATTGAATTGAACTATGAAAACTCTGATTCTTGCAATAACCAAGATACATATGATGCCTTCATAAGGCCCGAGAAGAAATGGGAATCCAATTTGGTGTATCTCCCACCATGTCTTCAAAATTCTAACCATAGGTACCCTACCATTACCATGGTCTATCCATTATAACTCATCCATTAGTGACCTGAGAGGTGAAAAAACTATGAGAACTATGATTCCTACCATAACTAGGATACATAGAATGACTTTATATTTCTTGACCTCCATATCTAATATCCAAAAAGGACATTCCCATTAAATAATCCATGAATCCATGATAAGTGAGGAAGATTAACTATTATCCCTTGTTTCTCACACCATGAATAGCTCATGTGGGATTAGTGAGTAACAATGGTCATATCATTTTCATCACAAATTTCATCAATGATAGGGTAACCCTAGTGTGTAATCCCCAATAAATAAAATAGTATGATATGTACAACATAATAGTGAAACCATAGTGTGTACTCCCTGATCAATTAATATATGGGGAATCTGATTCCTTCTATTTACAGTATAAATTGGATTCCTTCCAAAAGGTCTGAGCTCAAATGGGAATCCACTTAATTGTAAGTACTTCCATGTCACTAGATTTCCACCATCAAGACCAAATATCTCTCATGAGATGACCATCATTTATTATACACCAATGAATTGAGAAATCACTAAACTATGATAAATCTAATTCCTTCCAAAGCTGAGAGACATTGTATGCCTTTCTATCTCGAGAGCTCTATATTAAGTATGTAACGGGTCATACCAACATATATGTCCCACATCAATATGGAATTTGGTTGATTACTTTATATCTCTTTTTTATCACACTATGTATATATTGTATGGTATTAGAAAGTTTCAATGATTACATCATTAGCATCATGAATCCCCACTAGCCAAGGAAACCTCAGTGTATATGCCCCAATTAGTGGCATGATATAACTACCAATAATAAAAGGGTATCTACCTAGGGGAAAGTCCCAAGGGAATGAATTAACTATTGTAAATATGATTCATACCAGTAATTGGGTACATTGGAAGCCTCTTCAATGTTTGATCTCAAATATTTGGTTCCCCATTACACTAATATATGTACTTTCCATATGAAATAAAACTGCACTGGTATAATGAACTATGTGAGTATTGATTACTATCATAAAATTGTATAAATATGATTCCTCATAATGTCTCAATATCATACAAAAAATATTAATCACTTCCTCGGATGACAATAAACTCTTCATCAACTGGTTATATGGCTCCATCATATAAACAGCTACCCACCAATGGGGAATGGATAACAAATCCTGATTACATATTGATGAATTCTCTAATAAGATCCACAATTATTTCATATAAATATATTTCTCCAATGATAATGTTTTTAGGGTAACTTGTCCCATTTCAGGATTTTGAACAAATTCACAAACACATTTTAAATCTATAATAGAGTCCCATAGTATGAATAATTCCCCCAAAATTGGTGTGAGGAGCCTGACCTTCAGTCCTCTCTACCAACGTGAATTACTAAGTGTATATGGGTATGAAACCCTAACTTAACACTTTCATTTAGAAATAAGTCACATACCAATTTATGTATGTGGTAACCATTGGGTGATTCTATGAAACATTAACAAAAAGGGAGCCAGATGTAAATGATTTTGAAGAACATTGAACCCCCACAATCAAACCACTAAATAAAATCCAACCACATATTTCTGAAGAAACAATATTATGATGGGTTTAATGTTTATATATGATATTGATGATATAATTATACTTCATTAAGTCTAATATCATTTCCAACAGCTTATCGTCCAGTCCTTTTGGAAATGATAACATCACAAGTATTTCTGTATAAACTACTATCTCTATGATGCAATGTGATTCATTATTTATTTATATTTCACATTGATGGTAATACATATGGATTTTATGAGTATAAATGATATATATAATACAATAATTATTAGGATATGGTGTATCATTTTTTACCAATCTCTTAATGCATCAAATTAAAAGCAGAAACAACTTCATGTGTATGCATGGCCTACCGCCTCCATGAATGGTGTAATTAATGTTGTTATGAATGATTATAAATATATATAAAATGAATATATATCCATTTTATACCATGATAAAAAATATATAAATGATCTAACAACGATCAATTTATATAAACTGGGACTTTCTAACCGAAATATGATTTAAAAATAACGTATTTAACACCCACAACACTGACTTTAATAAAAAAGTTATTATGAAACATGTGAGAAGATGTTATAAATAAATAATAAATTATATGATATATTTATGGTTATTTAACACATTTATAATAAATCTATATTTATTATACATGATTTTGTTAATGTGAACAAATAAATTTGATACTTGAGGTAAGGTTGTATTTCACAATATCATCATTATTCATGATTTCTTATGTTTAAGTTTCTATTTGAAGAATATTTTTATTCCATGTCCATGTTTGATAAAAAATTTCCAATTTTTTACCATTATCCTAAAATTATTTAAAATTCATTTTTATATATGTTTTATTTTTTATAAAATTATTTCAAAATAATCTATATTTTCATTTTCTAATTGGGGTTATTTGGTAATTTTATGAAAAAACTACCAAAGGAATTTTTTTAACATATCAAACTTGAGTGGAATTTTCCACTATCATAGAACCTTAATGCTTTATGTTTCTTTTAAAATCTTACACGTTGCTTTTCTATGTACATTTTTTCCTTAATAATTGAATGAATTTTAAGAAAACATTGAAATAGAAAGGATATTTTCATCAATATTTATTTCAATTGTTCTTTCAACATAATTTTCCATATAAGATATAATTATTTTATGTTCATTATGATTTATTAGGGATGTGATATAGGGATACCATCCATATTTTTTTCTATTTGTTTGATGTTTTACGAAATTATTTTTATGAAACCTATTTCTTTTCCACAGGTTATGCTATGATGAAATGTTAATGAAACCCATTTATTTTCATGGGTTATGAAATTATTAATTATATTATGGAATATATATGTATAACATTCATTACATGATGGGTCGTTATTCTATTTGACTCTAATAAATTATAAAATGAATCATATATCTTGAGATACTTATTGGAAGAAAGTAGATGTTCTTAATCATGTTTGGGAAACAAATCGATGTTATTGATAAATTTTTGGAAACATGTTGCTATGATTGATCAATTATGATAAATCTGTGTTGATAATTGATTCGGTGGTCTTAGTATTTAAACATGACATATGAATTATTATCTATACTTATGATGATTCTATGTACATTTATGACATGAACATATAGTTCATGATTTAGTTAAGATGAATCTGCATTCATACGATTGATATCTTTTGAACTATTATTTTTTTATGCCATAAAAAATGATTATGGTCTTTTCCGAATTGGGTATAAAATTATTATTTTTTGGTAAATATTTCATTTTCTTATTCTTATCTTATTCTTTTATATGATCATGAATTTATATCACCCATGTATACCTTTAATTATCATGTGATCTAACCATTTTATTATGTTTTCTTTCCATAGGATATAAAGAAATATATGATGAACAATAGGTCAAAAGGGGTTCTAGTTATGGAGAAATTAGTGGGAGCAAATTTAAATATTTTATAAACCCATTATTTCTATTTCCATCTTTCCAAATTCAATATTCCATTAAGATCCTATGGCGTTTGTTGGTGTAATGTAATGAATATTACTCTAAAAATATGTAATATCATGGTTTGAGAATCTTGGGTTGTTATAGTTAGTATCATAGGATGGTTTTAGTTAACCATTGGAAATTGGGTTGAGAAAACATTATGTATATATCAAATTATAGGATTAAATTTTAATGTTTTGATGATGGTCATGAATTAACTATATAAAACCTAAGGTTTCATAAAGGAAGGTGTCACGATTTAGACATCAGATAAATAATTTTCCATGATTATGTGCTTTTTCACTATGATTAAAATTTATCACACTATAATTTTTTCTTTTTTAAAATGTATAAAACTCGAAGGAATCATGTTAATGTTGGAGGAAATTGAAAATAAAGTATTGTACAACTAGGATACCTAATTTAATGTGAGATAGAATGTAGAATCATACTACTATGCTCATGAAACATTCTCTGGCTATGAATCAATCCAGGATTCCAAATGATCAAAAGAGGGGACAATATACTATTTAATAATTCATGAGGCAACATAGACCTTATTATAGTGAATCTTCTAATCCATTAATGTATTATAAATAGATTAACACCTTGGATTAAATATTTTATGCTTTTCAAATCTTGATACTTGAAAAATTTATCCTAGTTATTTATCATATTAAAGGTGGATATAAACAATGGGTGAATCAAATAAAGAATATGAGGAAAGAAGAATAAATAGAACCCATGTAATGGTATTAAGGGGATATTCCCTAGAAGTTATATCCATCATATTCTACATTCAAATATAGAGAATTAATTTCTTGGGATGAAGTAAATGATGAATAATCCATTGATATTTATGATAAAACATTTACAAGGACTCTAATTTATTCGTCTAGTTTAATTTCATTCCCTAAATGTAAAAATACACGATTATTTGGTGGCATAAAACAATGTATTTAAAGGAATTATGTATTCCAGAATTCAGTAGCTATGAATAAATCCTTTAATGTGCACTGAAATTATAAATTTAAATTGAATATTCCCACTATTCTAATGGTTTTGACAAGAAAATAAATTTAAATTTTCTTGAAAAATAAAATAAATAAAATGGTCTAAAAAAGTATATCCATCTACATGCTAGAAATGTGGAAAGAAAAAGAATTGGGTCTTTTGAAATGGAATTAGAAGGTTCTCTAAAATTTGAAATGAAGGTCATAAATCCTAATAATGTTGAAAGTTTATGAATAGGCCAGTTAATGAAGTGGAGGAAAAGAAGATGCCAACTAATGCAACACCCACACCATAATTCCTAAAATGTATATAGTATAGGAATTATTAAAAAAAGTGAATGAATTTAAAGGATTTTTATGATCATCATTAAAAACTGTTAATCCCAAAACAAAGTGAAATATCATGTAATCGTGACTGTCAAAGTGAATTATGAGAATAATATGGTGAAAGGTACACTCCTCATCTACTCTATAACAACTAATATCCTTTTTTTATACACTGATTATTTTATGTCTAAGGAATTTTCTAACAGTATCATCATATCACCTAAAAAATTATATGTTGAGTTAAAAGTAAAAAATACAAATGGAAAAGCTATCATATACCATGTTTAATGTTCTTATCTAGTTGAGGTTTGTTGGTAATTGCTTCATAAGAATCTTGATATTCTCTTTTTATTTGAATTTTATGTGATTCTTGGAATGGATTAACATTCTCTATGTAGATCCCAAATAAATTTCTAATGAAGGGAATCAATATTTTATATTCTAAATGAACTTATTTAGTTTATATATGAAAGGATGAATATGAAAATCCAATGGAAATTGATTACATCTTCTGAGTCTTAATTCCTACACATGAAAGTTAACTACCTCATATGGTTGGGGAGAAACTCAACCTTAAGGATACAACTATTGTACCGAAGTTTATTGTTGTCATTCTTGAAGAATTTACTGGTCTTCAACCAATTCATGATGTTATGTTTTCAATATAACTCTTACATGGTTCTATATATATTTTAAATTCTCTTTATATAATGGGCCCAAATGAGTTGTAGTAATTAAAGAAGAAACTCCAGGATAATGTTAATAAAAAAATCATATTCCCTAGTGTGTATCCTTGCGATGCAGCTATTTTATTTTTTTAAGAATAAATATGCATTAAAGAGACATTTTATTTATTATCAATAGATTAATAAGATCACAATCAGGATAAAGTATCACATTCCCCGTATTGATGACTTATTTGATCAACAATGTGGAGATCAACAATTTTTCAATATTGACCATTGTTCTAGATATTATCAATTACGGGTAAAAAAATAATATACCCAAGATGTAATTCCATATAATCTTTTGAAATTATGAATTTATAGTGATTACTCTTGGTATTAATTATTACACCATTATCTTTAAACACTTAATGATTAGAGGCTTTATATAATATCATGATTGGTTTATATTGGTCTTTATAAATGATATTTGTGTATATTAAAATTTAAAAGAAGAGAATGAAGATCACATGAGGAATGTACTGAATACCCTAAGTCAAAATAATATTTATGAAAAATATAACAAGTGTTAATATTGGATTTAGAAAGTTTTATTTTTGGGTCATACAATGATAATTGAGGTTAAATTGGTATATCCGAAAAAGATATAAGTTATTGATACATGTCCTTGATTGACCATGGTACGTGAAATCCATAGTTTTCATGGGTTGGCACGATATTTTAGAAGTTTTGTGAAATATTACTCATGATTATCTAAGTAACTAATAATGTTTACCTAGAAAAGAGTTAATTTCATATGGGTAATATATTATAAATAAAATGAAACTGAAGACAAGTATTCTCAGTGAACTTATGATCACAAAACGTTTTAGTGGTGAAAGTATTATGATATATAGTAACATATCAAAGAAGTGTTTAGGTTTCTTTCTATATAAAAATGTTTTGGTGAAGTATAATCCCACATACCAATTAAACCTCCATAAGAAAAATTACACAACTCATGATTTAGAGTTATATGTGGTAAATTTGACATTAAATATATAGATGCATTATCTATATGAAGAATGGTGGTAAATATATACAAATAAAATATACTAAAGTATATTTTCACTCAAAATGACCTGAGCATGCACATAATCATATGGTTGGATCTGATTAAAGATAATAAATTCCCAACACATTATCACCCAGGGAAAAAAATAAGGTGGTAGATGATTTGACGCAAAAGGATAATGCTAGCTAATCAATGATGAAGATCCAGAAATATCCAGTGTTTATGGATTTACAAAGGATGGACTTGAAAAACCTAAATGAAGGGTATAAATCATATATTTCTCAAATGAATGTTCAAATATATATCCATGTGAATTTTATAGAGGCATATTAGGAAGATATTGAGATAAAAACCAATTTGATAATGTTCCTATGATTAGTCTTGTTTGTGATATAATTAGAAGGTTCGTGAAACTTTTTTGTGTCCTACTCATACCATATTTGTAGAAGGAGCTTTTGGATATGGCTCATATTTCATTATTCTATATTCCTCCTAGATGTATAAATAATTATTGGGACATGAAGAAGTATTTATAGTGAGATGGAATGAACAGATATATTTTATAGTATGACTCTTGATACTTGGGTTTTCAGCATGTTAAGGCTGAGAGAAAAAATTATAAGTGGATATCACAACCATTATCCATGCCTAAATAGAAACAGAAAAACTTCACCATGTATTTTTTCATTAGACTCCCAAAATAATATAAAGTCTTTAATGATATATGGTGTATATTCAATATCCTAATGAATTCATCACACTCCAATATTATAAGAGAATATTTCAATCTTGATATATTTGTTTACAGAATATATGTTAAATATGTGATAAGATTTCATGGAGTACTTCATTCAATTATATTTTATTACAATCACATGTTTACCTTGAAGATTTCATGAAGTCTTCAACTAGATAGAGATACAGAGTTATGTTTTACAGTTATTGTCATCCTCATATAGATGTCTAGTCTGATATGAACATTAATACTCTATAATACTTGTTTATAAATTTATCTATGGATTTCAGAGGTTGTTGGGATCAAATTTGTCATTTTGTATAATTTTACTACAAAAATAGATTTCAATCCAGTTTTATTATTTCTCTTTATGAATCCCTCTATGGTAATATGTGAAGAAATATATATTTATAAAATGGATTATGATAAAGAAATATATTTTGACTTTATCTAGGTGAGGAAATGGAAGATATGGTTAGATATGTCAATAATCATATAAGAGTATCTCAGAGTCAATAAAAAATCACGTTGACATTCGTCAGAATGATTTTGGAGTTTATAGCGGGTGACATGGAATTCCTATGAATACCGAACTAGAAGAGAGTAATGATATTTAGAAATAATGGAATGTTAAGCACAAGTTATATCTACCCTTTTGAAATTTTTGACCTTATTAGGTATATATCTTATCGGTTAGAGCTTCCTCCAAGTCTATAAAAAGTTACTATTGGGTACCATGTATCTCTCTAGAGGTAGAATATACCTTATTCTTCACATGTACTAAAAAAAGAGGTAATAACACTGGTAAAATATATTACTTATGAAGAAAAAATATTAGAAATTATGGATTTTAGAGTGATTTTGTTTTGAAACATGACTACTCACCTAGTTATAGTTATGTGGCGAAACCACCAATTTAGGGAAGCTACACAGGAACCTGAGGATGTGATGAGGAGTAGGTTTCTTCATTTATCGGTATATGAGTGACATATATCACGAGAAAAATTAATTTCATTGGGGGAAGAATTTATCACCCTAATATTTTTATGAAATATTTCTCTTTAAATAATTTGATTTCAATGATATCTTGTGTTTCACATAACAACAAGTTTAAATGAACCCTGTAACATTATTAAAAAATAAGATTCCATTATCACCTTGACATTATATTTGTGGGTATGAAAATTAGCAACTAAATTATAAATAATATGTGCTCTATCCATTTATTAAATAAATTCATTAGTTATGAAGGGATTATAATTAAAAAAATTATTATAAAATAAATGTGATGTTTTTATGAAAAATTGGTTTTTGGGTAAAATGAATTTTATATTAATTTATTTATATTAGTGGGTGATTTTATTAAAATTTATATATTATTGACTTGATAAAATTTTTTAATCATTTTAAATATATTTTTTCAGGTATAGTATATGAATAAAATCTTTTTAGGATTTCAAATACATTTTTCATGAATAGTTGGGTTTGACGCATTTTTTGCACTAAATTTTAAATTAATTTATATGAATTATAGTAATTTAATAATATAAAAGTTATTAAATATTTATATTTAGTATGTTCAAATTGGTTAATTATGCTCCTTTTATTTTTAGTTAGTATGAATAGTAACCATGATACAATTTATCACCTCGATAGAGGGTCAATCAAGTTAATATGGATGAAAAATATGTGATAAGGCCATAATGTTTCCTCTTAATTATTAATTGATGAATGAAATTAGAATCAAAATATGTTAGGTTCAAAATTGACTCATTTAATGATCACTTTTCCATTAAAATGTCCTATGTGTTATTTAAACCAAAGGAATTGAAAAATGTGACTCTTTTAGTTTTGAGTATCATTTATGTAAACACAGAGACCAAAATTAGTTATGAAGGAACATTAATAATAATTTAAATTATATTCATTTTGTAATTTTACTTATAATTTTTTTAGGTATTTTATATTTTCCCTAAAGTTTACATGATGCTTATATATAAATTATTTCATTAATAGAAAAAATATAATAAATGATACTCAAATTATTAAAAGTACTATTATTTTAGATAATTAAAGTGATAGAAGAATTTATTATATGGTAATAACATTTATTTTACTTGTTAAAAAAATTTCTTTGAATTAAATGTGTTTTATGGATGTTATTAATGTCAACGTAATGAATAGTGTCAAAATTTGACTCTAATGATATTTTATAAAATAACATTTTATAAAATTATTTAATAAAACTAAAAAATAATAAATAAAGAAAAAAAGGATTATAAAATATCCAAAGTATTATAAATTGTCCATTTATCCACTAATTAACACATTATAGGGAAATATTAAACCCTTTTGATAATGAAAAATTTGTTACCGAAGTTAAAGTTAAAATAAGTTAACTAACGGTCAATGAAAATTGGAGGCTCTAAAATTAATACCAAATAGATATTAAGTCTATTGGTTGATGGTATTAAAATAATAATCAACCTTATAATTTAATAGCTTTCCCTTTGGAGGTATTCAGATTTAAATTGAATATATAATAATTTAATCTTTTGAGAAATTCAAAAAGTGCCACTCAACTGAGATATAAAAGGACACATCCCCCTCACTTTATTACACCAGAATGAGACTTCTATGTAGATAATAATCAAAAATATTATCTTCTAAACACTTCTAGACACATTATATAGGTTCTGTTATTTTAAAAAGACCAACCCTGAGTCCCTTTAGTGGAGATATAAAGGAGTTATTTCGAAGTACACGAAATAACTCTAACCGATCACATTATTTTTCTACTTTTCTTTTCCTCCTATAAATTTATGATATTTATCATAAATATATAAAAAAAATTCTGAAATATTAGTAACTTTTAAATTTTTTTAAATCATTATTATAAATCTTCTTTCCTATCAAATAAGAATTAAAATTATCGCCCATGCATACATACGACCCCCCATCTTGACATTGAAATACAATTCATTTTTTGTCACCATATTTTAATTATTTTTATTATAATGGGATTAATGGTTATATAATATATCAATGAAATAATTATACTTATATAATTATTTTATTATATCTACATCATTATCATCCAATCATTAGGGAAATGATACACTCTCTCAACTGTACGTATGAACAGTCATTTCCACGAAGTAATGAGATTCGTTTTTCAATTATATTTCACTAGGATGTTAATAAGGATTTATTTTATGAAAATATATGATATATATATATAATTATATTTATTCTAAGAATTATTATTATTATTTATCCTTCTTCCATTTAATTAGTTAGAAATGAGTCGATGATCTTGATATATTATATGAAACAAGTTCATTTTTTTGACCTATTATGGGATAAAAGTCATTGTTCATGATCTATTATCAGAAAAGGAGATAATTAAAGATCCAATGGTCATGGTTGTTAAACATTATATATTAAATAATTTATATAATTATGACGAATCCACGCAAATTGATGACAAGAACTTATGGTTCATGAATTAGTTATGATGAATTCTCATTCTTATGAATAATGTATTTTGAAATGTTAATGTTTTATGAAATAAATCATAATTATGATATTTTTTAGGCTGGGAATGAACATTTTATGTTATTTTAAGGATCTTAATTACTTATGTTTATCTCATTATTTTATAAGATCATTAAATTATATCTCCCATGATTACTCTTACCTAGAAGTTGAGATAATCGTTTTCTTTTGTTTTGTTTCAACAATATATGAATAAAGGTATTAAGTAATGTATTAAAAAAAGGAGATAATTATTAATAGATTTGTAAAATAGTATTTGGATATTTTATAAACCAGTTTATTATGAGTCAATGTTTTAAATTTCCCTATAACATTACGATCCACATGCCTATGTTGGTGTAATGTAAGGAATATTCATCTAAAAAGATAAAATAAATATGTATGTAAATATTGGGTTGTTATAAAATATTTTCTTCTAAGAAAAGTAAATATTTCATAAATATCATAATTAATTCATGTAATTATAATATATTCATTAACATAATCCTTATTATCTTCCATGTAATGTGTTAGTGAAAAAATAATCACATCGCTTTGGGATGTGGTAATCCACTGTACACACTGGGGACATTACGGTATCCCCTATGAAGTGGAACATTAAAAAGGTATATATGATAAAATTTCCTCAAAGGTATAATTATGTAATAAAAATAATATATATAATTAATATCCCTCATCCTACCAAACATTGATAAGTGGTAATGGAAAAATGAATGACATCGGTTCACGAGGCGGTAGTGCGTCGTAAACATGAGTGATGATTTCATAACCAATTTGATGAATGTGTGGGTAGTATTATTCCATGAACATAGTATAAAAATATCTTATTATAGGATAGATACTAAGGATATTATATCATCATGTTTTAATAGAAATTTAAGGAGGTGGAGGAAGGAATAAAATAAAAACACTTGATGAAGAACTTTACATCTTCATCGAGTAACCTCACTAGGTTTTCCCAAAACTCCTTACATGGAGAGATTTATGACCAAAATATGTCTTCTATAATAAGAGTATGTATTATTGGAAGTTATTTTGTTAGGTATTTTCCTTTCCAATATTGTTTTATCATGTGAATTCGAGAGAAGAGGAGGTGACCTTTTATAATTGAGGTGAGTGGGACACATGTAATTATTTCAAAAGAAAAAGGTGTAATAAAATTTATCCCATGAAAAAGGGGGAATAATATAGTATTATAGTGTCTTATAAATTATAAATTCTAGATATGGAGATATCATTTATTTTATAAAATTTTATGGTTATTTTAACCCTCAACATTTTAGTTTAACACCCTTGTATCCCCATTATAACACTAACAACAATAATTAATTTTTAATTTAGTTATGACTAATTTTGGTAAAAAATAAGTTCAACTTTTTAGAATATATAAAATATTAAAATCATGAAAATGGAATAAATTTTTAAACATTTTAATTCATTGATGTAAAAAAATTTAATTTAAAATTAATCTCACAGACGCTTGGAAAAATCGGGTTTTCAAATAGAAAAATATGAAAACGTTTTCAGGGTTTTTAAATGAAAAATCAAAAATAAAATGATTTAAATTAATTATATTGTATTTAAATAAATATAATACATCAAATTTTAATGTAATTCAAATTTTTAGTATAATTTAAAATTATAAATAATACAAATGAATAAACAGTTTTAAAATAAAATTCAGTATTACTCAATATTCATAAAAAATTTATACTATTTAGAAAATAAAAAAAAATAAACCCTAAGATAATCTTGATATGATTTTATCAATAATTAATTTTAAATTTTTAAATAAATTTTCTGATAAGTTTCAAAATTTATTTTTTAACAAATAATTTCTCCAAAAGTCTCCAAAACTATTTTTTTGAAAATATTGTTTTTAAGCATAAAATTTGATTTATCTGTATCACTTATTGAGGAAATTCATAATATGAATTATAAAATTATGAAAATATATATAATATATAAATTTTATAAAAATAATTCACTATTTTTGGTTTGTATTATTTTTTTAGGTTAAACACTTCTGTTTGCAGAAAAAATTGTTTTTTCAGAAAAATATTTCCTTTATTTTGATTTCCAATTAAATGGTCACCAAAGAATTTATTTTCTATAATTTTTTAAACCATATATTTTCATAATTTAATAAATAATATTCATACCCTACATTCCAATGGCTAGGTTTTATCTATGATATATTAATATTTTATAATATGTTATCTTTCATTTTAACACAATGTCGGGTGTAAGACAATCTAAACCCAATGTTACTTGTAATGAAAAATATCGATAGAATTAAATTAATTCAAAAACTATATTCCCTAAAATCATGGGGTGTTAAATTATACCACTCTCACTCAAAATTCACCTATGTAATCAATTTATATAATTTGAATATTCCTTTATATAAACAAATATCCTCAAAATGGTTAAGAAAACATCCTATAAAAACAGATAAAGGGGTGAGTGAAATTCATCTAGATTAATACATACAAGGCTTAAAAATGGGATTACAGAGGTTGGAAGTGAAGATTCAGATATGGAATAAAAGAATAAGTAATTATATAGTGTGATATATATCATTTATCATAACAATTTGGGTGATTTAAAGAAGGTTAACAACCATAAAACCATAAACTAAGAGGCATCAAAAGTGATACTGATATCATAAAAAGGATGATAGCAGGACAACATTTTATTTCAAGATCCTTTTAATAAAGTTGGGGAATTCTTTTTCCATATAGATGTATAAAATATAAAAATGTACATAATTGGTATCTTTTTTATTTCATAGCAACAATTTAATCCTTTGGTTGTGACTTGATAAATTTTTACTTCATCTCTTACTCTAAGAAATAATTTTTTTTTCATTTCAAAAGACATAAATAAAATATGTAAAATAACCTTATATAATTTAAGCCACCAATAGTTACAAAAATTTTTAAAACTATATATATAATATGTATAAATCCTAATGTGGTGATTTAGTACATCAATCTCTAAAACCTCGTCAAAAGTTTAAATCAAACCATTCCATAAATGGTTATCCTTATGACTCTTATAAATTTTAAAATTTATAAATAAGGTCACAAAATTTCCCAAATTCCAGATTTTTCTTCCAAACGAAATTTAGAATATATTAATGGTCACATTGAAAATATGTTAATGTCGTGGTCATATATTCTCTTAAAGTGTGGTAATAATAAAAGTTACCATAAAACTCAAAACAATAATTCATGCTTATTTGTTACTTGAATAGATTAATTTCTTGTAGAACATATTATACTAAAACAATAATGTTTTCAACTCCATCAGTGATAAAATAAACCTCTTTTTTAGCAAATATTTTATCAGTTCAAAGGTCATCAAAACTATCCAATTTACTTTTTTCCATATCAATCATCTCTTTATCCAAACTAAACGCCATTTTATCGACCTTAATAACATATGGAGGGTTTTATTCCCTTAATAATACGTTTTACATAATACATCTCCTTTCAAGTGACTATTTTCTATTTCATTTTTACGATTCAAAATATCCTTGAATATATATAATGAAAAACATTTAATGAATTCCTGAAACATAATTCTTCAATTCCATTACATAATCACTTCAATCATCCAACTTATTTCCCAAACCTTTACCTCATATTCATCCCCTTATTCTTTAACACTTATATCATTTTATATGTCATTTATATTTTCTTCATCATAATCAATATAACCATTAATCATACAACCTTACATATTCTCTTCATGATCTTCCCCCTTAGGATATCGATTGGAATAATTCTAGTGATTTCCATAATTAATACAATAAACAGTCAATGAAATCTTATGAAGACCAATATTCCCTTCCATTAAATTATTGAACTTTATATTTACCCTTATTAATTACTTTCTTTGTGTCCTTTTTCACACTCAACACATGTTCTCATTTTTTGAGACATTCCATGGAGTGATTTTTTCCATGTTCACGACATATAGAAAATTTTATATTATTTCCTCCATGGTCTCCTCTATTTTTAATTATGTTTCATAATAGTTGATGAAGAATAATCACATAATACTTCACAAGATCCATCATTCAATTTTATTATATTTCATAAATTTTCTGTCATATTTAATGTTATCTGGGTTCATTTTGTTTCCATCCATTGTCTAAAACAAAAAAATCATTTTATGAGAAACACTAATCAAAGTGGAAAACCATATAATCATGAAAAAATTAAATAAAGGATGTATAACTCTAGGCAAATTTTTTTAATCTATGACACTTTAAATATATCTTAGGTTATTCGATGTAATCATAAATTTAAATCATTTCTTACTGCTCCTAACAAGGTTTTTAATTTCTAAAACATATACCCCATGAGCGTCAAACATGGTGTGTAGCAAGGACCATTGCCATCCACAAGGTGAAAATCAAGTCTAGGTCATGCACCCTTTTAAAATTTATTTCTCCTATTTACCTCTATGCCAAATTCATATCCACTCATAGTATCTATAAGAGTATGTTATTTCATGGAAACTACTTTATCTATCCTTTAACAAAATTCCATGATATTTTCATATAATTTGTCTAATTCATAAACTTTCCCTTATTGATATAGATAGATATATCCTTAAAAATATCCCTAGGGATCTCACTATTGTTTTATCATCCTTGTTTTCAAAGGTTAACTAAACCTATGATATGATACCGTCTATATATATCCATGATTTTAATACATAGGTATTACATCTTTTTATATGAATATTTAATAATTTACCCAAACACATGCCTAAACACTGTAATAGTTTGATGTCTTTGGAGACTAGGTATACATTCTCTAATTTGGTGGATGGTCATCATATTCTCTCGTAAATATCTTCCCCCTTAGCACTCTTCAAAAACATAACATTCTTAAAAAATTTCTTCATAACACGGGGAAAGGAAACAAAACAAAGGATGATCTCAGATACTCAGTAATGGTAAATAATGGAGATATATAAGCATTACCTAGACATAATAGTTTTAGAACATGATAATAACATTTAAAAACCATACCCTATATATTAAGGATCATAATCATGATTCATGACATAAACATTGGAAGTTCATATGATATAACTCATAATGTGATCAAAGAACATACACCAATAGAGAATAACATTAACCTAAGACACAAAATTGTGGCATATAAAAAAGTGTAGTGAATTATTACAATTATAGTCAAGTGTTTTTTCCAAGGCTATCATAATGGAATTGGTTCACTCTTTAAACAATCATAGTAGTCATGGTTCACTCCCAAGACCATCATAGTGGAAAAATCCCTTACTAAACCAGGTTCACTCCCATTTACAGTCCTGTCTGTCCAATGTGATATTAATCATTACCCAATACAATGGAGGGAGATATAGACCTCCCATCAAATACTGAATATCATATATATATATATATATATGTTCAACAATATCATAAAAATCACTATATAATAACCAATGATATGAATTGGGTTTCATAAACATTTATTGATTTTATAATCTATAAAAAAGATATGGGTTTCAAAATAATTTCATCATTTCATTATTGCATAACCAATGGAGAAATTATTAGGTTTTATATGAATTTTACCTTGGTATAATATGTGGAAGTGAAATAGGTTTCATAAAAATCTTGTCATCATAAAACATTCAAAGAAATAATAAAAATTATATCCTTTGATAATATTCCTAGAGGAGAATAAAATACATCAAGGTATGTAATCTTGTATGGATAATGATTTGGAAAGATAAACCACTTGGAATGTTTTTAAGGAAAATAAATTATATTTTAAATTCACTTTTTCAAACAAAAAATCCATAAAATATTTTAGAATAACATTTTTTTAAAACAAACATGGAAACAAATAAGGGAATACTCAAAGAATATAATGACCACGAAGGAAGAAAATATAATTCAAGTCTTATACTTCAAAACAACTATTCCATTTTCTTTATGTCATGAATCGTGATTATAAAAAATATTCCATCGAAAACATTTGAAAATTGGGAGAAGAAAATGATTGAAAAATATATATTCTCATGAAATCACAAGACATGAATAAATTTAATCCATTTATTTATGAATGTATCATAATATTTCATCATCATAAACATAATCATAAATATTCCCAATGAATAATGATATTTTACGTAAATGTTTTAAAAAATTAGAAACATTAAATTTAAAGCATTGTGAAGAAAAAAATTAAATGAAATAATAAATATCATTATAATAAATTAATTAATTCTATTTCATGTCAAGGGGGATTTATATACACCTCATGAAAGAATATTTGTTCATAAAATGACAAATCTCTCTATGAAAGAAAATTTAGACAAACAACCCCTAACGATTTGGTAACTTTTGAACAATAAACCCCTTAAATTATGGATACACTAATATATCTAAATAATATATATAATTATCATGAGAAGTGTCATAAAATAAATTCATATGTAGTTTAAACAAATCATAAAAGAAATTACTGGTAAATATTGCATGTGTCTAATAAGAAGTAAAACTTGAGATGGAAATCCATTACCACTTTAGAAATATTTTCAATCATTATCCCCAGTACAAAATAATAACTAATTAAACATTAAATTTCAGAAATATAATTATGTTAAACATATAAAATGTATAAGGGTTAGTATATACACTACAAAAAATAATAAAATGGAATTTCCATATATCTCCCTGAAATAGAAGATTGACTATAAATCTCATATCATAAGTCTCGACATCCTTCATACAAGTTTGAACCTCATGTATAATAAATATAAGTTTAATAAATAATTATTACAGAACCATAATTATATATATCATACCATATATAATTTTTATATAACATTTTATTAGACATTTCTTAATAATTTTATGTTAACGTCACGTTTTACGAAATAACTGCTTTGTTTTTTAGGTATGTCTTGATTTTTTGATTTTTTTAACATAACCTTGATAAAAGTTCCATAATCTCAAAAATAATGATCATGAAATAATTATCATATTTTCACATCAATTTTACTTTTAATATTAGTCATTAATGATGGTATTTCAAAATAAAGTACACTATAGTCATGGAGATGGCAGGCCATACGTAAGAATTAGTTACATTGATATTTAGGAATGACTATTATGTGGTAAGTAATATATTACAATTAAATAATGAACAAAATGTCAAATTATTAATTTAAATATAATTACATGTATCATCATGTGCTGAGGAGATCAAGATAAAGATAGAGATATATCTTTGTGAAGGTGGTAGTCCACATGTACATGAATAATGTTGGCATCCTTCAGTGAGAGAAAAGGTAAGAAATAAATGATATATTATCATTTAATAATGATATATATTTTATTAATATCATATTTATTTAATTTTTATAACATATATTTGTAAAATATATCCTTATTTTCTTTCATTTGTAGAAATAGTGAATAGAGAATCACATCGCCTTGAGAGGCGGTAGTATGTTGTAAACACGAGTGACCTTATCATATCCCCTATAGAATGGAATGTAAAAAAGGAATATAATATATTATAACTAAATGCGTTTAAAATTTTATAAATATCATATATATTTATTATATCCATCATCAAAACAAATCATTAAAGGTGGTAATCGAAAAATTATTGACATTGGTTCATGAGGCAGTGGTCTCCCGCACACATGGATGGTGCTTTTTTATCCCATTTTATTGAAGTGTGGATGGTTTTAGGTCATAAAAATTTTATAAAAACAAATTATTATATTTAATATAATTATTTTATTATATAAACATTGTTTAATAATAATTTAAGGTGGTGGAGGAATAAAAAAAAATAAAAAGGATCGATGAAGAACGTTACCTCTTCTTTGGCTAAACTCCTTGGGTTTTTACAAAAATCATTACATGTTTAGATTCATGACCAAAATAAGGATTTTATTACTAGAGGATTGAATTATGGAAGTTATTTTGGGTTTTTAAAATTGATTTTAATTTTTGAAGAGGAAACGATAGTTGGTGGAGTTTTATAAGTGATAGTATTGTCACATTTATGATTCATTGAAAATAAAAAGGTGTTCCCACACTTTTAACATTTAAAAAGGGTCAAAAATGTATCATTAGAGATACTTAGACAATATAGGGTCAACATATTTCCGTAAAATATATTTTATACATATGTTTAGTCTATTTAATCCATTATCTATTTAGATTAACCATATGTAAACCAATTTTTACCTTAAGCGCAATAATTATTTTTGTTCTTTTTACAATTAATTTTGTTAAAAAAATCACTTCATCTTATTAGATCATATAAATTATTTTTATTAAAAATATGGAATCCCTTTTTCATAATTAAATTCATAGAATTGAAAATTTCAAATTTAAAATTAACCCCATAGATGTTATGAGAAAGCGTGTTTTCAATAAGAAATTGTTCAAAAGATTATAATGTTTTTATATTAAACTTAAATATTCAAATGATTTGAATTACCTAAAATTGACCAATATATATATACTTTAAAAAAAATTATTGAAAACTAATCTTAATCATAATTTAAATTTATAAATAATTTAAATGAAAAAGCAGTTTGAAATTAAAATTTAGTATTTTTTACTATTCATAAAAACATTAATCATTTCAGAAAATTATAAAAGAACTATAATATAATTTTGATAATATGATTTATAAAATGTTTTTTAGGTTATAAAAAATCTAAAATTGAAAAAATTATTTTCTTATAATAACTAGGCAAAAAGGCCACAAAACTTCTTTTTAGAAAAAAATACAGAATTAAGAATAAAATTGGATTAATTCATATATATTTTCTTGAAAAATTAATAATAATAGTGAAATTATTTTTTAATATATAAAATTTAAATTTTTATTAAAATCAATCATCAAAATTTACTTAATTTATTGATTTAAAAGATTTTTTTCATAAAAATGGCTTTTTAGAAAAATATATCCATAATTTTAATTTTCAATGAGATAGTCACTAATGAATTAGTTTAATATATTTTTTTAAACATTATATTTTCATAACTAATTAATCCAATTAATACATTCTATTTAAATATCTAGGTTTAATCTATGATATAAAAATATTTCAATAATATGTCATGTTTCAATAAAACTCAATGTTGCATGTAATACAAGTGAAACTCGGGGATGCGTGTAATGAAAAATATTAAAAATATTAAGTTATATTAAAACAATATTTCAAAAAATCATAGGTTGTTACATAGAAACATTCCATGGATTTTTATTTCACATATGAATTCATTCTCATAGTGGATCAGGTTATCTTGTTGTGGCATATCAATTTTTATGGTTACTCTTGGAGTCTAACTAGTATAAGGCTCAACGAATCCAAACGCAATAGACTGGGCATGAATATTTTCTACATATCTCATTTAAAATCCATATTTCTATACTAATTTCAATTATCAAAAGTTTTTACCAACAACTAGGTTGATTATTAGTCCCATATCAGTGGTCTCATTTTATCCCTCATGGTGGATGTCCCCCACATTCATGTTAAGGGAGACTTCGAGATAGTCATAAAAATGATAAATGGTGACAATATCATCAAAACATTCTCCAGTTAGAACATACTCACCCAATAATAACCCATTTCCCTTCACATATTATGTTGACTCGTGATAATTGGTCAAAGAATATCCAAGCTGTTGAGTTAGATATCGTATCCACATCCCTAGAAAATACTAATATAGATGATTTGGTTATTTATGTGGTACATAAGAGGTCCATCGCCCCCACCACTTTAGAGACAGATTCCCCCCCCCCCACCCACATCATTAATTTGTGTGGGCTTCAATCATTTTATATTATTGTTTCCCAAACCACAGTTTCTACTAAATCGTAGTATTGTGATAGTGTGGGGTCAGTCCCATAAGGATTGAACTTGCTATTAGTAACTAATATTTTGAATGCCATTTGTATGAATCCTCACTAATTGGTTGGTCTTGGGAGTAAAATAATTGTAAGGTATTTGAGATTTAATATCATAGAGAGAAAAAGGGATCAAGATCAATTTTGGGGTTCATAAATAGGATAATATTTTACTTATCTTGGAATGGTCTAAATGTTTTGGTTGGAAATAAAGAAAATGTCACCAGTTGGCCATGGTCAAAAAAACTAGATCAATACAAGATGAAACTATTACTTTTTCATGATATAGCTAACAAACTATGTCCATTAAACATATATTCTTAGGTAGAAAGTGTCCTTGGTTATTTTTTATAACCTAATCCACTCCAATCAGGTCAAGGTTATTCATTAAAACTCTAAATTTTTAGGTTTTATATAAAATAGTTATATAAATAATTAGTGTTTAACCAGATTACAATCCTTATAGTTACCATGTTGAGAATTAAAGATTAATTATGTTAATACACCCGCACTCTAGACCTCTACCCTAAGTGTTTTATCCAATTATGGTATAATCTGTCATAAGTTGGTAAATAATTGAAACATATTGATTTTACAAAAAACAAATTAAAACAAGAAGTTAAGGATCATGCATTCAAGAATAATCATTTTAAAAATCTAATCAATTGCATATTCAACTAATCACTTACTAGGAATAAGGATCATGAAATAATATAGAAATGTTTTTTAATTGAATGATGATTGAAATGGTGAACCCACACAAACTTGTTTTATCAATACAAAAAGGATGAATAATTCTTGTAAGGTTAACCATGGTGATTGAATAGATGTAAAATAATAAAAATAATTGATGAAATTTGTGTCGAAGGAGTTGGAAGAATAGAAGAATAAGGAATAATGTGGGGTGAAATGAAAATACCAAGTGGGTCAAGCATCTTGTCGTTGTTATGTGCATCTAGGTTATAAATAGTCTTGGTTTTATGTCTTGTGTAAGCATGTCACATCATGTAATTCAAATCCAATATTTTCTCCATAATTTTTGAATTTTGCACCAATATCACATTAATCTCATCCTGAATAGTTGAGATTAATAATTTAGACTCATTTCATGATGTGTAATTGGTCTTCAAGATTTGTTTCTTCCTTCAGCTGGATCTCAAAAGTTTGAATTTAACTTCAAATGTTATGTGACAAGTATTAGATATTCCTTTCATATAATTATTTCATGTATTTTAATTCCTTCAAGACTTCCTTAATGATTTGTGATACACTATGAATGAACCATACTTGTCGTGTAAGTTTATTTCATGATGTGTAAGGATCATTTTTCATCATTTTCATTAGCTTTTCCTTTCAAAACAAGAAAACCTATTTCCTACAATAATTAACACATTCCTAGTTAATTATCAAGTAAAACAGAAATGTTCCTTAATAAAGTGATTGTGAAATGAGTATATAGTTTCATCTTGTCAAAATACCCAAAACTTGAATGATTACATGTCCTTATGAAAAAAACAATCTCAATAAGGAAAACAAAATGTAATCAAATTTTAAAATAGGAAAAATTCATCATCACCAAGAAAATAAAATTAAGTGTATGTGGAAACACTCTGTCCCTAGAACCATCCCCCCATAGAAAATTAGTCACGCCTCATCGTTTAGTTCATTATTCAAATTCCCAATCTCTTAATTACAATTTATTAACAGTTTTTTTAAATTATATATGAATTTTCAATTTACCTCACAATGAATTTTCTCTCATCACTCAAGTTGAAATAAAACCAATGTTATGCTCATACCCTAAATTTATGTTACTAACCATAGTTCTGCATTGGATCTGTTATCTCCACTTGGTAAAGAAAAATAAAAAATTAATCATGAGGTATTCATAAAAAATTATTCAAGCTACTCTAAGGATGTGGTAATGTGGATAGAAATTGAAAAATAATCGAAAAAAATATGGTAAGCTATGAAGTATATTGAATGAATGTTGTGAAATGTGTAATAAAATAACTCCTACCATAAAAAATGAATTCCATGCTCTCAATAGCTCAAGGTGGAACCATGAATATATCAAGTTAATCAAGAAGGTATCATATTCCTTTATTTTTATTTTCTTTTTATTTACATTTTCAAAGTCAGGTTTAGGCTAGATATCGCATCCATCCCCAAACCAGATATGATCCTTTAAGGGATTCCTTAGTCTATAAATGAAGATTTTTGACCTTCTTAATTGATAACCCAATCATATTTTTATTTTTATTATTATTTATTTTTAAATGAATACGATACGTGTAAATATGAAAAATTACACCCATATCATAATAAAACATTCTTGTAAGCACAATAATACATCTTCTCAGTCAAAACATCTCATGTCTGCTTGCTGAAAAATATCATCCACACTTTTTAAAAGTAAAATAAGGCATAACAAAAAGAATAGGGTATGAAGGGATAATTTACATGGAGTAATTTCGTCCTACTAAGGTAATTCATGGAAACTACAGACCAAGTTAAGGAACAATGTATGGTGGATCACGTGAAAATGTGTCTCAACAAGGATTTCCTAAATCATATTAAAATTGAATTTTTTCTGTCATATCCTAAATAATATAACAATTCATGTTTTTGATAGGTATACATGTTCCAGGTGTCACTAAATAAATATGAATTGAAAATAATATTCAATCGTAGGCTCAAAATCCTCTCTATAAAAGGAATAAATAATGAAAACAAGCAATAAATCAAGATATAAAATTAATTAATAAGTCAATTAAAATAAATTTCAAAAATTATAAATTTTAATTGAATTAATAATCTCAAAAAACCTTTAAAAAATCTAAAAATGAGAAAAAAATGAATTTCCAATAATTTCCAACATAAAATTTTCTTTTATTTAAGGGGTTTAATGAGTCTTAGGTTTAAAGCATGCTTTAAAATGAAAACATCTCCTGGGTAAATGAGAACAACAAGTAATACATGTGTATCATTATTGGAACTCGAGAAAGACTCCCCCACAATTATAATGAGACCATTTATGCACATTACATGAATGTACCATAGTATTGGTATGACATATAAAGTGAAAAAATGAAATAAAAATTTGAAAAATTCATACTTTTAAATCGATAACTCCCAGTAATGAGTTTCACACCCTAGGGAAAACTCATCAAACATGGATTTAGAATTGGGATACCTTTATAATTGGTGAGAAATAAAAATATTACAATGGATAAAACATTTTCCCATAAGGATTAATCATTTTTTAAGTAATATATTGGGAATGTGCACACAACGAATATAAAAAAATTATATAAATGCCGGTAATTATATACAATAAAGATCAAACTGATAGATTACTAAAAATAGAAAGCTAAAAATGAAAATTAAAATGAAATCATAAGTAAAAATAATGAGGAAATCAAATGAAATATGGGTTGAATCCCATAAAACACAATCAATGATATCATCATGTAGATGGATGGAAAATTCTATCTTTCAATATCGTTCATTGGCCCAGATCTCCTTGGTCTTCTAGAGTTATCTTTGGTGGTATCCTCTAGATCTTATTTTATTTGGTTGTATTGATCCACTCATGAGCATACTAAGAATGGATTTAGTGTGGAAATAATGGTATTTTTTCTCTTGGTGGTGGATGTTTATAATAGATATCTTGTGATAGCTGCTAAATATGATGCTCGATATATAGCCATATGTTGATTCATATAAAGAAAATGGGAATATGGGGATATTGTAGGTTCATCAATGGCCATATAGGATGTATATGGGATTAACATGGCTACTATAACATTGTAATGAATTAAAAAATAATCCATAAAAATAATGAAAAAACAATATCTCACAAATATATATAAAGTGGAATGATACATCAATGAAAAAGGAATACATAAAATAAATAAATTAGTAATCAAACAATATAGAAAAATAGTGGAGTGTACTAGGGTAGAGTAAGAGTAATCAACATCATCATGTAGATCTATAATCTTCTCTCTAATTGATGGTAGTTGAAGATGGCCAACCTTTCCAATTTTGATAATGGAATACTGGGCCAGTGGATTAGTTGTGGAAGGTGGTGCCACAGTGCTGAAATCTATCTCAGTGGTGGGCGGTGGAGAGGTATTGATCCATAGTGTGACTGTGGGTGTGTAAAATGGATCAATGAAAGGAACCTCAGTGGATATAGAGGCTGGTATACCCTTTCCCCTGTAGGACAACACTTCCATAAACTACAATTGGGAAATAGGTTCTATCAACTTAGATGGAATGTTAGCCAGGGTGGGGATGAGGGTAAGAGGAGTAGATGATGACTGTCCAATAGAGGATAGTGTTGGCTAAGAAGCTTCCTAATATCATGGTGGTGTAAGGGTAGTGAAATTATATAACATTAAAAAATGAATGTGCATTTGGTTGGATATCCAATATAGTTTATAGAGGATGAATAGGTGCATTTCACATATATCTTGTGGATATGATTGATCAGGTGGATAATTATATTAGGCGGTAGTGTTAGATGTAGTAATTTGGGTGTGTTCATGGGTGGGTATGGATACAATAGGGTATGGGTCAGAATTGGTTTCTAGAGCTATTGGAGGGTCCGCTGAATGATTTTCTAGTGCCTAATAAGTAGCCTCAAAGACTCTTGGCACCCACCAGAATATGTCACCATCATTGGGTAGAAGCTGCATCTTGTGCAACAACATGAATTTGATTGAATCCTTGGTACTGAGGGATGTTAGTGTAAGGGTATCATCAAAACTACTGAGGTGACGGGATAAATTGATAACGAAGGACCCACCCATAAATATGATCTCTGTTGTTGGTCGTGAATAGTATTTCAATGTTGTTGGCAGGGCCTCCCATGTCTATATTGATAATGATTAAGTCTACTTATCTAACCCTTCCATGGGACTCGACTCAAGTGAACCAAGCTTGATTCAATTCCCTATGAAGATTGTGTAGTGTTGTTCCTTAGAGCTATGAAAATTTAGTAATCTTGGGATCATGATAAGTGTGATAATCTCATGTAATCATCCTCTTGAGCCTTTTGGAATTTTACTTGGATGGATTAATCTGTAAGGTCTGAAATACCTATGACGTCTATGAGTCATTAGTATAAATCTAGAACCCTATGTTGAACTCTACAACAAAAAGATCATGAAGTTGTCTTCTTAATCTAAGGAGGAGGATGTAAACTATGGCCTAAAAAGCGGACATGAACTCAATAAACAACCCTTTTTATTTCTCCTCATGAACATATATAATTAAAGAGATATGCAGGTAGTCTAGGATTTTGATTACTGCTTGGATGATATGTAGGGGGGCAAACATGGTCATATCACGGGTTTTGTTGGTCCACATTGGTTTTTACTAGAGATAGTTGAGTAACATAAGGTCATAGGGATCTGAAAAATGTAGGATATCGTTAAGGTGGGGGTGGGTATCCTTATCTGACCCACTAGAGTTGGATTGATAATCCTTAGCAATAACTATCTATTTAGGGATTACTATGGAGGTGGACGAGGAAGATGTGTGAGGTGAAACATGCATGGAACCTCTTCAACTCCTTCCTACTGGTGGATCATCTCCCTCAAGAATACGATAGGTAGGTGGAATTTTCATGTTATTCATGTGCACTATTTTAGGGGTGGGGTTGGTTGCAGCGAGGTGTGTATGAAAGAGGTGGTTCAAGGTGGTGGGGGAAGAAGATGGGTTTGGTGTGAGATACAAGTAGTGAGATGATGGGGGTCAGGTGTGTGTGGTGAGTGATGAGCAGAGTTGGAGGGTCTCTATGAATCATGAACCCTAGGGTCCTGAAATAAATAGATCAGGTCATTAAACGACTTTTATTAAGATAAATGATGTATAATTTTTTAATATATTAAATTCAGATAGGGAAAGGTAGACATTGTGAATCTTAATTGTGTGACATGTATTTTGTGGTGGTTGCACAACTTGGAATTAGAGCCTGGTCCTTTGATCTCATCATGTCTCATGTTATCCTAAATCTTATAATAACCTAATATAGCTTATGGTGACCTAACTTAGGTATCCTCTCAACTAGATCTTCATTTAACATCAAGAACCCGACTCTTTGTTACTTATAATAATTTCAACAAAATGTCGCACCACTCATGGAAGGGTTCCTGTTAGAATTTTAAACATTGACAATTTATTTTTTATGGTGTTCTGCCTTCTTTCTGAATCATGATGGTCTTGTAAGAAAATACTCAAATGACCATAAAGGGTCCTAACCATTAGGATTTTAGCTTCCAAGGGAATAGTTTTAATCTGGAGTTTAACAACATGACCATATTCCCTGAGATACAAATGTGCCTCAAAATGAATTGATCATTTTATTTATTGGTTTTTTTAAAGGTATTGTAAATGTAATAAGCACCATTTCTGATCTCATCCAATTCATCCAATTTCAGTATCTTAGCTTCACCATATTTTCGAGAATCCAGATTGATCTCCCTAAATTCCCACTCTGAGTGATGCTCATTTTCTACTATAAAATGAAATATATTTCCATATATCAATCGAAATTATGTGGTACCAATGGGCATTTTATACACAGTGTGGTATAGGCATATCTAACTTCAAACTCCAATCATATCAATTTTTTATGGGTTTTTTATGGATTTTTTTAATTTCCCTTTGGGAAAATTAAAATTTCCTTCTTGTTTGCATGTGGTAGGGAGTTATTTTCTTATAATTGATTCTATATTTTTATAATACTCCTTAAACATATTTATTTGTAAAATGTGTTCTATGAACACTGATGGTTAGTCTTGGAAATATGAATCCTTTAAACATGTTTTCCTTTAAGAAATTCATGATTAAATTTTATGTATCAGGATTTTTAGATTTATCTTCTACTGATATGGAAACATAGTCCACCCCAACAAAGATATAAAACTTTAATTGTGAATTAAGAAATAGAGCCACAAATTATATCCCCAGATGTAAAATATTTCAACTTCCATTATTGGGTTTTGGAGATTTTTAACCCTTTTTCCAATGGTACCTATCTGTTGGCACTGATCACATCTTTGAAAATAATCTTCTACATCATGTTGTAGTGTGGTTTAGAAAAGTCCACTCTAGAAAAAAAATCATTTAGTTTTGGTCCATTATGCTCTCTGGTAGGTGACACATTGCAGTTTTGTAAGACATTTCGGACCTCATCCTCAAGGATGCAGTGTCATAATAATCCATCAACATAACATTTAAGAGGGATAGGTTCATACAAGTAGAAGAGTGGAGATTGAACTAAAAAACTCATTTTTTATTGATAAGTGAGGTATAGTAATAGGAAAATGTATCTAGATAATTTGAAATGTCTGAAAACAATTGGTTTTCCATCATTTTTATTCTAAATATAGTTTCATCAGGAAAGTCAACTTCAATTTCTTGGTCATCATCATCATTTATAAGCAACAGTGGATGTCGAGATAAATAGTCAGTGACTACATTTTGAATTTATTTGGTATCCTTGATGATGATGTCAAATTATTGCAGTAATATTATTCACCATATCAGTCTTGGTTTTTCATATTTATTTTCATCAAATATCATAGGGAAGCATGGTCAACGTATATAATTTACTTTTAGAAAATTAGACATGAGGAAATTTTTTCAAAAAAAACTACTTATTTCTCCTTCAATGTAGTTATATAGTTAAATTAACTTTATGCATTACGTGATTGTCATAGTAGATGGGGAAAAATATTTGACTAACTCACTATCCTAGAATAGCACAAAAATTTAAATCATTGGCATCAAATATTAATTCAATCTTTTTTCCCAATCTGGTGAAGTGATTATAGCAGTGGATACCAAAATTTTCATTAAATTGTTGAATTACCAATGATATTAATTAGTGAATTTAAAGGGTATTTCCTTTAACGAAAGGTGTATAGGAGGTTTGTAAACATTCATAAAATATTTCACACATTGCTCATTGTATCTGGAATTTCATAGATTGAACCTTATTCTTTTAACTACTAGTGGATCAGGTAAATATTTGATCAATTTTATTTTATTGGGGTACACATACATGCCATCCTTTCAAATTTGATTTCCAAGGACTATGACTCCTTGAACCATGAAGCAGATTTTTCCATATTTAAGACATGACACTTCTCTTCATAGTATTATAGGACTAACTCAAAATTTATTAGGTAGACCTAAAAATATCTTACACAAACTAAAAATTAATCCATGAAAATTTATAATAATTACTCCACCATATCAAGGAATATACAATTCATTCACCTTTTAAAGGTTTCCAGTTAATTACATATACCGAACGACATGCATATATAAGTGAAGGTACCAGTTGACTTGTGAATGTTGTTTTAGATTAATCATCTAGATTTACTGCAATATGATTTTATGTCTAATATCCATCTAGGAAACAATAGAATTGATATCATTCTAGTCTATCCAGCATTTGTTCCATGATTGAAAAGGGGAAATGATCTTTTTGAGTTTCCACATTTGGGTCTGTATAATCCAATCACACTCTCCATACAATGATCGTTCTAGTTGATATCAATTCATCTTCATCGTTTTTTTGAACTGTGATACCACCTTTCCTTGGAATGATCTATAAGGGTTCACACACTTTCTATCGAATATTTTAAAATTATTCTACTATCTATATGATTGAGTACATATTTCTTACCTACTCCCTTTAATGGTTGTGTGAGTCATGTCTAGGATAAGCATTTGGGTTTTTCATTTTCTTATAAAAATATTTTATGAGTACATAATACACGAATGAAGATTTGATGTCAACCATGCCTAGGATATTGACTCCTTATGTTTTATAGAACTTATATATATTTTTCCTCTTTTTAATGTGTAAGTTTTGAGTTAATGATGACTAGTAGTGAAAAAACATTCTCTATAAATAAATACTTGAGGGTACTACGATGGGGTTTCATTTCCACATTTAGTGGATGAATGTATAAGTGTATGAATAGTGGGATAAAATCCCTTATATAAGGTTCTATGTAGTATACTTCCTCAAAGTTATATCCCTCCTCCTTAGTTGGGGGAATCTCCCCACTATATTTTTCAATATTTAAGTTGACATTTATTTCATCTATGATAAAGATAGTTTTCCAGTAAAATGAATTATCTATTGGTTGTGCCTGTTTTTAATGGTCGAACACAACATGATATTCACTTATTTAGAAGATGATTCTCCATTGATTAACATCAATTAGTTCCCTGCTAGTGGATAGTATTGGGTTGGCTAGGGTTATTGGATCATATCCTTCCTGTTCCATTTCTCAAATGAGGAATTCCTCTGAGAAAATGAACTTTCCGATGTTGAATAAGATATCCTTTAGAAGTAATCAATGGTACTTTACTAATCAGTTATCTAATTCGTGTGACAATTGATTTGTTTTGAGTTCCTCGAGTTCCATATTGCGGAATATAGTCATTAGAATGAGGTTTATGCTGGCTCCTAAATCGCACATGGCTCTTCTAAAGTTACATTTTTATATATTTCATGGGATTGAGAAACATTCAAGATCTTTCATTTTGTGTGGACTTTGGTTCAAAATAACTAAAGAGGATTATTTATTTAATGAGATGATTCCATAGTCTCCAATTTTTCTTTTATTTCATAACAAATCCTTGATAAAATATTTATAGGTATTGATTTGGGAGATTGACTCAACAAATGGAATGTTTATGTGTAATTGATTGAAATTATACAAACAATTGTTATATTAGCATGGAATCCTTCCTTGCCTCATTAATTATGGGGAAAAGAGAGTTGGTTTATAAGTTAGTGCAATAATGTTGACATCTTCTTTGGGTTTCTATTTTGTCGATGATTTTTTATAAGGTGGTACTTCTAGAGGTATCTCTTGAGTAGTTTAGTTTTATTTTCCATTATCTTATTGTTCTGTGATTTTTTGTTCTTTTTGGGTTCCTCGGTTTGTTTTTATTAACCCTTGACTAGTTTTTTAGATTCTAATACTTTCCTACTCATGAGGACCACTTCATTTTCCTCTCCCCTTTGGTATGTCTTTGTGTTACCAGGTAGAGTAATTGGTAATATTTATAGTAAGTTATTTGAGATCAAAACCATTTGACACATGAGGTTATGAAGTTCCACCCTTTTATTCAACATTTCTATCTCCTTGGTGTTTATTCTATGATATTTATTTTTTAAAAAGGTTGATAGGGAATTTTCAAAATTTGATTTTATAGGAATAATTAGTTGTGGAGGTCTTTGTGGATCAAGTTATAATTTTTTTTCATGGAGGAAAGGGTGGTTTATTTACTTATTGCAGTGGACTAGGAACAAGATTCACTAGTAGATATCCTAGTGGTATTGGGGTCCTGAATGGGGCATATCCACTTCTTTGTTGATAGTACCCTGATTATTTTATTTTAGTTGATGATCATGTCTTTAATAATAATACTATTGGGGTTGTTGAAATTATTGATTTTTCATATTATAATTAATGTAATTATATTGTTGTCTTTTTTATTCCTCATCACCTACAATATAGTCTTGATATAGGTTGGGTCCACAACACATTTTAGTTGATTGGATCTCTACAATAGGAGTAGAAGCAGGAGGTGCTACAATAGATATTTTAAAGGATTATAGGTTCTTTTTTAAGGATTATACATGTGTATCTAGTCCAGTATTTTCATCAACTTGGTGGATTCAATGATGGGGTGATCCATGATCTCTCTTCCACAAACATTAATTATGATAAAAATCATACAAAATTACTCATCCATCATTTGGTTTTTTAACATCAACACTCTATTAGCAATGACATCAACATCTATGCGAGAATCTTGTTGGAGGTCTTGATAAAAGGTTTGTAGTCGTATCCACATATCAATCCCGGGATATAGGTATATCCAGATGGTTTCCTTGAAGATATCCCATGGTAATTTTATCAATTCTTGATTCACATTTCAAATTATGGAAATACATTTTAAATGATGAAATTCCATTTAAACAAATGGCTAATTTACACCAATGGTACTTTTCTTAAATGGATTAAATAAACACCTTTATATATAATAGTTTACATAAATCATAATTCATATAAAACATATTATAATATTGAAATATATCCATTTTAAATTAAAAAAGTGACCAACATGGTCTTATTCCTATTAATGTATGATAGTTTGAGGCTATAGGGACCCGATATTATAAAATGGAAAATATATACATACGTCCCTTTAAAATTAGGCCAAAGTAGACTCATCCCCATCACCTAAGGGATGTGATGTGCTGATACAATATTTTAGAACATTGGGAAATCAAAAATTTCCATCAAAATATCTCACTAACTACCCAAGGATTTCATTTGATCTAATGAAAAACAATAATGGGAATTTTATTTTAAGACTACTTAAAATACAATTAAATCCCATACTCCTTTCAAATTTCCAAATTTTCCCTTTAAAACCCAAAATGATGTTTTAAATAAAAGATGCATTTTCACCATGATAAAACCCTAGGATTTCTATTAAAACCATTTTATGCCATTTTTACAAATTAGGATTTGAAATCAATTTGCAATTCAATTTCACAGTCCAATTTCACTAGTTAATTCAACAATTTAATTTTCAAAAATATCCATCAATTTAATAACGAAACCTAATTCAATGGAATTGGGGTTTTTAACAATTTTCCATCAATAAATTTTTACACAATTATATTCTATAATTTAATTTAAAAAAATTCAAAATTTAAATTTAAACAATTTAAATATCACCAATTTCCATAAACACACCCAAATTAAATAAAATTGGGGGGTCTAATTTCATTCCGAAAACACATTTTTCTTAAAAACCCTAATTCAATGGAATAGGTTTTTTCAATCAAAATTATTGAAATCAATTTAATAAAAACCATAAAATTACCTTAAATAAAAATAGTTGAAATTAAACAAGGAAATTGAGGGTTAACGTAAATCAGGAATTGTAAAAGAACTACCTACCTCTGGATCAATAGAGATCGGATCACAAATTCATACTCAGAAAACTCTAACAGAGAGTGAAAAAAATGAAGATACTTGAATAAAAGAATGTTTTAGATCCAAAAATATTTGTTATTAGATCAACATAACAATATTGGGATCCATGTAAACATAGGTAGTAAAAGAGAGTTCATGGTAGAATGAAATCAGGATGAGGAAGCTAACAGAGAGAAGATTGGAAGGGATCCCTCAAGATTTTGATCACTTTTATGAGGGATTTGAGGGGATGTAAATCATTCATGGGACCTTATAGGTTGGGAAAAATAAATATCAGTTCATACTTGTTTGTCTAGGTCCTAAAAGAGTGTTTCAATTTTTTTTAATAAAAATGAAATCACTTAAAATCACGTCAGCATGAGTTTCTGGGGTAAGTATCAATGTTTAGAAAAACTATTCACAAGTTTTGTTGTTATTATAAATGGTTCTCATGTTTTCTCCTAATGGGGATTATATATTGACTAACAGTGCACCAACTATGCAATATCCCACTACCTTGTTTTACATGGTTTTCTCTGAAATGGCACACGGTTTGGGAAAACTATTCATCAACTGTGACTAGAAAAGAATTTTCCAAAATTATCAAAATTTCAACTGAAACAATCCCAAATGAATCCAAAACAGAGCTTGATAATAATAATAGGCATTTGGTAATATCTAAAAAATAGTAACAGGATGCTACAACCACATCACCATTGAAATATCATGTCCCCAGAAAACTAACGAAGAAGCTTCCATGACAAAAACATGATGCCATTTATCTCTCATTAGTTCCACCCTCAGCCACATCTAATTAGAATTAGAACCATGTTGCCATAGCACATGAACCAAATTTCTCATACTCCCATGAAGTACCATGGTTTCAGAATCAAATATCATGATTTTCCATTCAGTCACTGATAAATTAGGTTTAACATCAAGATCACACCAGCTTAGAACCTGAGATTGATTAGATAAATAATATTGTAGCTTAGATACATAGAACATGTTATGTATCGATGTCGAATTTGGTGGAAGTTATAAATGGTAAAAAAAATTACCCACCTTCTCAACAACCTCAACAGTTCCCAAAAAATAAGTATCAAGTTTCCCTTTCCTCCCACTTCGTTGATGACCCAAACATGGTGAAACTTTGAATAACACCTAGTAAATAACAGATAATTACAAATGTCTAAATCAACTATCATCAAAATAATTTTATGGACTCTATGTTTTCACCATTACATAAAAAATAAAATAGATATTTTTGTTTTCTGTTACACAAAAATTGTTCTAACTAATCATCTTTCCTCTTTCTCTAGCAGACACAAAATAGATTTACAAGGCTTACCATACAAGGCCTCAAAAGGATCCATTCTGATCACGGACTAATAACTATTTAAAAAAGAAAATTTAACCTTTCCCAAATGATCATCCTAGGCCCCACCAAAGTTGATAACTCAAGTGAGAATCATATACTCATGAATATTTATATATCTTTATATTTATCTATCCAAATGCGGATGGAATGCCATACTCAAATAGATGTGATACCCCAGTGCCTCCAAAAGGCCCATTCAAAAGTCATAAGTGAAATAAGGATCCCTATAAAAGACTAAATTGGAAGGAACTCTGTGTCATTGAACAATCTTATTCCCATTGTTATTTCCCAAATCCTCAACTTTGGTTTTATCTTGAATAGGTATAATTTGAGTCGATTTTGTCATCCAATCGATCACAACACATATCACTTTGTTATTTCTCTGCATAGACATCAACCTAACCAAAAAGTCCATTAATATCTCATCCCACGTCAATGTATGGATTAGAAGTGTCTGTAGAGAATCTGATGGTTTCGCGTGCTTAGTATTAACCTTTTGGCATGTATAACAATGAGAAACAAACTCTGAAATACCCCATCTCATACCTGGCCACCAGTACTACCACAACATGTCATAGAACATCTTCATGGTTCATGGGTTCACTTACCACTAGTAACTATGGAAATTCCCCATTATGGGTTTCTGTATTGAATATTCCACCCCAATAAGGTTCTGAAAGCATAGAATTCCCACTTTGTAGAATGACCAATCAGCAACAATCTTCTCACCATTAAGAGAGTTTCTAATTCTCTGGAACCCATCATCAAGGTTCTATTTCTAAAGGATCAATTTTAGAAGATTCAATGTCAATTAAACACTAGGAAAGGAAACCTAAAACCCAGATTTCAAGACACAAATATTCAACTATGAAAAGAGATCCATCAAATTCCACTATTTCAACGATTATTTCACTATATAGGAATGAGGTTTCCCTATCAAATAATTTCCATAAAATATAATTTCTTCAGTGTATAGGAAATATTGAAAACAAAAAAACTATAGATATTCCACCCACCACCCTAGGTGGATATTTAAATATTTTTAAGAGAAGATATAACTCATTCTCTTATGGTCAGAATACACTAGAACCCTTTCTCCGTAAAGTTAATATAGTCATCTCTTAATAATGTGCATCATAGATGGAAGATCTATATTAGGGGATGGATAATTTTTCTCATGTAGCCTAAGATTGCGAGATCCATTACCAATGACATGATCACCATGCATAAGAACATTGCCCAAATATAAACCCAATCCATCATTGAATAAACTATAATGTAACACCCTGACCCCAATTACCGAGAGTTGGTGCATTATTATGTAACATTGGCATGATCAAAAGAATTATCAAGTCTCTAAAGACTGATTAGTTTAGTAGCCTTGGAATAACTAGATACATTTATAAAGTTTACATTACATCCTAAAATGAAAACTAAAACAATATGGTCTCCATATTCCACACTCTTATCCCCTCATACTATCCCTGCAGGTCATTTCATAATTTACTTCTTCACATCCTGGGAAAAATAAAACATAGAAAAGGGGTGACCTCAAATGCCCAGTAAGGATAACAATATAGCGGAAACATTCATAAATAAGAATAAACATTTCTGGCAATGTATAACTAAAACAAAAACCTTTTAAACTTGAACTTCAATATAGTATGGCAAAAATAAAATGAAATAATTCCATATACTTATTCACATGGATATTATACTAATCGAATAATCACATGCAATATCAATAACCACTTTCATAATGATGGAATGCATAATGCTAGACTATCATAACCACATAGACCAGGCCCTGTGCCAAGACAACAAATAATATTTTGTCAAGGCCTTGTTCCAAGAAACTAGTTTGTCTCATGAGACATACCAATGCATCTTGGAGCTATAGCGGGCTCCACCCGTCACTTATTATTTCCAGTGCATTCCTCATATGAACAGGTTTAAACATAACATAAACATTCGTATTAAAACTAGCATACGAAATGTCAATACTTTTTCTATAAACCATGAATGGTATAAAAATAACACATCCACAGTCAAATATATCACAAAACCATCAATACAATATGGAAGATTTGTATCATAACAAATAAACTTCAAATAAGCTTAAAATCCATCAAAGGATGTTGACATAGATGAAATAAAAACTATTTGAGAGAAATATCTCTTTTTTTAAAATCATTTAAGAGTCACATAAAAATAAAACTTTTACTTTGAGAATATTCTTAGAAACTTTTAAGGGAATCTTCTAAGATTTTATAATGGCAGAAAATAGCCGCACCCTCCATATAAGTTAAAAAAAGACATTCTTACCTTAATTCTGTCAAAAAGGTTAAAAAGGACCTTGTTTGGAAAACGACGGAAAGATTACTTTATAAACCTCTTATAAAAAGTCAAACAAGGGTATAATTGACTTTAATCCATATTCTGTAAAATAGCAAGAATGTTTTGAAATATATTTCTATGAAACATGGATGTGGGTGATAAAGGGGTCCCAGTAGATAATTATGTATAAACAACCTCGGATAATGAAGAGATTGTGAAATAACCCTTACCAATTTGGTATATTACGAAACATACAACCCATGAAAGAGGTATCATACAATGAATATGTAAATACACATAAATTAAAGTTTATAACACAAATAATACAATTATAGGCAGTACATACACCACACAAAAGGTAATAGTGGAAATATGGCATGAATCTCACTTGAATAAGGAGTCAGATGAAAACACCTTACCTCATTGTAATCAATCGAGTCATATGAAAAATAGTTAATAACTACTAAATTAATAATATAATATCATTAATATAAAGAGGATCATGATAATACATATAAAATGGTAGTACACAATACACCAAATGCAATAAATAAGTGGTGAACAATGGAAATCTCACGGAATTAAAAGTGATATAAGAAACCCCTTACCTTGTACTTTTCCTTGGTTGGGGTAGGTTAACCTCCTGTATAATGATGAAATAATTGTTATCAAATTATACAAGAATCATATACATTAATATGATATCATATAATATCTTTTAACATTGCTTGGTTAATAATATCTTAGTATTATCGTCGTTTCGGGTGTTAACTTACTCATTTTCTTTCATATCTTTTGTTACGTAAGTCATGTTTTTCATGGATAGGTTGTATATTATTCATATAAATAATTATATCATGTCTTTAAACATTATTTTTAAATCGTCAAATGATTATTATACTTGAATGGATACGATGGAGAATGAATCTCATCGTGTTCGTGGAGACGGTAGTCCGTACGTACGCATGAGCGACAATATCATCTTTTTGATATTAAAATAATATATAATTGGATGTTATATCATATATACAGAATCATTATCATGTTATATATATTATTTACATGAATTACACATCATTTTTATACCCATCCAAATAATAATATATTGAATGACAATTTCACCACGACGTGGAGACGGTAAGTTGTACGTACGCACGTATGGTGACATGTCATACAAAGAATGGATAGAATAATGAATATGGTTGTGAAATGTTTATAATAACATCAAAGTATATATAATATACTGGAGTTATTATTTTATAATGGTAATAAAAAAGAAAGAAGAAGTGGAAGAAGAAAGGAACTTGAAAAAGGGTGGTGAAATCATTACCTCTTCTTCGGGTTCTTCCTTTTTATTTGATCAAAAGGGCTCCATAGGTTGGCTTTATGACTAAATTAAGGCCTCTAGTATGAAGTGAGGGAAGTTGAGAGCGTATTTGGGCAGATTTTGGCCGAGCCAAATGGCTTTTAAGTTGTGAATTAATGATAAGGGGGAGTGCCCTTTTATAAGTGGGGTGAGGGGCACCTTTGGAAAAGCTAGAAATATTATTTTATAATAAATTCATATTCGGTTTCTAATGGCTCCAAAGTGGATTATTTAAAGGTTAATGTGGGGATAGGTATACAAACACTCAACCAATAGTATTTATACAGGTTTCGGTTACTATATTAACCTTATCTTTTAGTTTTAACTCTTAGTTAATTAGTTTTTCAAGTACCATGTCACTTTGTATTTTTATATTATATAGTTAATAAACATACTATATACATCCAAGAGACCCCCAAGTGGTCCATTAATGATACACCTATCATGATATAAGTCTCTTGGACTAATCTTATATTTTTAAGAATTTAATATCAATTAATAATATAATATTTTTTTTAAAAACTCTTTTATGTCAATTTTGAAACTATTCAATAATTGATTTTTGTAAAAATAATAACAGGATTATTACTTCAAAAAAAGTTATTTAAATCAATTCTATAATGTTATATTAACCTATAAAATTATTTTAGTTCATAAAATGTCTAAAATTATATTTATTTGGGTGTTTATAATATCAATTATTTTAATTTTCCACTATTGCGGTAATTACTACATCATCATTATGTCATATATAAATTAACTTATTTAATGTCTAAAAATTATAAATAAAATACAATTGTGTAGGAAATCATTTAATATTTCTAATTAATATTTATAGTCAAGACTCCAACATATATAACACTATTTACAAATTGTTTTGATTAAAGATATAAGCTTATGTCATTTTTGTCTTTATTTTAACTTCATTAAAATAAAGTGTCCCTATCACCGACAAGTGGCTCCATGGGGTCCCAAAATCTTCCCAAAGATGATAATGGTCGGACATGTATATACCAATAAGTTTAGGACATGTTTTAGGGTAATTTAGTATTATTATAATATTATTGTTTAACCCTTATTTATTGGATTTACCCTTTAACCATGGTAAATAAAATATATACCGAAGTAATTATTCAAAATGTCTAAAAATAAAAGTTACCTATTTACACAATTTGGACATCTTAATTCAAAATATGGAATCCATTTTTCCAAATTCAAAACATATATGTTGTAGAAATTAATTTAAAATTAATTCCCGCTGTCAAAACAAAAAACGTGTTTTAAGATATAATAACTATCAAAAGATGGTCACTTGTTTATGTCCGGTTTAATAGTGAATTTATGTCCAATGTCCAACATTGTATTAAATGGTAAAAATATATTCTAAATATACTTCAAAACCCCTAAAATTAATAATTTATCACTAATAATTATTTTTATTAAAAAAGTTGTTTTTAATTAAAATTTAGTAATTTTCACTATTCATCAAAATATAAAAGTTATCTGAAAAGTACAAAAATTTTACCCTAGGATAAATTCCATATTACAAATACAAAAATTAAGTCCATTTTGAGAGATAAAATTTATAAAATTTTAAGAAGTAAGTATTACTATTCATTACGGCTAGTTTGATTGGTTGTAGTGTGTGTTAGAACTCAAAGTTGCGTACAACACACGCTACTGTATTATTCAAAGAGAAGCGTATCGTGGAATCTTGGGGTGTTATATTTTAAATTCTTGATGTCCCCATTCTAAAGAATAAATTTATTTAGTCAAATTGAATATATAAAAGTTTAAAATATTGGATTTAAAAAGGGTTCACTATTAAAGTTGGTAAAAGTGCATTTTTGAAAAATACTTCTTTTATCTGAAAAAAATGAATTTGTTATTACATTATGTCTAAGAAACTCATAATATGGATTCTAAAATTATAAGGATTATATAAGGTTCAAAATTTAGTTAATACTATTCATAACCTCTTTTGAACGGCTTGTTTGGTAAGTCATGGTGCGCTTGAACTCGGTGTCACGTGTAGTGCAAGTTATAGAATTATTTTGAAAAAATAACACACTATGAAATCTTGGGGTGTTACATTCTCACCTCCTTCAATAAATTGCGTCCTCACAATTTGAAATTGTTTTTCAAAAATAAAAGGTTGAAAATAGAAAATATCTTTGTGGGAAAACCCACATCGGGAATTGGGTTACTAAATTTTAGTCTTAATATGAGAAAAAGGGAAATAAAAGGGCCACCACCAAATTATGATATCGATTAAGAGAACATTGGTGACAATTAGAGACATATAATTGGAGGAAAAACATAAATATTTATAGGTAGTTATTGAGGTCATCAATCACAAACAAGTGTAAAATTGAGGGCCTTAAATTCATCAATCTATGATGATTTAAAATACCATCGGTTCAGCAAAACATATGGTATTAGGATAACACATTTTTTGTTTGAAGATCCCTTCACTAAAGTATAAGAATTAATTTCTTCATTGAATAAGTGAAGAAGAAAAATATATACTTGAAAAGTAGAGTCTCATCTTTTAACTAAGTTCTACCACAAACTCATCTTTCAATCTAAAAGATAATAGAACTTAAAATAATATTATATTTATCCTATTCGTATAGGGTTAAAAAAATAAATTTATAATTCATCTAGTAGAACCATTAAAAAACGAAATTATTCAATCCAGGACATCACGTGGGTCAGTGGTAGTGATACACCCTTGTCTCCCTTCAGTTGTGGGTTCAAGTCTCGCGGCCTTGCTGGACGCTATGGGTTGCCGCCCGACCTCTGGGTTGCCCTTTTATGGCAATCCAAAATTAATCTCAAACTAGAATTATCCAAAAAACTTCGGTCCAAACTCATAGTCCAACATTTATAACAAAGGTAAACATAATGTAGATCCTTTTTACCCCGTAATAGCATGTGAATACCTTCATCATGTATTTTTTTTTAAACACTGAAACATCCTGAATTACCATAATCCTTATTGATTACATTCATGCTCCCTTATTCTATATAGAATACTGGATATACTTCATCCATAAAAAAATCTTCTAAACTCCAACAATGATGGAATATAAAAATATTTAATCGGTTTCAAGGTAGCCAAGAATATCCAATATAATTTACCCAAATCAACCATATCTTATTCCAAAATCAGCACCTCAATATTAGCACCATATTAAGGTTTATCTTTACTTCAACCATGTAATTTCCAAAAAGTTTAACTTGTTGTAGAGTCACTTTTATTAGTACCATAAAATCTCAAATCCTCAATGAAATAGTACTGCAGTACAATCCTTAAATACTCCATAATTATTATAACAAGCACATTGTTGATACAACACTCAAATGACATACTCAACATAAGAACTCTAATAATTCTTCTTCATCTGTGGTAGTATCATAACTTGATTATAATCCAATATCATTTGCGGAATAGTCTAATGACTGGTACATAGGTTTGCGTAGTGTCCAAAATCCTTGCAAATGAAGCATTGTACATTTGAAACCATTTTCTTACCCTTGCAGTCACGTACTTGGTGCCCTTTTCCTCCACACTTATTACAAACTCTCATTCCTTTCAGGCAAGTTACAGGGTGTTTCATTCCACAGTTATCACATATGGGAAAATTCTTCTTTTCCCTCTTCCCTTTATCCATCTTTCTCTTTTCCATACCTTTCTTCTCTTGCTTCCCTTCAAAGCCATAGGACTCAGTAAACTATTTAATTATCTTATCAACACATGATATTATTTCTTCATATGATGATAATACATGGGAGACTATTTCTCTTATAAATTCAGGCTCAAGACCATGAAAGATATGATCCTTCTTTCTCTTTGGATCATGTGCATTGTTGGAGTTCTCATTCCTTCTACTGGGTGCCATTTCTAAACAATGGAATACACTAGATCATTTTATGAATCAAAATACATAATTTCATACTTATAAAACACTTAACATAAATTGAACTATTTATGGATATAATCCATAATCATAAAAATGTTTTCTTTTAGGAAGTATATACTCATAAATCCTTCATAATGATTTGTAAACAAAATGAGAGTTATCCTAAGAATATCCCCCGGGAGTGTCGTAACCAAGAGTGTAGTAAGGCCCGCTGTCGTGCACCAGTTCATGTTCGAGTCAAGCTCAAAGTGGTGTTTTCGGGTTTTACCCCTAGGTACATCTGTGCCAGAGCCGCCTCTACCTACTCGTATCCAGACAGGGATGTATTTCTCAGAAAACTCACAAAATCTCTACAATACCAAAATTCTAGGAAGTTCTTCTATACTAATCCTCAAAGTCCATATTAAATCTATGTGCTCTAATTAGAGTTTTTCTAAATCTAGCTTCCAATGTTCGTACTAAACTTCCTTGGATACCAACTGTAATGCCCCAACCCTAGTTACCTAGAGTCGGTGAATTATTACGTAACATTGGCATGATCAAAATAATGATCAAGTCTCGAAAGACCGATTAGTTTAGTAGCCTTAGAATAACTAGATACATTCATAAAGTTCACATTACATCATAAAATGAAAACTACAACAATATAGTCTCCATGGTCCACACTCTTATCCCCTCATACTATACCTGCAGGTCATTTCATAATTTACTTCTTCACATCCTGGGAAAAATAAAACATAGAAAAGGGGTGAGATCAAATGCCCGGTAAGGATAACAATATAACAGAAACTTTCATAAATAATAATAAACATTTAAGGCAATGTATAACTAAAACAAAATCCTTTTAAACATTAAAATCAACATAGTATGGAAAAAATAAAATGAAATAATTCCATTTACTTATTCACATGGATATTCTACTAATTGAATAATCACATGCAATATCAATAACCACTTTCATAATGATGGAATTCATAATGCTAGAATATCATAACCACATAGCCAAGGCCTCATGCCAATACTAAAAATAAGATTTTGCCAAGGCCTTGTACCAAGACACTAGTTTGTATCATGTGACCTACCGATGCATCGAGGAGATATAGCGGGCTCCACCCGTCACTTATTAAGTCCAATGCATTCCTCATATGAACAGGTTTAAACATAACATAAACATTCGTATTAAAACTATCATACGAAATGTCAATACATTTTCCATAAACCATGAATGGTATAAAAATAACACATCCACAGTCAAATATATCACAAAACCTTCAATATAATATGGAATATTTGTATCATAATAAATAAACTTCAAATAAGCTTAAAATCGATCAAAGGATATTGACATAGATGAAATCAAAACTATTTGATAAAAATATATCTTTTTTTGAATCATATAAAAGTCACATAAAAATAAAACTTTTACATTAAAATATTCTTATAAACTTGTATGGGAAGCTTATAAGATTTTATAATGGCGGAAAATATCCGCACCCGCCGTATAAGTTAAAAAAAGACATTCTTACCTTAATTCTATCAAAAAGGATAAAAAGGACCTTGTTTGGAAAACAACGGAAAGATTCCTTTATAAACCTCTTATAAAAATTCAAAAAAGGGTATAAATGAATTTAACCCATATTCTATAAAATATTAAGAATGTTTTGAAATATATTTTTAAGAAACATGGATGTTGATGATAAAGGGGTCCCAATAGATAATTATGTATAAACAACCTCAGATAATGAAGAGATTGTGAAATAACCCTTACCAATTTGGTAACTTACGAAACATACACCCCATGAAAGAGGTATCATACAATTAATATGTAAATACACATAAATTAAAGTGTATAACACAAATAATACCATTATAGGAAGTACATACACCACACAAAAGGTAATAGTGGAAATATGGCATGAATCTCACAGGAATAAGGAGTGAGATGAAAACCCATTACCTCATTGTAATCAATCGAGTCATATGAAAAATAGTTAATAACAACCAAATTAATCATATAATATCATGAATATAAAGATTATCATGATAATACATATCAAATGGCAGTACACAATACACCACATGCAATAAATAAGTGGTGAACAATGTAAATCTCACGGAATTAAAAGTGAGATAAGAAACCCATTACCTTGTACTTTTCCTTTGTTTGGGGTAGTTTAACATCCTTTATAATGGTTAAATAATTGTTATTAAATTATACAAGAATCATATACATTAATATTATATCATATATGATCTTTTAACATTGCTTTGTTAATAATATCTTAGTATTATCTTCGTTTCGGGTGTTAACTTACTCGTTTTCTTTCATATGTTTTGTTACGTAAGTCGTGTTTGTAATGGATAGGTTGTATCTTATTCATATACAGAATTATATCAAGTCCTTAAACATTATTTTTAAATCATCAAATGATAATTATACTTGATAGGATACTATGGAGAATGAATCTCATCACATTCGTGGAGACGGTAGTCCGTACGTACGCACGAGCGACAATATCATCCTTTTGATATTAAAATAATATATAAGTGGATGTTATATCATATATACAGAATAATTATCATGTTATATTTATTATTTACATGAATTACACATCATTATTATACCCATCCAAATAATAATATATTGAATGACAATTACACCACGACGTGGAGACGGTAAGCCGTACGTACGCACGTATGGTGACATGTCATTCAAAGGATGGATAGAATAATGAATATGGTTGTACCATGTTTATAATAACATAAAATTATTTATAATATACTGGAGTTATTATTTTATAATGGTAATAATAAATAAAGAAGAAGTGGAAGAAGAAATGAACTTGAAAAGGGGTGGTGAAATCATTACCTCTTCTTTGGGTTCTTCCTTTTGATTTGATCAAAAGGGATCCTTAGGTTGCATTTATGACTAAATTAATGCCTCTAAGATGAATTTAGGAAAGTTTAGAGAGTATTTGGGCAGATTTTGGCCGAGAAAAATGGCTTTGAAGGTGTGAATTAATGATAAGGGGGGGTTCCCTTTTATAAGAGGGGTGAGGGGCACCTTTGGAAAAGATAGAAATATTATTTTATAATAAATTCATATTCAGTTTATAATGGCTCCAAAGTAGATTATTTAAAGTTTAAGGTGGGTATATGTCTAAAAACACTCAACCAATAGGATTTATATAGGTTTGGGTTACTATATTAACCTTATCGTTTAGTTTTAACTCTTAGTTAATTAGTTTAACAATTACCATGTAACTTTGTATTTTTATTTTATATAGAAAATAAACATAATATATACATCCAAGACAACCCCAAGTTGTCCATTAATGAAACACCTATCATGATATAAGTCTCTTGGCCGAACCTCAGATTTTTAAGAATTTAATATCAATTAATAATATAATATTTGTTTTAGAAACTCTTTTATGTCAATGTTGACACTATTCTATAATTGATTTTTTTAAAACTCATAACAGAATGATTACTTCTAAAAAAGTTATTTAAATCTATCCTAGCATTTCATATTAACCTAGAAAATTATTTTAATTCATAAAATGTCTAAAATTATATTTATTTGGGTGTTTATAATATCAATTATTTTAATTTTCCACTATTATGCTAATTACTACATCATCATTTTGTCATATATAAATTAAATTATTTAATGTATAAAAATTATAAAAAAAATACCATTGTGTAGGAAATTGTGTTATATTTCTAATGAATATTTATAATCGAAATTACAATATATATAACCCTATGTAAAAATAGTTTTGAGAAAAGATATATGCTTATGACATTTTTGTATTTATTTTAACTTAATTAAAATAAAGTGTCCCTATCACCTACAAGTGGATCCATGGTGTCCAAAAATCAACCCAAAGATTCTAATGGTCAGAAATGTATCCAACAATAATGTTAGGACACGTTTTAGGATAATTTAGTTTTATTATAATATTATTTTTTAACCCTTATTTACCGGATTTACCCTTTAACCATGGTAAATAAAATATTTACCGAAGTAATTATTCAAAATGTATGAAAACAAAATTTACCTATTTATACAATTTGGACAACCTGATTCAAAATATGGAATCCATTTTTCCAAATTCGAATCACAGAAGTGGCAGAAATTAATTTAAAATTAATTCCCGCTGTCAAAACAAAAAACGTGTTTTTAAGATATAATAACTATCAAAAGATGGTCACTTGTTTATGTCCGGTTTAATTGTGAAATTATGTCCAATTCCCCACATTGTATTAAATGGTAAAAATATATTCTAAATATTCTATAAAACCACTCAAATTCATAATTTATCACTACTAATTATTTTGATTAAAAAAGTTGTTTTTAACTAAATATTAATAATTTTCACTATTCATCAAAATATAAAAGTTATCTGAAAAGTACCAAAACATCACCCTAGTCTAAATTCGATATTCCAAATCAAAAAATGAGGTCCATTTTGAGAGATAAAATTTATAAAATTTTAAAAATTAGTTATTACTATTCATTACGGCTAGTTTGATTGGTTGTAGTGTGTGTTAGAACTCGAAGTTGCGTACAACACACGCTACTGTATTATTAAAAGAGAAGCTTACCGTGGAAGCTTGGGGTGTTACTTTGTAAATTTTTTATGTCCCCATTCTAAATAATAAATTTATTTAGTCAAATTGAATATATTAAACTTTAAAATATTGGATTTAAAAAGGGTTCACTATTAAAGTTGGTAAAAGTGGATTTTTGAAAAATACTTCTTTTATCTGAAAAAAATGAATTTGTTCTTACATTATATCTAAGAAACTCATAATATAGATTCTAAATTTCAAAGGATTATATAAGGTTCAAAATTTAGTTAATACTATTCATAACCTCTTTTGAATGGCTTGTTTGGTAAGTCATGGTGCGCCTGAACTCGGTGTTACGTGTAGTGCAAGTTATTGAATTATTTTGAAGAAATAACACACTATGAAATATTGGGGTGTTACATATAACCCGAACTGGACCCTTGAAGATTCAACATTGACATAGTACCCAAAAGACATTTCATATAAAAAACTATGAAATTCATCATTCCATGAAAACTTTAGTCCGTTCTGAGTTAGGGATATCACTATAATATCCAACATTGATTAGTCCTTAATTAATCATCTATAATAAACAACTCGACCCAAAAAGATCTAAATCTTGAAAGCATTCTCTGGTTATCCCATGTCATAAATTTTTTTACCTTTTCAGGGTCATGTGAAATACTGCATTATAGCACCAAATGTACCAATAATTTCATTTCTCAAATACAGAGGTCACTCTTCAAAAGTAGGGAGAAAGTCAGTGATTTCTCAGAAAACTCAAAACTATTATCAGATGAGACACAAGATCATCATCGTACATACATTAAATAAGGATTCCATCCACAAAGACCACCAAAAAAATATCTAGATAATCACGAAAAAAAATCATTAATGCCATAAAAACTATAAGATTTTTGGATAGACTGAATGGAATAAAAAGGAACTCATAATTACCATATCTTCTCCAAAAGGTGATTTTTTGAAGGTCTTATTCTTTTATCCTCAACTGGTGGTAACCAGAGAGAAGATAAATCTTCAAGAACCACTTTTCCCCTTTCAACTAATGAAATAGTTCTTTAATCTATAAATGTAGATATTTGTTACATACCATTACTCGATTTAACTTTCATTAGCCAACACCTTGATGAATTGAACCATTTATTTCCTAGAAATGATATTCGGAACCGCCTAAGGTGACACACTCTGTAATATAAATCCTTTCTCAATAAGATCATCCAAATGTGACTTCAACTATTTCAGTTCATCTTGTACCATGTGGTAAGAGGGAATAGAAACTGGTCGATTACAAGGAACTAATTCAATAATGAACCCAACCTCCCTTACTAGTGAGAAAACAAATAATTCTTAAATTAAAACATCAAGAAACATGATGAAAAATGGGGGGAGATCACCGCTCAAAAAATTTATCCCCATATCAAAAGTTAAAAATGATATTAATTTCCTGGTCTCTACATTGGAATGCCTGACACTAGTATCCCTTAGGTCCCATTCTCCTTAAAATACAAGAGGCAAACTACTATGTCTATTAATGGATACTCATAAAAAATAAAAATCAAGTTCAGATTTATTGGTAATGAGAAAATCCATCACGAATATGATGTCAATAGGTTTCATGTCAGGAACTAGAAAACTCTAATCATGCTTGACATTTGATAGAGAGAAGACACAAACAGGACATCAGAGACCCTAATATTTCTTTATAACAATGGGTGTAGTAATATCCATAACATAAGATTAAATATCCATAAGAAGATTTAGAAGATTAAAAATACAAGTTGAAATAATCAATTGATATTCACTTGCATCAAATAAGGAAATCACTAATGATGAAGCTATAGTAATGGTACCTCTCATTGTTTTTGGACTCGTATATGCTTCCTATAAAGACTATTCCACTATTTGAAGTAGATTTATTCTATATGCATGTGGATGTAACCCCTTTATACATGAAGAATCTAGTAACCCCACAGTTTTATGAGGAGTTGATGATCCCATTCCAATATGTGGAGTAGAGTAGACATGGTAGAATATCTATAAGTTTACCGAGCAGTCACAAGAGCCACGGTTCTTGGGTGCCTCAATGAAAAACCTCTTTGAATTTCTTGGCCTAAAAACTAGTAGCAAAACTAATGACCTATTCTTGGTACTAAATGATTTCTAGAATGAACCAGTTTTTAATAACATCCACGAGAATAATCACACATTTATTTCCCCTTTAAGGAACACGTGCTCCCACTATGAGTGAAATAATTTCCTGATAACCCTGACTTTCCATCTAGGTTGATTTCAACCATTAGTTCTATATCAAGCACATCATCTTAATAAGGAAGCATCAGCAAGAAAACCTGATAAAAAATATTATAATGATATCCCAACATGAACCTTCAAGCCTTCATCTTCTTATTCGACATAATATTAGATTAAAAATGAATGATCATAGCCATATGATTAGAAAAATCTACCAAGGTTCTATTAACATTTTCATGTTGGACAAACTTAGGAGACATAAACAATAAAATTTACTCTATATATAACTATTTGGTGAAAAGAACAATGATTTCCTTCCACTCTACACCCTCATGTTCCTTTCTCATCACCATCATGTCACACCATCTCCTACTCAGTCCTTCTAGATTGAAGGTGGCACACTTTACCTTGATTTCATTGGGTATATCCAAGAACCCAATGAAGCACTCCATTCTGCTCAACCATTCCTCACCCTCTTGAGGATAATTTTATCCTTTGAATGACTCTATCTTCTAGAGAATAAAGTATTTAGAACATCCCTCTAAGGTTCTACATCTAGAGACTGAATGGGAAATCAAGGTGGTGCCTATCCCAGTATTTGGTTATTGTGAACAATCGCCTCTACTAGATTTAGATCAACAATAGGATTAACTCATTGAGGTTCAATATCATCTTTCTATGGGATCTGGTTCACATTTCTTCTCATTGGTATGATGCTACACAACATAAACATTTAACAATAAAGACTTCAGGTTACACTCAAACAGATCAACAATTGAAATTAATCGTAACATATAGAACAATAATATTTTGATTTCAATCCTATAAAAATCAATATTACGTAAAATACTAGAATTAATCCATAATATTCCTTTCTTTGAACACCCATAAATACTTAAGGTTTATTGTAGTGAGATCTATCCAGGTACTCAATTGAAACTACCTCCTATGTCCGGAAAATATTTCACATTGCATATTTTGTTCAAGAAAACAAGTTCAACATGAAGCTCTGATACCAATTTTTAATGAACCAGACTAGTTACCTTTTTACCTCAATAATCAATGTGGTCGTGACATAGCCTGATGGACATTTACAATCCCCCTAGGTTGGCAATAAGAACCGAGAATCATACACAAAGAAGGTGGGAATGAATTTTCCACAAACAATGAAAAATAATGATTTTGAATCAGTATACATAAAAAAATAAACTCCAGTAGAAGTAATGTACCATAAGTAAAATATGGATACCAACACAAATTACTATAGCCAAGTACTATAAAACAAGTAAAACTACCTGAGCCCTAACTCATACAAAACTTACCAAGTCCACATATCAATAACTAGAACTACCTCCAAGTTATCCTTTCCCTTACTCAATCCTGGAAGGAGTTAATATACAAACACCTAATGTTCCAATTAGGGAGTGAGAAAAAATCCTAGTATAATTTCATATATGGTGCCTATAACAATATTCAAATGTCAAATTAACCAATAAAGTTTTTTCAATTTTCAAATAAACATATTTGGCATTTCAACATCATATTTCAACAAATCATGCTTCACATTCAAAAGGATAAAAATAATTTAGAAATTTATTCTTCACATTTAAAATGATGTAAATACATTTCAAATGATATAATTACCCTTAAAAGGTTCTCTTTACACTAATGTTACTTTTAACAAAAGGATTAAATAAAAAATTGTATATAAAAAAATTTATATAAATCACATGGAAGGTAAAATGGTTTAAAATAATGGAATATATTCATTTGAAAATAACAAGAATGAAAAATTCTCATATTTCAAGTAAGGTATGATTATTCCCCACTATTTGGACCAGACACTGTGAAACAGAAAATATGTACATACATCCCATTGAACCAAGGCCAAGTAGGACTTTCACCATCTCTTAAGGGATGTCATGTACTGATATGATATTTTATAACATTGAAAAATTGTAAATTTTCATCCAAATAACTCACTAACGACCTATATTTTCAATTTTCTATAACAAAAAAATGTGAAAAAATTATTTTTAGACTATTTAAAATAAAATTAAACACCCTTTTCCATTTCAAATATGCTAATTTTACCTTTAAAAATCATAATGGGTTTTTAATCGAAATCTTCCCCATTCACCAATATAAAACCCTATAGTCTCTATAAATACCATTTTAAGCCTTTTTAAAAAATATTTATTTCAAAAAAATTCACCATTAAATTTTACCATCGAATTCCACAATTTTATTCAACAATTTAATTTTCCATCAAATCCTATCAATTTCATAAATCACCCAATTCAATGGAATTGTTTTTTTTCAAAATTTTCTATCAAATACATTATTCAAAATTAAATTTTACAGTTTAATTGAAAAAAAATTACAATTTAAATTTACAAAATTTAAATCTAACCAATTTCTATAAACACTCCACAATTCAAGGGAATTAGGAGTTATCAAATTTGATGCCAAAAAACCCATTTTTTAAAAGGCCCTAATTCAATGTAATTGAGTTTTCCAAAAAAAAGAAACCATGAAATTTAATTGAAACTAAAAAATTTTATTTAATTCATGTAGTTGAAATTAAACAAAGAAAGTTATGGTTAATGTAGATTGGGAATCGTAACTGAACCACCTACCGCAGGATCAAATGATTTTAGATCACAAAGTTGTACCTAGAAAACTTCAAAGGAGAATGATAAAAATAAAGATCTATTAATGAAACCTATGTTTAGATCTAGAAATGTGGTTATTAGATCCAAATAATAATACGGGGATCTATGTAACCCTATGGAGGAGAAGATAGATCAGAGGAGAATGGGATCAGGATAAGGAAACTAACCGAGAGAAGATGTGACGGTGTCCCTAAAGCTTTAGATCCATTATGTTAGAGATATGATGGGCCAAAAATACTTTTTTGGAGCTCCAATTATGGGAGAGCTATTCTTATGTTGTACTCATATATTGGGGGAAAAGGTCTTAGGGAAATTTTAATAGAAATTTGACAACTTAAAATATCATCTACACGGTTTCCTATGAAAAGATATACAGTTAAAGAAAACTAGGTGTATTTTGTGTGCTTGTTATAAATGGTTCACACAATTTCTCCTGATAAGGTGCACAACCTGACTAATCGTCCTTCAACTGTGTAAAATCCCACTTTTTTGGGTGGCGTTCTTTTCTCAAAAAGTGTGCAGGGTCTTAGAAAACTGTGTACCATCCATGCACTATCCCGTAATTTTCTAAAATTTTCAAAACATTTCCCAAAATAACCCAAAACAATTCCCAACCAAAGACTCAGAAATAGTGTATTTTAGGAAAATCAAAAAAAATTAACATGATGTTACAAGGGCTCTTTTAATGAGTCAAAGGGACAAATACATTCACTAATCCACGAGGAGAAGGATGTAGTGGCATCTGAAGAGAAAATAAGAAATATTGAAAAGTTAAAGGGGGGGTATATGTGAGTTAATCTCATAGCCTTGAACTATAATTCCATCCTAAAGAATAATCTTCAAAACCAAGAAATAAGTCCAAAATTTGACATGCCCTGACATGTTATTAAATTGTACAGGTTGTATTGATATTAGATTATTATTTCCCAAAGTACACTTGCAACTAAAGAGTAGTATAATGATAGTGTGGGGTCAATCCCATGAGTATTGATCTAGATGAGAGGAACTCAGACTTTGAACCCAATGTGTAGGATTTCCCACAAATTTCTTGAGACCGGGAGTAATATATTGCTAAGGGATTTGACATTTTATATTAGAGAGAAAACATGGGATCCTGATAAATTTTGGGGTTCATAAAAAGGAAAAATTTAATCCTAACTTTGTATTGTCCTAAGTATTAGGGTGAAAAGAAAGAAAAGTTCACTAGTTGACTATTTTCAAACCAAGTAGATATATCCAAGAAGAAAATATTCCTTGGTCTAGAGATATCTAAACATGTAGATTCCTTAATCATAGCTTCAAATATATAAATTATCATTGGTTTTTGGTCATAACCAAATCCAATCCATTTTGGTTAGTATTGTTCATTCAAACTCCCCCATGGTATGGGTTTCTTTAAAAGAATTTGAAAATTTTTTATTCTTAACCTGATTGCCACTCTTAGTTTTAAAAATATGAAAATTAAAGATTCATTATGTTTATACACCCATCCTATCAACCCCTTCCCTAAGAGGCCTCCACTCTTGGTAAAAGCTATCATAGGTGATTAAAGAATTAAAAAAAGGTTGACTTTAGTAATATCAATTGAAATCAAGATGTGAAGGATCAGGCATTGAAAAATATGTTGTTTAAAAATTTAATAAATCATACCTTCAACCAAACACTTACATGAATTAATAAACGAGAAATAATGCACCAAGGTTTCGTCATTGAATTCCTATTATAATAGAAAACCCATTAAAACTATTATTAGTTCTGAAAAAAGTATGAATAATTGTTGGAGAGTTATCCACGATGATTTTATAGATAGATAAAAATAAAAATAATTGATGCTAGTTGAGTTGAGAGAGAAGGAAGAACAAAAAGAATAAGTAAGAACATGAAATAAAGTGAAAATCCAAATAGGTTCATGTATTCTTTCACTATTTTGTGTTCCTAGGATGTAAATAGTTGGGGTTTTACATTATTTGTAAACATGTCACTTCATGTAATTCTGATCCAACACCTTCTCCGTGAATTTTGAATTTGGTTCAAATATCATGAGAATCTCATCCTAAATCTTTGAGATTTAGAAATTTGACTCTTTCCATGACATGTAACTGGTATTGATGTCATGTTTCTTCCTTTGACTAGATCTTTGAAGCAAGGGTTGAATTTCTAATGTTATATGATGTGTATTGGAGATTCGCATCGCATAATTGTTTAATGGATTCTAATTCCTTCATTAATTGATTCATGGCCTATGATACTCTATGAATGATGCATACATGTTGTTTATGTGGATTTCATGATGTGTAATGATCAATTGTTGAACTTTTATTTATATTTTCCTTTGAAACCTTCGAATCATATTTCTTATAATAATTTATAGATACCTTGTTTATTATCGAGTAAAAAATGAATATTCCATCGTAAAATGATTTCGAAATGTGTAAATAATTTCAGTTTATCATTGACGTAGGTTAGGTATGTAGTCCATTAAATATATTTTAGAGACCATCATGTTTGGTTGATTATCTCCCACTAAATTCAGAGTTTGGGGCACATTTTCATTCACATTGTTCTTGAATTCATTGACTTCTCCATGATCTATCAAGCATGAAAAATCTAGTTTTCTTCAACACTACATAATATTCTTGTCCCATTACAGTTTTTGGGCTCAGTATTATGGCTCCCTACTTGAAAGAGATGACTCCACAGAACATGTTCGTTTAGAATGAAATAGATTTAATCTCAAATTGGGATGAATCAGTTCCCCTGAAAGAATTCAAAACTTTTTCCATGATCATTTTTTTAATCTCAAACATCATTCATCTGTTTGGGGTACCACACATTATTCTCACAGACAATGGACCTAACCTATGTTATACTGAGTAAAGGTATTTTAATTAAAAATAAAACATCTAAACCAAGAACACTTACTACAATCATGCACATGAAATTGGATAGATTGAGGATTTTAATGAGAACGTCTCTAACATCATATAAAATGTGGTGGTCCATAACAAAAACAAAATTCCTAAAAAACTACTTAATTCCCTATGGACCTCTAAAATTAAAACATTAAGTTCCACCTAATAACCCCATACTCCCTAGTGTGTGTAATAAATTTAGTTTTACCTATAGAGGTTTAGTATCCATCACTTTGAATTGAAATTTATGACCAGAAGGAACCATAGAGAATAGTTTAAATCTAGAGAGATGAGTAGGAGTCCCATAAATAAATTAGGATCAATGAGATACATACCTTGGATAGGCTCCAGAATAGGGAATCATAAGAATTCCACAAGAGATCTCACCTCTAGACATTCCTTCAATGGGACATGGTACTTCCACTAAGGGTGCCAATGATACATGGTAAGAAACCATTAGTCAAGAAACCAAGTTGGGGGAAATTAAATAATCTTTAAGGTATACTCTAATGGTTTTGTTTCCCTATGGAATTGGGTATGACCTCGTTGATTGAAGGTTCAAACATTCCAATTGGTTTCTAACGGGTTTGTTCGTAGAACCAGAAACATCCAATGATTCCATATCCATTTGGACCTACTTTCCAAAGGTAGGTGCTCATTAGTTGTGGACTGATGAGGCTTAGGAATTTGCATTGGTCGAGAGGATGGGAGGTTGGACTCATCACACCTTTTTTAGGGGAATTATTGTCTACTCCGGGACTCTCTTTATAGATTTACGTTATGTTCATGAATCCTTATTACATTACCAAGTATAAAATGAGCTTTTCTTTAGTCTGACAATCAATGATTGATATGTAGGAAATTCAGAGAATCTTTTATATGTATTCGAGGTTCTTCATTGATGAAGAATCATCTGTATTTGTTAGAGATTCTTAGTTGATGGTATCCTTAAAAATACATAAAAGTCACTTGGTCATTATGATGACTATAGTGGTTTCAAAGCCACTCGGTGGGGAACTTGAAGTTTATTGTCATTCAGGAGGACATGGATTATTTCAGAGTTGGGATCATACCCGATTATGGGCTACCTACTATCCTTTGTTTTAGAAAAGGAATCAGAACCCACGAAGTTCAAGTAAGTGAGTATAATGTTTCTTCATGATTGATGGCTCAAACGAAGATTTCATGATTACTTTTATGCTCTAAGAACATGTGATTCATGCTCGGTGTGAGAAATAAGAGGTATTAGTGAAACCAGACAATTGTTCCATGAAATTATGTGGGGATTATGTATGTATGTCTACTCAAATAGATGAGGATTAAGATTTACTTCAGGGAAGAAATACATGAAAAGGGTCTATAAAGTTATATGTGCTTCATGGAGATTTGGATACTATAATCTTGGGGCTTACTCCTACGGAAGATGCACAAGTTAGGAGGGGACTTATGATTGGGTTTTACTCCTGAGAAGGAAGCCCAAATCAAAAGGAATTATGACTGGTTAAGAGAAATTAAGACTGGGGCTTATTCTGTAAAAGGATTCCCATGTTAAAGGAATTAAGGTTTGGGGCTTACTCCTGAGGAGGATGCCCATATTTGATATTGGGGATTATTCCTAAAAATGAGGCCCAGGTTAAAGGAATTAATGTTTGGGGATTACTCCTAATGAGGATGCCCATAATTTGGGGAATTATGACTGGTGCTTACTCCTGAAAAGGAGGCCCTGGTTAAAGAATACTTGGGGATTACTCCTAAATAGGATTCCCATATTTGAGAATTATGATTGGGCCTTACTTCTGAAAAGGAAGACCAGGTTAAGATAATTATGGTTGGGGCTTACTCCTAAGGAGTATTCCCATATTTGGGAACATTAAGGCTGGGGATTAATCCTAAGGAGGATGCCCGGATTAGAGGACTTGGGGCTTACTCCTAAAGAGGATGCCCACAGTAATGAGTATTTGGACTGGGGCTTACTCCTGAAAATGAGGCACAGGTTAAGGATTCTCTCATCTTAAAGGATGAGGTTGAATGAATGAAATCTCAATCTTTAGTAACATAAAGATGTGTAAATCACTAGATTTTGAGAGATATTCCACGGAGTTCCTTTCAGATAAGGAATCCAAATCAAGAAATCATGCCATAAATGGATTTGAAGAGTGTCTTGAAGACTTTATTTTTAATAGGAGAGGTGGAATGACATAAGAGGGGTGAAATGGGCAGAAAAGGCACCCAAAAAGGTAAGGGCGTGCAAGTCCTGGAAGGCGCGCAGGTACTGCGTGGGCGCGCAAGTCCTGGTCGCGTAGGCATACCTACATGGGACATGGGTACTCGCGCGATTTTCAGCCATTAGAGTAATATTTGGGCAATCCTTGATCAAAGCCTTTAGAATCATCCCTAGAGGATTTCCAGAAGATGGCGCTCAAGTTATGGTGAAGAAGTAGGGCGGCGGGCAAGTGTGTACATTTACCTTAAGGGTAAAACACTTAGGTGTGCAAGTGTTAGTGAATTCTAACACTTATACCTTACTCCTATTGTTTAGATCTTCCATTCTAGGTAAAGAATTACCTTACAAGTGTTCAGAAGACCTGAGAAGAGACTTGGGCGTTCAGAGATCTGTATCTGAATTCTGGAAACATTCCTTCCAAAATGGGGGGCCCACAAGGTCTATTTATAGGCTTTTGAAGACCCTGGGCGGTTATCACTTAGGGCATTCAAGTCAATTGTGTGACAATTAGGCGGCACGCAGGTATACTTGTGTGACAGTAATGGAACTTGCACGACCATAAGTCCTTTGACTCCTTTTTCATTCCTTTGTCGATTTTTATTGTTTTCTTTAAAAGATGAATCACTTTGGGTGAAGTCATTTCCCTTTCCATTCCTTTAGACAATGTGATGAAAAGGACCATCAAAAAAAGTCCCCCATCAGAGTTGGATCCAGAAGAATAATGATGTGACTCTGAGGAAGAGAAGAAAACCAAAGGGAAAGGGTCACGCAAGTGATCACCACGAAACTGTCATCGCGCAGGTGAGAGGCGCGCAAGGATGGAGCGCAATGGCTGGAGCGTGCTGGCTATAGGCACGCAGTTGGGCAGCCTGGCCTATAAATATGTGATCATTTGTCGTGTAGAGCACTGATTTCCGGATTTTCTAGCTCTCACCACGCAGGTCACCTTCACCACGCAAGTTGCTCATTTTCCTTTGTTTCTTCATTTTCGCGTTTTTTTCAAGGTATTTGGCCTTGAGTGGTAATACTTGCACACCAAAAACTTGTGTGGCACATTAACACTTGCGTGAAACATCCATACTTGCACGCCAAGTTTAGACTTGCGCGCCTTAATGCCTTTTCCATTTTTTCTGAATTTCTTAAAAAGTATTATGAAAAACAAAACCCATTTAAGAGTTAATTTATTAAACTTTTGTGTAGATTCAATGGCTCCAAGAAGAATTGGAACGTCTAATGAACTGGCAAGAAAAATAATTGATTAAATGATGGATATCATTGGCAACAATTATTATACCATCTGTGGTAGCACTCTCCCAGATTTGGCTAAGTATTTGAAGAAATATCATCTTACTTTCCCATAGAGCATCTACCTGCCTCTATATAGCCATGGTTATCTGCAGAGAGTTACCATTCCAGAGGCAAACACCTATATGCCTGAGATGTATCTGCACTTCTACTCCTCTATTTCGGTTATGTTGTGCATTAAGAGCAACAAAAATTGTGTGAACTTTCAAATTTTTCCTCCATGTCATTTCCTTGCAGATATGAAAATGTCAAACCCATGGGCTGAAATGTTTTCCACTACTGGTTAGTGGAGAGAAGATTATCATGGAATTGGAATAATATCTAAAAAGACTACTCTCTTCAAATGGCTCTTTACTTCCAATGCTCCATTCTCAATTCCATGTATCCATCTTCCAAGTCTCTTGGACAGAAACAGAGTCACTGTTTGATCAGCAGAAAATTTTCTCAAACCGCACTCAAGAACATTTATCTATAATTGTTCCAAGAAGAGCTAGTATCACTACATCTCTTATTATATCCAGTTGAATGAATGAATTCCAGGTGATTTCTGATGATGCTTTGGATGTCGTAAATCAAATGAAGAGTTATGTTGAAAGACTTTTGTAATTCTTGAAAAAGAGAAGAGACTCCAATCTGTGGATGTCCTTCTAACTCTTGTGCATCAATGAAAAACACATTCGCCTTCAATCATTTGTACTTTAATTCTATTATTGGCAGTTTAAAGTCTTTCATGTCAGACATAAAAAGGATAATGTTTATGGTCAAAATAGCTTTGACCAAATTAATTATAATTGACTCAATTCCTTGACAACTTATCTGAAAATATTTTACCACACTCAAGTATGAGGGAAAATATGTAAACTATGACTTAAGAATATTTGAATCTGAGGAATGATATGAAAAAGAGCTAAAAAGGAATTAGAATAAGTAGTTTCCAAGAATGAAGTTACCATTATTTAACAAACCCGTTAGGGGGTTGAATTATACAGGTCCACCTAAGGGCATTGGCTGCATAGTCAAATAAATAGCATCTTTTGGCTAACAAGTCTATTATGTAGACTATTTATGCAAGGCCGCCTAAGGGAGCGTGCTGCATAGCCAGGCAAAATAACTCTCAGAAATTTACTTTCCTAGTGATAAAAATCTAGTGAAAGTTTATGAAGATTCAAATTTTCCAAAGTATAGAGTTTTCTATATGGAAAGAAGTACTTGAATATAGAGAAGATATTTCCAAACAAGATTATCGAAGAACTAGATGAATATCACTCCTACGAAGGTCTGACCAAAACGTAGGGAAGGAGAATATAAACCATAGACTTGAATACTTTCAGATTATGAGAAAGGATATGGGACAAGTATGTTAAGGATGGCTATTTTTACGGATCCCTACATATTGTCATTAAGACAAATAAAGACAAACGAATCTTTCTTCCCAAGAATGAAGTTACCGGTATTTAACAAACCCGTTAGGGGGTTGAATTATGCAGGTCCACCTAAGGGCATTGACTACATAGTCAAATAATAGCATCTTTTGGCTGACAGGTCCGTTATGTAGACTGTTTATGCAAGGCTGCCTAAGGGCACGTGCTGCATGGTCAGGAAAAAGAACTCTCAGAATTTCAGGCCTTTGTGATTAGAAGTCAAGAAAAGGGTTATGAAGATCTAGAATTATTCAAGATTAGGATTATGATACATTAAGATGTGTATTGTACAATGTATGCAGAGATACATGGATCAATGATAACCATAATCATGTTGTGGCTGGATCATGAATGGAAATGTTGGACTTCACTACATATCCCATAAAGATGGGAATCAAGCCATACGTAGTTCTTGAACTACAGTTTAACGTCTTCTGGGACAAAAGTATTGGAGATCTTAGTTTAGGGTCATAGATCTTGGACCATTATATGAAATACATAGTGTGTATTTTCATTGGGACTTTTAAGCCAAGGGACTGAAAGTGGAATTTGGGGTTAGGCCCAAAATACTTGGGGATGGATTCGAGGGACACTCGAACCTTCCTATATATCCCATAAATATGGGAATCAATCCCACGTAGTTCTATAAATACCCTCTGTACAAATTTGGTTCGTACATGTGAAGGGTGAAAGGGGATTTTAGTGTAATGATGGTTTAACCCAAGATAGAAGGTTTGGGCATTGCGATGTATGCACGTAGTCTTTGTAATGAAACATGATTTAAAAATCAATGTAACTAATGGTTCCCTCTCAGGTGAGGGTATCAAAGAATATTTTAGTTTTATTATCATACAAGAAAAAAAGTGTTGTACAGTTTAACATCATATAGCAAGGACGAAAGTGAACCAATGTAAAGATATTGATTCTAGGGGCGGTTTCACGAATCAACGTCGTATGAGATGGAGGTGAACCGATGTGAAGAGATTGGTTTTGGGATTGAACCTTGGGAGGTTGCCTACATACCCATCCTAGAAAGAAAGGATCAAAGTCCGCGTAGTTCAATTAAAGAATGAATTAATGATCAAGTTGTTCTTGGGGGCAACGACCTAAAAAATGATGTTGGGACTTACGCGGGGTTAGTGGCCCAGAGAGGGTGTTATGGTTGAAGTTTTCTCTAAGCTCACGCGATTCATACTCGTTGTGAGAAACAAGAGGTAGCAACAACCCTAACGATGCATAGTTTAATGTCATGTAGGACATATAAAGGGATTATGCAGTTTAAAGTCTTGTAGTTAGGACTATTTGTGTTACACAGTTTAGTGTCATGTAGCAGGGACAAAGTATAGTTTAATGTCATGTAGGACGTATCAAAGGACTTTCTATAAAGTTTAGCATCATGTAGTTAGGACGATGGGGACAACATAGTTTAATGTCATGTTGGACAAAAAAGTGGATTGTGCAGTTTAATGTCATGCAATAAGGACAAAAGAGTACACCATTTAACATCATGTTGGATGTATTAGGGACTTTTTCATAGTTTAACGTCATGTTGGATGAAAAAAAGGGATGATACAGTTTAGCGTCATGTTGGATGTAAGTGCCAATAGTTTAAGGTCATATGCATGGACCGTTGGTTATGCAGTTTAACGTCATGTTGGACGAAAATGACTTCTATATAGTTTAACATCATATAGCAAGGAAAATGAAGGGGGACACAATTTGACATCATGTTGCACGAATTAGGGAACTTTTTCAAAGTTTAACGTCATGTGGGACGAAAGTAACACAAATAGTTTATGGTCGTATTCATGGACCGTTGGTTATGTAGTTTAACATCTTTCCAGACGTAAAGGACTTTTATACAGTTTAGCATCATGTAATTAGGATGTCATAGTTTAGCATCATGTTGGAAGAAAGTACAAATATTTTAAGGTCATATGTATGGACCATGGATGTATTTTGTGTTCATACAAAATATTTCTTCAGAAATCTAGCATTGGTTGGAGTAGTGATGAGTTCTCCATCCATTGAGATTAAATAATAAGCTCCATTGGAGTAGAGATTATGTATTGAGTAAGGTCCTTCCCATTTTGGCCCAAGATTGGGAGGTTTCGTTCCTGGTATCATTGGAGTTCTGAGAACTAATACCAATTCTCCCTGAGTGAATGAACGAAGAAGAACATTTTTGTTGAAATCTCATGTTATTCGATTCTGATAGACTTCTAAGTGGTGAAAAGTACATAATCTTTTCTCATCTAACTGTTTGAATTCATTCAATCGCTTTTGATATTGTTCATCTATAGATGACTAATCACAAATGGATACTCTGAGTGAAGGAAATTGAACGTCAATGGGCGAGACGGCTTCCGTTCTATATACCAGTGAATATGGAGTTGACTGAGTTGCATTGCGGGTGGTAGTCCGATAAGCCCATAAAGCATGAAAGAGTTTATCAAGACATTATTTCTTATCTTTATCCACCATCTTTTGCAGTATATTTGACAGAGACTTGTTGAAAGCTTCTATCTGGACATTGGCCATTGCATTATATCGAGATGAATGGTTGGATTCGATTTTGTATTTTTGATACAATTTCTTCACCTCGGATGAACAGAAGTTGGTGCCATTGTCCTTCAATATGGTATGAGGGACACCAAATCTGGTAATGATGTTAGACTTGATGAAGCTAACAATGCATTTAGAATTGACTTCCTTGAGAGGTATTGCCTCTGCCCATTTGGAAAAGAAATCAGTAGCAGTAATAATATACTTAAACTGCTTCGTCGTAGCTGAAGGGTAAGGTCCCATCACATCCATTCCCCATGTGGAAAATGGCCACGAGTATTTAGCTATATGAAGCAACTCTGGAGGTTGATGAATGAAGTTGGAATGTACTTGGCATAAATGACAGTTCTTTGTGAAATCAACACAATCTTGTATAATTGAAGGCCAAAAGTATCCAAGTCTTTGAATCTGATCAGAAAGTCTATGTCCAGACTAGTGGGAACCACAGACTCCTGCATGCACTTCTTTCATGATAGCCATTGTCTCTTCACCATCAATACATCTGAATAGAACTCCATCAAAACCACGTTTGTAGAGAATTTTCTCTAGGTGATCTGGGCTATCATAAAGAGAAAAATTGACCACACATTGCCAGATTTGTTCTTTCCCAGCTCTATCAGGTGGAAGTGTTCCATTTTGAAGGTATTCCCTGATAGGTGACATCCATCCTGTAGTATGACCATAAGGTTCAGGAATGGGACTAATTTCATTAATTTATCTGTTCTGCTTCAAACATATGGTGAAATTACATGACGGTGGGAAATACTGTTGGTTGTCTCGTCCCGTTTGGGATCTTCCAGAGCTGTGGCTATATTAGCCAGTGCATCAGCTTAGTCATTTTGTGATCTTGGGACATAAGAAAATGTCGGTTCTGAAGGGAATTCCACCATTAACTCTCTGACATAATCATAAAATGGGATTAGTTCTTCTTTTTTGATGGCATAATCCCCATTGACTTGTTTGATTACCAGGTCTGAATCACCTTTCACCTTTAAGTGATTCACTTGTGCTTTAAGCGCTAATTCCAAGCATGCGATGATATCTTGGTATTCTGCTTCATTATTGGTACCACCTTCCCACAATAAGAAGGAATAAGGTAACACTACTTTTTCTGGAGAAATGAGCACAATTTCTAAGCCAACTTTGTTGAATATAGGATTTTCCATTTTCCTCCCTGTTGGACTTCTGGAAGCCCCATCAAAATACATTTCCCATGAATGAGGACTTTCTTGAATAGAGAAGACTTCCTCATTAGGGAGTTCAATATCTGAAGATGTGTCTTCCACTGAAGGGTGTTCTGCCAAGAAATCAGCCAGAGCTTGGCCCTTTATTACCTTTTGAGACACATACTGAATGTCGAATTGTTGCAAAATAACTTCCCACCTTTCCAGACATCCTGTAAGCATTGGACGACTAAGGATGAATTTGAGCGGGTTATTGAGAGACACCAATTGGACCTTGTGATGTTGCAGGTAGTGTCTCAACTTTTGAACTGCAAAGATTAATGCTAGGCAGCACTTCTCAATATTTGAATACCAGGTTTCTGCTTCAAGCATAGTCTAACTGAGGAATTAGTGGTTGTTTTCATTCCCATCATCATTCTTCTAAGCAAGAAAGGCACCCAATGATTGCTCTAGAGCTGTCACATAGAGGATAAGTAGTCTTTCTTCAACAGGTGGCATGATTACCGGCGGACTCAAGAGGTATTTCTTGAGAATATCGAATGCTTCTTGACATTCTTCAGTCCACTGGTAAGTGACTCCCTTCTTCATCAATTTGGTGAAGGGTAAACTTTTTCCTACCAAATTGGTGATGAAACGCTGAATATAGGCTAAGTGTCCTGGAAGTCCTATTAAATATTTCAAATTTTGAGGAGGTTACATACCAAGGATTGACTTTTTCTTCTCAGTATTAACTTCAATACCATGATGGCGTACAACAAAGCCAATAAATTTTCCTGAGGTTACCCCAAAAGCACATTTTAAGGGGTTCATCTTCAAATTATGTTGTCGAAGCTTACGGAATATGACTTCCAAATCATCCAAGTGATTAAAACATTGTTTGGATTTGACCACCAAATCTTCCACATAGCATTCAACAAACTTCCCTAAAAAGGGTTTGAATAAACGATGCATGTCACACTGATATGTTGCACCTGCATTCTTTAAGCCAAAGGGCATTACCCGGTAGTAAAACACACCCTGAGGGCCTCTTAAGGTTGTGGATTCCTCATCTTCTGGGGCCATATGGATTTGATTATATCTGGAATATCCATCCATGAAGGAAAGTGCTTCATAGCTAACTGTTGCATCAATTAAGAGTTCTGTAATCGAAACTGGGAAATCATCCTTAGGACAATGCCGATTAAGATCCTTGAAATCGATGAAAACTCTAATTTTTCTGTTCTTCTTCTTTACAGGGACAATATTAGCTAACCACTTGGGATATTGAACTTCTCTGATGAAATTATCTTTGATAAGATTATTGACTTCAGCTTCAATTTTGGAAGCATAAGTTCGGTGTGTTCTTCACGTGGCTTGCTTAAATCCTTGATATTATTCTGGTAAACCCAAATGATGAGTAGAAACATCAGGATCAAGCCCGGGCATCTCTGTATGGTTCCAAGCAAATATGTCTCGATTTTTATTTAAAAAAGAAAATATACATCTCTTGTTCTTCAAGAGTCATGGCCGCACTGATTAAAGTGGGGCGTGGATCTTCTTTTGTACCCAGATTTATTTCTCTAAGTTCATCCATGGTGGTAGAGATACCCTCTTCAAATGCTGGAGGAGAATCTCTGAGATCTTACTCTTCTTCTTCAACATGTGTTATTTCTTCCGTTTCTACTTGCATAGTAGATGATGAAGCAGAATTTTCATGATCAGAAGAGATGTTAAAATTTGAACATCTTGAAGAAGAAGCTTCCATTTCTGACCCAATTGATTATGAAGGGTCTTCCTTGGGAAATAAAGAGGAGATGATGGATTGATAATCGACATCATTGTTAACCTCTGATGTTGTTATAACTTCTTCTTTCCTGATTGGAGATGTATAGACTTGTTATATTTCAGCAGATGAAATGAAGACGTCACCATTTGGGCTTTCATCACTGCTTGGAGGATCACCAATTTCTCCCATTCTGTCTGGCTTGATTATTGTAATTGACATTATGGATCTTTCCATAAGAGTATTTTGATTTGGGTCTATCCTGTTAATTTGACTGATAGGCAACACACAATCTGTACTCACATGCACAAATGGATTTACTGGAATCTTCTCAAAACCATATGGAGCATTAACTTTGGTAATCTCCTTTGTTGTGGATTTATCCTTTTCTTTCATGTGATAGAATTCCACCTCAATATACTGAGACTCACAAGTCTTGAATGGGGCCTTATCACCATATAATGTCCCAACATGACCATTGAGACACTATTTGAGACATTGATGGTATGATGAAGGGATAGTCGCATGTTGATGTAGCCAAGGTCTTCCAAGCAGGATGTTGAAAGATGATTCTTGATCAACAACCATGAAATATGAATTGGATACAAGATCTACAAACTGAGTTATGAGTGTAACTTCTCCCAGTGGTTCTTGTTCATTTTTATCATATCCTTGTAACATCATGGAAGAAGGAGATAAATCAGATTCTGTGAGGCCCAATCGACGAAGTGTACGAATGGGCATGAGATTGACTCCTGAACCATTATCAATGAAAGCTATTCGGATGTCAACACCATTGACCTTTCCAGATAAGTAAAAAGGTCTAATATGTCCATGCACGACATCATCTTCATCTTAATCTGTGAAAGATATCACTGCATGGAATTCCGCAGGATTATTCTCTATGTGATATACTTCTGCTGCAGCAATTTCAGTTTCAAACTCGTGAGGACTTGACAAAGCCTCGATAAGTGCCTTACTAACATCCTTTCATGGATTCAAAGCATCCACAATTGATAACTTGTCTAGTACTTGGGCCAGGTGTTTCAATACATCATAATTTTGATCCAAAGGTCTACCTTTCCCAATAGGAACATGTGGTTTAGCAGGTGCCTTTGAAGCAGATGCTTTGGAAGTTGATGCATCTTGTATTGGGATAGGAGTTGGCAATATTCCTAGTTTTGGAAGATTAGACCGATTAGATATATTTACTTGTTGAGAGGATGATGGTGTAACCCCCAACCGATCCTCCAAAATAACTGTGCCAGGACTGAATTTGTTATTGGTAGAAGAACTTGCTTGTTCTTGCTGAGCTCGCTGAGGGGTTCTACCACGAGTTTCTTCTACGTACACAGTCCTAGAAGGGGTAGAATTTGAATAATAGATTCTGAAAGATCCACATCTTCCCCTGTATCCTGAGCCTCTAGAACTTCCTTTGATTCCTCTGTTTGATACATGGAATTTAGGCTCATCAAAATAAAAACTGCGACTGGCATATAGATATGTTAATTGAATCATATTAACAGAACCAAATATCAACTCTTCATTCGATGAAGACTCTGCCTGATTAGCCTGTTTAGGTTGTGCCGTTTGGTGGGACGGTGCCCTTTTCTTAGAAGTAGATGGCATGAAGTCTTCCAGAGTCAAAGACAACTTAGGATTTGACACATACTCATCTTCTTCTGATTCTTTTTCTTTCGTTGAATCATGCTGTTGCTTTGAGGATTTTACCTCTAATGAAGAGGTTTTTGCTACAACATTCATGGAAGAAGGCACAATTGGTTTCTTCAATTACGTTCACAAAATAGCATGAGTTCGGTTGATCATCTTTCTGACCATCCAATCATCATATTTTTGTGCATTTTTTTAACTTCGTGTCATTCTCCTTACTCCTCTAGAACTGTAGTAGTTACACATGCTACCTGGGATGAAGAACCTTTTAATTTAACTTGTCCCAAGTCGACCATATTTTGTAGGAGGTCTTTGAAGATAAAACACTCCTCGATGGGATGCCCCAACATTTGATAAAAGGGGAAATAATTGGGATGGTCTTCATCTCCTTCCTTGTTTGGCCTTTGGGGCCTTGGCAACTGAACCAAATTATTTTCCAGAGATGAAATGAAGTAACCAGGAACTTGTTCATTTCGTAAAGAGTATATTTTTCTCTTTAGATCCTCAAATTTTTTTCGTCTTTGATCTCTTTGATCTTCTTAATGAAACAGCCTTTGTTTTTGGCGCTCAAGAGGTGGAGCCCTTCGAGAAGATGAAGGTTTTGAAGTAGAAGCAGGTACAGGTTCTTGTTTAAGCATAACTATAGCAGTCTATGCTTTTCCCGTTCTCCTTCCTGGAGCTGATGGAATTACACAAGATTTAGCCTTAGCCTGTATAAGAGAATCTTCAATCTGTTAATCGATTGAAGTAAGGTCTCTAAATCCTCCTGTGTATTTCACAGCGATCAGTAGTGTGCATAATTCGTCACACAGATTTGCCACACATATTGGCAACAGTTCCTCTTGAGGGAGTGCTAAGCTCAGGGAATATGCTAATCCCTTCCAGCAAGAAATGAAATCAGAGACTCTTTCATTCTCCCTTTGCTTACAGTTTGTAAGATCGAAAACTGTTGTCTTTGGCAAATTTGATCTGAATTGAAGAAGAAATCATTGACGGAGATCTTCCCATCTGTTAATTGACCGGGATTTCAAGCTTGTATACCAGACAAAAGCTGGTCCTTGCAAGGTTCGCATGAAGCATCTGAGTTTCACTGCTTCTTGCTGCTCTAGAGTTCCCATCATAGGATATCAACAAGACATGTAATGCACCAAATGCTATTCAGGGTCGCCTGATCCATTGAAAATAGGGAATACATGGTTCCCAAAATTTGATGGGGGAGATATTGAATCTACCAATTCAGGGTAAGATTTCTTTTTTGGTTGAACCTGCGCACGCTTCCCTTCCATAGACTCTAACCGAGCTGTTAATGAATCAATGGTAGTTATTAACTTTTGAGAAACATCCGGTTGAACTTGGACTTGGGAAGGTGCAATGACTGGAGTCTGGAAAGGTATGTCAGTTGGTACTGCAACTGATGGCAGCACTGCCAATTGTGGTTTCACTTGACCCATAGGATTAGACCTGTCAGGGTGTACTGATAAAGGAGGATATTCTTGATCCATCTCAGTAGCTACAACAAACTCCCTTGGCTGACTGACTCCAGCACTCTTAAGAGGAAGACTACTCTGAAGTAGTTCTACATTCATCCTCCTCAATTCCTTCATTTCTTCCTCCTGTTACACAAATCTTTTCTCTAGTGAGAGTGATTGTCCTTCTCTAGAGGAAGGATATGTAACCTGATTCTTTCCCTTCCCCTTTTTTGATACCTTTCGGAGAGAGGAAAGTGGGTTATTTGAAGGAACACCCAGATTCTGGGTAAACCTTTGATTTTGTGTACGCACACCTTCTTCATTTGTGTCTGTGCATACAACTTCCTGAGCAGGAACCTCTTCATCTATGTCCCCTGAGTGAGCCTCATCTGGTGGATCAGCAACAATGGCATTGATGACATTGATTGATGCATAACGCATCGCATCCTTTCTATCATAATTTTTGTGATATTGTCTTCTTCCATGTCTTTGATGAGACATTTCCTTTTGTTGATTCGATCCCTCAGGAAATTCTTGACGAACCGTAATTTAGAGGGAATCTCCTGATAATTTGGCTCTTTGTTCCTCCTATGGCTTCTTCCCCAATCGAGAGAAGACCAACTTTCGCTGAGGAGGGGATTGATGATTTGAAAAAGTCCCCAGTCCAGTGGACTGAGTCTGTTCCTACTGTATTTTCTCAACTCCTCAAATCCTATTTGTTGATTCTGAGGGTTGGGTTAAAAGAGTCCCCAGTCTGGAAATCTGGGGTGGCTCTTGACATGCTATGTCTGAGATTTTCTTAAAATATCTCCTGATCTTGTGGACCTTAGTCCAAAAATTATATGGATGCATCAACCTGTATCCACTTTTATCACCTAGCTCGAAAGACCGTTGGATGATTTCCGACAATTCTGTCACTTGATGATGTGCTTTCTCCATACGAGAGGCATGTTCAATATTCTCATTTGCTTGATGCAGGAGTAATTCAACAACTTTTTCTCTGTATTCTTGATTTTGAGAAGAACTAGTTGAGGCCTTTTCTTGGGAAATATTTTGATTACAAACAAAACCCATTGAGTGTGGTCGGCCACAGGAAATAACATTGCATGAGACCATTTTCGGCGGTCTTTGCTGACTGGAGAGTACAGTGAAATGTATTGCTCCATGAACACCCCATCCTCTAACATGAATACCAGATGGGGTATTGGCAATTAACTGGTGCAATATTCTTAGTGCGCTAAGGCAAGAACGTTAAAGGGATCTCTGCTGCTTTTCATCCTTCGGATATCGATAGACTGATAGAGATGCCAAATCAATCTGACGTTGTAACCCTTCTATTATCTTAAGATGATTTTCATATTCATCATAAGATAATACTTTCTTTTTCAACTAACAAAGAGTTTTCCATATGTTGAGGCGAATATCATGAATCCCGTCTTTTTTCAACATCTCTGGAATGTCATACTAAGAGTCAGACAGAGTCCAAAACGTGACTGGAACTTCACCCTTCGCTAGTTGTTTTCTCATGTTCAGTATTTCCTCTTCATCATTCAATGGAGATTCCTCTACCTGATTTGACCAGAGCTGGTGCTTCCTTGTTGCTTCATCGGATTCAACAAGATTGGTAGAGAAACCACTGATCAAACTAGAAGATGCATGACTTAGGGGTGGTTTGGAGAATGACCTACACCCTGGGCTATCTTCCGATTGAGAAATTATTTCACCTGCTAGAGATGAAGTATCAAACATGACTGGTTTTTTATTTGCAAGTGCCTCAAGATAAGAGGGCTTTCACGGCACTACATTTTCCACTAGAGTATTTTCCAGGCAACGTGCATCACTACTGCGGAGAGTAATTTTGTAGTGAAATTCATCATCATGGGGAGGACAACCATGGTGGGTTACAAAAAAAGATTAGATCCCTTTCTCCTTGGTCTTTTGGCCACACAAAGGGATATTGTAGCTCTCTTCTGAAGATGAAATTTCAAGATCGACTGAATTTTTATGAAGCAATCCTTCATGAGGAAGTGTCTATTGAAGACCTTCGGAATTAATGTTCCCACTATTGGTAAATGAGGGAGTAGAATCCTGAATTTCAACAGATAACTGTCTGAGGGCTTCAAGAACTCTAGCATCGAGCAAGGCCTTGTTACAGATTAGATCTTAATCTCTTGACTGTGTTGGGCGGGGCTTCTTTTTAGACGCCTTCTTACTTGCCTTGGAAACCACTTGTTGCCAAAAGTGGCTACTCTGAGGAGGTGTATGTGCCTGATCAAGAGAGTTGGCCAGGTTAGGCTGACGATCTCCACTCAAATCAGGTGTATGTGCCTAATTTGGTTGTCTTTATGATATGGGGGAGTATGCCCCACAACCCTCTTGGACTGGAACAGATGTGTGTGTCGGTTCTGGAATGAACTACTGATGTGTCACTCCACTGGTAGGGATAGATTTTCATTTCTTTCCCTATGATGCTTCTGAAGCTGTTATAATATCCTGGAAAGAATCCATAATATGAGTAGGGATTTGCTTCTGCTCTTTCACCATTTATAAAATATTCTTGGTGACTTCAGCTGCCGGAACGAGGATATATGACCATTCCATGCTTGGAGTAGGTGTGTGTTCCTGCTCCTGTCCTCCTTTTCCTGTCAGTAAATCCTAACAGTACTCAAGTGTGGCGGCAGAGAGTTGAGTCTGCCTCCTATTTGTCGCTGGATCTTTCTGACTGGTTTCTCCATGTGCTACCAAGTGAGACTTTTGGTAGGATTTATCAATACTAGAGGGTGTATGTGCCTTCTGATTGCACTTAGCCGAACGTGGTTGACGAGCTCCATCATATGTAGTCAGACAAGCTTGCTGACTAGCTGATGACGTATAAACAAGTATATATTCCTGCCTATAGTACTCCGCCAAAATTGCCTGGTGGGATTGGCATGATGCTGTCAGATGAGTCTGCTGGATAGCGGAATTAAAATGGCTAGGTGTCTGTGCCTTCTCGTTGATTTCCACCAAGATAGGTTGTTGGACTTCTATGGAAATGGAAGAGATGATCACCTGCTCACTATTAACTGGATTTCACCTCTGGCGATTCGTCTTACCTGCTCGGGTTCAAGGAACCTGAGCCGAATGCCTGGAGTCGACACCCTCATCATGTTTAGGGCGCACTGCCGCACGAGTCTGGCGGCGATGATTAATGGGATCCCTCGGGAAGGACTCCTGATTCTTTGAATTAAGACCCTGAGGGACCTGCTCATTCACCTCCCCAGAATAAGGGAGTAAATTGTGATTGCGTTACGGGGATAACGAACCAAAACGATTGGAGACAGTGGTTATCACCGCATGCTTCTTGATCACTGATCATCGGTGTCCAGACGACCAGGGTGAATTGTTCACTTGGAGGGCTTGTCGGGCAGCCTCCAGAGTTGGAATAGTACTATTTTGACGGTACTCCTTAACCATTTCATTTTATACCCAGCGTTGAAGTTGCAGAGTAGGTGATGTCGTCCTCAGAGCGGATGATGATCTAGCAGGATTAGCAGTTGTGGCATTCGTAGTAGTAATATTCATAGGTGTGAACTTGAGAGTATCCATTTCTTAGAATGCAGAAAATCTTGGAAAAGAGTGCCTTTTTGATATAACAGACGTAATCAATATAAATTCAGCCACTACATCTTTTATATGAGCACATATGTCAATGATGTTTTTTTGGCCCTCTCATTGAGTTTAAATAGGGGCCTAACAAATAATAAAAACATCATTTTAACTTGGTTAAGGATTCACGTCGGGTTCACCATTTTTTGTTTCCCTCTGGAATTGGGGATGACCTCGTTGATTGAAGGTTAAAACATTCCTATCGGTTTCTAACGGGTTTTTTCGTAGAACCGGAAACAACCAATGATTCCATATCTATTTGGACCTACATTCCAAAGGTAGGTGCTCATTATTTGTGGACTGATAAGGCTTAGGAATTTTCATTGGTCGAGAGGATGGGAGGTCAGAATCATCACACCTTTTTCAGGGGAATTATTGTCTACTCCGGGACTCTCTTTATAGATTTAAGTTATGTTCGTGAATCCTTATTACATTACCAAGTATTAAATGATTTTTCCTTTAGTCTGGAAATCAATGATCAATATGTAGGAAATTCATAGAATCGTTTATATGTATTATAGGTTCTTCATCGATGAAGAATCATCTATATTTGTTAGAGATTCTTAGTTGATGGTATCCTTAAAAATACATAAAATCCTTTTGGTCATTATGATGACCATAGTGGTTTTAAAGCCACTCAGTGGGGCACTTGAAGTTTATTTTCATTTAGGAGGACATGGATTATTTCAGAGTTGGGATCGTACTCACTGATGGGCTACCTACGTATTCTTTGTTTTAGAAAAGGAATTAGAACCCACGTAGTTCGAGTAAGTGAGTATAATGTTTCTGCATGATTTATGTCTCAAAGGAAGATGTCATGATTACTTTTATGCTCTAAGCTCATGTGATTCATGCTCGGTGTGAGAAACAAGAGGTATTGGTGAAACCAGACAATTTTTCCATGCAATGATGTGGGGATTATATATGTATGACTGCTCAAATAGATAAGGAATAAGATTTACTTTAGGGAAGAAATCCATGAACAGGGTCCATAAAGGTATATGTGCTTCATGGAGATTTGGATACTCTAATCTTGGGGCTTACTCCTAAGGAAGATTCCCAAGTTAAGAGAGGACTTATGATTGGGTTTTACTCCTGATAAGGAATCCTAGATCAAAAGGAATTATGACTGGTTAAGAGAAATTAAGACTGGGGATTATTCCTAAAAAGGAGGCACAGGTTAAAGGAATTAAGGTTTGGGCTTACTCCTAAGGAGGATTCCCATATTTGATACTCAGGCTTATTCTTGAAAAGCATGCCTAGGTTAAAGGAATTATGGTTTGGGTCTTACTCCTGAGGAGGATGCAAATAATTTGGGGAATTATGACTGGGGGTTACTCCTGAAAAGGAGGCCCAGGTTAAAGAAGATGTAGGGCTTACTCCTAAAGAGGATTCCCAGATTTGAGAATTATGATTGGGGATTACTCTTGAAAAGGAGGCTCGGGTTAAGAGAATTATGGTTGGGGCTTAATCCTATGGAGGATGCCCATATTTGGGAACTTTAAGGCTGGGGCTTACTCTTAAGGAGGATGCCCAGATTAGAGGACTTGGGGCTTACTCCTAAATAGGATTCCCACAGTAATGAGAATTTGGACTAGGGATTACTCCAGAAAAGGAGGCCCAGGTTAAGGATTCTCTCATCTTAAAGGATGAGGTTGAATGAATGAATTCTCAATCTTTAGTGATATAAAGATGTGTGAATCACTAGATTTTGAGAGATGTTCCATGGAGTTCCTTTCAGATAAGGAATCCAAATCAATAAATCATGCCATAAATGGCTTTGAAGAGTGTCTTGAAGACTTAATTTTGAATAGGAGAGGTGGAATGACATAAGAGGGGTGAAATAGGTAGGAAAGGCACCCAAAAAGGTAAGGGCGCACAAGTCCTGGCAGGTGTGCAGGTACTGCGTGGGCGTGAAAGTCATGGTCGTGTAGGCATACCAACGCGACACATGGGTACATGTGCGATTTTCAACCCTTAGATTAATATTTGGGCGATTCTTGATCAAAACCTTTAGAATCATCCCTAGAGGATTTCCAGAAGATGGCGTGCAAGTTATGGTGAAGAAGTAGGGTGGCGCGCAAGTGTGTACATTTCTCTTAAGGGTAAAACACTTAGGCGCACAAGTGTTAGTGAATTCTAACACTTAGACCTTACTCCTCTTGTTTAGACCTTCCATTCTTGGTAAATAATTACCTTATAAGTGTTCGAAAGACCTGAAGAAGATACTTGGGCGTTCAGATCTCTGTATCTGAATTTTGGAAAAATTCCTCCTGAAATGGGGGGCCCATAAGGTCTATTTATAGGCTTCTGAAGACCCTGGGTGGTTATCACTTAGGGAGTTCAAGTCACTTGCGCGACAATTAGAAGGTGTGCAAGTATGCTTGTGCGACAGTAAGGGAAATTGCACGAACATAAGTCCTTTGAATCCATTTCATTCCTTTGTCGATTTTTGATGTTTTCTTCAAAGGATGAATCACTTTGGGCGAAGTCATTTCCCTTTCCATTCCTTTAGACAATTTGACGAAAAGGAGCGTCAATAGGTGCATACTCATTAATCAGTATGGATAAAGAGTGTATCACAACTCCTTTCATTTCTAAGTATCTCGGGAAGTACTATATTTGAGAACACTCTTATTTGAGATCCATGACCTTAAAATAGTAGAATTTTTAGTCCAAGCTTTATGTCATTAAACTAAATATTTATCATCCTTAGAACAAGAAAAAAAAATTATCATTAGTCTTTGTGATAAATATAGGTTTCCTCATATGATAAATGTGATATGACCAAAACCAACATTCTTAGGACATGATGTTAAAACATAGCATTCCCCTATGTTATATGTATAGTATTCCTATTATGTAAAAAATGAGAGAGACTTGACATACTTATAATAGGATGTTAATTTATATAATTTCCATATGTGATTAGCATAATATGACTTTGGTGATAAATATGGGAAGATTACATATCATCATCAATCGATGTAAAACTTCATGATATTTTGGGTATTTAGTAGAGAGGATTTCATTCTCCCCCTAGAAATTGACTCCTACCAATCCACATTCCCGAACTATGTGTGTTTTATTTCCCAACATAGAAGCATACATAGTGATGCCTATAACTTTTGTCTTTGGTATAAATAAAATGTTTTATCCTATTTATCAAGGTTATATTTGATAATATTTATCTCACCATGAATTATTTTTCATCATGATAAAATATTCCATGGACCTCCTTGTTGGGTTCTAGGCCCAATCATACCCCTAAACCTATCATCAAATCCAGATTCTCTCTTGACCTTACTTGAGGAAGGAAGAATGGGGAGCACAATTCATAATCCCAACATATGTACTGAGATCATGACATTAAAATCTAACTTTACACTATTTGGAGAACATTGGATTCATCAAATGACAAATGTGAGATTTTCAAAACATATATCTTAATCACACGATGTTAAAATAGACCCCTACCCAATGTGGTAATCATAAGATGCCTCATATGTGGAATTTGAGATTACCAAAACCCATGCCCCCATCATAAAACGTTAAACTATAGACTTAGCCTATGTAGTGAACATATGTGCCTCATATGAAAAATATGAGATAGATAAAAGACATTTCCTCAACACAAGATGTTAAACTATAACCTTACCCTATGTAATTAACACATGATGCCTCTTGTAAAAATATTGAGAAGACCAAAACCAATATTATCAAAACATGATGTTAAACTATCACCTTAACCTAAGTGGTGAACATATATTCCCTCATTTAATGAATGTAAGTGGACCATTTACAAACCATCACATGAAGTTAAACTTTAGCCTTACCCTATGTGGTGGACAAAGGATGCCTCATATGTCAAATGTTAAATGACCATAAACAATATACTAAGTACATGATCTTAAATTGTTGCCTTACCCTATTGTTTCATAAATGAATCATTCCTTATATGATAACTATGATATAGATAATCATCCTTAGTAGAGAAGATTCCACCCTTCTCATGTTGGTAACATGCCAAGACACATTCCAGAACAATGTGTGTATTGATTTCCGTTTCCAGGGGAGACATAGGGATCACTAGATCACATATAATGGTCCCAACCTCACATCCATGTAATTTTAGGGTCTTCCCCCTTAGGTTCAGACTAAATCCATTCCAACTAATATGGCCATGCAACACATTTGATCACAGAGTGGAGTGGCCTACAAAGATATCTTCCCAAGAACATCTCCCTCTTCTGATTTTTCACCCCCCATTGATTTGGATCTCTAACATCTTTCCAATTTGAACAATACCTCTTAATAGAAATGTTTCGGGGATTCATTAGATCACCTACCATCATGGGAACAAACACTGAAGAATTAATGATGACATTTGGTGGTTGTTGGGTATTGAACATGGTCAATGGACAACCCACATTTGTACATCCCATCCTTGACCAATGTGGTTGTGAGACCTATGTCAAGAATATGGTTAATAGTGGTCCCCTCCCATAGATCATCCCATTCATTGGTCCAGATCTTGGATGTAAGGATTTAACATCCTTTACATGTTCCTTTACTTTTGTATGAATTTCAGCATTCTATCTTTTACTATCCCACACACTCGAGTATGATAAAAATCTAAGTGAACATCGTTGAGGTTTCCCCAAGTTGTTTATTTCCTGATATTGTGATTTGATTTTAAACAATGAGAACATTATTCCAATTCATGTCTCACACAATAAGCATGGATCACATGGTCATAGGAGTCTATGAGATATTCCCCTAAAGTGAGGTTGAGACTTATCAGCATCCCATAAATGGAGTGCAAAAACGGTTTTTCATAACTCTATGCATATAAACAAAGACCAAATTTCCCAGAATAATGACCTTAAACTATATAAAAATAACCTTTTTTAGTTTAATAATCATGATCTAAACTATTTTGAAGTTATCTCAGAGATATTTCAAGTGACATGCGGCCCCCTTTAGACTCACTCTAAGCATTTGGTGTGACAACTGGGTCCTAGTGACAGCACAAACACACCACCTTTAACATGGTCATTGAGTCCTGGCCCACCAGGTACCACCATTTTCCCAGAAGACATGTGGTCCCCACCCTAGGGCCCACCCACATGCCCAAACGGGTAATCTAACTAATGAAATATACTATAGGGAAACACGTGTTCTTTCTAGTGTGCTTTTTCCTCACTCACAAACACCATAGAAAACATTCCATAAGGTCACCCATCATGATCATGGCCCTAGTAAAATAACTATTAACTATGGAGTTTTAATCAGGTAGGCTCCTAAAAAGGAAGGTTCGCCTTGTTTACATTACTCATATCATTTATTCATTTAAACATTTATCATTCGGGTTGTTACAATCACCCCCATCTAGAGTGAAAGGTTCTCGTTTTGGGCCCTTAATCTCAACCCAAGCATTGTACCATAGTTAAGGCTGGGTTCCTCCCCTGATAACCACTGTAACAACTGGGTCTTGGTGAAAGAACAGACACCCAACTATTAACATGGACATCGGGTATTGTCCTACCAGGTACCACTAATTTCCACACATACATGTTGTCCCCACCTTGGGGCACACCCATGGGCTGCTGGGTCCTGGCCCGCCAGGCACCACTAGTTGCCCTGTAGACACGTAGTACCCACCCTCGGGCCCACCCACATGCCCTAACAGGTCATTTGACTACTGAAAATACTCATATGAAATCACATTTCCTTTCCAGTGGGATTTGTCCTCACTCACACACACCCTGAGAAAATTCCTAGATGGCCACCCATCTTGATCACTACTCCCGACCAAGAACGCTGAACTACAGAGTTCTAATTAGGTAGGCTCCCAAAAAGGAAGGTTCCCCTTGTTGACATGAATAATACCATTTAGTCATTTAACCATTTATCATTTGGGGTGTTACAATCACCCCCTTTAGGGAACAACATCCTCGCTGTGGGCCCTACATCTCAACCCAAGCAATGCATCTCACATAAAATTAGGTACCTCCTAGGATACCAAATTTAGCAACTGGACCCTAATGATAGAACAAACACCCTGCCATTAACATGGTTGTTGGGTCCTAGCTCTCTAGGTAACCCTAGTTGCCCTGAACACACGTGGTCCTCACCCCCGGGCCCACCGACATTCCCGAATGATTAATTTGACTAATGACAGTACCCATAGGCCAACAAAAGTCCTTTCTAGTGTGCTTTTTTCCTCACTCACACACAGCCTAGGAAATATCCCAGTAGTTCACCCATCTGGATCACTACTCTAGGACAAATACACTTAATTGTGGAGTTCTAATCAGGTAGGCTCTTGAAAATGAAGGTGCACCTTGTTGACATTAGTCATATCATTTTGTCATTTAAACCTTCATAATTCTGGGTGTTACATTTGGTATCCTTTATTTCTATTTCACCTGAAGATCATTGAGAGATGTAATTACATCCCTTAGTTAAATCTTTATGGCCTTAATCTACAAAAACCCTTGGTCCAAACATTATGATCTTAAACTATGTGCATTTAATGAATCAATGTTTAATCAATATAAATTCCCTTATTATAATTATTTCATATATTATAATCACATAAAATCACATTAAAAACAAAATAAAAACCACATAAATGAATAATTTATTTAATTAAAGGCATTTCTAGAAGTTAATGAACATATACCAAAGGAATAATAACTTGATATTTGGAATAGAGACATAAGCTTTATGAATACTAAACCAAAAAAATTGAATAGTAACCTCACCAATGAAATTATAAAATAATTTATATATCTTATAAGAGACAATAGGATATAATTATTTCATATTTTAAATAAATAAATATCTTCAAAATTATTTGTTAAGTGTTTTTTATTTTTGTAAGTAATAATTATTTAATTACAATTTTATAAATACCTAAATAATTTTAATGCAAATATATCTTAATTAAATGTATTAATAAATTAGTATTTTTATTTCTTATAATTATATTATTATTTTTTAAGAGAATTTAATGAGACATTAGTTAATTTCTCAAAGTGATATAAAATAAATTATAATTATATATTTGTATTTTTTTGAGTAAATTATGATTTTAATTAAAAATTAAATTTATAATATTTATAAAATTATTTTCATAAAATTGAGTTCATTTTTTAATTCAACACATCTAATAATTACTAGGTTAATGTTTTGGTATTTTTCTAAAATGATTAAATTTAGTGAATAGTAAATAACGATAATTTACGGTATATATACATTATAAGTTAAATACACTATTCATTGACACATGGTTGATTTAAGAATAATTGGTTTGAACTCAAATGATTAAATTACTATATTTAGTCTAAATAATATACACTATTTAATTTCTAGATAAAAATAATAAACTAATGAAATAAATAATGAGAAAACACTCCTCTCCTCCACTATAAATACCACCCCTCGCCACCTCTTCTCCTCACACCACTCATACCTTGAGACATGACCAAATTTTTATAAAAAATCCTACCAAGAACCTACCCCAGAATGAAGAGATTTTTTTCTTAATAAAATACCAAAACCAATCCCCTAAGGAGGTTCCCAATAAGAAGGAATCAAGAGGTAAACCATCTTCCTTTTGTTTTAATTTCTTTCCAAGTTCCTTTATTCTATTTTCTCTCTTAACCTCCACTCATCAAAATGGTATGATAATTAAATTACCTTAAATATACTATAATTTTTTAATCCTAATGGAATAATTTGACGTAATCTATATTTTCCTCTCCACAAATAATAAAAATTAAAACATTATCCGTGATGTGTTAATTTATCACATTCAAAGACAATGATGTTTTAAATTTCTATTACCTTCTTCAAATATGTTCATGAAACCATTTTTAAGGTTTTAAAATATTATATTATATTTATTATATATTTTTAATGTTCAAGAATCATTTTTTCACATGACATTAATTTATAAAATAAAATGAGTTCGGTGTGATCGAAAACGACCAAAATAAACCGAAACAATTATCATTAACTATTTATCTAATGGTTCATCCTTAGGACATAAAACCAAATGATATATAATACCTATTTAACCTATTAAATATCCTTAATAAGATATATTTTCAATTTTGGATAATTACCCCCACTTTTTACGACCATTCGTACATTTCTACAAGTAAACCGATCATGAAAACCAAGGATACCAACGCTCGCAAATGGTTAAATTGAATCTTGTAACCCATAAAAAATTACAAAAATAAACATAAAAAAGATTCATTAAATAAAATACATGTAGAAATTGTTTTATAATTTATAATTAATTAATCTAGTATTATTATCAAGGACATTAAGTTCAAGTGAAAAACACCTTCAATATTAAGCTAAGTGATTCTACTCGAACATCTATTATTACTTTGGGTTATTGTATCCCTATTTTTATATAAATAAAATTATATTTAATTTTTATTTAATTAATATAAATTATGTTTATATGTTCCAAAATCACAAATCAAGATCCATTCATCCTTCTTTTTCGATGATATACTTGTTTTTAAAAGGTTCCCTACTCAATTCTTCCCAATAAGCTGACCTGATTTAAGGAAACTTCTTGAATTCTTACCCTTTTTTGATGTGCACTCTGTAATATGTTTTAATCCACCATAATTTTTCTAAAATCACTCATTTTATTATGAAAAATTTCTTGTTTCACTTTTGGTTTTAAATAAATTATTATTTCCTTATCTTCTTTAAATGCTCTTTAATATTGTCCTTAAATGAGACGGAAATGTTTTAATTATAAAGATCTCTAAAATACTTTTATTACGTGTTATAACTTTAGTTTGACATCACTAGTCATAAAATATTACTATTTTTATTGTTTAATTTCCACATGTGATTTAGTTCCTTTCTTTCATGGAAACGTTCATGACAGACCCATTTATTATGTAATATGACATGATCTTGATACCCAACTATTTCCGTGGGTAACCCTTATGTTTTATTGTTTTTGTATGATTATTTATGAGGAAAAAATATTCATAAACATGTTATTATGGGTTATCTGTCATGACCCGTCCCCTGGGGCCAGTGCCGTGACTACCCCAAGCCCTCCATCCATAGGCTAGGGGCTGGCGACTAACACTGAAGGAGTTTCCCCTAAAATTGGGAAGGAATTTCCCTTATAACTTGTAAGAACACACAACCAAGCACACAACAAGATACAAACTCAAGTAAACTGAATAGTAAACAGAGTGAGCGCGGTAAGTAAAAGGGGCCAGAATACAAGCCCAACTAGAATGTACAAGAAACTGAAAGTACATGTTAACAGGAAAAGCTTATGTGAACACCCGGCAAGGATCCTATCTAAAGGGTAGGTACAACTATCGATTGGTCATCTCTGTGGTACACCTCGTTTAAGGTCCTCTTTTGATCTAGCTTCAGTCCTCGTACTCTCTTCCTCAGTTAGTGTTATCCATCATCTGCACCAAACACAACGAAGTGCAGACATAACCCATGAAGGGGTGAGTATAACGATACTTAGCAGGGACCCCAAGACCCTAAAGGTCTCACATATTCCACAAATGATAAACCAAAAAGCATGAAAATCAACTGACAACCCTCCTTAGGTATATGCCCATACATATACCTAAGTTATCAAGTATACTCATCTCAATCATGAGGAAACACAGAGTCCAACTCAAAAGCCCAAATCTCAACTATTCCACAAAGGAAGGAGTACCACAATGGTAAGTAACACTCAGGTATGCCACACAAAAGAATACCACCAAGGTATTACCACAAAAGAATGTACTACTCAGGTACAGTCTTATCTCACACAAGGTATAACTTAAGTACAACGGTACAAATGATTAGTCGTAAAGTTAGGTCATCTTATTTGGTCAAGAGGATATTATGCTGACCCACATTGGTTCATTAAATTCTAACCCACATAGGATCTCTAGGTGTTGACCCACATATGATCTCTATATGCTAACCCACAGAGGATCGCTGGGTGATGGCCCACACACGATCGCTCGGTGCTGACCCACACAGAATCGCTCAGTGCTAACCCACACAGAATCGCTAGGTGCTGACCCACATAGGATCGCTCAGTGCTGATCCAAACAGGGTCGCTCGGTACTATCACAGACTGGATCGCTCATTGTTGACCCGAACATGATAACTATTCATTCTCCAAGTCACAACCAGCTACTGGGTTCCTACACTAAGCTTGGTCGTCTCTGGGAGGGTCCGCTCCTGAAGACATTGGTCGATACTCCAACTATCATGAAGTCCCACTAAAAAGAATCTGAAATGACCGCCATGTCATAGGGGTCTCAATGCAACAGACTATGTGTCAATCGGACACATGGTCTGTAAGTTATTAGCTTTTTAGTCTGTAGGGCTAGGTTAGATTCGTGCTCGATCTAACCCGAAAGTACCCAAACTTTACCCAAAACTCTAGTGGGGTTATACCAAAGGTACCATACCACTCCAAATCTTAAAGTGTTGTTGAAGGTTTGTCAAACGGACGTCTGGTGCCAAAGTTATGGTCGATTGAGTGAAAATCTCATAGCTAGTTTGGGTTCGGATAGACCTGGCCCGACTTGGCCCGCTGGGTCCGGCCCGGTCCGCACTGGGTGGCATGGGGGCTGCGGTGCGGCATGAGGCCGTGAGGGAGGCGCAGATGTCGTGAGGGTGGCGAAGCCTACAGGGGCCGTGAAGGGTCGCGGGACAGCGAGACGACGGAGGCCGCGAGGCCGGTGGAGGTCGTGGGGCCACGGGACGGAGGAGGTTGTGGGGGTCGAGGAGGGCCCACGGGGCGGCAACGTAACAGGGGTCGTGAGGCCATGGGATGGTGGAGTCCGCGGTGGTCGTAGAGGGACGCAGGGCGGCGATGCCATGAGGTCCTCTATCCAACGAGACGTAGGAGGCTGCGGGGGCCGCAGAGGGCCATGAGACAGCGAGGCTGCGGGGGCCACAAGGTCGCAGAACGGTAAAGGTTGCAGGACGACAGAGGATGCAGGGGGCTGTGGAGGGCAGTGAGGTGGCAAGGATGGTGAAGGCCACAGAGGGTTGTGGAGTGGCGAGGCCGCAGGGGCTGTGAGGCCGCGGGATAACTGAGGTCGCGGGGGCCACATAGGTTTTTGAGGCTACGGGGAGCCGTGGAGGGCCACAGGGGTGGTGAGGCCATGGGATGGTGGCAGCCACAGGGGCCGTGGAGGGTCACATTGCAGTGAGGCCATGGGGAGGCGGTTCGTCATGGCTGGCCGTGTGGCACAGTCATACGTCGTGCCTTCACCGGCAGCCGGCATGACTGGCCACCCTTCGTTTGTCTCCATTTTCATGGTCGGCCGTTGTGCTGGTAGCATTTCTCGAGTTTCACTAGTGCCAAATGCCGGCACCAGTGACCATCACCATCGTGAAGAATTCACAAAAGAACCATAAGGTTTTCGGAGGTGTTGGGCCATGTTTGTTTGGCCCATACCATCCGCGTTAGGGCAGTAACAAGAAACTCAAGGAGAAATATTCAATGTGAGAGCTAAATTAACATTAATCAATTTAAAACACACCCCTACCTCGTCTGTTTCTTGACATCGATGAGGAGGGAAGGACGGTCATCGATTGAAGACATCCCATGTTCGAGGATGTCCTGAGGAAGAAGTCGAAGTTGTGCATTGGCATTCTTCGTTGGACGAGCATTCTTCATTTGAGAAGAAGAATTCCACCAAGGTTCTCTCCCAATTTCCCTTTACCAACACTTCCTCCAATTCCACCAAAAAGAAAAGGTGACCAATATGATATGATTCCCCAATTTAATTGTTGGCACAAATTAAATTGGAATCATAATTACATTGAGGTTGGAATAATAAATTTTGGGGAAACATAAATGTCACCACCCTCATTAAGGAGGGACTTCAAGAGTTTTCTTGCATTAGGAGGGTTCAGGTGGTCCCCACCATTGAATTCAAATTGGGGGTTTTAGGTTTTGTGGTCCCAAACTCCATAACATCACATGAGAGGTTTAGTTCTGGTGGTCCCCACCTTACAACACTCAAATGGGAGGATTAGTTCTAGTGGTCCCCACCTATTAACATTCACATGGGAGTTTCGAAAGAAAATAAAATGTTACACTATTTTATTTTATTTTATTATTCCACAAATAAGTGAAAAACTAACTTCCTCCGTTGACCTACTACGGTTGAGGTGAAGGTCTCCTTAAGTGACTACCGGCTCTAAGATTTCAACGGTGCCCTCAAATTTTAATTCTGAGCACTGGTTCAAAAGATAGAAAAAACCCGCTCACACATTTACTGAACGTACCTAAAAAAGTTCATAAATTTATTCTGGGCACTCCGGGCCTCAAAATCACACACCATCAATTTTCATGGACTCATAAAATTACAATTTAATTAACAAAAATTACATGGAATTTCATGGTCTTTACATTCTCTCCAACTTAGGGCTTTACATCCCCATAAGCCACAACTCAAAACTAGGAAAACAAGTGGGGGTACTGAGCATGAATCTGAGCCTCCCTCTCCCATGCCATCTCCTGGAGGTTCTCTGGCTTCCAAAGAACGTGCACCCGATGTATCGACCACCCATGAAGGACTTGCTCCTCTCGATCCTTAATCTCAAATGGAACCTTCATAAAAGTCTCCCCATCATCGACGTCCAGCTCACCATGGTCAATGATGTGCGAAGAGTCGTTCACGTATCTCCTCAGCTGGGTTACGTGGAAGATTTCATGAACCTGGTACAACTGCAGTGGAGGAGCTGAGCTGTAAGCCATCTCGAAAACTCTAATGGGGACCAGGAAGGGTCTGATGAACCTCAGAGATAACTTGTCGCCTTGGACAAATGTCAACAAACCTCATTGAGGTGAGACCCATAGAAAGACGTGGTCGCCATCCTTGAACTCCAGAGGTCTCCATCTCCTATCATTATATGAATTTTTCCTACTCTGTGTAGTCTTGATCCACTCCTGGATGTCTGCACCTTCTCTGTAGTAGCCCAAACCATCTCTAGTCCCATGAGTGCTGACTCCCCTAGGTCAGTCCAACACAATGGTGATCTACAAGTTCGCCCATACAATTCCTAAAAAGGTTCCATCCCAATGGTGGAGTGATAGCTATCATTGTATGAAAACTCCACTAAAGGAAAGTGATCCTCCCAGCTGCGACCGAAGTTGAGGACGCAAGCACGCAGCATGTCCTCAAGGGTCTGAATAGTCTCCTCAGTCTGGCCATCTGTCTGAGGATGGAAGGCGGTGCTCAAATAAAGTTGCATCCCGAAATCCTCCTACAACCCATTCCATGGCCGGGAAGTAAAATGTACATCACGATCGGAGACAATCATTGAGGGTACTCCATGTAGCCACACAATCTCATGCACATAGAGGCGTCTCAATCTCTCTACTAAACCCAGCTCTCTGATTGGTAGGAAGTGGACTGACTTGGTGAGTCGACCGACAATCACCCTAATCGATTCATGTCCCCTGAATGTATTTGGAAGTTCTATCATGAAGTCCATAGATATCCAATCCCACTTCTACTCTGGGACATCCAATGGCAGAACCAAGCCTGCTGGTACCTGATGCTCCACCTTCACTTGCAGACAAGTGAGGCACCAAGAGACAAACTCTGCAACTGCATTCTTCATTCCCAGCCACCAATGCTGTCATCGGAGATCCTTGTATGTTTTCTCCACTCCTGGATATACCACTAGAGGGGAAGTGTGGAACTCCCTCAATAATTCCTCCTAAAGTGACACTGGTACCATGGTATAGCCTCTGAAGAGGATGACGTGCTCCCCACCTTCAGAAAATCCATCAGGTGCCTATCATGTGAATATCTGAGAACATCGTGTCTCACAGTCAGTGTCCCCATGTTGTGTCTCCCTGACTCACTGAAGAAGTGGGGGACTGACTGTAAGAGACTGAAGAAAAGATCCTCCAACTCAATCCACAAAGGATGTCAGAAAAGCGGCTAGATTCTCTATCGCCTCGCTTAGTAGTTGTATACCAGACCTCATGATGAGTGCATCTGCAAAAACGTTCCCCTTCCCAGGAGTATAGAGTATCTTGAAATCATATTCCTAGAGGAACTCAATCCAACATCACTATCTCAGGTTCAGGTCTTTCTGAGAGAATATATACTGGAGACTTATGATCCAAGTAGACTGTAAAGCATTTTCCCACTAGATAGTGTCGTCGCATCTTCAAGGCGAGGACCACTACTTCTAACTCCAGGTCATGGGTAGCGTAGTTTTTCTCATGCTATCTTAGCTGTCAAGAACCATATGTGATCACTGCTCGCTCCTATATGAGGAAACATCTGAGATGGGTCCCTGATGCATCGCAGTAGACTACGTACCCTACGCCCTCCTCTAAAAGCCTCAAGAAGGGGGAACTAGTCATCCTATGCCTTAGATCTTGAAAACTCTACTGGAATATCTCCGACCACACAAAGGGTTTCCCCTTCTTTGTCAGTGCTGAATGTGGTGCTGCAACTCTGGAGAAATCTGGAACAAATCTCCGATAGTATATGGCCAATCCTAGGAAACTTTTTACCTCTGTCACACTCCTGGGTGGCTCCCAAGAAAGTACTACCTCAATCTACACTTGATCCACTACAACTCCATCCTGCGATATGACATGTCCCAGAAAGTGAACCTCTCATATCCAGAACAAGAACTTCGAGAGCTTACCATAAAGCTTGTTCTCTCAAAGTGTGTCGAGTACTACCTGCAAATGATAAGCATGATCCTCTTTAGTAGTCGAGTAGATCAGAATGTCATCGATGAAGACTACTACAAAGCGATCAAGGTATGGTTGAAAGATCATGTTCATGAGTCCCATGAACACTTCTGGTGCGTTGGTCATGCCAAATGTCATAACCAAGAACTCATAATGGTCATACCGACATCTGAAAACTATCTTCTGCACATCCTCATCTCATACTCTGAGATGGTGATAACCTGATTTGAGGTCTATCTTCAAGAACCACCATGCTCCTTTCAGCTGATCAAAGAGTTCGTCAATCCTTGAAGTGGGTACATGTTCTTCACGGTCACCTAGTTCTGGTGCCAATAGTCAACACAAAGACTCAAGCTTTCATCCACCTTCTTGGTGAACAGAATTAGGGCTGCCCAAGGAGATAAACTGGGTTGAATGAATCCCTTCCCTTGCAATCCCTCTAGTTGTACCCCCAGATCATGAAGCTCCATGGGAGCCATCCAATATGCTGGTGTAGATATCGGTTCCGTCCTAGGGTATAAGTCAATGTAAAATTCCACCTCTCTACGAGGAGATAGACCCCGAACATCATCAGGGAAGACATCCGTGTACTGTCCCACCACTTCAGGGTAACTCAGAATCTCCACATAAACTGTTTTGAGGGTAAGGCTAGCCAATTGATGAGTGATTGGCTACACTCTCCTCTGGTTAAGTCCATCATGTGCTTCCAAGGCTCCCTTCTCACTGGTGAAGGTAAACCTAGTCCCATCTGTGTGGACACACCGCAATTTGTGCCAAATACAGTCTATCTGAGCATGGACTATTGATAACTAGTCCATACCAAAGATGACTTCTTAAGGCCTCATTGCCACTACTAGGATATCTCATCCGAAGCTCTCACCTCCTAGAGTAATATCACACTGTCGGCACTAGTGCGTAATCACTGAATCCGCTACCGAGGAGTCTCTAGCCGTAATGATAGAGCCAACGACTCCGTCGGAATCTCTGTGCTCTAAATGAGGGTAGTGGCAATAAAAGAATGATTGGAACCTGTGTCTATAAGTACTGCAGCTATGGTAGAGTAGACACAGATCGTACAATGTTTCATCTCTGGAGCACCATGGTAATAGGCCTCAGCTGTCTGGAGCTGAGCTTGCATTTTTCCACCTACTCCCTGTGGTCTGGGTGGACCACCTGGTGGTGGTTCCGGTAGCATCTCAAATCGTCGCCCATTTCTAGAAACATGACCTGCTCCTCTACCACGTCCACCTGCTCCCTATAGACCACCTCGATCGAAACTATATCTCTGCCTGGTCAGTTCTTCAACAGTATGCTGATCATCCGTATGACGGGTCGGATAGTCATGAGCCATGTGACCCTGCCCACCGCATGCGTAACACTACCCGCTCCTCGCATGACTGGATCTACCTCGGGTGCCCCACACAACCAACCCCGAATCACACGGTCATACAGCTATGGGTATGGTCCTGTTTGACCTCTATGACATCTGTCTACTGCCAGCTATGGAAGACTCTACTACGTGACGTCCGGTGGTGGGCCTCACTACTAGTGACTGCTCAACAAGAAAATTATCCACTAAGAGGGCTCTCTCTAACACCCCTTCATGTTTTGGGATGCTATGTGAAATCATCGAAGCCCTGATCTCTCGCCTGAGTCCTTGCTCGAAGGTTCAGGCCCAAAATAATGGGTCATGCATCATATCTGCTGAGTAATGTAAAATAAAGGTGAACATTGTTGAATAATAAGATACGGTCATGCTTCCCTCCTACAGATGAAGATGCTCTTGTATGCGCACTGCACAAAAATTCGTTGGGACAAACTCTGCCTGAAATAGGATCTCTAAGTATACCTCGAAAAGCGTCACCTTATCATGAACTTGGAACATCAAGCTCCACCATCTGCCTACTACTTCTTAAATAGGGCTGGATGCAAGGATCACTATGAGATCAGATAGTGTCCCTACCAGTTGGAAAACTCTCACTACAGCCTCCATCCAATCCTCAGCCACATGCGGGTCCATCTCTACCCTATACCTAGGTGGCCTCTTGTACTGGAACTTGTACAGCATGCTCAAGCGGTGTGCATTATCTGCTATTGGGCCTAGTGGCATCGGTGTCCCAATAGGTAATGGTACCGCTGGTGCCTCTACTGAAAAAGGGCCATGTACCAAGGCCTCATTGCTCAGTAGGATATCAATGCATACTATATCTGGAACCCTAGCTAGCTATCTGCATCGAGGCATCTTGAAAAGAAACAGCTACACCACAGTCAATAAGTTTTACCTACCAAGTTGACTCAAATAGATCACAAATAAAACTCTACAAACCACACACACAATCAGTGTTTTCATGCAATGACTCAGAAATTAGAAGTCAGGTTCCTTGTGTATAGATACGTCAGCCGCTGCACCAACACTGGATTCCCCGAATTGATAACTATACTCACTACCCTTAATAATGTTTCCATTAAAAAGAAAGATCAAATCCCTATGTTCTACGGTAGAACCGACTCCTCGGGTACCAATTTGTCACGACCCGTCCCCCGGGGCCCGTGTCGTGACTACCCCAAGCCCACCTTCCATAGGCTAGGGGATGGTGACTAGAACCGAAGGTGTTTCTCCTAAAACTAGGAAGGAATTTCCTTTATAACCTATAAGAACACGCAACCAAGCACACAAAAAGATACAAACTCAAGTAAACTGAACTGTAAATAGAGTGAGAACAGTAAGTAAAAGGTTCGTGGATACTAGCCCAACGGGAAAGTACAAGAAACTGAAAGTACAAGTAAACTGGAACAACTCCTGTGAACACCCCCATGGATCCTACCTAATGGGTTGGTACAGCTCTCGATCGGTAGTCTCGGCGGTACGCCTCATCTAAGTTCCTCCTCCAAGCTAGCTCTAGGCCTGGTACTCTCATCTTCAGTAAGTGTTGTCCATCGTCTGCACCAAACACAACGAAGTGTGGGAATAACCAATGCATGGGTCAGTATAATGACACTCATTAGGGACTCCGAGACCCTCAAGCTCTCACAAAATCCACAAAGTATAAACCACAAAGCATGAAAATCAACTGACCACCCTACTTAGGAATTTGGCCATACATATACCTTACTTATCAAGTATACTGATCTCAATAATGAGGAAACACAGAGTCCAACTCAAAAGTCCAAAGATCAAGTATTCCACAAAGGAAGGAGTTCCATGATGGTAAGTACCACTCAAGTATGCCACATATATGAATACCACCAAGGTATTACCACAAAGGAATGTTCCGCTCAGGTATGGACTCATCTCACACGAGGTATAACTTAAGTAAAAAAGTACATATGATTAGTCGTAAAGTTAGACCGTCTTATTATGTCAAGAGGCTCTGCTGCTGACCCATATAGGTTTTCTCAGTGCTGACCCACATAGGATGGCTATGTGCTAACCCACATAGGATCTCTAGGTGCTGACCCACACAAGATCACTCGGTGCCGACCCACACAGGATCGCTCGGTGCGGACCCACAGGGGATCACTCGGTGTTGACCCACAGAAGATCGCTAGGTGCTGACCCACTCAGTATCGATCGTTACTGACGTAGATAGGTTTGTTCGTTGCTAACCCGCACATGATCGCTATTCATTCTTCACGTCACAGCCAACTACTGGGTTCCCGCACTAATCTTGATCATCTCTAGGAAGGTCCACTCCTCAAGCCACTGGTCGATACTCCAACTACCATGAAGTCCCATGAAGAAATGTCTCAAAGTACTGCCATATCATAGGGGTCTCGATGCAATAGACAGTGCGTCAATCGGATGCTCGGTCTGTAAGTTATCAGCCTTTTAGTCTCGAGGGCCTGGTTGGATTCTTTCTTGATCCAACCCAACCATACCCCAACTTTACCCAAAAAACCAATGGGGGTATACCAAAGGGAAATTATCACTTAAAGACATACATTACCATTTATGTTTTGTCAAATGGATTCCTGGTGCCAAAGTTATGGCCGATAGAGCGAAAGGCTCGTAGCTAGTACGGGACCGATCCGACCCGACCTGACCCAGCCTGGACCGACCTAGCCTAGATTGGGTTGACCCGCCCTACTAGGTCTAGCCCAGCCCACTCTGGGAAGTGCGGGGGCTGCAGAGCGGCGTGATTCCACGAGGGCAGCACAGATTCCACGAGGGTGGCAAAGGCCTTGAAGGACTGTGGGGTCGTGGAGTCTGCGGTGGCCACAAGGCCGCCAGACGGTAGAGGCTGTGGGGGCCGCTGAAGGTTGTAGGGTGGTAAGACTGTGGGTCCTGAGAGGCTATGTGATGTAGGAGGCCACATGGTCGATGAAGGGTCGTGAGGCGACGAGGGCGATGAGGGTTTCGGGGGTGGTGAGGCTAAGGGACAGCAGAGGTCGCGGGGACTACGGAGGGTCGCGCGGCTGCAAGGCTGCGGGGGGCTTTGGAGGGACGTAGGGTGGCAGCCCACCATGGCGAGCTGTGCGGCGGGGTCGCACATCGTGCCTACACCGGTGGCCGGTTGGACCAGCCACCCTCCGTTTTTCATCTTCTTCATGGCCGGTCGTGGTTCCATCAGCGGTTCTCGAGTACCACCGGTGCCAAATGCAGGAACCGGTTGACATCACCATCGTGAAGAACACTCAAAATAACCATAAGTTTTGTGTATGGCATAGTCCATGTTTTTTTGTCCCGTAACCTCCGCGTTAGGGTGGTAACAAGCGGCTTAAAGGGAAGGATTTAATGTGAGAGTAAAAGTAACCTTTATCAATTTAAAACACACCCCTACCTTATTCGTTTGTTGACGTCGATGAGGAGGGAAGGACGGTCGTCGATTGAAGACGTCCCACATTGGAGGATGTCCCAAGGAAGAATTTGAAGTCATGCATCAAAATTCTTTGTTAGAGGATCATTCTTCGTTGAAGAAGAATAATTTTTCCAAGGTTCTATCCCAATTTCCCTTTGCCAACAGTTCCCCCAATTCCACCAAAAAGAAAAGGTAGCCAATATGATATGTTTCCCAAATTTAATTGTTGGCACAAATTAAAATGGCATCATAATTACATTGAGGTTGGCATAATAAAGTTTGGGGAAACCTAAAGGACACCTCCTATATTAAAGAGGGTGTTCAAGAGGTTTCTCACGTTAGGAGGGTTCGGGTGGTCCCCATCCTTAAATTAAAATTGGGGGTTTTAGGTTCAGTGGTCCCCACCTCCATAACCTCACATGGGAGGTTTAGTTATGGTGGTCCCCACATCTCAACCCACAAATGGGAGGTTTAGTTCTAGTAGTTTCCACCTCTTAACATCCACATGGGAGTTTCAAATGAAAATAAATTGTTACATAATTTTATTTTATTTTCTTCTTTCACGAATAAGTGAAAAACTAACTTCCACCATCAACCTACTCCGATTGAGGTGAAGGTATCCTTAAGAAACTACTGGCATTGTGAGTTCAACGGTGCCCTTAGATTTTAATTCTGAGCACCAGTTCAAAATTTATAAAAAATCCGCTCACACGTTTACTGAACATTCCCAAAAAAAGTTCAGAAATTAATTTCGGGCACTCTGGGCCTCAGAATCACCCGCCATTAATTTTCACAGACTCGTAAAATTCCCATTTAATTAAATAAAATTACCTATAATTTCTGGTGCATTAAATTATCCTAGATTTCACTCCAAATAATTGGGTATTTTTTAGTCTCATCAGATATTATGTTCAATGGTCTTGGTGGTTATACTTGACTCATGATCCATGTGCAATGATGTTGGTGGTTAACAATGACTCATGGTTCTCTATGTCAAATGATCCTTGACTTGTGATAAAGTAATGTTTTATGTTTCTTTAAAATTAATCTGAATCCATGATTATGTGATATCATGTTATGACTCATTATATTTAATCATGTTCCATTACTTCTTGTATCATTATATTTTTCCTTCTAACCCATGTACTAGGATTTACTCTTATATTTATTCCATTACTTGGATTTTATCTCATCTCTTTCTTCATGTTATCCCCATGTTATCCTATACTGATGTAAGGGCTCAAAATAATTTAGGAGACCTTTATTAAGATTAAATAAAAGATGTTATTATTTTGGAATCATGTTGTTTTATTATGTACCTTATCCCCAAAAGAATACACTTTACGATCCTTGGCTTATATTTTGGTGTTTAATTATACTGAAAATCATGTAATTATATGTGTAAAATGATAGTTTTTATATATTTGGTATTATAGGAGAATGTTTAGTTATTTTGGGGGACTATGAGTGGATCACTTTACATGAACCTTGGGGATAATACTAAGTATGAGAAAACATCCCTAAACATTGGTATGTATAGAGTAAGTGGTTTATAAAGAAAATACATCCTTGTTTGGATACTAAAAGTGGAAAAATTTCAAAAATAGATGTACATAGGAGTGAAAACCCCAAAACGGTGTTCTGGTCTAGTCTTAGGGTAACCTGGTACATAATAAAGGGCCTTACTTCGCACCTGGTTTGACACTCTTAGGGGATAATCTTTGGTAAATTCATAAGATTATTACAAATCATTATTAGAGGACAAAAAAACATCCATAAGTAAATATTTTATGAAATATATCATGGATAACCTAGATGGAAACCTAGGTAATCATAAGTTAGGATATAATTTTCCTCTACAATGTTTTCCCTTTATGTTCAAATTTGATTTTTTATTATGTTAATTAGTTAATTATCCTAGCCCCTTAAATCCACTTTCCTTATCTTAGATATTGGAAGGAAATATAAGAACAAGTTCTAAAAATAAATTTGATATGGAATATGATGATTACCATAATGAAATTCCATATATGATGGGAACAGGTGATCATAACATTATGATGGTACATTCTCAGCTGGTTTATGTTATGAATAATAACATGAATTGTGTATAATTACATCATTATACATGGAAAGTGACAGTTAACAATGAATCCTTCATGTAGCAAAGACCTATCAAGTTTAGTAGTTATTTTGATCCCATCCTTGTAGAATAGTAGATTAACTCTATTGAAAAGATATTCCCCTTCCTCCAGTTCTCAGAATAATAAAATTTTATGCCTGAAGTTTATCATTTTATGGGGAAGCTGGTTAGTGGTGGACACTGATAAAAAATAAAAAATGCAAATGAAAACAATTATTCCATGGATTGGGAGGAATTCTATAAAACATTTTTCAAAAATATTTTCCCCAAACCCTCTGTTTCAAGAAGAGAGAAAGAGTTCCTTAGACTTAAATAGTAGGAATATGAGTCTATCAGGGTGTGTGAATAAAACTTTACAAGGATGGAAATATATGGACCTGAACTTATCATGAATACTAAAATCAAGTTTGATCTCTTCTTTAGAGAACTAATGTCGAGTCTATGAAGAGTATTTGTGATTCGAGACTTCAATATTTCTAAGAAGATTCCCCATTTTTTCATCAAGATTGAAATGGAGATTAGAGACTATTAATGGTCTCATGTGCCCTGTGAAAAAAAGTAGAAAATGGAGTCTAATATGTGTGGAATAGTAATTAAATCCAATGATGAAAAATGGATGAATCTACCACATGTCAAATATGTATAAGGAAGCATCCTAGGAACAACTTAAGGTGATCCAGGACATGCTTAAAATGTAAAATAATAGGGAATATGACTATCAACTAGTGAAGGGATATGAAGAATTCGAAGAAAATAGATGGAGAAAGGGAGGTTCATATCAATTAATAGCTTGTAGTGTAGTGTTTAAACTACAAGGAACAGGGGATTTTTTGAACCAATTACCTAAGTTGTCGATTGTTGGGGGAAATCAACAATATCATACAAGGAAACAAGGAAGCTCTAATGTTATCACTAATACTGAGATGGAGATAAAAAATGATGTGGTGACAATTAAGTTGATTATTCATTCAAGAATATAGAATGTTCTATTTGATTCTGGTTCTACACATTATTTCATATGTTGAAAGTTTAGTAGGACTACTCAAACACTACCTCAAAATATGGAGGTTGAGTTCTCTATGAGAAAAGAAAACGGTGAAATTATTTCATCCAAAGTATATTACTCCTCCCAGGTTATTGATTATGGACTTAACCTAGAAACAAATCTCATCATACTTCATTTGGTAGAGTTTGATTCTATTTTGGGAATAGATTGGATACCTTTATACAAATGCAAAATCCACTTTCAGGAAAGGAAGATCGCTCATCACATACCAAAGAATCCTCTAATTCTTTAAAAGTGTAATGAAGAAGATGAATATCATTCAGAATCAACATATCTTGTAAGTATATTAGTACCTTATGAGAAATCATATCTCTCTCAAATGATTGTGACAAATGGGATGATCATGCTCAATGACATTCCCATCATGATGGATTACATTGATGTATTCCCTTATGAATTTCTTGGTTTTCCTTCTATTCGAGAGGTTGAGATCAAAATTTAACTTATTCATTGATCTCTAACTATATCAATGTAACCTTATATAATAGCCACCATTGTGTTGGAAGAGATGAAGAAGAAGTTACATGAGTATCTGAATAAGGGTTTTATACGCGTGAGTGATTCATCAGGGAGTACTCCAGTCCTCATCATCAAGAAGACATATGGGTCATTGAACCTATGGATTGTTTATCATGAGCTCAATAACATCACTATAAAGAATAATTACCCCTTCCTCAGATAAATAAAAAAAAATTCAAATACGTGGGGCTAGTTATTTCTCGAAGGTGGCCCTTGAGTCAGGATATATCTAATTATAGGTGATGAGTGAAGATATTCCCAAGACTGCCTTTCTAGTGAGGTACATACACTATAATTTCTTATTTATTCCTTTAATAATAACTAATTATATAGAAATGTTCATGGATTAATGAACAGATTCTTTAGATATTACCTCGAGACATTTGGGGTAGTATTTATTGATGTTATTTTGATATACTCCCAGAGCATGGAGAAACATGAGGATCATTTGAGTATTATGCTAAAAATGTTGTAAAGGGAGAAAATACATGAAAATTATAGTAAATTTGAGTTATTTATGGAGGAGGTATCATTATTAAGTAATTTTATCACTAGAAATGGAATATCTATGGACCCTTCCAAGACAAAGGCAATTGAAGAGTGGCCTAGACCAACATCTGTAATAGAGATCCCTAGTTTCCTTGGCCAAGATGAGTTTTACTGATGATTTGTGAATAAAATATCATAATTTTCAAACCCAATAACCAAGCTGACATAGAATGGGGTTAATATTGTATGGACTCAAGAATGTAAGGAATTCTTTAAGGAGCTCAAAAAGAGTTTTATCACTGTGCCAATACTCAGAGTCCCTATAAGGGGAGCACTATTTGTGGTATATCGTGATTATTAAATTAAATACATAGGTTGTGTACTGATGAAAAATGATAATTTGGAAGTATATACCTCAAGGTTGTTGAAAATTCACAAGAAAAACTATCATACGCATGATTCGGAGTTATTGGTTGCTATCTTTTCATGGAAAATCATATAAGATTATCTCTATGGGGAGTAGTGTGAGAAATTTACTGATCACAAGAGTATAAAATATATATTCACATATATTTAGATTAATATAAGGTCATGATTATAGTTAGAGTTCATCAAGAATTATTACTATTCAATCCACTACTATCCTGGTAAAGCAAACAAGATGGAATATGCTCTAAGTAGAAAGGATCATGAATCTTTATGAATGATGATAATTGAGAAGGATAAAATCTTATTATATTTGAAAAGTATAGACATGGGAATCATAAAGGAAGGAACATCATCAATTCTTTCTCAAATGATTTCTCAACCATCCCTTATGGAGAAAACAGAGATTGCACAAAGGAATGTTGTGGAAATTCAGGAAAATGTAGAAACTATTAGGAATAAGAAATCCTCAATGTTCATGATTAATGAGGAAAGAGTCAGAATATTTGGGTCATGACTGTGTATACCATCCAATCTAGAGATAAAAAAAGATCTTTGGAATGATGCACATATATCATCCTTCTCTATTCACCCAGGGATCATAAAGATATATCATGACCTCCAGGAGAAAGTTTGGTAGGACAATATGAAAAAGTAGATCGCTGAATAAACATCAATATTTCTTGATTTTCAAAAAGGTAATTCTAAAAATAAAAATTCTAAAGATATGACGAAACCAATGTCCATAAAAAAATGGATGTTAGAGAACATAATCATAGACATTTACACTAGAATTATAATGACATACATTGGAAACAATTCCATATGGGTTATTGTGGATTGTCACACAAAGACAACTCTCTTAATCAAAATCCAAGAGGACTTCAAACATTATCAACATTCATAGATATACATAAAACATGTGGTAAGGATAAATGGAGTATCGCTATCGATTTTATCAGATTGATATCTAAGACTCCCCTCCATGTTTTGGAATAGTCTCATACATGATCCGAACACTGAGTTGAACATTAGTAGGACCTATCATCCTCAAATGGATGGCCAATATGAGTGAATGTTTCAAAAACTAGAATAAATGTTGAGAGAATGTTCTATAAACATTAAATTGTGATGTGACCAAAATCATCCAATGGTTGAGTTCTCATACAACAATAGTTTCCACTCGATCATCTGAATTTCTCCATATGAATCCCTTTATGGGAAAATGTGCAGAAGACCAATATGATGGGATGATGTTGGTGATTGTAAGATTCTAGGTCCTGAAATGGTTGAAGAAATGTATGAAAATGTGAAAATCATTTAGCATCCCATCAAGTTATCCCAAAGTCGAAAAACGTGTTATGTATACAATCATCTATGGGACCTTGATTTTAAAGTAGAAGGAAAGGTATTTCTTTAAATATCTCCATGGAAGAGGATAATGATATTTTTTATGTAATGTAAGTTAAGTGATAGTTATGTTGGCCCCTTTGAGATTCTTGATCATGTTGTAGATGTGGCCTACCAACTAGAACTTTCACCTACCATGTCTAAATTCTATGATGTATTCCATTTGTCAATCTTAAGGAAGTAAATACCAGATCCTTCACATGTACTGACATCATAGGGGGTATAGTTGGGGAATGATATTTCTTATGAGGAGAATCTATTGAAGATCATTGATCATACAGATAAAGTTCTAAATAACAAGATCACTCACCTGGTTAAATTACTTTGGTGGAATAATATTTAAAAAGAGCCAACATGGGAACCAAAAACATTGATAGAGGAGAAGTACCTACACATGTTTCCACTTTAGTGTGTAAAAAAAAATTGAGGGAGAATTTTCATAAGGGTCGATAAACGTAACAACCCAAAGAATAATCAATGGAAATTCATTTCTTATAATTATTTTATATAGTATAATCCCGTAGAATCACATTAAGAACACACAAAAAAACATTATAAAAGAAGAATTAGTAAAAGAGAAGGAATTTCTAGAAGTTAGAGAACATATACCAAAGTAATGGTAACTTGACCATTGGAATAGTGACATGACCCTTATGAATAGTAAACTAGAAAATTGAATAGTAGCCTCACTAATGAAAGTATAAATAGAATTTATCTATCTTATATGTGGCAATATGATATAATTATAGCATAATATAACTAAATAAATATTTTAAAAATGATTAATTAATTTTCGGTATTTTTGAGAGTCATAAATACTTAAATTCAATTTTATAAATAATTTAATAAATAAAAAAGAAAATTTATGTTCATGAAATGTATTCATAAATTAGTAATTTTTTTTCTTATTATTTTAATATAATTTTATGATACCTTAGTTAACATTTCAAAGTGATATAAAATCACTTATAGTTAAAAATATTTATTTTCAAGTAAATTGAGATTTTAATTAAAATTAAAATTTATTATATTTTCGATTTAAAAAAAAATATTTTTGAATTATATACATTTAAAAATGTTTAGGAGAAATTTTTTGGATTTTTATGAAATACTTAAATTTGCTGGGAATAGTAAAATACGGTAATTTACTATTTATATACATTATAAGTTAAATACACTATTAATTGATTCATGGATGAATTAATTATAATTAGTTATAAATAACAACATATAATTACTATATTTAGTATCAAGAATCAACACAATTTATTTTCATGAGAAAAATATTAATATAATGAATTCAATAATGAGAAAACACCCCTCTCCTCCACAATAAATACCACCCTCCCACCTCCTTTCCTCACACCTCTAAAGCCCTGTTCCAAGTCAAAATCTAGGTCAAATATCCTCCCAATACCCTACCCCATTTCCATGAGATATTGGTATTACTAAAATAAAAAAACCAATCCCAAAAGGAGGTTCTCAAGAGGAAGGAATCAAGAGTTAAAACCATTTTCCTTTTCTTTAAATTTATTTTAATGTTCCTATATTTTATTTTGGTCTCCCAAAATCCCCTCATACAAATGGTATGATAACTCCAAAACCTTATATATACTATAATTTTGTTATATAAGGGAATAATTCATCATAATTTCTTTTCCAACTCCTTTTATACTAAAAATGAAAACATCATTTATGATGTGTTAATTTATCACATTCAAGGATGAAGAAGTTTTGAATTTCTATTACCATATTCAAGGATAGTAAGGAAACCATTTTTATGGTTGAAACATATTATAATATATGTATTACATCTCATTTAATGTTATGGAATCATTTTGTACACATGATATTATTTTAATGAACAAAATTATCACGTTCTGATTTAAAACCACAAAAAATAAACCCAAACGATTATAATTAACTATTTATCTAATGATTCATCCTCATGAAATAAATAAAAATTATATAAAAGACCCATTTAACCTATTTAAGATCATTAATAAAATATAAGTTCAATTATGTATAATTATCCCCACTTTATATGACCTTTCATACATGTATACAAGTAAATTGATCATTAAAATCAAGGAAACCAATGCTCCCAAAAAATGAAATTGAATCTCCTAACCCATCAAAAAGTCTATAAAAGAACTTAATATTGTTATAATAAATAAAATAAATGTATAAATGGTTCTGGACTTATCAATTAATGAATATAATTTAATTATCCTAGATATTAAGATCAAGTGATGAAGACCTTCATACTTGAGGTAAAGGGATCTCCCAAACCACCATTATTCCTTTAGGTTATTATTTCTCTCTTTTTACCCAAATTATATTATTTTTTATATTTATGTACATGTTGAAAATTATTTGTATATTTTTCAAAATCATGTATCAAGATACATTCATCCTTATATTTCATTGATAAACATGTTTTTAAAAGGATCCCTACTAAATTCTTCCGGATATGCAAGCCCAATTTATGGGAACCTCACAAATTCTTACACAATTTCATTTGAACACTATAATCTATTTTAAGACACAATTATTTTTATAAAATAACTTATTTTATTATGAAATCATTTTTGGTTCATTTATAGATTTAAAAAAACATTATTCCATTTTCTTCTTTAAATTCTCTTTAATATTTTCATTAAAATGTACTAAAATGTTTTAATTCTTATGTTCTTTAAATACTCTCTTTACATATTATCACTTACGTCTAAAATCACTAATCATGATCTATGCCTATTTTAAATTATGAATTTCCTTGTATTATTTCATTCCTTTATTTCATGGAAACATTTATGATATGGCCATTTATTGTTCTTTATGACATGATTTTGATACCCAATGCTATCCAAGGGTAACCCTTTTATCGGATTGTTTCTGTATGATTATTTATGTGTAAAACATATTCCGGAACATATTATGATGGTTTTGCCTAGATAGTGATCCAACTAATTGGGTAATGTTTAGTCTCATGAAACATCATGTGCAATGGTCTTGGTGGTTAGCCTTCACTCATGCTCCATGTGGAACGATCTTAGTGGTTAGCCAAGACTCATTCTACTATATGTTCAAAGAGCTTTGATTAATGAAAAAGTCATGTTTTATGTTGCTTAAAATCACTATTAATCAATGATTATATTATCCCATGTTATGATTCCTTATATTTAATCATGTTTTATTCCTCTTTATATCATTGTATTATGCCTCCTAACCCATGTGATAATATTTATTCTTATGTTTATTCCCTTACTAGGATTTTAGATCATCCTTTTTTCATGTTATCCCAAGGTTATACTATATTGTTGTAAGTGATAAAATTATGTTAGGACCTATATATGAGTATTCAGTAATATATATTCTTATTTTGGATTTGTGATGTTTAATTATGTACCTATTCTCCATGACACTAGACTTTATGATCCTTGCCATGTAATTTTATATTTAGTTATTCATAAAATAATTAAATGATATGTTTAAAAAGATATGGTTTCTATAGTGAACCAATCCACCTTTGGCCCCCAATTCACATTTCATTTACTCTCCCCTAATATAGAGGAAATCTATTTCCCCCATTCCCCCACCCCATCCCCACTCAATAGGACTTTATCTTTATGTAGTTGTTATCCCACTAAATCATGTTCTAAAAATGATTTTGGATTGATTACCAACCCATTGGATACAAAGTTATTCATAGAACTTTTTTTTCAGGCCCATCTACAAATTCACCATCAGTTGAGGTCATATTCATTTACAGTTTTCCTTCAAAATCCAAATATAATGACTGGAAATGAGAGTAATATATATGGTAAAATCCATCCTTAACCCTCCTATCATGATTGGTCTTATCCCCCATCATACCATCAAAAACACCAAGGATTATCCCAAACCATTATTATAATTAAAACCGTAAACAATTCACAACATCTACATCCAATTGGAATGACTATAAACTACCCAAGTCCAGAGGCACAAATATAAGTTGGGTTGAAAAATAACAAGGTAAATCAAAATAAGAGTTGAACAATCACCTTCCAAGAAACTCATTTAGTTTGAAAAATAATGGTGGTGTGGATATAGAGGTATTAATCATATGAATATAATTTATAATAATGAAAAAAAAAACCTGGATTTTCTCTTTAGAATCACAGAGAGTTTGCTTAATATCTAGAGAAGGCGCCCCGACTCTTTTATCCATGACCAGTTTATGAGGATGAATTACCATCAATATTGTTCTAGAGAAATGAATTATATTTCATCCAACCTATAAAAGAAAAATAAATGGAATTTTCTTGGGAATAAAGAAGATTACTTGAGGAAAGGGACTGTAAGGTATCCACATCTAGGGCCTCTAATGAGAATTCCACTACCATGGACCATTCGATGTTGGTCAGCACAATGACAGCCACCTTGGGATTTATCAAAACCATGTTTCTAAAGGATGTATTTCGAAAAAACTGGGTATATATCGAAACATTCAAAAATTATTAATACCCTTAAAGGAATGTTGTAGATAGCATCTAGAGATTCACTTTGGTAAAGAATGAGTATCTAAATGACAAACCATCCGAGAAGGCATCCCCACTAACTTAGGGAACTACTGCTATAATTATAGGGTGAGGCCCAAAATATATGACCAGGAAGGATGAGGCATTATGATCTACCCATTAGGCTTCTTATAAATATTCCTCTTTTATTGTGGTCTTGGGAGAAGACCTTAAGATGGACTCTCTGGTGCTTATCAAGGCGATCTTTTCATCCTTATTAGAGTTCACCTTTCTAACCTCATCCTATTCCTGTATGATTCCATATTATAGGATATATATATTTAATAAATTAAATTTGAAATGTGGAGTTTCAAGAAATTACATCCCCAAATAAGAGACCAGTTTGTTCATCTTCCTTATGAGTAATTATACCACTCATCGGGGATCTTTTTTGGTCAGTTTTAGATCCCCATAACTCCTCATCATTGGATCCATATGAATTGGAACTGGTAGGTGGGATATATTGGTTCTGTGAATCAATGGAGATTTTATCCAGAGGCCCCTCACCAAACATTACATTCACCCAAGGAGTGGTAGTCTCACCCTCCCCACATTAGCAAGTAAATGTGTCTATGTGCACTAGGTACTCAGACCAATCCTGGACAATCACTCGAGTCATGGTCTTCATGATTCCATCAATTGAAATATTGATCCTCTCTTGGGTTATCCTCTACCATAGATTCAACATTGTCTAAGATAGAAGAAACACCCCAATAGAATACAAAATTCAAGGAAGTAGGCATCATCGACCAATTTTAACATGTAGTGAAGCTTCTTCCTAGGGGCCTCCTCAAACCAGATCTCCCCCATATTGGAGTTTGTTTCTTACTCCTATGGCTTTATTTAATGGATAAACACACCTTTAAGAGGTTAAGGTTCTATCTAACCCTAATCTCTTATTATCAAACAATATTGATACCTCAAACTCGAGTGCTCGCATTGATTTTTGGATCATCTCCCACCCTGTTGCACCTATGGTTTATCTGATGACACAATCACCCTAACTAGCTAGAATAGGATCACCACTGGGTAAACCACATTCCAATTTCCCTTATATATTAGGGGGAGGTTATAATCAATGTAGGTAGGGGATAACATAATTTTTCCTAGATTCAATGAGTTGTAAACAACCACCATATCTTACCAATTATATAGGGGTGACACTCTTAATAATCCCCTAAACATACTCACTTCACCTTCTTCTGAATTCCTAGTAATTTTCAAGAAACTTATCATGGAGTGTGTGGTTCCCAGTAAGAGTTTCCATCAATCCTTAAAAATATTAGTCCACCATATAAATCCTAATGATATACCATATGCTCTAATTTCCCCTCCAAATTGTCGACTAACTTTTCAAAAGGGTTTCGGAAAGGATGAAAATTAAAACTCCCATGGATTTATATTTTCTCTATCAACCCAATCTTGTTGATCATATAGAGAACCAGGTATTTCATGCATAAATATTACAACTAATTAGAAGAATATTAAATAAATAAAAATATAATCCACACCATAACTATCGTGGTTTATATTGTTTTGAAACTAGATATACAACCATCTAATTTTATGATTTATAATTAGTATCTCCCATATATGTCATCCCTCATAGTACTCTTTATAGGTATACCATACTAAATAATTTATTCATTACTTGGGGAAATGAAATATTGTAAAAGGGTGAGATAAATGATCAGTAAGGGTGAAAATGGGAGATAACAATCAAGTATCATAAGAAAACATAAGATAAGCATAAGGGTATGATATCATGACCATGACATTCAAAGAAAACATCCAATCTAAAAAAATCCTAAACATTAGTTAAGGAATAAAAATCTTTCTTTTCAAAAGGCACGAATCATAATAATTAAAACACATCATTACTCAATCATGAACCATAATTTCATGTCACAAATGTGTGTGGAATAATCATATGCATATATTCCAGTTCCAATCTAATGGATAAATACCAATACCATCAGATTATTCTTAAATACTTATTTCACTAGTGGATCGAGCACATAGAATTATTTCCCATAATGTATCAAGCACTTCGACATGTTTCCCATAACTATCGTATTTGATATCATACATTACATAATGAATTATAGGGAGATATATGCCCAACAAATCAAATTATGAAAACCTTATATATGTGTACTCTGGGATCATAAATCATTCATCATATCAAAACCCATGAAAAGAAATTGATTTCAAAAACACCTCATTAGAGAATTACCAATGTAAATAGGTTTCATTAACATTTATCATCATAATCATAAACCATCTAGGTAAATAATAATGATTTTATATGTGGATATTAACCATATAAAGTTATAATCCCAATTAAGGGATGTTGTATTTGATTAATATAGATAGAATAAATGGTCATTAAATCTTTCATGACAAAAATACCTTTTCAAATTTAAAAATAACTTTTCAAAATATGAAAACTACACATTAAAGAAAGAAACCAAATTTTTTTAAAATATTATTATGTACCCTTAAAAAAATACTCAAATAATTGAGGCATCGTGATGATGTTAAATTCCGTATTGGTCATATAAGTTAAAATAACAGTCCATTAATATTTAAAAAACATCAAATAAATTCTTCATTCAGAAAATGACAAAGAGATTCCTTTCAAACCATTTTTTAAAACATAAAAAGGGTCAAAATGACTTCAAAGAATAAAATTAGTATTTTAAAAACCCAATTTATAACATATTTAGTTTACATTGATATGGAATAAAAGTGTTTTTTTATTGAATAGATAAATGAAGTAGATTTTCCATAAAATAGTATTTTCAGTGTATTGAGTACATAATGTGATAAAAATTGAAGGAAAAAATTATTTTCAAAAAATAACTATTAGAGAATACAAATAAAGGTATTTATAAGATAATAATGATATAATTTCATCAATGTTAATTAATTTATAAAAATACCAATTATAATAGGATTGAAGCATACAACCCTTACCTCAATTCTCATATTTCCTCATTCATATTAAAACCTTCTATTTAATAATTATGTATTCATTAAACCTTTATAGAATAATAATATTCATATCTATCATACCATATATGATTTATTTATTAAATATTATCACCCATTTATCAATAATGTTTTATTAAAATTGCTATTATGGATGATAACTTCTTTTTTTCAGAATGTTCCGGTTGGGTAGTCCTAGTCCTTATAAGTTGATCATGGTTCCATCATTTACATAATATTAATCATGGTATAAAAATATTTTATATTCATTATATACATATTTATAGTCATTCAAAAAATAATTGATAGAAAAATAAATTATACGGTTCATTGAGATGATAGGTGATATGTATGCATGAATGTTGATTCAATTTTTTTACTGATGGAATGAAAGAAATTTATATAATAATTCACCATAAAATCATTATTATATCATTAATATCATATATATTTATAAAATAAATCCTAATTACCATCCAAATAAAATATAAATGAAAAATTAATCACATCACATTCTAGAGGTGGTAGTCAACACGTAAACATAAACAATGTTATCGATTCCTAGAGGAATAACTGGTGATTAGGTAGATGTGATATTATAAATAAATAATTATAATTATATCATAAATATCACATGTAAACATTAAACCCTAAATAATACTCTTCCATCAAACATGGTGATAAAAGATGAATTGTATCACTACGTGGAGATAGTAAGTCATATGTATGGATGAGTGATAATTTCACTTCTTGTTTGATAGGAACGAGCATGTATAAAAGTGTGTTCATGAACCTCATAAAATTTCATGATAATGATTGTAATAGAGTTGTTATGTTAGGATAAATAATATATATTTTTATTTTTAAAGGATTATTAGAAAATAAAGTGATTAGTTATAGAGATTACCACTTCTTGGAATGGACTTCTTTAGATCTCTTATAAAGAAAACTGGGGTTAGTCGTTTGGGAAGAACAAATCCCAAATGTGATAAATTTTACAAAGTTTACTATTTATGTTGGAAAAATCTAAAAGGGCCCTATTTTACCAAATTTGGACATCATGAATCTAAATATGTAATCCATTTAATCAAATTCAATACATATAAGTGGTAGAAATTAATTTGAAAAATAATCTTCCAAAAAACGATGAGAACTACTTTTTAGAAAAATAGATTTTTAATCATAGATCTTGGTTTATTCTTTTCCCATGCATCTAAAAATATTAATTGAATTATAAAATATTGTATTTAATAAATAATATATTAATTTAATTAAAATATTTCTTCAAAAGTGATTGATTTAATTTATTAAAAAAATGCATTTTTCACAATAAAACATTTTTTTAAAAAAAATCCCTTTTTTACATATAAATTATTTTTTACAAAAAACTAAAATATAAAATTAATTATAATTATTTGAATTAGATTTTTTAAAATATAATAGATGTAATTATTTATTTATAACATTTTATTAAAAATATTACCTTTTATATTCTTGAATAAAAAATACTATTTTCAATAAAAATCATAATTTTTAATATTCACTTGAAGATCAATATTTAAAGAATCCATCAAATTAAACATTATTTTATTTTCATATATTAATTTAAAAAAATTAGTTAGTTTTATGAAATATCATTTTTAAAAGTTTCATAAATTGAACATAACATATTCTCACAAAAATTAATAAAATCATTTAGAAGTAAATCCATTTATTAAGCATAATATAAAATTTCTAACATTTTAATAATTATTTTAGATGAAATAATCAATAAATTATTATTTAATAAGATCATTTTATATATATCATAATGTAATTATTCCTATTCATATATTCCATATTAACGGTTAGGTTCTAATGTCCACGTCATAATTTTTTAGTAATATATCAGGGTTCGTTTAAACTAAGATTTCAATATAATAAATGTTGTTGAAGATAAAATATAATTAAGGAGAAAAATTATCTAAAATATCATGTTGTTACATTACCCGCTAATTAATTTATCCCTTGCTATTTTATATATTTTTTTGGTAATCATATTTTTTATATTTTGAAGTTCCGTTGATGAAAATCCACATTGTAAAATTTTTTAATAAAACATCCCAATAAAAACCGGAAATAAGATGTATAGAGGTTGAAAAAAATTATTTCTAAGTTGGATAACATAAAATAGAAGTGAAAATAAAGACATTGTTGGGAAAAATTACACCCTAGGGTAAAAAGAGAGTGATAGAGAACACTATTTGGAGAAGGTTAACAACCATAAAACATTGAATTAGTGAGAAATTAAAATAATATCAATTCATTGGAATTGAATGTTAAAGGAAATAATATTTTTTAATATGATTGTTTTCATATAGTTGAGGAATTAAATTAAAATATACACTAAATACATATTGAAATATTCTTAATTGTGATGTATAATTTAATCCATCATTCAATTAACTTTACAATCTCATGAATTTATTAAATTGATGAGAATTGAAGATGAAAAATATTTCTTTTTAATGCTATAAAATAAACTTCTAACTAATCAAAAAACACATATGAATATATTCCTCATATCTTTTTCAATTAAAAAAATATAATAATTTTTATCAAAAGATAATTCTAATAACGAATAAACCTTGAAATAATACATTTAAATCCTGAATGAAAACACTTGTTCCACTTAGATCAATTCAATATGTAACTCCAAAAACTAAATTACATCAATAACCACAACTTTAAAGATATTTTTAACCTCAATGACTATTTTATACCCTTAAACATAAATCTTATGTAATTTAATTTAATTTTACACAAGTAATCTTTCATGGCATATCCCATATTAATTCTAAGGGTAACATATACCACAAACCCATGGAAGTACTCCCAAATATCATTAATCTTCATCATAAATCACTATATAATCTTTTAATTTAGTAAATTTAATTAAAATAACATGGATAAAATTTAGAAACTAACCTGAAATGTAATCCATAACATGACCATAAATATCTCTCAACATATCACATTGTCAAAAATCACTTTTTAACCATCAAAATTATCTATTTCTCATAGTCTAGTAGGACATAATTAATTTGACATAAAATAATATAACAACCAAAAATAGTTATTCAAACATGAATATGGTATTCTTAATAATACCTAGTAAAAGTTTCAAATCACTTCCTAATCCCATAATGAAAAAAATGAATGGGACAATTAATGACATTGAACAGGTGGTAATACTTTAGAATATAAACCCATGACGGTATCCATAATTTTTAAGTTAACCTTATATAAAAACATATATGCATCCAAAATTTACACATTCATTATTTGTTAAATATGGTCCAAACTACTAAATGTTTTCGATAAATCCAAAATTTCAATAGGCATCATCAATGATGACCTAAATATCTTTTTATCAAATAATGAAATGCTATTAATATTACTAATAGTATCAACTTCAATAATATATTTATCTAGACAATAAATTATTAACATAACATCACACACATATTAAGGATTATATTTCCCTTAATAATATGTTCTCTATGAAATATCACCTTAATAGTAAATCACTTTTATTGGTTATTAGTAATATTCAAAATTTGTTTTCAAATCCTTAAAGAAAAGAAATTATGGAACATTCCTTTTTTATTATTTTTTGACCATAATATCATTAGTATAACATGTATACAATATAATTCTTGATTCTAAATATATAAAAATAATAATCATCCAACTTCCATTATAATCTATTAACTAAGCCTAATCATCTTATTCCATGATACTTATTTTATAGAATATCAAACATAAATCATGTGTTGAGAACCACAAACTTAAATTTAATCATGATTATTACTTTTGACATTTTTAATACAATTAAAATGACGCATACCTTTCACATGTCATTGGTAGTTTCTTCATCATTATCAGTAAAACCATTAATCATACAACATTTCTGATTCTCTTCTAGAGATTTCCACTCAGTGAATTTATTTCCATGATTTCCATACATTCCACATTTAAAACCTTAAACTATCAAGAATAACTTTGGGGACCATTTTTCATATCCATTTTACTAACAAAATTTTCATTCTTTTTCTTAACAATTATAGGTTAACAATCCTTGTATTCCATATTCAAAACATATCCCCTTTCCTATGATACATTCATTTGAGTGATTCTTCCCTCATTAAATATATGTTTAAAGTTTTATCATCTTTCTTATATAGTCTTTATGAAACTACATATTTATTGTCTTAGATATATTAGGGAAGTAAAAATAGTATATATTTGAAAAAATAAAATCAGATATATTTTTATGAATAGTCCCTTTTTTAAATTCTATCTCTTCTTTCAATTGGTTACTCATGAGGTATAACATTACATTTATCATCACATTCAATATTAGCATAACTCATTTGGGTTATATCAAATGAATAAAACCAAAAAACATAGTTTGTATAATAATAATCATAGTGGGAAACAACATAATCATGTAAAATCATTTAAAGGATGTATAAATCATGACATATTGTTTTGTTACAATTTTGGTTTAACCTAGGTCATTCATGATCATTACCAAAATATTAGTATTTTATGAAACTTATAGAACTATATTTAGGGTTATCAAAAATGTTTTCTAAACCTAATCTCAAAATATTGAATAATCCTTCTTGTATACCAACAATTGTGAACGAATCATTTCACACAGATATATTACATCTAATTAGATAACTATTCAATATAAAACAATATGATGTAATCAGAAACCATAAATGTTTATATTCATTTAAAAATCTATATAATAACTTCTTATTTTATGAATGTATTCAAATAAATTTCATAAAGATCTTCCCTCATATTATTGTTCATAGATACACCCAAATAAAATAATTTTTCATAACTTAGGAATATCAAATATAAAAAATGAGTGATCTCATATTCTTATTAAGGGTAAAATTGGAGATAATAATAAATTATATCATAATATAATAATATAAGAATAGGGGTATAAGATCATAACCATAACATTCAACGATTATACCCAATATGAAAATGATCATAGGAGTGAGTTATAAAATAAAACATCAACATGTAAATAGATATGAATCATAAGAATGAGAACTACTCAAATCCTAATCATTAACCATATGTTCATGTCATAAATGTTTGTTACACCATCATAAGTATATAAAACATTTCATATGTCATGGTTAACTACAAAGACCATCAGATTCAGAATCAATACCTTTTTCTAATAGTGGATCATGTACATTGAAATGTTTACCATAACAGAACAAGCACTTTGACTTGTTTTTCAAACTGAATCAAGAACATCGACTTGTTTCCCATACCTATATCATGAGATATGATAAATTACCTCATGAATTGTAGGTATACAAATATCCCACCCATAATATAATCAAAACCATAAATATATATTCCATAGGACCATAAGACATTCATCTTATTGGAACCTATTAGAAAATGGGATTCAGAAACACTTCATCATAGTAGAACCCATGGAAATGGATTTCATAAACATATTTCATCATAATAATAATTCTTTTAAAGAAATAATGAGGTTGGAATACATGGATCATAATCCCACAAAATCATAATTATAATCTCGGGTTTTTTTTCATTTATGAATAATGACACTATTAAACGGTCATTAAAATATTTTAGAGTAAAATACCCTTTCAAATTTTAAAATTATATTTAAAAATATAAAAATGATCACAAAATATGAAATTAATTTTATTTTAAAATAAAAGCATACTCATATGAATGAATCTTAAAATTATTAGGTTTCGTGTAGGTGGTAAATTCTATTCATACATTATAAGTTTAAAATACATTCTCTTCACATTATTTGAAAAAAGTAAAAATGTTCCTCATTCGAAAAATGAAAAAATGATTCCCTTAAAAAATTAGAGTAAATTTTTTTAAAAAAATTATAAATTTATTTTAAAAATAATAAAATTTGTTTTTAAAAACACTCGTTAATTTTTTTTAGAAAACATGGATATTGAATAAAAAAATTTGATTGAAGAGAGAGATGAAAATGATTTTCCAAAAAAACATATTTTCGGTCTCTTGAGTACATATGGTGAGTAAAATTAATTAAAATTATCTATATTACCTAGATAACTATATGATAATATAATTAAAAGGATTCATCATATAAGTTTCATAAAATTTCATCCATGGAAATTAAAGTATAAAAATCTTGATTAAAATAGGATTGAAACATAAATCCCTAACCTCAAGTATTGGATTTCCCCGTTCAAGTTAAAAAAACCTATATAATAAAAATGGATTTATTTTATTTGTATTATAAAACCATATTAATATATATCATACCATTTATGATTTATTTATGACATATATTCACCTATTTATTATAATTTTCTATTAAAATCATTGTTCTACATGATAGCTGCTTCATTTTCGAACCATGTTTTGATTCATAAGTCATGGTACTTATACTATGATCAGGGTTCCATAATTTAAATAATTTTAATCATGTAATTAAAATAATATATATTAATTTGTTCATATTTATAGTCATTCATAAATGGTAGAGATATGAAAATGAAAAAACACTATTTGTTGGGATGGTAGGTCGTACCTATGCAGAACATTGTTTCCATTTTTTGATTGATGGACTGAAAGAAAGGTAAATCAAAATTAAATTATCCAAAATAATTATTAAATAATATATATATCAAATATATTCATAAAATTCATCTTTATTATCATCAATTATAAATATAAATGAAAAATGGATCACATTACTTCATGGAGGTTATAGTTCACATGTACACACGAAAGGCATTATCAATTCCCAAAGGATTGGATGGTAAGTATGTTGATGTGATATTATTGTTAAATAAGTATAATTATGTCCTAAATTTTATATTTAATCATTAAACACATCATAATACCTATCAATAAGATAGATATATATATATATATTAAAAATTAATTGAATCACTATATGGAGATGGTAAGCCGTATGTATGCGTGGGAAATACATTCACTTCTAGTTTGATGGGGAATAGGGTGAATAATTGTGTTTTAATAATTAAAATAAAATGTTAGAAAATTTATTATAATTAATTTATTATTATTTGATACATACCATAGATTTCTAAATGGTAATTACAATTAGAAAAGATTGTGACTGGTTAAGGCGTTTACCTCTTTCTTAAAACTTCTCCTTTAGAACTACTCTAAAGGGTTATAGGGATGGTATTTTTGGAATAAAAAACCTCTATGATGTGGATAGGTAATTTTACAAGGTAAATTGGTAGATTTGGGTAAATAAATAAAGAAGAAAATTGTGTAAATAATTGATGGGTATGTTCTCTTCTATAATTGAGGTGAGGGGATCTTTAGAAATTTCTCAAAACGATTAAATTATAATAAAGTAAATCTTTAGAAAAATGCCTTTAAATGGCCATATATTTGATGATAAATTATGATATGTTTTTAATACCTTAAATAAATATAATTTGTTCATTTTTTGGTGTCATTTTTATCAATATCATTTTGACTAACCCTTAAAAAATATTTAATTCTAACAACGGTATGAAATTTATCAATATTAAATTGTTTCATTTTTTAATTATAATGTAAACCATGTCCCATAAAAGGGAACATAATTAAATTTTATAATCTATCATATCTAAATTATCTTATTTATAAAATTTTATTTTTTTAAATCATTAGAAAAATACTGTTTTTATAAAATATCATAATTGTCAATATTTTCACTACTAATTCAATTTAACATTAAATGAATCTATAAAATTTGGTTATTGAAATATAATGATTTGAAAAAACTTTAATATTTTATAAATATAAATAAAATTCATATTTCACATTAATGAATTCAAATTATTCCAATTGTAATAATTGTAAATAATCTATTATTTTTTATTATTAATTGATGAAATAGTGCATCAATGTTTCATAAGAAATTAACATCATTATGTAATTAATAAAAATTAAATATAATTTCTTATCTGGAATATAATTTTTTTAGCCTAAATATAGACGCTTATATTCATTCATAAGATACTTTTTCCCAATGTGGACATATAATAAATATTGAAGATGAAGAGAGTCAAATTTTCTAACTTTTTTATTAAAATAATACAAAATTCATTTACACGGACACATTTCTATTAAAAAAATAACTTTCATATATATTGTGTAAAATTTTTAATTAAGTTAATGAAATAATAATTAAAATGAAAAATTATATCCTTATCACTTAGTTTAAACCTCAATTTACCCTATTTATCCTTTACCGAAGTGAGAATTTTACCATGATTACTATTAATATTGGTCAAAACTAAAAGAGGATTATTTTTTGAAATTGGACATAATAGTTCCAAATATTGAATTTGTTTTATCTAATTAAATACATATTATTGGAATTATTTAAATTAGAAAAAATATATTCTTTCAAAACTCAAAGAAAAATCATTTTAGAGAAATACAATTTTAATCATAAACAATTTTTTATTCCTTTCAAAGCCATAGAAAAATAATAAATGATTGTTAAAATATTTGAATGAATATATAATATATTAATTTGAATAAAATATTTAAACAAAAATTATCAAATTCATTTATTATGTTAAAAACACATTGCACACATAAATATATTTTTTACAGACAAATGTCTTTTTATGTATAAAAATATTTTTTCACCAAATCCTAACATAAAATTCAGTCAATTGAAGTTAATTGGATTATGTATAATATAATAGTACTAATTTTTCTTTTAAAACTTTTTTAAAAATATTCTCTTTGTACATGCTTGAAATAAAAATACATTTTTCAATAGGAAATCAATATTTTTCACTATTCACTTGAAAATAAAACTTTTCAAAAAAATATAGAAATTCAATCTATCGTTATGTTGATATGATGATTTAAAAAAATTGGTTAGATTTATATAATAATTACTAAAATTTAGTTAGTATTATGAAATAAAACTAATGAAAGTTTAAATAATTAAATATAACATTTTATCAAAAGAGAAATAAAAATGTTTGATGAAAATAAAACTTTAAAGCATAACATAGGTGTTCAAAAAAATTGAAAGACTATTTTCTAAAAATTAATAAATAAATTTATATTTAAATGTATATTTTTATATATCTCATACTTATTTTAATCCAATTTATACATATCAATTTAATGGTTATGTTTTAACGGTCACATAAATATATTTTTATAATATATCATTGTTCGTTTGAACTCAGTGTTACGTGTAACACAAGATATATATGAAAAAAATAAATTAAATATATTTTTTTCTAAAATTTTAGTGTGTTATAAATAATCACTGATAAATCCATGGTGATGTTGAGAAGAAAAGGCCACAGTGCAGCGTTTAGGGCATAACAGCTTTTGGAAATTCATAACCCCCCTCCCACGGAAGTGCATCATGATTCATCCATGAAGAAACTAGAGTGGAATGTAGATATATTGAGGTATGTACCCATATAATTCGACCTAAATTATGGTAGTTTTAGGAAAGTAACGGTACCCCTCAATTCACATGGTTTCTATATTCTATGATTACTGACATCAATAGTGTCTCAGGTCATAGGCTAATGTTGGTGTCACTAACTGCTAGAATCTAACCACCTGGGAAGGTGTCCAAGAATGACTTATACCTGATATCCAAATTCTATTCCTTACTACTGTATCACCATTCTTGTTATAAATCCTCTTCCATGATCATCTAGTACGACCCCATCCTCCTCCTACGTAATTATTCTAGACACCTCCTTTTCGGCCCCAATATTTTCACAGACAGTGTATTATAGAACAAACCCAACCACTTATTGAATGAAATATCTCTTTTAAAGATAGGGCCAGGCTTCAACATCTGGGTAAATCGGTCTATGAGGGTTGTCACTGCAACTGGTGTTTTCTCTCTATTACCCCATGTTTGGGGCTCTAGGATGAACTCATCATACTGAAACCACATCAGGAGGATCCCAACAATGAGATGTAGATACCATAAGCTGATTCACACCTCCTCGTGATGAAGGTTGAATGTGTTCATGTCTGGGGACTACATGTAAAGTATATCTTTCATCAATTCTTATTATTGATAGATTAAGAATTAGGATGTCCACAGTGCTTAAAATAAACTAATATTCCCAAACCTAGACTCTTCCTATTTGTATGTAAACTGCACATAGTATTACCATTCCCACACATTAGGGAAATTTATTTTGGCTCGTAGATCTCAGTCCCCATGCCATACTATGTGGTTGTTTCATATTTTATTTTGGATAAATCTCCTATAATGTGTGAGAAATAACTCATCTATTGGATTGTCCTCAATTAATATCACTTTTCTCCCACTCAAGGTGTAAAATACAGTAATCGCATACTCTATTATTGGTCATAGTAAAACATTGATATTCCAGCGATTCATCTCATCGTGATAAGTGAACCATAATCTTAGCATTTTTAATTCCATGTTTGGGATAGCCACATCATCCAACATCGAGGAATTGTATAATAGAATACTTTCACTCAAAAAATATCTTTTCTAAACCTCTTTTTTTGACTCATAAGATTCATATTTTTAGAAATAAATATAAAATCCTATTTAATTGTTATATTATTGATCCATTTATGCCTCTTAGTAGCAGCTGCAATGGCAGTCACATGGGTAGCTTGATCGGCCATTTCTGGGATCAGAGTATTCACTGAGGGAGAGTGAAAAAACTGGATTCTGTTTCATGTAAGGGTACAAAATTCAGAAACCTCAGGGCACATTCCTACAAATGATCCCTGAATATTGAAAAAAACACATCTTAAGGAGTAGTAGCAGGAACATCACAATAATTCTCTAGAATTTGGGAAAACTATCTGAGTTATAAAAATGATAGAGATCCTATCATGCATACAAGTCTTGTGAATGGATGAGACCCATGTTCAACTATTTGTAGATCAATGTACCATGACTTTCTGCAAATATATCCATTTTGTGGGAAACATGTCAAAAGTTTCATACTACAGTAATAAATTGCCTAAAAATTAATCATTTTTCTCAAAACTTGACCATCGGGTTCCATGTTAGCACCAATTCTTAGGGGAGCATTTATTAGTTATGAAAACAAGTATCTACATGAAATTAGGGTTTTATTTTAAAATATCAATGAATCCCAAGCTAAGGAACAATCATTAATCTATGAAAGAAAGTGAGAGTAAATTATTGGCATCACGCACAACTTAATATTTCATATCTCAACTGAATTCCAGGAAAATGTGATGTTGAAGAGGAAAATTCTAATGGGAATCCATAAAGAACCCAAAAATAATATTGTGGGGCATGAAAAATAAATTTCCACATATTTAAACCATAGCATTGGCACATAATATTTTTTTAGATAGGCGTCGTTGAAACATAGACTTTGGTGATCCTAATCCGGCGATAGATACATGTGACACACATCATAATTTTTTTTCAATAGAAGGCATGTTGAATTATAGAACACTCCAATTTTGACTATAAATAGAGAATAACCCCACCAACACCACTACAACAACCATTTGAGTGGGATATATGGATTTCAAAGCACTATCTCTCGCTTATTCAATCCCCACTTCCATGACATAATGAAACTCTCAACTTACATAAATATCGAATGGTAGAGAACACATGTCAATGGCCTTCAATTGTCCTAAAATTGGTATGGATAATTTTTTGAATTTCCTCACAAAAATTACCTAGAAGGATGGGATATTTGTTAAAAAATAATCTACCATAAAGTAACTACAAATTTCACATAACTCCAATAATTGGGTGAACATATTCCTCAAAGCTTCATGCAGTGACCTTTTGTTAGAGTCTATGGCTCGCAAAACCCCATTTTCTTACAAAACCCTATAATTTTTTCTTAATAAATATCAGTTCCTTGAACTGATCTCTCTTTTCACTGAGAATAACAGCATGAAATTCTAGTGATCAGGTTCTTTACTACACTATGACCCGGTCTACCCATTCCCCAATCATTTGTGTGACTATTATCATTAGCTTTTGTGTCCACCTATATCACTTAAATAATGTCCTAGAAAGTTATATATCCTTTTCATCATAATAATAGGAATAATTAATATTTTTTCTCTTTATGCATAGTAACTCTAACGGTGAGATCCACATTTTCTACTTCACTATTCTTGTTTTTATGGTACCCTCCACCCAAATGAATCTCCACAATATGCATATAATCCATGAATTTTAAATCACACATGGAAAGAACATTCCATTCCTATTGATGGGGATAATTTTGTATCATTTTATCCTACCTAGAGATGGTCTCCATGGGTATGGTCTAGATGACATCCAGGTATCATGACATAAAAATAACTTTACCAATTTCCCATTCGTACAATGTTAAACTACAAAAAACATCCTCATTACATGATGTAAAGATATAGTCTTACTAGGTGTAACAAGAAAAAGATGTAATGTGCAAGGAATTAATGGGATTACATCCTCTCTAAAACCATCAAATCTTACCCCCATCCTCAACATCTTCAATTTATAACAGTTACACCATCCCTAGATATCACCCTTTTCTGAACACAAGAATTATTAATACATGATGTTAAACCTAATTGACCAATCCCATTACATGACTTCAAAATGTTCCTTCAAACTACGTGGGTTTTGATCCCTATTTCCTAATAGTGTATATAGGATAGATTCATGGGGTTTAATCCTAACACCTTAATATTACCATCAAATCTACATTTCTTACCCTTAGTCATCAGAAATAAAAAAAATTGATCATCTCCCATATGGGAACACACTTCATCTATCTAACCAATCCCCACTAGATGTTAGATAGTTGACCTAGATATACCCACATGACATTAAACCATTAAACAATGTGTCCCTACCAGATGTTTAACCTATGAACTACTTATCCCAAAAATATTTTGGACTTATGTCAAACCTATCCCAAAAATATGTTAAACATGTGACCTAATTTTCCTCACAAGATGAGAAACTTGTCACCAAATTTTCCCTATAAGATATTTAACCTATGAATTACCTATCCCCAAAAGAAATTAAAACTTTGACCAACCTCTCCACACAAGAAATTGAATCTAGGTAATATCTATCTCCACAAGTCCTTAAACCTGCGACCCACCTAAAATATCTACCCCATATAGTAAACATGGGTTTTTTTGAGGCATAAGATCCATATGCCTTGTGGACCAAGAATCAACAACCCCATGTGTAACATGAGATTCCATGGGATTCATACCTAAGATACCTTTCACATGGTATTCCCTCAAATATTAGGAATATGTTATAGGTTCCCAATATACTTAACATATAAGAATTTCTAAAAATTCCCAACATTACCATTTAATCCAATTGTAGGTCACATCTTTATCATGGCAGATGTAGTGTAATTAACAAGTACCGACCTCAATATGGATTTGGGACTATGTTTCTAGAAAATTTCACAGATAATTGAGTGATACATATTCTAGGAAATGATCTATATAAAAGAATACATGGAAGGACTAATTGGAATCCCATCACCCCATTTTGATCAAGGATCGAACATCACCAATGATAGTAGTAGAGGATTCTCAACTTTAGGAAGTAGGAATAAGGGGTAAGAAAATGGTGTGTCACCATAGATGATGGAAGACCCATCAAAACTCATTAAAAAATATATACTCGACAATATATTCACCCGCATCCCTTGATGGAAATGGAAAATATTTTGTTGTTAACCCATTTGGTGTAAGTACTTCTAATTTCAATAAGGAATTTGTATCCTTCGTGACTTTTGTATCACCTACCTCTTCTATCAATTGAAATGAATATAAGTTTGATCCTAAAACTCTAGTTCATGTGTAGTTCCCATTTGAATCAAATTATTCAATGCAACTGATAAGCAAGTGTCCCCTATTTATCACACTAAGCATAACTCTTGTAATATTAGGGACTTGAGTCATTCATGTCACTAGAATAATCAAAATTCTACATTGGGCCTCCTATTCTGGTGTAATCACCAACAAGACTAAAATATTAAGACATTGATTACCATTTTTATGGTATATATAGGAAACCCCTCTAAGGCCCAAAACCAATATCTTCAACCCATCAAAACTCTTATTGGGACACATTTAAAAGGATATCATTCCCTTACATGGAGGGTTACACTCCTTTTGAATCTTATCAATTTTCAAGGGATGATCATGTCTAAGTCACACACCATACATTGTTTGTAACCATTCGCATATCCATAAATTTCATATGATGTTAAACTATATGGTTTGGTTGTTATCACATGAACTTAAAAGGTAAAATGTGATCTGTTAAGTATGAATGAACTATGTGGGTTTTGATTACTTTTATAAAGATGCATAAGGAACCCATCTGGGGGCCTGATCCTAACAAAAAAACAAAAAAAAAACTAACACTCGAGATGATGATGATTTCTATAGCACCCAGTTGTGTAGCTTAAAACCATATTTTCTTAAATTCATGCATAAAAAATAATAATACTAACCAAATGATAAACCTCATATGCATAGATATGGTTCCACTGATAGAGAAACACTGATACATATAGATGGTTCCATTAATGGAGAACCTCTGATAGAAACAGATGGTCAACTAATTGAGAATCTCAAAAATATACCGATGGTCACAAATGTATATGTTAACAATAAATTTCAAACATAAAGGGGTCACCTATCCCAAATTTGGGTTTGTATATATATTCACGAATATGTCTTAAATCTAGATGAGATTCCTAGGGTAGGTTGTAATTTTCCCTAAAAGTGCATGATGGTCCATATCTCCCATTATCTCGACCAATGAGACTCTCCAAGTGTCATTAATAAAACACTACATTGAACTCCTACCTTACGAAATCGTTTTTATAGTTCCCTATAGATGTCAGAAACACTAAGTTTTTATGGTTCCATGAACAGACACCACTAGAAACATTATAAACATCATTAGTAATTTCTTACATATGGATATCTTCAGTGTCCTCTAGTGTTAAAAAAATAGTTTACCTAAAATGAATAATTTATTAACCCAAATTACTACATTTCCCACACATTAAGATCTTTTGTCTTGAAAAATGAGAAAGCATTGATCCCTCTATTGACCCTTTAAAGAAATCATTCATGTATGTCTTTTTCAACTTGTTATTATACTTTGAAGGGCTCCCTTTTTTTTGTTACAAACCCTCAGGAACATCCCCCAAAACTCCCCTTGATTCAAATAACAACATACCAATAACAACAAACATATGCATCTACTATCGTATGAATCAGGTCCTCATCAAATCATTGGACACTATCTACTACCCAGAACCCTAAATAACTGGTTGAAAATTAAACAATTATGGAGTACTTCCTTAATAGTATGATCTATGATTTTGGGCATGCACATGAATTCGTCCAAGACATGGATCCTCACAAAAATTTCTTTCATTAATGAAGTGTGGAGAAGAAGAACAAGGAACCCATTTCTAATTTAGACCATTTATAGAGCCTCTCCCTAAATGTTTTATAGTATACCTCCCATATCTCATGGGGTTGGACTAGAATATTTAATATAGATTCACCCCTTCATAAGAGCCACTTCAAAGGGATCCATACAATATTATCCATCATTTACCTTATAAGGAACCAAGCCCTTAGCCTGTTGAGTAAACCACCCCACATATCACAGGTCAGGTCACCCTTATCTAAGCCCCCAATATAGATTTACAAGGTTAGAGGGACATAATCAATTGGGAGTGAGAATATTTCCCCAATTCCACTAATATATTCCAAAAAATATATTTTGGAAGAAACATTAATGTAGGAACACATCCATTTCTTCACCCAACATGCCTTGCAACATATTATGGAAGAACTAGAAGATGTTTTTGGTATATCTGGACAATGATTAGGGGTAGGTGTACATTTCCACCCCCACACATGAATCTCATTGGTATATTCTAGTGGTAATAGGAGGAAAAGATTTGGAATACATTACTATTCCAATCATGTAATGTGAATAATTACCCTTCCAGCATCAAATTTTCTTTAGAACAACCTAATATAAATAATATGTTAAAAATATAACACTTCATATATTCTACAAATCTATCTACATATCGTGACTACTATAGCAGTCTGGGGGTAGACACTCTTCCTCCCCCACCTTCAGAGTATATCATAAACATATTCTAAAGTCTACTAAAGTGTTGAAACATATCTTTCTTCAATATAAGATGTTAATTGGTAGACTCCCTAGATAAATGGACAATAGTATCATGAACATGTTCTTATTCCAACTTGTGTTCATCGTCTCTTTCCAATAGATTCCATTTGGAAGTCACACATTCATTACAAAATTATAAAAATTTATTGGAATATTCAAGAAACAACATGGGATCTGGAGTCCATTAGTAGGCCCACCTACCTACTAATTTGAATGTTGGTGTTATTATGTCCGTCAAACATTAAATAATGGAATCTCATTATCCCAATGACTTGACTCCAAATAAATTTATTAGAAATTTCATTTTTAATTTTCCCCCCAAAAATGTTTCCATCTGTTCCACTAGATTCCCTACATTGAAAATTTCCCATGAAGGATTATATCATTTTCCTACTGAGATCAACCATGTGAAAAATTTTATTGATAGGTTTTATATAATCCCTCCTTGTGTTAGGAAGAACAAATAGAAATAAGGTCTAACTGTTCCATTTTATACCTGACATTGGTATATTTTTCAGGGCTCCTCCCTATGGTCAGATGTATATTTGGGATGGTAGTCCGACCTATGATTGAATTTTAAGTGGATTCTATACATATAATGATATATAATTTCAATTGGAACAGACTCCTCTTTCGGAATCAACTATGAGAACTCCATCATATCACATGTCACTTGAGAAGATGAGTCCAGCTATGCTTGATGACTTGTCCTTGATAATGGGTTATTATATCTCATCCCAAAGCAACTTTCCTTATCAGAATCAACCTTGGATCACTTAGCATCCACTAAAATAGAGAATGTTATCATAAACCCTTACTTTCATAACAATGTATTTGGGAAATGACACCATTAGTTGGGGAAATAAATAAATCTACCATAGATGAAGAATAAAACACATTTACTATGGGGAAATAATTGGATAAAGATAACATAATTGTAATGTTTTTAACTCTAGAAACCCCTCAATAATATATTCTAAAAATATTTATTTAGTAATTCATATATTATGTTCATCTGAATATTTCAATGTATCTTCACCACATAAAATAAAAATTATTACCATATGAGGGATATTTGAATCCTATCATGGAAATAGACAAAATTCAACCATAGTTGAACATGGACTTCATATCATTAGTTCGGACCCTGAAATTTGGAATGTTGTGTGATGTTCCTTAATGTACATGACTTGATCCTTTTTGTAGTATAAATAGTTGATTTATTATACTCTATCCATTGTTTATATCCAGGGGTCAGGAAACATGGGGTTTTTAATTTCACTTAACTCCTAAACTAGTAAAACCTTCCATAGGTGGCATTATGTGATATAATAATTTTAGTCCAACTCTCAGAATTGATCCCTAAACACCATAATTGGTAAAATATACCTGGATTTCCCATGACTAAATCCCTGAATCATTGAATCTAATGAGATTAGTCAATCAAAATGATATTATATCAAGTATCAAGAAAGATTGATAAATCTTACTGTTTGGTAATAGATTATTCTCGAATGGTAACAAATCCTTCAGTGGAAAAAATTATATTAATAGTCTTCATTGCACCCATTTCATGCTCATACACTATTTATTATGATAAATAATGAAGTAGTGATGACTACATTAGAGGTAATCCTAGATAAGTCATAGACCATATGGTTATGGATTTTTTACCACAATCACCTCCTTAAAGGTCATAAAATCTCATATGAGATGTTTCAATAATGAATCTTAAGTATCCTTAAACCATATATTTGGGGATAATTTTATCACAATCTCATCCACCTTAGAGTTTAGTCTTTTCTTATTTAGGAAGTGCATCACAATATAAGTCTACATGGTTTTTCTCAAATTGTTACCTCACTATCTCTATTGGGGAACACATAAAACCTTATTTTATTGGGACTCTCACAGGATTAGAATCCATAGAACCTCTATATAATAATCATAAAAAAACTAATCCTCATAGAGGTTTAAAACCCAAGAGACCCGTCAAGAAGGTATCCAGTTATGGAGATCGAGACTTTTTGCTAAATGGAATCCCCAAGGGCATCCAATCCACCTATATTTTTTAGGGTTATTGGATTCATATAATGAATTTTGAATTGGAAAATTTTATTAGAATAATCCAAAAAGATACTATAAAAATAAATCTAGTGCAAAATAATATGTGGAGGAAATCTATATTTGAAACACAGACTATATTGAAATGATTGAGAAACATGTGCACGCAAAAAATAAAAGTCAAGATGAAAATTTAGGAGCTCCTCTGAATATTAACCTACTACCTACTCAATGAAATTATATGATACAAAGGTAAGGGGTGTGTTTATATTCCATTCATTACCTAGATATGTTGAACCTCCTATAATTTAGTAATGACTTGATCAATAGAAGGTTGAAATAAAAAAGTTAAAGAAACTCATTTCTAAATTACATGGATGCAATATCCTAAATGGGTACATCCTTTTAGAATATCTTATTCATGCTATTTATATATATCTCCATTAATAAGAATAACATAATTTTCTATTTAAAATTAAACTAAGACATTCGATCAATTTTGGATATTGGAAACTGATTGTAAGATATCACTTTTTCAAGAGGTATGAAACATTATATTTTTAGTTTATGTTTTGTATTTTTATTAACATTGTAATTCCAGGTGAGGTCATGGATGTTATGATGGTTTCTAGGATTGTTCAAAAATTAGAGCCCTAAGTTTTTGCGGAAGCAAGTAAGTTGCATGATTAGTTTGAACAGTCCCAACATACCAGCACAGTTTCTTTAAACTATGCTGAGTGTTCTGGTTCACATTATAGGGACTCAGTCTTTATTCCCAAAATAAAGTCAAGTCCTTTGGTATTCGAATATTCTTAAAAACTCATTGAATATTTTTTTCATTGGATGCACATGGTTAGTTTAATTTTTCACCTATCCTAATTGATTTGTGTCTTTGGATAGTTCTTGTTGCAAAGTTGGTGCACAGTTTGTCCAACTATGCAGCTAAACCTTGTAACCCATTTTAAAAGGGATAATTTATGATTATTACCATCCTTCATTAGAAATATTTTATCCTATTTTTTGTCTCACTTCCCATTCACATAAATCCCACACATGGGAGCTCCTTATCTCACTCAATCTTGGATTTGAGTTCTCACTTTTGTCTGATCTTTGAATCCACCACTATTTATATAATTAAATCCCTCTCAGTAATTTAATTGATCCACTACCTTATTTTATAAATTTATCTCTCCATATTCAATACTATATTGGCATGATAAAAAATTTCTCATTGTCATGAATTTTTTTTATTTCTCCATTTTCTATCGTTTTGGTTTGATTGAGATGTTGATACTAGTTGAGTTCTCTACTATATGAAAAGGTATGTAATTTATTATTTTCCCAATAAGATTTAACCATTTTTTATTTTTTCGTATGACATTTTAATGGTTTGTTGCATCTAAAATTCATATTATTTAAATTAAATTTTTAAAATTTTAAACTAATTCATAATGAAACAAAAAAACATCTTCGTAGTTTGAGACCTCAACACCAACCATCAAATTAGAGTGATCCACTGGTTATGCCTTGTGATGACCAATGTCATGACTACCCAGACAACTATTTTTGTGTTCTTGACATAAATATTTCAATGCGATGTTTTTATTTATAATAATTAAATATTTATATCCTTAAACCAAAATTGTAATTCACCTGGACCCAATATCTTACATTTGAAATGATATGGTGATATGTCCCTCTTCAAAACTATTTAATTGTATAGAAAAATATTTGAATTAACAATTATAAATTGTAATGTGAATAGTTATTAACATTATAATGATGAATTATAAATATATATACACTTATATGTGGTTCTTATTGAATATGGACATTTTTTAATTTAAATTAATGGCTAGACCTAAGCATGCCCTGAAATCCTATGCTAATTCCATAATCAATCAGAGGATGCCATTCTGATTCATTGAGCTAGTTTCTAAGAGAGATACCCAATATGGAACATGATCATTTTCTATTAGTATAACCCAACATGTAACTTTATGATACCTTATCCTTTTCTAGAAAACTATAATTTCTTATATACACACCTCGGATTCATTGTGATGACACAAGACATGAAAAACCTTAAATAATTCTTCTTGGGATCCATTCATGCTTAGCATATGATTTATTTTGTACTTGATCCATGGACATTGTTCTATATAATTACTTTTTAATTATTTGGGTGTATACCACAGATTCCAATTTTCTACTAATTGATAGGTTTCATGGTTTTTTACCATGAGATACCCTAACCTTCTAAGGCCAAGGATGCTTTGGGTTCTACTTATATCAGCTTTTATTTGTATCATTATTACCACTCCATGGTCAATAGTATTATATTCCTGAACTCTTAAAAATGATTAATCGAACACATTATCAGAGATATCAATCATAGGATTAAGAATATATGGTATTCTAGGTGTCCCATGAAGAACATAAGCTTGACATGGGTTGTATTCACTTCCTATTTTACTTTGATATACCAGAAAACAATTATAATTTATATTCACAAACTGAATTTTCAGAAAAAAATATTGGTGGTGGCCTAATAAGTTTATCTGAAACGCTATCAGGGATATTAGTATTATCAAAATTGATTATATGATTGTAGGTGTGGATAAGAGGAATCATCTAGTTATGGATGTGTGACTTCTTTTAATAACATGGGATATTGGTAGTAGATTATTGATCTATTACATGGGTTACTTGGATAGTTTTTGGTCTTTGGACTCTTCTATAAAATATTTTTTTCTTCAAATATCCATTTTTAATAGATATTTTTTGGAGATACAGTTTCATTTTTGTAAATAGTATTGATTTTAGATATTTAGCTGGTTATTTATTTCTCATACTTTTATACTTGTTCTGGTGCATTATTCATTATTATTTCTTTAGTTTAATTGTTTATAATTTTTTAAGACAAGCCTCCCCCCATACCACCTTAGAACTTAATTATTATTAGGAAGCCTCTGGAACATGGTCAATCACTCTTGAGACCATGTATTCAACTGAGTTAGATACTATTACCTACTGAGTTCGGCAGGGACTTACAATGTGGTATAAAAGGTTTATTTTCTTTGGCTTTATATTTTTGGTGTAGTAAAAATTACATAATAAAGTGTCCTAATTGGTTAATGAGCCTATTCTTGGGAATAGATAACCCACATAAGGGATAAACCCTATTTATAGGGAAGAGGAAATTATCGTTCTGTATTTCACCTGTTAATGTTGATATACTTTCCTAGTTTGGGGTTATAAGTGATTTTAAGGGTTCATTATTCTTTACGTATCTTCTCCCTAGTCCTGTTATTGCAATGAGTATTTCTACATGCATTATTATTGTCACCTAGTGATTGATATTCCATTTATATTCCATGACATATATGTGAATTTTATAGCATTCATGTCATGTGTTTCCGATGCATGTTGAGTAAGCCTTGGTTGTTATATATGTCAAAGCCACTAACATTTTCTAAATAAAATTAACAAAATAATTTTTTATCATACTATTTTCCCCAAACTAGGTGTTTTGTCCACATTTCTTGAGTATGGAACCTTAACAAACCAATTTTCACATGTTTAAGTTATGTGACTAATGTTAGATAAGATAAAAATTTAGTTAGCTTAAATTTTATAGATTCTTATTAAAATTTATAAAGTTATCACATCAATAAATTGGGATAGGTGATCCATATAATCGAGCTATAATCTTTTACATGTTACATTATGAGACCTAATATAAAATTATGGTTGTATTTACACGTAATTATAACTGTAACTTATAAATATTGTGAATTTATAACATGTGAATGGTATTATATATAACTAGAACATTTCTGATATACACATATATGAAATTTTAAATTATACATTATTACTTATGACTAAAATGGTTTTTAGTAAATGTGGTGGCCATGTTTATATTAAATGTAGTTTTCTTCCTTAATGTGCAATTGACCCACAATAAAACAGAAACAAAAAAAAACATGAGATCTTACCAACTTCATTACCATAGATGTGGGTAGTTGGGATAGTATGATAAGAAGTGTTCTATTTTTTTATTCCTATTATTTTTTTGATTCTATCTACATTGATATCCATCTTAAGGAATGTTAATTTCATTATATATATATATATATATGTGTGTGTGTGTGTGTGTATGTGTGTGTGCCTCCATGATTCCCTTATGTTGTATTCTATGAGGGTGGTTATGACCAAACTCCATAGATACTGGGACCTAACCCACATGTGATACCTCATGTAGTTCCAGTTAAGGTGCCACCCACTATACATGGCATGGGCATTGACTTACAAATCTAAGAGGGGTTTCTACTACTAGTGTGGTATATGTCGGCTGATCCAATACCTACATCTTCAATATAATAGTCTAACTGAGTGTTTCATTGGAATCATCTAGAAATATTTTATGGGATGGTGTTCTAGATGTTGTGGAGTCATGGATATAGTCTATTCTATCATTTTTTGAGCATCTTGAGACATCTTGCTAGAGGAGAGTGAAGCTCTCTACTTACATGCTTTATGATTCCACCAAATGTTGGTGGGATGTTCTGAATCAATATGATCATCACTATTGAATTATTTTTAGGGATTTCTAGTCATTTTTATATGAATAATTATGTGAGGATAATTGGATAGATGAATGATCAAAAGATTTCTCTCTCTGAGAGTAGTTCACTATGTTTTTCATGGATCATTCAACTCCCTTTAATGATATTCAGTATTTTGAGCCATCCCTTGCTGGAGAAGAGCTATGTAGAGTAATATTATTCTAGGATGGTCAAAGATATGTCATAAAATATTAGGTGAATTTATTTATTCTAGCTAAAATTGTTGATATTTTTAACCAAGAACCTATAATTTAATTCAATCTGAGGGAAGATTATGATATAAAGAATATCGACTTGGTTACAAGACAGAGTAGTGGTTCCTCCAGTGGATGAAAAAATTGAAAGGAGAGTTCTCATTAAAAAATTGGTATCCTATGTATCATCATTGGAAGTTCAGTAGTATACATACAGTGTGGGACGAATGTCCATGTAATGCATCAGTGTGATAGAAATAGAGTCGAGTGTAGATCTTGTTGCTGAAGGGGCTGTCTTTAGAGATTATTACAGACGTTACCATATATAGAAAATGGGATAGGATCCTTGTATAATCCTACTCTTGGAATAGGATCAATAAACTCACATTAGGCAGGGAGATGGAGAAACATTGTTCAATGAGGTCGAGTAGGAGGTTGTGGTTGAGTTAGTAAGACTTCTCATTTTCAGTGTCAATATAATGGAACCATTGTAGGTAGTCCAATTGTAGCTCATGACCATGGATCAATCCAATTTCACCCAGTATATTCAATACCATAGGAGAAGAAAATTGGCCCATATATAGTTTTAGGAACTATTCTATAATCCACAATGATCATAACCACTATATTTGATATAGGTTCCTCAAACAACTTAATTTCTATATCGATCATGTAATGTATTGGCCTTGAAATTAAGTACTTATGTGGGGTGATGAACCTAGATACTCTATTAGAAGTATGGTCAGATAATTTACAACAAATCAAGGAGTGTATTCCTGATATTAGGAGATATTGTTTCACGAAGTTCATTTTCATCCTTTTGTTGAAATGTTTTGATATCATATTACGATGGATTGTCTAGTGCCCTATCAGGCCTGCATTGACTATTATCACAAATGTTTTTTTTATTTTCCTTAGGTGTGGTTGAAATGTACAAAGGGTAAAATAAAATTTCTAGGCTAGTTGAAATGGACTAAATAATTATGGGATGATAATGGTGATAACCCATATAGATTGTCATTTAATGTAAGATTTGAGGGTTGCCCAGAATATTTTTCTCTAGGGTGGATCATTTTAGGTGTAACAGCCCGAGATTTTAAGAAAAATATTATTTTTAATTTCACTAATGTCTTGTGTTGTACGCTACACCAAAATGAGCTTTCACAACACGCATCCTTGACTTGCCTTGCATTACACGCAATCGCAACCTTCCTCGATAGCGTGTGTAGTACGCAATACTGAGTTTCACTAAACAACGATATTCTATTAAAATATTATTAAAACTAGCCGTTATGAATAGTAATAACCACTTTTTAAATTTTAGAAATTTTAGCTCTCAAAATGGACTTCATTTTTGGATTCGGAATACCGAAATTAGCCTAGGGTGATATTTTGGTATGTTTCTGAAAACCTTCAATTTTTGATGAATAGTGAAACCACTAAGTGGTAGGTTAAAAACTGAATTTTGCATAAAACTTAATTTTACCGCTTCTGTGAATGGAATTTCAAAAATCCGACAGACACGGTTGATATCAGTAAGTAAAATGTGGTTCAATGAGATAAAAATAATTTTTTGGTGAATAGTAACTTTTTACTTTTTTACCGCGGTTAATAGTAAATAGGGTAACTAAGGGTAAATATGATATCAATATTACCCTAACACATGTCCTAATTCTATTGGACAAGTGTAATTCGACCAAAAACAAACTTAGGAATAACATATGACCATTTAGGCCCACTTGGATTAGATTAGGACATTTATTATTAATTTATTTAAAGAAGGGTTAAAATAGTTAAAATCAAAGTTTAATAAGTAAATCATTTTTAATATGGGGTTATACATAAGATAAATTCGACTATAAATATTCATTAGAAAGCTAAAATTATTTCCTACATAATGGTATTTTATTTGTAATTTTTAGACATTAAATAATTTAATTTATTTATGACACAATGATGATGCAGTAATTATCTTATTAATGAAATATTGACATAATTGATGTTATAAACACCAAAATTAATGGAATTTGAGACTTTTTATGAATTCAACTAATTTTCTATGTTACTATGATATATTAATGTTGATTTAATCAACTTTGTTAGAACATATAATTCTGTTATGACTTTCACAGAAATCATATATCAAATAGTGTCAAAATTGACACAAAATAGTTTTTAAATCAAATATTATATTATTACTTGTTATTTTATTCCTAAAAATCTAAGGTTCGGAAAAATGTCTTAGATAAGGATATATATATTAATAATAAACAATTTGGGGTTCGTTTGGCATGTTATAGTATGTGTATTAACCATATAGTGAAAGAAAACAAAAAGACACGGTAAAAGTTAAATTATTTAACTTAGAGTTAAATCTAATTGATAAGGTCAAAATAATACCCTAAACTTGTCTAAATCCTATTGGATGATAGGATTTAGACCCATCCCCACTTTAGCTTCTAAATAAGACCCTTTGGATCCATTATAAACCGATTTTGACTTTAATATAAAATAATATTTTGAGATATTCCTAAGGTGCCCCTCTCCTCCCTTATAAAAGGGTACCTCCTCCCCCTCCTCCTCACACCAATTTGAGCTCTCAAGCTCGGCCAACCCCTGCCATTTTCTCCTCTCCACTTCCCTAGAATAATTCTAGAGGTCCTGGTCTTCTTCAAAGACCAATATTAGTTCCCTAAGTGGAGGATTCAAAGAGGTGTTCCAAAGAAGAGGTAATATCCATTACCGATCTTTTCAATTTCTTTCTTCTTCAACTTCTTCTTCTTTAGTTGTTTCATGATAAAGTAATAACATCAGTATTTCTTACATACTGATATGTTATTATAAATATGAAACAACCCTAATTTACCTTCTATCCATCCTACGGAAAAAAATGAAATCACCGCGCGTGTGTACGTACGGAATACCGTCTCCACGCCGTGGTGTAATCTATTTTTCCACCATCACTTCACAAGGATGGGTATAATGGTGTAATGAGTAAATATTTATTATTATTATAAAGTAATATTGATACTGAAATAATATATATATATACTCCAATATAGTTCCACGATCATAGGAACGATATCATCACTCGTGCGTACGTACGGAATACCGTCTCCATGATGTGATGTGACTCGTTCTACATGATCATCATTACATAGTAATTATATAAATGAATTTAATGAATAAATATGATATATGTTACACTAATACCATTCTGGATATAAGGTATCTATAACCTTAAAAGAAGAATAAGAATGTATTGGGCAAAACACGCATAAGAACAAAAGGCAATAAAGACCCGAGTAACAAGTAACAATGAAATATTACTAATAAGAAGCTAATAATATGACCATATATGATATCATATCAATATGTATGATTCTGGAACAAGTCAATAACATTATTTAAACCATTATACAAGAGCTTCGTACACGTACAAAGCAAATCGGACCTAAGGTAAGGGAAATATCACAATCTCATTTTTATCCGAGATTGTTTATTCGTAAGTATTTACTGGGGTGTATTTTATCATCCACATCCATGTTTCATCAATATGTAATATTACTTCCATCCACCTACAATTGTTTAAATCCATTTTTACCCTTCGGTGAGTTTTTAGTAATATGTATGAAAGGAATCTTTTGTCGTTTTTCGTACGAGGTACTTTTTGACTTTTCCGACAAAAGTACGAAGAATGTTTTTTTTAACTTATACGGCATGAATGGATTTTTAAAACATTATTTCCAATAAGCTTCCTTTACAAGTTTTCAAGTTTATTTTTAATCAACTTCTTTTATTTTAAAGTCATATGACATGTTATGAAATGAAAAATGTATTTGAAGAAGAATGGATATTTTCCTCAAGAATGGAGTTCAAGGGTTTTATCAAAATTATTTTCCATCTAAGATAATAAAGGGTTCTGTTTTTATCCCTATTATTACATTGATTTGATTATGTTGTGAGGGAATTATTTTTATGAAGTCATTTACCTTATATTATTTGTTTTATGATGTCATGATGTTTCAAGAATCCCATTTTTGTTACATGTGTTATGCAATGATGTATGATTTATGATTTTGTGGCACACATAAGAATGGTATCATTATGAGATGGGTGGGACCTATATCTCCCTCCAATGCATTGGGTAAAGATTTTATATCTCATGAGATAGACAGGGCTGGAACGGTAGGTTATACCGGTTCAGTGAAACAGGACTGAAACGAGGGTTACTCGATTCAGAAAGGGACTTTGTCCACTAAGATAGTCTTGGAAATGAGTCTTGACTAACAATAAATGATTCTCTATGATTATGTGTGTATGCCACAAAGTTTCATGCTTTATGTTATGATTATTGGGATTTCATTTCACTACTATGATTTATCCCATGTTATGAAATTATGCTCTCTTTTGCAGGTTAAGATTTCCAAAAGTTATGTTCTTATGAATATGATGTGATTGATTTTCTTTTTCTTACCCTTAGTGAGCATTTGAGCTCACCCTTTTATGTTTTATTTTCCCCAGGATATAAAGAAGGTTTTAGGAAAAAAAGGAAGATCTTTATGGGAGATTTTGAAGATCTTTCACCACGATTAGAAGATTACGATCCGAGTTTCCAAAGACACTAAACTATTACGATCCTTGTGTGTGTGTGTTTTTTGTTATGTACTAAGTATTCCGCAAAAGTAATGTAAAGTCTATGTACGTCAGGCTTCGGGTCTCTACGGTTGGTATCAGAGGAAAGGTTTAGTCAACCTTTGGAAACTAGGATGCGAAAACGTTAGTGAGATCCCTAGAGATATTTCTACGGTATGTCTAGGGATGTCCCTAAGGTTAAGTATACGTATAGGTTATAGTACTAGAACTACGCTAACGATCATAGAATTAAACCTAAGATGTTAGATATTGAAGGTACTCCCCCTTTATTATGTTGTTTTCCCTAGCATGATTTTTGCCTCTCACACTATTCTTTTTGGGTTTTAGACGATGGCTGGAACCCGAAGAAACCGTGTTGATCAATGCAATGGACAATGCAATGATTGTCCTCATGAACAAACAAATGTTATGGGAGATGGAGTGCAAAATCTTATTGATATACTTACACAAGCTATGAATCATTCTAGACTTCCAAATGAGCAGAGAAGGGAACAATATTCTATTGAGTCCTTCATGAGGCAACGTCCACCTTCTTTCAGTGGGTCTTCTGATCCACTTGTTGCTGAACAATGGATCAGTACCACTGAAAGGATATTTTCAGTTCTTCAATGTTCTGAACATGATAAAGTCATCTTAGCAGTATATCGTTTGGAAGGTGAAGCCGATCAGTGGTGGAATCTTATCAAGAATACAAGGCAAAGAGATGAAATTGAGTCCATGGAATGGGACGAGTTCAACAACTTATTTTTCAATAATTACTTCCCTCGTATTCTTCGAACAAAGATGGAGAATGAGTTTCTTGAACTAAAGCAAAAGGATGATGAATCTGTTGGTATATACGAAGCGAATTTTACAAGACTTGCAAGGTATGCATCTGGCATTATCATCCAACCTGAAAGTAAAGTTGATCGATTTTTCAGTGGCTTAAAACCAAGTCTTCGAAGGGCATTAGCTATAAGATACTTCAGTAGCTATGAAGAAATTGTGCGTTGTGCTATCAAGGTAGAAATGGAAGTTGGTGTTACATATCCATCTCATGGTTTTGACAAGAAACGAAAGATTGAGTTCAAGGAGAAATCTCATAATAATGGTGAAAAGAAGATGAATGTTTCCTTATGCACAAAGTGTGGAAAGAAGCATGGTGGATATTGTCTTAAAGGGACTAGAAAATGTTTTAAGTGTGGAAAAGAAGGTCATCGAGCAGCTGAGTGTCGGAGTAATGGAAAAAGGGTTTCTAATGATGTGAATAAAGCAAACACTGCAGAGAACGCACCACCAACACTTCAATGCTTCAAGTGCAAGGAAATGGGGCATTATGCTAATAAATGCCCTAATCCAAGGGTTAGTGATGATCAACATGAGCAACCACTGAAGGCAAAGGACAAAGGGAAGTCACATGCGATCACTATTGGAAATGTTGAATATGAAAACGATGTGGTGGAATGATTAAGTGTTTATGTAATGGGATTCCAAAATAATGTTGTATCATTGAGTATTGCAATATTTATTGATGTGGTATTCAAAGTGATTGAGATATTTTTTGGAAATAAGATGATATGCGCATAATGAAGGGAAAACGAGAAAATGAAATGTTTAATATTATTCATGAGCTCATGATTGATATAAGGACTAAGTGATATCATGGTTTGAGTATATAGAATTTTGATGATTTTGGTATGTGGAAAGTGTTAACTTTAAACTGTATTCATGTTTTCACTAAGGTATTCAAGAGAATACATGATTAAGGACTTTGAATGTTTGTAATGTGACCAACAAAACATATCTTATGATATATGGGGATCAACGATGGTATTAAATCTCTGGTAATCGTTTTCACTATGTTATGAGAGTGGACTGCAGTATTATGGATAAGCCTAAAGATTGAAATGGATTATGTTGTACATAAGTGACTATTGTTTAAGGATAGAAGTTTTTTTTCGATATTATTGATGGGATGTTATAGTAATGTAGTTTTGGAAAAAGGACAACCTGCAGGACGGGCGACAGCCCATCTCTTCGGACAAGGCTGTGGGAATCGAACCCACAACCGAAGTGCGACTGGCCTTTATCGCCTACCACTGGCCTACAGGAAGTCCCTGTTTAGTAGAAACTAGTTTTATTATATTAAGCAGTATGATATATGAAGTATAAGTCCATTTTAGGAACCATATGTGATTAATCTCACTATAGATCGACTTATGTATATAATTTTTTTGCTAACCTTTTGTTTGAGACAGATGGAATGACCCGTCATTCTATCACATGATCTGCTAACACTTCACGAATAACAAATTCAACTTCATTTATTTAAGAGATAAAGTTGAAATTGTTCAAGGCATGAACAACAGTGAGATTGTACCAAAATAAAGAAATTATTTATTCTAATTCAAATTTTCAACTTTAGGGAAATGATATTGAAAACCAAAAATGTTGTCCTAGTGATCTTATACCTGATGAATCGGATGGTACCTTAGATCGTCACAAATTTATGGATTTGTGATTGTTGGATTTTCCATATCCATGTTCTCTACCACTCTCCATTAGAACATGATGGTTAGATTTTTCTTCCATATCCATATTTTCACCTATGTGGAAACCCAGTGATTAGTTTATTTGGGTAATCGTTACATTTCATACTTTAGTTTTTAATGTAAAGTTTTGGTATTCCTTTTTACGATGTGGGTTTCTATTAAAGAAACTTTCGAATAGTAAACCATATATAACCCCGACGAATTTCGAGGGCGAAATTCATTTTAAGGGGGGTAGAATGTAACAGCCCGAGATTTTATGAAAAATATTCTTTTTAATTTCACTAATGTCTTGTGTTGTACGCTACACCAAAAGGAGCTTGCACAACACGCATCCTTGACTTGCCTTGCATTACACGCAATCGCAACCTTCCTCGATAGCGTGTGTAGAACGCAATACTGAGTTTCACTAAACAACGATATTCTATTAAAATATTATTAAAACTAGCCGTTATGAATAGTAATAACCACTTTTTAAATTTTAGAAATTTTAGCTCTCAAAATGGACTTCATTTTTGGATTCGGAATACCGAAATTAGCCTAGGGTGAAATTTTGGTATATTTTTCTGAAAACTTTCAATTTTTGATGAATAGTGAAACCACTAAGTGGTAGGTTAAAAACTGAATTTTGAATAAAACTTAATTTTACCGCTTCTGTGAATGGAATTTCAAAAATCCGACAGACACGGTTGATATCAGTAAGTAAAATGTGGTTCAATGAGATAAAAATAAATTTTTGGTGAATAGTAACTTTTTACTTTTTTACCGCGGTTAATAGTAAATAGGGTAACTAAGGGTAAATATGATATCAATATTACCCTAACACATGTCCTAATTCTATTGGACAAGTGTAATTCGACCAAAAACAAACTTAGGAATAAAATATGACCATTTAGGCCCACTTGGATTAGATTAGGACATTTATTATTAATTTATTTAAAGAAGGGTTAAAATAGTTAAAATCAAAGTTTAATAAGTAAATCATTTTTAATATGGGGTTATACATAAGATAAATTCGACTATAAATATTCATTATAAAGATAATAAGATTTACTACATAATTGTATTTTATTTGTAATTTTTAGACATTAAATAATTTAATTTATTTATGACACAATGATGATGCAGTAATTATCTTATTAATGAAATATTGACATAATTGATGTTATAAACACCAAAATAAATGTAATTTGAGACTTTTTATGAATTACACTAATTTTATAGGTTACTATGATATATTAATGTTGATTTAATCAACTTGGTTCGAACATATAATTCTGTTATGACTTTCACAAAAATCATATATCAAATAGTGTCAAAATTGACACAAAATAGTTTTTAAATCAAATATTATATTATTAATTGTTATTTTATTCCTAAAAATCTAAGGCTCGGCCAAATGACTTAGATAAGGATATATATATTAATAATAAACAATTTGGGGTTCGTTTGGCATGTTATAGTAAGTGTATTAACCATATAGTGAAAGAAAACAAAAAGACACGGTAAAAGTTAAATTATTTAACTTAGAGTTAAATCTAATTGATAAGGTTAAAATAATACCCTAAACTTGTCTAAATCCTATTGTATGATAGGATTTCGACCCATCCCCACTTTAGATTCTAAATAAGACCCTTTGGAACCATTATAAATCGATTTTGACTTTAATATAAAATAATATTTTGAGATATTCCTAAGGTGCCCCTCTCCTCCCTTATAAAAGGGTACCTCCTCCCCCTCCTCCTCACACCAATTTGAGCTCTCAAGCTCGTCCAACCCCTGAAATATTCTCCTCTCCACTTCCCTAGAATAATCCTAGAGGTCCTGGTCTTCTTCAAAGACCAATCTTAGTTCCCTAAGTGGAGGATTCAAAGAGGCGTTCCAAAGAAGAGGTAATATCCATTACCGATCTTTTCAATTTCTTTCTTCTTCAACTTCTTCTTCTTTAGTTGTTTCATGATAAAGTAATAACATAAGTATTTCTTACATACTGATATGTTATTATAAATATGAAACAACCCTAATTTACCTTCTATCCATCCTACGGAAAAAATGAAATCACCGCGCGTGCGTACGTACGGAATACCGTCTCCACGCCATGGTGTAATCTATTTTTCCACCATCACTTTACAAGGATGGGTATAATGGTGTAATGAGTAACTATTTATGATTATTATAAAGTAATATTTATACTGAAATAATATATATATATACTCCAATATAGTTCCACAATCATAGGAACGATATCATCACTCGTGCGTACGTACGGAATACTGTCTCCACGATGTGATGCGACTCGTTCTACATGATCATCATTACATAGTAATTATATAAATGAATTGAATGAATAAATATGATATATGTTACACTAATACCATTCTGGATATAAGGTATCTATAACCTTAAAAGAAGAATAAGAATGTATTCGGAAAAACATGCATAAGAACAAAAGGCAATAAAGACCCGAGTAACAAGTAACAATGAAATATTACTAACAAGAAGCTAAGAATATGACCATATATGATATAATATCAATATTTATGATTCTGGAACAAGTCAATAACATTATTTAAACCATTATACAGGAGCTTTGGACACGTACAAAGCAAATCGGACCTAAGGTAAGGGAAATATCACAATCTCATTTTTATCCGAGATTGTTTATTCGTAAGTATTTACTGGGGTGTATTTTATCATCCACATCCATGTTTCATCAATATGTAATATTAATTCCATCCACCTACAATTGTTTAAATCCATTTTTACCCTTCGGTGAGTTTTTAGTAATATGTATGAAAGGAATCTTTTGTCGTTTTTCGTACGAGGTACTTTTTGACTTTTCCGACAAAAGTACGAAGAATGTTTTTTTTTAACTTATACGGCATGAATGGATTTTTAAAACATTATTTCCAATAAGCTTCCTTTAAAAGTTTTCAAGTTTATTTTTAATCAACTTATTTTATTTTAAAGTCATATGACATGTTATGAAATGAAAAATGTTTTTGGAGAAGAAAGGATATTTTCCTCAAGAATGGAGTTCAAGGGTTTTATCAAAATTATTTTCCATCTAAGATAATAAAGGGTTCTGTTTTTATCCCTATTATTACATTTATTTGATTATGTTGTGAGGGAATTATTTTTATGAAGTCATTTACCTTATATTATATGTTTTATGATGTCATGATGTTTCAAGAATCCCATTTTTGTTACATGTGTTATGCAATGATGTATGATTTATGATTTTGTGGAACACATAAGAATGGTATCATTATGAGATGGGTGGGACCTATATCTCCCTCCAATGCATTGGGTAAAGATTTTATATCTCATGAGATAGACAGGGCTGGAACGGTAGGTTATACCGGTTCAGTGAAACAGGACTGAAACGAGGGTTACTCGATTCAAAAAGGGACTTTGTCCACTAAGATAGTCTTGGAAATGAGTCTTGACTAACAAGAAATGATTCTCTATGATTATGTGTGTATGCCACAAAGTTTCATGCTTTATGTTATGATTATTGGGATTTCATTTCACTACTATTATTTATCCCATGTTATGAAATTATGCTCTCTTTTGCAGGTTAAGATTTCCAAAAGTTATGTTCTTATGAATATGATGTGATTGATTTTCTTTTGATTACCCTTACTGAGCATTTGAGCTCACCCTTTTATTTTTTCTTTTCCCCAGGATATAAAGAAAGGTTTTAGGTAAAAAAAAGGAATATCTTTATGGGAGATTTTGAAGATCTTTCACCACGATTAGAAGATTACGATCTGAGTTTTCAAAGACACTAAACTATTACGATCCTTGTGTGTGTGTGTTTTTTTTATGTACTAAGTATTCCACAAAAGTAATGTAAAGTCTATGTACGTCAGGCTTCGGGTCTCTACATTAGGGATTTAATTCTCGGTGATTTATCAGGGCCACCTCCCACTAGAGAGTGAGAATATTTGATCAATAACACTCCAAGAGAATATTTTATGTCTATTCCTCCATAAAGGATGGAACCTACAAATATTCAGAATATTTAGTTCTAAACGGATGGTTTGGAATTAAGGATTTTATTTTACCCATTACATCACCTTAGGGATCCCACTTGCTTTTAGACAAGAATGTAGATGGAATGCTTAGGCTTTTGGGGATTATCAATATTTTATTAAGCTTATGGTTAATAAATAGTAACCATTTCCTCACATAGATGATCTTTTTAACAACATTCAATGATATATTATATTCTCAAAGATAAATCTATGGTCATAATATCATCTAGTACATGTCATACCACCATACATACCTTATTTAGTGTTTTGATGAAGGTATGATATTTATGAGTTTTATGTTATTACATTTGGTTTCACAAACACACCGACCATTTTCATGGCCTTAATGAATCAATTTTAATACCGATACATGGATTGCATCATTGTGGTATCCATGGAAGAAATATTTGTGTACTCTATGACTCCACATGATCATATCAAAAAACCATTAAATCATTTCATATACATTGAGAGAGAATAAGATTTCTACTGAAGTCACCAAATTCCACTTTATGATAGATAAGGTTCACAATATAGTTCATTGTATATCAGAATCGTGGGTAATAATTGAAAAAGAGTGGGAGAGGGACATTATTTTATTGGAGAATTCAAATAACTTGTTTTACATTTGTAGTCTCTTGGGGATGGTTATATATTACATGAAAATTATACAATATTTATCTAATCTTGGTGCAACACTTATGTTAATGACCAAGAAGGGTCCTTGTTTAGCTGGTATGAATAATTTGAGAAATATTTTCATTTTCTAAAGGGAATACTAACATCAGCCTCAATCCTGATACTACGTGATCTTGGAATAGGTTATATAGTGTTTTTTGATGTATTTTGAATTTGAATAAGAGTTTTTCTTATGTAGTAGGATATAATTGTTGGATGGGTATTAGAAATTAGGGCCTCTTGAGAATAATTATCTGATGCATTACCTCGACTTGGCAGCAGTTTTACATGAGAAATGTTTCTGGAGATACACTTTTATGGGAGAACATTTTTTGGTATATGTGGACCAAAAATTCCTCTAGTATATCTGTATATAGTCTAACATGATCCTCATATTGTGGATATGGGATGTATACCTTCATCCCTTCAACATTGAGCTTGAAAATATATCTAGAATTCACATTCCAGTTACTGATGCTCTGTGTTGGAAGACCCAAATGTAATTAGTTCTAGAAACCAGTGATGAATACATATTTATGTCCCTTCTATTTGAGATGCATATATTATTCCAAGAAATTTGTAATATTCATTTCCTTATAACCTTAAAAATAGCCACATAAAATCTAGATAAAGTGATGAATTTTATGTTCTCAGATCTCAAATGCTTAGTCCTAAGGGAGATTAATTCAAGTACAGACCCACCCCCATATTGGTCAATGTAGCAACCCAAACCCAGAATGCCAAGAGCCGATGCCTTATATCAATTAAATTTTCATGATTACAAGTAATCTAATCCAAAAATACAATGAGTTTAGTATTATCGGTAAACCAAATACAAACATGAGTTTTTTATTAAAAATTAATACACCAATAACAACATAATTGTTTTTCTCAATAATATCAACAATAAATTTATTCCATATTGTATATCCCTACATATCTTTTATTATACGCATCTTGGATTCACGGGGAAAGGAATCAAAATAATGGGGAGTTCAAATTCTTAATAATGGAAAAATACAATAGAAGAAATGATGAATCAATGAGAATAATTAAAATGGAATGGTAATTAGTTGAGCACAATTTCCAAGTAACTAATAGGATAAAAATTATGTGAATAAAAAATAAGAAAATGTAAATGAAAACGCAATCCATTAAAGTAACTAGATAATGAAAAAATAAAAATGTCCACGTATGTAACTGAAACACATGACATTTAATCAATGAACTGAAAATGGAATAAATCCGGAGATATGTTAATGAAAAACACTCTTGGATTAATAATAAATATAACAAAATGAAAGAAATTATTTCTTAACTGAAATCATTTCTAAGGTACATGGAAACATGTACCTTCACGACCTTTCCCTAGATAGTTTCAATCCTTGGATAGAATCACTTTTTATTTTCATTAATAAGTTGTCCCATGAGAACATATCTATGAATCGAGGAGCTATATAAAGTTAGGGATCCACCATAATTTCATATAAAAATATTTATTCATATCAAAAAAAATATTTTAAAAAAATACAATATTATTTATTAAATATAAATATTGAAAAAATGATATATATTTATTAAAATTTCCTAATATAATCAAATAATTATCAAAGTGAAAACCATGTGAGATTGGTATATTGTTTAGGCAATAGAAATATCCATTACATAAGAATATAGAAATCTAATAAAAATGTAATTTAACCTAAAAATGATCACAATTGAGTTATTGTTTCAATATAATGTTAACAATCAAAATTATTTCATATTGAAAAGGTGTTCATTAAACATATTCTTGGGGAAAATAATATTCAAACCTTACAAATGGTCACATACCATTTTGAAACATTTATTTGATAATCACCGTAATGTCATGTCATGAACTGAAACTTATAATATTAGGAGAATAATTATATTCATGGTATATCATTTTAAAGGTAAATATATAAACCATATAAAAGTTAATTGGTGCATAACAACAAATAAGTCTCAATAAAATGAAAATTGATAGTAAATCCCTTACCTTGAGTATTATTTGTCTTGTGTGTCTTTATATTTCAGAATATAAAACTTTTGTTAATTATTGTCTATATGAATAAAAAAAATTTAGGATTATCATACCTTTTATTTATCTTATTACTATGTTATATAAAACTACTTAATCAATTAATTTTTTGTAGTTTTTGCGACCAAATTCAATTGATGTGTTAAAAATAACTTTGGTGGGTCAACTATGGTCAAAGGGGACATTATATAACATATCCAGAATAATAACCATGAAAGAATTATAATATTTTTAAATAAGATATACTTTTAAAATCAATCACTAATTATGGTTATGAAAATTTAATCAACAATAAAATAATGGAGATGTTAAGTCATATGTACACATGAGTAATGTTCTAATTTTTCAATGATCGTTATGGAAAGAAGTTATATAGAATAATATATTTTTAGAATGATCATTATATAATAATGATAATATTTTTTAATCATATATACTTCTATATATAATTATTATGTTGTAAAAGGAATCATGTCATGTCTAGGAGGCGGTAGTCCACACATCCACAAACGACATTATCAATTTTTTTAAGTGTGTGAAAGGGTAAAAATGAAATTGATATATATTATATTTAAATAAAGTTATTTATTTTATAAATATAATATATAAGTTATATATTTCACATTTTTTCAATTAAATTAATTATTTATATATTCCATGTATCTTGTGATCGAATCACATCGCTTTTAGGAGTCGGTAACCCACACTTCCTCAAATGGTGTTATCACATTTACACAAAATTGAAAGTATAAAGGTATGTGTTGTAAAAGAATTAAATAAGTTAAATACATAATAAATATTATATGTATCATATATAAATATATTTTACATCATAATGAACACTATGAGAGGTTGTAAAATAATAATTAATAATCATTGTTTTGTGAGGTGGTAGTTCATCGTTTAAATAAACACTATGTTTGATACCCATTAGATTGAGGCATTTGAATGTGTAGGAAGAAATATTTTAATAGAAACATATTATTATATTTAGGATATTATTTTTTTATACATTCCTTAAATAATAAGAGTTGAGGGTTCAAATAATATAAATAAAACTAAAAACTTGAGGATGTTTGTTACCTCTTATTTGGGTAACTCATTTTGGTTCACACCAAAGGGATTCCATGGATTTATTTTTACCCATCGTGAGTATTATATGGTTTTTTTAGGGTTTTTAAGGAGTGATTTCCTATAATATTGTATGATAAAATGTTTCTTTACAGTTCGGAGGAAGTGGGAGGATTGGATGCCTTTTTATAGGGGAAGAGGAATAACACTCTTGTAATATTTTGAAAAATGAAATCCATACAACTTTAACCAATAAATGTGGCTCCAATAATGGTAAAAGTTTTTTAAAAATAAGTATAGGATCTATATAGGACCATAAATTTTATATTGGATAAGTTTTTAGGCCATTTGGGCCCTTAATATTAAGGTTTAGTCCATTATAAAGCAGAAATTTCACCTTAATTGTTGAAATTAATTTCAATTACATTCATTAATATTTCTAGTAAAAAAATAATATGACCCTATTATAAATTATAAATTATTATGATTCCAAATATGGACTCTATTTTTCTAAATTCCAATCATATAAGTGGTAGAAATTATTTTAAATTTAATCCTGTAGATGGGATGACAATTTGTGTTTTAATGTAAAAACTTATGAAGATTTTCTATGTTTCTATATTCAATTTATATGAGAAATTTATTACAACTAAATATGATGAATTAATTGAGAAAAATATTATCTAATTAAAAGTTAAAACCAATTTAAAATTTTTTTTAATATTCTAAATAAATCATATGAAAAATTGTTTTGAACTAAAATTTTGTATTTTTCACTATTCATTAAAAAAATTAAACTTCACAGAAAAATACTAAAAATTAACCCCGACATAAATTTTATGTTAATTATTAAAATCTTAAGTTTATAATGATGTATGTAATCTATAAAAGTTCCAAAATTTGAATATAAAATAGTTTCTCTAATAAAAGGCAATAAAAATTCCTTAATTAAAATATAGGTTTTCATGTGTAAAATTGGGGTTGTTCTTAACTTATGATAATCATGTATATTGGATGAATATAAAAAAATATTTTATTGAATAAATAATATCTATATTATATTAATATCAATTAGTAAGTGTAATTAACTTTATTTTTTAGGATATAACGTATTTCTGAGCATAAATATAGTTCTCTATAAAAATATTCACTTCATGGTCAATTGGTTCTTATATTCATTTCTGATTAAATTTTTACCAATTAGTTAATTTTATATTTTTATAAACCATATTTTTTATAAGTTAGTTATTAATATTCATTATTATTAATTTAATAGCTATTTTATATCTTATTATATTGAATAATAAATTTTTTTAATATATTATTGTTTGAAAAAACATGGTCATGTATATAATGTAAGCATTAGAAGAAAGTCACTCATGCATGTAACACAAGCTAACTCAGTGTCGTGCGAATTGAAAAATATAGCCTAGTTTTAATTTATTGAAAATAATAAATAAATTTCAAAGTCTCGTGGTATTATATTTCTATAAATCCTTGGTGATATGTGTGATAAACGCTATCGAATACAATGTTTCTACTTAAAATTTTAGAGCATTACATTCTCTCTACCTTAATTAAATTACATCCCCACAATTTAAACTCAATATTGTTAATATATCATTTGATATTTCCTATGTCTAAAATCCCACATCATTATAAGGGTTCTTAAAATATCCTCTAGAAAAGAGATAATGAGATGTAGAAAGTTCACATGAACTAACATATTATTATGTTTCTATGTAGGAGAACATTAGTGTCACGTAGAGATATGTCTTTAGAGGGAAAGAATTAATATTTATATTGAGTTATTGAGTTCATCAGTCACAAAAATGAATGATTAATATAATGTTGAAGGCCTTAAATCCATAAATTTGGGATGATTTGGAAGACTATCAGTTCAAAAAATTAATTTATTAGGATACCATTTTATTTCTAAGTCATTTTCCTAATGTGGCGTATTTCTTTTTCTACCTAAATGTATAAGTAAGTTTACTAAAATGATACATTTTCATTTTTTGTTTACAATTCTATATTTTGGTTGTGCTTCGATCAAATTCTAACTCATCCTTAACTTCTATGAATGGATATCGAAAAATTAAATTTGATTCTTGAAGCATTAAAATAAACATTTAACAGATAATAAGGCCCATAAAAGAGTGAAAAGTCTAACTATTTGTTTATAGCTATTATCCAAAGTCAATATAGTTAATATAGTAATCACTAAACCTAAAAAAGGTACATTAATTTTTCATAATTAATATTTATTCATCAAATTTATTATTTAAAAATAATGCCTTATTAACTAGGACATTTCATAAGTTAGTGGTTGTCTTAAAACCCTCATCGTAGTTCGGTAATGGGTTCAAGTCCTATATACTTACCAGTTTTGACTAGTTGTCACCTAACTTATAGTTTTTCTTTTTCTAAAATCATACTAATTTAATTCCCAAAATAAATATAACTGACATCCACAAAATAATGTTAATAACTAAATATTTTTTTAACTAAATCTTTCAATACAAACCCAATTCATTAATACTTCCTCCACTTATTTCCACATAGATCATTCCATAGTATAGAGATTATACATAATATAATTTATAGGATTTCTAAATTAAAAAACCTTATCATAATTATAAAACACCTTAGGTTTGACATAGTTCATTCATTTTCTAAATCATTCATAGTGGTTTTTTAAGAAAATGTGAATTTTCCTAAGAATATCCCCCTAGTGTGCGAAACCAGGTGAATAGTAAGGTCCATTATGGTATACCAGGTTACACCAATTTAGGTCCAACACACCATATCAAAGTTTTTACTCCTAGGTACATTTGTTATAGAACCACTTCAATGTTTATTATCCGTAAAGGGGTGTATTTCTAGAATTACCCTCATAATCTCTACTTTCCAAAAATTATTGGGTGATCTTATGCACTAATCCTCAAATTCTACCTTGGGATTATGTTATATAATCTATGTGGTCCTAAATATAATTTATAAGGTTTCCAATAAGCATACTATGATACCAACTATAGTGAATTGACCTCAGATGGCCCAGATCATGTGTCTGCAATCAATTATGTTGGAATGATTACAAGGAATCAAATCTAGATGGACCAATAGTTTAATAGTCTTGGTAAACTAGATACATACATGAGTCTTGTAAAAAAAACTAATACACTAATTACAACATGTTTTTTCTAAATTACATCGATCAGAACATTATTTTATCTAGTATATCCCTAAAAGTCATTCTTAGTACACTTCATGGATTAATGGGGAATAGAAACATAATAATAGTTATCTCAAATTCTTTGTAAGGGAAAAATACAGTGGACGGAATAATTAATCAGAGGGAAAAACTATTATGGAATAGTAATGAACTGAACAAACATTCCAAGTAACCAATACATGTAAAATAAAGTTAATAAAAATTATGGAAAGGTAAATGAAAAAAAATTCCATTCAAATTACTTGATAGGGAAAAATAAATATGGTTGGGTAATAAATTGAAACAATTACTATTTAGTCAATAAACTGAAATTGAAATGTATCCACGGATATGTCGACAAAAAATATCATGGATGGATAATAATTAAAACTAATTGAATTAAATTATATATTAATTTAATTCATGTCTGAGTCACATGAAAACCTATACCATCAAGACCTTTCACAAGATGGTTTAAAACCATGGATAGAAACCCATTTATTTTTTCACAACTAATTTGTCTCATGAGAACCTATTGATGAATCTATGAGCTATATAATGTCTGGATACAACCATAATTGCATGTAAAAATAATTATTAATATAGAATAATAAATTTAAACAAAATACTTCATTATTTATTAAATATCTGTATTAAAGAAAACATATTTATTTATTAATAATTCATCAGTTAATCAGATAAATTTAAAAGTGAACACCACATGAAAATTGTATATAGCTTAGGAAATAGTAATATACATTGCATTAGAATATATATATTTAAAAAAGATTTAATGTACCATAAATATTATCATAAGGTAGTTATTGTTTCAATATAAAGTTAACAATCAATAAGAGGTGATATTGAAAAAGTGATCATTAATCACATTCTAGTGGAAAATAATCATTTAACATTCTAAGGTGTCCCATACCACATTGAAACATTTTTTTCATAGTCCCCATGATGGTTTGATATTAAATTAAACTTATTACATCATGAGAATAAGTAAATTAATGATATATCATGTCAACATGCATTATATACATCATATATATTTTAATTGGTTCTTACCAACAAAATAATTCTCAATGAAATGTAAATTGAGAGGAAATCCCTTACCCAAAGTCTGATTTGTCTCGTGTTTCTTTATATTCATGAATAATAAGAATATGTTAATAATTTACTTTATTGAGATAGTTTTTCATGTTTATCAAAACTTTTATTCTACTTATTACTATGTCTTATATAACTACTTAATCTATTAAGTTTACGTTAGGTGTTTTCCCCAAATTTGGTTCAAGTGTTAAAAAGATCATCGGTTGGTCTGCTACAGTGAAATGGGTCATTATATAACAACTCCAAAATTATTTATCTGAAATAATTATCATATTTATAAATAAATTTTAATTTTAAAAAAATATAATTTAATATGGTTATGAAAAATGAATCAATGTTAAAATCATGGAGATGATAGTTCGTACGTACAAATGAGTAACGTTCTCATTTTTCCATGATCGTTATAGAAAGAAGTTAAGTAGAATTATATATTCATAGATAGAAAATTACATAATAAATAAAATTTTATTTATTCATATATACCAATACTTATTATTCTAGTGATTTAAATTAAATCATATAGTTTTGATGAGGAAGTACTCCATACATCCACAGACAACATTATCAATTTTTAAGTCTGTGATCGGGAAAAAATAATTTGATATATATTATATTTATAGAAAGGTAATTATGTAATTAATTTAATATATATATGTATCATATTTCACATATTTATAATTATAATCTTCTTTTATACATTCAATGTATCTTGTGATCGAATCACATAGCTTTTAGGTGGTGGTAGTCCACACTTCCTCCAACTATGTTATCACATTTACACAAAAAGGAAAGTATAAAGATATATGTTTTAATATAATTAAAAAATCTGAAAGACATAATAAATAATATATATACAATATATAAATATATTCTCCATCATAACTAATGCCATGAGAGGTGGTAAAGGAAGAACAAATAATCATCATTTTGTGAGGTGTTAGTTCTCCATTCATATAAATAGTATATTGGTATCCCATTAAATGAAGGTGTGTGTAAGTGTAGGTCAACTGATTATCATAAAAACATATAAGAATATTCAGGATACCATTTTAGTTATACATTATTTAAATAATAATATTTTAGGGATGGGAGAAAATAAATAAAACTAAAAAACATGAGGAAGTTTGTTACCTCTTATTTGGGAAACTCCTTCATGTTTGCACCAAAGGGATTCCTTTCATTACTTTATTCCAAAGTTGAGTCTTCTAGTGTGAGTGGAGGGATTTTGAGGATATATTTCATTAGATCTAGGTCGATAAAAATAGTTTTTTAGGTGTGAGAAATTGGGAGTAGAAGTTTCCTTTTATAGTGGAAGAGGAGTGTCACTCTTGTAATATTTTGAAAAACAAATTCTATACATGTTTTCACATTTCCAGCGGTTCCATTAATGAGATAATTTTGATTTAAGTATATATAGGGTCACAATATTTCCATAAAATGGATATTGAACACGTTTATAGGTCATTTGGTACCTTAAGATTAATGTTTACTCCATTCTAAAGCATAATTTTACCTTAATCGTGGTAATTAATTGTTATTAAATTCACTAATATTTTGGGTAGAAAAATAATTTTAACTTATTATATATTATAAATTATTACTATTAAAAATATAGAATTAATTTTTCCAATTCCCAATCACATAATTTAATATAATTGATTTAAATTTAATCTTGTAGATGGGATGGGAATTCGGGTTTTTAAAGTAAAAACATTCAAAACTTTTCTATGTTTTTATAGTAAAATTCAAAGTTAAATTGATTCAAATGACCTAAATTGGATAAATTAAAAAATATATTATTTAATTAAACTTTAAAACCAATTCAATATATTATTTAACCTTATAAATAAATAATATGAAAAGGTAGTTTTGAACAAAAATTAAGCATTTTCACTATTCAACAAAAAGTTATAGTATACAAAAATTAAAAAAATATAAATATAACCTAAATTTTTTGTTAATATATAAAGGATTAAGTATATTTTGAAATATATAATCTATAAATTTCCAAAACTTTAATTTCAAATAGGTTCACTATTAAATTGTGGTAAAATACCTTGAAAAATAAGTGTTTTAAGTGTAAAATTTGGATTATTTATATCTTATTCTTATAAAATATATTGTATAAATATAAAAAATACTTTATTAAATATAGTATATATATAATTCATTAATATTACTACATAATTTTAAATAATTTAATTTATTATGATAAAATATAATTTTGAGCATAAAAATTATTTTCTATAATAATATTCACTTTATACTCAATTGGTTCTTATATTCATTAGTAATTAATTTTTCACCAATGAAATTATTTCATATATGTGTAGAGAATAATTTTAATAAGTTAGTTATTAATATTCAAAAATATTAATTTAATATCTAATTTATATCTTATTATGTTAAATAATTATATTTAATTATATATTATTGTTCTATAATGATCGATCTTATATGTAATGTAAGAATTCAAAGAAAGTAACTCTTGTGTGTAACATAAGATGATTGGTTTTCTATTAATTGAAAAATATATCATGGATTGAATGTATTTAAAATATCAAATATGTTTTAATGTCTTGGGGTATTATATTCCCTTATAGGCATCGTGATGCGTGTGATACATGTTATCGAATATAATGTTCCCACTTTAGCTTTTCTAAGTGTTATAGTTGGATGATGGACTCAAAATCTTTCATATTAATGGATTTTAATGGATTTTTAATGAATTTTAATATGAAATGATGCGAGAATATCATTCTTCATAATGGGAAGTTCACCTGTGTATTTCCAACATGTATAATGACATGCACCCCCAGTATTGGTGGCCAGGGATAAAATGTCATAATTTGGGTTTTATCACTAAGTGTTCCACTTATTTGCATCTGAAGGAAGAGTAATAGTGGTATGATTTTATTTTATATATTTTAATAGTAATTTAATGATAATTGGATAATTTTAAGATGGATTTTGTTACATGTTTACTAAGGTCACCTCAAGGTAGCGATGTAGTTTGGGAGGTCATGGACTGGCTGATGAAGGTATCCCACTTCCTTCCAATCTGAGAGACCATATCAGTGGATCCACTATGTGGACTATATATCCATGTTATTATATGCCAAAACATGTTCCTTCATACTCTTGTTACTAATATGTAATCTTTTTTATTGTTGAGTTTCATGCAAGAGTTGCAGAAATTACATCATAGATGGGTACTTCTGAGTACAGATTACCACCAACAAACTGGTTGCCAATCATAATAGAGAAAATATATACAATAGGACTTGATTCAATAATTTTTCCTATATTTTAAAGGTTCTTGAGAAAAAAACATGTACCTCATGTTATGTTTTCCTACAATAATAGACTTTATGAGACTACACTGATGACTTCCTATGAGGGCTTATCCGGTAGGTTTTGTTGATCACATATAAACTAGCTAAAGGTTGGTGAGGGAGAACTACTTGGACCACAACAAATCAATGATACTTCACAGTAGGTAAAAATTATAAGGAAGTGTATGATTATTTCTCAGTCTAGAAAAAAAACTAATAAAAATCGCTATCAATGACCTTTGGAGTTCATTGTTGGAGATTTTTTTACTTTTCTATTTCCCCTCTACTGGGACATTGACAAATATGAAGGCTAGGGAAGCCTGATCCTATATTCATTGGACCATTAAAGATATTTAAAATATTCAAGATGATGGCCTATATTATATCTCAACCTCAAAGATATCAAGCCATGAATGATGTCTTCCATATATTAAAACATTGTCGATATCATTCTATCTTACCTCATACTTTTGATCATGAGAATATTGAACTGGGGGTCGAGGATTCTTCTAATAAGTATCATATTCTTATCATCAATCAGATCCAAAAGTTACAATTAAATCTCTTCATACCTCTAATATGGGTGTAACAGAATCACATCTGTGGTCCTGATGAAACATAGGAGAGAGAGGCCAATGTACATGCTCGGTGGCTGGAGTTACTCTCTAATTCATTTTTACCACCTTTCAAGGGAAACTAATGGAATAGTTTCATTAAGGGGATGACTGTAAGAATATAAATTCTCTAATATATATGGATCCTTTTTTTCATTTTAATTATTTATTTTTACTCTCATATTATTTTATATGGAGGAAACATAGGATACGAGGGTGTCTAGGGTTGTTTTGAGCATGCAATTATGATTTTTGGAGGAAACAGGTGGGAATCACTATTATATAAAACCATATGTCTCAGTCTATAGGGGGGTTTCAATTGTCTAGGTTGTACGTGTTCACAATTGATGAACAAACGGTATGTTTAATAATTACCAACTAGGACACATTTTCATCAAAATTTTGAATAACACATTATAGAGGTTTTTAAAATTGGTTTCTCACAGTTAGTCTAACTATGTTTCTATCCCATTATAGGGGTGCCTTGGGAAAGTTCTTATCAAATTATTGGCACATGGTTTTCTCAACTATATGTCCAAACCATGTGACCCATTCTAAATGGTGAATTTATGATTTTCCCCCATTCATTAAATCTATTTTATATAAAAATTTCCATTACTTATCATGCATAGAAAGCCCACTTTTGGGAGATCCATGTCCACCTCAAGATAGGATTAGGGACATCTCTTCATATGATCTATGAATCACTATTTATGAATTTTTTTACAGTTTTCTACTCACCGATTTAACATTATGTTTCCTCTAAAATTCTTATTTCATAAATTAAATTTTCAAAATTTTAATATAAATCCTAATGAGATGAATTAACATCATTTCAGGTTGATACCTCAGGGATAGAAACCCAGTTATGATGTGCACCTTGTAATTCCTTACGATGACCATTATCACAACTACTCGAAAAACAGCTTTGGGGTACTTGACATGACCCTAGCTATAGTATGTTCTTCTTTTTAATAAATGAATCTTTAAATAATTAAATAATAATCTAAAATTACTTTTCTTATATCACTTACAATTGAAATTGTAAGGTTTCATAACCTTCTTTGACCCTTTTTCATTACAATGAAAAGGGGTTGGAATGATCCTAAGTATATTGTAATGGTAATGGTTATAAAATGGCCTATGATTCTTTATTAATATACATAAACATATGTTTCCTATTTAATATGGGTATTTTCTTCTTTATAGGTATGGTTAGACTTGATCCTGTATTAGATTCTTGATGAAATTCCCTTTTCACTTAGTAGATTCCATTCTAATTCATTGAGCCAATTTCTTAGGAGATACCCACCTGAGAACATGGACTTTTCCTATTAGTGGAATACCAACATTATGGTGTATGATCCCATATTATTATCTAGAAACATTGAAGGTATTTGATGTATTCCATGGATTCACCGTGATGTCTCTATACATATGATTCCTTTGATTTTTCTCCTTGGAATCCAATAATAAATTGACTAGGATTTAACATGGAATTCAGCCATGGAAAATGTTTTACATATTTCAAGTGAAATACCTTGGGTGTACCCCATGTATTACACTTATCCCATTATTTCTAGGTTTGGTGATTGGGTACATTGAGCTAGCCTTACCATCAAAGGTCTTAGATTCTTTGGTTTCTCCTTATATCCACTATTATTAGTATAATCACTAATACTACATGTCACCTTTAATATACTAACTATCCCTTAACTAAATTTTTAAAGTAAAACAGTCTTAGAAACATCCAGCATAGATGAAGCAATAATGGTCTGTTAGGTGTCCAATGAGGAACCTAAGCTGGATATGGGTTGTATTTATTTCATGATTTACTTGGATATACCTTAACACTATAAAATTTTGTTTCTTAACATAAAGTATTTTCATATATACCATAAGTGGTAGCCTACTGAGTTTATTTCACACCCATTATGGGATATTGATGGTATCAAGGTGGATTATTTGATTGAAAATATGGATAAGGGGAATCATCCAGTTATAGATGTGTAACTTTTTGTATTTGGAAAGGACATTGATAGTAAATGTATGATCCATTACTTGAGATTCTTGAATAGTTTGTGGAATTCGTTAATATTTTTTACGACATGATGTTTCTTCCTACTACTTTATATTCTGAGTCCTTTTTATAGTGACATGATATTTTTTTATATAGTACTGATTTCAGATTTTGAGTTTATAGTGACATGCTATTTTTTATATCATCACTAATATTTCACGACCCATCCTTGTGGGGCCCATGCTGTGACTTCCCAATCACACCATCAATAGGCCAGGGGATGGTGAGTAGCATTGAGGAGCAAAATCACTAAGATGGGAGGGATTTGTTAATTACTTGTACACACACACATTTACAAGACCAAAAATGATGAAATTTGAAAACCACCTCAGAAAAATATGAATTCATACAACTAAACCCAACCAACAGAGTACAATGGAAAGAAAACTGCAGAATGTATACGGGGATAGAATACAAGCCCACCAAAATAAAGAGTTTTCAACTACAAAGTCAAACCTATAAAAAGTAAATAGGTACAGGGACTACTTATAATTTCTATAGGAACACCTTGGCCTATAAGGAATCTCACAAAGCTCGGTCTGGTCCCAATCCTCCATGGAACCCATCAAAAGATTGCTTGTCTACACAAGACCTGAAACATGCAGAAAAATTCCATGCATGGGTGAGTATAAAAATACTCAGTAGAGGGCCCTGAAAACAAAAAATAAATACACAATTAAAGGTATAGTTATCTCTTCATCGTATATTTCTACAGAACATATAACAATAGAAACACAACCAAATTTACTCAAAACCCATACCTATAGACTAGAGGTAAGTCACAACAACCCACATACCCATTATGGGGATTCAGTTCAAAGATTCCATGAAGTACTCAGATGGGGGAAATTCCACCATGATTTCGCTATCTCTAATTATGTCCTTCCAAAAATCATGTTAGTCAAGAATTTTCACGAAAGATATAGATTCAATTTTAGATCCGAAGAGTAAAAAAAATCACTCATTCCGGGAGAATTCACCCATGGGTGCGGAAAGATCGTGATACATGGATGAAGATTAATGACAGGGCCTTGGAGTATACCCTGACCCATCTATATTCACATGCTAAGTAGAGGATCAACATCTTGTAGGATTTTTTATTTCCATACCTAACTCTACCTAGGGTCAAGAATGGGTTGAGGATCTCGTTATGGGCCTCTCAGAGGGATTTTGAGTATATCCGAAAAGTCAAGATGAATGGATCATTCTCCGGTGGATGGAAATGATACTTAACCTTTAGAGGAATGAGAAAAGGGGGAACAAACCCAAAAAAAAACTTGTCTAGGTAATGGTGGGCAATGATATCAATCCATGTACAAGAAAGTACACGATGTGTAGAAGAGTGACATGTCGTGTGTCTTGACTTCAGGTACTAACCCTGTACAAAATCCCAAGTTAGAAGAACATGTCATGTAGAAAGAGGAGCACAAAAAATGTAGAAGGACTAAGCCATCGTTCTCCTTTAACTAAGGTCTACTCGTGTACCTTGTCCATGTTCCAATACACATTTTCAACCCGTGTCTGCCAACCCATGTACTGATACACAGGGTAGCCCACGTATCTTGCATGGACTTGCTGTGTGGTTGTGTACATGCTGTATAATCCATGTTGTATCAGTTTATTGTATGAGATACACAAAACTTTCTACATATGGATGCACACATCATGTGACAACTGTCACACACCATCTCATCGTTTCTTCTCACCTGAAACCCTAGTCACCGCTGAGCATGGACCAAATGTTGTGTCCTCTTGGAAACACACCATGTAATTTGTATTCTACAATGTGGAAACCCTATACGCCACTGATCTATCCCCACAAGGTGTTTCCTTTAGAGAATACATCGTGTTCTTCACATTTTTTTAGAAATTGAAGTTCTTCATCCGGTGCTTTGGGTGATGATCTGATTCTCAATCTGCCCATTCGATCACCATAAAACTCAAGATTCAAGGTCTCCTACCATGGAACTAAAAATTCAGCAAGTTTAGGGAGTCTAATCAGCTCTAAAAATGTGTTTAGATCATCAATCTGAAGAATGGTCAATGAATTATTTCTTCCAATCCATGTCGATTCATCATCCTCTATCGTTGTTGCACCACTACTGGGTCTTCATGATGTCAGATCTCAAAATTGGGATCGTTGCATTGTGAAACGGATGTGCGATGATCAACTGTTTGTAACCCAATGAAGAACGTGAACAATTTAGGTTCAAAAAGGGGAGAATATATCCAAATAATCTTTTGAGGAATGAACCTCCAACATCGTTGATCATAGAGTCTATCTGATCCCATTAGAAGGATCAAATGGAGAAAATCAAATATAAATTTAAATCATACATGGATAAATTCCCCAAAATTAACCCGATAAAATACCCACCTTCATGAATGAATGATTTGTGTGTCAACCTATTCATGGTTTGATCTGTGTTCATCATTTAGTCAATTAATAGGGAAAATGAAATCAAAACAAAAACCCCCACCTCAATCATTAAAAAAGCAGAAAATATGTCTTTGGTTTGGATTCGATCTCAATGCTCAATGATCCACGCATCATTTCCCATTGTCCTTCATCGAGATCACTCCAAGGATGGATCCTATCCAATGTTCTAGAGCATCCAATAAATGATTCAATGGTTAAGAGCCTATCCTAGGGATTCTGGTTATTTAAAACCAATTAACTTGTCCCTGTGTTATCAAAACGTTTCAAATAAAATAAATTTTTAATCTATTTTATTTCCTTTTAAATGTCCAAAAACTAACTTATGATATCTCCTTGTGTCAGTCAATGTTAGGCCTCATCTAAGGTAATGTATATTCTCTAAAACACAATGGTGCCCTCAGATTTTGGATTTGGTCACCCTGTTAAATGTTCTTGTACTTTTTCCAAACAACTACCTGTGCATACTATTTAAAAGTTTAATTTATTTCTGCAGGGTCCTGAAAAATCCCCAAAGGATTTTTTTACCCAAATCCCCCCAAAAGAATTGGGGCAAATAATCAAATAAGAGATACAACAAAAATGGGATTGGTCCGCGAACTGGTCCATGAAGGTGAAAACGTGGCTAGGTACCGCGAGGAACCCCCTCTGCAAACCATTGTCGTTCGCGAAATAGAGGCGGAGAGCCTCTTCGGTCGTGAGGCAGGATGGGCGCTTGTCCGGTTCACCATCACGAACCACCCTAACCGCGGACCGCATCGATCGGTCCAAGTCGCACCCGCTATCATTAGCGGAATAGAGGCAGAACCCTCCACAACCGCGGAGTACTCCCTGAGTTCACCTCGCGGAGGGGGGGAGGCATTCAATACCCACCGCGAATCGCAGATTGACCAAGTCAGCTATGAATCGGGTTATGGGCCTCCGCAAAGGGTGTCGCGTAGCCTCAGATACATTCCTTTCCCCGCTATATAAAAGGAGACCGAGGGGGAAAGAAAAAGGGGATCGGAGAACTGGAATCAGATTCGAAGGGATAGTAGATCGGTTAAAGGAAAGCTTCGGATTTCTCAAATAGCAAAATTCCCATCCGCGAACCACAGCAGGTATATGAATTAAGAAGGAATCAGAAAACGCATAATAAATTGGTGAACCATGAACCTAAAATAACAAAAAAAGGAGAACTGCAAACCATACCCCCTCCGCGGATGACTTCCCTGTGGACCAGGGAGTTTATGCCTCTTTTCCAATCCTTCACACCGCGTAGCACCCTCCTACGTGGGTGAAGCCCCGACCGACGAGCCTCCGACCAGATCCACCCTTGGCCTCCGCTTCCCGCATGGATCCCTCCACGAACCACCCTGGTTCGCGGATTGAACCTGAAGCCGTGAACCACCCTAGTTCACGGATTGAACCTGAAGCCGCAAACAGTCCTGGTTCGCGGGACGCCAGTCAGCCCACAAACCACCCTGGTTCGCAGACGGCTTCTCCAGCAGCGTGGCACTTTCCCACGCGAAGGGCTCCACCACCTATACCTCTCGGTGGTTCGCCAAATACTTCAGTGTTCTCACTTCCATTGTCAGGTAAAAACCTTCTGATCCAGCCAGGTCCTCCGCAACTCCCTCATTGGCCTATTCGTCGGCCCCGAGTCGAGGCCTCCACCAGAGCCACCGGATCCTCATGGTATGAATTTCAGGTGCATCAGCGTGCCATTTTGAGTTCACATACCCATGGTAAACAGGGGAAAATGGGTTGCCCTGACCCTTGAGCAGATTCCTGAAGCATTCCTGGGTTCACATTCCCACAGTAATGTGGAGTCTGAGCTCGGGAATCCCTTTTGTGCACCTCCACTTGCTGAGGGTTCCTCGAAGAGAGTAAAATACCCATCAGAAGGAATCCCTCGTGCACTGCAAGAGAAAAGATGGGCATAGGAGCACCCCCTTCCCCTCTCCCTCTGGCCTTTATCGCCCCGGGCATCCATCTCAGAGTAAGCCCCGACCTTTTGGTCCTCCTTTGAGTGTAAGCCCCAATTCATCATCTTCGGCCGCTCCATGCATAAGCCCCACTCCGCTTCTCACGGACGCACCTTTCACGACGTGATCGTCTGGTCCCTGGTGCCTCTTGTTTCTCAAACCGAGCATGACTCACATGGACTTAGAATAAGCATCGACCATGACATCCTCCTATGCGATGCTCATAGTGTAAGCCCCAATCCATCATTCTAGGATGCCTCAGAGCGTAATCCCCAAGCCTATGCGAACTACGTGGACTTTGATCCCTGCCTCCTAGAAAGGGTACGTATGAAGCCTCCATGAGGTTCAATCCCACCACCCATCGGACCACCTAGTCTCTCTTCATGTCGACTCTCTGACACCTAAGCGAACTATGTGGACATTGATCCCTGCCTCCTATACAGGGTACGTAGGAAGCCTCTCTGAGGTTCAACCCCAACAATCGGTCGATCCGATCATCTCCATATCGGTTCACCGCACAACTCCTAGTGCCACCTCAAGCGAGTTCCAACCCTTCGAGGTCATTAATCCAACGAGGGATGGTAAACCTCGGGGATAAATGATTCTGAACCCCTGCATCCAGTTGACCATTTCTCATCAAGGTTAAATTCGTGGATACTATTTTTGGGTATAAACCAAAGATTCACAAACATATGAATACATCTCAAATCTATAAGAGAGTCCCAGAACATGCAATAATTCCCCCCAAAAAAGGGTTTGATGAGCCCAAATTCTCATCCTCTCAACCAATGTGATTTATTAAGAGTCGTTGGTCAAACCATCCGGTGAACGCCTGCCTTTGGAAAGCAGGTCTATCAATCATTGGATACGGAGCCGTTGGGCGCTTCGTGGCCGAAAACCAAGAACGAAACAAAAAATGGTGAACCCGACGTGAATCTTTAACCAAACATGACGGATTCAACTTAATCCCACCCTACACCCCCTATGCTCTAAAGGAGGGCCAAGCATGGTCATTAATTATGCACGGGATTATGAGATGCTTCTTTGATGAGTTTGCTTCTTGTATTTGATAAAATATTTTGAAGGTACCACTTTCAAAACTCCCTTCGATCCAATGGCATGGAAAAGGAACTCACAAGTGTGGATTTCCAATGACACAAGGATGAGAAATCCTCAAAAACGGAGGACCTCGTCCCACAGCCAGCGTCTTCAATGCTGGGTTTCAGACGCGCTGATCAGAGAGTACCACGCTAATGGTACTCTCCCAACGGTGGAGGTGGCCATGCACGCCCTCCAATCCGTCAAGATTCACTGGTCGCCTGCCCAATAGAGACCATAAAGGCGGATTCAGAGAGCCCCTGTCACTGTCTCCAACCATTTCGGGAGTCTATCCCTGGAACGGGACAATGCATACCTCCCTTGTCTTAGGGAGGTGAATGAGGTCAATGTTGAGGACTTCATCCCCACTGAACGGGGGTTCCGCTCCAAGGCCCCCGCCGGAAGACTTCATCGAGGTCACACCGTGACCCGATATCCTCGCGCCGAGGAGGATGTCTCCCTGAGGATTTAGGTCCACGCTTCCCAATCTCCAGCCCCTCGGACTGTCTGACAAGGGAAGCATACGTACATTTGGGGACCAATCATCACCCCGGTCCCTGAGGAGGAGCTCCGCTACCCAGCCATGGAGACGTACCACAAACAGGAACATACACCTGTTTTCTCCTCCCAAGCCCGCCATCCAGACATGGAGGCATCATAAGAGCCGGCGTGCATCCCCAACGAGCTCAATCAAGCCCGTTGCTCACGCAGTATGGCACTTACTAGGCAGGAACCTATCCCTGCCCAGGGTCGTGAAGCCCACCAACCTGACATGGTGGCGACCCGGCACCTACAGGACCAGCTCCCAGTAGTTGCTTCAGACGCCCGCCATCCTGATATGGTAGCGATCAACAAAGCCTGCCACCCAGATGTGGTGGAAAATCATATGCGGCCATGTCTCCCTGCCAACAAAGGCCACTGAATCGATACGGTGGGAAACCAATATATGCAGGGCCAGCTCCCTGCGGATGCAAGTAAAGTCCGCTACCCCGATGTGGCAGCACACGGAGAGAGAAACCAGCATGTCCTGGTATAGGGGAAGGTTCGTTCACCTACCCTGACACAGGAGAATCGTCAGTACCCACTGACCACTGGAGAACCGGAGTAGGATATTCCTACTCCAATACCGGAATGGGCCTCCATACCCGTTCTAGCCAAAGATGTCTCTCTACATATCCTGGCAATGATGGAGGAGCAGGTATCGATCCCAGATCATATCTTACAGACTTGCCAGCATGTAATTGTATCGGCAGCAATAGCAAGGACTCAGGCCCGTGAGCCCGTCTCCCCAATTGAGGCAACTCATCTAAGAGACGAGATAGCCACCTCGGAGCAGATCTTCATCCCTACTTCAGCCTAGGAGGGTCGCCGACTATATTTCGCGATGCAAGGGGAACTAGATTGAGCATCTTCACTCATTCCAACTGGGGGACACCCGTCCATCACGGTGGATGCTCCAGAGTAGGCATATATCCCTGCTAAAAGTCAAGATTTTTGTCAGCACATCCCGGTAACGTCACGGGACCCAATTAGAGAGGGACCCAAAGGAGTTGATGGTCATTTTTGATAGAAGACGGTCCCCGCTGCTTGCAAAAGAGCGCCCCGAACGCGCCGAAGGTAGCCGGAAAATAAAGAGTGGGTTCATGACTCTGCTCTGATGGAAGTTGGGGTTTCCAACGCCGATAAGCACGCATCAAAGACTCGAAACCCCACCCACCCATTGCCATATTATGGGAGTGGTAGTAGAAGTTGTGAAGGTCCTCCCCACAATGTCGCTACCAGCAGCTCTGAAGGTCCTCCCCAGAGCACCCGTGGGGGCCTCCCCCGTGGGCATATAATGATCGTTCACGAGAGATTCTCCCTTGATGCGAGTCACAGAAACCCTCCACGAGACCAGAAGATTGAGCAGCAAGAAGGTCCCCCACTTGTTGCGGTCCACCCTGAAGGTCCTCCCTGGGGTATACACTGCAATCACTCTCCATGCAGTGGGAACACAGATTATGACGGTAGTCCTCGCTATCATAGTCACAAATATAGAGGTCCTCCCCGTAGTGACATATCATCACGACAAGAATGACCTCCCCTTGTCATGGACTACCCTAAAGATCCTCCCCAGAGGTTACGCTGCAACAGAATTCCACGCAACCAGGCATCAAGTCACAGTGGTAGTCCTCACCACCCTGATAACGGAGGTCCTCCCCATAGAGACGTCGAGAAACAAGAAGGCCCTCCCCTCGTTGTGGAAAATTCAAGAGACCCTCCCCAGGATGTATCCCGCAGATATTCTCCCTGCAGCAGCAGTAATGGTAGTCCTCGCCATTGTCGTAGCTGTGATGGTAGTCCTCGCCACCATCGCCGCCATCGCGAAGGTCCTCCCCACAATGTCCCCAAGCAACAATAAGGTTATCCCCTTGTTGCGGCGTGTCATTAAGGTCCTTCCCAGGATGCGCGTCGAACGTCAAGACATGATGGTCATCCTCACCATAATGGCATTTGTTGCAAAGGTCTTCCCTGTAACAACGCTACGCAGCCAGAAGGTCCTCCACTTTCTACAGCATGCCTTTGAGGTCCTCTCCAGGGTGTGCACTGCAAAAGTCCTCTATGCAGTGAAGCATCAAGCAGTACTGGTATTCCTCACCATTACGGTCGTCATTGAGAAGGTCCTCCCCGTGATGACATATTATATCGACAGGAAGGTCCTCCTCCTGCCGAATCAAGCACCGAAAGGCCCTCGTATTCCGAGGCACTCAGAAGGACGAGATCGAGCATGTCAGATACCCATCTTGTTTCTAACGACTCCCTTCTTCGATCAGGAGTCGTTCCAGGGTCGTTTTCATCTTCTGAACCACCTCGGAATCTCCCACAAGACAGTTCGATACCTACCGATCCCACTGCCTCTGACTACAGTGAGAGCCTTAGTTGGGCTGACCAGGTAGAGGAATCACTGGCGAAGGAGTATGCTGATATGCTGCACCGGAGGAAACGACTGGCCAGGAATGATATACCAGTTATGTTTTGGCCCACGGCCACCTCTCAGTACGACATACCCAGAGAGTTGTCGGAAGAATGCATGCGCGACATCCGCCGTAATATATGGAAAACCCTCTGCCGGCTAAAATCGATCTCCCTGCCCTATGAAGGGTATGTAGACCAAATCAAGATGATAGGGGACCTCTTACATCACATCGACCTGGAGGCCCTTTCCTCGATGCGACAAAAATTCCCCGAGAGGCGCAAAGGGAATGTGGAGGCAGCTTGCCTCCGCGCACTTCACCAACTACGCTACCTCATCGGTGACGCTCCAGCGGGAGTTCATATCAGGGGATGGGGGGAACACGGAGCTCTGCATTTCACTCTGCTCCCCACCCTGAAGAACCCATTTGGCATGGTGTCTTGCAACATCGTCACATCGAGATGGCAATCGGGTGGACCCCCAGTTCATGAAAGACAACAAACCCAACATAGTCGGGCCTCGAGTAAGTCCCAGAAGCGTCAGGCCCGGTGGGAACGAGCCAATAAAAAACTCCTGAATCGGACCACCGAGAGCATACAGTAGGCCTCTCGCCTGAGAGAGGCCAATCAACGATCTCTGCCTGCCTCCCCAAAAGGGACTGATCCACAGGTGAATTCAGCACCAGATCTGGTTCACCCCCAGATGGGGGCACGCGAGATCAGGCAGGTCGCGATAGCTGCAGCCACTGCCGAAATCCACGTTTGACCCTAGCCTGCAGAGCTGGGGGAATTTTTAACAACAAATTCCCCCGTAAGACCAATAAAACCGGGAAGAGACTCAAAATCCAGGGAACAGAGCCAACCCCATCCCTCAGGGCTGGGGGAATTATTACCCCCCTCAACAACAACCTCCCCCATGAGAGTCGATATTCTCTCATCTAGGGAGGACAGTCAATAGAGTAGGTTCCCATCCTATCCCTTCATATGAATCATAATCCCCTCTAAGAGGAAGTTGCATTGTAAGGTCGCATCGAAGAACTCTCCACGTCACCCTTCACCAAGAAGTCTGAGGGAAATACCAGGTCATGAGAGGGAAGGCCAGCAGAAGACGTGGGAGATCATCTTCCTATTTGGAAGATAACATCCCCTCCACCCCACAATATACATTCATCAACGCCATAGAGGCTAACCCCATCGGTGACACCGGAGAAAATGAAAATCCGTACAGGTCGGGAGATGACGGTTCCGGTTAGGCTGTGACTCACAATGAACCCCCAGGTGTACACACCCGGAACCAGAGGCCCGCTTTAAATATGGACACCCCTTCAGCTAACCTCCCTCCACCTACCCTGCGAGCTTCCAATAAGGAAAAGAACAAAAGAACGGTTACCCTTAACCTATCCCCCTCTCTTGATAAAGACGAGCCACTCACGCTCGAAGAGAGGTTCGCTCAATAGGAAGAAGAGATGAAAGAATTGAGGTTTCTTAACACCGAGCTGCTCTAGAGGAACCGCCTCATTAAAAGTGCATCCCAAGAAGAGCCACTTCATGCACTCCTGGAAAGTGCACCTCAAAGGCTAAAGATTTCCCGGGCAAACGAAGCACGGCCAGGGTTCCCATCTAATGAGGCGCCTGGCCCGTCCAACTACCTATATGTGGATCTAGACGAATACCAGGATTTCCCTCCAATTAGGAGGCAACCAGAGAAAGTACTCCTGAGCCCTCCAAGGGTACCCCGAATGGAATATGCACCCTTGGTGTCGGCCAATCCGAATCCTCAGGCCATGCCTCGGGCTATGCCTGCCCAGGACTAGGCCCAACAGGATGTAAACCAGGGACTCACCAACACCATCGAGGCACTAACAACTCGATTGGAAGTGATGGAAGGTCGACGAGCTCTGATACAGCCGTAGCGGAAACCCTAACCAGATTGGGTGACCAACAAACCACCTCCACCCAATTTTGGGAGACCTATATTCCCCATCTTCAATGGATCAGGCAATCTGGAGTAGTATTTGATGCACTACGCATCCTATTGCGACCCTATGATGGGGACTCCGGAACAACAAGAATCAGTGAAACTCAGATGTTTCGTATGGACCATGCAAGGATCTGCCTTCGTCTGGTATACGAGTCTGCCAGCCTAGTTGATAAAGAGTTAGGAGGACCTCTGGCTGTAGTTCATGTTCCACTTCAGCTCAACGCTTCCTAAAACAATGGTCAGGGATCTCATGAACTGCAAGTAGAGGGAGAATGATAGGGTCTCAGATTTCATCACCAGATGGAAAGGTCTGACCTATTCTCTGAATAGGCCAATGCCTCAAGATGAGATATTATCCATATGCATCGATAATCTTTGAGACGAGCTGCGAACACCACTCATACCAGTGGAGTGCACCACTGGATTCCGCCATCTCTTGGTCATTGCCCAGAGAATTGAGGACTCCCTACAGCGGACTAATTCAAAGTCCCAAATAGCCTCATAGGCTCCTGCTAATAGAGCTCCTAGGGTTGAATCATCCGTTGTCACACTCAAGTCGGCCCCTATGCCCGCTCTGCCGCTCAGGCCTCCACCAAATCGTCAAGGGGCCCCTGCATATCAACGGCCACCCCCATCTAAACGGGACGATCAGAGAGGACCTAAGCGGAACCAGTTTGAGGAGCGAAGACAAAAAGTATACTCGTTCCGTGACGACCAATTTCTTGGATACTTTATTGCTTCCATGAACTGTAATTTTCTCCACCTCCTGGAGCTAAGGAAACCTGAAGAAGTTGGCCGCGATGATAGGCTAGATTACTGCCCCTACCATCGGATGTTGGGGCACAGTATCCAAGAATGCTTCATCTTCAAATACCACCTGCAGAGGATGGTAGATTCTGGACAAGTCGAGCTGGGACCACCCCCAGAACATGTGACATGTATCTCTACCACCGACTCCAAAAATGAGGAGGGTGGAAGAAAGTCACCAGAAAACAGGGGCAAAAATTTGATAACTGGATGACTCGGAAGACTATCAACTAAGCCCAGGGCATACTCCGAGCTCAACTACAGCAGTCGGTGTTGCCAACAACAGCCCCTAAAGCTGCAGAGCCGACAGCTTCGGCCTCACAATCCTATACGAGCCGGTCATCTAGGAAAAGTCTAAGGAGGAAACAATCACAAGAGGAGCAGTCTGGGTAGGGCAAAGTTTAATCCAGACCCTGGCAGATTTCATGCCCTCGAATTTGGCACCACAGGCACCAACCCACCAAACAGAACCATCAGAGACAACCGACCAGGTTCACCTTTCATAGTATGAGGAGACAATCTTTGGTTCTATCAACGTCATCTATATCATGGAATCATTCCCTGATGAAGGATATGACTACGAACCCGAGTTCCCTGCACGAGGAGCCAAGAGGAGGAATCGAAGAGGCAAAGGATACCAGGGGAGGTGCAGCTACGGCCGAAACCAACCCTATGGTTTGACCCTGGCCCAGACCGTCAATATTGCAGAAATCCATGGGAGAGCCCTTCATCAGACTCAGCAGGAGAGAGAATGCCCCTCCACCTCCACAAGCAGCCACTCTAGCCCTGTTATTCTGCGATACCCACCAGAGGAGGAACAAGTGGCTGGCCACCTAGTGCGTACACATAGACCAGCCAGACCAAGTCCTCAAAACACGGAAACACCATCAACATCCATCCTCACGGCTGCTCCCTCCTCGTCGAATGATCCAGCTCCCAAAGCACCCTCTAAGACTCTCCTGCCAACGGAGAAGCGTCAACTGCTGGAGAAAAAATACAACATCCTTAAGCAGTTGGAGTCTGTACCAGCCAAGTTGTCAATCCTGGATGCCCTGAGTTTTTCAGCTGACCTTAGGGAGGCGTTTATCGAAGCCTTGATCAGCCCCCATGAATTCCAAGCCGAGGTAGCTGCCACCGAGATTTATCGGGTGGAGACTGGCCCGGCTGAATGCAATGCGGTGATTTCCTTCACCGATCAGGACAAAGATGCCATCATGCAAGGACACATTAGACCGCTATATGTGTCTGGCATGCTGAATAGTATTGAGATCTGAAAATTCTTTATAGAAAATGGCTCTGGAGTTAACCTCCTTCCCCTACGGACACTCTGTAAGTTGGGCTACAGTGAGGATGATCTAATTCCCTCAGTCACAACTTTGTTAGGTTACGACAAGAGTGAGCAGAAACCAATGGGACAGATTAAGTTAAAGACCCATTTTGGTGACCTGGTAGCCTACACATAATTCTTGGTGGTCCAGTAGAGCACAGCATTCAATTCCCTGCTGGGAAGGCCATGGCTCCATAAGCACATGGTCGTTCCTTCATCATACCACCAGTGTATCAATTACTGCATCAATGGACAAAGCAGAACATTGCACGCCGACAAGGCCCCTTTCGAGCTCTCAGAGTCACATTACATCGACACTGGGTTCCATGAGAAAAAGAAGAAGAAGCCTTTGATCGATGGCTTCGACTGGATCCCCGCTCCAAATGGCCTGGAAATGGTCCCTGATGACCCCCTCAGGAAGCTTGGCAGAGATTATGTTCTGCCCATCAACCATGTTGAGAGTAGGAGTTTGAGTCCAGACACGCATTCAGATGTCCTCATGACTTCAGCCACGATGGATGAGCATGACAGTGTGGGAATATCTACCAACCCTCGATTTGGGGACGAATGCTCAAGTAGGGATGCCCACGATGCCTCTCTGTCAAACCCTCGAAGGCTCAGACCGGAAACTCTCTCCTCATCATATCAAGAGCATGAGGACTTGGGAGAAGAAGAGGGGGAAGATCTCAAAGATGAACCTCCCGCATTTGAGGAGGGTATCTCTGCCAGTGTGGATGAGATCAGGGAAATAAACCTGGGTACCGAAGAAGACCCGAGGCCCACTCTCATTCGTGTGGCCATGTCTCCTGAGGAACACGAGGTATATACCTCCTTCCTAAGGCAACATCGGGATGTCTTTGCATGGAATTACATGGAAATTCTAGGACTCGGTCCTAAGGTAGCGACACATCACCTGGGTCTTCCAGAAGACCACCGGGGCTACAAACAGGCCGCTAGAAGGACACACCCCTCACATGCTTCCAAGATAGAGGCTAAAGTCAAAAAGATAATTAAATCAAGCTTCATCAGGGAAGTCCAGTACCCCATTTGGTTGGCCAGCATCGTCCCTGTCAAGAAAAAGAACAGGAAAATTTGCGTCTGCATTGACTTCAGAGACCTTAATCGGCATTGTCTGAAAGATGAATTCCCGGTTCCAATCACTGAGTTGTTAATTGATGCGACGGCCGGGTATGAGGCTATATCCTTTAAGGATGTCTATTCAGGATATAATCAAATCATGTTTTCCCAAGAAGACTAAGAATACACTACCTTCAGGGCCCCTCAAGGGGTATTCTGTTACAGGGTCATGCCCTTTGGTCTCAAGAATGCTGGAGCCACATATCAGCGTGCCATGCATCGGATCTTTAAGCCGTTACTGGGGAAATTCGTTGAATGTTACATGGATGACCTACTGGTCAAGTCCAGACAGCACTCGGATCACTTTTCAGACCTGGAGATCTTTTTCAACAAGATTCGACAACATAGCATGAAGATGAAACCCTTGAAATGTGCCTTTGGGGTTACCTCAGGGAAATTTTTTGGCTTCGTCATACGCCATCGTGGCATCGAAGTCGACCCTGGGAAGACGAAGGATATCATGAGCCTGCCACCCCCTCGAAATCTCACTAATCTAAGGGGATTCCAAGGACACCTGTCCTACATTAGGCGGTTCATGGCCAACCTGGCAGGAAAATTTTTGCCCTTCACCAGGTTGATGAAGAAGGGGTCACGTACCAATGGACGGACGACTTCCAAGAGGCATTCGAAAACATGAAGAAGTACCTCTTAAGCCCACTAGCGTTCATGCCCCTGGTCAAAGGAAGGCCTCTCATTCTATATGTGACGGCCATAGAACAGTCATTGGGAGCCTTACTCGCATAGAAGAATGATGTCGGTAGCGAAAACAGTCTCTATTACCTCAGTCGAACCATGATTGATGTTGCGACTCGATACTCAAATATCAAGAAGAGCTGTCTGGCCTTGGTCTTCACGGTTCAAAAGCTGCGACATTATCTGCAGCATCATGAGGTCCATTTGATCTCATGGAGTAACCCGCTCAAGTGCATCCTCAGTCGCCCGATGCTAACCGGACGCCTATCACGATGGGCGGTCATCCTACAACAATTCAACATCTGGTTCGTGTCTCAAAGAGCCATCAAGGTCCAGGTGTTAGCAGACTTTTTGGCAGAGCACCCTTCAACAAGGACCATTGCACTGGATGCTGAACTTTCTGATGAAGATATCTTCTCGGTTCAAGGGGTGTTCCCAGCATGGGAAATGTACTTTGACGGTGCGTCCTGAAGCCCCACTGGGAAGAGGATGGAGGATCCAAGATTCAACAAAGTGGGTCTGGGGATAATACTCGTGTCCCCAGAAAAGGCAGTTTTTTTGTATTCCTTCCTCCTATCGGAGGGATGTACGAACAATGAAGCAGAATATCAAGCCCTTATTACAGGCCTAGAGCTCGCACTCCAGGCACAAGTACAACACCTTAAGGTAAAAGGTGACTCGAAGCTGGTCATTAAGAAAGTCAATAGTGACTATGCTATCAAAAAAGAGGAGCTGATCCCCTTGTTTGAACATGTTCGAGGGTTAATGGCCGAGTTCTCCACAGAACCAAAATTGACTTATATTCACCGGTCCCAGAACACTCAGGTTGATGCATTAGCCAACATGGCCACAGCCCTAGCCGACCCAGGCCAGGATGAAATGGTTATCAGTATTTCCCACAGTCAAATGGTATTGCCATTTGTTCAAGCTAAGACGGAATAGATCCACTAAGTCAGCCATGTCCCCGATCCATATGCTCCTACTACCAGCTGAATGACCCCCATCACGAACTACCTTCAACAGGGAGAGCTTCCATCAGACAGGGTTGAACGAGAGAAAATACGGATAAGGTCAAACAATTTTGTCCTATATGGTGGCGTGGGTCAGCAAGAGGTCCTCTACAAACGAGGCCTCGATGGAGTGCTCCTCAGATACAATGACGGAGAAGAAACTGTTGTCGTCATGACTGAAGTACATGAAGGAGCGTGTGGAGCACATCAACCGGGGACCAAGATTTCCCATCAGGTTCGAAGGCTTGGGTACTACTGGCCTGTAGTGGCACGAGACTGCGTGCGTTTTACCACAAAATGCCACTCATGACAGATTCATGCCAACTTCATACACCAGCCCCCGGAGTTACTTCATCAAGATAAGTACTCCTGGCCATTTTCCATCCGGGGGATGGACGTCGTGGGACCATATCCTCCCACCACGGCCAAACAGCTGAAGTATATCCTCACAGAAACTGACTTCTTTTCTAAATGGGTAGAAGCCGTAACCCTCAAGGAAGTTAGGGCAAGAAATATTGTCAGCTTCGTGAAGGCCAATATCATCACCAGATTTGGTGTCCCTCATACTATACTGACGGACAACGGCTCCAATATCTGCTCTACTAAGTTGAAAAAGCTATACCATGAGTATGGTATCAAGGCTAGACACTCATCCCGCTATCATGCAGCGGCCAACGGATAGATAGAAGCTTTCAACAAGACCCTGTCCAACATCCTCCAGAAAATGGTGGACAAAGACAAGAATTCATGGCCAGATAAACTCCTCCATGCATTGTGGGCTTACCGAACTACAATCTGCATCGCTACTCAGTCTACCCCATACTCATTGGTGTACGGAACAGAGGTGGTCCTGCCCATTGAACTCCAACTTCCCTCACTCCGTGTTTCCATCTGTGATCGATTATATGATGATGAGGAGTCAGAAAAGTGGCTAGGTGAATTGGAACTACTAGACGAGAAGCGGATGCACACTCTAAACCACCTAGAATTTTACTAAAACCAGATCGCACGAGCCTTCAACAAAAAGGACTGCCTCCGGTCTTTCTTGGAAGGATAATTAGTGCTGGTCGTCTGAACCCCAATGATACCTGACAAGAAGCCTCCAATGCTGGAGCCCAAGTGGGAAGGACCATATGTTGTACACAAGGTCTACTCTAACGGATTGTATTCCCTGATCTCCATGGACGGGAAATCCACCACAGCTCCCACCATTGCGAGATTCCTGAAGAATTATTTCGCATAGAGACACAGAACTCTTCGTCCGAGTTGTATGACACTAAACTGCCAAGCACCTCGTCCTCAATGCATGATGTTAAACTGCACGGAATCAAATAATTATCCTTCTTCCTGACCACATGACATTAAACTGTATGGCCCACTTCCTCACCGCATGATGTTAAACTGCATGCAGATCATTCTTACCGCGTGAAGATAAACTGCACGGACAAGGTGATTTAAAAACACCCCCTTCCCCTGTGTACGGACCATACCTCCACAGGGTGTATCATCTTTCAAAGAACTACGTGAGGCTTGATTCATTCCCTCACAGGATATGTAGTGACTCCAGAATTCCACGCCCTGGCCGAGCAACCTCAAAAAAAACAAAAACAAAAACAAAAATGCCCACCCCCCCATGTATGGACCAGACCTGCACAGGGTGTGTCCATCATCCTAACCACATGATGTTAAACTCTATGGACTCCATACTCACTGGATGATTCTAAACTGAACAAATTCTAGAGAACTACGTATGGCTTGATTCCTGCCCTTGTAGGATACGTAGCTACGCTAGGATCCCCAGTCTTGGCCCAGCCCCCTGAATAAAAAAAATGCCTTCTTTCCCCCCGTGTATGGACCAGACCTGCATAGGGTGTACTCATTCCAGAGAACTACGTACAGCTTGATTCCTTCCCTCGCAGGATACGTAGCGATGCCAGGATCCCCAGTCTTGGCCCAGCCCCTTAAAAAAGATATGCCCTTTCCCCCCGTGTGCAATCCAGACCGACACAGGGTGTACTTCTCATCCTTACTGCATGATGTTAAACTGGATGGAAAATGATGTTAAAAATGCCCCTTTCCCCATGTATGAACCAAACCTACACGGGGTGTATATCTCGTCCTTAACGAATAACATTAAACTGCATGGAAGTTGTCCCCACCGCGTGACGTTAAACTGCGCAGACCCCCCTTTTTTTCTTTCACGTTGGGGCACCTTAGTCCTTACCACATGACGTTAAACTACATAGAGTTTGTCCTCACCACATGACATTAAACTGCACGGACTTCATCTCGACCCACTCAGGACACATGGCGATACGAGTTGGAGACACTCCTTGCACATTTGGATACATCCTTTCCATACATCAGACTCCATAGTCCGGATAATTATGGATCTTCATAACCACTCATGGCCATCGGAGGTGGAAAGTCATCGACCCGTGGACACCTTTGTACGACTATACATACCATGCCCTCAGTGGATCTTCATATTGATACCCCCTTGCCTGTATACCAAAATCAAGATTTCCACAGGCGGCACTCTTCCTAGCTCCGTACGCTTACCAGCCTCAGAGCCCCCATACCATACCTCTTGATCCAGAAGTTTACGGTGAAGTGGTTTACAAGTTCGTTCCCCTTTTCACATTCAGGTGTTACCAGGGTTTCCCTATCTGGATAGCCTGTGTGTCCACCAATGGTTCACATAGCGACATGCATCAACAAACATCAAGCCAGGACTAGGATACTTTGACTCAACGGACAATTGCGGTGAAGATGTTTCTTGTATACCCGGACACCATTATCCCCACGTGCCGAACTCTGAACTATGAGCAATCGCGGATTTTCATAATCATTCACGGCCATAGGAAGTGGAAAGTTATCGACCCGGGGACACCTTTGTATGACTATGCATACCATGCCCTCAACATCTCTTCATAATGATATCCCATGGCTCGTCCATCAAAGGCAAGACTTCCTCGGGTGGTACTTATCCTAGCTTCGTACGCCTACCGGCCTCAGAGCCCCCACACCATACCTCTTGATCCAGGAAAGCCCAAAGTTGCAGTTTACGACCTCCATCCCCCGCCTTGTCCAAAGTATATCAGAATATATTGACTCAGTTATCCTTCGAGTGACTTCAACAATAGTCACCCAATGGTCTGAGCTCTATGACCGATAAACTAGGAGTACCTCATCCTTACCGCATGACGTGAAACTGCATGGAATGAAGGCACACCCCCACGCAAAAAAAAAAGAAAAAAAGAGAAAAGATCAGCGCAGGGGGCTCTTTTAAACTAAACAAGCAACTAGGGACGGATATCCCCGACATGTCCAGACAATCCCCTTTCAAATGACAGACTTCATGGCCCAGATAATTGTGGATCCTCATAACCATTCATGGCCATCAGAAGTGGAAATTCCTCGACCCTTGGACACCTTTGTACGACTATGCATACCATGCCCTCAGCGGCTCTGCATAATGATAGCCCCTTGCTCATCCATCAAAGGCAATATTTCCACAGGCGATACTCTTCCTAGTTCCATATGCTTACTGGCCTCGGAGCCCCCATATCACCTCTCCTAATCCAAGAGGCCTCGGAACCATGATTTACACCATCAACCCCCCCCCCCCTCATGTCTGGGGCATGTTGTGGTATCCAAGCCCAGTTATATTCTGATGAAGAGAAACCTTTAAAAATTCCCCTCGTCCTCACCGCATGACATTAAACTGCATGATAAAATTTAATGATATCCATGTCTTTATCTCATGACATTAAACTGCACGACAACCTTTAAAGATATCCATGTCTTTACTGCATGACGATAAACTGCACGGAAGCCTTCCTCGCTGCATGACGTTAAACTGCATAGTAACGTTTAAAAATGTCTCTCGTCCTTTCCGCATGACGCCAAACTACACGGATTATGTCCCAACCACATGATGATAAACTAAACGTTCATACTCGTCATGGGTTCAATGAGAAATATAGGCTTTTATTCACCTATTAGTGCACGAGTCAGACCTACACGAACCACCACCTCACACCAGTGTGAGAAAGAATTGCTTCACCCGTTCTCAGGAAGTTTATTCTAGATATTTCCCCTGTATTCAGGCACCCTCTCATCATAAACCATACTCTGTGCTCATAAAAAAAAAGAAGTCGAACTCTCATAAGCCACCCCTGGTGGTTCCAAACCTCAACTTCCCTGAAGTTGCTCGGCTATCGGAAGTAGATAGTATTTGACTTAAGGACACCTTTATATGACTATTCATACCATTCCCTCAGCGGCTCTGCATATTGATCGCCCCTGGCCCGTCTACAAAAGGAAAGATTTCCTTAGGCGATGCTTCTATCTGTATGCCTCTTGGCCTATGAGCCCCCATTTCTATCCCAGGATTCGGAAACCCTCTGAGCTACAGTTTTCCAACCTCTTCCACAATCTTACCTAAATGTGGAGGAATGTCTTTGAAAAAATTACCAAGAACCAGAAGAAGTCATTCCATTTCAGATGATGTCCCAACTGCATGACTTTAAACTCCACCAAGCTCTAACCGTCCTTTATGCTAGATAAATGCGTAGGACGGGAACCTTACTTCCACACTCCTGATTGATATGGATGTTCTCAAAACCCTTTCAGATGTCACATTCCCCTTCTGAGCCACCCCTGTTGGTTTTCATAATTTTCCATGCCACCCATTGTGGTTCCCATAATCAAGACTTCCATGAGGTCCCCTGGCTATCAGAAATAGATAAGCCTTTGGCTTAAGGAAACCTTTGTATGACTATGCATACCATTCCCTCAGCAGCTCTGCATATTGAGTGCCCCTAGCTGTCTACCAAAGGCAAGTTTTCCTTAGGCAATGATCTTTCTACCTCTGTGTGCCCACACGGCTCCCATGCCTTAAGACATTCCCTTCATGCCATTTGAATTTAAACATGTTTCTCCCCACGTACGTCTGAAGAGTATTAAGACATATTTTAATCAGTGAACCCCATTGGGGCCCTCACCCCACCATATTTGGTCAAAGTTGTTCAACCTAAAACATCATTAGTGATAGTCTTGTTAGCAGGACTTTAAACAGCTCACGGAAGAAAGAGGCACAAAGCCTGTTAGGACGAAAACCCGAGAAGGGAGACCTAAGAAAAAGCCGGGTTATACCCGCTGGGTCCATACCGAATGGTCCCGGGAAAAATCAGGGCATTAAAAGAAGAAGAAAAATAAGGAAAAAAATTTGTAGGGTTTTTCCATAAAACCCTAGCAATATTCAGACTACGCTTGCTGGATCCCACGGTCCAGGAAAAAATTAGAGCTTGTTTTCCTGAGTTACGATTAGTTCTGATTCAGTGAATTGTTATTCTCGCAACAATTGTTCTAAGTAACAATAAAATTCCACAGCAACGAGTGATTAACAGAGATTGTGTTTCGTTCAAACCAAAAAAGGGAGGATGTCCACAATACAGGGTCTCTCTTTCACACAAAAAAAAAGAGGGGGGACATAGGGGTAAGTAAAACATGGGATAAAAAAGTAGCTCTGATAGTTATAAAGGAGCTCAACTTACCCTCCCCACCAGATCAGCGACTATGTGGCGAAGGTCGTTGCAAGATTGTTCCAACACTACCTTCTCCCTGGTTTCAGCCTCATCCACCGGACAGATACGCTCCACTTTGGTTTGGAGATTGTTGATCCCTTTTCTGGTAACTTCAAGATGACCAGTCATGGCCGATAACTAATCCCTAAGCATCGCGGCCCGTTCTTCGCATGCATGCAGCTCAGAGGATAGGATGGTCTCTTGATCTCAAGAGATCGCCTCCCATGCTATCAGTTGATGGATATTTCTTATGGTTTCCTCCAAGGTTCGGGCCCTACAATGAGTTGTATCAAAGTGAGAAATCCTGTGTTCATTAGTGACAGCTTCCTCGTGGACCATGACAACTTGGAAAGCAAGAGAATGGAACTGTGTTGACGCTCCTTTCGTCACAGAATCTAAAGGTCGGAAAAGGGAATATCTCAGCTGAAAGTGATTCATCCTTTGAAGAAAACATCAAAAATCGACAAAGGCATAAACAAAGGATCAACAGCCAATTCACCGCGCAAGTTTTACCACTGTCGCGCAAGTACACTTGCGCGACTACCTTGGTCGCGCAGGTGACTTGCGTGACCTAATTGGTAACCGCCCGGTAACCGCCCTGGGTCTTCTTTTGCCTATAAATAGACCCTGTGGGCCCGCCATTCAAGGGGATCTTTTTCCAGAAACTCGGATTGAAGCTCCCGACGCCCAAGTCTCTTCTCAAAGCTTCCGGAACACTTCTAAGGTAATTTCTTACCTAGAACGGAAGATCTAAAGAGAAAAAGGAAGGCCTAAGTGTTGAAACTTATCAAACACTTGCGCGCCTACTTAATTCCTTCAATATAACTTGTGCGTCCCTCTTCTGGAAGAACCTCAAGAGGATGTTAAAGGGTTTAATAAAGAGTCGCTCAAGCATTTCAATACTGTTTGAAAATCGTGCAAGTACCCCTAATGTCGCGCAAGTATACTTGCGCGACCAATACTTGCGCGCCGCCGCAGGACTTGCGCGCCTTTCAAGACTTGCGCGCCCCTATCTTTTTGGGTGCCCATCTTGCCCATTTTTTACCCCTCTTAAGCCATTTCACCCTTCCTATTCAAGATTCAGTCTTCAAGATACTCTTCAAATCCATTTATGGCATGATTTCTTGATTTGACATCCTTATCTGAAAGGAATTCTGTGAAATATCTCTCAAAACCTAGTGATTTAAACATCTTTATGTCACCAAAGATTGAGAGTTCATTCATTTCAACCTCATTCTTTAAGATGAGAGAATCCTAACCTGGGTCTCCTTTTCAGGAATAAATCCCCAGTTATAAAAACCTTTGATCTGGGCATCTTTCTTAAGAATAAGCCCCAATCAAGTCCTTTAATCTTGGGCATCCTCCTCAGGAGTAAGCCCCAAACCTTAATCCCTAACCTGGGTCTCCTTTTCAGGAATAAGACTCAGTCATAACCTTGGGCTTCCTTTTCAGGAGTAAGCCCCAAGTCCCCTAAACCTAGGCTTCCTTCTCAGGAATAAGTCCTAGTCATAAATCTTGGGCATCTTCCTCAGGAGTAAGCCCCAATCAAGTCCTCTAATCTTGAGCATCTTTCTTAAGAATAAGCCTCAATATCAAATATGGGAATCCTCTTCAGGAGTAAGCCCCAAACCTTAATCCTTAACCTGGGTCTTCTTTTCAGGAATAAGACTCAGTCATAACCTTGGGCTTCCTTTTCAGGAGTAAGCCCCAAGTCCCCTAACCTAGGCTTCCTTCTCAGGAATAAGTCCTAGTCATAAATCTTGGGCATCCTTCTTAGGAGTAAGCCCCAAGTCTCTTAAAATTTCTCTTAACCAGTCATAAATTACCTTTGATTTGGGTTTCCTTTTCAGGAATAAAACCCAATCATAAGTCCCCTCCTAACTTGGGCATCCTCCTTAGGAGTAAGCCCCAAGATTAGAGTATTCAAATCTCCATGAAGTACATATAACTTTGTGGACCCTGTTCTTGGATTTTCTCCCTAAAAGTAAATCCTAAACCTTCGTCTATCTGGGCAGTCATCTATACATAAGCCCCAAAACAAATTCTTATGATTGCATCTTTTATGGCACAATTGTCTAAATTTTACCAATACCTCTTGTTTCTCACACCGAGCATGACTCACGTGAGCTTAGAGTGTAAAAGTAATTATGACATTCATCTTTGAGCCATCAATCATAAAACATCATATCCCATTCCTCGAACTACGTGGGTTCTAATTCCTTTTTCAAAACAAAGGATACGTAGGTAGCCCATCTATGGGTTCGATCCCAACATTGACATAATCTATGTCCTTCTGAATGATGATAAACTTCAAATGCCCCACTGAGTGGCTTTAAAACCAGCCTGGTCATCAAAATGACCAAGAGACTTTTATATAAATGTTTTTGAAGGATACCATTGACCAAGAATCTCTAAACAAATATAGATGATTCTCTATTGATGAAGAACCTCGAATACATATAAAAGATTCTCTAAATTTCTTGCATATTTAATCATTGATTGTTAAAACTAAAGGAAAGCTCATTTTATACTTGGTAATGTAATAAGGATTCACGAACTTAACTTAAATCTATAAAGAGAGTCCTGGAGTAGACAATAATTCCCCTCAAAAAGGTGTGATGAGTCCGACCTCCCATCCTCTCGACCAATGCAAATTCCTAAGCCTCATTAGCCCACAAGATAATGAGCGCCTGCCTTTGGAAAGTAGGTCCAAACGGATGTGGAATCATTGGATGTTTCCGGTTCTACGAACAAACCCGTTAGAAACCGATCGGAACGTTTGAATCTCCCGTCCAGGAGGTCATCCCCGGATTCCGCGCGAAACAAAAATGGTGAACCCGACGTGAATCCTTAACCAAGTTAAAATGATGTTCTTCTTATCTGTTAGGCCCTTTGGGACAACAAGGCAATCATTGACATATGATCATCCAAAAGATGCAGTAGCCGGATTCATCTTGATTATGTCTGTTACATGGAACAGGCACTCTTTTTTCAAGATCTTCTACAAAAATGGATTTCCTTAAGTTCACCCCTGTGAATACTGCTGCTGGGAACACCTCTACTGTGAGGTCTGCTGCTGTGAAAACCAATGCTGCTACTCCTACTGGAACGTCATCCGCTCTGAGGATGACATCACCAACTCAGCGTCTTCAACGCTGTGTTTCTAATGCACTGGTTAAGGAGTACCGTCGCAACGGTACTATCCCAACTCTGGAGGCTGCTCGTCAAGCCCTCCAAGTTAACAATTCTACTTGGTCGTCCGGACAACGGCGACCAGCAATCAAGAAGCAGGCGGTGCTGACTACCGTCTCCAACCGTTTCGGGTCGTTATCCCCGGAACGCAATTTCCATTCACTCCCTTATTCCGAGGAAGTGAATGAGCAGGTCCCGCAGGACCTTAATTCAAAAAGACAGGAGTCCTTCTCAAGGGCTCCCATCAATAATCGCCGCCAGACTCGTGCGGTAGTGCACCCTCAACATGATGAGGGTACCGACTCCAGGCATTCAGCTCAGGTTCCTCGAACCCGAGCAGGCAAGATGAACCGCCAGAGACGGAATCCGGTTAACAATAGGCTGGTTGTCATCCCTGCCATCTCCGGAGAAGTCCACCAACCTAACTTGGTGGCAAACAACGAACAGGCACACACACCTGCCCGTTTTAATCCCGCTGTCCAGCAGACTCGTCTGGTAGCATCAAGCCGATCCCGCCAGGCAATTCTGGCGGAGTACCATAGGCAGGAACATACACCTGCTTATACATCAGCAGTTAGTCAGCAGGCTCGTCTGACTACATATGATGGATCTCGTCAACCGCGTTTGGCGAAGTGTAATCAGAAGGCACATACACCTGCTAATACTAATCAAGCCTACCAACAGTCTCGCTTGGTAGCGCACGGAGAAGCCAGTCGGAAAGTCTCGACGACAAACAGGGGGCAGACTAAACTCTCTGCCTCCACACTTGAGTACTGTCAGAATTCACTGACAGGAAAAGGAGGACAGGAGCAGGCACATACACCTACTCCAAGCCCGGAATGGACGTATATCCCTGTTCCGGCGGCTGAAGTCACCAAACATATTTTGTCAATGGTGAAAGAGCAGAAGCAAATTCCTGCTCATATTCTGGATGCTTGCCAGGGTATCATAACAGATTCAGCATCATCTCAGGGACAGACACATAAATCTATCCCTAGCAGTGGAGTGACACATCAACAATTCACTCCGGAACAGACACACACATCTGTTCCAGTCCAAGAGGGTTATGGGGCATACTCCCCCATATCATACGGACAACCAAGTCAGGCACATACACCTGATTTGAGCGATGATTGTCAGCCTAACCTGACCATCTTTCCTGATCAGGCACATATACCTGCTCAGAGCAATCACTTTCATCATCAAGTGATTTCTAAAGTGAGTAAGAAGGCATCTAAGAAAAAGATCCGCCCAGCACAGTCAGGAGATCAAAGGCCAATCTGCAACAAGGCCTTGCTCGATGCTGGAGTTCTTGAAGCCCTCAGACATTTATCTGTCGAAATTCAAGATTCTACTCCCTCAGTTCCCAATAACAGGAACATTAATCCCGAAGGTCTTCAACAGACACTTCCTCATGAAGACTTGCTTCATGAAAATTCGGTCAATCTTGAAGTTTCTTCTTCAGATGAGAGCCACAGGAACCCTCTGTGTGGTCAGAAGACCAAGGAGCAAGAGATTTCATCTTTTGCTGTAACCCATCATGATGGTCCTCCTCATGGTGATGAACTTCGCTACGAAAGTCCTCTCCGCAGTAGTGATTCACGTTGTCTCGAAAATTATTCAGAAGGAAATGTAGTGACGAGAAATCCCTCCTATCTCGAGGCACTTGCAAACGTAAAACCAGTCATGTCTGATGCTTTACTATCAGCAGGTGAAACTCTTTCTCCATCAGAAGATAGCCTGGGGTACAGGTTATTCTCGGAACCTTACCTGGGTCATTCATCTTCCAGCATGAATAGTGATTCCTCTACCAATCTTGTTGAATCCGATGAAGCAACAAGGAAACACCAACTCTGGTCCAAACAGGTAGAAGAATCTTCATTTAATGATAAAGAGGAAATGTTGAACATGAGGAAAAAACTGGCAAAAGGTGAAGTACCAGTCATGTTTTGGCCTTTGGCTGACTCCCAGTACGACATTCCAAACATGTTGACGGATGATGGAATCCATGATATTCGTCTCAACATATGGAAAACTCTTTGTCAATTAAAGAAGAAGGTATTATCTTACGATGAATATGAAAATCATCTTAAGATAATAGAAGGGTTACAACGCCAGATTGATTTGGCATCTCTATCAGTCTCTCGGTATCCGAAGGCTGAAAAGCAACAGAGAACCCTTCAACGTTCATGCCTTGGCGCACTAAGAAGATTGCGTCAGTTAATTTCCAATGCTCCATCTAATGTTCATATCAGAGGATGGGGTGTTCACGGAGCACTACATTTCACAGTGCTTTCCGGTCAGCAGAGCCCGCCGAAAATGGTCTCATGCAATGTTATTGCCCATGGACGGCCACAGTCAATGGGCTTTGTTCATAATCAAAAGCTTGCTCGAGATCAAGCTTCAACTAGTTCCTCTCAAAGTCAAGTATATAGAGAACAAGTTGTTGAATTGCTCCTACATCAAGCAGGCGAGAATATTGCACAAGCCTCTCGTCTGGAGCAAACACGTCATCAAATGACAGAAGTTTCGGAAATCATCCAACGATCTGTTGAACCAGGTGATAAAAGTGGATACAGGTTAATGCATCCAGCTAATTTCCGAACTAAGATTCGCAAGATCAAGAGAGATTTTAAAAAGATCTCAGACATAGCATGTCAAGAGACACCCCAGCTTTCCAGACTGGGGACTTCTCTAACCCAACCCTCAGAATCAACGAATGGGATTCAAGGAGTTGAGCGGAAGCAACAAGAACACCCCCAGTCCACCGGACTGGGGACTTTTTCAAATCTTCAATCCCTCCCTCAGAGAAAGTCAGTATTCTCTCGATTAGGGAATAAGCCTCAAGAGGAACGAAGAGACAAGATGTCAGGAGATTCTCTCCAAGTGACAGTTCTCCAAGAAATTCCTGAGGGATCAAGTCAACGGAATGCCATGTCTCATCATGGACATAGAAGGAGACAATATCACAGAAATGCTGATAGAAAGGATTCCATGCAATATGCATCCATTAATGTCATCACTGCCGTTGCTGCTGATTCACCAGATGAGGCTCAATCAGAGGGATCAGACGAAGAGGTTCCTGCTCAAGAAGTTGCGCACACAGACCTAAATGAAGAAGGTGTGCGCACACGTAATCAAAGGCTTACCCAAAATCTGGGTATTCCTTCAAGTAACCCACTTCCCCCTCTCCGAAAAGGATCCAATAAGGGGAAAGGAAAGAATCAGGTTACTTCTCACCCTTCCTCTGAAGGAGGTCAATCGCTCTCATTAGAGCAAAGATTTGCACAACAGGAGGAAGAAATGAAAGAATTAAGAAGGTTGAATGCAGAACTACTTCAGAGTAGTCTTCTTCTTAAGAATGCTGAAGTCCGACAGCCGAAGGAATTTGTTGTAACTACTGAGATGGATCAAGAATATCCTCCTTTGTCAGTACACCCACAGAGGTCTAATCCTATGGGTCAAACGCAACAACGGTTGGCAGCACTACCATTAGTTGCAGCACCAACCTCCACGGCTGTCCAAGATCCATTCATTGCACCTACCCAAAACCAAGTTCAACCTGACGTTTCTCAAAAGTTAATAACTACTATTGAGTCATTAACAGCTCGGTTAGAAACTATGGAAGGGAAACGGGCGCAAGTTCAACCTGAAAAGAAAGTTTACCCTGAATGGGTAGATTCAATTTCTCCTCCATCCAGTTTTGGAAACCCTATTTTCCCTACTTTCAATGGATCAGGCGACCCTGAACAACATTTGACGCATTACGTGTCTTGTTGTGATCCTATGATGGGAACTCCAGAGCAACAAGAAGCAGTGAAACTCAGATGCTTCGTGCGAACCTTGCAAGGACCAGCTTTTGTCTGGTATACAAGCTTGCAATCCCGGTCAGTCATCGGATGGGAGGATCTTCGTCAAAAATTCCTTCTTCAGTTCAGCTCAACTTTGCCAAAAATGACAGTTTTCGATCTTACAAACTGCAAGCAAAGGGATAATGAAAGAGTCTCTGATTTCATTGCTCGTTGGAAGGGATTAACGTATTCCTTGAGTTTATCACTCCCTCAGGAGGAATTGTTGCCAATCTGTGTGGCAAATTTGCGTGACGAATTACGCACGCCATTGATCCCTGTGAAATACACAGGAGGGTTTCGAGACCTTACTTCAATCGCTCAACAGATTGAAGATTCCCTTATGCAGGCTAAGGTTAAATCTCGTGTAATTCCATCAGCTCCAGGAAGAAGAATGGGTAAAGCAGAAACTGCTACAGTTATGCTTAAACAGGCACCTGTACCTATTTCTACTTCAAAACCTTCATCTTCTCGAAGAGCTCCACCTCCTGAACGCCAACAACAAAGGCTGTTTCGTCCAAATGATCAAAAAGATCAACGACGAAAACAATTTGAGGATATGAAGAGTAAAACATACTCTTTCCGAAGTGAGCAAGTTCCTGGTTACTTCATTTCAGCTTTGGAAAAAAATTTGATTCAATTACCAGTGCTGAGGAGACCAAACAAGGAAGGAGATGAAGACCGTCCCAATTATTGTCTCTTTCATCAAATGTTGGGACATCCCATCCAGGAGTATTTTGTCTTTAAAGACCTCCTACAAAAGATGGTCGACTTGGGACAAGTCAAATTGAAGGGTTCTTCAGCTCATGTAGCGTGTATTACCGCTACAGATCCAGAAGAAGGAGGCGAGTGGCAGGAAGTCAAAAGCAAAACTGCGAAAAAAATATGATGATTGGATGGTCAGAAAGACAATCAATCGGACCCATTCCATTTTGCGAACACAATTGAAGAATCCAATTGTGTCTCCTACAAAAGCTGCAGTAAAGCCTCCATCAAAGGACAAATCCTCAAAAGGGCAGCACAATTCAAAGAAGAAAGAGGAATCAGGAGAAGATGAGTATGTATCAAAGCCTAAATTATCTTTGACTCTAGAAGATTTCATGCCATCTACTTCAAAGCCACGGGCACCGTCCCACCAAACGGCACAGCCTAAATAGGCCAACCAGGCAGAGTCTTTATTAGACGAAGAATTGATCTTTGGTTCTGTTAATATGATTCAATTAACAGATTCATATTCCAGTCTTGATGAGCCTGAATTCCCTGTATCAAATAAAGGAACCCGAGGAAGTTCTAGAGGTTCAGGATATAGGGGAATACGTGGATCTTTCCGAAGCCACTACTCTAATTCTACCCCTGCTAGCACTGTATATGTAGCAGAAACTCGTGGTAGAGCCCTTCAGTGAGCTCAAAATGAACAAGCAAGTTCTTCTGCCAATGGCCAACTCAACTTCGGCACAGTTATTTTGGAAGACCGATTAAATGTTCCATATTCTTTATCTCAGCAAGCAAATGGATCTAATCAGTCTAATTTTCCAAGACCAAGGATGTTGCCAACTTCAATACAAGATGCATCAGCTTCCAAAGCATCTGCTTCCAAGGTACCTGCTAAACCGCATATTCCTATTGGGAAACGCAGGCCTCTAGATCAAAAGTATGATAAATTGAAACACTTGGCCCAAGTACCATCCAAATTATCAATTTTGGATGCTTTGAATCTATCAAGAGATCTTCGGGAAGCACTCATCGAAGCTTTGTCAAGTCCTCAGGAGTTTGAAGCTGAAATTGCTGCAGCTGAAATTTATCACATAGAGAATAATCCTGCAGAATGCCATGCAGTGATATCTTTTACTGATAAAGATGAAGATGATGTTGTTCATGGGCACATAAAACCTTTGTACCTATCTGGCAAAGTCAATGGTATAGATTTTCGAAGAGCTTTTATTGACAATGGTTCAGGAGTCAACCTCATGCCCATTCGCACACTTCGTCGATTAGGCCTCACGGAATCTGATTTATCTCCTTCTACCATGATGTTGCAAGGATATGATAAAAATGAACAAGAACCACTGGGAGAAGTTACGCTCAGAACTCAGTTTGGAGATCTTGTTTCCAATTCAGATTTCATGATTGTTGATCAAGACTCAGCTTTCAATATCTTGCTTGGAAGACCCTGGCTACATCAGCATGCAGCTATTCCGTCATCATACCATCAATGTCTCAAATACTGTTTCGATGGTCAAGTTAGAACATTGTATGGTGATAAGGCCCCGTTCAAGACATGTGAGTCTCAATACATTGAAGCAGAATTTTATCACATGAAGGGAAGAGAAAAATCTACAATGAAGGAAATTACCAAAGTTAATGCTCCATATGGTTTGGAAAAAATTCCAATAAATCCATTTTCACATGTGAGTACAGATTATGTGTTACCTATCAGTCAAATTGACAAAATAGGCCCAAATCAAAATACTCTTATGGAAAGATCCATAATGTCAATTACGGCAATCGAGCCAGACAACATGGGAGAAATTGGTAACTTACCAAGCAGTGATGAAAGCATAAGTGGTGACGTTTTCATTTCGTCTACTGAAATCCAACAAGTCTATACTTCGCTAATCAGGCCAGAAGAAGTTATAGCAACACCAGAGGTGAATGTTGATGTCGATTCTCAATCCATCATCTCCTCTTTATTTCCCAAAGAAGACCCTTTTTCATCAATAGGGTCGGAAATGGAAGCTTCTTCTTCAAAATGTGAAAATTTTTACATCTCTTATGATCATGAGAATTTCGTTTTTTCATCTACTTTGCAAGTAGAAACGGAAGAAATAACACATGATGAAGAGGAAGAGGAAGATCTTAGAGATGCTCCTCCAGCATTTGAAGAGGGTATCTCTACCACTGTGGATGAACTCAGAGAAGTAAATCTGGGTACAGAGAAAGATCCACGCCCCACTTTAATTAGTGCGGCCATGACCCTTGAAGAACAAGAGATGTATATTTGTTTTCTAAAGCAAAATAAAGATATTTTTGCTTGGAATTATATAGAGATGCCTGGCCTTGATCCTGATGTTGCCACCCATCATTTGGGTTTGCCAAAAGAACATCGAGGATTCAAGCAAGCCGCGAGAAGAACACACCCAACCTATGCTTCCAAAATCGAGGCTGAAGTGGATAAGCTTATCAAAGCTAACTTCGTCAGAGAAGTTCAATATCCCAAGTGGTTGTCTAATATTGTCCCAGTAAAGAAAAAGAACGGACAAATTAGGGTTTGCATCGATTTCAGAGATCTTAATCGGTATTGTCCCAAAGATGATTTTCCAGTTCCGATTACAGAACTCTTAATTGATGCGACGGCTGGCTATGAAGTACTTTCTTTCATGGATGGATATTCTGGATATAATCAGATCCGAATGGCCCCTGAAGATGAGGAATATACAGCCTTCAGAGCTCCTCAAGGTGTGTTTTGTTACCGGGTGATGCCCTTTGGTTTAAAGAATGCAGGTGCAACATATCAACGCGCCATGCATCGTATCTTCAAACCTTTTCTAGGGAAATTTGTTGAATGCTATGTAGATGATTTGGTGGTTAAATCCAAACAACGTTTTGATCACTTGGCTGATTTGGAAATCATATTCCACAAGCTTTGACAACATAATTTGAAGATGAACCCCTTAAAATGTGTTTTTGGGGTAACCTCAGGAAAATTCCTCGGCTTTGTTGTACGCCATCGTGGTATTGAAGTCGATCCTGAGAAGACCAAATCAATCCTTGGTATGTCACATCCTCAGAATTTGAAAGAATTAAGAGGACTTCAAGGACACTTAGCCTATATTCGGTGTTTCATCGCCAATTTGGCAGGCAAAAGTTTACCTTTTACCAAATTATTGAAGAAAGGAGTCACTTACCAGTGGACTGAAGAATGTCAAGAAGCATTTGATGTTCTCAAGAAATACCTCTTAAGTCCACTAGTACTCATGCCACCTGTTGAGGGTAGGCCTCTTATCCTCTATGTGACAGCTTTAGAGCGATCATTGGGTGCCTTTCTCGCTCAAAAGAATGATGCTGGGAATGAAAATAGTCTCTACTATCTTAGTAGAACTATGCTGGAAGCAGAAACCCGGTATTTGAGTATTGAAAAATGCTGCCTAGCATTAATCTTTGCAGTTCAGAAACTGAGACACTACCTGCAACATCACGAGGTCCAATTCGTATCTCGTAATAATCCACTCAAATTCATCCTTAGTTGTCCAATGCTTACAGGACGTCTGGCAAGGTGGGAGGTTATTCTACAGCAGTTCGACATCCAGTATGTGTCTCAAAAGGCAATTAAGGGCCAAGCTCTGGCTGATTTCCTGGCTGAACACCCTTCAGTGGAAGACACGTATTCAGATATCGAACTCCCTGATGAGGAAGTTTTTTCTATTCAAGAGAGTCCTCAAACATGGGAAATGTATTTTGATGGTGCTTCTAGAAGTCCAACAGGGAAGAAAATGGAAAATCCTAAATTCAACAAAGTTGGTTTAGGAATTGTGCTCATTTCTCCAGATAAGGCAGTGTTACCTTATTCCTTTTTGTTGTGGGAAGGTGGTACCAATAATGAAGCTGAATACCAAGCTCTCATTGCAGGCTTGGAGTTAGCACTTCAAGCACAAGTGAATCACGTAAAAGTGAAAGGTGATTCAGACCTGGTAATCAAACAAATCAATGGGGATTATGCCATCAGAAAAGAATAATTAATCCCTTTGTATGATTACGTCAGAGAGTTAATGTCGGAATTCCCTACAGAACCGACATTTTCTTATGTCCCAAGATCACAAAATGCTCAAGCTGATGCACTGGCTAATATAGCCACAGCTTTAGCAGATCCAAATCGGGACGAGACAACCATCTGTATTGCCCACCGTCGTGCAATTTCACCTTATGTTCAAGTCAGAACAGAGGAAATTAATGAAATTAGTCCCATTCCTGAACCATATGGTCATACTACAGGATGGATGTCACCTATCAGGGAATACCTTCAAAATGGAACACTTCCACCTGATAGAGCCGAGAGAGAACAAATTCGGCGACGTGTGGTCAATTTTACTCTTTATGATGGTCCAAACCACCTCGAGAAAATTCTCTACAAACGTGGTTTTGATGGAGTTCTCTTCAGATGTATTGATGGTGAAGAGACAATGGCTGTCATAAAAGAAGTGCATGCAGGAGTCTGTGGTGCCCACCAGTCTGGACATAGATTGTCTGATCAAATTCGAAGGCTTGGATACTTCTGGCCTTCAATGATACAAGATTGTGTTAATTTCACAAAGAAGTGTCATTCATGCCAAGTATATGCCAATTTCATTCATCAACCTCCAGAGTTGCTTCATACAGCTAAATACTCATGGCCATTTTCCACATGGGGAATGGATGTGGTGGGACCTTACCCTTCAGCTACGGCCAAGCAGTTTAAGTACATTCTTACTGCTACTGATTTCTTTTCCAAATGGGCAGAGGCAGTACCTCTCAAAGAAGTCAGTTCTAAATGCATTGTTAGCTTCATCAAGTCTAACATCATTACTAGATTTGGTGTCCCTCATACCATATTGACAGACAACGGCACCAACTTCTGTTCTTCTGAGGTAAAGAGATTGTATCAAGAATACAACATTAAGTCCAACCATTCATCTCGATATCATGCAGCGGCTAATGGTCAGATAGAGGCCTTCAACAAGACTCTTTCAAATATACTGCAAAATATGGTGGATAAAGATAAGAGGTCATGGCCTGATAAACTCTATCATGCTTTATGGGCTTATCGGACTACCACTCGCAATGCAACGCGGTCTACTCCATATTCATTGGTATATGGAACAGAAGCAGTCTTGCCAATTGAAGTTCAATTGCCCTCACTCAGAATAGCCATTTGTGATCAGCTATCAACAGATGAGCAATCCCAAAAGCGGTTGAATGAATTGGAACAGTTAGATGATAAAAGATTGTGCACTTTGCACCACTTGGAAATCTATCAGAATCGAATAGCACAAGCTTTTAACAAAAAAGTTCGTCTTCGTTCATTCATTCAGGGAGAATTGGTATTGGTTCTCAGAACACCAATGATACCAGGAAAGAAGCCTCCCAAGCTTGAACCAAAATGGGAAGGACCTTATTCAATACATAAGGTCTACTCCAATGGAGCGTATTCTCTAATCTCAATGGATGGAGAACACATCACGACTCCAACTAATGCCAGATTTCTGAAAAAAGTATTTTGTATAAACACAAAATATTGTTCCCAGAACCAAGACTCTTACATTTGGTTCATACAGCAATGGTCCAGTATGACCTTAAACTACAAATTCGTCCAACATGACATTAAACTGTGTCACACTTCTGTCCGATATGATATTAAACTATAATATGTCCAACATGACGATAAACTGTACGGTCCATGCATATGACCTTAAACTATTCGCACTTATGTCCCTGCAACATGACACTAAACTGTGCAGCACCAATAGTCCTAACTGCAAGACTTTAAACTGTATAGTCCCTGATTTTGTCCTACATGACAATAAACTATATAGAAGTTCCTATATTTTGTCTGAGATGACATTAAACTATATTGTGTCCTAGCAACATGACATTAAACTGTGTGGCACTTTCATCGTCCAACATGACGTTAAACTGTGTCAGTTCCCTTATCGTCCAACATGACGTTAAACTGTCACATGGGTTACTAATATGTCCTACATGACACTAAATTGTATATGTCCGAGATGACATTAAACTATATTGTGTCCTAGCAACATGACATTAAACTGTGTGGCACTTTCATCGTCCATCATGACATTAAACTGTAAAAAATCCCCAGAACTGATATCCTCATATTGGTTCACCTTAGTCCTAGCTACATGACTTTAAACTGTACAGCACCAGTTCGTCCTTGCTATATGAAGTTAAACTATACAGCAATGGTCCCGTATGACTTTAAACTGCATCATCCCTGGTCCATGTATATGACCATAAACTATTTGCAAATATGTCCAGCAAGACGTTAAACTGTGACGTCCTAACTACATGACGCTAAACTGTATAAAAGTCCCTCACGTCCGGAAAGACGTTAAACTATATAATCATCAAAAGTCCAGCATGATATTAAAACTGCACAATCCCCCTTTCGTCCAATATGACGTTAAACTGTATTGTCCCCATCGTCCTAACTACATGACGCTAAACTGTATAGAAAGTCCTTGATATGTCCTACATGACATTAAACTGTGCATCGTTAAGGTTGTTATTACCTCTTGTTTCTCACACCGAGTATGACTCACGTGAGCTTAGAGCGAACATCAACCATAACACTCCCTTTGGGCCACTAACCATGTGTAAGTCCCAACAACATTTTTTTTTAGATCATTGTCCACAAGAACAACTTGATCATTAATTCATTCTTTAATTGAACTACACAGACTTTGATCCTTGCCCTCCAGGATGGGTATGTAGGAAACCTCCCAAAGGTTCAAGCCCAAAAACAATCTCTTCACATTGGTTCACCACCATCTCATATGATGATGATTTGTGAAACCACCCCTGGAATCAATATCTTTACATTGATTCACTTTCGTCCTTGTTATATGACGTTAAACTATACAACACTTTTGTCCGGTACGACAATAAACTACAATATTCTTTGATTTCCTCATTTGAGAAGGAACCATTATTAACATTGATTCTTTTTCAATCATGGTTATCATTTTCAAAAGACTACGTACATACATGGTAATGCCTAAACTTTTTATCTTAGGTTAAAACCATCATTGCACTAAAGTCCCCTTTCACCCTTCACATGTACGAACCAAATTTGTACAAAGGGTAGCTCTAGAACTACGTGGACTTGATTCCCATCCTTATGGGATACGTAGGAACATTCGAGTGTCCCTCGAATCCAGTCCCAAGTCTTTTTGGGCCTAACCCCAAATTTCACTTTCAGTCCCTTGGCTGAAAATTCCTCTTGAAAACACACACTGTGTATTCATTATTATGGTCCGAATTCTATGACCCTAAACTAAGATTACTCATACTTTCGTCCTGCACGACGTTAAACTACATTTCAAGAACTACGTATGGCTTGATTCTCATTCTTATGAGATACGTAGTGAAGTCCAAGTTTCAATTCAGGACCCAGCCACAACATGATTATGGTTTTCATTGACCTATGTATCTCTATATACATTGGAAAATACCCATCTTTATGTATTATAATCCTAACCTTAAATATTTTCAAATCTTCATAACCCTTTTCATGACTTCTAGTCACAAAAATGTCAAACTTCTGAGAATTCTTTTGCCTGACTATGCAGCACGTGCCCATAGGTGGCCTTGCATAAACAGTCCACATAAAAGACTTGTCAGCCAAGAGATGCTATTTATTTGACCATGCAGCCAATTCCCATAGGTGGCCCTGCATGTTTTCAACCCCCTAACGGGTTTGTTAAATAATAGTAACTTCATTCTTGGGAAGAATGCCTCTTTTGTCCTTATTTGTCTTAAACGACAGTATGTAGGGATCCGCAAAAATAGCCATCCTTAACGTATTTGTCCCATATCCTTTTTCATGATCTGAAAGTATTCAAGTCTATGGTTTATTCTTCTTCCCTACGTTTGGGTCAGACCTTCGTAGGAGTGATATTCATCCAGTTCTTCGATATTCTTGTTTGGAAATATATTCTCTATATTCAAGTACCTCTTTCCATACAACAAACTCTATGCTTTAGAAAATTTGAATCTCCATAAACTTTCACTAGCTTTTAGCACTAGGAAAGTAAATTTCTGGGAGTTCTTTTGCCTGACTATGCAGCACGTGCCCATAGGTGGCCTTGCATAAAAAGTCCACATAACAGACTTGTCAGCCAAAAGATGCTATTTTATTTGACTATGCAGCCAATGCCCATAGGTGGCCCTGCATATTTCAACCCCCTAACGGGTTTTGTTAAATAATAGTAACTTCATTCTTGGAAACTACCTCTTCTAATGCTATTTAGCTCTTTTTCATATCATTCCTCAGATTCAAATATTCTTAAGCCATAGTTTACATTTTTTTCCCTCATACTTGAGTATGGTAAATATGTTTTCAGATAAATTGTCAAGGAATTGAATCCATTTTAATCCATTTTTCGGTCAAAGCTATTTTGACCTTAAACATTAGCCCCTTTATGTCCGGCGTGCATGACTTTAAACTGCCCACACAAAAGACAAAGGAACTCTGAATAAAAGTCAAGTTCCAGCTCACTAAATATACATTTTTTGTATGATTTAGGTAATATTGAGCAGTTAAAAGGTTCAAAGTTTGTAGGGTTATTTGTAATAATCCTAGTAAAAATCAAACTATGCTTACTAGGCCCATTGGCTTAAGTAAATTTGAAGCAGGTAATGGAAGAATGCAGGTACAAATGATTGAAGACAAAAGTGTTTTTCATTGATACACAAGAGTTAGAAGGACATCCACAGACTGGAGTCTCTTCTCTTTTTTCAAGAATTACAAGAGGCTTTCAACATAACACTTCATTTGATTTACGGCATCCCGATCTTCATTAGAAACCACCTAGAATTCATTCATTCAACTGGATACAATAAGAGATGCAGTGATACCAGCTCTTCTTGGAACAATTGTAAAAGGATGTTCTTGAGTGCGGTTTGAGAAAATTTTATGCTGATCAAACAGTGACTCTGTTTCTGTCCAAAAGACTTGGAAGATGGATACGTGGATTTGAGAATGGAGCATTGGAAGTAAAAATCCATTTGGAGAGAGTACTCTTTTCAGATATTGCTCTAATACCATGTTTGTCTTCTCTCCACCAACCGACAGTGGAAAACATTTCAGCCCATGGGTTTGCCATTTTCATATCTGCAAAGGAATGACATGGAGGAAGAATTTGAAAGTTCACACCATTGTTGTTACTCTTAATGCACAGCATAACCGAAATAGAGAAGTAGCAGTGCAACTGCATCTCAGGTGTATAATTGTTTGCATTTGGAACATTGACTCCTTGCAGATGACCATGAACACACAGAGACAGGTAGATGCTCTGTGGGAAATTAAGATGATATTTCTTCAAATACTTATCCAAATCTGGGAAAGTTCTGTCGCAGATATCATAGTAATCATGGTCAATAATGTTCATCATGTCATCAATCCGCTTGCTAGCCAGTTCATCAGCCGTTTCAATTCCCTTGGGAACCACTGAATCTGCACAAAAGATGAATAAACTAACTCTTAAATGGGTTTATTTTCATAAAATTTGTAAAGAAATTTTGGAAAAATGGCTAAGGCATTTAAGTCGCGCAAGTCTAAACATGGCGCGCAAGTATTCTTGTGCCGCGCTAGTTTTTGACGCGCAAGTATAAACCGCGCAAGTACAAATACCTTTACAGTGGCGCGACATCGAGGAAAACACTAGAAAACAGAGCAACCTGCGCGGTCAAGGTGACCTGCGCGGCGAGAGCTCGAGAAGGGATGATGTCCGGAAATCCGGATACTTGTACGGAGGTGAGGCCGTGTATTTATAGGCTCGGAAGCCTACCTGCGCACCGTACCCAGAGCGCTTTAAGTCCTGCGCGACGCAGACTTGCGCGCCGACCTCGGCGCACTGAAAAACTTGCGCGCCTCCCTTTTCCTTTGGAAGGATTCGATTTCCTCAGAGTCAAATCCTCATTTCTCTCCGGATCCAACTCTGAGGGGGGACTTTTGTTGACGCTCCTTTCGTCACAGAATCTAAAGGTCGGAAAAGGGAATATCTCAGCTGAAAGTGATTCATCCTTTGAAGAAAACATCAAAAATTGACAAAGGAATAAACAAAGGATCAACAGCCAATTCACCGCGCAAGTTTTACCACTGTCGCGCAAGTACACTTGCGCGACTACCTTGGTCGCACAGGTGACTTGCGCGACCTAATTGGTAACCGCCCGGTAACCGCCCTGGGTCTTCTTTTGCCTATAAATAGACCCTATGGGCCCCCCATTCAAGGGGATCTTTTTCCAGAAACTCGGATTGAAGCTCCCGACGCCCAAGTCTCTTCTCAAAGCTTCCGGAACACTTCTAAGGTAATTTCTTACCTAGAACGGAAGATCTAAAGAGAAAAAGGAAGGCCTAAGTGTTGAAACTTATCAAACACTTGCGCGCCTACTTAATTCCTTCAATATAACTTGCGCGTCCCTCTTCTGGAAGAACCTCAAGAGGATGGTAAAGGGTTTAATAAATAGTCGCTCAAGCATTTCAATACTGGTTGAAAATCGCGCAAGTACCCCTAATGTCGCGCAAGTATACTTGCGCGACCAATACTTGCGCACCGCCGCAGGACTTGCGCGCCTTTCAAGACTTGCGCGCCCCTATCTTTTTGGGTGCCCATCTTGCCCATTTTTTACCCCTCTTAAGCCATTTCACCCTTCCTATTCAAGATTCAGTCTTCAAGATACTCTTCAAAGCCATTTATGGCATGATTTCTTGATTTGACATCCTTATCTGAAAGGAATTCTGTGAAATATCTCTCAAAACCTAGTGATTTAAACATCTTTATGTCACCAAAGATTGAGAGTTCATTCATTTCAACCTCATTCTTTAAGATGAGAGAATCCTAACCTGGGTCTCCTTTTCAGGAATAAATCCCCAGTTATAAAAACCTTTGATCTGGGCATGTTTCTTAAGAATAAGCCCCAATCAAGTCCTTTAATCTTGGGCATACTCCTCAGGAGTAAGCCCCAAACCTTAATCCCTAACCTGGGTCTCCTTTTCAGGAATAAGACTCAGTCATAACCTTGGGCTTCCTTTTCAGGAGTAAGCCCCAAGTCCCCTAAACCTAGGCTTCCTTCTCAGGAATAAGTCCTAGTCATAAATCTTGGGCATCTTCCTCAGGAGTAAGCCCCAATCAAGTCCTCTAATCTTGAGCATCTTTCTTAAGAATAAGCCTAAATCTCAAATATGGGCATCCTCTTCAGGAGTAAGCCCCAAACCTTAATCCTTAACCTGGGTCTCCTTTTCAGGAATAAGACTCAGTCATAACCTTGGGCTTCCTTTTCAGGAGTAAGCCCCAAGTCCCCTAACCTAGGCTTCCTTCTCAGGAATAAGTCCTAGTCATAAATCTTGGGCATCCTTCTTAGGAGTAAGCCCCAAGTCTCTTAAAATTTCTCTTAACCAGTCATAAATTACCTTTGATTTGGGTTTCCTTTTCAGGAATAAAACCCAATCATAAGTCCCCTCCTAACTTGGGCATCCTCCTTAGGAGTAAGCCCCAAGATTAGAGTATTCAAATCTCCATGAAGTACATATAACTTTGTGGACCCTATTCTTGGATTTTCTCCCTAAAAGTAAATCCTAAACCTTCGTCTATCTGGGCAGTCATCTATACATAAGCCCCAAAACAAATTCTTATGATTGCATCTTTTATGGCATAATTGTCTAAATTTTACCAATACCTCTTGTTTCTCACACCGAGCATGACTCACGTGAGCTTAGAGTGTAAAAGTAATTATGACATTCATCTTTGAGCCATCAATCATAAAACATCATATCCCATTCCTCGAACTACGTGGGTTCTGATTCCTTTTTCAAAACAAAGGATACGTAGGTAGCCCATCTATGGGTTCGATCCCAACATTGACATAATCAATGTCCTTCTGAATGACGATAAACTTCAAATGCCCCACTGAGTGGCTTTAAAACCAGCCTGGTCATCAAAATGACCAAGAGACTTTTATATAAATGTTTTTTAAGGATACCATTGACCAAGAATCTCTAAACAAATATAGATGATTCTCTATTGATGAAGAACCTCGAATACATATAAAAGATTCTCTAAATTTCTTGCATATTTAATCATTGATTGTTAAAACTAAAGGAAAGCTCATTTTATACTTGGTAATGTAATAAGGATTCACGAACTTAACTTAAATCTATAAAGAGAGTCCCGGAGTAGACAATAATTCCCCTCAAAAAGGTGTGATGAGTCCGACCTCCCATCCTCTCGACCAATGCAAATTCCTAAGCCTCATTAGCCCACAAGCTAATGAGCGCCTGCCTTTGGAAAGTAGGTCCAAACGGATGTGGAATCATTGGATGTTTCCGGTTCTACGAACAAACCCATTAGAAACCGATCGGAACGTTTGAATATCCCGTCCAGGAGGTCATCCCCGGATTCCGCGCGAAACAAACTGCCAATAGTCAAAGCCACCCGACCCCAAACACAGGAAGAGTTGACGAAGAGCTTCGGTTTTCGTTGCCATTTAAGCTAAGGGGGTTTCGGTGATGATTTCACAGATTTGGGGCTAGGCCCACCGGTGCACTGCCCGGTGGTCCGCCATGGTATGAGGATCTTTGGTATCCTCGCTGGATGACATGAGAACAAAGTATGGCATGATAGCCCGCGCGGACAAGTGTTCACTAGAAGTTGACCCTGAAGCAAGAATGTCTGGAGCCCCTAACCCTGGTTCAGGCTTGGGGACCAAGTTTCTAAGCCCGGTATCGACTGGTGGAACCTCTGGGATGGTCTCATTGGGACCCGACACCACAGGGTCATCCTCATCCACGTGGAAGAAGGATGAATTTTCCTGAATTGTGGCCATCGAAGGGTTGGGAGAGGGAAGTTCTCTGAGTCACTTTGATCGACGAGCCATTAGTCGGTCCTCCCTTAAAATGGATGAGGAAGGTGTAGTGGATGTAGCAGCCACCATACCTCCTGATTTAGGAACCTGCCGGACAGCCTTCCCTAGGATCCAATCAGGATAGCATTTTACCCATGTTCTTGCATACTCCATGGAAAGGCCGGCAGCCGCGCCCGTATCAGGCAGGGGAACGCTTGCGTCAGATCCCTCCCGCGTCAGCATCAGCCACCACTGACGAAGTATGGCTGGATGGAGTCCTTGAGCCCGAGAAGTGGGAAGAGAAACTTGGACTTTCATGCACCCGAACTGGCGAGAAAAGAGATATGGGACGTACATCTCACACAAAGAAACATCGTCGGTCCGTGCGGATAGAAACTCGTCCCGCAGGGAGACCATGTAAGAGAACTCCTCCAGGCTCCCCTGGCGGTTGTCAACTAAGATGCCAGAAGGGGTGGGGTAGGGAGTGAAGATGAACTGGGAGAAGTCGCTCAGGAGCTCGAGGACTTCACTACAGCTAAGCAACTTCAAGCGAACTTTGGCTATATCCAATAGGGTAGGCCGGAAGGTAGGCAACGGGATGGCCGTATTGTGACGATATTCATAACAGCAACAGTGATCCGCCACCCAGCCATACAAAAATTTAAATGGCCCGCTTAGACGATAGGGTGACCTGCCCACCTGCATGTGGCTCAGTAGCTCGTAGATACGAGCCAAAGTGGTCACGGCTAAATTCACCAAGCGGCCCTCTGCTAACTCGGACACCATTATCAAAGTGCAGGCCCGGACGCCTGGGTTAACATCCCAGGAAGGAAATAGCCATCCGCTCAAAAACATAGCAAACAGACTGTCCATCCAGAGCATAGGCGACACACAAGGGCACACCTCGTAACCCCATTAAAGGTAGTCTCCTGCTTCCAGAACCACCAAGTAAGAGACCTGAATGGTTCGTGATTGTTGGGAAGGATGAGTCCCGGGACGCTTAATCTTCGGCATAGGACCAGTGGTGTTCAGAAAAAACCCTATCCAAGTGCTATAAGGAATAAGCGAACGGGCACGCAAGGCCTGATCCAGTGACTGCTCCGCCATGGTCAGTAGATCTTTTTCCATAAAGAAACCTATTAAATGTCGTCCCATGCATCGGGAGTGGGAAAAAAAATTTCATACATCTCTCCAGCAATCAGCAGTCCTCATATCGGGTAGATGTCCCACAGACTAATGTCGACTTCCCCGTGGGCGAGGTGGAAAGTATTAGTACTTGAACACCAGCAGCTGAACAGGTTGGGTAGGATCGAAGATGGTGGGTAAACAGAAAATTGGGAATCCCACACTATGGAGTATAATTTGACTGCTTCCAGTGAATCGGGAGACTCCCAGCAATGATGATGGACCCAGAAAGCCCAAGCCCAATCATTTGAGAAGAGCCCGCCGGACCTCAGATCCCATCTGGGGACCCACCCTGCATCAGGATCACTTTGAGCAAGGTTGATAATATAAGGGTAGTCCTTAAGGACAGCTTTCTGAGAAAAGTCTTGAGTACACTGGTCGCTTTGGGTCCATAAAGAGCCCCTCATAATAAATGTGTCGTTCGGACCAAAATTAGAGATTATCTCCCCAGATTGGGTAAGGTGTGATTGAATGCATTTTGAAGGTGCTTCCAAGAAGGGAGAAGGGAGACCTGTAAAAGTAGGGGGGATAGGGATGTCATCCTAAAGACCAAAGTCGTAGAGCAGGAGCTGATTGGATAAAGGATAACTATGAAGCTCCGGAGAGAGCAGGTTCTTCAATGCACTGTCATCATGAATGATAGATTGACTAGGGTCCTCTTTGATGCCCTCCGCTCTGTGAATCATAGTTGAACATCTCTATGAGCCGATTGAGAGGGGCTCTGCAGGCCTCGGCGCAGAATGAGGGGGAACCATATTTTCTCCCTACATAATGAGAGAAATTAGTTCGTAATAAAAATCTGGACAAAATGAATGGTTAAGGAGACTTTATGATCAAATCCACAAGGAGGCCTTGAAGGATGGTTCGCGATGACATCATCCTACGAACCATCCCTTCACGAAATCATTCGGCGAAGTTCTGGCCCACGGAGCGTTGGCCAAAAAAATGCAAACCAAGTTGCTCTGTGGAATTTCAATCCTGAGTTTATTCGAAAGACTCAGATACTTTTTAAAGATCAAGAGATTTTAATCCTAGGAGCATCGAAAATGCAAAGAAAGTTCCTCTGTATCCCTCCATCACTTACTTTTTAATTAATTAAGATTAATGGTTCACGGTCGGGAAGTTGGTTCACGAATGAAGGAGACCACGAAGAAGGAATGGTTCGCGGAGGTTGCTTCCAGTTCGCGGACGAGGCACTACGTGAAGGAGCAAACACGCGGAGGCGAAGGATCTCTGGTTTTGTGAAGAATTCGGTAAAGGAAAAGTGTGAGGGCTCCCCATATTTATAGGTGTGTTCCCCTACTGGGTCAACCTTTCTACCGCAAACCATCTCAGTTTCAGGACCACTTTTCATCAGAATGGCCTCCTCTTCATTCCGATTGGACCCCATTCCAATGGGGGGAATTTTTAGGGTCCTAAGGAATCCGCAAAGGATTTATTTTACCCAAATCCCCCAAAAGAATTGGGGAAAATAATAAAAGAAGAGATACCAAAAAAAGGGGATCTGTCCGCGAACTGATCCATGGAGGAACAAACGTGGCCAGGCACCGCGAGGCACCCCCTCCGCAAACAATTTTCATTCGCGAAATGGAGGCGGAGAGCCTCTGCGGTCACAAGGTAGGATGGGCGCCAGTCCAGTTCACCGTCACAAACCGCCTTAACCACGGACCGCGTCGAACGATCCAAGCCGCACCCACTATCTTTCGCAGAATAGAGGCAGAACCCTCCGCAGCCGCGGAGTACTCCCTGAGTTCGCCTCACGGATGGGGGGAGGCATTCAATACCCACTGCGAATCGCGGATTGACCAAGTCAGCAGTGAATCGGGTTATGGGCCTCTGAAAAGGGTGTCACGTGGCCATAGATACAATCATTTCCCCACTCTATAAAAGGAGACTGAGGGGGAATGAAAAGGGGATCGTAGAACTAGAATCGGATTCAAAGGGATAGGAGATCGGTTAAAGGAAGGGTTCGGATTTCGCAAAAAGATAAATTCCCATCCACGAACCATAGAAGGTATATGAATTAAGAAGTAATCGGAAAATGCATAATAAATTGGTGAACCGAGAACCTAAAATAACAAATAAATGAGAACCGCGAACCATACCCCCTTCGCAGATGACTTCCCTGCGGACTAGGGAGTTTCTGCCTCTTTTCCCATCCTTTGCACCGCGTAGCACCCTCCTACACGGGCGAAGCACCGACAAAAGATCCTCTGACTGGCACCGCCCTTGGCCTCCGCTGCCCACTTGGAACCCTCCATGAACAAACCTGGTTTGCGGATTGAACCCGAAGCTGTGAACCGCCCTGGTTCGCGGGATGCCAATCAGTCTGCGGACCACCCTGGTCCGCGGAAGGCTTCTCTAGCCATGTGGCACTTTCCCACGTGAAGGGCGCCACCACCTATACCTCTCAGTGGTTCACCAAATACTTCAGTGTTATCATTTCTAGATCCAGGTAAAAATGTTCTGATCCAGCCAGGTCCTCCGCAACTCCCTCATTGGCCTATTCGTCGGCCCTGAGTCAAGGCCTCCGCTAGAGCCGCAGGATCTGCGTGGTATGACATTTAGGTGCATCAGTGCACCATTTTGAGTTCACATACCCATGGTAAATAGGGGAAAAGGGGTTTCCCCAACCCTTGAGCAGATTCCCGAAGCATTCATGGGTTCACATTCCCACGGTAATATGGAGTCTGAGCTTGGGAATCCCTTTTCTGCCCCTCCACTTGTTGAGGGTTCCTCGAAGACGGTAAAATACCCATCGGAAGGAAGCCCTCATTCACTACAAGAGAGGAGATGGGCACATGAGCACCCCCCCCCTTCTCCTCTCCCTCTGGGCTTTGTCGCCCCGGGTGTCCGTCTCGGAGTAAGCCCCGACCTTCTGGCCCTCCTCAGAGTGTAATCCCCAATTCATCATCCTAGGCTGCTCCATGCGTAAGCCCCACTCCGCTTCTCACGAATGCAGCTTTCGCGATTTGATCTTCTGGTCCTTGCTGCCTCTTGTTTCTCACACCGAGCATGACTCACATGGGATTAGAATAAGCATCGACCATGACATCCTCCTATGGGCCTCCTCAGGGTGTAATCCCCAATCCATCATTCTGGGATTCCTCAGAGCGTAATCCCCAAGCCTATGCAAACTATGTGGACTTTGATCCCTGCCTCCTAGACAGGGTACGTAGGAAGCCTCCATGAGGTTCAATCCCACCACACATCAGACCATCTGGTCTCTCTTCACGTCGGATCTCCGACACCTAAGCGAACTACGTGGACTTTTATCCCTGCCTCCTAGACAGGGTACGTAGGAAGCCTCTCTGAGGTTCAAGCCCAATAACTGGTCGATCCGATCATCTCCATATCGGTTCACCGTGCCACTCCCGGTGCCACCTCAAGCGAGTTCCAACCCTTCGGGGTCATTAATCCAACGATGGATGGTAAACCTCAGGCATAAATGATTCTGAACCCCTACGTCCAATTGATCATTTCCCATAAAGGTTAAATCTATGGATACTATGTTTGGGTATAAACCAAAGATTCATGAACATATGAATATGTCTCAAATCTATAAGAGAGTCCCAGAACAGGCAATAATTCCCCCAAAAAAAGGTGCGATGAGCCCGACTTCCCATCCTCTCGACCAATGTGAGTTCTTAAGAGTTGTTGGTCAGACCATCTGGCGAACGCCTACCTTTGGAAAGCAGGTCCATCAATCATTGGATACGGAGCCGTTGGGTGTTTCATGGCCGAAAACCAAGAATGAAATAATTTCAAACTTTTATTCTGGGCACTCAGGGCCTCATAATCGCACTCCTTCGCAAAGCCTTCTCTTGAAATAATTTCATATAATATTTATAATTAATACATTAAAAATATGAGAAATTACTTTCTCCCCACCTTAGGGATTTACATCCCCAAAAATCCAAAACGAAAGGCTACTCAAACAGATGTGGGTACTGCACATAAATATGTGCCTCTCACTCCCACATGATCTCCTGAAGGTTATCATGCTACCATCAGACCTGAACCAAGGTAATTTCTAACCCAAAAAGTATCATCTCCTATCGATCCTCAGTCTCAAATAGGTACTCTGTGATGGTCTCTTCATTCTTGATGTCCTGCACACTCACTTCGATGTCATGTGATGGGTCATGCTCATACCTCCTCAACTGCAACATGTGGAAGAAATCATGTATTTTTTTAACTACAGTAGTAGAGAAAGGTGGTACGCCACCTCACCAACTCTATGTAGTATCTAAAATTGGCCAATGAACCTCGAAGACAACTTTCCGCCCCAACCAAATCTCCACAACTCACGTCTAGGTGAGACCAAAAGGAAGACATTGTCTTACTCTTTGAACTACAGAGGTCTCATCCATCTATCATAATAAGACCTCTTCTGGATTTGTGCAGTGTTCATCCACTTCTGGATGATCTATGCATTCTCGATGGTAGATCATACTACCTCCATCCCCATGAGTGATGACTCTGTAGGGTTGGTCCAGCAAAGTGGTGACTGACAGGGTCACCCAGATAAATCCTCAAATAGCACAATACCATTGGTGGAGTGGTAGTTGTTGTTGTATGAAAACTCCACCAATAGTAGGTGGTCCTCCCAACTGTGACCAAATTCCAAGACATAAGGCCACAACATATACTTTGGAACTTGAATGGTTCTCTCCATATGACCATCATCTTGGGGATGGAACATTGTGCTCAAGGATAGCTGAGTCCTAGATTCCTCCTCTAATCCCTTCCACAACTGATTTTTGAAACAAGAATTGTAATATGATACTATTGTCAAAGGGGTGCCATGAAGCCAAACTATCTACTCCATGTAGAGGCATCCTAAGATCTATAATGAACTCTACTCCCTGATATCTAGGATGTGGGATGACTTTATGAGTTGTTCAATGATCACCCAAATTAAATTGTTTCCCCTAGAGGTTCGTGGTAATCCCATCATGATGTCCATTGATATTCTATCCCATTTCCAGTTGGGAACTTCCAGAGTGAGCTAACCCTGCTAAAACATGGTGCTCATCCTTCACCTTCTGGCATGTAAGGCATCAAGAAACAAACTCTACTACTGACTTCTTCATACCTATCCCCCTAAATTGAGGTTAGAGGTCCTGGTATATTTTTTTCTACTCCAAGATGTACCATAAAGGGAGATGTATGAAAATCCATCAAAACATCCTCCCACGATGCCACGGGCACAACTGTGTGTCCTCAAAAAAGGATGGCGTGCTCCTCACCATGCGAATATCCATCAGGATCTTTTTATGTGGATAACTGAGCATGAAAAGTCACATAGTAGACATCCCCTATTTGTGCCTCCTTGACATTCCATAAGAGTGGAGGGATGATAACCATCAACTAGAAATAAACTACATCATCTACATCCATGAAGGATAATTATAGTGAGTCCAACTACTCTGAAGACTCATTCATTAGTTGTGAACTCGATCTTTGACAGAGAGATTCAGCTTCTATGTTCCCCTTCCAAGGAGTATAGATGATCTAAAATTCATAATCTCAGAGGAACTCCTTCCATCGCCTCTACCTCAGATTCAGATCCTTTTGCAAGAATCATTACTTGAGGTTCTCGTGGTAAGAGTAGAATATAAAATGTTATCTCATCATGTATTGTCTCCACATATTCAACACAAATAATACCGCTGCAAATTCAAGTTTTCAATTCATGTAGTTCTACTCATGAAGCCTTAGTTGGTGTGAATCATAAGCAATTATTTCATGTCTCTGCATGAGGAAGCAACCAATATTGGTCTGTGATGTGTCATAGTAAACTATGTACTCGATATCTTCTTCTATAAATATCACGATCGGTGCTCTAATAAAACTATATCACAATAGTTAGAAATACTACTGAAAATTCTCTATCCGTACGAAAATAATCCCCTTCCATGTCAAGGTTGTCATCGGTGCTAATATCTGGAAGAAATCATGGACAAATCTCTAGTACTTTCCTACCAACCAAATGAAGCTATGCACCTTTATCACACTTATTTGTTGCTCCCATGCTGACAATACCTTGACCTTGTCTAGGTCTACAACTAATCCATCTTCTTAGATAACATGTCCACGAAAGTGGACCTCATGTATCTAGAACTGGAACTTTGAGAGCTTAGATAAAGCTGGTGCCCTATGAGAACGTCTAGCACCGTCCACAGGTGTCTCATGTGCTCCTCCCATGACACCGAGTGTCACGACCCCCTCCCAACAAAGTGTACCCCTCCTGGGCCGGCAATGTGAAAAGGGAGATAATGACCCCCGAGTCCCGCCTCCAGTAGGCCCCAGGTTGGCGACTAGCACCGAGGGTATAATAACATACAAATGGGATGCATTACCCTCTAAGAGAACACATGCAGAAGAGAGAGAGATAGAATAGACTCCAACCAACTCCAACTCATAACTGAAATATCAAAGGAAACCAAGTACATATATGAAATGTCATGCAAAAGTACTACAACTGAAAGGGAAAACTAAAAGTACCCAATAGAAAGAAAAACGGCAGCGACCACGAGCCTGAACAGCTCCTCCTCCAACCACAAGCTAGTAGTAACCCGCTTGATCTCCAACTTGCTCCAAGTGACCTGAAAAACAGTTTATATATACATAGGGTGAGTATAACAGTATACTCAGTAGGATCCTCCCCAAGCCTCTCGTGAAAAAGTAAAGAAAGCATGCTAAAGCCCAGTGAACAATAAGTGAAACTAACTCGTCACCTGAACAGGTATACTATGTTCCCAACCTCACCATGGCTACTCTCACCAAGTAACGCATACAAGAATATAGCATGTAGTAAAGAATATCAAGGGTACCCTGCTACTACTTCCCCACTGGTTTTCCGCTTTGCCCCAACGACATACGTCCTGTGCATCTATCTCTAAAGGCTTGCCCGCAGACACCTGGGCTAAGCTCCACAACCTGCACCTCGTGCACCACAAAGGCTTGCCCGAAGACACCTGGGCTAAGCACCACACCATCCTCACAACCAGGGTAACCAGGTAGTTTCTGGGAGCCACCATAGCTCGTATAACGTGTATCATACGTCGAGTATTATACCTCAAGCCATCACAGCCCATACGCCGAGTAAGGATCCTCAAGCCATCACAACCTATACACGTTACACCTATAGTATTCCATAGGATACTATATCTAGAATATATGTGTGTGAAATAACCACAATCCATTACAGGCCTCTACACACATATATGGGTAAAACTAACCACTGTGCCTACCAGCACAAAGATCTACCAAGAGAAGAGAGCGGGGCCAAAGGGGGTAGTCAGCCATTCAACCTCCCATCAGAATGTTGGGGAAAACACCCCCCCAGGGCTCAAAATCCCTGGGGTGTCAGTTGCCCTTATCGACAGGGTGGAGTAGCGTATAGAAACACAAAAAGTACAGAATATATAAGTAACTCACATCCACACTATGGGCATTACCTAGTCTTAGATACAACTGCAGCTAACGTCTCTTAGACTCCAGGATTCTACTTCAAAGACTAGGTATCCTACAAACACACAACCATTTGAAGAGATTTATTAGATTACTCCATTCTCATTTTATCAGTTCCACTGTACGTTAATTAATTCTTTAAACATTAATTAAGAATGAACAATTCCACATTAAACTGAATTGGCATCACTTTCAAAAACAACTGCTCCTTTTTAAGATTCACATCACCTTTAAATTCCAGCATCTCCATCCCCGTGGATTTTCACCATCTAATCAAACATTCATTACAGAATTACTTTTCCACATTCCCAGGCATTCTAGAAAAACATCATATGCTTCTAAACACAAAGGAGGTCAACACGGTGAGTAGATATACTACCCGTCGAGTCTTTGCCGCCTATAGAAAGAGCATATACCCATTCTCCCTCGAGAGGATAAACACGGAAAGCACGTGGCATACCCCGCGCGTCTTCGCCTCCTTCCGAAGAATGGTAGCAAGACCAGCTGCCCTGAGCAGTGGGGAAAAGCAAAACAGATTAACATTCAAGAAAACCGCAAGCAACTAGCAACCACATCCAACCCATTCCATCACCCCTGGTGTCCTCCCCGACACCCATATGCATAAACTGATGCATCTCGCCACACTAGGCGTCATCCGCTGCCACAACCACAAGGCCTTCATGCCTCCACATATCACAACAACCATCCAGGCTCACATCACAGCACAAGCAGCAGGAAAACAAAACATCACAAAATGGGATCTCGGCCCTTTAACAAGGCATTCAGCCTTCAAACACAATGAGCACTCAGAGAGCCAAACCACAAGGAATTCAGCCTTACAAGCAAGCGGGTAACTCAGAACCCTTTTGAAATTCCCACATAATCTGTTTTCTAATCCATATGGAATTGGCAGATTTGTTATTAGTAGGTTCCAATCATGGATACCTAATCAGCAAGCTATCACAATTAAATAACCATTCTTACTTCCCTAATTTGATTATCCTCAAATTAGAACAACTACAACAACGACAATAACCAGATTAATTTACATGCCTCTTTATCTTTAGCCAATTAATTAACAATTAATTCCGGATTTACGTTCATTATCAATTTCTATCATGAACGAACAACAAATCAAAGAAAACATAGATATCACTATATTTAGGAAAACATGAGGCAAACCGTTATCACGGTATAAAGCAACAGCATGCGATCAACCAATTCTTTTAATCCGGTTCAAGTATTTAATTAGGTCAATTTCATTGTGATCCAAAGAGATAAATCATTCTAATTCTACGATTGCACATATACAATTAGAGAAGCCATGAATCCCCTACCTCAAAGAGTTCTTGACAACAGGTCACGATCCTCCCCTCGCGACAACTTATGTGGAAGAATGATCGACACAGCTTGGTTGCATCAAAAACAGAGCAGAACCACTCCTAGGAGTAAAGATTGATTGTGCAACTCTTACGGAAAGAATTGAAAGGTTCTAGTGCCTCTTAATCGAGAACAAAGGGAAAGAACAAGGAAGAATTATATCTTGTCCCTTTTTAAGATTTAATGAGGTGACGGTTTAAGATCCGGTTAATTATCCATTAAAAACGGATCGCATTAACCCACGCAGTTTGACCAAGTAAAACATTCCAAGCCTTAGGAATAATTAATATAGGATTTATGGCATTTGAATCGGCCTTAAGAGCCCTTAAAATAAGGCTTTAAATGTATTTTACGTCAAAAGAAACGTCAAAAGGGGAAAAACTGTAGGAGTCTGGAAACAATGTTCACCCACTGTTACTGTACATGAAACCGATCTGTGAAACCGATCTGTGAAACTGATCTGTCACACCGATCTGTGAAACCGATCTGTGAAACTGATCTTTCACACCGATCTGTGAAACCGATCTGTGAAACTGATCTGTCACACCGATCTGTGAAACCGATCTGTGAAACCTATCTGTGAAACTGATCTGTCACACCGATCTGTGAAATCGATCTGTCAGACCGATCTGTGAAACCGATCTCTCAGACTGATCTATGAAACTGATCTGTCACACCGATCTGTGAAACCGATCTGTCAGACCGATCTGTGAAACCGATCTGTGAAACTGATCTATCACACCGATCTGTGAAACCGATCTGTCACACCGATCTGTGAAACCGATCTGTCAGACCGATCTGTGAAACTGATATGTCACACCGATTTGTGAAACCGATCTGTCAGACCGATCTGTGAAACCGATCTGTCAGACCGATCTGTGAAACTGATCTGTCACACTGATCTGTGAAACCGATCTGTCAGACCGATCTGTGAAACCGGTCTGTGAAACTGATCTGTCACACCGATCTGTGAAACCGATCTGTCACACTGATCTGTGAAACCGATCTGTCAGACCGATCTGTGAAACCGATCTGTCACACCGATCTGTGAAACTGATCGGTGAGACCGATCTGTCAGACCGATCGGTGAGACCGATCTGTCAGACCGATCTGTTACTGTTCATAAAACTGGAAACACTGTTCAGAGAACTGGAAAATTGGCAAAGTGTTGGGGATAAGTCCCCTTGGCCTCCCAGAACACCTCCAACACCAAAATTCCACAAAGTAATGGACCGGAGAGGTCCGGGCCATTACATTAGATACCTCTCAAAACATTCTCGTCCTTGAGAATTAAAAACCAACCCAGAAGAAAAGAGGGGTCCGAACAACCACCCCATAAGATACCTCTCAGGGGAAAACCACCATGAGTTGTTCAAAAACTGGAACAAAACCACGACATCTGGGATTATGGGAACAAACAATCCATACCCAAAAAATTCAAACATAACATCACATCAAAGGTACATAAATAAAACATGAAAGATCTAACCAGAGAGGAAACATCATTACATGAAAGGAGTTACACATTGAACAACTCTGGGTACTGAGCACGTATCTGTGACTCACGCTCCCAGGTACTCTCCTCCATGCCACCGTGTCGCCACAAGACACGAATTAAGGGGATAGAACACCCACGCAACACCTTCTCCTTGTGGTCTTGGATCTCCACAGGTCGCTCCTCGAAGGTTGCATCATCATCAATATCGATCTCTACCCAATCGATAACATGAGATTCAACATGAAGATAACGACGGAGCTGTGATACATGGAAAACATCATGTATCCGACTCATCTGAGGGGGAAGTGCTACTCGATCTGCCACAGCTCCAACATGAGCTAACACCTCGAAAGGCCCAATAAACCGGGGAGAAAGCTTACTTCCACGACCAAACCTTCGCTGCCCATGACGGGGAGTCACCTTCAGAAACACATGATCCCCAACATTAAACTCTAACGGTCTCCTTCTTTGATCAGCATATGATTTCTGACGATCCTGTACTGTCTTCATCCTCTCACGAATCACCTGTACCATCTCTGTTGTATTCTGCACTAGTTCTGGTCCGAGAATTGCGGACTCTCCGACCCTAGTCCATCACAACGGATAACGGCATGGATGGCCATACAAGGCTTCAAACGGTACCATGCCTATGGTAGAGTGAAAACTATTATTGTAAGCGAACTCTACCAAGGGTAAGTGCTTCGTCCATGAACCTCCATAATCAACAACACAAGAGCGCAACATGTCTTCAAGAGTATGGATTGTTCGCTCTGTCTGACCATCCGTTTGAGGATGAAAAGCAGTGCTACGGCATAGTTGAGAGCCAAAAGCATGTTGGAGACCTCTCCACACCCTAGAGGTAAAACGAGGATCTCGATCAGAAATGATCGTCCTAGGTACTCCGTGAAGCCTCACCACCTCCTCCAGATACTGCCTCGACAAGACCTCCACTGAGCTCGACTCCTTGATTGCTATGAAGTGGGCCGATTTTGTTAAACGATCCACTACCACCCATATAGCATCATGTCCTCCTGGAGCTCGAGGTAAACCTGTAACAAAGTCCATTGAGATATCCTCCCACTTCCACTGAGGAATCTCTATGTGTTGGAGAAGACCACCAGGAACATGGTGTTCGGCCTTCACCTTCTGGCAGACTAAACATCGAGACACACATTCTGCAACTGTACACTCCAGCCCAGGCCACCAAAACTGACTCCTCAAGGATTGGTACATCTTCGTCACACCAGGATGTACCGCCAAGGGTGAACTATGGAAATATCGGAGAACAGTCTCACGCATCGCCAAGGGAACAAAAATCCTTCCATGATACAACACTCGGTGTTGTTCATCCTCCGACCAACCATCAGGGGCCTCCCCACAAACAACTCTGTCTCTCCAAACTTCCACCTCTAGATCACCCAACTGAGACTCTTCCTCCTTCTGCATTAGAGATGACTGCACCGTCATCTGGAAAAGACAACCTCTACCTCCAACCTCTTCCATATCAAGATGAAAAGCTGCTAGCTCTTCCATCACTCTCCAGGAATCACCAGATTCACGCACAACATCATTACGTGACTTTCGGCTTAATGCATCAACTACAACGTTCCCTTTTCCAGGTGTATACGATATTTCAAAGTTGTATTCCTGTAAGAACTCCATCCACCGACGCTGCCTCAAGTTCAAGTCACGTTGGGAGAAAACATACCTCAAACTCTTATGATCGGTGAAAACCACAAAGTGCTCACCAATGAGGTAATGTCTCCACAACTTCAGAGCAAACACCACAGCTGCCAACTCAAGATCATGGGTGGCATAGTTGCGTTCATGGGGACACAACCACCGAGACCCATAAGAAACAACTGACCTCTGCTGAATGAGAACACAGCCTAGCCCCAGATGTGAAGCATCACAGAAAACATCAAACTGGACTCCCTCTGCTGGAAGACAAAGGACTGGAGCACTTACCAACTTCTCCTTTAGATATTCGAAAGCTGCCTGACACTGATCAGTCCATATGAACGCTTGATCCTTCTTGGTCAAAGCTATCAGAGGAGTCGCAACTCGGGAGAAATTGGCTAAAACCTCCTATAATAGCCTGCAAGACCAAGGAAACTTCGCACCTCTGACACAGTCTTGGGGGCTACCCAAGACACTACTGCTTCTATCTTCAAAGGATCCACAGCTACTCCATGTTGGGACACAACATGCCCTAAGAAACGAACTTCTCGAGCCCAGAACTCACACTTGGACAACTTCCCAAACAACTGATGTTGGCGAAGAACTCCCAAAACGGCTCGTAGATGCTCTGAATGATCCTCTTCAGATGTGGAGTACACAAGGATGTCATCGATGAAGAGCACAAAAAACTTGTCCAGGAATTCACGGAACACAGCATTCATCAACCCCATGAAAACAGCTGGAGCATTCGTCACGCCGAATGGAATTACAACAAACTCATAATGCCCATGACGACAACGGAAAGAAGTCTTCGGGATATCCTCATCCTTTACACGCATCTGATGATATCCTGACCGCAAGTCGATCTTTGAGAACCAACTTTCACCCTTCAGTTGATCGAATAGTTTATCAATCCGTGGAAGAGGATAGCGATTCTTTATTGTCACTTTGTTTAATCGACGATAATCGACGCACAACCGCAAACTGTCATCGGCCTTTTTCACAAACAAAACTGGTGCACCCCACGGTTACACACTTGGTCGAACAAATCCACACTGCAACAGACCATCGAGCTATATACGTAGCTCTCGTAACTCAGAAGGGGTCATCCTATACGGAGACATAGAGATAGGAGACGCTCCCGGCTGTAGCTCGATCCCAAACTCGATCTCTTGTCGAGGGGGTAAGGATACAACCTCTTCTGGAAAGACGTCAGGGTACTCCTCTACGACCCTAGGAAACGCCAACTGTTGAACCTCTGAAGAACTCAGCATCATCCCAGCCATCATGGATGATAAGGATGAAACTCGTCTATGACTCATCCGAGGATCTCTCTCACCAACAAACACTACTTCCTCTCCATCTTCATCAAAGAAAACGACCTTCTTCCTGTAGCAATCCACAATAGCCTTCACCGAATACAACCAATCCATGCCGAGGATGACATCATATGGTTGTATTCGTAAACATAGGAAATCTCCCCAAGAGCGGTGTTTCCCCAACACTAGCTCACAGTCTCTACATACTTCAAACAAGCTAGCTCGACCTCCAACTGGCGTAGTCAACGCCAAGGGCACTGGAAGCCTCTCTACCCCAAGTCCCAAAGCGTGGACAAGGGTAGGGGATATAAAGGAGTGTGTCACTCCTGAATCAAACAAGGAATACACCAAGGTAGAAAACAAGCAAAGGGTACCTCGAACGACATCTGGCTCGCCTGGGGCTGGCAACGCTAGAGCATTAAGATGACCACGACCACCTTTGCGGCCTCTCTGACCCTGATGACGACCACCGCCACGGCCACGCTCTGCTCTCTGAGGACGGGGAGCGTCATGGGGCTGTCCTCTGCCTGCTCCATCTACCCTCGGGTGATCTAAAGCTGGTGCAACCTGCTGCTGCTGCCTCGGCTGGAACTTCCTCAACGGAGGAACCTGGAGTGGAGCGCCTGGTGCACGATGACTGCTCTGAAAAGTCGGGCACTCCCGCTGCTGATGACCACGACCACCACAAGAAAAACAAGCGCTTGATCCCTTGGCATAGGCCTGAGAGTTGCTGCCTCCGTAGAAACGAGATGGGAAGGGCTGGGACCTACCCCCAGGTGAACGGAAACTCTTCTGTCCTGAAAACCGGGAACCCCGGACCACAGCTCTACTTCGTGAGGAATCATGAAGATTCCCCTCTCGTGACGATCCGGTCCTAGCCAAAGTCTACTCAAAAACCTCTTCCCTTGCCAGCACCTCAAGATATGTCTTCAGCATAAATGGGGTGACCTGGCGCTGGATCTCTGGACGCAAAGCCTCCTCGAAATTCCTCTCCCTAGCCTCATCATCTGGTAACAGGTCTGAAGCATATCGTAGAAGGTTCCTGAAATGGATTCCAAACTCTCGAACACTGGAGATCCCCTTTCGATGGGTGAGTAGCTCCTGGTGACTGGATGCCTTCGCAGTCGATGAAAGAAACTCGACTCTAAACCTGTCTCAAAACTCCTCCCATGAGATCGCTGACTCCTCACGATCCCCGAGGAACAAGAAACACCACTGTCTCGCTGCTCCACGCAGCATCGTCACAACCAAGGACACCCAGTGTTCCTTTCGGGCACGAATCGAGCTAAATCTGATCTCAACCTCCTCTAACCAGCCTTCTGTGACTGCATCTGAAACGGAGCCCTCGTACTTCTATAGACTCTGGCGCTGGAACTCTCGGAGTGTCTTCCTCCAAGTGTCATCGTCGTCAACCTCTACCCGGCGGCGATCTGCTGGAACAGCCTGCTGGGCATCTTCTGTGCAAACCTGACGAGGACGTCGACCTGGAGCCATACCTGTAAAATAACAACTGTTAGATCTCCTAAGCCTGGAATATGGAAGACTAAACATTAATTAATTAATTGTTTCGTTTTATTAATTTTAGGTTACCTATCCCAAGGTCTACCCATTCAAACATAGGTGCAAAGAATAATGATGCATGATCCTTTCCTAGGTCTCTACCCTACAACCAGTATCACTTTGTTTAGTAGCCATCGTAAACTTAAAGGTCCATGCAACAGATCATAGGGGGCCCTGAATGCCTATGTCTCTGCCGGTCTCCAGTGTTTACCCCACTTGCTAAACATGAATGACACCGTTGACCTACCATCCCATGCATCCTCACCTGTGCCTAACTCCAAACTCCATCCTATCCCTCAACCAGACCTTTGATACCACTCTGTCACGACCCCCTCCCCACAAAGTGTACCCCTCCTGGGCCGGCAATGTTAAAAGGGAGATAATGACCCCCGAGTCTCGCCTCCAGTAGGCCCCGGGTTGGCGACTAGCACCGAGCGTATAATAACATACAAATGGGAGGCATTACCCTCTAAGAGAACACATGCAGAAGAGAGAGAGATAGAATAGACTCCAACCAACTCCAACTCATAACTGAAATATAAAAGGAAAACAAGTACATATATGAAATGTCATGAAAAAGTACTACAACTGAAAGGGAAAACTAAAAGTACCCAAAAGAAAGAAAAACGGCAGCGACCACGAGCCCGAATAGCTCCTCCTCCAACCACAAGCTATTAGTAACCCGCTTGATCTCCAACTTGCTCCAAGTGACCTGAAAAACAGTTTATATATACATAGGGTGAGTATAACAGTATACTCAGTAGGATCCTCCCCAAGACTCTCGTGCAAAAGTAAAGAAATCATGCTAAAGCCCAGTGAACAACAAGTGAAACTAACTCGTCACCTGAACAGGTATACTATGTTCCCAACCTCACCATGGCTACTCTCACCAAGTAACGCATACAAGAATATAGCATGTAGTAAAGAATATCAAGGGTACCCCACTACTACTTCCCCACTGGTTTGCCGCTTTGCCCCAATGACATACGTCCCGTGCATCTCTCTCCAAAGGCTTGCCCGCAGACACCTGGGCTAAGCTCCACAACCTGCACCTCGTGCACCACAAAGGCGTGCCCGCTGACACCTGGGCTAAGCACCACACCATCCTCACAACCAAGGTAACTAGGTAGTTTCCAGGAGCCACCATAGCTCGTATAACGTGTATCATACGTCGAGTATTATACCTCAAGCCATCACAACCCATACGCCGAGTAAGGATCCTCAATCCATCACAGCCTATACACGTTACACCTATAGTATTCCATAGGATACTATATCCAGAATATATGTGTGTGAAATAACCACAATCCATTACAGCCCTCTACACACATATATGGGTAAAACTAACCACTATTACTACCAGCACAAAGATCTACCAAGAGAAGAGAGCGGGGCCAAAGGGGGTAGTCAGCCATTCAACCTCCCATTAGAATGTAGGGGAAAACACCCCCCCCCCCCAGCGCTCAGAATCCCCAGGATGTCAGTTTCCCTTACCGACAGGGTGGAGTAGCGTATAGAAACACAAAAATTACAGAATATATAAGTAACTCACATCCACACTATGGGAATTACCTAGTCTTAGATACAACTGCAGCTAACGTCTCTCAGACTCCAGGCTGCTACTTCAAAGACTAGGTATCCTACAAGCACACAACTATTTGAAGAGCTTTATTAGATTACTCCATTCTCATTTTATCAGTTCCACTGTACGTTAATTAATTCTGTAAACATTAATTAAGAATGAACAATTCCACATTAAACTGAATTGGCATCACTTTCAAAAACAATTGCTCCTTTTTAAGATTCACATCACCTTTAAATTCCAGCATCTCCATCCCCGTGGATTTTCACCATCTAATCAAACATTCATTACAGAATTACTTTTCCACATTCCCAGGCATTCTAGAAAAACATCCTATGCTTCTAAACACAAAGGAGTCTCAACACGGTGAGTAGATATACTACCCGTCGAGTCTTTGCCGCCTATAGAAAGAGCATATACCCATTCTCCCTCGAGAGGCTAAACACGAAAAGCACGTGGCATACCCCGCGCGTCTTCGCCTCCTTCCGAAGAATGGTAGCAAGACCATCTGCCTTGAGCAGTGGGGAAAAGCAAAGCAGATTAAAATTCAATAAAACCGCAAGCAACTAGCAACCACATCCAACCCATTCCATCACCCCTGGTGTCCTCCCCGACACCCATATGCATAAACTGATGCATCTCGCCACACTAGGCGTCATCCGCTGCCACAACCACAAGGCCTCCATGCCTCCACATATCACAACAACAATCCAGGCTCACATCACAGCACAAGCAGCAGGAAAACAAACATCACAAAATGGGATCTCGGCCCTTTAACAAGGCATTCAGCCTTCAAACACAATGAGCACTCAGAGCTCCAAACCACAAGGCATTCAGCCTTACAAGAAAGCGGGTAACTCAGAACCCTTTTGAAATTCCCACATAATCTGTTTTCTAATCCATATGGAATTGGCAGATTTTTTATTCGTAGGTTCCAATCATGGATACCTAATCAGCAAGCTATCACAATTAAATAACCATGCTTACATCCCTAATTTGATTATCCTCAAATTAGAACAACTACAACAACGACAATAACCAGATTAATTTACATGCCTCTTTATCTTTAGACAATTAATTAACAATTAATTCCGGATTTACGTTCATTATCAATTTCTATCATGAACGAACAACAAATCAAAGAAAACATAGATATCACTATATCTAGGAAAACATGAGGCAAACCGTTATCACGGTATAAAGCAACAGCATGCGATCAACCAATTCTTTTAATCCGGTTCAAGTATTTAATTAGGTCAATTTCATTGTGATCCAAAGAGATAAATCATGCTAATTCTATGATTGCACATATACAATTAGAGAAGCCATGAATCATCTACCTTGAAGAGTTCTTGACGTCCTTTATCCACACAACAGGTCACGATCCTCCCCTCGCGACAACTTATGTGGAAGAATGATCGACACAGCTTAGTTGCATCAAAAACAGAGCAGAACCAATCCTAGGAGTAAAGATTGATTGTGCAACTCCTACGGAAAGAATTGAAAGGTTCTAGTGCCTCTTAATCGAGAACAAAGGGAAAGAACAAGGAATAATGATATCTCGTCCCTTTTTAAGATTTAATGAGGTGACGGTTTAAGATCCGGTTAATTCTCCATTAAAAATGGATCGCATTAACCCACGTGGTTTGACCAAGTAAAACATTCCAAGCCTTAGTAATAATTAATATAGGATTTATGGCATTTGAATCAGCCTTAAGAGCCCTTAAAATAAGGCTTTAAATGTATTTTACGTCAAAAGAAACGTCAAAAGGGGAAAAACTGTAGGAGTCTGGAAACACTGTTCACCCACTGTTACTGTACATGAAACCGATCTGTGAAACTGATCTGTCACACTGATCTGTTAAACCGATCTGTGAAACTGATCTGTCACACCGATCTGTGAAACCGATCTGTGAAACTGATCTGTCACACCGATCTGTGAAACCGATCTGTGAAACCTATCTGTGAAACTGATCTGTCACACCGATCTGTGAAACCGATCTGTCAGACCGATCTGTGAAACCGATCTATCAGACCGATCTGTGAAACTGATCTGTCACACCGATCTGTGAAACTGATCTGTCATACAGATCTGTGAAACCGATCTGTGAAACTGATCTGTCACACCGATCTGTGAAACCGATCTGTCACACCGATCTGTGAAACCGATCTGTCAGACCGATCTGTGAAACTGATCTGTCACACCGATCTGTGAAACCGATCTGTCAGACCGATCTGTGAAACTGATCTATCACACCGATCTGTGAAACCGATCTGTCAGACCGATCTGTGAAACCGATATGTCAGACCGATCTGTGAAACTGATCTGTCACACCGATCTGTGAAACCGATCTGTCAGACCGATCTGTGAAACTGATCTGTGAAACTGATCTGTCACACTGATCTGTGAAACCGATCTGTCACACCGATCTGTGAAACCGATCTGTCAGACCGATCTATGAAACTGATCTGTCACACCGATCTGTGAAACTGATCGGTGAGACCGATCTGTCAGACCGATCGGTGAGACCGATCTATGAAACCGATCTGTCAGACCGATCTGTGAAACCGATCTGTCACACCGATCTGTGAAACTGATCGGTGAGACCGATCTGTTACTGTTCATAAAACTAGAAACACTGTTCACAGAACTGGAAAATTGGAAAAGTGTTGGGGATAAGTCCCCTTGGCCTCCCGGAACACCTCCAACACCAAAATGCCACAAAGTAATGGACCGGAGAGGTCCGGGCCATTACACCGAGTACACAATGATATCATTGATGAAGACCACTATGAACCGGTTTAAGTATGGATGGAAGATCTAGTTCATAAGTCCCATTAACATTGTGGGGGTGTTCGTCACACTGAATGGAATCACCAAGTACTTTTAGTTACCATAGTGGCATTTGAAAACCATCTTCTATGTATCCTCATCTCATACAGATAACTAATGGTAACCTGATCGATGTTCAACATTATAGAACCATCACGACCCTCTCAGATGAATGAAGAGGTCTTCGATCCTTTATAGTGGATATCGGCTTCTCACCATTACCTAATTCAGGCATTGGTAAGCCACACAAAACCTCAAACTCCCATATGCCTTCTTGGAAAAACAAACTACGGCCGCCTGGGGTGAAACACTTGGTCTCACAAAGACCTTAATCTACAAATCCCTTAACTACACCATCATCTCATGAAGCTCCATAAGAGTCATCCAAAAATATTGCGAGGGTATCGATGTCATCCCGGGGTGTATGTTGATGCAGAAGTTGGATTCTAGGTGGGGAGGTAATTTGGGAACATATTTTAGAAACACATAATCGTACTCCACCACTACTGGTGGTAACATCTTCTGCTTTAAGGGTAAGGCTAGCTAACTCTTGAGTGATCGACTATACCCTCCTAATCAGGAGCCCATTATGTTCTGTCTGGGTTTCGTTTTCAAAAACAAATTAAAAAACTAATTTCATCACTACGTACATACCACACTCTTCACCTAATGTAGTAATTATAAGTAGGGGAAAAATATAACCAATCCATACTGAGAATTTCATCATAAGGCCTCGATGCTTTCACCAAGAGGTTCCAACCAAAACTGTCACCTCAAAGGGTACTATAAAACTGTTGGAAAAGATGTGTGATCATCGAGTATCTTCCCATAGGTGTATCAAAGCATAAGGGTTGAGTCAACGACTCCATAGGAATCTCAAGGTTTTACACAAGACATGTGGAGAAGAATGAGTGAATGGAAAATGTTTCTATAAGTACGACATCTATGGTTAAAAAGATGCATATCGTACCTTAGATCATCCTTGGAGTCCATGGGTCATACAACTCAACAACATGAAACTACCCACAACCATTTCCCCCAGCTCCCTGAGCATGGTGAGGACCTCCTAGTGTTTTTCATGGAAGTATTTCAATGCATCTCCTACCTCCCGCAGCTCTCCCAACTCCTTTTCTAGGCCCGCCACCTGGAGGGTCTGCCTGCTCCACTCGATGCCTCTGCCTCGGTGGTCCATTCACCGCTGCCCTATCAAAAGTTTGATGGGATGTTCAATCTTTAGAGAGATTTACCATGTCGTTTCATGTGTTTCATCACCTCTCCCGAGGCTAATGAATCCATCCTGAGAGCCCTGGACCACAGATCCCCTATCTTGGGTCCTCTTGTGGCATCTCCCACATCTTGATCCATATGCCTGACGTCGGCTCCCTACTACCGAGGTCTCTATGCCAATATATCTTCTTCTGAATCCCACTTTCTTTCATTTCTCATCCAAGAAGCTATCGACCACCAAATCTCACTTGAGAAATCCTACAAAATTTAAATCCATAGAGGCACGACAGTAGCTCGATTTTCCTATTGTAGTCATCACTCGAATGTCCGAGCTCTAAAGTATTGGTCCATGACCATATCTATCTAGTACCTAGTGATATTAGTGAACCTATATTAATAGTAAACCAATTTTAAACTGCACTTATAGTGTTGAAGAAGCTCCTAGATACGCACTGCTCTAAGGGTAACTAGAGAGAGTTCCTGCCTAATGAGTCACTCAAACTCCATCCAAGAAAGAGCCTCTTCATCGTGAGTCTGCATGGTCAAACTCCACCACTGTACCACTGAACCCTAAATAATGATAACTCCTAGGATCACCATCATGTCTACTAGTGGCCTCACTAGACAGAAAAAAATAGTCCCCGCCTCAATCCAGTACACAACTGCCTGAGTGTCATGCTGGCGTCAAAACCTGAGGGTTCCCTATCTCTGAAACTTGTTGAGCCTACTTAGCTTGTGCTCCTCATATGCTGGAACTATGGGTACCACATGCTTCTCCACAGGTGGTGGTATATTAGGTGCCCCACCTGGTGATAACTCATGGGGAACTGGTCCCTGAAATCGATGACTTCTCACTGAGGGGGTCATCCTAGTGATCGAATCAGTGAATCCTTGTAGGTATGAGTTAAGGTGCCATCCTATAAGGGAAAAAGATGTACCATGTTCAAATATTATAATTGGTTAGATGAAACTAATGTACATAGAAAACAAAAACCATTAATATATGATGCATTTACCATTTTTGTTTTCATACAACTAGTGTTCTCATGTACTGAGTCGAAAAAAAAAGTTATTGGAGTCCTGGTGTATGGATACATTGACTGCCTGCACCAGCTCTGGAGTCCCTATCCTGAAAGATGAAATCAAAACACTTATCACTATTTCGCCAAACCAATATCACAGTCTCTTGGTCCTAAGGAAGAACCGACCACCGTTGATACCACTCTGTCATGACTTGTCCCATTCATGCCTGTGCCGCCACTCCCCAAGCCCACCTCCAATCGAGAAACGGTTTCTGACTAGCACCGGGTTGGTATATCACTAACATAGGATGAATTTCCTAATTACCTATACACACCCACACCTCTACAAGAACACAAATGATAAAATGTAAAAACCAATAAGGGAGAAAAGGCATGCATACAACTAAACCTAACCAATATAGTACAACGAAAAGTAATGTGTGGAATGTAAACTAGACCATAACCAAAATAAAGAGTCTGTGATTACAATGTCCATCTTGTAAGAATGAAATAGGTATTGGATTATTGCACTTATCCATAGGAACACCTATACCTATAAGGAAGCTCACAATTCTCGGTCTGGTGCTAGTATACCATGGCCTCTGTCAATTGTTTTCTCATCTGCAGAAGACATGACACTTGTAGGAAAAACCCATGATGGGGTGTGTATAACCATACTCAATAGAGAACCTCAAAAACCATAATTCAATACACAAGTAAAGGAATATTCACCTCTACACAGTATATATCTATATAACATATAATAATAGAAACATATCTAGATATACTCGAAACCCAGACCTGTAGTCTAGAGGTAAGTTACAATGACCCGCATATCCATGAAAGGGATTCAATTCAAAGATTACATGAAGCAATCATCAGGAAGATATCACTCCATGAGTCCAACAACTCTGATGGAGTCTGTTTGAGAAGTATGTTTGTTGGGAAGTTCCATGAGAGAGATATATGCACTGATAGATCTGAAGAGATAACAGATTCACTAATTCTGGGAGAACTCACTCATGAGTGGGGAAATATCATGATAGATGGATGAGGATCATTGTCAATGCATTGGAGTATACAACACCTCATCCATATTCACCTACTAAGTAGAGGACCGACATCCCTTAGTATTGGTCACATCGATATCTGACTCTACCTAGGGACATTAATGGGTAGAGGATCTCACTTTAGGTATATCAGATGGATTCTGACTCTATCCAGAAAATCCTGCAGAAGGGATTGTACTTCGGTAGATGGAAACGATACCTGACCTTCAGGGGAACAAGAAAAAGGGGCACTAACACAAATGAAACTTGTACTTGGAATGGTGGACAAGGAGATCACGTCATGTACAAAAATGTAAATATCCTTTAGAAGAGTCACATGATATTGGTCTTGACTCTAGGTACTTCCCATGTAAAATGGGCCAAGTCAGAAGAACATTTTGTGTAGAAATAGGAGTACAATGCATGTAGAAGGTCTTACATGCCATGCACCTCCAAACGAGGTACACCAGTGTACCCTGACTGTGTGCTAGTACACGGTGTCAACCTAGGTCTTCCAACCCATGTACCAGTACACAACATATCCCATGTATCCATTATGAATTGAACATGTGGTGGAGTATATGTTGTGTGCTCTACCCCATGTCTGTGTATCATCTAAGATACACATCGAGTTATTCGTAAGAACACACACACTATGTGACAACTATCATATGTTGTGTCATCGCTTCCTATCAACTAAAACCCTAGCCATCACTGAGCAGGGCCCAAATTCCATGTCATCAGGGAAACACATTGTGTTTTTTGTATACTTCATTAAGGAAACTGTAGCTTCCACTGAGCCGACCCCACACAAAGTGTCCTTCGGAGAACATGCCATGTTCTTTGTGTTTTTCAAGAAATTGATGTTCTTCATCAGGACCTTTGGGTGACTCTCTGATTCTTTATATGGCCATTCTTCCTCCATTATAATCATTATTCCAGGTCACCTGGCCCTAGAAATGCAAATTCGATAAGTTTCTGGCATACGATCGGCTCCAAATATATGTTTCGATCATCTATGAAAAGAACGGTTGAAGAACAATTTCTTTTGACTCATATCAATTAATTTTCTACCTTCATCATTGCACCTTCACTGGGTCTTCATGATGTCATATCTCCAAATTGGGATCGTTGCATTGCAAAATAGATGTGAAACAATCAATTTTTCATAACCCCTTGAAGAACACGAAGAATGCTGGGTAAAAAAGGGGAGAATCAATCCATATAACGAATTGATGAACGAAGCTCCATTTTCATCAGTCATGGTGTTGATCTGCTCACGTTAAGAGGATCAAACAGAGCAAATTGAATATAAATTTAAATCAAACATGGAACAATTCCCCAAAATAAACTCGATAAAAGACCCACCCGCAAGAACGAATGATCTACAGGTCAACCTATGGATTGGTTGATCCACATTCATCTTTTAGTCAAATAATGGGAAAAAGAAATCAAAACAACAACCCCTACCTCAATCATTGACGAATTAGAAAGGTGGTCATCAGTTCGGATTCAATCTCATTGTGTAACATTCCACGTGTCTTTTCCCCTTCCCGTTCATCGAGATCTCTCTAGGGTTTGATCCTCTCCAATGTTCTAGAGTATCAAAGGAATATTTTTGGAGTTACAAGCTTATCCATGGGGTCTTTTTTATTTAAGACCAATGAACGTTTTTTTGCATCATGGAAACATTTAAAATAAAATAAAATATTAATTTCTAGTATTTCCTTTTAAAAATCCAAAAAATAACTTTTTCTGTCAACTAGTGTTGATCGATGTTAGACCTCATCTAAGGTATATTCACTTCTATGAATTCAATAGTTCCCTCATATTTCTAATCTGATCCACCATTTAAATGTTATTCTACTTTTTTAGGAAAACCAATCACATTTTCTATTTAAAAGTCTACATTATTTCAAACATTTATTTTGGGAACACAAGGCCACAAAATCATACAATATCTCAAAGACTGGTATCAAAATAATTTCATATAATATTAAATAATAATACATGTAAAATCCAAGACATTTCATAATATTACATACCTTATTTCCACAATTATCATTAAAAATTGAGTTGTTACTCATGTGTATATATGACCAACGGTCTCCATGATTGTAACGTAGTTCATTTTTCTTAACCATCATTCTTGATTGGTTTTAAAAGTATAATTTATGTATAAATATGATAATTATTTAATTATTATATTTCTAAAAATATTTAAATTATGACCTCTTTGACCATAGTCAACCCAATAAAGTCATTTCTAAAACATAATCCAAATAACATCAAAATATCTAATTTAAACATAATTAAATATGTAATCATATATAAAAAGGTAATAACTGAATTAAACGAAGAAAATTATATATTTTATTAATAAATAAAATAATTAACATAATTTGGTTATTATTGTAGATGAAGAACATAAAGGATTAGTCAAACCCAAGGTAAGGGTTTATTGTCTCACTTTTACTTTCATGGTGCATACACCATATTAATCACTTATTTCATTTTTGTAGTGTATATAATGAACAATTTATTGTTATATCTATAATTAATTTAATATCATGGAATTTAATGTTTCATTTAATGTTATTTCATCCATTGATATTTTGATATAAAAATAAGCTGGTAAGGGTTTCTTTCACAATCTCATCATTATTCGGGATTGTTTTTGTTAAATCTTCCATGGGGTAATTATTTGATATTTCTATGTTAGAATCAATATATTATATAATAATAATTTTTTCATGATTTTTTAATCTTATAGTACCATTTTTATACAATTATTTAATTAAAATTATTGAGAAATTTTTAAGAAAATACAACTTTATTTCACTCTTCGGTCTAGAATCCATTTTCATCAAAACCCATGTTTTCTAAAAATATTTTAAAAAATTTATTTCACCTTATAAAAATTATTTATTAAGTAAATTTTCACTCGATTTTATTTTTTTAAAATTGAAAGTAAAATTCATGTTATTTTCAAAACAATTCTTATTTGGATTTAAACAAAAAAGTGAAAGACATCATTGTTTTAACATACTCTCGATGTATGGAAATTCATTACCTCGTGACCATTAAATTTTATAAATATTACTTTATAATTTTAAAAGAATATTTTCAAAGATATATTTTTCATAATTTTGTGTGATCTTATAGTATTAATATGAGATTTTTAAAATGAAAATGTTATTTTCCTAAAAAATGTTTATAAAGATATTCCTATGGTATTTATATTTATAAATGACTTCAACCCTTTAATATACTTTTGATACACGGGGGTTATGTTGTATTGATATCATCTTTATTCTTGATCTATATTATTTATGATTATTTTAATTGGGGATATAATATTTTATTATCATTGACCATTTTACTCTGAATGGTTTAGGATTATTTTTATTGATCTTGGTATGTATAATCATTTGATATGTTAGTTTATCATTAGTAATGTTTATATTTATTTTCTTTCACTGCCTTCATATAAGGAATTCCTTGGAAATCTTACATTATCTTAGGGTCCCTCTATAGCCCCAAAATGCATCAATAGTTCTTATGAGAAAAAATAGACATGGATTTTCCCTAGGTGGTTCCCATTAATATAGATATCTCGGAACAAGACTCAATGGTATTACGTGTCTTGGAAAAATTATTGAAGGTGTGTTTAATACTTCAATAATTATTCATTCAATAATTATTAATTCAATTATTGATATTCCATGTGACAACTTGATTAGTTAGAATATCCATGTTTAGGTTTTAAGATCATGTGTTTATTTATATAGAAATATTTTATCATATTTTATTCCTTCTATATTATTCGCTTGTTATTGATAAAATTACATGTGTTTAAATTACATACCTCCCAATATTGATTATGCCTTATTTATTAATAATTTCTATTGTACTCTTACCCTTACTAATCATATGAGCTCACCCCTTATGTTTTATTTTCTCCAGGGTATGAGGAAGTATTATGTGATAAATATATAGGGATAAGTTAAGGGGAATAGTGAAATAATAAAATAAAAATCATTATATATTTTATGTTTTAAAATGTAATGTAAATTTGATGTATGTATATAGTTTACTATGACTAATAAACTATCTGGTTCCTTATTAAGTGTCTTTTCAATTTTATGTTAATGTAATAATTTAGAAACTAGGTCCAGCGTATAGGGGTCATGGTCGTTGTAGTTGGTAGAAGAGGAATTTAAGAAGAAACTTTAGAAACTATAATTTAGATAAATAGTTTAAGGAATATAACCCTATTATATATTTTGAGGATAACTATAGAAGAACACACTAATTTATTGATAGAAAATTAATTCTATGATTTTTCTAGCCAATGCATCCCTTTCTAGATACTACACGTGGATGTGGATTTAGAATAGATGTACCTTGGGGTAATATCTTTGAAAAGGGGGATTTTTACTTGACCTGATCATCTCTTGGTGCATAAAAACAAGCCTTACTATCCACCTAGTTTGACACTCAAGGGGGATATTCTTAGGATAATTCACATTTTCATTACAAACCATTATGAAGGATTTTAAAATAAATATATCCTAAAAGAAAACATTGTTTCATATTATGAGAGTATCTATGCATAAATTATTCAATTTAGGTTATGTGTTTCAATAGTTTAGAGAGTATACATTTTGTTTTGTAATTTTATGATTTTATCCAATGTATAAATTTTTTTATAAAGGGAACCTCACAGAAGGAATCAGAACTTTATCAATGAACATAAATTATGTAGAGATTTACCTCTTCATCAAGATAATAAATCTTTAGAGATATTTGTAGTAATAACTAATCAAATTATAACCATATTTGGGTAGATGACATAGTTTATTAGTAAAAACAAATTCTGTATGGATCAACTTGCTGATCCACCATGTGTTATAACAATGTTAGACAGCTTCATGCATTATAAACCTCCATCATTCAATGGGACTACAAATCCATTTTCAGGGAATAAATGGATATGTTCCTTTGAAAAAAAATCTTATCTTTGTGTTGTAGTGAAATGAAGAATGTTTTCATGGAATTTTATCATTTCTCATGAGATATAGATAAATAGTGGTAGTTGATTCAGAATAATGAGGGTGATGGGGAAATAAAAATAATTGTGTGGAAGTATTTTAAGGTAATAATCTTGGAAAATATTTTTTTCTTGATAAATGAGTTTATATGGAAAGAAAATTTTTTATTATAATATAAAAAAATAGTAAAATGTTGTTCAGTATAAATCCAACATTATAAATATAAAAAAAGCATGATGTGGAATATTTATGTAATACAAAGATAAATATTGACCATTTAATTGATGGAATTAATCCAATCTTATGAAGGGAACTAGTCTCCTAGTAAATCTCATCATACAGGGACATAATATCATGTGCTATCAGGATAGAGAAATAAATCTCCATGTCTTATGGATTTGAAGGGAAGCAGGAGAAGAATATTCAAATAGTGAAGATAGGAATAATGGAATGATTGGAAGGAATGACTTTCCATCTTGTGATACTTATGGATGGAAACAATTTGGTACATGCTTAAATGGGAAATGAGTTTTCTTCATGTTTGGATAAAATGACGAACATGGTAATAATTTAATGGGAATGAAGAAAACTTACAATGTTTAATGATTCCTATGTAAATATATGAAATGCTATGATAATTATTGCCCCAATAATCAAGGGAATATACCTTATAAAAATATAAGGGGTCATGGAGAATATTATGCTATTACCACAAATAACATAGAATGATAAATGTTATTGTGTATGAATTCAATAATTATTTCATTTAATTATTTTATCAAAGATATCCTCATTATAATAATTATGAAACATATAAGGATTGTACTATAGTAAATTTTCATTTGGGATTTGAAAGCATATATTTAACGGTAATAATGAATAAGAAAAGTGATTCAATGTAAAGTTGGACATCATAGAGAATGGAAGAATGATGGAAAGATAACACTTAATATGTTCTTGATGTATAGATAATGATGTTGGAATATTTTGATGAATCATATAGAGAAAATAAATTGGATAGTAATGACTACCTTGGAAGATATTAATGTTAAGTTTATTTCAAAAATCAAGTGACCTTGTTTGTCATGTTTTGGATCATAATCATTGGGAATAGTTATAAGGTTAAAAAATTACAAAATGTAATAAGTTGAACTATGAAAAAGGTAATAAGAATTTATACATTTAATAATCATATATATATATATTAATGAATATTGGATAACTTTTTCTAACCATATTGGTTCTGTAAAATTTTTAGAGATGGACAGAAACACTTTTCCACTCATTTGTAGATCTAAAAATCTATTTCAAGTGAATATTAGTTCTTAAGGAATATAGAATTAATTTGTTGATGTTCATTTATTTATATAAAAATTTTAAGTAGAGATTATTAGGCAAAAACTAAAATATGAAAGTGTGCCTATGAAATGTAATGTTTTTAGGTATGTATATTTTCATATATTCACAGTCAAGATGGTAGAGGAATTACTCAAATATAGGAAGAGTGTATTAAAAATTATCTTAATAAATGCATTAATGTAAAAATGATGTTCACTTAAATCTTCATATATTTATGGTTTTGAGATCCTCATCTTTCATTTTATCAATCACTTTATTGTGATCAATAAACACTAACACTCTCTATAATTAATTATACTTTACTTTAATTCCCATATCTTCAATAGCCTCTACTTTTATCATACATAGATACTAGGTCATATGTTATACCATATGAACTTTGTATATCCATTTCTACCTTATCAATAAGATGTTTTGTAAACCCTTTTAAGATGTAGGGTTTTAACTATGGTATTTTCAAATGGAAAACCCTTGATTACCTAGATGAGGATTAAATATAGTGGAAAAAATTATTTAACAGGGTAGAATTTAAATACCTAATAATTTAAAATATGAACATCATTTTAGAGAGATTTTCTAACACACACCACCATGTATATAATAGAATATAATATCATAACAATATGATTTATTAATTTTTAAATAAATTTAATAGTCTGTGGAACATTCAACCACGATTATAAATGAACCATAATATACCATACTATTATAACATAGATATTAAAATTGAGGGTATGAATACTACTAACTTTATTAATAATATTATGGGTACATATTTGTTAGAGATAAAATAAGATTCATTTAATATAAAAAGAAACATTTTCTAAAACTGTATTGTTTCTAAAAGTTGATTTAGTCACACATTGCACAGATAATTTAAAATTATTTTTTACTACTTTTAAAAATATAATTTTAAAAAACAAAATTCAAATTTTAAATCTGAATATCTAAATTTATCTTATGATGGTTTTTGGGATTTTTCTGAAAAATATCATTTTTTTTATGAATAATGAAAATTATTGAATGTTAATTGAAACTTTTTATGCATAAATTATATACAAAGTAAATTTATTTATTGAATTAGTTTTAATTTAAAATTAGATAATAAATATATAAATTAATCTAATTTAGTTCATTGGAATTATTTTAATATTGAATTAGGATATAAAAACTGTATAAACGTTAGAATTTTTTTAAAACCAACATTCTCTTCACGTCTATGGGACTAATTTTAAATAAAATTATACCAATTGTATAAATTTTATTTGGTAAAATGTGTAAAATATTTGGAAGAAGAAAAAATAATTTTGTTTTATGAGGTATAATTAATTTTTGGTCATAACAATTACTAAATACAATAATGAAATTATCACAATGAAGGTTAAAAGTTGTGTTTCAACACGTTAGATGCGCTTGTGAAAACATTTACATTCAAAATACATAGTATTTTTAATTTATAAATTGTATTTAATGTTCAAAATTAGTAGGTAGAAATTTTCTACTAATATTAATTTTATTTTTGGTATAAAAATTTAACTACCTAGGTTAAAAAACTTATTACCATAGTAGAAACTAAAGTAGGAAAAGGGCGTAAATAAAATATATAAGGAATAAAAAGTTTAAAACACCTGTATTTTTATATTATGAGGGTCTTAATTAAATCATAAATATATTAAATCCATTATTTATCAATTATGGTGCCACACGACGTGAGAGTGTCATCCCATTATGGAATAATTTTGGGAATTTACAAAAATGTAACTCCTCCTCAATTATAAAAGGGAACTCACTCCACACACATCTTCACATCTACAAAATAATTTCTTAAATTAACATGAAATATTCAACTCAAAAATTCAATAAAATCATTCTATAATTCCTGGTTTTTGAATAAACCCAATCATGGACTTCATTTGGTGCAAACCTAATGAGGTTACCCGAATTAGAGGCAACATTCATTAATGAGCATTTTTATTTAATTTCTTCCTCCACCAAATTCATTTTTTATAAAACCAGTATGATATAATATCCTATTTATCTTCCATATTTTTACATTTTTTTTTTGTTAGTTCCATTAACTTTGAGCAAATCCATTTCCATTAAATAGGTTGGAAAATCGTTATTTCTTTGTATGGTGGACTACCACCTCAGGAATCGATGTCATTCGTTTTTCCATTACCACATATCACGGTTCAGTATTATGATGGATAGAAATTATATATATGATATTTCTGACATAATTATACTTATGGAGTAATTATATCATCTATAACTTTTTATATTTCATTCTGTATGATATATGATAACGTCATTTGTGTGTACGGTGTACCTCTACCTTGTGAAGCAATGTGATTCTCCATTCACTAATGATTTACATAAAGTGTAATAAGGATAATGTTAATGATTATATGTTAAATAAATGATATAATTATGGAATTCATGAAATAATTATTATTATTAAAATATAATATATATTTTTCTTTCTTACACAGAAAAATTATAACGTCATTCGTGTATATGTGGACTACAGCCTTCATACAGTGATATGAATCTATTTTCATAACCATATCAAAGAGATGATATATATAAGTCAATATAAAAAATTAATTTTCAATATATTATATTATTATCATTAACTAATTAAAAAAAATAACTTTACTTAGTTCTATAGTGACCATTGAATAATGGAAACATTACTCATGCGTACGTACGACCTACCGTCTCCACGATTGTAGCATAGTTCATTTTTCATAACCATCATTCATGATTGGTTTTAAAATAATAATTTATGTATAAATATGCTAATAATTTTATTATTATTATAATGTATATTTTTAAATAGTGACATCATTTACCATTGTAAACCTACCAATGTCATTTTTGACACATAATCCAAATATCATTAAAACATCCAACATAAACATAATTGATTATGTAATCATATACAACATTGTAATAGGATCTATAAAGGTAATAATAAACATTAATTTCTTTATTGAAAAGTTAAATAAGTAGCACAATTTTATAATTCACGTATATAAAGAACATACATGACAAGTCGTACTCAGGGTAACAGTTCTCATGTTATATTTACTTCTATGATACATACACCATATTCAACAATTATTTCATTTTTGTAGTGTATATACATAGCTATTTTATTTTATACCAAGAATAAATTTACAATATATTTCTTTCTTTCGTGGGTCCTACGATTGAAATGTTACCAAAGTAGTAAGGGTTTTTCTCACAATCTCTTCATTAATCGAGATTGTTTCCATTAAGTATCTATTTAGGGAATTATTTTATAGTTATATATTAAAATAAATATATTTTCTTCTCCTATAGTTATTAATTATAATTTTCAAGTAATACTACCATTTTCCCACCATTTGGTACATAAAATTATAGAGAATTGTTTTTAATAAGATCTGAATTTTCCCCTCTATTTAGTTGGAAATCCATTTTCATCAAAACCCATGTTTTATAAAAAAATCATAAACGTTTTTAACATTTTCAAAATGATATATTAAATAGATCTTCAACCAATTTTAATTTTAATTTTTTTAAATATAATCTTCATTACATTTTCAAAATAATGCATGTTTTGTATTTACCAAAAATATAAAAGTAATATTTGTTTTAGCATACTCAAAAAGTTTATAATTTCATAATGTCATCACCACTAAACTTTTTAAAGATACATTTATAACTGTAAAATGTTGTTTTTGAATAAATGTGTTTTAAAAATGTTTTGTGAAATTTTATTTCTAAATGTGTTTTTTTTCAAATTGATAAAGATATTTTCAAAAAAAAAAATTAAATATATTTTTATGGTATTTATATTCATAAATGGAATCAATAATTTAATATACTTATCATCCACTAGGGATCTGTTGTATTGATATCATCCTTATTCTTTGATTCGATGATTGTATATCAGTTTAATTAAGGATTTATAGTTTTATCACCATTCACTATATTACATTCAATAGTTCATATAATGACCACATACCTTTACAAATATTATTACATGATTTTAAGAATAATTAACCCTCAAATACAATCCAAGGATAATAAATTCTGTTTGATTTTTATGATTAGGTACATAAGTAGAATGCATGAAATAAATTAAACACTTATTTTATTTAAACATAAAAATGAGTTCATAAATTCCATTGATTTCTTACATGTGGATTGTATAATCTAGGAAACACATGAATAAAGGGATGAGGTAAAAATCACAACAAGGGAATAAAAATTAGAATAACGTGAAGCACATGGGTTAGAAAAAATATCATAATTGAAAAGAGGAATAAAACATGGATATGAATTAGGGAGAATAACAAATAGAACATCAGTTCATATAATCATGTGATAATTGGAATGTGGAAGTAACATAAAAGATTACATAATCATTATCCAATGTTAACTTCTAAAACCATCACACATGGTGGAAAAAGTCCCATAAAGGAATCAGTTTCACTTACTTCCCCATCATGATGTATCATTAGAATAAAAATTTATCAATTCATTGGACCATTATTTGGACACACCATTTATAACATTTTCATGAATATGTATCCCACATTTTGAGTCAAACATAAACATAAGGGTTTCCCATATAAAGAAATGGGTATCGTAATAATGTTATAGAACATAAAAAATTGGGTCAACCTAAAAGGTTCTAATAAATAAGAGATTTAAATCCTACATGGACATTAATAAGGGGAAATAAAAATAGTTCATGATTACTAATGTCAAACTAAAGTGAAAACTTGTAATATATTTTTTATGTAAACTTAAAAATTAGCCACTTTAGTGTTGTTTAATGGAAAATAAAAAAGAGTCTTTAAATAAAAAAATGAACATATTTATGCATAAATATTGAATTTAAAAAGATTTTTTTCCAAGATTAAATGTGTGATTTTTGAAAAATTATGGTGGATTGAATCTGATTATGGAGTGTATTTGAAAATGGTTATGAAATTAGTAAGTTACAATTGATCAGTTTTGTTTATGAGGAGGAATTGAAATGGGAACCTTATAAAACATGTATTTACCCATAAATTAATGATAAATTAATATAGGTACATATTTTTAGATCATAAAAAAATAATTTAGGAAGAGTAAATAAAAATAATTAATAATTACATTGGGTTAAAGAGAGAGAAAGTTTAACCCAAAAGAAAAAATGGGGGCTCAAAGAGAATCCCTTACATTATGTCTGATTTTTTTCACTTTCACTTAATGTCCTCTTGAGTGTCATCTCCTTGAGAACCTCGATAAGGAACATGGAAGTGGTATTTTTGTGATACCAGTAATAGTAAAACATGGGGAAGATGTTTGTTAGAGTTATTAGATATAATATTAGCAAGATCTAAGGCTTAGAGAGTGTGAAGAGAAGAGGTGGTGGGGGTGGTATATATAGTAGAAGGATATGGGTGTTTCTTGATTATTGTATTCATTTGTTTTTAATTTATTATCTAGACTATCAATATTGTGGATTATTTTAACTAATTAAAGAAGATAGATTAGGTGATTTCGAGATAAGAGACACTTACATCAACCCTGATTTAACCGTGACTCAAAAAGTCATTTGTTTTTTATAGTGTTAAATTTCATAAATTACAGTGTTTCACTATTCACAAAAATCAAATATTTTATAAAAAATAGACTCAATTTTATGAAAATAGTGTTCTAAATAAGATACATTCATTTTTAATTAAAATCATCATTTATTCAAAAAATAATGATTTTAAAATTATAACAGATTTTCTGACACTTTGAAAAAATAATTAAGGCCTCATAAAATTAGCATATAATCATAAGAAAAAAAATATTAATTTTTTATCTAATTTATGAAAATTAATATCCTTTTAAATATAATATTTTAAATAAACATTAATTCTTTAAAAAAGTACCCAAATTTTTTTATCATTTTTAAAAAAAATTATTTACATATACCATGATATAAATATTTCATATATTCATTTATAAGTTTCCAAAATTTTATTTAAACCTTAATAAGATTGGTTATTATTATATTGGTTAGTTTACTATTCCTTATGGTTACCTTACTATTCAAATGGTCAAGTTATTATTCCATTAGTATAGGTTCTTTAATTTCTATAAATACTATTATTTCATTCATAGTTCATTTTTAAAGTTTTTATTTTGTTCTTTATGTGATATTATGTGATTTATACTATATGAAATAATTATAAGAATGGAATTTCTACTGAAAATATTTTAGGTCGTTATGTTCTCCTCCACTTAAAAAATTTCCCCTACGAAAATTTGTTTTACATTCAAAGTTGAAAATAGGTTAGGGTGCTTCTCCTTCATTTCTTCCTTAGGTTACAATGTTTTCTCTTTGTACTTATGGTTCTACCAAAGTTATTTGAATAGGTGAGTAATCCTATAATGTAAAACATTATCTCTATAATCCAAGTTCTTCACCAGCTGCTCCCCATAAGAAATATCATTCTCCAGTTTTACCACCTCCATATTTAGTACATGTGAGGGATCTGATATGTACTTCCTCAAGAGGGATACATGTAATACATCTTGTTCTTGTGAAATTATTAGTGGAAGTTATAGTCGATATACCATAGATATGACACAATCATGAATCTCAATGTGGACCAATGTACCACTCACAACCCGTCCTCGGGGCTCGTTCCGTGACTACCCCATGCCTGCCTTCCATAGGCCAGGGGCTGGTTACTAGCACCTAAGGTGTAAAACCCAATAAAAGGGAAGGCATTTCCTTTTATAAAGTAAACAAAAACACAACAGAGTATGCAAGTGAAGTAAGAACTAAGTAAAACTGGGTACAAGGTAAGTTTTGAAAAGTAAATGGGCTAGTATACAAACCCAACTGAAAATATATTACAACTGAAAGGAAAGTACAACTGCAGTAAGTAAAACAGCCACACCGAGTCGTCCTTCGGAAATCCCACCTAAAGGGTGGGTACAGATAGTCTCCTCAGCTCCTCAGGTCAGGTCGTCCGCTCCGTGTACAGCCCGCTATGTGGTCCACCTCTGGGTACCGTCCAGCTCCACAAGCCTCCACCTCGATCAGTGTTGTCCATCATCTGCATCCAACACAATGTAGGGTGGGCATAGCCCGTGCAGGGGTGAGTATACGATACTCAGTAAGGACCCCAAGACCCCCGAAGGTCTCTCAGAATCCACAAAGGATAAACCACAAAGGAAAAATACAATCATGAAGTATTAATCGACTATAATTAGGTATATGCCCATAAATATACCAAAGTCATCAGTTACAGTTTGTCTCCAACTCTCGAGTCCAAGAATGACCCAGTCAACATAGGAAAACACAACCCAGTCCACACAGGAAAGCAAGACAATCACATTGATGATAATGATTGAAATCAAGACTCAGCTCACATAGGTATACACTTCTTATGGAGATAGAGATTATCAGATGTAGCCACTGATTCATCTAAGTTGTTGGACCCACATAGGATACAAGACAAGCTAAGGTGTCAGACCCACATAGTATACAAGACCAGTTACTCTGCCAGACCCACTCAGGATACAAGTACAGAGGTCAAATACTTCCGGACCCATGTAGGATACAAGAATAGTATTCATCGTCGTCGAACCCATAGAGGATCCAAGTATGGTCTTCGTCGCTACCGAACCCACAGAGGATCCAAGTACAGTCTTCCTCGCTGCCGAACCCACGGAGGATCCAAGTGCAGTCGTCATTATTGCAGTTGCAGCCAGCTCTAGGGTTCCTGCACACAGCATGCCCAATTTCGGGAGGTTCCGCACCTCGATCAAGAGATTCAATATATCAACTATCACGAAGTCCATAGTTGATTTATCCCAAAGTTCCATCTCGTCAAAATAAACCCAACGCGACAGATGGTGCGTCAATCGGGCGCCTGGTCTGAGAGTTATTGGTTTTTCCGTCCCAGGGGCCCGGTTGGTTTTTAAGATAAAACCAACCCAACTGTACTCCAACTGCATCCAAACCTCAATTGTATTAATACAAAAGGACCGACTCAACAAAATTATTCCAACTCAATTGATGGCACGTCAAACGGACGTCTGGTCCATAAGATATAAGTGTTTCCGCTCCAAGGGCCCGGTTGGTTTCGGGTTTGAACCAACCTGTCCATACCCAAAATTTGTCAAAACCTCGAGTGTAATATACCCAAACAACCATCTTAATACAAGGATTCCTACGCAATGAACGATGCATAGATCAGAGGTTCGTATCTCAAGTTATGGGGAAAAGACCAAAAACAATCTGAAGTGGGGGTCTGGGCCTGGTCCGACCTGGCCCAACCCCCCTGGGGTCAGCCTGGCACGGTCCGCGCGACCCGCCCTGGCCTAGGTGGGGCGTGCGCTGGCTCGGCCAGCGAGACGAGTAGGGGGAACACGGTCCCCCTCTGTTCCATGGACGCGGCGCCAGGTTGGCGTCGCGGTTTCCCCCTGGATCTCGTGCGGCTGCGGGATCCAGCCCTCACCGTCGTGGCTTCAGTCGCAGCGGGCTTCTGCCGGCGGCGCGTCAGAGCGCCGCCACCTTCTGGCAGCTGTCTGGTGCCTTTGTGGCCTCCGGCCGGTGTCGGCCATCCCCTCGGCCACCGACGCCGCCGCGCCAGCCACCGGCGCCGTCGGGGGCTTCCACGGGCCACCGGAGTCATTCTGGTGGTCTGATTTTGCTCCCGTCTGCGCCTATGTTCGCCTCGGGACCTGTACATTACTGCAAATAGCTCCAATCACCATTTCGGTCCCGCTTCGATGTCGTAAAATATTCCGCGCATCAAGAACAAAATAGCGCAGGGTTCGAACTTGTTCGATAGTTTTCACCCACTGAGTTAGTGGTATAAAACATCAACTAACAATAACACGCCATGTCGAGGGTATAAGTCACACATAATGAAATATGTAAAAAAAATCCCCTACATAAACAAATGAAGACGAATGTTGGCATCGCGATAGACGGTGTCGCGGTAGATGGAGTCACTGGGAACGGGTTTTTAGGCGTCGTCAGAGTGCGCTGAGGAGTAAGCGGCGTCTCCTCTCTTGTCACGGAGAAGAGGATTGGTGGTGTGTCGTTGTTCTTCAAGGAACCAGTGTTCTTTGTTGTTCTTCGTCGGAGGTCGGCGTTCTTCCAAACCCTCAAGAGTTCTCCCATTCTTTCTCACACAACGAAGCTCTCCTCATTAATAAAATAATAGGTTCCTCATATTATTTAATTATACACACAAAGTAACTCTCCCCTAATTAATTCACCACATTAAATAAAATGTGTTGACAATCAATTAAGAGATAGGGAAAGTCCCCACTTATTAAACGTGTTGGAAAAAATAAAAAGATGGGAAAAGAGGATGGATCCTCATTAAATTATGGGCTGACATAATTTAATGGTTTGAGGTGGAGAGATTGGCATTTAATGGGGGTTTTCCAATTTAATTAAGGGTTATTAATGATATTAGAGGAAATTAAATGGTGGGGCTTGTGTGGTGCCCACCTCTCTAACATCCACACTTGGGTAGTTAGGTGGTTGTGGGCCCCACACTTAACTAGCCATGGGAGGGAATAACCTCCTGATAAAATAAAAATTGTTCCGACAATTTTTATTTACTACTTAAATAAACCCCCAAAATTATCTTCTCCTCCATTGCGAACGCAACTACGGTACGGACCGCGTTAAGAAATTACCAGCGTTGCGAGTTCATCGGTGCCCTCAGATTTTAATTCTGAGCACCGGTTCAAAAGATAGAAAAGCCCGCTCGTTCGTTCACTAAACGTACCCGAGCTAAACTTCTGAAATTGATTCTGGGCACATCGGGCCTCTTAATCAAGTGTCGTTTGTAAAATTCCAAAGTATTTAAAAAAATCCTCGAAATGTCCAGGTCTTTACATTAATCCCACCTCAAGGATTTGTGTCCCTATAAAGCTATATCATAAACTAGGGAACCAAATGAGGGTACTGAGCATGCATCTGAGCCTCCTGCTCCCATGTTCTCTCCTGGAGGTTCACGTGCTACCAATGAATGCGCACAAGAGGAATCGACCGCCCACATAGGACCCGCTCCTGTCGATCCTCGATATCCACAAGTACCTCCACAAAATTCACCCCGTCATCGATGTCCATCTCCCCGTGGTCGATGATATGCGTCGGGTCATGCACGTATCTCCTCATCTGAGATACGTGGAAGATGTCGTGCACCCGGTGAAACTGAGGTGGAAGGGCCAGGCGGTAAGCCACCTCACCTACCCTGCTGAGGACCTGGAATAGTCTGATGAAGTGCAGAGATAACTTTCCACCCTGGACAAATCTTCACAACCCACGTCGAGGTGACACCCATAAGAAAATGTGGTCGCCATCCTTGAACTCCAGTGGTCTCCGCCTCCTATCATCATAGGACTTATGTATTCTTTGTGCAGTCTTCATCCGCTCTTGGATGACTTGTACCTTCTCTATCATAGCCTGAACCATCTCTGGTCCTACGAGTGCTGACTCCCCAGGTTCAGTCCAGTAGAGCGTTGATATGCAAGGTTGGTTGTACAATGCCTCGTATGGTGCCATCCCGATAGTGGAGTGGTAGCTGTTGTTGTACGCAAACTCTACCAAGGGTAGGTGATCCTCCCAGCTGCGACCAAAGTCAAGGACACATGCACGGAGCATATCCTCGAGTTTTTGAATGGTCCTCTCCATCTGGCCATTCGTCTGAGGGTGAAAGGCAGTGCTTAGGCATAGTTGTGTCCCAAAATCCTCCTGTAACCCCTTCCAAAGCCAGGAACTACAGCGAGCGTCTCGATCGGAGACGATAGACGATGGAACACCATGATGTCGTACGATCCCTTGAATGTAGAGGAATCCCAAGCTCTCTACTGAGCCCTGCTCTCTGATCAGTAGGAAGTGGGCTGAGTTGGTGAGTCATTCTATGATCACCCAGATGGTGTCGTGTCCTCTGGAAGTACGTGGGAGACCCTTCACGAAATCCATGTATATCCAATCCCACATCCACTCCAGAACCTCTAAGGGATAAACCAAGCCTACTCGTACCTGATTCTCTGCCTTCACTTGCTGGAAAGTGAGGCATCGTGAAACAAAATATGCTATATCCCTCTTCATACCCGGCCACCAGTACTGTCGTCAGAGGTCCCGGTACATCTTCGCTACTCCAGGATGTACCGCTAGAGAAGAAGTGTGGAAATCCCTCAGCACCTCCTCCTGTAATGCAACTGGTACCATGGTACATCCCCTGAAGAGGATTACATGCTCCCCACCTTCAGAAAATCCATCAAGTGCTAGACCTGAGGATATATGAGCACGTCGTTCCTCACAATAAATGTCCCCACATTGTGCCTCTCCGACCCACAGAAGTAGTGGAGGAGTGACTGTGAGGGACTATAGATCGGTTTCCCCATATCTATCCACAAAGGATATCTACAAAGCGGCTAACTACTCTGTTGCCTCTTCAAGTAGTTGAATGACTGATCTCCTGCTGAGAGCATCATCCACAACGTTCCCCTTACCAATAGTATAGAAAATATCAAAGTCATAATTCTGGAGGAACTCGAGCCATCTTCATCGTCTCAGGTTTAGGTCCTTCTGCGAGAAAATGTACCTGAGACTCTGGTGGTTAGAGTAGACTGTAAAGCGCTCGCCCATCAGATAGTGTCTCAAAATATTCAGGGAGAAGACCACTGCTGCTAACTCCAGGTCATGGGTAGCGTAGTTCTGCTCATGCTACCTCAACTGTAGTGAACCGTAAGCGACCATTGCTCGCTCTTGCATCAGGACACACCCAAGTCCAGTCCCTGATGCGTCGCAGTAAACTACGTACCCTACGCCCTCCTCCGGTAGCCTCAAGATGGGCGCACTCGTCAATCTCCACCTCAGCTCCTGGAGGCTTTGCTGACATCTGTCTGACCACACGAAGGGTTTCCCCTTCCTCATGAAAGCTATAAGCGGTGCTGCAACTCTCGAGAAGTCTGGCACAAATCTCCGATAGTACCCAACCAGACCTAGGAAACTCCGCACCTCCGTCACACTCCTGGGTGGCTTCCAAGCAAGTACCGCCTCGACCTTCATGGGATCCACTACAACCCCCACCTCTAAGATGACATGCCCCAAGAAGTGAACCTCTCGAAGCTAGAGTTGGCACTTAGAGATCTTACCATAAAATTGGTGCTCTCAGAGTGTATCCAGTATGACCTGTAAGTAGTAGGCGTGCTCCTCCTCGGTGGTCGAGTAAATCAGTATGTCGTCAATGAATACTACGACAGACTGATCGAGGTAGGGCTGGAAGATCATGTTCATGAGACTCATGAACATTGCTGGAGCGTTGGTCACACCAAAGGGAATGACTAAGAACTCATAGTGGCCATACCAACACTTGGAGGCAGTCTTTTGCACATCCTCATCCCGAACTTGGAGCTGATGATAGCCTGACCTAAGGTCTATCTTCAAGAACCATCATGATCCTTTGATCTGATCGAAGAGGTTTTCAATACTCATAAGTGGATACTTGTTCCTCACAGTCACCTGATTCAAGCGAAGGTAGTCGACACACAGTCGCAAGCTCCTATCCGCCTTCTTGGCGAACAGAATTGCAGAAGCCCAGGGTGAAACACTGGGTCAGATGAAACCTTTCCCCTGTAAGTCCTCCAGTTGTACCCGAAGCTCACGAATCTTGGTGAGAGCCATCCGATATGCTGGAGTAGATATCGGTGATGTCCCGGGGTATAGGTCTATATAGAAATCTACCTCCCTGTGAGGAGGTAGTCCTGAAACATCTTCATGAAAAATGTCCACATATTGATCCACCACTACAGGAAAACTCAAACTCCGCACATCAATCGCTCCGAGGATGATACTAGAAAACTATTGTGTGATCGGATGCCCTCTCCTCTTCATGAGTCCATCCTATGCTACGAAGGTTCCCTTTTTCCTGGTGAAGGTGAACCTGGTCCCATCCTTGCGGACACACCGCACCTTGCGCCTAATACAGTCGATCTGAGCATGGACTGTAGATAACCATTCCATACCTAAGATGACGTTGTAAGGCCTCGACGCCACTATAAGAAGATCCCAGCCGAAGCTCTCACCTCCTAGAGTAATCTCACACTGTCGGCACCAATGTGTAATCGTCGAGTCTTCTCCCATAGGAGTTTCTAGCCGTAAGGACCGAGCCAACGGCTCTGTCGGAATCTCTGAGCTCCAAACAAGGGCAGCGACAATAAAATAATGACTCGCACTTGTGTCTATAAGAACTGCAGAAAGGGTGGAGTAGACACAGATAGTACCTCAAATCATCTCGGGTGTGCCATGGATGTAAGCCTCTACTGCCTGGAGTTGAACCTGCCTCTGCCCGCCAGCTCCCTGTGGTTGGGGTGGTCCTCCTGGGGTGGTGGTGGTAAAGCCTCAAAGTGTCGTCCACCACCCGCTTCTCGGTCAGCTCCTCTGCCTCGTCCTCCTTCTCCCTGTAGACCACCACGGTCGAATCTCTGCCTCTTCCTAGGAGGTCCCCCCACTGTCTGCTACTCGTCTGCATGGCGGGTCGGGCAGTCACGAGCCATGTGGCCCTGCCCGTCGCAAGCATAGCACTATCTGCTACTCGTAAGGGTGGCTTTGTTCCATGTTCCCAGCACAGCCGAACCTATATCCTGAGGTCGCCCACCTATCGTCCAAGTCCTTTTGGAACCCTGTGTCATCTGTCAACTACCTGCTGCAGAAGACTCCACTCTATGTCATCCTGCAGTGGGTCTCGCAGCTAATGGCTACTTGGCGAGAAATCTCTCCACTAACAGGGACCACTTCAGCACCCCCGCCTGCGTCGGGAAGCTGAGGGGTATCGTCAAAGCTCCGATATCACGCTCAGTCCCTGCTCAAAGGTTCGGGCCCTGAAGAATGGGTCTCGTACCATATCTTTGGAGTACCGTGAGAGGTCAGTAAATCTCACCGAGTAATGGGCTACTGTCATGCTGCCCTGTCGCAGCTGTAGTAACTCCTGGATGCGCACCGCACGGAGGGTGGCTGGAAGAAATTCCGAGCGGAAGAGGTTCTCGAAGTCCGTCCAAAGTAGAGATGCCTCATCATGCACCTGGTGCATCAGGCTCCACCATCTACCTACTGCTGTGTGCAGGAGACTCGCAGCCAGGATCACAATAAGATCTGATGGTGTCCCTACCAGTCTGAAGACTCTGACGATAGCCTCCATCCAATCCTCAGCTGCCTGAGGATTCATCTCCCCATGGAACCTGGGCGGCCTCTGCCTCTGAAACTCGTGCAACGCGCTTAGGTGTCGTGCACTCTCCGCTGATTGGTCTGGTAGCATCGGTGGCTCAGCAGGTAGTGGTACCACTGGTGCCTCCACTGTAATGGGGCCCTGCACTGAGGCCTCATCACTCAGTGGGCTGTCATCCCACACCAAACTAGGAATCCCAGCTAGCTGCCTTCGTGGGGCTATCCGGAAAAGAAACAGGTGCGCCACAGTCAAACAGTATACCTGGTGAGCTGACACAAATTAATCACAAAGAAAACTTTTGAAAGGAAACACGCACGCAATTAGTGTTTTCGTGTGCTGAGTCATAAATCAGGGGCCAGGGTCCTTGTGTATGGATACATCAACCACCGCACCAACACTGGACTCCTTGGACTGAAAACTACTCTCAATACTCTTAACACTATTTCTTCACAGAATGGAAAGGTCAGATTCCTGAGTTCTGTGGTAGAACTAACTCCTCTAATACAAATTTGTCAAGAACCATCCTCAGGGCCCGTGTCGTGACTACCCCAAGCCCACATTCCATAGGCCAGGGGCTGGCGACTAGCACCTAAGGCGTAAAACCCAATAAAAGGGAAGGCATTTCCTTTTATAAAGTAAACAAAAACACAACATAGTACGCAAGTGAAGTAAGCACTAAGTAAAACTGGGTACAAGGTAAGTGCTAAAAAGTAAATGGTCCAGTATACAAACCCAACTGAAAGTACAGTACAACTGAAAGGAAATTACAATAGATGTAAGTAAAACAGCAACACCGAGTCATCCTCCAGAAATCCCACATGAAGGGTGGGTACAGATAGTCTCCTCAGCTCCTCAGGTCCGGTCATCCGCTCCGTGTACGTACCACTATGTGGTCCACCTCCAGGTACCTTCCAGCTCCATAAGCCTCCACCTTGATCAGTGTTGTCTGTCGTCTGCATCCAACACAACGTAGTGTGGGTATAGCCTGTGCAGGGGTGAGTATACAATACTCAGTGGGGACCCCGAGACCCACGAAGGTCTCTTAGAATCCACGAAGGATAAAACATAAAAGAAAAATACAATCATGAAGTATCAATCGACTCTACTTAGGTATATTCCCATACATATACCTAAGTCATCTGTTACAGTTCGTCTCCAACTCTCAAGTCCAAGCACGACCCAGTAAACACAGGAAAAAACAACCCAGTCCACATAGGAAATAAAGACAATCACATCGATGATAATGATTGAAATCAAGACTCAGCTCACATAGGTATACACTTCGTAAGGATATAGAGATGATCAGATGTATCCACTGATTCTTCTAAGCTGTCGGACCGACATAGGATACAAGACTAGCTAAGTTGTCAGACCCACATAGGATACAAGACTAGCTACTCTGCCAGACCCACTCAGGATACAAGTACAGAGGTCAAATATTTCTGGTCCCACGTAGGATACAAGAACATTAGTCATCACTGTGGAACCCACAGAGGATCCCAGTATGACCGTCATCACTTCCGAACCCACGTAGGATCCAAGTACATTCGTCCTCGTTGCCGAACCCACGGAGGATCCAAGTGCAGTCGTCATCATTGCAGTCGCAGCCAGCTCTAGGGTTCCCACACACAACAAGATCGATTCCAGCAGGGTCCACTCCTCGAGAAAGAGAGTCGATACATCAACTGTCACAAATTCCAGAGTTGATGTATCCCAAAGTTCTGTCTCGTCAAAAGAAACCCAAGGCGATAGACGGTGCGTCAATCGGACGCCCGGTCTGAGAGTTACTGGTTTTTCCGTCCCAAGGGCCCGGTTGGTTTTTAAGCTAAAACCATCCCAGCCATACTCCAACTGCATACAAACCTCAAGTGGAGTAATCCAAAAGGATCGTCTCAACAGAAGGATTCCAACGCAATTGACGGCACGTCAAACGAACGTCTGGTTCTTAAGAGTTAAGTGTTTCCGCTCCAAGGGCCCAGTTGGTTTCAGGTTTGAACCAACCCAGATGTAAGAAAACTTTGCATAAACCTCAAGTGTAATATAGTGAAATGATTATCTCAATCCAAGTATTCCTATGCAACTAACGGTGCATTTATTGGAGGCTCGTAGCTCAAGTTATGGGCAAAAGACCGAAAACAGTCCGAAGTGGGGGTCAGGGCCTGGTCTGACCCGGCCCAACCCCCCTGGGTCGGCCCGAACTGGGTCGAACCAACCCGGGTCCAGCCCGGTAGGGCGCGCCCTGGCCCGGTTGGGCGTGGCCAGGCCCAGCTGGGCGCGGCCTGGCCGGGGGGGGTGTGTTGGCTCGGCTAGCGAGCCGAGCAGGGGGATGCGGCCCCCCTCTGTTCCGCGGACGCGGCGCTAGGTTGGCGCTACGGTTTCCCCCTAAATCCCGCACGGCCACGAGATCCATCCCTCACCACTACAGCTTCAGCCAGTGGCACATAGGGGCGTCGCCACGCCGGCGGCACGTAGGGGCGCCGCCGCGCCGGCGACCCGCGCCGCCGGGGGCTTCCGCGGGCCACCGGAGTCATTCCGGCGGTCCGATTTTGGTATCGTCTACACCTATGGTCTCCTCGGGACCTGTACATTACTACAAAGGGATCCAATTTCCATTTCATTCTCGCTTCAACATTTCCAAATATTCTGCAAATCAATAACAAAATAGCGGTGGGTTCGGACTTGTTCGTTAGTCTGCACCCACCGCGTTAGTGGTTCAAAACATGAACTAACAATAACATTCCATACCGAGGGTATAAATCACACATAATTAAATATGTAAAAAAATCCCCTACCTCACCAAATGAAGATGAATTTTGGCGTCATGGTAGACGGCATCGCGGTAGACGGCATCGCGTGGAAAGGATTTGTAGGCGTCGTCGGAGTGCGCCGAGGAGGAAGTGGCGTCTCCTCTCTTGTTGTGGAGAAGAGGATTGGTGGTGCATCGTTGTTCTTCGAGGAACTGGAGTTCTTCATCATTCTTCGTTCGAGGTCAGTGTTCTTCTAAAATCTCAAGAGTTCTCTCGTTCTTTCTCTCACAACGATGCTCTCCTCCTTAATAAAATAATAAGTTCCTCTAATTATTTAATTATAAACACAAAGTAACTCTCCCCTAATTAATTCACCACATTAAATAAAATGTGTTGACAATCAATTAAGGAAGGGAGAGGGAAAGTCCCCACTTATTAAACACGTTGGCAAAATTAAAAAGGGGGGAAAAGAGGAAGGATCCTCATTAAATTATGGGTTGACATAATTTAATGGTTTGTGGTGGAGAGATTGGAATTTAATGGGGGTTTTCCAATTTAATGAGGGTTTCTTAATGATATTAAGGGAAATTAAATGGTGGGACTCATGCGGTCCCCACCTATCTAACATCCACACTTGGGTAGTAAGGTGGATGTGGGCCCCACCCTTAACAACCCATGGGAGGGAATAACCTCCTAATAAAATAAAAATTGTTTTGACAATTTTTATTTACTTCTTTAATAAACCCCCAAAATTATCTTCTCCTCCATTGAAAACGCAACTATGGTAAGGATCGTGTTCAGTAATTACCAGAGTTGCGAGTTCATCAGTGCCCTCAGATTTTAATTCCGAGAACCAGTTCAAAAGATAGAAAAACCTGCTCATTCGTTCACTGAACGTACCCAAGATAAACTTCGGAAATTGATTCTGGGTACAACGGGCCTCGGAATCAATTGTCGTCAGAAGCCACAGACTCGTAAAATTCCAAAGTATTTAAAAAAATAATTTCCTTGAAATTTACGGGTCTTTACAGTACCTAGGAATTTTCTTTCCTTTCTTCCAAAATATCATGACTCTCTTCCATAGAGATATGAAGTTAAATACCATGTCTCCAACTTCAAAATCTATTTCTTGTTGACGATTATCTATATAGTGATTCAGTTGACTTTGGGAAGCCATGATGTTTCACAGAATGGTTTTCACCTATTATACAATTTCATCAATCATTTTAGGTTGCAACAGCTTCTGTTCACAGACCTTATTCAAGAATTATAGGGTTCTGCATTTGTTCCCATAAAGGACTTCATAGGGATCCAATTGGAAGCTTGAGTGGAAACTTTTATTGAAGGATAACTTGAAAAGAAGTAAAATTTCTTCTCATCCTCCCTTAAAGTGTAGAGAATATTCCCTCAACATGTCTAACATTTTTTGAATACTTCAATCATATAGGACATCAATTTGAGGTTTGTAAAGACCCTAGATTGAAATACATGGACAATACATTTCTTTTGCAGAATACTTAATAAGTGAAACAAAAAAAATCCAAAATATAGTATTAGTTTAGTGTATTTGGGAACTCAGAAAAAAATCTTCTAATCAAGGTGAAACATCTTCAACATCTCTCATAAATATCTTCTCCTTTTTTCTCTATGTAAATCCTTTCACTATATAATGTGGAAAAGAAAACATAGAAAGGGTGAGCTTAAATGCCTTGTAAGGGTAAACATGAAGAATATAAAACAAACCATAAACATTTGAATGTTAAAAAATTAATAATAAGTTTAACAATCAAAATCTCGAGCAATGTGATAAATATTTGCATTACGTAAGGCATTTATCATAAAGGAACATTAATCTTGATAAAATATCATGGGAATAAAACATAGAATTGTAGAATATCACTAAGCACATAATATGATTTCCATAATAGCCAAGGAATTTTTTCCAAGGCCATCATAGTGAAAAAAGTTCATTACTGAAATGGTTTTACTTACCATTTTAGCCATGTATTACTAAACCAGATTTACCAGATGTTTCAGTCATGTCTATCTCATGCGATATAAATCATTACTCAATTAATTGAACGAAGATATAGTTCCCACACATCTCATAATTAAATCATTTTTATATGTGCTATAAAAACATAAATCATTCATCATAGCATCACTACTAGAATTCTAAGAATTTGTGCTTGTTGGAGAAGAGTATTAGTGAATGCCATTTGACGGTCACTAAAGGGTGTATTAGTGACCCCCATTTATCGGTCGCTAGTAAAGTAGTGGGAAGGCAGGAAAAATCTTGATGGTTTTTGGTTTTAGTATTAGCGACCACCATTTGGAAGTCACTAAATGGTGTATTAGTTATTGCCAATTGCCGGTCGCTAATACTAAAATGAAAAATAGTGGTATTTTTCCCACATTCCCACTTGTCCTTTTTGCAGTAGTACTCTGCAACACAGCCCACAACCCATCGCTCGCCGCTACTCATAGTTTCCCACCGTCATCCGCCGCCACCCCCAGCCCCGCCCTAGTCACCGATGGTTAAAACATACACACCATGGTCACCTTCCCGTAGCCCTACGGTCTCCCCCCCACATCCCCTCACCACACCTCGACCACCCTTAATGTACACGGACACACTCTGGACATCGTGCATCTGCCATGGCTGGAAAATCAAGGTTTTAGAAAACCTCCCCATCCTCATCATGTCACCCGCATTGCCCACTACATTCAAGACCGAAAATTTCAGGTTTTGGTGGTGGATCTTTAGTGTCTTCCAAACAGCAGACACTAAAGGCTTTAGAGACAAGCCAAAAATTTCCACCATTTAGCAGATGCTAGGTGGATTCTAAAGGGATTTAGTGATGGCATTTAGCAGTCACTAATACCATTATTTCTAGTATTTCATAACCCATGAAATAAAATGGGATTATTAAACATCATGTTGTTGTAACATAATCTATATAAGATAAATGGAATTCATAAAAAATACTTCCATCATAAGGACAATCAAATAAAAGTAATAATAGGGATAGAAACATAATCCTATTTTATCTTTGATGGAAACTAATTTTGATAAAACACTTGAGCTTAATTCTTGAGGAAAATATCCTTTCTTCTTTAAAAATGATTTCTTTTCTCAAAATTCCATGCAATTTTAAAAGAAAAGAATTTAGTTGAACATAAACTTGAAATATTATAGATGAATCTTTGGGTAAATAATGAATCATGAATATTTAAAAACCCATTCATCCAGTATAAGTTAAAAAAACATTCTCCACATACTTTTGTTAGAAATGTAAAAAAAACCTTGTAAGGAAAACAAAAGAATGATTCTTTCTATACCATGTAGTAAAAGTGAAAAATGGTAAAAATTACTTTAAAAATATATGGAAGAATAATAATAATTTTATGTAAACATTATTAGGAAACATGGACATGGATGATAACTATAATTCCAGTAAATACTTACGTATACGTAATCTCGGATAAAAATTAGATTGCAAAATTATCCCTTACCTTATGTGTGATTTCATCCGTATGTGTCTGAAACTATTGTATATTGGGTTTAAACATATTATTAACTTATAACAGAACCATAATAATATTTATTATATCATATATTATTCACTTATAACTTTATATTACCCGTTTATTTGTCAATTCCATGTTAAAGCAACGTTTTGGGTAATAATTGTTTCATTTATTATACGTGTTTGGACTTTTTATTCTTTATATGATTACTTAGATCATGATTTAAATACATAACTAATGTAAATCCTGATTTATATATATCTTATATATTAAGTATATATATATATATATAATAGATAGATAAATTAAATTCAATACACCGTTTATGGAGACGGTAGCCCGTACGTACGCATGAACGTTGTTTTCTTTTCCTTATTGAATTGGATGAAATTAAGTAAATGAAATATATATATATATATATATCCAATAGCATTATTATTTCATATATTTCATGGTTATTTATTATATATACTTTATAATCATTCTGTAATGGTTAATAGGTAGAATGAATCTCAATGCATCGTGGCGACGGTAAGTCGTACATACTCACAAGCAATGATATCCTTCCCATAATTGTGGAATGGTATTAAAGTGGATGGTGTATATTATCTATTAATTAGTATCAAGTTATACTAATCATATATAGTTATTATTTCCACCATTATACCCATCTAAGTAAGGTTGAGGTGAAAAATAGATTACACCACAGTGTGGAGACGACAAGCCTTACGTACGCACGCATGATGATTTGGTTTTTCGTAGGATGGATAGAAGGTGAAATAGATTTGTTTCATATTTATAATAACATATTATTATATTAGTGATACTTATTTTATTACTTTATAATGAAACAACTAATTAAGAGGAAGTAGAATAAGAATGAAATTTGAAAGAATCTGTAGAAGAGATTGCCTCTTCCTTGATGTGCCTCCTTTAAATTTCCACTTTGGGAAATATAGTTGGTCTTTTGAGAAGACTAGAACCTCTAGACTGTAACTATAGAATTTGATAATATAAATGGTCATGGTTTGGCTGAGCTTTAAGGCTTAAAATTTAGTGAAGATGAGAGGGAGGAGGTTCCCTTTTAGAAGAGAGTAGAGGGGCAATTTAGGAAGGTTCCAAAATATTATTTTATTATAATATTAATTTATTATTAATTAATTTTAGATTTAAAATGGTAAAAAACCTATTTTATTATAATATAAGATTATTTTGGTTTGAATATCCATCATCCAATAATTTTTTGACATATTTGGAATATTTTTTTATCCTTATCTTTTTGGTTTCACCTTTATTTTACCTTGTTTTATCTTACCGTTATATCATGTAATTTGCACATTTTGGGTTAATTAAATTACCATATCCTTTCAAAAAAAAGTTATTTATGATATAAAAGTACTTATATTATCCATTTTTTCTAATCTTATATTTTTAGGAATTTAATTTCATTTAATAAAATATTTTATGTTTTAAGTTATGAATTGTGTCAATTTTGGAAACTATTCATACCTGACTTTTTAAAAAATACATAACAACCTTTTTACTAAGAAAAAAGGAATAAAATCATATATAATATGTCAATTTCATCCATTAAATTCGTGTATGTCATCAAAAGTTTCAAATTAAATTTATTTTTTTATTTATAAATTCATTTATTTGAATCATTAATTAATGAGGTAATCACTATGTCATAATTGTTTCATAAATAAATATATTTATCTAATGTCTCAAAATTATAAATAAAATAACATGATTTAGTTAATATTTTTAGATTTATAATGACTATTTATATACATAGAGATATGTTATATAACCCCATATTAAAATCGATTTTGTTAAAGATATATGTTTAGGATATAATTATCTTTAATTTAAATTAATTCTTATAAAGTGTCATTTTCACATACAAGTGAATCCATGGGGTCCCAAAATAAACCCAAGGATTCCCATGGTCGGAAATATATAATAAAACAGAATTAGAGCATTTTTTAGGGTAGTTTAATATTATTATATTATTATTTTTTACCCTCATTTACTAGATTTACCCATTATCCATGGTAAATAAAATAATTATTGAAGTTATTATTCATAATGTAAGAAAATAAAAAGTACCTATTTACACAATTTTAACCTTATGATTCCAAATAAGGAATCCATTTTTCCAAATTCAAAACACATAATTTATAGAAATTAATTTAAAATTAATCCCATTGTCAAAAAAATGTGTTTTTCTTTAAAACATTGCAAAAGATTGAAATATTTTTACAAATGAATTCAATGAAAAATTAATTAAAATGACTTAAAATGTGTTAAACTAGAAAATATATTCTATTTATACTTTAAAAAAATTCAAATATATATTTTAACAATATAAATTATTTCGATGAAAAAAGTTGTTTTCAATTAAAATTTAGCGTGTTTTTACTATTCATCAAAATATGAAAGTTATCAGAAAAATAACACAAAATTATCCAAAGTAATTATTTATTCAAAACTTCCAAATAAGAATATTATAATTTCAATTATATCTTATAAAAGTTTCAAAAACAAGATTTAAAATGGCTGCCCCATCAAAAGGCCGTAAAATTGCATTTTTTTAAATATTTCTTTTATCCTAAAATTTGATATTTTTTCTCATATTTTGTTCTAGAAAATGTGTAGGATGAATTCCAATGTTATATAAAATTCAAAATGTGGTTAATAATATTCATAAAATCTAGTTATATAATATTAAAATAATATATCATTGTTTAGTGAAACTCATTATCGCGTTCAACACAAGCTATCGAGGAAGGTTGCTCTTGCATGTAACACAAGACCAGTTAGTATTGGGTGTAGTGAAATATTCCTTTGGTGTTGCGTATAAAATAATCTAAACTTAGTTTATTTAGGAATTGAACAAAATCTATACTCATTGTTGCCTGAAATTAATTCTATCAAAGGAACTTGAAATTGTGTGCACCACAAGACAAGAATAATGTTGCATATATTGCAAGCTAATACGATGTTGTGTATAGTGAAAGATAATCTGGGTGTAGTATAAAAAACAAGACATCAAAGTAATTCATAAGAATGTACCTCATAAAATCTCCAAGTTTTACATTCTATCCCCTTTAAAAGTAATTTCACCCTCAAAATTCGGTAGGGTTATAAATTATTTTCTACAAGAATGTTTCTTTCATAGAAACCCACATCATAAAATAGAATACTAAAACTTGATTTTAAAAAAGTAATGTTAGAAATATAAAGGTTTTCCAATGTAACTCATCATTGGGTTTCCAAATAGGAGAACATAGGTGGGAAATGAAAACATTGATATGGATGATAAATATAACCATCAAGTTCGGATGGATAGTGGTAGGGAATAAGTTTTGGAGAAAGTTTATTATAAAAAATCCATGAATATGCGATGATTTAAGGGAAAACCTTATTCATTAGATAATAAGGTACTAGGATAACATTTTTTGCTTTTCAAAATCCTTTTCATAGCATTGAATAATTTTTCATGAGAATAAATATTTACTTGATTTTGGTACAATCTCACTGTTGTTAATGCCTGCCAAGGAGCCCATACCTGAGTGGTATGGGCTCCTACTTGGCATCTAAGAGACCCAAGTTCAAAACTGGGTAGAGGATAATTTCTGGGGTTATTGTAGCATCCATAACTATTCACCCGATTTGGGCCTTCAGGCCACCGGTTTGGGTCTATGGGTATCAAGGGCCTTATGGTCATCAAATGCCTTTGGGCCATAGGGCCTTCAGGCCACAAAGACCATGGAGTAGCCTAGTTCACACAGAACAGGCCCTAGAAGAGGATCAGAGCAACAAGAGTAGCAGCCAACAGATTCAGAGCTAACCAGATTTGAATAATGAGAGGGTATGGTAGCTTCCATCGGGGTCAGGCACAGTGCAACTTTGTACGGGGTAATGATAGTCGATCAGCAATGCAAGGTGGGGAGTTAGGTGATCAATGACGCAGAAGCTGGGGAGGGGAAGTTCAAGTGGGATGGGCCTACGGGTCATGTATTAGGGCATGGTATACCTATGGGCCTTCAGGTCATGTATTGCGAGTCAGTCGGGCCTTGTGCCTTGGGCCTACGGGTCATGTACGGGTTCCCCTTCAACCCTTAATAGGGGGATTATCCATAATAAAAATAAAAAAGAAGTCCTTCGGGCCATTCGGGCACCGTTGTTAATGCCTTGAACAATTTCCACTTCATCTCTTATTTAATGAAATGAAGTCAAATTTGAAATTCTGGAAGTTTTAGTTGATCTTGGGATAGAATGAAAAGTCATTCCATCTATCTCTATAAAAAAAAGGTTTTCACAAGCTATTAAATATACATAAGTCTATCTATGGTGAGATTAGTCAAATATGGTTCCAAAAATGGACTTATACTTCATCTATCATACCACTTTATAAAATAAAATGAATTTATACTAAACAGGGACTTCTTGTAGGCTAGTGGTTGGTGATAAAGGTCTTTCACACATTAGTTGTGGGTTCAATTCTTGCATCCTTGTCCGATGTGACGGGTTGTCACACATCCTGTCGGTTGTACTTTTTCTAAAATTATACTATTATAACATTCCAAAAATAATATAAAAAAATGTATAGCTTTAAACTATACTATCGGGTGTCCATCTTAATCAATTAAAACCTTTAGTATTATAAAAAATAATTTTTTCCAATCTCATAGTACAAAGAAAACAATTACCAAAAATTTTTATATAAAAAGCATGTGAATACCATCATTTATCCCCCCATATATCATAAGATATATCTTGTTCCTCACATTCCAAGAATTTGAATGAATTCATCATGAATTATCTTGAGTCATGGTAATAACCTAAATTACCATATATACATATTGAAAAAAAGTAGGTTTCCTTATTCGAAAACTTATTTGACATATTCCTTAAGCCTTGAAAATTTGTATACTTCATACGTACCCACATAACCCACATTTAAAAAAATACTTAACCGGTTCCAAGGTAACTAATATCGTCTAACTTATCATTATAAAAATATCATTATCTCAACATAATGCTCATATTAAGGGTTATCCTTCTCTTAACCATGTGTTTCTTAGGAATATCACTTTTTATTAAATCACTTTTATTATCCATTATAACCATTCAACATATTCTTGAAAATCCTTAGCGAAAAACATAAATTGATTACTCTTATATAATTCACCATTCATCATTCATGGATTCAAATACATAAATAAGTCAATCCATTTAATTTAATGGTAGTCATGGAATGCGTCATTCCTTTTCTAAGAAGTAGATCCTTATATTTGGACATTGAGTTGTGTAATGACCATGTTTTCTACATTTGAGACTTTTAACTCCATAAAAATTCTTCACTCTATGACCTGTTTTCCCTCAAAGATAACATATTCCCCTCCATTTTAGGTATTCCTAAAGGTTCTTCCTCCAATATACATGATATGTAGGAATCTTAATTTTCTTTCCTTTACGTTCCTCACCATAGAAACATGTATGAAAGTCCATCTTCCTCTTATTCGATGAATTAGGAATACCACTAAAGTTCACCTTGTTAATCATATACTACGATGAATGTCTCGACATAATCACAATATCATTGAATATATTCATTACACAATTTCATTGCTTATAGTCACCAATTGTTTCATCAGATTCAATTTTTACCCAATTCCTTTTGGTTCCTTCCATTGACTAAAACACAAAAGTAATAGTGTGAGAGGCAAAAATCATTATAAGAAAATAACATAATCTAGGATGAGTACTTTCAATATCTAACATATTTGGTTTAATACAAGGTTATTCATGATCATTACCATAATTCTAGGGTTGTAACCTACAATTATACTTATCCATAGAGGAATCCCTAGACATACATTATAAATATATAAAGGGATATCACAAAAGTTTTTTCATCCTAGTTTCCAAAAGTTAACTAAACCTTCGCTCTGATTCCAACTGTATATACCCTATCCTGAAATACATGGACATTGAAATTTTATTTTGGAATACATAATACATTACACACAAAAATTCCCAAATACCATATTAGTTTAGTGTCTTTGGAAACTCGAAACATAATCTTCTAATCGGGGTGAATGATCTTCAACATCTCTCATAAAGATCTTCCTATTTTGTTTTCATACCTAAAATCATTCATTATATCCTAGGTAAAATAAAACATAAAAAGGGTGAGCTTAAATTATCATTAAGGGTAAACATGAAGAACATAAAACTAACCATAAACATTAGAACACAAAAACATGAACATAAAGTTTAAACATCAAAATCTTGAGCAATGGCATTAATCTTGGTAGTATGTAAGGAATTGATCATAAAGGAAAATTAAATCATGATAAGATGGATTGGAAACAAAACATTTAATTGTTGAAAACCATTATTTACATAATATTATTTACATAGTAACTAAGGCATTTTATCCAAGACCATCATAGTTGAAAAAGTCCATTACTGAACCAGGATTACTTGCTGTTCTAGCCATGTATTACTAAACCAGATTTACCTGCCATTCCATTCATTTCTATATCATGAGATAAAAATATTTAACCAATGAATTTGAAGGAGATATAAGTCCCACCCATCTCATAATTAAATCATTCTTACATGTTCCACAAAAATATAAATCATTCATCATAGCATAACCCATGAAAAAAATGGGATTCTTAAACCTCATGAAATCATAACATAATCCATATAAGATAAATGTAATTCATAAAAAAATAATTACATCAAAAAAACAATAAAATAAAATTTATAACAGGGATAGAAACATAACCATATGACATATTATATGGAAAATATTTTTTATAAAACAATATAACTTAATTCTTGAGGAAAATATCCTTACTTCTTTAAAAACGTTTTCTTTTCACAAAATTCAATGAAATTTTAAAAGAAAAGAATTTAGATGAAAATAAAATTGAAATATTGTAGAGGAATATTCATGGAAATAAGGAGTCATGATGATCTAAAACCCCATTCATGCCGCATAATTTAAAAAACAGTTTCCTCGTACTTTTGTTGGAAAAATCAAAAAAAATACTCATATAGAAAACAAAAGAACGATTACTTGAATACCATTTTTAAAAGTAAAGAAAATGTGTAATAATGAAATTAAAAATATATTTAAGAATAATAAACATTTTATGTAATCATTTTTAGGAAACATGGACATGGATTATTAATATTACCCCAGTAAATACTTACGTATAAGCAATCTTAGATAAAAATGAGATTGCATAACCATCCCTTACCATAGGTCCGATTTCTTTTATATGTGTTTAAAACTCTTTTATAGTGGATTTAAGCATATAATTAACTTTTAATAGAACCATGATAATATTTATTATATCATATATTATTCACTTACGACTTTATATTACCCATACATTTGTCAATTCCATGTTAAAGCAACATTTTGGATAATAATCGATTCATTTATTATACGTGTTTGGACTTGTTATTCTTCATATGATTACATAGATAAGGATTTAGATAATTCCATAATGTAAAACATGATTTATATATATCTTATATATTAATTATATAAATATATATATAATTTATATATAAATAAAATGGAATACACCGTTCATGGAGATGGTAGGTCATACATATGAATGAACGTTGTTTTCATTTTCTTATTGGATTGGATGTAAGTAAGTAAATGATATACATATATACATATATATAAATATTGTAAAATTATTATTTCATATATTTCATGATTATTTATTATATATACCTTATAATCATTCTTGAGTGGTTAACATGGAGAATGAATCTCATTGCGTCGTGGAGACGGTAAGTTGTACGTATGCATGAGCAATGATATCGTTCCCATAATTATGAAATGGTATTAAAATGGATGGTTTATATTATCTAATAATTAGTATCATGTTATAATAATCATATATAGTTACTATTTTTACCATTATACCTATCCAAGTATGGTTGTGGTGAAAAATAGATTACACCACGACGTGGAGACGGCAAGCCTTATGTACGCACGCACGATGATTTAATTTTTATTAGGATGGATAGAAGGTGAAATAGAGTTTTTTAGTATTTATAATAACATATAAGTATATTATTGATACCTATTTTATTACTTTATAATTAAACAACTCATTAAGAGGAAGTAGAAGAAGAAATAAATTTGAAAGAATCTGTATAAGATTTACCTCTTAATTGACGTACATCCATTAAATTTCTTGTTATTGCACTAGAGATGGTATTTTGGGAAGTAAAAAGACTTTATAATTTAACTATATAAGTTTAGAAGAGAAATGTTTAGGGTTTTTCTAAGCTTAAAGGATTAAAATGTAGTGAAGAGGAGAGGGAGGAGGTGCCCTTTTATAAGAGAGAATAGAGGCACTTTAGGAAAGTTCCAAAATATTAATTTATTATAAATTAAATTTCGATTTAAAATGGTCCAAAAATTATTTATTTATAATATAATATGATTGGGGTTCTAATAACTATACTAAAATATTTTTTTGACAAGTTTGGTATATTGTTTTATCCTTAACTTTTTGGTTTTACCCTTATTTTTTTATTTTTAATCTTACTATGATATCTTGTTATTTACACATAGTGGGTTAATTTAATTACCATATCATATAAAACTACACAAAAAAAGTTTTTTCTGACATATTTGTAATTATATTAAACATTTTTCCAAATCTTATATTTTTAAAAATTTAATATCATTTAATACACTATTTTATGTTTTAAGTTACGAATTGTGTCAATTGTGGATACTATTCATATTTTACTTTTTAAAAAAATCATAACAACATTATTACTTCAAAACAAAGGAATAAAATCTTATATAATATGTCACTTTAATCCATAAAATTTGAGGATGACATCAAAAGTTTCAAATTAAATTTATTTTAATATTTATAAATTCATTTATTTGAATATTTAATTAATGAGGTAATCACTACATCATAATTCTGTCATAAATAAATATAATTATCTAATGTCTAAAAATTATAAATAAAATACAAAGTTTTTTAATTATTTTTATCTTTATATTGATTATTTATAGACATATTTATCTATTATATAACACCATATTAAAATCAGTTTAGTAAACGATATATGTTTTGGTTATAATTATCTTTACATTAAATTAATTTTTATAGTGTCATTTTCACATCCATGTGAATCCATGAGGTCCCAAAATCAACACAAATAATCCATTTGTCGGACATATCTCATAAAATAAGATTAGGGAACGTATTATGGTAGTTTAATATTATTATAATATTATTTTTTACCCTTATTTACTAGATTTACCCTTTAACCATGGTAAATAAAATAATTACTGAAGTTACTATTCATAATGTACACAAATAAAAATTACCTATTTAAACAATTTTAAACTTATGATTCCAAATATGGAATCCATTTTCATAAATTTAAAAAATATAATATGTAGTGATTAATTTAAAATGAATCCTGTTGTTGAACAAAAACGAGTTTTTGTTTAAAACACTGCAATTGATAGAAATATTTTTACGTATGAATTCTATATAAAATTTATGAAACTGACTTAAATTTTCTTAAACTATAAAAATATATTCTATTTATAATTTAAAACCATTAAATAATATATTTTAACCATATAAATTATTTTCATAAAAAAATTGTTTTCAATTAAAATTTAGCGTATTTTCATTATTCATCAAAACACGAAAGTAATCAGAAAAATATCCCAAATTTGTCCAAAGTTAAAGATTTTAGTTCCAATTCTAAATAATAAGTTTATCTTCTCAAATATATCTTATAAATCTGTAAAAAATATATTTAAAATAGATGTGACATCCAAAGGCGATAAAACATCATTTTTTTAAAAATATTTATTTTATCCAAAAAAATGATTTTGTCTCATACTATGTTCCAGAAAATGTGTAAGATGAATTCCAATGTTATATAAAATTAAAAATTATGTAATAATATTCATATTGGCTTTGTATATAATGTTTTAATAATATATCATTTTTTAGTGAAACTTGGTATCACGTACAACGCAAACTATCTGGGAAGGTCACTCTTGCATGTAATGAAAGCCAACTCAATGTTGCATGTAGTGAAATATTACTTTGGTGTTGCGTATAACACAATCCCAAAATAGTTAATTTCTGCATTCAAAAAATATGTACTTAGTGTTGTGTGAAATGAATTCTATCAAAGGAACTTGAAATTGTGTGCAACACAAGCTGAGAATAGTGTTGCGTATACTACAAGCTAATATAGTGTTTCATATAGCGCAAGATAATCATGGTGTAGAGTATAACACAATAAATCAATGAAATTACAAATAATCTACCTCTTAAAATCTCAGGGTGTTTCAAGGTTGATAAGTAGTACTAATATTCATAAAGAGGATAGAGAATGTTGGATACTTTTCCAAAAATTTCAGGTAAATATTAGATCTCGATCAGATACAATAAATAGTGGTAATCCATTCATTATTAGAACTTCTTTAATGTATATCCATGTAATTTTATATCAGGATAATTACCATTTAATTATGAAAAATTGAGTTATCTTTGTAAGATTATCCACAACAACCCATATAGAATTATTTCCACTTGATTTCTTTTGAAATCCAGTGAAAATATCTATGGTGATGTTTTCTCATTTCAATGTTGGTAATGGTAATTATTTCATTATTAACATAGAATTTATCCTTTCAGAATTCACTTTATTACATAAGAGGCACTTTGATGTTTATTCAGTGAACTTCTTCTTCATATTGTCCCACTAATAGTGCTATCAGAGATCTTCATACATCATTATGCTCCCTTGGTGAATAGGGAAAGTTCAGCTATGTGCGCCATTTTGAAAAAAATTATTTATCTATGGATTAGATGGTACAAATAGTCATGACATAAATCTTATGACCCCTTACTCATCAATTTTTAACTTTGAGGATTTTACATTTTAGATATCTTCCACCTTTTTCTGGATTTCCTAATAATTTCTTTAAGAATATTTTAATTTCTCCATGAGGGATGGTTGAGAAATCATTTGATAAGGGATTGATGATGTTCCTTAATTAATGATTCCCATGACCATCCTTTTCTTTTCCATGAATATCGAATCCTTCTCAAATATCATCATTGATAAAGTGGTAGTATCCTTTATACTTAGAGCATCCATTTCATTATTTTCTTTACTTAAATGGTTGTGTACTGAGTGCTCAGAATCCTCAATGAGATATAACCATATTCATTGGCACATATTAAGAACCTTCTATGTGAATATATATATATATATATATATTAGGCTCTTATGATCGTGATGTTTCTCACACTCCTCCCCAGAGGGATATTGCTGCTAGATTTTCATTGTGATGATCTGAGCCGCCAACTCCAGATCATGCGTAGGATAGTTTTGCTCATTAATTTTCAACATCCTTTATGTGTAATCTATCACTTAATCAATTTTCATCAGTTCAGAGTCTATTAAATTATATGAAGCATTGTTTTATACCACAAATAGTTCTGAAAATGTTGGAAGTGTGACCACTAGCATGGTCATAAGCCTCTTTTTCAACTATTTAAAGTAGAAATCACATTCATTGGTCCAGAAAAAACATATATCCCTTATGGTTCAGGTTAGATAGTGTGTTTGAAAATCATGATAATTTCTTCAAAAATATTTATTAATATTCAGATAGACCATAGAAACTATAGCTCTCAATTGTAGATATTGTTCTTTAACACTCTTCAATTACCTTTTCTTTGGAAGGGTCCCCATATATTCCATTACTGGTGATAACATGACCCAAGAATGATACTTCCTCCATCTGAAACTCACATTTACTTTACTTATCATATATTTTATCTCTTTACAAGGACTTTAGGATATACAAGAGTATAATTTTAATACTATCCTAAAGACCATAGAAAGGGATAAAATATATGATAAGTAAAGTAAATGTGAGTTTCAGATGGAGGAAGTATCATTCTTGGGTCATGTTATCACCTGTAATGGAATATATGGGGACCCTTCCAAAACAAAGGTAATTTATGAGTGTCCAAGACCAATATCTACAATTGAGATCTATAATTTTTATGGTCTATCTGAATATTAATAAATATTTTTGAAGAAATTGTCATGATTTTCAAACACATTATCCATCCTAAACCATGAGGGATAAATGTTTTTTCTGGACCAATGAATGTGAATTCTACTTTAAATAGTTGAAAAGGAGGCTTATGACCATGCTAGTGGTCACACTTCCAAAATTTTAGGAACTATTTGTGGTATAAAACAATGCTTCAACATTTGCAGATAGTATTCAATGTCTATGGTGATGTTTTCTCATTTCAATGTTGGTAATGGTAATTATTTCATTATTAAATTTGAATTCATCCTTTATAATTCACTTGATTACATAAGAGTAACTTTGATGTATATTTAATGAACTTCTTCTTCATATTTTCCCACTAATAGTGTTATCGGAGATCTACATACATCATTGTTCTCACTTGGTGAATTGAGAAAGTTCAGCTACGTGCGCCATTTAGAAAAATTTATTTATCTATGGATTGGATGGTATGCACAGTCATGAAAGAAATCTTATGAACCCTTCCTCATCAATTTTGATCTTTGAGGATTTTACATTTTATATAGCTTCCACCTTTTTCGGAATTTCCAAATCATTTCTTTAAGAATCTTTTAATTTCTCCACGAGGTATGGTTAAGAAATAATTTTATATGGGATTGATGATGTTACATAATTAATGATTCCCATGAAAATCCTTTTCTTGTCCATGAATATTCGATCCTTCTAAAATATAATCATTGATAAATTTGCAGGATCTTTTATACTTAGAGCATCCATTTCGTTATTATTTTTTACTAAAATGGTTGTGTAATGAGTGCTTAGAATCCTCAATGAGATCTAACCATATTCATTATCACATATTAAGAACCTTCTATGTGAATATATATATATATATATATATTAGGCTCTTATGATCATTATGTTTCTCACACTCCTCCCTTGAGGGATATTACTGCAAGATTTTCTTTGTGATGATCTGAGTCGCCAACTCCAGATCGTGCGTAGGATAGTTTTTCTCATTAATTCTCAACAACATTTATGATTAATCTATCACTTAATCGATTTTCATCAGATCAGAGTCTATTAAATTATATGAAGCATTGTTTTATACCACAAATAGTTCCACAAATTTTGGAAGTGTGACCACTAACATGGTCATAATCCTCCTTTTCAAGTATTTAAAGTAGAATTCACATTCATTGGTCCAGAAAAAACATTTATCCCTTATGGGTCAGGTTGGATAGTGTGTTTGAAAATCATGATAATTTATTCAAAAATATTTATTAATATTCAAATTGACCATATAAACTATAGATATCAATTGTAGATATTGGTCTTCGACACTCTTCAATTACCTTTTTTTGGAAGGGTCCCCATATCTTCCATTACTAGTGATAACATGAACCAAAAATGAAACTTCCTCCATCTGAAACTCACATTTACTTTACTTATCATATATTTTATCCCTAGTGGTTTATAATGATTTTTTCAATATCACAATGACCAATGTTGTGGCTCATTGATCAATCCTTATTCTGGATGAAGAGGACTGACATACCCCACATTGAATCACTTGAGCATAAAGAACCATTTTCTATATTCTCATATTACAGCTTCTTTTATTCTTCCATCTCAATGTTGGCCATTCTATATGGTTTATTTGATATAGGAATAGATTCAGGAATACGTTCAATTAGTAACTTAGCCTATCGATCAAGATGATAGACATCCAATTATTCAAGTAAAACATCAGTGTAGTCCCTCACCATGGGCATGTCTCCGAGCAAGATACTCTCCTTTGTATCAATAATTTTATCTATATATGAATGATCATAAAGAAATAATACCAAAATTATAGATGAAGATTATAATGGAGATTCATCCTCTTCCATTCACTTGTACAAAATTGGAGGATGCTTTGAGATGTGAAGAGTGATCTCCCTTTCCCAATAGTAGATGTTGTCATTGTATAAAGATATCCAACCCATGCCCAATATTGCAAAAAACTCCACCAAAGTATGCATGATGAGAGTCGTTGGGAGTTTCAGTCAACAAACATTATCCATAGAGGAGTTATATACTTTGTATGAAATTATTTCCCCATTTTCTATTCTCAAATATAACTTAACCTCCGTATTTTATGATGGTGTCTGAATAGTAGTACTAAACAGAAAATATATAAAGAAGAAATAAAAATAAGACCAAATAGTATAGTTTCTATTATTTCATGAATAACCAGTGTACTTGTCGCCACATCATTGTTATGACCCACCTCAGTTATAGTGACATAATATACCCTTCCCTATTTCCTTTGATGTTATTTTTGTTTATTACCTCTGACACCATTGTCTTTGGGTAATGTCTCACATAATTCCTGTGTTCCTTGAAATAGAAACGCTTCCCTACACGATGAGTGTTAATATGAACCTTTTTTTATTCCTTACATTTTTTGAATTATTCATCTCCCTTTAGAAATTTTTAGCCATATACCCCTCTATTCCACATATGAACTATATCCTCCTTACCTTTAAGAAGTTTCTAGGATGCTTCTCCCCACACTTTTTACATGTGGGATATTGGGTTTTTTATTACATCATCAGATTTATCTATTGATCCTTCCATATTAAACTCCATTTTCCTCTTTTTTTATTAGGGTCCAAGAGTTTCCAATCCCCATTTTATCCTAAAGGGAACAACATATAAAATCCCCATAGGCTTCAAAGTCTTGAATCACCAATTCTTTTCACAGTCTCAGCATTAGTCTACTAAATAAGTGATCCACCATTCCTTCAATGTTCATGAAAAATGCAAAGGTATGTCATGAAAGCATTGGAATGTTTTCCTCATACACCTGGATAGACTTGTCTTCCTATTACTTCACTCTGATGTATTGTCTTTCCATATTAAGACAAAGAGTTTAGGAAAAATATTAATTGAAAATATTTTCATGAATCTTAACATTCCATGGAATTAATTACCTTCTTAGAATTTTTTTGATCACTTTCCAACACTGATCAGCTTACCCTTGAAAATAATAGACAACCAATACGATATTATCTTCTTCTAAACACTAGAGGAGAGAGAGTATCTTCTAAATAGAGTTAATCTATTGTTTTTCGATGAGGGGATTAGAACATTCACTAAACATGGGTGACCTTTTCCACATAATGGATTCAAATACAACATGAACTTTCTTTGGAGAAATAATGAATTCCACATGATTCAAGTTATTATTCATAACTTGATCCAATTTAGAAATTATTTTCTTGAAGTTATGAGATCCCATTCTCATTTGATTTAGAATTTCATTCAGGAAGCTGTCACATCATTTATCACATTGACTATTTGCAAAAGTTCTCCTATCTCCAAATATTAACATAGAAAAAGAATGTATAATTATGGGTGCTTGAATACTTATCTAACAAGAACATAAAAATGTAAACTTTTAATATAAAAGGATAAACTTGCGTATAAAAAGTATATCCAAAAATTTCATTCCCTATGTTCCAATATAGGTTATCCATGGTGATATAATTATCCATATGGTTCTTACCAATGTTTTCTATTCTTAATATCCAAAACATATCTAGACTATGCTCTGATACCAACTACAACAACCATATCATTTTACACATATTATTACATGATTATCGTCATAACTAATGATCAAATACAAACGAAGGATCATAAAGTCTAGTGTATTTGGATGATTAGGTATATATTTAGAAAGAAAAATACTAGAACAAAAATCATTTATTTAAACTCTATAATGATACCAAAACTTACATTGAGTTATTACATCTAGATAGGATATCCCAAGTAATATATAAACAAAGGGATGAGCTAAAATTCCTAGTAAAGGAATATACATAGGAATAAATAATAGAGCATGGGTTAGAAGGAATAAAATAATGAAATAGAAAGGCATGAAACATGAATAAATATAGGAATCATAACATGTAGAATAGAAGACCATGTAATCATGGAATCAAAGGAATTTTGAAATAATATACAACATTATGTAAGCATGATTCAATGATAACTATCAAGAATATTACACATGGTGGAAAAAGTCACATAAAGGAATCTGGTTCACTCCATGTCCCAACATGATGCCTCATGAAAATTAATATTACCCAATGTATTTGAGTGCTATATAGGATCACCCATGATAACATGTAAATGAATATGTTTTCTATATGAATAATTAAACATAAACATAACGGTAAAACAAGGAATGTAATGAGTTTCCTATTCATGTCCTTGAGCATAACATATGGTCATAACATTAATGTGTCCATGAAAGAATGTTTTTAAATATTTCAGGGACCTTCACAAGGGAAAATAAGAATATATAATAATATGCGATGTCCAACGGAAGTGAAAATATGTAAAATAGTTTTTAATAAAATTAAAAAATGAGCCTCTTTGGTGTGGTTTAAAGGAAAATATCAAAGAATATTTAAAGAAGAATAAGAATATTTTTTCCAAAAAACAAAAAATGAAGATAGTTTTTCATGATGAAATTATTCATTTTAGTTAAATGATGATGGATTAAAATAGGTTGTGGAGTGTACTGGAAAATGGGTAATAAACAGGGTAATTACCTTTAATTGGGCTTTCTTATCAGGATGAATTGAAAAGGTAACCTTATAAAACATGTATTTCCCCATCGAAGAAAGAATAATTGAGCTACATACATATTTTTGGATTATACACAGTGAATATAGAAATATAATATAAGATAAATAAAGGATTGTTTTAGTTTAAAGAGAGAGAAAGCATAACTTGATGAAAAAATGGGGTCCTGAGAGAATCTCTTACCTTATGACTGGAAGTGTTCTTCACTTTCTCTTAATGACCTCCTGAGTTTCATCTCCTCGAGAACCTCCATAAGGGGGTTGAAAATGGTCTTTTTGGGAGACCAGAATGACTATAACATGCGGAATATTTTTGGGTGTGGAATTATCAAGAATAATTGTAATATCCAAGGCTTATATGATGTCATTATAAGAGGTGGTGATGGGTGCTATTTATCATGCGAGGAGAGGGATGTTTTTTATTATTTTATTCATTACATAATTATTTTGGATTAAGACAATCAATATTATTGCTTCTTATCACTATGTATATTAACTACAGAATTTTAGTTTGATATAATAGCCACTTACATCATCCATCACTCAAACAGGACTCAAAAAATCATTTATTCACTTATTATGTTAAGTACTAAAAATTATCATATTTCACTATTAACAAAATATTAAAATCTTTTATAAAAAAATATAAAAAGATTAGACAAACCATTTTTCGTTATATCAAATTCAAAAATGGATTGAAATTTATTAAAATAATTTTATAAAAATTTTAAATTTAATTTTTAATTAAAATCCTAATTTATTTGAAAAATAATGATTTTTAAATTATAACTAATTTTATGACACTTTGAAAATCTAATTAAGGTCTAATAACATTTTATTATAATCATAATATATGAAAATATTAATTTATGAATCTATTTTCTAAAAATAAATTCTCTTTTAAATCATTATATTGATTATATAATTGTAAATAAAGAGTTACGGTTTATAAAAATACTGACACTTAGTTTATCATTTTTAAAACACATATTTACTTATAACAAGATATAAATCTATAATATTTTAATTTATAAGCTACCCTAATTTTATTTATACATTCATATGTGAGTTTACGATTCTATTCAATAGTTAAAGATTCTTGATGGTAATGTTACTATTCCAATGGTCATGTTACTCTTTTATTGGTATAGGTTCTTAAATTTCAAAAAATACCTCTTATTTCATTCATTATAAATTTATAGTGTTTTTATTTTGTTTTAGATCTGATATTATATGATTTATAATATATGAAGTAATTGTAAGAATGGAATTCCCATTGATAAATTCTAGGTCATTATAGTTTAGGATTATGTTTATTTATTGGGTAAGTATTAACATTTTATATATTAGTTTCTCAATACGAGTATTTATAATGATTATTTTTTACCCATTTCATATGATAAATTCATTGGACTTTGTAAGTGATGGTATGGAACCACTATGACTCCTTGATGCATAATTAGGTCTCATGGGACAACCAATATATGGTTTTTGCAGAGATCTTAAACATTTATATAGATATCTCTGAAAAATCCATGTTAGTATAATATATCTTAAAAAAAGACTCGGTTGTATTAGTTGTATTATAATTATCTTCAAAGATTTGTTTTAGGTGTCCAAAATTATTCATACCATCATTATTAAAAAAATTATTAATATTACATGAGATTAATCGATTAGTTATAATATCAATTGTAAAGTTTCATGCTCATGTGATTATTTATTTAAATTTATTTGATCATATTTTTTTCCTTAAATTTTCTTATCTAGTTATTGATTAAATGGATTTTTCTAAACTTATTTTCCTTTAAATATAGATTATACATTATTAATTCATAGCTTCCCCTACACGTTTACCCTTACTGAGCATCTGAGTTCACCCCCTTCTTATGTTTTATTTTTCCTATGATATGATAATGTATTTTGTGATAGTTATGTAGGAATATAATAAGGGGGACAATGGAATTTTCAAAAAAAATCATTGTGTTTTTTTAAAATTATATTTTAGATTTCTAGTATGTATCTAGTCTACCAAGACATCTAACTATTCATTCCTTTAGTATATGATTTCTTGTATCTTATGACAATATAATAAAGTAGACAGCAGCTTCGAGCTACTATGGAATAGTCTCTATGCCAACTCCTAAGCCCCTATAGTGTCATGAATCACCTCCTCATGAATGATAACAGTAGAAAACATATACCTTCCATGATGAAAAATGGTGTAGAAATATTTTCCTTAAATGTATAGAAAAATAATTTCTATTCATTCCGAGATGAATAATCACATGAATAATTCATTATATCCATGGAGAATAATTTTTCAAGTTTTCTATATCCTAGAAGTCTTAATCAAGTCAATCTTAGTGATGAATGAATTTATACCCCATTCACAAAATATTTGGACACACTATCCCATAGTTCTTTGTTTCTTAAGGAAATCCTCCAGAAGATGGTTGATTTTGGGCTATAGAAATTGGGGAAGACAACGACACAAGTGACGTGTTCCTATACCGTTATTATAAAGGAAGATAATGAATGGAAAGAAGTCACATTTACGTGTGTATATTAGTTAAATGATTGGATTACTTGAAATACAATCAATCAAACTCATGTTATCCTTAGAGAACAGTCGAATCAGCCAGTTTTTCGACATTCTCTTTATCTATGGTGTGACAAAAATCATTGAAAGTAAAATATTTCAATATTTAGAATTATAAAAAACATCATAAACACTAAGGAAAGAATTTTGTATAATAATTTGAAACCATAAAATTTTTTATTATAATACTAACCCACTTGTAATTTATTCCTTTAGTCTCAAGAAAACATATGTCATACCCCAAAATGGTACAATGGTCATTTTCCCTCCAAACATAATTCTCATCATATAAAAGATTTCCCTTAGATTCTATTAATTTCATTCCTTAAATGGAACCATTTTTTGATGATGAGTGTGATTGTGAACCTTAGTTCTATATGCCTCATTGGGAGACCGAATGGAAAGTCCATATGAGTAAGGGAAGAAGGGGGAAGACCCAATCATGGAATAACTCAATATCTAATCTAAATTTAATTCGAATCCATATAATAAGCTAAAACCCAGGGGTAAGTACTTCATTGATGTGAGAAAAAATATTTGGGATCCACTTCGACGTCTATAAATAATCACACAACTAAATTTATTTTATAAAACCTAATAAAAAGTGTCCAATTGTGTGACTGGAATAATAATAGGGATGATGAAGTTAACTGAATCCTCCAATGATAATAGTGACATCATACTATGGTCAAGCTTATGAGATATATATTTTAAAATTTTAATCCCCTAATATTTCACTCAGAAATGTGATTTCATGAATTAGTTGGTGGTGTTTCTGACTAATCTTTCAATCCTGGATTTCCATAACATATTAATTGATATTCATTAACTGATTTTTGAGACCTTATTAATAACTAAAGAATTTTAATATGAAGTCACCTCCAATAAGGTATATCATCAAAAAACTAATTCTTGGAAGTATCACACATTCATCTCATTCAAAGTGAAGGATAAAGAGACTATTATATTAGGGAATATTAAACCTTTGAATATATCTATAAATCTTGATAACATTGACATCTAATGAGTTTTCATTGAAAATTGATTGGGAATAAACCTCATTATGAGTTGATTCTTCTTTGGTTGGCCTACAAAAAGGGGGTTTAAAAACTTTTTATATAACACTTATAAGTTACGATAATAGTGAGTTGAAACCTGTTGTTCAAATCAAGACCAGGTCATAGTTCTAAGACCACATATTCAACTATGAGTTTTTGGTTGTTTAATAAGATATAATATTTAGTGGCTTATTATGGAGACCTTGGTAGCATCAACAAGTTATATTCACCTCATCATACAAATCAATGTTTCAAATACTATATTAATGGAAAAATTATAAAATTTAATAGTGATAAGGATCCATTTGAATACAATGAGTCATAATACATCGATGAAAAGTTCTAACTAAGGGAAGGAAAACTACCCATGATTGATGATTCCCCTCAGGTTACTACTCTATTTTTTTGAAATGATCTTGGATAACCCATTTATAGATTTTGGAAAGGAACATGTATTTACAATAAATAAAATATTATATGTAAGTTCATTTGTAAACATATATTCATCATTTCTCGTGATATTGTTCTTATAAACTGAACTAGATAATAGGAAAGTACTAACTGATCTATGTAATAGTGGAATCACTCCATGTGAAAATTCCCACACATTGTCCCCATAATATCAAAATATTTCTACCTCATTGGATGAATTAGAGTGTGTTACCATATTACCAATAGAGAGTGGTAATTCTTTTTTTATATCTCTCGAATGATTGGGTATTGATTCTTCATGTAGCTCTGAATAATCCCTTCCATCCCCGACTCCACTAGATAGAATAAAGGAGGAATAAGAAAAAGTGGATCTCAAAAATTCTCCTAAAACATATTAAGAAGGTTTATTAATAAATATATATGAGCTCTAAATGATAATTTTGGGTTTAGAGGAAGACCCATGTCCCTCATTGATCATAGCATCAATGAATTATAAAAAATAAGAGGTGTATAAAAATTTAATAATATAGCCCCAATATGTGTTTTCCTATAATTACACTACCATTCCTAACATAGATCTTGATATAGATACCCATCAGATGGGATTACCATAGGATCATTATGGTTATAATAAGGTTTCCATAATAATACATCTATCTTAAGATGATAATGTTAAACACGAAGATGATATTATTTTCAAATACAAGTTCATTCATGAAATCAAACACCTAAAATAGAACTCCAGCATTTTATTATTCAAAAAGAAGAATAGTATGATCAAAGTATTCAAAAAAATTAGATATATAAATAGGAAATTTCCAAATGATAATTTCCTTGACATGGTCATAGAGCATCTCATTGATGAAACAACTGATTATCAATCCCTTCAATTTACGGATGGCCATTCATGATACAAAAAAAATAAAAATGGATATTGAAGATAAAGATTCCATGATATTTAGGGATCCACAAGAGATATAATTTTTAAAATTCATTACATTCTGTTTGAAGAATACTTGTGATTTATATCAATACCCCATTCACCATATTTTCAATCCCATATTTATAATGACTAATGAATATTTCTTCAATGATCTAGTGGTCAAATATAAAAATTTTATGTTAATATTACTAATCTACAAGTTGTTTTAAATAGTTTATGAAATCACATCTTGAAAAAGAACCCCTTGAAGTGAACCTTTTGGGTTACCTAATATAATTTACTTAACTTCATAGTATATTATCTTGGAATTTAATTTCTTAAAAGAAAACCATGGATATTTTTAACATGCATCCCCTAGAAATCTAAAATTAGTGGGATGAATTCAAGGGTTCATCACCTACATTTGATAATTTAAAGGGACCTGTTATTGAAAATGATTACCCTTACAAAAAATAAGGAATAAGGGATTCACCTATCCATGGAATTATTATTTTTAGGAAGCATTCCCCATTATTAATAAATTGAATTTGATTCCACTAGTATCACTCCCTTATGTGGAAGGAAATGCACCCATGTTTAATGTGATAAACTCATAAGAATCATTGGTAACTTTTATTACATTTAATAATGATGCATGGAATTAGAATAGTCTTTATTATTTTAGTGTAACCAATCTTAATACAAAAGACTCTATATTTTAGTGTTAAGTAAAACTTCCTTGCATTAATCATTGTTTTTTAGAAAAAATGGAACTATTTACCCCACCATGAGCTTAACATGTTCCCCCATAATGACCCACTAAGGAATATCCATAACCTTCCTACATCTCCTAGACTCTTTTCATGATGGGAGGCCATTTTACAATAATTTGACCTTCATTTCATACCACAAAATGAAGTAAAAGGAAAGTAATTAACAAATTTTCCTAAAAAGAATAATTATTTAGAAAATGAACCATTGGACATTCATTTATATGGAGGAGAAGTATTCTCTATGCCTGAATTCCCTAAAACATGGATGTATTATTTTGATAGTGCATCTAGAATCCTAATAGATAATAGAATGGAAGATCCTAGTCCAAATAGTGTTAGTCACAGGTCCATACTTATCTCTCTATTCAAGGTAGTCCAACCTTATTCATTTCTATTATCAAAAGGTAGCACTAACAATGAGGTATAATACCAAGACCTCATTTCAGGTTTGGAAATGTCACTAAAAAGACTATAATCCCACATATAATTCAAAAGCGATTAAGATTTGGTGATCAAAAGGATTATTGGTGACTATTTCATAAGAAAATATGAGTTCATATCCATATAAGACTTTATATGATGGTTGATAGAAGAATTTACCTGAGAACAAACACCAAATCATATATTGTACTTCTAATATTCATAGTCAGATTCATTAGATAATGAAACTATAGTCTTGGAGGATCTATTCCTAGAACAAAGGTTCATCAAAATTATAAATTACAGGACAGTGTAACCTTTCATTTGTAACAACATGGAATAAATCAATGAGGTGAATTTCATCTCTGAACAAGTTAGTTCTATAAATGGATGGATATAAATCATATTGGAATTCTTCAAAATAAGGATTCTTCAATTATAAAAAATAATGAAATAATAACTATGATAATTTTCATTCAACTTTACTCTCTATGATAGCCCAAATTTTTAGAAATATCTCCAAAATGGGAAATTGGTAGAGTTCTCCTAAGATGAAATGATGAAATGGGAAACCTCACTATTATACATTTAAAAAATTCAATTACATGTGGTTATCATTATCTAGGGATAAATATTTATAATCAATTAAGATTGGTCAGATATTTTTAGCCCTCTGTGACATAGGATTTTATATAATTATCTAAGAAATTTAATTCCTAAAATATAAAATCCACCTTAATCTATCAACCCCCAGATATAATGCATACTATAAAATATTCATGTTTGTTTTCTATTTGGGGGGTTGATGTAATGGACCCTTACCCCAAGAAACATCCAGGTAGTTTAATTACATCCTTATTTCCACAAACATACACTATAAGTGGGACATGACTATATATCTCAATGATGTTGCGACAAATCCTATCAATAGTTTCATGAAGACAAATATCGTTACCATATTTCATATCCCCCATACAATACAGATGGATAGTGGGGCCAACTTATGATCATTTTAATTGAAAAGAATATATTATCAACATGGTATTGAGTCAAACCTATCATCCCTCTACCATGTAGTGTAAATGTAATGATAGTATATTTAAATGAAACACTATAAAATATAATCTAGAAGTTGGTGGGAAAAGAAATATATTTTTCCCAATAAACTTATAAATGAAATATAACCATATCGTAACAAAAAATTGAACTAACACACATCAACCCTATATTCACTCATACATGGAACAAAGGCATTTGAACCCGGAAATTTCTAATTACCTTCAATTTAAATTTCCATTTTTTTCACTAATCTTTGAACTATAAATATAAAAGTTAGTAAATGAGTTGAAACAAATCAATGTGAAAATTTGTGAACATTAAACTGTTTGTAGATTCCATAAATATGAGTAGCATATTCTTTTAAAAAAGGGTTCACCTTCATTTTTACCACTAAGTGGTATTTTTAATAGTCCTCGAGAGCTTAATTATACCTTATAAGAAACCCCTAAAACATGAACCTAAATAGTAAAGTCATTATGTAGTACACATAGTCTACTTTAATGGTTTATATTCACTAATCACCATGGATGGGGAGCACACCAAGACCCCTACCGATGAAATGTTCTTCAAGAAGTACTTCGTGAAATAGAATCCTTAATGGCCCCAATTACGATACCTTAAAAGGAACATCAATTTTTCAAAGTTATGAGACCTTCAACCGCACCAATTATTGTCCTTATCGTAAGATGTTAAACTACACGGACATTATCCTTAACACATAATGTTAAACTACATGTCATATTTCTTTATCATATGATGAAAAGCAACATTTAACTTTATCACTTTCCAAATAAGGCATCCCCTTCTAGTGTATGTATCCAACCACATTATCTTTAATAACTACCTATGAATTTATTCCCATTCACGGGATACGTAGTGGTTCCCAAAACACCTATCATGGGATTATCAAAAAAACATCTCCCCCATTAATTACATTATTATACCTAACATTGGATCCACCTGGGCCCCCATTCACATTAGGTTTGTTTTTACATGGCCATAAGTCTCACCACTTCATGATCCAAACTGTATGAACTTATATTTCATCACCGCATGGTCTTAGAGAGACAAACCAAAATAAAAATAACCCTAATCTTCCTCGATGAGAGTCTTTAAAATACACTAAATTGGTTAATTTTAGGTGACATTAAATTATATAAAGAATTTTGACAAAATTTATTATGATAAACTATGTGTCTAGCATAGATATATCATGATGTTACACTATAAATAAAAATATCTAGTACACATGATGTTAAACTGTATGAGATCATATTCTAGACTATATGACTTTTAGCTACCTAAAATGATTCACTATCACATGATGTAAAACTATAAGACAATATATCTATGAAAAGGTAAAAATCATATGGTACTCATCAAAAATAATTCACAGCTACATCTTAAGAAAATTGAGGAAATGTTCAAATTCCATCAATTTCCTCACACCAAATATTACTCACATGGGTTTATAAGCATGATATTAGTACTCAAATTTACATGATTATGCTGAGCTAGGGGAAAATTTTCCATCCAATAAGACCATAAGCATCGTAAAGTGTCCACATTTTTTTGGATTTCTTATAACACATCATGATTTTGTGAAATGTATTTTTTCAAATAATTTTATTTTATTTTGATATTTTTTATTACACATAACACTTAGTTTATCATATATTACACATAACACAAAGTTTAAATGAAATGTGGAATATTATTAAAATATTATTATTGGATAGTTATTATCTAGATATTGGAATATAAGTTATGATTATTATTAACTGAATAATTGAAATATATTGTTTAAACAATTTAAAAAAGGAATTATTTTTTGACCAAATATGTAATAATGACAATAAAAATTTATTTACAATAATGGAACTCATTTTCTAAAAATCAATTTTTATGAAAACTAACATGTTTTCCCTCAAAAAAATAGAAAAACCAATTTTGGTGAATGATTTTAATGAAATGTATATATTATATATTAAATAAAATAGTTAACATTCATTTTATGTTTTTTTCTAGAAATAAGATTATGATAAATCCAATTTTATGATTAAAAAATGTATTTTTATATAATATAGTTTTATCGTATTTTTTAAGTAGTTATGTTTGAAATTATTTTTTCAAAAATAGGGAAATTTATGTGAAACGCTGTTCATTTTTTAAATAATCATATCAAAATTATATTAGGGAGATTTTTTTGATAATTTAATGAAAGCGTTAAATTTTTTATTAATAGTGAATACACTGAATTTTAATTTAAATAGGTCCTTTCATTTAAATTATTTATATATTTATAATAAGTTTTTTATTTAAAAAATAAATTATATATTTATTAATATAATTTAGTTAGTTCAGATCATTTTGAAAATTAATTTTTAAATATGAACATTGTAAACTTTTAATCTTTTTCTCTTTGAAAACCCTATTTCTCATCATGTCTATATGATTAATTTTAAATTAAAATTTTACCACATCTTTGAATTGAATTTGAAAAAATGGATTCAACATTTTTAATTTGAATAATTTATATTATCTAATAATGTGAAATGATTTTTTAACCAAAATGAATAGTGAAAATAATAAAAAATAATTATTTTGTTTAATGTAAAAATGGGTTTACCTGGGGTTAAACTACAAAGCTAAGGAGAAAAATGAGCTAAAAACTTGTAAAAAATAAATTGGATGGAAATATTTCAATACTATATTTTCTATTTAACTCAAATGTATAATTTTGGACCCTTTTTCATGTGAAAAAACGTGCGAACACCTTTTTATTTTAAAAAATTACAAGTGTGTCACTAACCTCACTTATAAAAGGTCACACCCTATCCTCTCATCATCAAACTATCAGACCAATTTATTATCCAATACCTACCCAAATAACTTCAAAATCACCATACCCTAATTTTAGAATCTTTATTTTGGTAAAAAATCCAACCATAGAAGGATTTTGGTGCAACTCTAAGGAGTATATCTGAAGAAGAGGCAATGTTCTTCAATGACTATTTTTATTTTTTCTTCCTCCGCCACCTTCAATTACTATTAAAACATCATGATATAGTATCTATATTATCTTAAATATACTTATATATTTTTATTTAATGATCATTACCATAAACTATATCTACATCTAATAAATGTGTTACGAATTCATCATTCAAATGTACAGTGGACTTCAACCTCACGAACCAATTTCATTCGTTTTTTACATTACCTCCTCTCATGGTCGGGTATGATGATGGAAAAAAATTATATATATTATATTTAAAAACTATTTATAACAATTTATACATTTTATTATATATATACATATTATATTCTATTTAATAGGGGATATGATAATGTTCTTCGTGTGTACGGTGGACTACCTCCTCACGAAGCGATGTGCTTCATTTTTCACTAACACATCACATTGAAGATTATAAGGATATATTTAATGAATATATGTGATATAACTAAAATAATAATGATATTCAAGACATATTTATCTATCTTTAATTATATTATATCATTTTATTTCTTACATTTTCAATCACTGACAGATGATAACGTCATTCGTGAACATGTGGACTATTACCTTCACGAAGTGATGTGAATAGTTCTTTTCATCACCACACCACATGGATGAAATGTATATGTATATTTAATGAAATTTTCTATTAATTATAATATTATGATCATTGTGTAAATATGAAATATTACTGACCTCATTTTAAAAATGATCATTGAAAAATAGAATGGTTGCTCATAATACGTGCATAATATCTCCATGATTGAAACATAATTAATTTCTATAAAATTCATTCATGATTGGTCTTAAAATTTTAATATATTTATAAATTTTATAATTATTTATTGATTATTATTCTATATATAATGGAACTATGATCAAATTATGATGCCCAAAAATAACAAAGAAAAACATATATGAAAAACAAAGCGGTTTTTACCTAAAATATGATTTTAAAAAGGAATTATTGATAAACTAAATATAAATAATAATAAGTAAATTATATATTTTATAATAAATATATATATTATTTTATAATATATTTATAATAAACTTATATTTATTATACATGATGAATGAATGTGTACAAAGTAAGTCAAGACTTACTATAAGGGATTCCTAATCACTATTTCATTTTTGGGAGATATCTTAAAATTAAACACCCATTTATTTTGAGTGGTTTATATAATTTAATTTTTACATTTTTTTTCATTAAATTTCTCTTTTAAATGATATTAATATTTTCAATAGATTTTATGATTTATTGGATCTTACAATTCTAAATACTACTAAAGCGGTAAAGGATTTCCATCTCACTTTTTTTACTTCTCTGAGATAAATGCCTTATCGACTCATTATTTCTTATATGTGTTGTATATACTATTGATGAATATATTTTATATTAATTATCATGAAAAAAAATTTGATTTATATATTCATTTGAGTATCTCTCTTTCATAGGGTATACAGTTCAAATGATACTCTAACAGTAAGAGATCTTTATCATAATTTTCATTCTTTGATACGTATTTTATGTTATGCGCTTATCATATATATATGGTATATATATATCATATTTGACATTTAATTTAATGAATTTATTAATTCTAATGATATTATATGATTCAGTTAACGTTATTATTTCACAAGGGTTACGGTTCAATGTTACCAAAGAGGTAAGTTTTTTATGATACAATCTCATCATTTATGAGGATTATGTATGAATAACTATACTTTCTTGAAATATTATGATATAACTACAAATAGTTATATTGTATTTAGTTCCCCTCTGGTTTTTCAAAACATATTCATGTAATAGTATATTATTTACACTCTTTAGTACTTAAAAACGTTAAAAATAATAATAATAATCAATTTATTTTCTCTCTTCGATTGAAAACTTTACTTCACTGAATTTTTTTTCTAAAAATTTATTTAAAAATGATATTACATTCTTAAAGTGATTTTGTAAATAATGTTTTTACCCATGTTTTACTTTATTAAAAAAATTAAATGAATATTCATTTAATTTTCCAAATAATGCATGTTTAGATTATACAAAAAAACATGAAAGGAATCTTCATTTTAACATGTACTGTATGAAAAAAAAATTTCCACCTTCATGATTGTTATTTTGTATAATTATTTCTTTATATATTCTCAATTTTTTTATTATAAAATTATTTCCAAAATGTTTTAAAAAATGACTTCAAATCAGGGAGGTTATTGTCATCAAAGAAAGTTTTTTTTTTGAAATCATCCTTTATATGTTTCAAGGTTATTTTCAAAGAAAATGATTTCCAAATGTTTTATGATTTTTTCTAAAAACGGAACTTCCAAAAAACTTATTTTCCTCATGAAATGTTTTAAATGATCTTTCAAAGTAATTTTCCATCCAATATGATGTCTTTTTATGTAAAAAATTCTTAAATTGGAATATTATCAAAGGATAATATTCTTATTCTTTATTTGAATGGTTTATGTTTAATGTAAAATTATTTTTATAGACCCTATATCCATTCCATGGGTTATTCCATGATAAATTAATTATCAAACATTCAACTTTTTCAAAGGAATATTCTATGATAAAATGATGAATGTTTATGAAATATGTCTTTTTTTCAAAGGTTATGATATAATGAAATATTTACGAAACCCATTTAATTTCATGGATTATGATACGGAGAATGTTTTTTGATCTTGTGTAGTATGTACATAAGATTTACATTATGTGATGGGTGGGACCTATATCTCCCACTAATACATTGGGTAATGATTAATGATATATATATATACAAAGGGTACATGGGTGGTTATCCAATGCCTGAAAGAGGGTACATGGGAGGACATATCATGCCTAAAGAAGGTACATTGGTCATTAGTCCAAGATTATCATGTTATGAATGTATTGGTGGGTAGCCTTTATAAAATATATTCTATGATTACGTGTATTCAAAAATTCATTGTCGTATAACAATTTTAGGGTATCATTGATCATAATCATTGATTTCCTAAGGATTCATTTCTTATGAAATTCCAATAATTATGCCATGAATCAAGAATATGGTTTTTCTTTATAAAGAGAACTAATTTCTTATGTTATGATCACATTCTTATAAAAATATGTTAAATTTATTCTAACATATCTCCCTTGTAAACCCCTATTGAGCATATTATCTCACCTTATCTAATATTAAATTTCCAAAATTTAGGAAGAAATTTTTTAATTATTGTAATCTTGTGAAGCGTACAAAAGGAGAAGATCATTATCAGATATGTTGAATATCCTTCAATAAATTAGAATATTATGTACCTTGTCTCCAATGGAACTAAAATATTATGGTAATTAGTCATGTGTCTTTATAATGTTTTGAATATTCATTTTAAAATATGTAATAACCATGTATAAAAACTTTGGGTCTCTATATTTAATATTAGAGGAATGGTTTAGTTAAACTTTACAACTTGGATGAGAAAACATTAGTGAGTTACATAGGGATATTTTTAAGTGTATGTGTATAGATGTCTCTAAAGATAATTCAAGTATGATTTAAAGTATAGTAAATGTCATATAATTTTTTTAAAATTATAGAGAGAGTGGTTTCCAAGAGTGATCATAATTATCTAGATATTATGTGTAAGATATTGCATCAAGATAGGTTGAAAAGTTATGAAGTAATTTCAATTTTCTTTCTCGGATATGTTGAATCTTGGATTAAGACTCAGAGTGATATTTTGAATGTTTGAATCTCAAAGGATGGTGTTTTGAGATGATGAATGATTCATGTGAGGTATCTCTTGTTTTCAGGTGATCTTTAGATTCTGGGGGTTATGATTTGGGAATTTGGAGTTTTCTAGAAAGGGTGCATGGTTTGGAATACACAATTTATAAGAAACTATGCAACACATTGATGCTTAGGAAATCTTTAGTTGATTTTGAACTGCAAAAGGTTGATTTTCATGATTAGATAATGGATTGTGGAAAATAATGATATTAAAAAGTAGAAAATATGTTAGGTTGAGGAGGATATTAGAAATGACACACAAGATACACATAGTTTCATAAAACATGTTCCTCTTACTATAGAAGGTAGTCAGTGCTAATAGCATAGTTGGTGCACATTTTTTCAAACTGTGTGGCCTAACCTAGGAAGGAATGAGTGTCCGATAATTGGGGGGTGGGGGTTAATGGTAGGATCATGGTTTGGTAATCTTGTGGCTACCCATAATCTCATTAAAAATGGTGTTGTACCATTTCCCCTTTGATATTTTAAGTTACCCCTCTGCTTTATTTCCCCTTGCATGAAACATATATATAGAAGGGATTCTCCTCCCTACATACCTTTTTTAAGCCTCACTAAGGAGTTGTTTTGGTGGTTATTCTTGGAAATTTGGATGTAAGATTAAACCCTTAAGATATTATTTCTCCCTTGTTATTCAATCCATATAATTTTTAGTGATCTCCCGTATAATTATTTTTAGTATTTCAACGAAGCATGGTGAAATCACCCATTTCTCATTGCAATTTTTCTCATCTTGAGTGGAATATATCCTAATATGTATTAGACATGTCATTACTTGGTGCTTCAAAGAGGTATGTGTTTTTAGTGAGTTTTATTAGTTTTCCCAATTAAATTAATTTTATTAAGTGTTGAGTTGGTATCTTCTGTTAGGTATTTTCCTAAGAATGGTGCTAGGAGTCTGTTGTGGACCTTCTATTAAATTTTTTCAATGTGTATTTCATTGTTATTACTAGATGGGGTTAATTCAATAATTAATTATAGTTGATATGACTAATGAATTTTTTTGTGTTTGGTTATGTTTTGGTTGATCGAGATTATCTTGGTTGGGTCATGAGGAGTTGGGGTGAGGCTTCAAAGGGATTTTACAATACCTCATTTGATTGTAAGTGTTTTGGAATGATTTGTTAATGAGGTCGGTTGTTTAAGATATTTACCCTTAGTTTTGAAAATTTTATTACTTGTGTGTGTGATATATGATGTAAATACAATGTGTAATATTCTTACTCCCTTAATTTTATAAATTTGTTTGGGATTTATATTGATACCTTGGACCTTCAACAAACCCTATTTGATCATTTTAATGTTGTGAGACTAGACTTACAACCACCCATGGGGTATTTTCGACTTTCAAAAATGGAATGTTTTTGTGTTTATTTTTGAAGAAAATTCCGTGAAACCCTTTTTAGAATTAAATGGGTTTCTTTTGGTATTTATTTGGTAGTGTCTCCCAAGTTTGGAAGTCTATATTTTAAAATAGATGTTATTTTGAAATTTTTTGTTGATATTATTGAGATTTGTTTTTGTTTTAAGAATCTATTGGTACCATGATAAATGTTTTGATTAATAAAGGAAATGGAAATAGTTTAACAGGGCGTGTTTGATTGTTTAATGTTTTGAAGAAAATTTAATGAAAATGTATTTTTTTTAAAAGATGAAATGGTTTAATTATGAATTTATTTTTATATAATGAATTTAAATGAAGATGGAAATGTTGAAACAAATGGTAATAATATTATATGGAATGGTTGGGGATGGTCAAAAATGACATGAAGAATTTATATTTGATTCTTGGACAAATTCTCCATGTTTTCCGACCTATGACTAATGGTTTTGGGGTGATGGACTGATACAATACTCCTCGATTTTGGAAGGCCCAAACTAATTCCCCTGGTGCCTTATTACAAAATAGTCTTTGGATGATGGATGGATTCTGCAATATTCAAGGGTATTGATATGAAATTACATTTCATCATTTTCATGGTCCGACCTATAATTATAAATCCAAGTTGGATTATTGGGCTGATGCTCCTAGTTTGATGACCTGTGACCTAGTGGTTGGTATAGATAGACATGTCATACCGAATCCCGGTTGGACTCATGGATAGAGGCTCGTAGTTTTCAAACCAATGACCCCTATAATATATAGACCAGAAAAAAAAATTACCTAGGAGGTTTGTTGAAAATGGTCACTTTTGGATCAAATAATTAAATTGATTATTTAAAAAGTATCAAATAATAAAAACATTTTTTATTTACTTTCTTGCCATAAGTTTATTTATACACTTGCATAAACAATTTTAGTGATGGTTATTTGTTTTAGACACCATTGGTGGTTAAATAATATTTTTTACCCACATCCTACTGAGATGTCCATTTCACATGGTTACCTTATAATATTCCACTTGTTTATTATAGGAATAGGTTTAGGGAAACTCCCTAACTTAGTATTGTTTGATTGAGCATGATTGCTCGATCAGTTTCAAATGATTCGAAGGATTTTTCATGATGATGTTTTATGTTCTAAAATAGTTTGTTTTATATTTTTGGGTAATGTAATTGTTCCAATGGTTAGTTTGTTGTATATATGAAAAGTTCGTTCAGGCCTTTTTTTTGTATCATTTTTTATAGTTTGTTTTATCTATAGTTCATATATTCATTCCATGTACTCTGGTGGGTAATATATTTAATTATTTACTTAAAGTAATTTAATATGATATGGGGTTATATTCTCCTCATAATTTCACTTATACCCCCACAATTAGTTGGTATCCCTTGGAATGTGAGGACGCATGCTTGAGTTTATGTGACTATCTCAATCGTGGCACCAGTTTAGTGGCCCTCAGGTTGGGATGTTACATAGTGGTATAAGAGGAGTCTATTTTCCAATTATCTTACTATTTGGGGTTTATAAACTGTATATATAGGAATGTGTTAGATATTGGGATTGATAATAAGCTATTACATCATTAACACCTATTGTAATAGGTATTCCCGGTTACCAATGGCTGGGATTGATGTTATGGATTTACTATTTTATGGTTTTGTATTATTTTTAATTTGTGTGAGGCTCATGTTATTTGGATTTGATGATTTATGATGGATTTGTAGTTATTTTCCATATGGAAATAGGTCCATGATTTGGTCTTGAATATTTTCTTTAAATTATAGAGGTTTCTCATGTATCGTGTAAGGCACATAGGATCCACTTATTATAGGCATCATAGTGGGTGATTTTATAGATTTCCTTATGATGGTAGGTCTTGCAGATCTATAGTGAGACACTAGAAAATGGTAACTCTTGTGTGGTACTGGTCCACGGTTAGTGAAGTGACCCTAGTTTGTTGGTATGTCATATTTTTAGGGTTTTTGGACTTTTTTTTGTTGTTTGTGTATGGGATTGGTTGTTCGTTCGGGTCCTCTTGGGGCAGTCAAATATGTAAATGCTCATAGAGGATGAATTACCTTGTTGTGGGTAGTTGTTTGGTATAGGATTAATTTATAGTGTGTGATCCTATTTGAAGGTGATTTGACTTTTTGATGTCATGTGATGATGAGAATGAAACATATTCGATACCCCATGAGTTTTGTGTTTCTATGGGTTGGTGTAGACCCTAGATGGATGGACCGAGTTACATTTTTATGTTACTCTAGTTTTTGGAGTTGGTTCCATGTGGCATTTTTGGATGACCCAAGATAAAGGTTGACTGAGTTATGAGTTATTTTTGGTGTCTGAGGGACATATGGATGTTTTGGACTCATTAAAATGGTTTATGAAGGGTTATGAATTGTATGAGTCTTGGTTATTTTAGTTGACTTTTGTTTTTTGAGAAAGATCACTAGTATTCTTATGCTCGAGGATTGTGGTTAGTTTCAAAAGGGGAAGGTTTTTTGAGTTTCCAAACCAGGTGAATGGTGTTTTATATAGATTATAACTAACATTAATCAACTGAAATGGGATCCCAATAGGTTATTGAATAAATTTTGTTTCATGTGCTTGTGTTTTCATTGGGTGGAAACCATGTGTGTGAGTTTTTTTGTTAAGAGGCACATTGAAATTACAGGTTTCATTAAGATGAAAATGAATGTGGATTGTTGATGCGTCAAAGCAATTTTTGGTTTCTAGGGGGTGAGAACAGTTTGGTTTCTATCCTAGTCAGATCAGGATGTGTCTTTGGGGACATTGTCAAAATGTAGATGATCTTAATTGAACCTTGAATGATGCTCTAGTTTAGAGTAGTAAAGTAATTATTTTTGGATCATAAGATAGTTTTGGTTTTGGGAAGCACCAAGGGTGCTCTTCCTTAGGTAATAGGTTCAATTTATAGAGGAACACCATGTGGATAGGGCCTATAAACCAAGGTTTTATAATTCTTAAATCATTTGTGTTTGAATCAGGTTCTATAGTGGGGTCACACAAGAGTGTGTGTCGTGGTTAGGAGTTAATGGGATCTTTTAAGAATAATATTGAGTTAATGTGTGATTTTGATTGGTTATGGATAAAATGTTATAGGATTATACTTCCAAGGTTGTAGAGTAGTGTAGTAAGCTACAAGTAGGATAAGAACCATTGTTGGTGTGATGATCTTCTTGTGGGTATGATGGTTCAATGACAATGAGTGATTTTTTTCTATCCCTAAAGTTAAAGGTGACATTAATATTAGAGGGGTTGTAGTGATGTTAATTGATGACATCTTATATTTCTCTCAATGTTGGGATGATCATACCATGTATCTAGGCATCATCATAGACACACTAAAAGAGTTTGGTCTATAAAACTAGTTACCCCGATGTCATTTTGTTGGATATGGTTCCTCTTGGATGTTATGATCATGGAGTGATGTATGTGGAGCCATAATGTGGGAACTGAAACATTAACCGTCTATGGATGAGGTCATCATAGTGGACCAGATGTTGGTCAATACCATGGGATCTGTTCTCAGAAATTGGGAACAAGAAATATTTGATGTTTTTTGTCCTCTAAGGTGAGGGAGAGATGTCCACATCCAATTCTTGGTTTTGTAGTAAATGTAATTTGGGCCACTGCAGTTGGTGTTTATTGAGGGTTATAATAACAACTAAACTCTATTGTGGGGATTATATGTCAATCGTTGATAAATAAACCCTGTTTTGGAAGGGTCTCATGTGTTTCGAACTGACTGTGGGTCGATTGTAGAGTAGTTTTAGTGCTAGTGGAAAACCATTTAGGTACATGCTTAAATTCCATAGATAATTTTAGTTTGAAATGTGTCAAAACCCAATGTTTATTAGAAATTTTTTCCCTGAATAAATGTGTATTGTATAATATTATATAATATTATACACATATAAAATATAAAGAAACAAACAAATTCATTAAATAATTACTAAATGATATTACATTAATCAACAATGAAACCAATTATAATTCCAAACATTACAAGTGAACAAAAAATATAATATATGAAATAAAAAATGGGAAAATATGGATCACCCCAATCTACTAGACTCATCACCCCCACTGCCAAAACTTTAGAAAAGAAACAAAATATTAGTATAGTTGGAAAACATCACAGAAAATTTAAATATATAACATTGAGAGAAAATTATTTTAATAATGAATGAATCAATGCATAGGTATTTATAAGAGGTAATGTGGTGGTTAGAATAGTAACATTATCATCGGGATTGGTAACCTAACTATTATAATAGTAATTTTACTTTAAAATAATAAATTCTAATCAAGATAACATTTATCATGATTAATTTATGTAAATATAAATTTTAAGATATATATAATGATTAAAAAATATAAAATAAAATATAACCACATTTTTAGTTAACAATATTTTAATGAATTTTGTAAAAATAATTATTTTTATATTAAAAATTAAATTTACCTACTATAAATTTTATTTTGATAAAATGAATATCTTTTCTGAAATCATCATATCAAAAAAATATAATTGTGTTTTTTGTGTTTTTTTTTATTCTTTATTTTTAGGTGAATAGTAAAAATATAGTTTCTCACATAACATGTGTATCTCAAATTACATCATTCATGATGTAGTATTGAAAGAATAATTTATAGAACATTATTTTTTGCCATGTTATTTTTATTTTAGTAAAATTTTCATCAATATAAAATAAAGTCAATTTCCCAACATACAAATAAACTCTCCAAAACCTAAACTCAAAAATGTTTCTTACAAATATCAATTTATCTTTCTTTCCATTTTTATTTTTAATAGACTAAGGAATTCAAATTATATAGAGGATTTAAATGCATTAACCATTATATAATATTTATAAATGATTTATATTGTCAAAATTTTACTATTACAAGTTTTAACTTTGATATATTATTTTAGAGTGTCATACAACAGAATCTACACCAAAGAAAGAGGCTGTTTTCAGCTCTTCAATCATTTAGTTTTTGTCTGATATCCATTCCAATATTCTTTCAAAATATAATATTATAGGATTTAATTAGTCATAATTTTAAAATTATATAAATTATTTTAACTTTCTATAAAAATTATAAATTTAATTTATTTATGTTTTATACCTCTTTTTCTTTATATTTGGACAATGTTCTCGATAACAATTGATTAACTGCCAACGAGGATGTTTCCAATTTTTTTCATATCAATATACCTATGAATTGTTCTAATAAATTATTTGTTTATAAAAATTTATAAATATATTTATTATAGGCTTCTAGAGTTTATTAAACTTATTTAGAAATTAACTTGACCAAAGTATAGAAATCAAAGAAAAAAAGGAAACGTGTAGAAAAAGATGATATCAAAACTTAAATTTCATCAAAAAAATAAATTAATATAGTTAAATTATTATAATTAATACATAGTTTTATAAATGAATGAAATTCACTTTTGAATATTTTTTTCAATAAATATATATTTATTCTTCAGGACACACAAATGTGGTGAAATAATGTGGGAATAATGGTAAGGGAATTCATAAACCCAATTCCTTTCCAGGGGTTTTCCTCTAATCCATGGTATGTATGTTCATATTATGTTCTTATAACTCCTTTTATATTTTATTTTTGGGTTATACATGTTTACTACTTTATTTTATAACAAATACATGGATTTTCCTAATGAAAACATCTTTTAAAGAAACTTCTTTATCATCTCTAAAGTTGTTTCATATTCACTCAAGAATGATAATTCTAATTCCAAATATGTTTTCCCTTTTCATTTGGTAACCATAATGTTTATTTATGAATTCATAATTTATAAAATTCTTATGAAACCCATTCATTTCCATGAGTTATTTTATGAAATCTATTGTTATACAATCTTGGCAGAATTCATGATTAGATAAATGTTATGATGTGTTGAGTGGGCTTAAAATTAGATAACCCTCCAATGAATTGGGTATTGTGATGTATATCATGAGATAATTTCAAATATGTGTGAACATGATTTTATCTTTTTTCACAATAAAAATTTTATGATTATGAGCATAGGATATGTATGATGAAGATTCCAACTCTGTTCACTACTATATGTGTTATTTGACCCCTTAGACATGATGTTTCAATTTTATGCACTTCCACATTCCATGTACTTATATTTTCTTCCAAATGTTGTTAATGATAATACTATGATAATGTTATGATTATTATTATGGTAAATCATGTTATATTGATTCATTTCCCATATTTATCTACTTACTAGTATTTTATCTCACCCCTTTCATTTATGTATATTTTCAGGTGATTACTTGTTCTAAGAAGAACACAAGGGAAACTAAGAAGATATAGAAGAAGGAAATATATATTTTTTATTTATTATTATGTAAAATTAAAGTATAATCCAAATTTTACATATATATTAGTGCTTTTGATCATAGATTTGTAATTTTATAACGTTTTTATCTATAAAATGAATTAATATTGATGTAATAAAAAAGTATGGTCACTATATTTGGTATGAGATAATAGTTTTATTAAATTGGGAATTATGATTAGAAAAAAAGAGTGAAAACCATAATTACAAGTCAATATATAGGAAAACAATCATAGAACAATATTTTTAGAAAAGGATAAATATATGTCTCCCATCATATATGAATTTATCATTAATTGAAAAAAAATTAATTATTCATGCTCTCTTGACATACATTTTGTTCAAACATTTTCTATTTTAGAAAATAGTGGGAACCAAGAGAGACCATCCCATCAACCTCTGTGAGGGATAATACAATTATTTTCCGAACAATATCCCCAATTACATTGTAATTATAGTTCAAAAATTTACAGATATTCTTAACCATCTATCTTAGTTTATGAATACCAACCAGAATCATGTAGAATGTCCACCTTCACTAAAGAAGGATCAACTAGACAATGAGTCCATTAAGCATATATGACCCCCAACATTTAGTGGAACTTATGATCAACTTTTCATGGAATATTATTTTGTCTTAATAAAGAATATATTATTGGTGATTCATTTATTTGAGAAGAAGAAGGTGACTATGGTCATTTATCACTTAAAAGGAGAAGTTTTCAAATAGTGGATGTTGATTAAGTACACAAATCCAAAGGATGTAATGGAATATATGGGGTGGGATAATATAAAAAAAATTCATACCAAGTATTTCCATTGATCCCTTTGAACAATTATGTAGAGAGCATTAATAGATCTGAAGAAAAATGAAGCTTAATCCTTCATATATTACCTAAAAGTCGTCAAAAATATTTAAAGATATTTCTCGGGTTTTTTTATTTATATTAATATATAAATAGATATAATCTTTCATTATTTAAAACCACACCATTGAAAGGATTTTTCTATATGTGAATTCAAGTTTTTTGAACAATTGGTTATATATTATCTCATTGTATAGATGGAGTTTATTGAATGGTCCCACAATTATGAATATATGAAAAGAAGAATGGATTTTCAAGATGGTGGGTCAAATGAAGGAGTAAAGTGGATCCACCTAACCACATTTTCAAAATGTGGGATGAAATCATTCTAATTTCCTTAAATTTTTGGGGAAATTTTTAATATTCTGGGGAGAAGGCCACCAAGCTTATGAATATCGATGAGATATGAAGAATTTATCAAATATCATGGAGGAGTGGAGGGTAACTCTTAATACACCACATATGGTTCGATGATTAAAATTTATTGTGTAAGGGAACTATGCAAGATAGTGTATGAATCTGTGAATCTTTTAGGGAAATCAATTTCAATAGATACCAACAATAAAAGATAAATTAAAAGATTATACCATCACAACTGCTAAAGTAAAGTAAGAAACTGAAGTTATACAAGGTACAATTCATATTCAATGAAGAATAGAATAAGTTTTATTTGATTCTATTTATAAACATTACTTTATATCCTGTAATTTTTCTAGAAGTATTGAATCAATTCCCCAATACATTGAAGTAGATATATATATATATAAACTCTAGGTTATGAAATCATTGCAACCCAAGTGTTGGACACTTCTCATGGTGGCGTATGTTAAAATATTCTTCCATGGAATCTTTTAATTCTTTCCCCGATGTAATTCGATACTATGCTACACATGTATTACCTATCATTATATATAGAAAATATCAACTATCGGGAAAAGTAAATCTCTTTTCATTTTCTTAATAATCCAATGCTCCTCTGCAAATCCAAGGAAGATCAAAAAACTACTTTGGAAAATCCATAACAATGTGGGTATTGATACCGAATATAGAAGTATACCATGCCCTAGTGGTTTAGTCAAATGAAGGTATCAACATAAAGGAAATTCCCATTGTTTGGTAATACACTAATGTTTTTTCTAAATAATTTCCCAAAATATCCCTAATTGGGGTGTATATTTCTCAATATTTCACATACCTAGAGCTACTTGTATATCAAAATTCCCCTATATTATGACCCAAATAAAAATGTAAGAGTTAAAGATGAAGCTTCAAGATCATATGGAAGGAGGGTTCATATGCCCTATTACATCACGTTGGGTTGTTCGAGTGATATTTTTCAATAAGAGGGGATGATCGATGTGGTTGTGTATTGACTATTGGGAGCTCAAAAATATCACAATAAAGAACAAGTATCCTCTACCAAGGTTTAAAGACTTTTTCAATCAACTAAGAGGAATTTTGTACTTCACAAACATGGATAGTCATTTTGGATATCATCAAAAGAAGGTGAATAATGAAGATATTCATAATATATATTTCTGTATGTGTTATGAGCAATGTGAAATTATAGTGATTCTCTTTAGACTTATTAATTCCCCAGAAATATTCATCGATTTGGCTAATAGAGTCTTTAGATACTACCTAGAAAAAATTTTGGTAGTGTTTGTCAATGATATTCTAATTTACTCTAAGATGAAGGAAGAATATGAATGGAATCTAACAATTGTATTGGTAACATTAAGAACCAAATATATGTTATGTTCAGCACCTGTGACTTTTGGATGTTGCGATTTACATTCTGGTAGAACATGTTTACATGTGATGGAATTTCTGTAGACCCTTCAATGAAAATGGAAATTAAGGAATTCCCTAGACCCACTATCATTATGGAAATCTATAGCTCTATTTGATTAGTTGGGTATTATCAATATTTATGAGAAAATGCTCACCATTTTCTAGCCCATTAACTATGTTTACAAGGAAATTTGTAAAGTATGTCTAGATATTAGAATGTGAGGAAACCTTTAAGAAGATCAAGAAAATGCTAATAATTGCACCTATAATCACACAACCAATGAGTGGAGAATGTTTTCTAATGTATTATTATTGTTAAAATAAAGGCTTTATTTGTGTACTCATTTATAATAATAAATTGATATCCTAAACCTCATAACATTTGAAGATCCATTAGTAGAACTACCCGATGCATGATCAGGACTTTGCAGATGTGATCTTTACCCTAAATATTTTGTGGAACTTGTGAAAAGTGTGATATATATATCGATAATAGGAGTCTGAATATATATTCACACAGATAGATCTCTACATTCTTTATTGAATATTTTTAGAGCTAATCGAGGACTATTATTTCTCTATTCACTACCATCTAGGAAAGAAGAACAAGTTAGTTTTTTCTCTTAGTAGAAAATAATGAGATACTATATCCTTGATTAATATTGAGAAAGACCATGTCTTTAGGGAAGTTAAAAATTTGGATTTGGAAATCATAATGTGATGGAATAAATTTTACCTTTCCCAAATTATTTCACAAATATATATCCATGGGAAGATCAAGGAGTCACAAAATATTGATCCAGAGCTACAAAATATTTTGAATTAAAAAAAGGAATGGAATACACATGAGTTCTATATCACTAATGATGGTTTGATTCTATTTGGAATGATTATTTTCTTTCCTTAATATCCAGAGATAAAGAATGAGATGTTGGATAATGTGCATAGATCATCTCTCTCTATCTATCCTGGAAGTGCCAATATGTATCATGATCTTCGAGAAAACTTTTGGTGGGACAAAATAAAGAAGGATATTATTGAGTTAAACTCAAGGTGTTTGGTATGTCAACAAGATAATGTATAGTGAAAAAAGTACAAAGGGATGATGAAACAATTCCATATATCTACATGGAAATGGGATAATTTAATTATGGTCTTTTTCAATGGTATCCCAAAAAAACAAAAGAAACAATTTGATATGGTTTGTGGTGGATCAACTCACAAAGACTTCCCACTTTATTACTATTCGTGTAAATTTATTGATTGAGAAAATTTTCATGATATATGTGAAGGATGTGGTGAGACATAATGGGGTACCAATTTTTATCATCTCTGATAGTTATCTAATGTTCACTTTTAAATTTATATTAAGTATTCAATATACATCAAATAATGAATTGGATTTTAGCATGGCATATCACCCCACACTGATTGCTAATCTGAAAGGACGATTTAGAAACTTGAGGACATGCTAAGATCCTGCTAAATGGAATTCAATAGATGATTGGATCATCATCTCCCATTGTTTGAGTTATAATATAACAAAATCATTACCTGATTTTTCAAATGGATTCATATGGTTCTTTGTATGGGAAACAATATAGAACTCCAAAATTTTGGGATGAAGTTGGCGAATGAATGCAACATAGAAATGACCTTATTCATGAGATGATAGAGAATTTTAAATCCATCAAATAACATATAAAATCATATCAGAGTAAAAAACATATATATCTTGAAAAACATCAAATGTACTTGGATGTTGAGTTCAATACATTTTTTTCTATTAATATGACCATGAAAGAGATTGATGCAGTTTGGAAAGAAAGGGAAGCTTATCCTAAGGTAAATTGGAACCTTTAATATCCTTGATCGCATAAGAGAAGTGGCCTATCGACTTACCCTTCTACCATGTATGACTCGATTTAATTAAATGTTCTTTGTATCGGTCTTGAGGAAGTACATACCTGATCCATCACATGCACTATATCTAGAGGTGGTACAACTAGATAAGGAACTATGATATGTAGAGAAGTCAGTGAAAATTATAGACCACATAGTCAATGTTCAATGCAACAATATTAATCACCTTGTAAAATTTTTATGGAGGAAGAATAATTATGAAGAGGCAACTTGGGAACCAGTGGAAATAATGAAATAGAAGTACCATCACCTATTCTCAAATGAGAATATGAGTTGAAATTTTGGGGTTGAAATTTCTAAAGGGGGGGGAATGTAAAACCCAATGTTTATTAGAAATATTTGTTTCCTAAAAAAAATTGTGTTGTACCGTATTATATAATATTACACATAAAAGATATAAATAAACAAAATAAATATTTCATTTCAAATTACTGTTATGTTAATCAGTAATAAAACAAATTAAAATTCTAAACATCACATCTGGACAAAAAAATACAAAATAGAAAATCTAAATAATAAAATATGGATTTCTCGAATCTACTAGAATCATCTTCCCCACTGTCAACATTATAGAAAATTTAAAAATATAGTATGCTGGGAAAAATTATTTAAATAGAACCCTGAGAGGAAATTAGTTGGATAATGAATAAATGAATGTATAATTATTTATAGGATGCAATGTGAGTATTTGAATAGTAACCAAACCATCGGTAATAGTAAAATGACTGTTGGAATAGTAATTTTACCTCAAAATAGTAAATTTAATTCAAAATAATTTTTATCATGATTAATCTATGTAAATAGAAATTTTATAAAAAAATATCATGATTGAAAATCTCAATGAAAATATAAGCACATATTTTATAAACTGTATTTTAAAGTATTTTGTAAAAAACATTATATTAAAAATTAAAATTACTTATTTTAGAATTTTATTTCTATAAAATTAATATAATTTTTGAAATAATGACATTAAAATTATCCATTGTTTATTTTTTAATTTTTTTAATTACTTCAATTATTGAGTGAATAGTAAAAATACATTTTTTCACATAACTGATATATCTCAAATTACGTCATTCATTTTTTTAATAATCAAATAATCTATAATATAAATTTAGGTTCTGATAAGGAATATTTAATTTCATAAATGGATCAATAAATACAATAAACGTAATTTTTAAACATGAAAATAACTTTTCCAATAACCAAAAGTCAAAAGTGGTTCCTTAATATAACAATTTATCTTCTTTTCAACTTTCTATTTTAATAAACAAATTATTTTTAATTATAAAGAGGATTTAAAGAGTTAAACCCATTATAAAATATTTATATATGATTTATAAGTTCATTATTTCATTATTAAAAGTTTACCTTTGATATATTATTGTATTAAATATTTTATTCTAAACACACCCCTCTCCTCAAGTATAAATAACCCCACTACCCCCTAAAAAACCACTCCACCCACCCATTTTTAAAAAACATATCTGACCAAATATTACCTCTTAATCCTATTATAATATATTAGTTTTTTTTGGATTAACCCAACTCCAAAAAATAAAAGGAGTTATAGTGTCATATAAGAGAAGTCACACCAAAGAAAGAGTATGTTTTTTAACTCTTTACTCGTTTTCTTTTTATCATCTCTCCATTCCACAATTACATAAAAATAAAACATTATATGATTTATCTTTGAATAATTTTAACATTATATTAATTATTTTAACATTATATAATAATTATATTTTTAATGTATTTATGTTTTATACTACTTCTTTAACATTTAGGCAACGTTCTTAGTAACGGTCGGTTAACCACCAATGAGGATGTTTCTGATTCATTTAATATCACCAACCCAATGAACGGTTAAAAAAACTAATTTATTATATATAAATTTATAAATATGTGTGTTTTAATCTTCTTTGAATTTGTTATACTTAATTAAAATGAACATGAAAAATGTTGTGAAATCAAATAAAAATGGGATAATTTTAAGAAAATGTGATATCAAAACACATCAATTTCATTAATGGAAATCAAAAAATATATAATATGATCATATAAATTTATTAATTTCTGAATATATTTCTATAATTTAATTTTGGTTCATTTTTTTATATAATTATAATTTTATTATCCAGGAGGTGCAAAAGTGACAAAATAAAGTGAGAATAAAGATAATGGGATTCTCTAATCCAATTAATTTCTTTGGGTTTTCATCTATACCATGGTATGAATGTTCATATTATTTTATTAAAATGTCCTTCTCATTTTACATCAAGGATATGTGTTTTTAATAATTTATTTTATGCAAAAAAATATTTTCGAAAAGAAATCTTTTTTCCAAAACACATCTTTGACCTCTGTTGAGTTGTTTCTTCTTCACTCAAGAACGATGATTCTTATTCCAAATTTTTTTTTTCCATTTTTCATTTTTCAACCCCAGTTTTAATTAATGAATATATTATTTATGAAATTATTATGAAACACATTCCATTCAATGGCCTATTTTATGAAAATGAATGTTATACATTCTATGTGGCATACATGATTATATAAATGTTATGATGTGAAAAGAAGGCCCGAAATTATATCACCCTCCAATGAATTTGATAATGTGATGTATCTAGTGAGATAATGATAAAGATTATTAAAAATGATTCTAGGTTTGTTCATAATTAATATTCTATGATTCTTCACAAATTTTATATGCAAACGGTATACTTACTTTGTTCATAACTATGTGTGGTGTTTTACCACTAAGTCAAGGTGTTTCATTTTTATTAATTTACACATTAATTATCATTATCCATTATTTACCTCAAGTTGTTGATGATAATCTTATTCTTATGTTAAGATGATGTTGATTATCCTCACTCATGTTATATTGATTCATGTCACTTAATCATCTTCATATAGGTATTTTAGAACACCCCTTTAACTGATGTGTATCCTATGGTGATTACTTATACTAAGGATAATGAGAAGGCCACTTAGAAGATAGAGAATAAAGAATTAAATAATTTTTATATTTTATTATTTAAAAGTTATATATATTGATAATTTTTGCAAGACACTAAACCTTTATATCTTAAAATTATAATGCTATTTTTTTATCATTAAAATGATGTAATCGTTATGTATAAAAAAGTAAGGTCTCTATTAAATCATTCATGGTGGATGACCTAGAAAATTATTTTATTTTTTATTTAGGTGTTTATGTTGAAGTCAATGGTGTGTGTTTCAGGGAACAATTGTGTCTTTGAGTCAATAGAGGATCTTACTATGGAATTTCAACAGGAGCCAGTATAGACTCCAGTGGGAATGTTTCGGTGTTTGTGGAATGCCTTTGGGTGTGGGGGAATCATTATTTGGTGAGATGGATTTAGACTAAAAATTGATACTATCATTTTTTGGGGATGATTCATCTAATGATATGCCTATTATGATTAGCACATAATGAGGTTATAGATGGTTGTAATCAATGTCTGGTGTGTCATTTTGTAAATGATATTTTCATTTTTAGATTGAGTTAGCCTTTAGATTGAATTATGATTTATTCATCATTCATGCATTTAAGGTGATTATGAATTTGCTTCAATTGTCTTTTTATGATGAGGATCATTTTCAATGATTATTGTTGTTCTCATGGTTGTTGGGGTCTAGTGATTTGAGAATAGTATCAGACACTTGGAGAGAGAACGGGTTCATTCTTAGTTTATTCTTCTTGATTTTAAGGTTTTTTATTATTGGAAGCTGGTGGTTATGAGATAATTCTTATAGTGGGTAGAACCATGGCTTGATGTTTGATCTGATGATGTTGTAATCAATGCTTCTATTTTATGTGCTCAAGTAAGATCTTTCATGGTGTTTCTATTTCGGCTATGGGTGTTAGCTCGGTGTATTGTTCAGTTGAGGTCCTTGATTTATAGGTCGTCCCTTGGTAGTATTTTTGGATAATGTAAGATGAATGATACTATTAAATTATATATAGTGAATGATGTGGGCCTGTTGGGGCGGTTATATAGCCACCAAGGATTCTCTAGGATGATATTTATTATCATTGGGAGGTTGTAAGATCCTGCATCAGGATAGATCAAAAATTTCAGAAGGAATATGAGTTTTCATTGCAAGATGTGTCGAATATTAAATTAAGATCCAGAATCAGATGTAATTCCTCATAGTGGTGTTTTGATAAAATGAAATATTCATGTGAGGTAGCTTGGTTGTTGAGATGATCCTTAGAGACATCAGGTTAAGATTTGGGATTTTTGGAGTTTTAGAAAAAGGGGGAATGGTTTGGTGTGCATGGTTTAAAAGAATCAGAGTGACACCTTGATGATCAAGGCATTTTACATTCATTTTGAAATGTGCATTGTTCATTTTTATGGTAAGTGCAGAGTTCTTGAAAAACCCAAGTAAGGAAAACGTAGAAACTGTGTGAGGTTGATGGCAGTCTAAGGGATAGTTCACATGCTTTGTATGGTTTCAAACAAACCATGTGTCTTGATGTTGAAGGAATTCATTACTGATAGCATAGTTGGAACATAGTTTTCTAAACTATTTGGATTAACTGTGTGAGGTATGAGTTTATGATAGTGGGGGTGCATAGTTGGAACACGGTTGAGAGAACTATGTGGGCAACCCATTCCACTGGATTGGAATTGGACAAACCCAACAACATGGATGGGGAATGGTTTAGAACATTGTGCATCCAAACCCTACAGCTACCCATAATCTCATTAAAAATGGATTTTTTACCATATTACCCTTTTCTATTTAAGTTACCCCTCCCCTTTCTTTCCCCTTAACATGAATAGACCAAAGGAGGGCTTCCCCTCCCTTCCATCCCTTTTTAATCCTTACCAATAATGTGTTTTGATGGTGATACTTCATAGTTTTGATATATTACTCAAAAATTAGTGGATTTATTCCCCCCTTCCTTCCTTCTAATTTTTTGGGATTTCTATTTTTGTTATTTTTTATAATACCCAACGTACATGGTGGAATCATCAGTTTCTCATGGGGCTTTAGTGTGATTGGGTGGAAGATATAACAAAATGGATTCCACACATCAATCCTTGGTGTTTAATTAAGGTAGTTTTTTCAAAGTGAGTTTTAAAATTTTTACTAGTTAAGTTAATTTAATTATGATTATAATTGGTGTTGTCTCTTAAGGATTTTTTCGAGAATTGTGTTGGGAGTCTATTTTGGATTTTCAGTGGTAGTTTTGTGGTGTTTCAATAATATTTTATTGACCCTATATTTTTTGGAAATAATCCTTGTTGGGGTTAAGGAATTAATTAATTATAGTTGTTATAATTAATTAATTAGAATTTTTGGTGATAGTTTAATTCATGGGTAATCTAGATATACGCAGTTGGGTGTCATGGAACTAGGGTGAGGCTTGGAAGACTTTTTACAATGGAACCATGATTTGGAAGTGTTTTGGAATTATTTTTAAGTGAGGTGGCTGGTCTAAGAACTTTACCCATTATCTTGATAATTTTCTTACTTGTGTGCACTATATATTACTTAGAGACAACATGTGATATGATTGCTCCCATAATTTGAGAAATTGGTTTGGGATATAGGATGATACCATGGACCTTCCATAAACCCCATCATATCCATTGTATATTTTGAGACCATACATACAACCACCATAGGGGTTTTCACACCTTTAAATAATGGAATTTTTTGTGTTGAGATTTTTAAAATACTGATGTGGTATTTTTTATGATTAAATGGGGTGATTTGGTTTTTCATTTGGTTGTTCTTATCTAGGTGGAAATACTTTATTTTAAAATGGATTTTATTTTTGAAATGGGATTCTATCCTCGAGGTTATTTAATAAGGGGTTTTAAATAGATTTAAATTTTTTATTGAAATGGGTTGTATTTCCATCCAAATTAAATTTTTTATTAAAGAAAATCCATTTTAAGGTAAAATGGTAAACCATTGTTCTAAAAAAGGAAATAACTAGGTACTGAAGTAACTAACAAAATTATTAAAAATCAAGCTAAGATTACTTGACTCTCCTACTCGATAATTCTCCCAGTGCAGCGTGCTAACCTGGGTTTCGGGATCCTCTCTGAGTATCTATTCAAGGTGAGTGATCATCCTTTCTATTGTCTGAATAAACTATTCTATATTGATTTTACTCTGATTGAATCCCCTGGCCAATATGTGGTCTTGTTTATCAATCCACACTTTTTTCTCCTCATTATCATCAACTTGCTACCGACGTTCATAAATTCTTTTAATCTCTTCTTTGGAGATATTGGGATGATGACTTGTTTCTAGTATTTCTTCCTTGGAGTTCAGGATAAGTTTCAAGAATTCCCCAACTTCCTCTTCCCTGTATCTTGTATTTCTACTCGATTCTTCACTTTCCCCCTTTTGTGCATCTTTACCTTCCTTTTTTCTATTGTTCTTGGCCAACCGAGTCTCCATTGGTTTTGGTACATATGAGTATTCCTTGCGTCCCATTGATTTTTTCCCCTGAACCACAATTCATTTCCCGAGGTCCTGCATGTCTTTTTTTCCCTTATTCCTTCTAGGACTATGGGGTCCTTTCCCTTTGATTCGGTCCATGCTATCCACTGAGGGATGACTATAACTATCCTTATCTGGTGACTCCACCTCATGAGATAAAGGTGGATCATGGACCTCAAGACCATCAAAGCGGTTCCCCACCTCTATTACTGCTACATCAGTATGATCCATCTGCATGCCCAAAGACTCCTTACATGTTTTCTTCTCCAATCCATAAATCTTTCCCCCCTCCCCAGACTGCCTCAATTTTTCAGAATTGGTTCCAATGATGTTTGTATCTAAGGAACCCAAGACATTCCTATCGATCCTCCTTTCCTGTCCACTTTGAGAACCTGTTTCAGCCAGGAAGGATTTTCCCCACATCAAATCTGTTCCTGTATCCTATTTGTAACCTATTACCATGAATTGAGGCTGCATATTCCAAACCTCCCAGCCCCGACCATGAGAACCACCAGGTCTTTGAACCTCATTCACAGCCAAACTCACAACTAAGGGATCAACCTTAGCTACCTCATGTACTCCTAAGTCCTGCTTTAAAAGAGAAAAAACCTCCAAATCATGCGGCTCAGCCTCATTTGGCTTCACCCCCTTCACAGCCACTGGAGGACCCAAGGAAACCTGCTGCTGGTGATCCTTTTCACTGACCTCCACACCTGGGTTGTCAGGAGCCAACATCTCTTGAGAAACACTGAGAAACTCCACTTTCTCAACCAAGCCATCACAAGCTCTCACCATATGGCTCATGTCAGTGATATCCTGCACCACATTCCCCTCAACTACACTGGGAACATAAACCTTTTTCCCACGACGACAAACAAAGTCCAGATGACCAAAACAGAGGCACCCCCGGCAGAATGCAGGCCACAACTCATACACCACTCGTTGTTTCCACCAGAACTCCTCTCCAACTGAAATCCACAGCCACTCAATGGGATCCTTAGAAACATCAGCTTCAGCAAAGACACGAGGGGAGATCGGGTGACAAACTGCCGTTGTCCGGCTATCCGAACACAAGTATCTACTGACTAAATTTCCCAACATACGTAAAATTGAGGGGTTCTGAAAAGGGATAAGAAGTTCTGGGAAACTTACCCAAACTGCAGCTGAGGACGCGTCATGATTCATATTGAGATCGAAAGACTATATAAGGAGAAAGAAACCGCATCTGTTGATTGCACGAGGGGCCCGGGACCAGGAAGTGTTGAGATCGTCCTCCGATGAGAAACGGATCATCATTTGAAGCCGATCGAAGAGGCCCACAATCGCGCGTTCTTGCAGATCCCACGAATCAAATACGAAGCAGTCTAAATCATCGACAAAGGGATGGAAACTCCTGAAACGGGCTATAAGTGTCATCCAATGAAGATCTGAGGCCTCATTGAACTCCTTCGCTGATATCGCAAGCTGAGGCAAGCCAAGATTAAAATCGAGGACCTTAGGGAAGAACAAAATTGATGGTAAGGGAGGAAGAAATTATGGATTCGTGAAAGGGATGAAATGGAGAGGCTCGGTCGATAAAGAGGGAGGGAGGATTTTCCCCCCTCCCCCCACCGGGGAGGAGGGGGCCGAAGCCACAGGCATCGATGTTAGGTCATCACCGCCGGAGAATGGAGCCCACAGTGAGAGCTGTTCCAATGGGTTGTATTTCCTTAGGAAGAGAATGGTCTAATGGATCCTTTAGGTGGTTTGGGTAGAGAGTGGACTTCTAGTACCTTGTTTGTTTTTTTTCAAAAGAGAAAGACCCATGTTGAAGGGTTGTTTTGAAATTTTTTAATGCAGTTAGTGGGGTTTTAAGCCTCTCAACATTTATTTAGTGGTGATTTATGAGTTTTTTGAAAGTGGTTTTTGCCTTATTGAAACATGTTATTGTTTTAATGGTCTTTTGGTACCATGATAAAATTTATTATTAAGAGAAGAAATGTAAATTGTTAAAATAGGATGTGTCTGTTTAATAAATGGATTGAAAAAAAATTAAAAATATTTATTTAGCAGAAGTATGAAATGGTTTAATTATGAATTAAGTTTTATATGATGAAATCATTAGACCATGGAAATATTTGATGAAATGGTAATAGTATGACAATGGAATGGTTAGGGATATTCAAACAATAAAAGAAAAATTACAGCTGAATTCATGTCAAATTTTTCATGTTTTATGACCAACGACTAATGGTTTTGGATTTATGAAATAACGATCCACTCCTTGATTTTGGTTGTGAGTGGCTGATGCCCCCATAACCTAGTTTCACAATAGTTTTTAGAGGTTGGACTGATGATTTATACTCCAATGGTATGGACATGGAGTTCCATATCAAGGTTCAGATGGTTAAAAATGTCTTTTTGAATAACGGTTGGATACTTGGAGTAATCCTACATGTTTAATGAATGGCGACCTAGTGGTTAGGATAGATGAAAATAACGTATTGGATCCCAGATGGATACATGAAGTAAGGGTTGTTGTTTTCAAACCAAGTACCATTGTGATATATAGATCAGATGACAATATATGGCTGAGAATGTTTAAGGGAAATGGGTAGATTTTGGAAGAATTAAATAAAGTGATTAATTTCACATTTCCAAATAATAAAAAATTGTTTTATTTACCTACATACCTATAGTTTATTTATACTATTTCATGAATAGTTTTAATAACTATTTTTCTATTAGGAATTATTGGAGGTGGGCTACTAATTTTACACGCACCTTTCTCGGGACTCCATTTCACATGGTTACTTGGGAAGATTCTATGTGTTTATTGTAAGAACATGTTTAGGATGACGCCCTTGTAGAGTTTTTTTTATTCAAGAATAATTACTTTAGTGGTGTCAGATGGAAAGATGTGTTTGGATTAGTGATGCAGTAGATCCTTTTCTAGAATTTTTTATTTTGTAAAGTTATGTCAAAATATTAGTGGGTGGTAGGTTTTAGGTATCACGTGGTTGTTAGTGATTTAATTTTATTCCATTTCAATATATTATTCTTCGTCTTCAGCTTATATATTCATCCTACATACTCTGACATGTATGATGTTTGGTTGTTTACTTCTAGTTGTGGTCCTTGATATGGGGGAAAAGTTTTCTCACCATTCCACATGAATCATCCTCTACTATTTACAACCTTTGGCACTGAGGAGGCATTGTTGAGGTCATGTTGCGGTCTAGATCAAGGCACATATTTAATGGTACATGGGCCAAGATGTTACACAACATGTGGATGTGACTCTGGCATAATGGAAACTAGGGGTAATTACCCTAAAATGGTTCCATTGAGATGGACTTGATCATAATATAGTGAATGAAAATTTTTATTTCTTCACACTTGTCTTGGAAGTCATGGGGTATATGTTTTGGAAATTCACAAACACTATGAAACATTATGATGGATTTAAATAAACGATGACTCTGAATGGCCAATGATAGACTAATGTTTTCATAGATTAAAAAGAATATGTTATGATTTAGATATCCTATAATTTATTTCCCGGGTAATTTAGTTCCCTAATCTGATTAGTGTTGTTCAAACTATGATTTTTGGTTTTAGCCAATGGCAGGAACCTGATGTAAATGGGTTAACATTTTTTGTGACAAAAAAAATATTTATGAGAAGCCAAATGGAATGATGACTGGATTGAATGTTATTATGATTTTGTATAATATTTTATCAATAACTATTATTTACCATTTCCTCAACAAATAAGATATGGAAGGATACACTAGAGGGAGTGGGTAGTGGATACTATGTCAAAAAGAAGATTCAGTTTTCCATATTTTGGGAATGTGGAAATAAGAACTCAATGAAATGTATCAAATGTAAAAGAACAGGTTTTGGGTGTGGAAAATAAGGACACAAATCAAGTAACCATAAAGGTAAAATTAAAATTTGGGTTAATGAAATAAATCATAATAATGGTCTCCTAAATGTTTGATCAAATATTGAATGATCTAAATGTGGAATGTATGGTCTTTTTTCAATTCTATGTATTATAGGGAAATCTCATAAATATAATCATCAAGGTTTTATGGGTAATGTATATATTCTTGATGATTAAGAGGCTACAAATCACATATGAATGGAAATATGTGTTAATCAATAAGATGAACAATCCTAGTAAATGTTTTTAGAAGAAAGTTAGATGATTAAAGTTTATATGTATTGTAATTCATGAATTATGTTATATGAATCATGAAATATACCTTTATTGTTTAGTATAATTTTTTCATTAAGTATATGAAAAAATATTCTGAGTGGTACTAATGAATAAGAAATTTTATTTAATGGAATTGTAATATTATATTGAAAGAGCATGATTATTTAAATATTGCCCTTAATAGGTTCTATAGGTTGCAAAAATGGTTTTTAGTTTGGATAAAGATATGATTATATAGATTAATTAAACTTGATAGTTTTTATAACCTAATAAATGATACAGGATTCATTGTATTTTTTTAGTTTTAATAGATAGATATTAAAAAATTATTGGATTCGTGGACTATATTGAGTAATCTATGTTTTGATTCACGGAATGAAGATGTATGCCTATTTTCATTGAGGTTTTATGGAATTTTTTTATTAGAATTCTTCAGTAGAATATATGACCATATTCTTTAGCAAATTTATAATGTCAAAATTAAGAGCTGTATAATGATATTTGTAGGATTAATGTTGAGTTTTGGAAATTTAGTGACCATATTTATAAATTTTTAATTTTGGAAGGGTAAAATGTTTTACCATTTATGGAATGGTTTACATTGAAATTTGTATGTGGTTTTAGAGATTATTGTAATACTTCAGCATGTGAATATTTATTTATATTGGAAAAAAATGTTACAATGTTTTAACTAGAGATAAAAGGAACAATTTTTCATTAATTTATGGATTTTATTTAGTGGTTTAGAGATGGAAACAATTAATCTCTTATAGTAGAAGATAAATTGGTAATTAATTAGTGCATCACCAAAGAATGAAATTATGCCTATGAAATAAAAATATATCAAATATGTAAATTTTCATGTGTTCTCAGTCTAGATAGAAAAATAATTCCCCAAAATTAGAAAATGTATTTTGAAATAATTTTTTTCCTTAATATCCTCATTTTTTGATGATATCAATGAAACTCTTCACATCTATATAGTTAAAGTTTTTTTGGTCATTAACCATCTCTCTATCACCCAATTTCATAGGATCAATGATCTCTACCACTTTGTAATTATTTGCACTTTTCATCCACATCCATATCTTCACATACCACTTATGTTATCCTACTTTGAAACCTATTATCTATTATTCCAAATTACATTCACACATCCAATTCTATTTTTCAAGAGAATGTTTAATTAACCCTTTTATATATAAGTTTTTATGAAGAATTTTAAATTTCACACCTTTGATGACTGAGATGAATTTTGAGGTATTAACTTATTTTAGGGGGGTGTAGAATGTAACACCCTAAGATTTTGTGAAATATTATTTTCAAATATATATTTATAATTTTTGTTACACTCAGCACAAAGTTTATCTTGTGTTACATGCAACAATGAGTTTAAACGATACTCTTATGGAAGTTTCTGGTTGACAAATCAATATAAAATAAATTATTTTCTGACCAATTATTTAAAAGTGAAAATATAAAACTATGTAAAAATAATGGAAAAATTTATATGAAAATCTATCTCTACAAAAAAATGTCTTTAATAAATAAATTTAAATTTTGTTGGTGAATTATATTAATTAAATTTATTTATTATATATTTAATCAACTATTTAAAATTCATATTTTGTGTTATCTAGATGAGAGATAAGAAAATATCTAATTTTTATGCTTAAAAGCAGTGTTTTTTAAAAAAGAAGACTTGTTTCTTTTTTACACTTATTTTTAAAAAAAAAATTGAAATATTGTTTCAAAAAATAATGTACATCTTTTAAATCATCATATAAAAATTATCTCAGGGGGTATTTTTCATAGTTTTTTGAAAATATTATTTTTTATGAATAATGAAAAATTAGAAATTTTAATTTAAAACTACCAATTTCTTAAAATTATTTATAAAGTTAAATTATAATTTAAGCTAGTTTTAAATTTATATTTGTTCCTTTATATAACTATTAATATAATTTTGATCATTGGAATCATTTTCATAATGATTTTTCATATAAAAACATTCTAAAGGTTTAAAGAAATTTATTAGAAAACCTACTTTATCGTCACATCAGCAGGATTAATTTTCAATTTAGTTTCTCCACATCAGTGAATTAAATTTTTAAAAATTGATTCCATATTTTTAATCAGTATAATTTCTATTATCTAATAAGGAAAAAATATTTTTTTACCTACACGAATATTTAAAACAGTAAAAATTAATAATCATGATTATGGTAAAAATGGGTTTACAGGGGTTTAATATAAAAAGATAATCATAAAAATGACATAAATATTTTATAAAATATATTTAATGGAAATATTTAGAACATATAATATATATTTATCAATAATAATCTATTTTTTGACCCTTTATCCATGTTAAAATCGTGGGTACGTATTTTTCTTTTTCAAATATTAAAAGTGTACCACTCACCTCACGTATAAAAGGCCACCAACTCTACTATCCTATTCAGAAATTAAAACCATTTTTGTTCATATAAGAACATCCAAAATCACTTAAAAACTTATATAATATATTATTATAACCTTTAGTTTTTAATATAACCAACATAAGTTTTATTTTGGTGAAACAATTTTGATTATATCTGAAGAAGATGTAACATTATTCAATGAGTGTTTTTCTTTTATTTCTTCTTTCACCTTCTTCAATAATTGTTAAACCATGATGATATAATAAAATAGATATCATAAGTATAAAGAAATTTTATTTCATAAAAAAATTCCTAAAACGATATCCACTTCCACAAAATTAGTTTTGAAATCGCCATTCGTGTGTTTGGTGGACTATCGACAGTTGAACTGATGTCATTAGTTTTTTCCATTACCACATCTCACGGATGGGTTTGATGATGGATATAAATTATATATATATATATATATATATATGATTTTATTAAATAATTATATATATAAATTAATTATATCATATATAAATTTTTAAATTTTCATTCTTTAGGGGATACAATATAATCGTTTGTGTCTACAGTAGGATAACGCCTCGCGAAGCGATATGATTAATTTTTCACTAACATTTTACAAGGAAGATAATAATGGTAAAGCTAATGAATATATGAGATATAAAATATATTTTTATGATATTCATGAAATATTTATCATTATGAAATTGAAATATATTATTTTATTTCTTTCCATTTAACTCACTGAATGATGATAACGTCATTCATGTACGAGTGAACTATCACCTTCAACAACCGATGCAACTCTCTCTTTTCCTCACCAAACCACATGGAATATATTTATAAGTACATATAAATAAATTTTAAGTTATTTATGATACTATTATTTTATGAATATAAAATATTACTTATCACCTTTCCAAAATGGTCGTTGATAAATGGAAATCTAACCATATGTACGCATGACATACCATCTCTAATATCGTAACGTAGATAATTTCTCCAATATTCCTTTCATGATTGGTATTAAAATTATAATTTATACGTGAATAAGATAAATATTTATTTATTTTTTTTAGATGATCGATCCATGATCTACTTAAGAGTATCATAAATAAAAAATCAAAACATATACAAAAAACTAACCAGTTATTACATGAAAAGTTTTTAAACAAATAAATGTAAAAAAATCTGTAGTACAATTTATAAAGTAAATCATATATGTTATAATATATAAATATAAATTTATCGAATATATATTTATAATTAATTTAATTTCATTATATAGAAGTTTTAATGTGTATGAAGGAATTTGAGACTTGAGTTAAAATATTTCTAGTGTATTTTTTATTTCTATGAGACATACAAAAATTCAGCACCCATTTCTATTATGTGGTGTATATAATAACTCATTGACATGTTATATCAGTAATATTATTATTTTATTTATATTAAATGATTAATTATATGTAATTATTTTTTGTATATTAGAATTCGAAATATTACAAAATTAGTAATGGATTTTAATCTCACTTTTTAATTATGTGAGGTACATGCTATATTCACCACTTTTTTCTTATATATGTTGTATATACATTAAAAAATTTGTTTTATGTATATTATCATGAAATTATGTGGATTTAAATATCGATTTTAGGATCTATCATTCACTGGATTTACGGTTCAATAGATAACCAAGGGGAAATGGATCATTGTCACAATTTTCCTTCATTGAAATATATGTTAAGTAGTCCACCTATCTTCTTCATGAATTTTATATGTAGAAAATTTGGCAAGTGATATCTTATAAAAGACCATGTATCATCCAAAACCTTTTTTTCAAAAAAAATGATATTTTTTAAAAATTGATAAAATTATTTATTAAATATATTTTTACACATGTTTGATGTTTTTACAAAGTCTTTTTAATGGAAATGTCATGTCATTTTCTAAAAAGTGTCCATTTTAGTTTTACTAAATATGTGAGATAAATATTTTTCTAAACCAGTAAATCGTGAACAAAATTTTCTACCATTATTGCCATTATTTTATTTGAAACTTAATTTATAAATTTTCTAGATTATTTTTAATGAAAAGTGTTTTCAAAATATTTTATTTTTTTAAAATTGGAGAGAATATTTTCCTTAAGAAATGATTTAAATTATCTTTAAATATTAATTTATATATCTGAAAGGTTATTTTCATAAAAAGGATTTCCCTAATTTTTAATTAAATTTTAGCTTTAAAAATTAAATTTCCATGAAAATTAATTTTTAACAGGGACTGTAATAAATGATACTTCAAAATAATTTTTAATCTACGATGACATCCATTGATGTTACCATTTATTTACTAGGTATATGATCCAAGGATACCATTCCTATTATTTCTGTAAATGGTTTATGTATATAATTAATATATGTTTGTAAAACCCATATATTTTCCATGGGTTATACCATTATATAATTATAATGAAACTCGCCTATTTTTACACATTTTATGCTAGGAAACAATGTTTAAATTATTGATCCCAGTGATTTAATTTGTTTTAAATGTCATGTTAACATGTGATTTGTGAGTGGATGGTTAATGTACAACTGATTAGAGTGTCTATAATTAAATCAGATGATTATTTCACTAATCCTAATGTTACAAGACATGTGTCAATAAATGACACATTGTTACACCATTTGAATGAGTCCATGAAATAATTTATTGCATGAGGGCATTGGAAGATCCATCCACTGGTTTTTGATTATATGATATTTGAGAAAATTGTTTTGATCTTAAATGTTTAAGAGGTGTGTAAAAAGTGTTTTCACATTGGGTGCATTCTTGACATTATTAGGAATTATAATTCTAACAATAATAGAAGAAGATTAATTATTCAGGAGGAAGATGAAGCTTAATTCTTTAAGTTGAAGTGGAGATGCACTCATGTTTAATTCCATTATATTTATACTTCGGTTTATACATGTCTTTATATGGGGATGATTCAAAAAATAGGGTTCAGGCCGAAAAGCTGACAAGATAGATTTAACTAAAAGTATTTGTGGGAAATTGGTTCAACCACACCCAAAGGAGGCTATCCAAGGCCATCCCATAGGTGGCATATGTGTAGGACCATGTGTAAGCTCGGAGGATCGAACAGGGGAATCGTGTGCATAGGTTCGGTGAAATGACAACTAATTGGTCACAAAGCACGCCTGAAAAATGGTACGGGGTGGTTCCAGGAGGGCGAAGATATTTATGAGCTACTCTTTCTATAGACTGAAATATAATGGAGCCAAAAACTACAGTAGGATTCGACATGGGATGGAATCCATTTAGGTACTGTTCATATTTTAAAAACAAGGAAGCGATCAAGTCCATCTCTCTGATCCAATGTGAAATCCCAGCCACTCATCTCATCCATATTTCATAATCTAATAACCATCGTCCATGTCCAATATGAGTAGATCCAATGATCATAGATCAACCATGCTGACATCTTCATCCGCTAATCAGCCGATGCAAACCAGCATGCCAGAGATGAAGATTAACGTCCATGATCACATTTCCGACCACCGTTGATGATCGAAACCATTTCATGAGGGTCATCTGGAAAATAAAATATCATGCATGAAATTACATTTCCATGCTTGCAATGTAATAATGAAAATTGTCCATTGCTGAAAGCACACAATGTTTTCAAGGATGCATTGGACATTCAATTTATTGGGGAGTTATTTTGCATGCATTCACAAATGCATGAATGTGAGAACTACACCCCAATGAAGAATTCTATGATCAAAAGAAAATATCCAAGGTTTTTCGGCATGACTCATCCACATTATATTATTTCAAAGACAAGGTTCTCAGATATTCAAAGGTTTGGTTTAATTTTTTTAGGGAATGTGAATGTGTCCCAATGTTTTTATCCTCACATATAAATAGAGAGCCCTCAAACGAGGGTTTTTTGTTACTGAGATTGAGAAAAATCTCACTCATGAAGAAATAGAGTATCACATTACCCACTATTCATGAAATAGATAAGTTCTATGTAGATTTTGCTTGTGTAAGGAAAGAATTCCTCTTTATGATAATCCTACGTAAAAGAGAAGGATCCCATGAGCACTCAAAAAATAATTTTCACTCATTAGTCTCTTTTTGAAGATCTAGTTCATGAATTTATTTAGGGAAAGTGCATTTCACCTCCCTGGTTTTCACTACACACGTGAACATGGAGTATATAAGTGTAACTATACACTATTCTCTAAGAATAATAAAACCATGGACAGCTTATACCCATTCGAGTGTGTGTATAAGAGGTCGTAGAGAAAAACCTATATAATCATCACCTATCCTGATTTATTCTCAATAAATATTTTTAAACAGTGAGTATATAAGGAAGAAACAAAGAAAAATATATGTGTTAAGGTTGCATAACACATGGACATACATGAATTTATGCATTCCCATATTCACGGGTATAATGAATTATGTGTGTGCAAATCGATTTGAGAAAGAATAAACAAGGTGGATAGTTTGAGAAAACGTAATTCTTAAATATTCATTGTCTTGAATATGTTGGGTAAACCACTTACACACGTAGAAGTGAGGCATGGAATTTAGTAAAAAATAATAATTCTTATCTTGATCATTTTTCTCACTAAGGAATCTTATAATTATTGGTGATTAGAATCATTTAGAAAGGCTGATATATTTGATCGTAGTTTGTTGAAGCAACTTGAATAGGTACATGGGAAATTCATATCCTATAAGATCATGGAGGAAGATTATCTGATCATCTTGGAGTGGATCAATCCATCTAATGAAATAAGTTGAAGTTGGGTGTATAACCTGTTTCTAGAAGAAGAAGGTACAGTTGTGGTCATACCTAACTACAAAGGATGAATTGAAGTCGGAGGGTTTAACAATCATATAATTTCGGAGTTAAACTATTACAATTTCTAATAATATTCTGTAAAGGTAAAGAATACATGTTAGGGATAAAAAAATAGTAAGAATTTTTCCTTGGTACCAAACCATGTAAATACATGTGTTACATGCCTTTCCTATTGCATCATTTGAAGAGTGGATCAAGGAATTAACAAGCCACATAGTTTGAATTGAAAATAAATGGGGGGAATTCATAAAAACAAAAAATTATAAAAAAGATCATTGATTCATCCCACCCCTCTCAGTGATCTTTCATTATTTTGGGTATTTAAATTGGTATCAGAGCTAGGAACCCTCTATAAGGACCTAATACTTTTAAATATGGGTAATCTAAATTCTGTTAATAGATGGGGTGTTTCTAATTTCAATGGAAATAATTATCACAGTTATAAGAATAGTATTTTTCCCTTTTTTATCTCATGGACATGAAGTGAGATATGCCATTACTATTGGATTTATTCATATTACTAATGAAGCTATTATGACTTTCACTATGAAAATAAATATGGATGTTGATGGAAAATTTCAAAATTCCATTTTTATTTCTATTTAAGAAAAGGTTTACAAAAATATGATGGGACTCACAAATGCCAATGAAATTTGGGACAAATTAGAATGTATCTATGAGGGAAACATGAATGTCAAGGAAGCTAAATTGTATATTTGGAGTAGAAAATTTAAATATATCAGGATGGGTGAAGAAGAAAACATTTTTTATTATTTAACGAGAGTTAATGAAATTTTTATCAATATTTGGGGCTTCATAGAAAAGATGGATGATTCAACTGCTGTTAAAAAAATGGATGATAAATTTTTCGGACAGGGTTGAACCTATGGTATCAGCTTTGAAAGATAAATATTATATTTCTCTTTATGAATTACATAACATTATCATTCCATATCAAATGATAAAGATCCTAGTTTTCAAGAAATATATCAAAGATGAGATGGATTTTGAGGCCATGAGAAAACTCAAAATCAGAGATGATGAGATTTCAGAATCAAGTGAATATGACGATGAAGATAAAGATTAATAATATAACATAATAATTACTATTATAGCAAATATATTTAGGAAATTAAAGTTTAAGGGTAAAGGAAAACTACCACCAAGATGTTACAATTGTAATGACATTGAACACTTTTCTATAAACTATCCTTAGAAAAGGATTATTTCACCTGTGACTGTTGAAAAAAAACCATAGAAGAATAAATGGGGTAGAATCTCAAAATACTCAATCAAATTTGGTAGAATAAAGAAGAATCTATTTCCAAGAGAAATAAGAAGTTATGTAAGGAAAGAAGAATATGTAGACTCTACATCAGGAAGCCAAATAGAAGATGAAACTAATTTTATGGCTCATGTGGGAAAATGATTTGATTCTTCTAGTGGTGAAGATGATGAAAGAGAACATACAGATCTTGAACAGAAGTTGAACAATGAATTAGAATATTGACTCAAGAAAAATAGATAACCCAAGAAAGATAAGAGATTTTTATTGAATGAAACGGAAATGATAACTGAGGAAAATGAAGAAAGTATAAAGAAACAAACCTTTTATATTGAAGAAATCAAAAGGAAAAAACTGAAGATAGATAAAATTGAAGAGATAGTAAAATACCTTAAGGAAAATATTTACCTAAAAGACGTAGAATAATCAATGACTCAGTCTAAATGTCTTAAAGCACATAATAAGGTAAATAAGATCATATAATATCTCAACAAGGTTGTTTAGGTCAAGGAAGAATCATCACGCACTGGTGAAATAATGGGATCAAAGAAGCAGTTCAATTAAACACTCATCTAATCTCAAAATACATACGATATATCTAACAATTTAGGTCCAAAAAAAATATGAGACATGTTTGGAGATTAAAGGCTAGTGAGAAATATTCTTCTAATCCAAAAGAATCGGGAAATTCTCCAAGAAGATTTATTCCTCTAGAACAAAGAAAAATCCATGATCCAAAAATAAAACAACAACAACATTCAAGATAAGGATTTAAACAGTGGGGAAGATCAAGGATTAGATGACATTACTAGTGTTGTTGAGTGTTTGGGAACAAATCATTTTTTTTTGGTACAACATGTCCCTACCAGAAATGTTGCATGAACCAAGGGGGGGGGGAATTTAGAAACAATCAAGCAATGTAAAATAATAAATCAATCATGAAAAAATTGACTCGTTTACCAACTTAGAACAGATTTATCTTCTTAGAGGAATTTTGTGGAATATTTGATCAGTGAGGCCATAGTGCTGAAAATTTCATGATTATTCTTCTGGGAAAAACACTCAAAGTCATGAATGGAAAGGGAATTCAGAAAATAAATGAATAAAGCTCATGTTTCGTTGATGTAGTTTAGAAATCCAGTAGTAAAACCAAGTCATGGATTGTCGATAGTCAATGTTCATCACACATGATTAGTGATACAAAAAATTAAGCAATATAGAAAATTGTAGAGGATTCTTGGTCTTTAGAAACTATTTTCTCTAAAAATCATGGGATTTGTTAAAGAAATGATTGAATCCATAAATATGAATTCGGATGATGTGTTATTTGTTGAAGGTTTGAAGCATAATTTTCTTACTATGATCCAACTATGTGAGTATGGAGATAATTTTTTGATCAAAAAATTATCAAAGTGTCATTAATATAATAAATTATTGAAGAATCCCCACTCAAGGAAAAAGGACCACTAGAAATCTGTTTCAAATTAGTTCTTATATTAATTAATGTTATTTGAGTTCCTTGGATGAAAACAGCATATAGATTAGAATACTTGGCCATCATTGTCAATGGATTATTTGTAAAATTCTGAAGTATGATATTGTGAGAGATCGTCCCAAATTGGAAAGTGAAAGGGATGAAATTTTTTAAATAGATTAGAAAGGAAAATTGAGCCAAAGTTCATAGAAAGGATAAGAAATTATATATACTAGGCCCCTTGAACTTATTTGTACAGAAATATGTGGTACAATGAGATAGAAGTCTATAGGAGGTGATCTATATTTGTTAACATTTTGTGGTTATTACACTTGAATGACTAATGTCATGTTTATCAAACCAAAGTAAGAGGCAACCATAATGTTAAAAAATTTAGATGGAAATATGAGAAAGAGGTGGTCTCTTTGTCAAAAAAGTGACATCAGATAATGGTAAAGAGCTTACATTTGATGCTTTTGAAAGATATATTTGAAAGCATGAAATCAAGAATTAATAAAACACACCATATACTCCAAAAATAAATGGGGTAGTTGAAAGAAAGAACAAAAGAATAGTTGAAATGGGAAAAACAATGTTAGTTGAACACAACATCTCAATGTTTTTTTGGAGATAGGTTTTATATACAACCATACATATAATTAATAGATGTCTCTAAGACCAAAAACCCCATTTATAGTTCAAAAAATGTGGTAGAATATAAAATAAACTGTTAAATACTTCAGAGTTTTTGGAAGTCCTTACATCATTATGATTAAAAACATTAATATGGTAAAATATAAAGAAAAGGGAGAGGAATAAATTTTAATTGGAAATCTACTTGATGGAAAAGTATATAGAGTTTGGATCAAAGGAATGAAAAGGATGGTTTATTATTGTTATTTCATAATTATTGAAAACAATATCAAATTATATATTAATGATAATCTTGATTTGAAAAATTTGGCTTAAAATGGAATGATCATAGAATATAAGAATGATGAATCTACTAATATTGAACCAAAAAATGTTGATTTTAATTATAAACAAATTAGTGATAATGAATAAACTGATGAAAATTAAATTAAATGACATAAAAAAATTAAAGAAAGATTTTGAGACAGAAAATGTCATTGGTAATCAACATTTTCTAGTGAAAAAAAGATAGATATTGAGAATTGAAGTTCAAACTACACTTATTTATCAAGTTGAACCTCATATACTGGCTGAAGTAGTTGTGTATGAGGAATGTATACAATCTATGTACGATAAGCTTGATCAATTTGAATATAATTTCACTTGGGATCTTGTATCAAGACTGAGTAATAAAAATGGTATTGGTACCAAGTGGGTTTTCTGAAATAATCCAAATGAGAAAGGAAATGTTTCAAGAAACAAGGCTAGTCTAGAATGAAAAGGATATTCCCAAATAGAATGAATTGACTTCAAAGAAACTTTTGAACGAGTAGTAAGACAGGAAAACATTAGAATGTTCAGGGAAGTTTCTGATCACATTCATTATATGGATTATCAAATGGATGTGAAATCAATATTTCTAAATGGAGAAATTGAATAATAAGTACATATAGAACAACCAGATGGTTTTGTTCTTGAAAATAATTGCAACATGGTATACTGTTTGAGAAAGTCTTTTTACAGTTTAAAATAGGCACATAGAGCCTCGTACTTCAAATTATATTTTTGTCTCTGGGATATGAAGTTATTCGAGGGTATAGTGGACAGTAACCTTTATGTTTGAGAAATGGCCACCATAAATCTCATAGTCATTATATATGTGGATGAAATTATCTTTGTTTTTGACAAGAAAGGACTATGTGAATAATTTTCTAAGAAAAATAAGATAAATATTGATATTTCCATGCTTGGTTAGATGACATATTTTCTGGGAATTTAGGTTGAACAAAAATAAAATTCCATATTTCTATCAAAGGAGAAGTACGTAAGGGAATTGATGAAAAATTTCTTGAATGGAAAATGAAAAAGAGGTTTCCAAACCCATTTTAAATGGAACAAAATTATTCAAGGATGAAAGTGGAAACAATATTGATAAAAAATAATTCAAAAGAATCATTGGAATCCTACAATATCTCACAAAATTAAGGCCAGATATAACATAAGAAGTGAATCTATGTGCCAGATATCAGAGTGATGCAAAAGAGTCTAACATATTAGCAACTAAAATAATTTTAAGATATGTGAAAGTAACTCTGAACTATGGTATTTTATACAAATACAGTGTATACATGAAGTTGTTTGGGTTTACAGATACTGATTGGGATGGTGATTATAATTTCAGGAGACCTACCTCTAGTGGAACATTCTTTCTGGGAGAAGGATTTGTTTTTTGGTGTAGCAAGAAATAATAATTCAGTAAGTTTAAGCATAGCTAAGGAAGAGTATGTTGTAGCTATACATTCATGTACACATATTATTTGGATATAAGTGCAATTAGGAGATTTTATAATTGAAACTGAGAAACCACTGAAGATTTTATGTGATAATAAAAGTGTCATTAGATTATCTAATAATCTTATACAACATTAATGATCAAAGATTATGAATATCAGATATCATTTTATCAAATAAAAGATGGTTGGTGGAGATATCAATATAGAATACATTTCTATAAATGATCAGGTTGCATATATTTTCACCAAATCAATTCTAGAAGAGAGGTTTGTTGAGATAAGGTTAAAACTTCATGTGTAATCATCTCTACTCACTTGAAGAATAAGAAAAGCTTCCTTCTAATTCCCTAAATATGTAAACATTATATTAAACAAATTTGTAGGGAATTGAAGGAGATGAATGCATCCTTTGAGGGGGGGTTTGATTGTGGAAGTTTGTGTAAGATTTTTTCATTTTAGAGATGACTCTATCTATTTCCATCCCATTGGATATGAATTTATACATTCTAAGAATGATTTCACATGCATGTTTGTTTATATATAGAATCGAAATCCTTGTTCACGTCTCTCTAGTTTTCTACACTAGGTTAGCCCACATAGACTTAGAGTTCGTTAACTAAAGGATCCTTGCTTAGTTAACCATGTGATATAATCCCTCTATCTCAATTATTCATGAAGATATTATTTTAGGGAATGAGACATTTTTTTTAAAAAAACCCCACTTACCCATTGTATTTCAATTCCAATAAGGGGGAGAAAACGCCTTAGCATACATATTGACACTTACTGAGTGGGCTTAGAATATATTGATGAAAAAATACAATGGGGGATATTTTTTAGACTATTTATTGAATTTATTGACAATGGCATGTAAATATGTGATTTTTTAGTGGATGGTTTAAGTTCTAATGATTAGTGTGTCCTTAATTAAATCAGATGATTTTTTCACTAATCTTAATATTCAAACACATTTTTCATATGACAACCCTGCTTTTATTACAAACTTAAACATGATTTATTACATAAAACTTAACTTGATACAACAAGAAGATCGAGAGTTTTAGTGTCTTTGGGGCTTAGGATCATTACATAAAAACTTAAACATGAAATACAACATCTTTATTGAAAACTTCATTTACATGACCACTACATTCCCTCGTACTTAGCATTGCATGGGATAACCTGAGGACAGGAATAAGAAAAGGGTGAGCTATAAATCCCAGTATGGGAGTACACATGGAATAACATGAGGATTAAAATATATGTTAGACAATAGGCATATCAATAGATTATAAAGGAAACATGAACATAAAGGCATGATAAAGCATGATAATCATAACATGGAAATGTGGCAACAACACTTAACATGGAATTAGCATGAGCCAAGGCTCATTTCACATAGAGCATGAGTAAATCCTCATTGCACATAAATCACGAGTAAACTCTCGTTGAACTTGAATTATCATGAGTAAACCCTCATTGCACATGACGTATCATGATACTATACTTTACCCAATGCATTGGAGTGCTATAAGGCCACACCCTTCTTAAACATTTCATTTCATGCATAAGTGTGCCACATGGATCATAAAACATGGATTCATAAAACATAACCATTTATTACACGATAAAGGAATGTGGAATTCATACATGAAACTTTAAAATCAATAAGTAAATGTTCATAAAGTTGAATACCCTTGATAGAGAAATGGGCATGGTATTCACTACACAATGACATTGGATTAGAAAATCGGTGCGATTTTGGCAGCATAACGGCGTGACATAAGAATTCATAAAAATGGTTAATGAGAGAGAAAGGAGTTCCTCATAATATTTACATGTAATTTAAAGTAAGGAGGTCATATAGATACATTTCCCAACAATTGAAATGGAATTTAGATTCATGATATAAAATTATTGCTTGAATGTAAAAGAAGAGAGAGAAGTTCCTTTCGGAATTTCGGCATAGTAATGGGTGTACATGGGAGGCATTTAATGAGAGAGAAAGGGGTCTACCATCATTCAAAAAATAATAGGGAAGTTTGGGGGAGGTTTGAAACAATACCCCAACATTAATAATTGAAATTAAAAGGGCAAAACAACTTAAAGAAAATTGGACAAAAATGAGAAAGGAAGAAAAAACCCTTACTTGAAAGTGTGCTTCAAAAGGCTAGAGAGAAGCTTGTGAGAGACTTCTTTGGGAGCTTGGGGAACCTTGGGAGGATTATAGAGAGATTAGAGCAGAGTTTGGATGAGCTCCAGAGGCTTTGAGTGAGGAGGAAGTGGGAGCTTGGGTGGGTTTATATAGGAAAGGTGAGGGAATTCTTTATTATTTAGGTTTGGGACCCCTTATATTAAATTAATCCAAACCATAAACCATCCCATGGTTTTTGCCCATGGTTTTTGGAAAAGGGAAGAGGAAAATAATATTTTATAAGTCCAAGGTCCGAAATTCTTAAAATATTAGGGTTGATTATGTGGAGGTGAGTCACACTCCCATGGAAATTAATTTAAAAAGGAAAAGTGTTGAATATGTCTTGAGGGGTCCATTAATGCTTTTAAAAGTAAGTCAAAAAAAACCCAAAATCACATTATTTTAATGGTAAAACATATATTGGAAGAACATAAAGATTATAGTATTTTATTACATCATTATTGGGTCATTATGATGTCATAAAACACATTATATATTTAAACGGTATTTATTTTTTACCCAAAAAATTGACTGTCTCAGAAAATTATGAAAAATTCACCGTTGGCTAATTTCGACATCCTGATTCCAGAAATAACATTTATTTTATCTAAATAATTTTCTAAATATGTTAATTTTAACTTTTAAAATAAAAACCGACATTTGTCGAATATTCACAGGTTTTGACAGAAATGGCTTTCAAACCTTAAATAAAAATTTTAATTGCATTCATAAAATTATAAGATCATTTATATTTAATAAAAAAATAATTTAATAATATTATTATTATTTTATTAAAATATTATTTAATTAAAAAATCCCTTAATTTAATAAAATAGATTTCTTAATTAAATAATAACTAAAAAACCCCATTTGTACTTTAAAAACTATTTAGAAAGTATCAAAAATGACTAGAAATTATATTCATTATTATATAAAAAAATAATGTACATGATAATAGTACTACTTATTTGTTACATAACCCCTTAAAACAGCCACAAAAGACCTAAGGGTAAGGTGTGCGATGGTGACAGACTCCTGGGGTGGCTCGGATAGCATTGCTCGAGTGGTAATTTCAATCAACTTCCACTTTTCCTGTAGACGGTCACGTTCGAGCTTGACATAATGAAGCTCGGCTTGGGCTTGGTCAAAGGCGAATCCCAAAGACGCCGCCTCTTTTTTAAGATCTGAAAAATGGGCTTCGTATGGGGCAATTCTACTGGATGAGGTCATCGCTTCCTTTGTCTGAGTAAATTGGATTTGTTAAAGTCCTATATTTATACAAATCATGTGATCACTGTTCAATGGCTATAAAAGTAATGGTCACAATTCTTAACATAAAACCAAAGAAGTTGACATTTTATATAAACATAAAGAGACATTTAATTAGATCAAGAGGGATTTCCATTAATGAAACTTTGGGTCGTTACAATATTCCCCCCTTAAGAAATTTCGCCCTCGAAATTTTCCTTTTCCCACACTAAAACAAATGTGGGTAACTCAGCTTCATCATATCCTCTGATTCCCAAGTCTCTTCTTCAAACTTGTGGTTTCTCCACAACACCTTGACGAGGGGCATTGTCTTATTTTGTAGAACTTTTTCTCTATGATCTAAGATCTTCACTAGTTGTTCCTCATAAGAAAGATCATCTTCCAATTGTACCACCTCAGAAGAGAGTACATGTGAAGGGTCCGGTATCTAATTCCTTAAGGGGGATACATGAAAGACATCATGTACTTTGGCTATGGCAGGTGGAAATGCTAGTCGATAGACCACAACCCCGACACGATCAAGAGTATCGAAGGGGCCGATGTACCTTGGACTTAACTTCCCTTTCCTTCCAAACCTCGTGAACTTCTTCCACAGAGATATGCGTAGAAACACCATGTCTCCAACTTTAAACTAAAGGTCTCGTCGATGATTATCTTCATAACTCTTCCGTCGACTCTAGGCTGCCTTGATATGCTTCTGAATGGTTTTCACCTTCTCCACCATTTCTTTGACCATTTCTGGTCCAAGCAGCTTACGTTCACTGACCTCATCCCAACATGTCGATGTTTTGCACCTTTTCCCATACAGGGCTTCATATGGTGCCATTTGGATGCTCGAGTGGAAACTATTATTATAAGAGAACTCAAACAGAGGAATATGTTGATCCCATCCTCCTTTAAAGTCCATTGAGCAAGCTCTCAACATATCCTCAAGTGTTTGGATAGTCCGTTCGGATTGGCCATCATTTTGAGGATGATAGGTCGTACGTAAGTTTAGTTCAGTATTCAGAGCATGTTGAAGACTCTTCCAAAACTTAGAGGTGAATCTTGGATCTCGGTCAGACACAATAGATAGTGGTACTCCATGAAACCGTACCACTTCCCTGATATATATCTGTGCCAGTTGATCCAAAGAGAAATCCTCCCGAATAGCAATGAAGTGTGCAGTCTTTGTAAGACGATCCAAAACAACCCAGATTGCATTATTTCCTTTGGATGTCCTTGGAAGTCCGGTGACAAAGTCCATGGTGATGTTCTCCCATTTCTATTCTATTATGGGAAATGGTTGCATCATCCCCTTAGACTTTTGCCTCTCTGCCTTCACTTTCTAACACACCAGGTACTTTGATGTATATTCAGCGATCTCCTTCTTCATATTATCCCACCAAAGGTTTTCTCGGAGATCTCAATACATCTTTGTGCTCCCTGGGTGAATAGTGAAATTTGAACTATGTGCATCATCCAAAAGTTCCTTCTTCATCTCCAGACTTGATGGAACACGTAGTCTTTTCCCAAACCGCACAATTCCTTCTTCATTAATATTAAACTCTGAGGATTTACCTTTTTTGATAGCTTCTACTTTTTCCTAAATTTCCACATCATCCTTTTGAGCATCCTTTAACCTTTCCAAAATAGATGTTTGAGCAATCATTTGTAAAAGGATTGATGATGTTCCCTTCATTATGATTCCCACGTCCATCTTCATCAAGTCTAAGAAGATTGGATCCTTCTCAATTCTCATCATTGATAGAATTGTTGGGTCCTTTCTACTTAGGGCATCTTCCACCTTGTTTTCTTTCCCAGTGTGGTAATTTATTGAACAGTCATAATCCTTGATGAGCTCTATCCATCTTCTCTGGCGCATATTAAACTTTTTCTGTGTGAATATATATTTAATACTCTTGTGGTCAGTATATATCTCACATTTATCCCCATAGAGATAATGCCTCCAGATTTTCAAGGCAAAGATCATCGCTGCCAACTCTAGATCATGTGTTGGATAGTTTCTCTCATGAATTTTCAACTTCCTTGAGGCATAAGATATCACTTTATCATTCTGCATCAACACACATCCTAAGCCCTTCTTTGAAGCATCACTGAATACCACAAAAATTTCCCCACTTGTGGGTAAAGTGAGCGCGGGCGCAGTCATAAGCCTCCTTTTCAACTCCTTGAAGCTTTCTTCACATTCATCACTCTAAGAAAACTTTACTCCCTTTCGAGTTATCTTGGTAAGTGGGTTGGACAATCATGAGAAATTTATCACAAATCGTCGATAATATCTAGCTAACCCCAAGAAGCTATGGATATCCGTTACCGATGTTGGCCTTGGCCATCCCTCAATTGCATCTATTTTAGAGGGTTCCACAGATATCCCATTGCTTGTGATGATATGGCCCAAGAATGATACCTCCTTTAACTAGAACTCACACTTGTTGTACTTTTCATAGAGCTTCTCCTTGCGCAAAGTCTCTAGTATAGTTTTTAAATGCTCCTCATGATCCTCCTTGGATTTGGAGTATATTAGAATATCATCTATAAAGACTACCACAAATTTGTCAAGGTAATCTCTAACGACTCTATTCATCAATTCCATGAATATTGTCGGAGCATTGGTGAGTCCGAAAGGAATTACTAGGAATTCATAGTGCCCATACCTTGTACGAAAAGAATTCTTGGGGACATCTTCCTTCTTCACCCTTACTTGATAATATCCCGACCGCAAATCCACCTTGGAGAAGTATTGTGCTCCATGTAGCTGATCAAACAAGTCATCAATTCTTGGGAGAGGATACTTGTTCTTTATCGTGATTTTTTTAAGTTCATGATAATCGATGCAAATCCGCACTGAACCATCCTTCTTCTTGACGAAGAGGACTGGTGTGCCCCATGGTGAAGCACTTGGGCATATAAACCCTTTATCTAGATTCTCCTGTAGTTGTTTCTCCAACTCTTAAAGATCTACAACAGCCATTCTATATGGAGTCTTGTATATTGGTAGGACCCCAGGTATAAGTTCAATTGAGAACTCAACATCTCTTCTAGGAGGAAGACCAGGCAGTTCCTCGGGAAACACTTTAGCGAATTCCCTCACAATAGGCATTTCTTCAAGGATGGTTTCTTCCTTGGACTCAATCATCTGATCCAGATACGCATTCTCATAAGGCATTAATATCCATGCTTGAGATGATAGAGCTGAAGAAGATTCATCTTCCTCCTGAAACTTGTAAATAATTGGGGGTCGATTCTCCATATGGAGTGTAATTTCCCTCTCCCAACAATTTATGTTGGCACTATAAAAGGAAAGCCAATCCATGCCAAGAATTGCATAAAATTCCACCAGAGGGAGTATGATGGGGTTCATCGGGAAATTCAATCCATATATTATAACAGGGGAGGACTTATATTCATGGGATGCAATGATTGCCCCATTTTCCGTATTCACCGACATCTTTACTTCCATGATTTGTGGTGGTGCTGGGATTGTTCTGCTAAACTTTCGAGATATAAAAGAATGTGTAGAACCTGAATCAAAAAGTAAGTTCACTATTCTTGAATGAATAACTAGCGTACCTATCACCAATTCGTTTTCGGGGTTCACTTTGGCAGAAGTGATGAAAAAAGCTCTTCCTTGCTGCCTTGGAGGTTTTTGGTTGTCTCCGAAAACCCTTGGATTAGGGCACTGATTTGAAAAATGACTTTGTTCTTTTCATTTGTAGCATTGAACAATGCGTTGATGTTCAAACGGAGTGTTCCTCTCCTCTATCGCAGTTGTGGGTCTTTCTTGCCAATAGTTAACAACTAGGTGCCCTTCCCTTCCACACCTGAAGCATTTCCTCACCCCCTTAAGGCAATTTCAAGGGTGCTTCTTTCTACACTTTTGGAAAGTGGGGTGCTGGATCTTCTTAGCACCGTTGGATTTATCCATCGGCCCACTAGCATTGAAGTCCACCATATGCTTCTTATCTCCGTGATACCCCTGTGATTCTCTGATCTCCATTTCGACCTTGAGGGCACATCGGACAATTTCCTCATAGCTTTCGAAGTCATGGATCGCCAATGCATTCCGCAGGCTAGGCTTAAGCCCACCAAAGAATCGGTCAACTTTTCATTCAGGGGTAACGACAAAGCCGAAAGCGTATCGTGCAAGCCTTGTGATGTTTTCCTCATACGCTCCAATAGATTCTTCAACTTTTTTCTTGAGGGAAAGGAAGTCCCTTTCCATCTTAATCCGGAGGGTGTGCGGAAAATATTTATCGAAAAACATCTTCCGGAAATCCTTCCATTCCAATGCCTCGATCTCCTCCTCAGGATTCGTATTTTTGATCAATGTTCACCATTGATCATCTTCACCCTCCATATGATAAGACTCCAAGAGAACCTTCTCTTGTTCAGAACATTGGAGGATGGAGAATATCTTTTCAATGGAGTTGATCCATTTTTCAGCGATCGTGGGATCGGATGATCCACTAAAACTAGGAGGTCTTTGTCTCATAAATCTCTCGATAGTGACTTGTTCTTTCTTAGGGGGGGTTGAACATTCCTCTTGACCCATGTTTCTATTCAAAACTTGAGTTATCTGAGATAGAAGTGTGACAAAGTTCGCGATTCCCGCTCCCATTGGATTTGGCATCTCATTAGTACAGTCATCACACTGATCTTCACAACGGTTGTTAGCCCGAGTCCTCCTATTACCGTCCATTGGCTGGAATAAAAGGAAAGTTAGGGGTAACACATAAAGGTTAATCCAAATACAAAAGTTGATGACTCAAAAATAAACTTTTATTTCTTTAACTCATGAGTCTATAGGCTTCAATCTAGGCTTTTCATGATCTACTTTATAACATATATTCTTAGGGGCATTTTTCCCTTAATAAGGGTTCATACTAAGATTGTGAATTTATCAAAACATATCCCCTGGGAGTGTCGTAACCAAGAGTGAAGCAAGGCCCGTTTTTGTTCACCAGTTCCCGTTCGAGTCTAGCTCAAAGCGGTATTTTCGGGTTTTACCCCTAGGATACATCTGTTCCAGAGCTGCCTCTACCTGCTCATATCCAGACATGGATGTATTTGATTGATAAACCACTTACTTAGTATTTACCAAAACTTAGGGATGTTTTTATTATACTTAGTCTTGTATCTAAGGCTTTACTAGGTTTTCCTAATCCCAAAAATAACTAAACCTATCCTCTAATACCAACTATGACAACCCTGCTTTTTTATTACAACTTAAACATGATTTATTACATAAAACTTCACTTGATACAACAAAGAAGATCGAGAGGTTTAGTGTCTTTGGGGCTTAGGACCATTATATAAAAACACACAACATTAAATACAACATCTTTATTGAAAACTTCCATTACATGACCACTACATTCCCTCGTAATTTGCATTGCATGGGATAACCTGAGGACATGCATAAGAAAAGGGTGAGCTATAAATCCGAGTAAGGGAGTACACATAGAATAACATGAGGAGTACAATACATGTTAAGCAATAGGCATGTCAATAGAGCATAAGAGAAACATGAACATAAAGGCATGATAAAGCATGATAATCATAACATGGAAATGTGGCAACAACAGTTAACATTGAATTAGCATGAGCCAAGGCTCATTGCACATGGAGCATGAGTAAACCCTCATTAAAATGAAGCATGAGTAAACCCTCGTTGCACTTGAATTAGCATGAGTCAACACTCATTGCACATGACGTATCATGATACTATACTTTACCCAATGTATTTGAGCGCTATAAGGGCGCACCTTTCTTAAACATTTCATTTCATGCATAAGTGTGCCACATGGATCATAAAACATGGATTCATAAAACATAATAATTTATTCCACGATAAAGGAATGTGGAATTCATACATGAAACTTTAAAATCAATAAGTAAATGTGCATAAAGGTGAATACCCTTGATGGATAAATGGGCATGGTATTCACTACACAATGACATTGTCTTAGAAAATCGGTGTGATTTCGGCAGCATAACAATGTGACATAAGAATTCATAAAAAAGGTTGATGAGAGAGAAATGGGTTCCTCATCATATTTACATGTAATGGATAGTAAGGAGGTCAAATAGATACATGTCCCAACAATTTTAATGGAATTTAGATTCATGATACAAATTTATTTCTTGAATGTAAAAGAGGAGAGAGAAGTTCCTTTCGGAATTTCGGCATAGTAACGGGTTTATCGGGAGGGTGAAGAGATTTCAGATCCACTGTTGTTCTGGCTTGTAATACAAATGAGTCATCAACTACAATGAGTTTTGATGTGGGATGGAATCCATATGTGTATTGTTCACAGTTTAAAAACATAGAAATGATAAGGTTCATCCATCTGATCCCTCATGAAATCTCAGACACTCATCTCATCCGCATTTCATAATCTAATCTCCCCCATCTGTGTCTGATCTGAGTAGATCCAACAATTATAGATCGACCATGCCATGGTCTTAAACCTTTGGTCACTTGATGCAAACCAGTATACCGGAGATGAAGCTGAAACTCCATAATCTCGATTCCAACCATCTTTTACGATTTAACCCTTTGAATAAGGGTCATCTAGAAAATATGAGACCATTCATGCAACGTAAGAAATAAAATCTTCCATGGACAAAAGTACAAAATGTTTCTGAGGCCACATTGAACATTTGATTTATCATGGAGATGATTTTCCTGTGTTTATAAATTCATGCAGAGGAGGATTACACCATAAAGAATAATTCTACGACGAAAAGAAAATATCCTAGGATTATGAGTATATCTCATTTTCATTTCAAGATTTCAAATCTGAGGTTCTCAGATATTCAATGGTATGATTTAAATGATGCTTTATATAGGATTTGAATTTAGTGAAATGTTGTTATCCTCACATATAAATAAAGATCCCATGACCGATGGTTTGTTGTTGATGATATTGAGGGAACTATATCTCATGAAGAAATAGAGCATAACACTACTCACTATTCTTGAATGAGAGATTTTCTATATAGATCCTGCTTGCATAAGGAATGTCGTCCTCTTTGTGATAATCCTCTGCGAAGGAGAAGCCCCCCATGAGCACTCAATAAGTGATTTTAACTCTTCAATCACTTAGTTAAGATATGTATCATGAATCCATATTGGGAAAATGCATTACACCTCCCTGGTTTGTGATACACACCTGAACATGGAAGAGATAAGTGTACCTATTCACTATCCCTTGAGAATAAGAAAATCATGCATAGCTTCTACCCATTCTGGTGTTTTCATAAGTGGAAGTATAGAACTGACTACATGAACATCACCACTTTTAATTTATTCTTAAGAAATATTTATAAACATTGAGTATATAAAGAAGAATAGAAGTGAAATATATGTTTTTTTGGTTTTATAACACTTAACCATACATATATGGATTTATGAATTCCCATGAACACGTGTACATAGATTTTTTGTGTGAAAAAATATTTTAGGGAAAAGAAACAAGGTGGATTTATTGAGAAAAACTAATTCTTTCATATTCATTATCCTAAAGAAGTTGTGTGAACCACTTGAACATGTAGAAGTGATGCCAGGACTTCAGTCAGAAGGAATAACTATTATCTTGAGAATTTGTTGCACTGAGGTAACTAATAATTACATGTGATCAGAATCATTGATTAAGGCTTATAGATTCAATCATAGTTTTTTTAAGCTACTTTAATAGGTAAACAAGTAAGTTAGATCATGTAATATTATGGAGGAATATTACCAGATAATCTTGAAGTGGGTCAATCCATCTAAAGAAAAAATTTGAAGCTTTGGGTATAAACAGTTTATGGAAGAAGATGGTGCAGTTGTTGTCATACCTAATTGAAAAAGATGAATTGAAGCAAGGGGGTTTAACCAGCTTGTAATTGGGGAGTTTAGCATATTACTATTTGTAATCAACTACTGGAAAAGTGATGAATTTGTGTTGGGGAGAATAACCAACACTGCAATGAGTAGGTCATTATATCGAACCCTTTAAATCCATCTTTTATGTGCCTTTATTTTATAACATAATTTGAATAGTGGTTTGAGGCCTCAACAAGACACACATGTTGAATTGAAAACAAAAGGTGGAAATTTATAAAAATGAAAATTTATAATAGGGGATCACTGATTCACCCTTCCCCAACTAGAGATCTTTCACTATTCTGGGTATTTTTAAAATGAATATGAAACTGGTCTCTTTTCCATATTTTATGATATAATGAAATATTTTATGAAACCCATTTTATTTCACGGGTTAAGATATGAGGAATGTTTTATGAAATTGTGCCATATATATATATGAATTTTGTTATATGACTGGTGGGAATGAGGTCTCCCTTTAATTAATTGGGTAATGATTAATGTTATATGACCTCAATGGGTACATGGGATCCTATCCAAAGACCAAAAGGGGTAAACATGAGGTTATCTAAAGACTAAAGTAGTAACAAAGGTGTTTTTCCAATGCCAAACATGAAACACAAAGACTGAAGCTGTGTATCTCCCTTGTTTACTCTTATTGAGCATCTGTTAAATGCCCCAAAATTATAATGTAGGATCATTGTATTTGATAACATACATGATACACAACAAAAAATTCATAAATGAATATAAAATATCAATAAATTATTTTATATTTAATATTTTTTAAAAATATAATAAATTCTACATATTTAAATTCATGAAATACTGAGTTATCTTGCATCACACATAAAAATGAGTTTCTTTGATAGCTTGTATTACACAGAAGACCTAGTTTTACCAAACAAAAATATATTATTAAAATATTATTATAATAAGATATAAACCTAACATTATATTAGAATTAATCAATAGGATTAACTATATATGAATATATATAATTGAATTTATTTTTTACCAATTAATTATAAATGAATATAAGAACTAATTGAACATAAAGGAGATGTTTTTATAAAAATTAATATTAGGTGCCAAAGTATTTTTATATTAATAAATTAAATTAATTTCTATTAATGAATTAAATTAATTAGAACTATATATTATATATTCATCAAAAATATTTTTTATATTCACCCATTATATTTGATAGACATAATATAAGAATTAAACCTATTTTTTACGTAAAAATTGTATTTTTATTTTAGAGGGAAATTTTGCTTCTTTTTAATGGTACACCTATTTTAAAATTAAATTATGTTAATTTTAAAAAAATTATATGTAAAAATACAATTCTTTTTTTAAAAAGTGACATTAAAATTAGATTAGGGTGAATTTATGGTATTTTTCTGTGATGTTTTATTTTCTGATGAATACATATTAATTTCTAATTTGAAAATTCCTTTTCATATAATTTATTTATATAGTTAAATTATATTTTAATTTGGTTTAAATGTATATTTATTTCAGGTATACATAAATTTATTCAATTTATTTCATTGGTATCAATTTCACATTGAAATTTAATATAAAAACATTTCACTCTCTTGAACATTTTTTGTTTAAAACCCAACTTTTTCATCTTGTATACACGATTAAATATAAATTAATTTATCCAACTTATATGATTATAAATTTTATAAAAGGAATCCATATTTGGAATAAGAGAAATGTAAATTTTATAATAAATTCAACATACTTCTTCAACCCAAAATATCAGTGAATTTAATAAGATGAATTACAATTATTTTGGTAATTATAATCTTGACACCACTAAACCTTAAACGTAAGAGGGGAAATAACCTAGAAACATTTTAAAAACCTAATGGTAAGAAATAGTTAGTTCATATTATTATATAAAATTATTTTAATCATTGTAGTAACATTATGTAATGGATACCTCTAAATATTGTTTACCTTTTTATATTTACTATAATGTCACTCCTCCTCCACTATAAAAAGAAACTCACCCCTCCCACTTATTTACACATATCAAGACCTTAGGATCATCCAAACCCTACCAAAATAATCACCCAACATCCCTACCCTCATCTTATAAACCTCTATTTAGTATGAAATCCATCTAAGGAAGCAATTTTGTATAAACCAAAAGGAGTTACCATAATAAGTGGAAACATTATTCCACAATTATATTTTTAATTTAGTTATCTAACCCATAAATTATTTTTATATCATACTTATTTAATAAAATCAATATATTAAATATACTAATATTTTGTTATGAAAATAGTTTGACCTGAATGTTCAAAATCATCAATCAAATGGGATTAAAAATCACCATTCTTGTGTACGCAGACTGCTGCCTCATGAACCGATGTCATTTTTTCTTCCATTACCACCATTCAAGGTTAGATTAATGATTTATTTTCAAGTTTATATATTATATATACATGATATCTACGATGTATATATTCTTATGTAATTTTTATATATTAAATAACTTTATGATTTCTATTTTATGGGAATATGATAATATTGTTTGTGGATGTGTGGACTATCACCTCCTCAAAACGATGTGATTTGTTCATGCTATACATAGAATGTATAAAGGATGGTATTAATAAATATATTTGAAATATATGACATATATATGATACTATAAATAAACTATACATATATATATATATTTATTTATATATCATTTAATTTTAATTCTTTAAATAGGATAATGAAATGGAAGTAGCGTTTATGTGTACGTACGCACTACCGTCTCCAAGAACAAGGCATTTCATTTCCTATCTCAAAACATTATGGAAAAATATAAATAAATATATATTTAATATATATAATATTTACTTCATTTTTTACATCATTGATATGATGAAATCATGATCTATATAAGAAGAATAAATATAACAAGTCAAAAAATACATAAACAACTATGAAATTAACACCCAAAATAGTTTAAATAATGAAATATTATTAACAAAAGAGTAAAATATATATTATAAGATGATCCATTTATTGTTTTTTAATAATATCATGGAAGGAAATAAAATTAATCCTAAGGATCCATTTATTGTCTGTTGCCTTATAGATAGAAAACCTGAGAATTACCTGATTAAATTCCCTCTTCTAAACTAGACCAAGGAAATACCTATGTCAAAATAAATGGATGAAGTATTTATGTGTTGTGTTTGTATTGAAATAAATAGTTAAAAGGATATTTAATAATTAAATTTCAAAGATGTTGTTCATATTTATTTATGAAATTATATTAATATGGATAAAAAATGGAAAACATTTATTCTCTGTGAAAACCCATGAAATCTGGTTTGTTGGTGTGGCATGAATCCATGACCAAATGGAAAAAAGAGTTTCAAACAAACCACTGGCCTACATTATGTCATAGTTATAGACGTCGGAAAATTCCGTTGCTCCTCAAACGAAGTTCCGGATGAGGAAAGCGAGGTCATATTTGGAGTTAGAAGCATGTTTTGGAAGGCCCGAAGGGCTTGCGCGAAATATCGGAGGCCCGCGAGCAATATTGGCTAGGCGCGCGCAATCCTTCTGGGATTCGCGCAATGGGCCGAGTCGGCACGTAATTTTCCGCGCCCGACGCCCGTGCGCGACCCAATTACGCGTCGGGCCCCTATTTCACGCCCGAGCCGCGTTGCGCGCTCGCGAGCCGAATTGCGCGCCCGCGCGCCAAATTGCGCGCCCGCGAGCCGAATTGCGCGCCCGGGTTGCCTATAAATACAAGGCGACCCCCGACGTTTTACTGGTTGCCAGAATTCGAAGGGTCGCTCGTGCGCGCAATCCCGCCCCCTCCGCGCGCAATGCCGATCTTCAGGTAACCTCCTTTATTTCGCGCAAGCAAGCCCCGGGGTTCGCCTTCGCGCGCAACCCCTTTGGCTTCTTTCCTTTGACCAACTCCTCACCCAAAGGCCTTCGCGCGCAAAAGAAGCCTCTTGCGCGCAATTTCCCCCCGGGTGCGCGCAATCCAGCCCGATTGCGCGCACCCCCCTTACTAAGTGGCCATTCGTTAAAGAATGGGTCGTTGTCCCCGCGCGCTATCAGAGGCCCGGTGCGCGCAATCTCCATCTTCCGCGCGCAAAGCGCTGGCCCAATTGCGCGCCAGCCCGCCCAATTGTGCGCCGACCCGCGGTATTGCGCGCCAAGCTCCTCTTTTGCACGCAAACCTCCAGGGTCGCCCCCTTTGACCCCCTGAGGGTACCCGCCTGCGTGGCGCCCGATGATCTTCATCCCGGGTGCCCACACCGTGCGTTGTATTCCCGTGCGGCCCTCCAGGCTCGCGCGAAGTGACACGGACCCATTGGCGGCACCACCTCGTCCGTGCTGTAGGACGTTAAACTGCCAAGCATCCATCATCCTGCAGGACGCTAAACTGAACCTCGTCCGCGCTGCAGGATGTTAAACTGCCAAGCATTCATCGTCCTCAACACACGACGTTAAACTATACTTCATCCCGCATGATGTTAAACTGCACTTCCTCCCGCATGACGTTAAACTGCATTCGTCCGCGCTGCAGGACGTTAAACTGCCAAGCATCCATCGTCCTCAACACACGACGTTAAACTGTACTTCGTCCGGCAAGACGTTAAACCGTCCGCTTCATCCTCGACACACGACATTAAACTGTACTTCGTCCGGCAAGACGTTAAACTGTCCGCTTCGTCCTCAACACACGACGTTAAACTGTACTTCGTCCGGCAAGACGTTAAACCGTCCGCATCACCCGATCTCGTGCCTCGCATGCAGGGTCCCCCCCGTTTTGGATGTGGCCCCCACCCGCTCGTCTCTGCATGGATGTTGGGATTTCCCCTCTTTAGGGACGATTTATTGGAGTGGCCTTCTCCCACTGGGGTAGGGTATTACAAACCCCTAGTTTATTGTGGGGGACTGCACATGTGTATCTCCATTGTGCTTCCCCACTACCGAAGCCAGTAGGGGGCGTGACAGGGATCGAGGTGTCTCTCACCTTCGGCCCAAGTCCCTCCTTAACTGAGCTTTTCCGCACTCAGGTTGCCTCAGTGCGTAAGTCCTGACAGAATGAACTACGTGGACTTTGATCCCTGTCTCCTAAACAGGGTACGTAGGAAGCCTCTCTGAGGTTCAAGCCCACCACCTGGTCGTCCCAGTCGTATTCACGTCGGTTCGTCCATCAGTGGACCCCTCCTGGGTTCACATTCGCGTCGATTCACCTATGAATCCACCCTTGTGGGGGACTGCATGTGTGTATCTCCATTGTGCTTCCCCACTGCCGAAGCCAGTAGGGGGCATGACAGGGATCGAGGTGTCTTTCACCTTCGGCCCAAGTCCCTCTCCAACTAAGCTTTTCCGCATATAGGCCTCCTTAGAGTGTAAGCCCCAAACACCATCGTCCATCAAGACGTTAAACTGTGATCCACCCACTTCGTGCATGCTGGTCCGCTCCGCCCCACTTCGTGCGTGCCAGCAGCCTAGACCTCCTCGTGAGTCGTCTTGCCAGTGTCCAGCATGACGTGAAACTGTGATCCACCTGGCCGTTCCATCCCCCTCCGTGCGAGGTGGTTCGGTTCAATCCTCCACCCGGCAGCCTCGACCTCCTTGTGAGTCGGCTTGCCATCGTCCAGCATGACGTTAAACTGTATATCCGAACTACGCTGACTTTGATCCGCGCTAACGCGCGGTACGTAGGAAGCCTCTACGGGGTCCAAGATCTTCACTCCATCATCCATCCTGATCCTTACCCGGGCCGCCACATCCCGGTGGGGTCATGCCATTTCATTCCACTCCACTTCACTCGGGAAGCCTCCCATGTGTTGGCCCCAGCGTCGTAGGTTCCCCGCAAGGGGTTCTGTCATCTGATCCACTCCTCATGTTGATCAGTCCGATGTCGTCCCCGCTGAACGTTAAACTCGCGGCATACCCCGTGTTAAACATGGGAAGATGAGGAAAACCTCAGGTAACGCAGTTCCCCGCACCCAGCGTGGGATGCCTCAGGCCATCACGCCTTCGAGAAGCCCTATTAGGGATGGAAGGCAGACATGCAGAGCCGCAGTGTTAAGACACGCCCCCAACACCCAGAGCTACCCGGTCTCCTCACCGCGGGTTGCTGCCCCGACCAGACTCCTTGGAGCGTCTGGGCGGAAGCAGCATAATTAACCGGTGTCCATGAAGATATGGTGCCGGGAACGAGATTCACGAACATTCTTAAATCTATGAGGGAGACCCGGATTAGGCGACGAGTTCTGAGGAGACGTCCACGGAAGGAGGAGCCGACATCCCATCATCCCAGTTTCGATCAAGGAGAAGACGTCCCTGAATAAGGGACGGATGCCGCCCGCCTTTGGAAAGCGGTACTGCGGGGCCACAAGCTGCGCTCCCATCCCCTCGGGTCGACGGGCGCACGCGCGAACGCGTCTTGGCGGAACAGCGTCAGAACAGAAACCCGACACACATCCGCACCGAAACAGAAAATGGTGAACCCGACGTGAATCTCTTCTCCTCAATACGAAGACCGATAGTTTTCAGAGGTGTTGGAAGACTAGCATGTTGCCCGGCCGAGCATTCGGCACCGGGGCACGGAACCCGCCAGGGGCTGGGGAAGGAAAATTGGGCACTCCATCTCACGACGTCGATGGCCTGGGTTCCCCCCACGGAAGGCGTCATGGCACTGGATGATTGGTTGTCGATTCCTTTTCCTATCAGTATTAATGGGTTCTTCTCCCTGCTTTCAGAAATCAGGTCGCCCAATCCAGTGCACGATCGTCGCCCGCCCACTGGCGCAGGGGTAGGGGAAACACCGACACGGCTACTCCGCGCGGTCCCGCCCGTTCCACAGCCGTCCCAGCAGCCGCAACTGCGGGACAACCATGCCCTCTATCCCCCTCGAAGGTCATCCAGAGAAGGGTGATCAACAACTTGGTGCGGAGATATAAGGAAGAGGGAATCATCCCCACCAGGGACATGGCTCGCCTAGACCTCGAGGAAGCTGCACCTCGCCACCAACGCCGCCCCCGAGGGCCGCGCAGGGAGGCACCACTGCCTACCTCGACGTCCAACCGCTTCGGGAGTTTATCCCCGGAATGCTTCGACAACTCCCTCCCCTATGCGGATGAGGTGGAGGATGTCCGGGACCACCCTATCCGAGATTCGCTCCAGGGATCCGTGATAAGGGCTCCTGACAGGCCACGTCGACACCGCCGCCAGGCTTCTCAAGTCGAACAACGGGCTCTCCACCTGCCTGCGCCGCTAATCCCGACTCGTCTGCCCCGACGCCAACGTCGGGCACGAGCGGAAGAGAATGCCCACCTTGGGGCCCTAGCAACAGCGGCCGCATTGGCCCAGGCCACTGCTGGCTCCAGTCACCAGGCCCCTGCGCATCCTGAGCAGGGGCACTTCTATGCCCGACCTGGATCGAGGCCCCGACCACCCCAAAGGTAGGTTGGGTTGACTCTCCCGGTTGCTGGTACAGGAAATAGCCACCGCGGACCACCTCGCAGTAGCGCTATTCACCAGCAGGGTCTACTCCGTGTGGCCGATCCAAGAGGCATGGGTTATCCCACCTTCCGATCCCGGCCCGGAGGCCTGCCCGGAGTAATCTCTCCCCGCGTCCCCTTTGATATCTGTCTCGGTACTCCTCGCACCTTGGTTTCCAGTCCTCTTGGCACTAGCACCGGTGTGGCCAGAGGACGCCAGGACAGAGATCAGCCATGCCCCGAAGAACCACCCAGGGGAAGGAAGGCGAGGCGTCGACGTCGAGGGAGGAATGTTAGGGAATTCCGGACAGAGATTCGACTGGTTCGTTTCTCTGATACAGAGGCGGAGTATGATTCGGCGACGGAGCCCTCCCCCCGATCCCGCCAGTCAGGGGCAGGGGTAGGAATGCGGCACGTCAGCCTCGTACTCCCCGAGAGCGAGATCGATGTGATCCCTGCTTCTCTCCGAAGGTATATCCAGAGTAGCGAGGGCCTGGTAGACCCCCAAGGATCAAGCTTGCGGTTGGTACCGGCCCCTCCGGAAGCGCCTTCTGCCTCGATCGGAGAAGCTGGAGACCTTTTCTGGGGACCGATGGTCGAGCCACGATCTAGTGCACCCTCGACGAGCACCGACGCTACGGCAGGATGTTCGCTCGCCGGCCCGTCCTATCGTGATGTGGTAGCTGGGGCACCGCAACCCTCGGAGGGCGGCCCGGGATATGGAGGCCAATCGTCCTGCTCGCCGTATTCACCGTTGGCCAGCCCGCCGGCCCAGCGGCCCGCCTCGGCACCACTGCCGGTTCCCCGTCCATTCCCAGTCGCTGAAGGGGACCAAGAAGACTTGGGTCCCGAGTTTGAGTCGTGGAGCTTCTGGACCGTCCTTGCAGAGGGCCACTTCCCTGAGAATTTTTGGCCAGTCGCAGGACCGGAGTTTGATGCACCAGAATCGCTCACCCCGGATGAGTTCGAATGCTTCCGCCGAACTCTCCGGGGGACTCACTCCCGTCTTCACCACCTACAAATGCCATATCCCGGGAGTCAAGCACACCTGGAGGATATTGGTGAGCAATGCCGTCAGATTGACCTGGCCACGATCCCCGCGGTTCGGCACCCCGGGTCATTTTGGCACCACGAGGCCCTCCAACAACGATGCGTTGAGTGTTTTCAAGTACTCTGAAAGGTTATCGAGGAAGCCACCCCCCATGTGTATATTTGTGGATGGGGGCAGTACGCTGCCCTACGCTTCAGTGCGATTCGCCAACAGCCCGACTCGCTGGGTGGCCCTGAGGGTACATCCCCAGGGACGGAAACGGTCAATATGGCTGACCTGTCGGGAGAGTGGAACGGCTTGGAACTTCTCGACGGGGGCTCTCCCCCCGAAGACAAGCCATCGTTGGATTCATCGGTGAGAGTTACTCGTCACCAGAGGAACCTCCTGGGTCTCCCCACACCCACTGAAGCACTGACGTTGAGCCGAAACGTCAGCAAAGGTAAAGAGCACGGCGGGGCTATAAAGCCCGCCGACCCATCTGCCTCCATACAGAGGGCAGATGAGGATCCCGAGAAGGCCACGCTACTTCAACAGCTCGCTGAGCAGAAGAAGCTAGTTGACCAGCTCCTCGCCGAGCGCGCTGCAGAGCGGCGGCCTGACTACGGTGATCCTAGGCCAGGACAGCAGGGACTGGAACAACCACTCCTCGACGAGACTCTCCCGGGTAACTGTGATTATGCCGTGTTTGCCGACAGGGGAGAGGCCATTGCCTATGGAAAGAGGGATCGGTATGTTTCACCACACCCTCCCGAACGGCGTGACTACCTGAGAGACCCCGCTCGGATTCCTCCCGCTTCCCCAAGGGCCGCTCCGCCCGCCATCCCACGAGTTGCCGAGTTCGACGACCCGGTCGACGACCCGATTGAAGAGCCATGCAATGCGCTCATGGTTAGAGATCCTCGCCAGTACTGGAACCCATGTTCGTACGATCCGATGGCGGCACTCATCACCCGCTTGGAAGCCTTGGAGACTCGACAAGTGGCGATCCCACCGGACGGCAAGCCATACCCAGCATGGGTGGATGACATGCCGGCACCTACGGGATTCGGGAACCCCACTTTCGCCCCCTTCAACGGGACTGGAGATCCGCCACAGCATTTGGCCCATTTCAACTCGAGGTTCGGGCCTATTTTGGGAACTCCGGCGCAGCAGGAGGCCGCTAAGCTTCGCTGGTTTGTCCAGACACTGGAAGGGCCAGCATTTGTCTGGTACAGCCAGCTCCCCGTCGGGTCGATAACTAGCTGGGAGGACCTTCGTAGACAGTTCCTCTACCAGTTCAGTTCCACGACCCGGAAGACGAGTATCGCAGACCTCTTCAAGTGCAAGCAAAGGCCTGATGAGCGAGTCGCGGATTTCGTCGCCCGATGGAAGGGTCTCACGTATTCCCTTGACATGCCATTGACTCAGGAGCAGTTGCTGACAATGTGCGTCGGGAACGTCAAGACCGAGTTGGTCCCTTCCTTGATCACTCAGAATTACCCCAGAGGGTTCAGGGACTTCTCAGACAAAGCTCAACGTCTTGAGGAAGCCCTACAACAGGCCAGTCAGGCACGCCCCCTGCCTCCTATGATCCCTGCAAGGAGAGTCAGCAGGGCTGAGCCCGCTGTTGTTGCCCAGATAGAGGCCCCCAGGCAGTTGGAGCTGCTGCCGGTGAGGCCATCTCCACAGCCTCACAGGAATCCGCCTCCACAGGCTCAGTTCCCGGCCCAGCAGCGGCAGCCCCAGAACCGGCCGGCCCCTCCGCGTAATGTACCGCCACAACCCAGGAAAGATAATCGGGGTCCACCTCCTCGGCAGGCCCCTCCAGCCCCTCGTCAAGACCACGCTCCCAGGGCCCCGCGATACCTGACTTACTCATTTCATGAGGATCAGGTCCCCAGTTATTCCCGGAGCGCCCTGGAGCAGAGGATTGTGCGACTGCCTGAGTGTTGGAGGCCAGAGGAGGCACATCTCACGGATAACCCCCGCTACTTCCCTTACCATCGGGCCCTGGGGAACACCATCCGGCGGTGCTACGTGTTTAAGGACTTGCTCCAAGACCAGATTAACAACAATGTAATCAGGTTGGGCCCAGCTCCAGCACAAGTGGCGGGTGTGTTCGTGAGATCAGATGATGATAGTGGCGACGAGGACGAATGGCAGCTGGTCTCCGACCGCGGATCCCAGAAGTATAATGACTGGATGGCCCGCAAGACGATCATTCGCGCCCATGGAATCATCTGTGTGCGCTTGAATCAGCCTGGGCCCCTAGAATCTGCGGGTGCTGCTTCGGCATCGTCGTCCCCACCTGCCTCTTCCGAGAAGAGAAAACGGCGGCGGCGCAAGAAGGAAGAGCGCGCCCCGCCAGTTCCGCCGCTATCCCGCACTCTCGGCGATTTCATGCCCCCGGAGATGGGGGTCCCTCCCCGGATCCGCCCGGTGATGAATGATTCGTCCGATGACAGTGTTGGGTACGCTTCGGTTAATACCGTCGAGCTGGTAAATCCCTTTTTGGTTCCCGACGTTGAAGAACACCAGGTGGACCTCCCTAGTGTCCCCGGTCGTCGCCACCGTCGGAGGAACCGCAACAACAGGATTCGCTGGGGCACGGAAGTTGGTACCTCCAGCCAGGCCGTGCACACCACTGAGACTAGGCAGCGGGCTCAAAACCGAGCTCAGCGCGCGCAGCCCCCCCATCCGGGGATGACGGATTCGCCTCCGCCACCGTTTGTGGTGTGGGACCAGGCAGAACCGCCTCAGCCGCGCCGCGACCAGCTCCGTCCTGCCACGAGTCCATCCCGGCCTCCTGGCCCCAGTACGGTGACCACTTCCCGGGCTTCAACCAGTGAACAGCGAGATGCGCCAAGCACCAGTCGGCCGCCGGTCCAACCGGCAAGGCCCGTCATGCCTCCAACCGCAGAGCAACCTCCTGCAACCAGGGGCTCGCGCTTGGAAAGAAAGTATGATGTCCTGAAGCACTTGGCCGACATCCCAGCAAGGCTCTCCATCCTTGAGGCTCTGCGCCTGTCACCTGTGATGCGTGAGGCGCTCGATGAAGCCCTGAAGAGCCCCCTCTAGTTTGAGACGGAGGTTGCGGCTACAGAGGCCTTTCACGCCGAAGAGATTGAGAACGCCGAATTTTAGGCAGTTATCTCGTTCTCTGGTAAGGATGAAGACCCTTCTATATAGGGGCACATTCGTCCGATGTATGTTACTGGCCAGTTCAATGTCCTTGAAGTCCGGCGCTGTCTTGTCGACACGGGGTCCGGGATTAACCTGATTCCAACTCGGACGCTCCGGAGATTGGGGTTGTCTGAGGATGACTTGATTCCCTCCGACCTCAGGATCCAGGGGTACGACCGCACCGAGAAAACTCCGGTCGGCAAGATACGTTTGAAGACCCCGTTCGGTGACCTGGTTGCCAACACCGAATTCATGGTAGTCTCTCAGGACACTGCGTATAATGCATTGATGGGTAGGCCATGGCTCCACCTTCATGCGGCGGTTCCCTCATCATACCACCAATGCCTTAAATACTCCCTTAATGATCGAGTAGGCGTGCTTCAGGGAGATGCCTCTCCTTTTGCCTCATGTGAAGCCCGCTATCTGGACGCGGACTATTACAAGAGCAAGGATAAGCAGATCCTGACAGGTGAGGTTGAGCCTGTCGTTGTTGCAAGTGATCCCTGGGCAAGTTTGGATGATGCTTACGTCCTCCCGATCCATCGGTTGGACATAGCCATGGTCTCGATGGCCTGTGAGTCTCCTGATGAGATGACCGCGACCGCCCATGCCAGCACCAGCGGCCCAGCAGGATCTGGTATCCCCAATTCAGTTTCCAACGCAGTCTCTCCCGTGGAAGATCCCTCCCCGAGTGGAGAGGACGTGGAAGATGCACCCCCAGCCTTTGAGGAGGGCGTCTCCGCCACGGTCGATGAGTTAGTACAGGTGAACCTTGGAACCGAGGCAGATCCAAGACCCACATTGGTCAGTGCCGCCATGCCCTCTGATGAGCGGCAGCAGTACGTGGACTTCCTCAGACAGCACCATGATGTGTTCGCTTGGGGCTATGACGAGATGCCGGGGCTAGATCCTCAGGTATTCGTCCACCGCCTTGGTCTCCCGGCGAACCATCGCGGGTTCAAGCAGCCTCCCAGGAAGATGCACCCATTCCATGGTGCCATGGTTGAGGCCAAAGTTGACAAGCTTATCAAATCCAACTTCGTGAGGGAAGTTCAGTACCCCAGATGGCTGGCCAACATTGTGCCGGTCAGGAAGAAGAACGGGCAGATTAGAGTCTGTATCGACTTCCGTGATCTCAACCGCCACTGTCCGAAGGATGATTTTCCCCTTGCGGTGACAAAGCTGTTGATTGACGCCACGGCAGGGTTCCAAGCCCTCTCCTTCATGGATGGATACTCCGGATACAACCAAATTCGGATGGCCCCTGAGGATGAGGAGTTCACTGCCTTCAGGGCCCCCCAAGGTATCTTTTGTTACCAGGTCATGCCCTTCGGCCTGAAGAATGCAGGTTCCACCTATCAACGGGAGATGCACCTCATATTCAAGACAATCCTCGGCACACTGGTGGAATGATACGTCGACGACTTGGTGGTCAAATCGTGCCAGCGTCAGGACCATCTCAAAGATCTTGAGAAAGTGTTCGGCTTCCTCCGGTCTCGCCGCCTGAAGATGAACCCGTTGAAGTGTGCCTTCGGGGTCACCTCCGGGAATTTTCTTGGCTTTGTGGTAAGATACCGAGGTATTGAGATCGACCCAGAGAAGATCAGGGCGATTAGCCAGATGCCTCCCCCAGGTAACATTCGGGAACTACAAGGGTTCCAAGGCCACTTAGCCTATATACGCCGATTCATCGCGAATCTGGCCGGCAAGTGTAATCCCTTTTCTCGGCTAATGAAGAAAGGTGCCACCTATGTATGGGATAAGGAGTGTCAGACCGCTTTCGAGGAAATCAAGCAGTACCTGCTTCAACCTCCGGTTCTGATGCTGCCTATATCCGGGAAGCCGCTGGTCCTTTATGTGACTGCCCTGGAACGGTCCCTTGGTGCCCTTCTCGCCCAGAAGAACAATGAGGGAACAGAGAATAGCCTCTATTACCTCAGTCGCATGCTCCTCGATGCGGAAGTTAGGTATTCCCCCATCGAGAAGAGCTGCCTGGCGCTCGTATTTGCCGTACAGAAATTACGGCACTACTTGCAGCACCACGAGGTACAGTTGGTTTCTCAGGTAGACCCGTTGAAATATATCCTGAGCCGGCCTATGTTGACTGGTCGTCTAGCACGGTGGGCTGTGATTCTCCAGCAGTTCGACATCAGGTATGTGTCTTAGAAGTCCATCGAAGGTCAAGAATTGGCGGACTTTCTGGCTGCTCACCCAACCTCTGCGGATCAGCCGCTGGATCTAGGATTTCCTGATGAGGCCGTTCTCTCGGTCGATCGTGCCGATCCATGCTGGCAGATGCACTTTGACGGTGCCTCCCGGAGCCCCACTGGTAGAAGACTCGATAATCCTAAGCTCAACAGAGTGGGCTTGGGTATCGTCTTCATTACCCCGGAGCAAGCCGTGCTGCCATACTCTTTCCTGTTGTCAGAGGGTTGTACCAACAATGAGGCGGAATACCATTCCCTCATCACTGGCCTCGAGTTAGCTCTCGAGATCGACGTGCCCCATCTGTGTGTGAAAGGGGACTCCGAGCTGGTCGTTAAGCAGATCAATGGCGACTATGTTGTCAGGAAGCCGGAACTTGTGACATTGCTGGAGTGCACCCTCCTCCTGATGGCCCAGTTCCCTTCTCGGCCAGAAGTTGTCCATATCCCCTGGTCGTAGAACGGTCAAGTAGATGCTTTGGCCAGCCTTACTGCGTCACTCGCGGAGCCTGAACAGGACAACCTGATCATCCGCGTGACGCACCGCAGGCTCATCGCTCCCGTTATCCCGGAGGGAGATCACGGACCATCGGTAAGTAATCTCACCACGGTTGCCCCTGTGCCTGGAGCCCTGAGTACCACAGATATGGAAGTCGAACCAGCCCCTGATTGGAGGACGCCCTTGGTTGAGTACCTCCAACATGGCATTCTCCCATCGGATCGGGCCGAGCGCGAGCGAGTTCGACGCCGCGCATCGCAGTTTGTCCTCCAGAGCAGTCCCGGCCTAGAGCAGATCCTCTATAGACGCGGATTTGATGGTGTTCTCCTCTGTTGCCTTCAGGGAGTTGTGATCCCATGAGTCATGCAAGAGGTTCATGCTGGTTCATGTGTTGCCCACCAGACTGGGCCGAAGCTGTCCCACCAGATTCGGAGGTTGGGATACTTCTGGCCCTCCATGATCCATGACTGCATCGAGTATGCCAGGAAGTGCCATGCGTGCCAGGTTCATGCGAACTTTGTGCATCGGCCGCCGGAGCCTCTCCATACCACCAGGTATTCTTGGCCCTTTGTAGTCTGGGGGATGGACGTTGTGGGACCTTACCTGCCGGCGACGGCTCGCCAGTGCCAGTTCATTCTAACCGCCATAGACTTCTTCTCTAAATGGGAAGAGGCGATTCCGCTCAGAGAGGTCAAATCCTGTTCTATCGCTGACTTCGTGACCTCCAACATCATTTATCGATTTGGAGTGCCTCACGCTATCCTCACGGATAACGAAGCCAATTTTCGAGCAGCCGAGTTGAAGAAGTTGTACGCCAAGTACAACATTCGCTCGAACCATACATCTCGCTATCATGCGCAGGCGAATGGACAGATTGAGGAGTTTAACAAAACCCTCTCTAACATTCTGCAAAAGATGGTTGGTCAGAACAAGAAGAGTTGGCCGGACAATCTCCCCAACGCCCTCTGGGCTTATCGGACGACGACTCGCAATTCCACCCAGATGACCCCTTATTCCCTGGTGTATGGAGCTGAGGCCGTCCTGCCCATCGAGATCCAGTTACCATCCTTGCACACTGCGGTCTACGACCAGCAAGCGCCGGGTAGAGCTGCTGAAGCCCGTCTAGTCGAGTTGGAAGCACTGGATGAGAATAGGCTTCGCGCTTTGCACAACTTGGAGAGGAATCAAAGCAGAATGGCTCGAGCTTTCAATAAGAAGGTTCGCCTCCGCTCCTTCCTGCATGGTGACCTATACTGGCCCTAAGAGCACCAATGATCCCCGGCAGGAAGCCGCCCAAGTTGGAGCCCAAGTGGGAGGGACCTTTTGTCATCCACAAGGTCTATCCCAATGGCGCGTACTCCCTAGCGACTATGGATGGTGAGCGTGTTACTCCTCCCACCAACGCTAGGTTCCTCAAGCAGTACTTTTCCTGAGTGCACTTCGTCCCGCATGACGTTAAACTGCACTTCTTCCCGCATGACGTTAAACTGCACTTCGTCCCGCATGACGTTAAACTGCACCTCATCCCGCATGACGTTAAACTGCACCTCATCCTGCATGACGTTAAACTGCACCTCGTCCCGCATGACGTTAAACTGCACTTTGTCCCGCATGACGTTAAACTGCACTTCGTCCCGCATGACGTTAAACTGCACTTCGTCCCGCATGACGTTAAACTGCACTTCGTCCCACATGACGTTAAACTACACTTCGTCCCGCATGACGTTAAACTGCACTTCGTCCCGCATGACGTTAAACTACACTTCGTCCCGCATGACGTTAAACTGCCTCTCAAGAACTATGTACAACTTGATTCCCATCCTTATGGGATATGTAGGACCGCCTGGATTTTTGTGTTCCAGGTCCAGCCCCATCTCTTGGTTGATCACGGGGATCTGTCGTCCTTTGGTTGCTCTCAAGGTGAGTCCTCCTACCCTTTCTGGTGATCTGTTAGCATGTTTTGGGGTACTCTGGTCTATGACCTGTAGTGTCGGATTCAATCCCGACAAGTCCTGTGTTACTTGTCAGGCCTCGCGCTTCCTCTTGTTCGGGCCTTCACTCAAAGGGATCCTCATTAGCGGTTTTTATGTGATGCCTTAGTGCTCTCCTACCACTCCCGGTCGATTTACCGGCGGGTCCTGGGCAGCAAATCGATATGAATCCTGCGCTTGAGCGGTTGATGCTCGTTTGCTTGCCTCATCCTAGGCTGACGCGATCGGATGTTGTGTTGCGAATATGGTCAGCAACATCCTTGATCGCCATGTCAACTCTTTCAGGCTCTGAACATTGGTTGTGCAGTCCTTATCACACTCTGCCTCAGTGCGTTGTAGTGGAAACTCGACACTCTCTCTTCATACTGACCCTCAGTACACCTCTACACGTTAGGCAGGCCAACCAGGGTAATGGTGCCATTCGAGGCTCCCACGATATGAGCACCAATGATATATGCTAATGTCCTCCCTAAGGGCCATGTGTAGCTAGACCCTCGTCCCCATGAGGAGGAAGGAGTCGCCCGAACAATCGTGTTCTGGGCCCAGCATAGCTGGAGGCTAGCATCTCTGCCCCTCGGTTGATAGACATATGCAGGCCCCTATCCCAGGATCCTTCTCCTGGAATTGTGCGTGACCGCAGGGCTGGGATGTGTCCCCACCTCCACTGGGTCCGCCATATCGCAATAAGCAGATTCCTCCATGGTCCGAGCCACACGACCTTAAACTGTGTTGCCTGGTCTTACCACACAACCGTAAACTGTGATCGTCTTGGCTGCCCGACGAGAAACAGCACTGCATCGTGATGTTCTCCTCAGGGGACACTCACGTTGGGCGCTGGTTAATAACCACTCCATTTATCAATGCCTTTCATGGCTTGATTATTGTGGCGACGCCAGGGATTTCTTAATCACAGGCATGTCGCTGCACAAAGAAAAACCATCCACCTTTAAGGACAAACAAGAAATATCAAATACCACTTCTTTTGGGTGCGAGGGCCAGACCCGCACCCCTCCCCGTGCTGGTGCCCGATTGTGTTGCGCCGCACTTCAAGAACTACGTGTGTCTTGATTCCCATCCTTATGGGATACATAGGAACGCCCGGATGTTTGAAACTTCGGGTCCAGCCCCCCACCTCTTAAAATATTCCCCCTTCTCTTGGGAATCCGCCGCCTTCGGGTCACCCTCAAGGCGTGTCCCTTGACCCCTTGTAGTGGTCCACCGGTGTCAAGAGCACTCTGGTCTATTGCCAGGAGGGTCAGGTTCATCTTGGTCAGGTTCCTTCCACTTTTCAGGCTTCATGCTCCCCTTCATTCGAACCCATCACCTACGCCCTGGGTGGAACCCCCCGTGAGTGTTTTGGATACAATGCCTCAGTGCTCTCCCACCGATCCGGGCTGGTTCCCCCAAGGGCCTTGGGCAGCAAATAGATATGAATCCTACGCTTGAGCGGTTGATGCTCGTTTGCTGCCTCATTCCATCAACGGTCAGTGCGATATTGATGCTGCTTTTCTGCCACGGTCGGCAGTGCTCCCATATCGTTACGTCGGTGCCCCCAGTCCTTGAGTGAATGGCCGCATGATTCACATTACGTTTTCCACCTCCCATTCTGACCAGGAAAAATCTCGGCACTCTTGACACTATCCCTCAGTGCATCTTCACATATCCAGGGGATAGGACCACGATGTGGCGTACTTTGAGGTTCTTATGGTCCGAGCTCTAAGACCTTAAACTAAGATCTGCCCCTATGGTCCGAGCTCTACGACCCTAAACTAAGATCTCCCTAATCGGGGTTCTACGTCCCGCATGACGTTAAAACTGCACTCTCAGAACTACGTGTGGCTTGATCTCCAGCCTGATGGAGTACGTAGGAATGCCCGGGCATCTCGACTCGGGTCCAGCCTCAGGGATCGCTGAGTCCCACCCCTCCTCGTCGCCGGCCGTCTGTCCTGGCTTCTGGTAGAGTGATGCGGTTGTGATATTCTCCCCGATTCAGCTCGGGATTCCCCATTGCAATGATGGGAAGCGACAGTTTCCTCGTCAAAGAGGTTCTGTCTGAGAATTGGGGTGATTCACGGCCAGATTAGTGCATCCACCTAATACGCTTTCCCCACGGTGGCGCAATTTTGGGAGTGTTAGATTCTGTCCGAACAAATCATCACTTCGCCCCACGCTTCGCATGCCCTTTTGATCCGGATTTCCACCCTTGTGTCTGAAGGAACCCCCAAAGCGGTATTGATGATGACATGTGATCCGCCTCCTGCAATATGAATGATGACCTTCGGTCCGTCTATTGCAGTAGTATGGTCGATTGATCCATTGTCCGCTTGTCGTCTTTGGCATTTCCTGGAAGACTGACCGTCGTGGATTTCTGAATTCGGGACACACGATTCACCCTTTTTCATCTCCCTATGTTCGGATAAAATCTCAACGCCCCTAGCGTTGTCCCGCTCGTGTGTTGGAACAAGTTGGGGGGATGGTACATTGATTAGGTCTGAGGTCTCCTTTCCTAGGAATGACCTCCCTCTTTTCCTTAGAAATCCAGGCCCAATTGTGGATGCCTGAAGCTTAGTTAACGCTCCCGCAAGACAATGAATTGTGGTTGAGCACGTTAAGCCAAAATATGCAGATAAATATGTTGATTCATACAAATGGATCGAAGTATTGAGTAGCGGAAGCAAAATGTTCTGGGAATGGAAAAAACAAAGCCTCTAGGGATTAGCGTGCTGAATGGATCTTTCCAACGCCGCTACCCTTTGGTTGGCGGCCTCCAGAGCTGCTTCTCGCTCTCTGCATGCCCTCTCTTCGTCGGCGGTCGCAGCGCGCAGTTCGCCAATCCTGGCCTGTGCACGCTCCCGCTCGACTTGAAGTGTGACCATCTGGTGGCCTGCCTCCATCAGCTGTGCCTGGGCGTCATCCAGCTGGGCCGTTAATTGCTCCACAAGCTCAATGCACGCTGCGACGAAGGCCTCCTTCTCTGCAGCCTTCCCTTCGAGGCGCCGGACTTCCTGCTCCGCCACGAGGAGCGCCCGCGTGTTCTCCGACATGTCCCGACATTGTGCGACGTCGGCACGCCGGCGGCTCTCGCGCATCTTTTCGGCCATGAAATCATGGACCGTCAGATGGAGGCGTCGAGCATCAGCTCCCCCGGCACACAGGAAGCGCATCCAGGTTTGAAGCGATCCCATGCACCCCAGCCACTCCGATGGGGGTCGCTTGAGGAAGCGCTGGATGCACTTCCACCCCCTGCGGCGCGTTATCCGGCTCTCCTCGACCGCCTCCGAGTCCGAGTCGTCCATATCCTCGGGGTCGGCAGGCCGGTAGGCAGGGAAGGCAGCCAGCAGGTCTGTTGCAGGGTCCGCACCTGGGATGTCCTCACAGGGGATAAGTTCCCCAACATCTGGGCGACCTTCTTCTCTCGCCCCAGCGGCATTGACACCCTCGTCATCCCCCGACCTCTCTCCGATGGCAGCACCTCCGGCGTCCGTTGCCCCCTGATCAGCAGTTGGTGGGGCCGGCTCGGTGTGAGAAGTATGTTCCGGAGAAGGCGGTATGTCTGCCACTGGTCCACTCGTGGATGGCCCGGATTCGACAGCCCGACGAGCCTCCAGTATTGAGATCACTGCGCAAGGCATGTCGTGGTTAGTCACAGATCGTCAACGGAAAGCACCAACAATAAAGTAAGAAGACTTACGGGAGTCCAGAGCATCATCTTCCACTGTCTCGGCCGCCGCAGAAGAAATTGCAGCAGGGGACCCCTCAGCGCTTGTCAATTCAATGATGGGTGTCTGTCCCCCGCCCTGTCCTGCTGGCGCCTCTCCTACTCCTACTGAGGATGCCTGACCAGCATCCGTGCACTCTTGAGGAAGGTGAAGAAATGGGTTAGAAGCTGCATAAGAGAATGGATGAAGCAGGTTGAGTAGGGATAGAAGCAGACCTCGAGGAGCTCAGTGATATCGATATTGTCAGAGTCGGCCACCTCGCCGCTCTCCCGCGGGCTCCCCGGATGGGACCTTCCCTCAGAGCCTTCATCCTCCCCCATCTCCTCCTCTTCCTCGGAGTCATCATTACTATCACCTTCCTCCGGCGGCATCTGTTCTGGAGCAGGCTCTAGACCGAGCATCACCTTCACCAGAAGGGACGGCTCCGCACGCTAACCACGTTGGCGCGCGTACTCGTCCATGGCCGTCAGATACGCATACCGCCGGTGGAAGTTCACCATGTCGGCGACCTGAAGGCGCCTGACCTCTGGCAGATGGATTCCTTCTCTGATTATCTTCTGCCAGACGGTTTCGGTCCCCAGCGACTGCTGCAGGGTCATCCAGGCCGACCACAGCGCTGGGAAGACTGCATCGTGGGACGGTTCGAGCAGACGCCTTATCTGCTTCCCGGGCCGCTCCCCAACCGCCGCATGTGCCCCCTCTCTGGGCGCTGAGGCCGTGGCAGCAGTCTGCGATGTGCCCGCCGCCGAAGTCCCTGCCCGCGCCGGCTCCGCTGCTTGGCATGCCTCTGTTCTCCCCTGCGTAACGGCACCTTGCCTCCTTCCTTGACGCCCGGTCTCCGCACGGGTGACCTCGAGCCGCCGAACTGGTTTCCGTAGAAGCCCCTCGGGGTACGCGATGGCCCAGTGATTAGCGTACTCGGTTGTCAAGCCTGCGTCGACCCCGGTAGGAGGGAGAGTGATGACATCGCCAGAGCCGAAAGCGGTGAACATTAACCACATCTGGCGAAGGACGCAAGGGTTCGTCTCCTCTCGGACAGTAGCGAATACCCTCTTCGGAATCCGTTGAAGGCACCCGAACTGTCTGGCAAACCGGGTTGGCACGTAGGGCTCGTAGATCACCTTCCCGTCGATCCGAGCCACGAGCACCCCGCCCCGCATGCTCAGGAAGTATTCGTGCTGCTCTAGCAGACCCTGCCCATTGTCGATCATATGGCCAACGGGAGTGGGGAACGGGCTGAAGTTGAAATTGGCGTGATTGCCAATCCGAATCCTCACGCCCTCCTCATTTAGGGTCATCGGAGCGACCCCCGCGATGTTCAGCAGGGAGGGTCGCAGGCCGTTGCCCGGAGGAATGACGGCGTTTGGAAACGTGTACCCACCGAGGTGAGCAGCCACCCAGCCGTGGAAGAATTGAAAGGGCCCACAGACCCTTCGTGGCGACCCCCCTCACGAGATGCGTCCCAGGATGGTGTACAGCTTAGCCAGCACTGGGACCCCGAGGTTGAATCTTTTGTTGGCGGCCATGGCGCCCGCCATCACCAGTGTCGCCGGGCGGACGCCCATCCTTGCGTCCCGCACTGGCAGGAGCCACCCACTCAGAAAGGTGGCCAGGAACGCCGCGTACCGGACATTTCGGTCCCGGGCCTCGATGACGCGGTACCCCCATGAGCAGTAGTCTCCCGTCTCCAGGACCCGCCAGTACGACCCATTCCGGCTCCTCTGAGCTGCGGTCGGGCACCGCTTCCCCCTGCCTGGCATCTTGACCGCTGGGTCATGCTCCAAGAACTGGCCAAACCACTCCTTGTAGTCTATGTCCTTGCGGAAGTCCTTGACCCCGAGCCTCTCTGTAGCCAGGTCCAGTAGATGCCATGTCAGGATGGGAGTTCGTGACCTATCGCCCCAGGTGTTCCTCGGAGGCAGGAACTCATCGTATTGGTAACCCTCCAGCAGGATACCTCCAATGCAGTGGATGTCCCAGAGACCGATGCTGACCTCCCCATGATGAAGATGGAAGGTGTTGGTATCCGGGGACCAGCGGGTGAACAGCTCCGGCCCGAGCTCGGGCTGCTGGTAGAAGTGGAACTGCGACGTCCACACCGCCTCAAACAGGCCGATGTACCGCAGTTCCTCCGCGAAGTGATCGCAGGTGTGGCATACCCAGAATTCCCAGGACCACTCACTGGTGAAATTTCCCCCAGACCGCAAGTCCCAGTCCTTCAGCCAGCCCCTGGTGTCGTCGGTGACACTCTGGCGATACGTGCTCGAGTAGAGGGCTGGAGAGTTCTCCGCAGTAGGATGACTCCCGGTAATGGTTCGCGTCCTCGGGTTCAAGACATAAACATTTAAGTTCCTGGTCTCCCTGGCACGATACCCATTGTTGGTGATGTTGTAGCGGGGAAGCTCGTCCTCCCGAGTCACCCAGGTCCGCGGCGCATCAACCTTGAACCCCGGCACCAGAACCTCATCCAGGATGTCGTAGTTCCAGAGTGGCAGGTTTTCCGACAGCGGATACGTCTTCTAGGCCGGCGTCAGCAAATCGAACAAGGATTGATTGTTGGAAACAATCTCCTTGGCTCCGTAGACCTCCTCGTTCGCCGCCATCTCAGCTCTGCGAATGGCGGCATCCCCCTCATTCACTTGATTCGCGGCCATCTCAGAAGCTCCGGGAGTCGTGTGGGTTAAGGGATGAGGCGTGCGGAATCGGAGGAGGCTGGTAGAGAAATTTGGGAGTTGGCGCGCAATCCTAGTGTACGGCGCGCAATTGGGAAGTCTGTCGCGTAAAACCCCGGGTGTTCGCGCAAGACAAGCCGAAATCCGGATGGGTTTGCGCGCCGAACGGGCAAATTTCGCGCCACCAATGGCAATTTCGCGCACGAGAGCTTGGAAGCTTATCACGCAGAAAGCCTGTGTACGGAACGCGAGACCCAGGGCCCCTATTTATAGGCGAGGCCGGGTGTCTGCGCCGCGCGGAAAGCACTTTGCGCGACCAAGGCAGCGAATTTCGCGCCCGACGCCCTTTTTGTGCGCCAAAGTCCCGCGCCGCCCAGGACTTCAGCATTCCGGCGTCTCCCTCGGAACCCGATCATTGTGACCTCTCGCCAATCAGATTCCGAGGGGGGGCTTTTGTAGACGCCGGAAAAGTCCGTTGCTCCTCAAACGAAGTTCCGAATGAGGAAAGCGATGTCATATTTGGAGTCAGAAGCATGTTTCGGAAGGCCCTAAGGCCTTGCGCGAAATATCGGAGGCCCGCGTGCAATATTGGATAGGCGCGCGCAATCCTTCCGGGATTCGCGCAATGGGCCGAGTCGGCGCGTAATTTTCCTCGCCCGATGCCCGTGCGCGACCCAATTGTGCGCCAGGTCCCTATTTCGCGCCCGAGCCGCGTTGCGCGCTCGCGAGCCTAATTGCGCGCCCGCACGCCAAATTGCGCGCCCGCGAGCCGAATTGCGTGCCCGAGGTTTCCTATAAATACAAGGCGACCCCCGGCGTTTTAGTGGTTGCCAGAATTCGAAGGGTCTCTCGTGCACGCAATCCCGCCCCCTCCGCGCGCAATGCCGATTTTCAGGTAACCTCCTTTATTTCGTGCAAGCAAGCCCCGGGGTTCTCCTTCGCGCGCAACCCCTTTGCCTTCTTTCCTTTGACCAACTCCTCACCCAAATTGTGCGCCCATGAGCCGAATTGCGCGCCCGGGGTTGCCTATAAATACAAGGTGACCCCCGACATTTTAGTGGTTGCCATAATTCGAAGGGTTGCTCGTGCGCGCAATCCCGTCCCCTCCGCGCGCAATGCCGATCTTCAGGTAACCTCCTTTATTTCGCGCAAGCAATCCCCAGGGTTCGCCTTCGCGCGCAACCCCTTTGGCTTCTTTCCTTTGACCAACTCCTCACCCAAAGGCCTTCGCGCGCAAAAGAAGCCTCTTGCGCGCAATTGCCCCCCGGGTGCGCGCAATCCAGCCCGATTGCGCGCACCCCCCCTTACTAAGTGGCCATTCGTTAAAGAATGGGCCATTGCCCCCGCGCGCTATCAGAGGCCCGGTGCGCGCAATCTATATTCCCCGCGTGCTATCAGAGGCCCGGTGCGCGCAATCTCCATCTTCCGCGCGCAAAGCGCTGGCCCAATTGCGCGCCAGCCCGCCCAATTGCGCGCCGACCCGCGGTATTGCGCGCCAAGCTCTTCTTTTGCGCGCAAACCGCCAGGGTCGCCCCCTTTGACCCCCTGAGGGTACCCTCCTGTGTGGCACCCGATGATCTTCATCTCGGGTGCCCACACCGTGCGTTGTCTTCCCGTGCGGCCCTCCAGGCTCGCGTGAAGTGACACGGACCCATTGGCGGCACCACCTCGTCCGCACTGCAGGACGTTAAACTGCCAAGCATCCATCGTCCTGCAGGACGCTAAACTGCACCTCGTCCGCGCTGCAGGACATTAAACTGCCAAGCATCCATCGTCCTCAACACACGACGTTAAACTGTACTTCGTCCCGCATGACGTTAAACTTCACTTCGTCCCGCACGATGTTAAACTGCATTCGTCCGCGCTGCAGGACGTTAAACTGCCAAGCATCCATCGTCCTCAACACACGACGTTAAACTGTACTTCGTCCGGAAAGATGTTAAACCATCTGCTTCGTCCTCAACACACGACGTTAAACTGTACTTCATCCGGCAAGATGTTAAACCGTCCGCTTCGTCCTCAACACACGACGTTAAACTGTACTTCGTCCGGCAAGACGTTAAACCGTCCGCATCACCCGATCTCGTGCCTCGCATGCAGGGTCCCCCCCGGTTTGGATGTGGCCCCCACCTGCTCGTCTCTGCAGGGATGTCGGGATTGCCCCTCTTTAGGGACGATTTATTGGAGTGGCCTTCGCCCACGGGGGTAGGGTATTACAAACCCCTAGTTTCTTGTGGGGGATTGCACATGTGTATCTCCATTGTGCTTCCCCACTGCTGAAGCTAGTAGGGGGCGTGACAGGGATCGAGGTGTCTCTCACCTTCGGCCCAAGTCCCTCTTCAACTGAGCTTTGCCGCACTCAGGTTGCCTCAGTGCGTAAGTCCGGACAGAATGAACTACGTGGACTTTCATCCCTGTCTCCTAAACAGGGTACGTAGGAAGCCTCCCTGAGGTTCAAGCCCACCACCTGGTCGTCCCGGTCGTATTCACGTCGGTTCGTCCATTAGTGGACCCCTCCCGGGTTCACATTCGCGTCGATTCACCTATGAATCTGCCCTTGTGGGGGACTGCACGTGTGTATCTCCATTGTGCTTCCCCACTGCCGAAGCCAGTAGGGGGCGTGACAGGGATCGAGGTGTCTTTCACCTTCAGCCCAAGTCCCTCTCCAACTGAGCTTTGCCGCATATGGGCCTCCTTAGAGTGTAAGCCCCAAACACCATCGTCCAGCAAGACGTTAAACTGTGATCCACCCACTTCGTGCGTGCTGGTCCGCTCCGCCCCACTTCGTGCGTGCCAGCAGCCTAGACCTCCTCGTGAGTCGGCTTGCCAGTGTCCAGCATGACGTGAAACTGTGATCCACCCGGCCGTTCCAGCCCCCTCCGTGCGAGGTGGTTCGGTTCAATCCTCTGCCCGGCAGCCTCGACCTCCTTGTGAGTCGGCTTGCCATCGTCCAGCATGACGTTAAACTTTATATCCGAACTACGCTAACTTTGATCCGCGCTAACGCACGGTACGTAGGAAGCCTCTACGGGGTCCAAGCTCTTCACTCCATCATCCATCCTGATCCTTACCCGGGCCGCCACATCCCGGTGGGGTCATGCCATTTCATTCCACTCCACTTCACTCGGGAAGCCTCCCATGTGATGGCCCCAGCGTCGAAGGTTCCCTGCAAGGGGTTCTGTCATCTGATCCACTCCTCGTGTTGATCAGTCCGATGTCGTCCCCGCTGGACGTTAAACTCGCGGCATACCCCGTGTTAAACATGGGAAGCTGAGGAAAACCTCAAGTAACGCAGTTCCCCGCACCCAGCGTGGGATGCCTCAGGCCATCACGCCTTCGAGAAGCCCTATTAGGGACGGAAGGCATACATGCAGAGTCGCAGTGTTAAGACACGCCCCCAACACCCAGAGCTACCCGGTCTCCTCACCACGGGTTGCTGCCCCGACCAGACTCCTTGGAGCGTCTGGGCGGAAGCAGCGTAATTAACCGGTGTCCATGAAGATATGGCGTCGGGAACGAGATTCACGAACATTCTTAAATCTATTAGGGAGATGCGGATTAGGCGACGAGTTCCGAGGAGACGTCCACGGAAGGAGGAGCCGACATCCCATCATCCCGGTTTCGATCAAGGAGCAGACGTCCCTGAATAAGGGACGGATGCCGACCGCCTTTGGAAAGTGGGACTGCGGGGCCACAAGTCACGCTCCCATCCCCTCGGGTCGACGGGCGCACGCGCGAACGCGTCCTGGCGGAACAGCATCGGAACAGAAACCCGACGCACATCCGCACCGAAACAATAGTTAATATATTTTTGTTTTTATTTAAAAAATTTGATGAGTAAATATTTATAATGAACCATTAGTGATCCTTTTTAGGTTTAGAGATTAATGTATTAACCATATTATATTTGGATAATAGTTATAGAGAAATAGAAAGATAGTTCACTCTTTTATTATCCTTCAGATCCTTTAAAAGTGTATCTTAGTGCTTTTAGAAACAATTTAAATTTTTTGAAATCGATTTCCAAAATTGAATGATGAATTAGAAATTAATCAAAGAAAAAAAGGATGTAAATTGTGTTTATGAAATAAAAATATGTCAATTAAGTGTATTTATTTTTATTCTTGGTCAATAAAATAACTCCTCAACATTAGTAAAATTATCTTAGACCAAAACTGTTATCCTAATACCTTCATTTTTTATGAGCCAATGGAATTTCAAATCACCATAGATTTATGGTTTTGAGACCCTCAACATTCCATTGACCATTATCTTGTGTGTGATAAATAACCTCAGTGACTCCCTATAATTATTTATACATTTCCTCCATGACCATATTTTCAATTTCACTAATGTTCTCTACTTAGAGACATTGTTTTATGTTATTATATGTAACCTTTTTTACTTATCATACTCTCTTATTAAGATGATAAATTATAAACTATTTTTCAATGTGTCTTATTCAAGAAGTTAATTTTGAAATATAAAACCCTATATTACTGAACTCATGATTAAATCTCCAGAATAAAATTTGATTAATGATGGGATAATGTAATGCCAATAAATTCTAATGTAAGAACACTGTATTGGATAATGTCTATGAAACGAAAAAAAATAAGAAAGGAAGATAACCTCTTGAGACTTTATGGTATATGTAATATTTTAAATAAATTTAATATATTATATATCTTTCAATGAACACAATACTATGTTATCTTACATCACACACAATAACGAGTTACTTCGATAGCATGTGTTACACACAAGATCGAGTTTAAACGAAAATAAATATATTATTAAAATATTATTATATTAAGATGTTAAATTATATGATATGAATATGATTAACTAATATATTAATATATATTATTCAATTCATTGTCTACCAATTAATTATAAATGAAAATATAAACCTGTTGAATATAAAGGGGTTATTTAAAAAAACAATTATTATGTGCCAAAAGTGTTTTAAAATAATAAATGAAATTAAATATTACTAGTGAATGATATTATTAAAACCTATATTTTATATATATAATAAAAAAAATTATATTCACCCAATATATTTGATAGGCATAAGATAATAATAAATCATGTTTTATGCTTAAAACATGTATTTTTAATAAATGGAATTTTTCACCATTTAATGGAGAAACTGTTTTAAAATATAAATTACACTTTCAAAAAATTAATACTTCAAATTAATCTTCAGTTTTTAAATTTTAATGTCAAAATTTCCTTTAGGGGAATTTTTGGTATTTTTCCGAGAAGTTTCATTTTTTGATGAATAGTGAAAAATATTAAATTTCATTTGAAAAATGCATATTCATAAAATAAATTTATATATATATATATATTATATTAATTTGGTTTTAAATTATATTTTTTCAATTATATATTAAATAATTCAATTTAGGTCATTGGAATAAATTCCATATTGAAATTGGGTGTAAAACAATTTCAATTTTCTGACCATTTTTACATTAAAAACATGTTTCTCATCCCGTTTGGAGGATTAAATTTAAATTAATTTATACCAATTATGTTATTGGAATTTTTAAAAATGGATTCCATTTTTTTAATAATTGTAATTAATAATTTCTAATAATTTAATCTTAGTTTTTGACTGAAAACATTAGTGAAAGTAATTAAAATTAATTACAATGATAAAGGTAAAATTAAGATTAACAAGGGACTAAACCTTAATCATAATGGAAAAAAGACCTATTCACATTTCCAATACCTATTTTATTCTCGTATATTGACCATATAATCCATTTTATATAATTGGGTTCCTTATTGGAGGAAAGTGTTGTCAGGGATACATCTAAATAGTATTTACCTTTTTATATTTACAAGAATGTCACTTCTCCACCACTATAAAAAGAAACTCAACCGTCCCACTTATTCCCACATCTCATGACATTAATCTCATACAAAACCTGAAATAAAAATCTCCCAACATACCTCCCTTAATCATAGAATCATAAATTTGGTAATAAAGACAACCAAGGAAGTCTTTTGGTATAAACCAAAAGGAGGTACCTGAATAAGGGGTAATGTTTTTCAACAATAACTTATGTTTCATTTAATTCACCAACCCATAAATTATTTTAATATATTTATTTTCTAATAACCTAATTAAATTAAATATTATGAAATGTATTTATGAAAATATTTATACCAACGCATTCATAAACATCAATCAAATCGAATATGTGACCATTGTTTGTGTGTACAACCGACTACTGCCACAAAAACTGATATCATTTTTTATTTCATTACCAACATTCAAGTTTAGAATAATGATTTATTTATAGACTATATATTATATTATTTATATTTATGATGTATTTAGGATTCTTAAATTTTCACATAAGACATTATTTTATATATTCCACTTTGTGAGAATACGATAACATTGTTTGTGGACATGTGAACTACGACCTCTTCAAAGTGACACAGTTCGTACACGATATACATGGAATGTATTAAGGATGGTATTAATAAAAATATGTGACATATATGTAATAAAAATGACATTGTAATTATAATATATATACATATATCATTTACTTTTATTTATTTTCAATATAATAATGAAATGGAAGTAGCATCCATGCTACGTACGACCTACCCTCTCCATGAATGGTGCATTTCATTTCCTAAATCCAAAATTTGTCGATTAAAATAAATACATATATACTAAAGATATACAATTTTGAAATCATGGTTTACATCCAATAGATTTTTAAATTATCATTGACGTATGAATAAAAAAATAAAAAGTCAAAACATACTGGAAAATGAGGAAATTGACACATGAAATAGTGAAAATAATGAAATATTATTAACAAATGGGAAATAAGATGTTATAAGAAGATAATATATGATGTTATAAATATTATAATGGTTATGGAAAAAGTTAGTTACATTTTGAGAACCATTATTATAAGGACCCAACCTTAAAACATTACATAATCTTGAATTAAATGAAAAATTATCATTGAGGATCTTTTCAGGTTTAGATTTTTAGAGAGTTAGGCCATAACTATTACATTGCAAAATATTACAAAGTAGACACTTCTACTCAGTTTCCATTTTTTAATAAAATAAAAAATCTTTAAAAAAAGAGTCATGTCTAGTTCCAGGTTTTAGACGGCATGACTTTCCTTGATCCCATCCTTGACCCTATTCCACTTTATGTCCTGTGAAAAACATTTAAAAAACATGGGATGAGCATAAAAAATCTCATTAAGGAAAACACAAATAAAGAAACTATTAGTTTTTCAAAACAACAAGTAAACCATGAATACATTAACATAAGTAATAAATTTCACCTTTATGAAGTAGTAAATATTCTTCACTGAATAAAAGATCACTACCTACCCTTTTGTAACCAAAAGATTACCCTTGTAAAGAACACATAACATATAAAGGTAACTTGGGACATAAACATACATAAATAGAAAAACCATATGGTCAACTTCCAGAAATATCACTAAATGGAATATCCTTACGGCCAACTTCCATACCCAATGCATTGGAGGTTATAAAGTAACCACCTGTCCTGGTTTTCACGGCACCACCCTTCATTTGGTTTATCACGTAACCACCCGTCGAATGTCCAAGTACCATTACAAAATCATAACACATAAAATATTGTAAATATAAACATTTCACTAATAACATTTAATTTGAAATAACAACAAATAATTTCAAGATATTGAAATAATAAATCCATTTCAAAAATCATTTTCAATACCAAATACCCAAAAAACAGAATAAGGGATTTCTTTTTCATTTCAGAAAACTAAAAGGCTTATAGGGGAATCCAAATAACGATTACGGTGGCGGAGAGGTCATTGTCTCCGTGTACATTAAAAAGAAACATTATTTTTGTCATTTAGTAAAAAAAATAATATAGAAAAGATTCCCTTTTGAATAAAATTCAAAGTCAAAGTGGTTTATACACCGTATAAAATAAGGTTTTTTATAAAACAAAATATGCCTCAATGAAAGGAGATTGAGATGAAGTCCCTTACGTCATGTTCAACTTGACTTGACCATTCTTTAATCTCCTGAATAATAAAATACAGTTAATTTATACTTGCTTATGAACCTTTTTCAATATTATTATTCCTTTTATATCACTTATTTCCATGTTTTAAACATTATGTAATCATTTAAGTTAATAATGTTTGTTTTGTCGATATTTGGTACTTAAGTCAAAAATGGACTTCTTATAATTACATGTTGTTCATGTGGTCAAAGGTTCATTATATACAGAATGATATTCATGATTTTTATATCATATATATCATATATATCCAGCATATACATGTATTTATAATAGTACATAACATTTAGAGGTAAGAAATGAAATGCACCGTTCATGGAGACGGTAAGTCGTACGTACGCATGAACGCTATTTCCATTTATATTTCATATTTAATGGAATTAAAACATAATGATACATAGCAGTATTATAATTTCAGTATAGTATCATATATAATATCATTAACGCCATCCTTTATATGTAACACATATGGTATTAACGAGTCATCTCACTTTGAGGGGGTAGTAGTCCGCACTTCCTCTAATGAGATTATCTTGTTTACCTATAATGGAAACCATAAAGGTATGATATAAAATATAAATAAAGAAGCATAATGTAAACATAAACATAATATATATCATATATAAAAATATTTTCATCTTAATGGCCACCATTAAAGGTGTTAAAAAACATTCAACAATCATCGTTTCTTGTGGCAGTAATTCGCCACCCACAGAAACAGTATGTTCTTTAACCATTAGACGGAGGTGTGTGTAAGTGTAAATAAAATACTTCTAATAAAAAAATACTATTATATTGAGGATACTGGTGTTGTTATGTAATAAAAGAATAAGAATGTTAGGGGGAGTGAAGAAGAAAAAATAAAAGAAAGAAACTCGAGAGAAGACATTACCTCTAAATCGGGTAACTCTTTTTGATTTGATCCAAAGGCTTCCTTGGGAAGACTTATGCCCAAAGTGAGGCTTCTAGGAGTAAGAGATGGATTTTGAGAGATAACATGTGCAAATTTGGTTGATCCAAGGGCTTGAGATGTGTGGGTAAGTGGGTAGAGGTGGGGGCCTTTTATAAGAGGGAGAAGGGGCACTCTTGGAAGGTCATGAAATGTTACTTTATTATGAAATGATTTTCGAATTTTATAGGTCTAACAATGATATATTTAAAGGATAAGGGGATAAGGGTTCGAAATACATCCATCCAATAGGTTTTCAACAGGTTTAAGTCTTATATTTTACCTTAGCTTTTCATTTTATTTAAATCGTTCAATAATGAGGTAATCACTGCATCATCATGGTGTCATAAATAAATTTATTTCTTTAATGTATAAAAATTATAAAAAAACTACCATGATGTAGGAAATATTTTTATCTCCACAATGACTATTTATAGTCTAAGAGATAATTTATGTAAACAAAATTAAAATTGTTTTACTTAGGTGATACATACTTTGGTTATATTCCCCATTCTTTAAAAATAATATGATAAAAGGTCACTATCACACTAAAGTGATTCCATGGGGTCCCAAGGTTGGAAAATGGCATCCCATGGTTGTCCATGACTCAAAAAAGAATATTTTAACAAAGTTTAGGGTCATTTTATAATATTATGATATTATTTTATTACCCTTAACTACCTGGTTACTAATTAATCACGACAATTAAAGATAATTACCATCATTACTATTCATAATGTCCAAAAACAAAAAGGTCTTAATTACATAATTTTTACCTTCTAATTCCAAATACGGAATTTGTTTTACCAAATTATAAATATATAAATTATAGTAATTAATTTAAAAATATTTCTCGTTGTCAAAACAAATAGCGTGTTTTTAAGAAACTATATCTATCAAAAGATTGATAATTGTTTATGTCCAATTTCAAAGTGAAATTAATTATAATGACCACCATTGGATTAAATGGTAATAATATATTCTAATTACACTTTAAAAGCAATTAAAAATATAATCTAACCATATAATTAAATTATATGAAAAAGCAGCTTTGAAGTAAAATGCAGTATTTTTCACTATTCATTAAAAAAATGAACATTGTTAGAAAAAAACCAAAAATTTATCCAAAGTAAATTTCAATGTCCCAATTTTAAAGAATAAGTTTATTTTAACAAACAGAGCTTAGAAAATTTTCAAGAGATAGATTTAAAAATGGTTCTCCATCAAAAGGCGGTAAAACAATCTTTTAAAAATATTAGAGTATTTTATGCTTAAGATTGGATTTATTCTCATTTTAAGCCCCTAAAACACTATCTAATTCATAAATAGACGTAGATATGAAAATATATTATTCTTTACTTACTTGGGATGTTACATCCTTCCCCCCTTTAGGAAATTCTGTCCCCGCAATTTATTTACTTATCGAATAAGTGGGGGTATTTATCCCTCATTGCATTTTCAGATTCTCATGTTGCCTCTTCAATAATATGGTTTTTTCACAAAACCATCACCTGATTAACTAACTTGTTCCGCAAAACTTTCTCTCTACGGTCAAGAATATGGACTGGTTGTTCCTCATAAGAGAGATTCTCTTCCAACTGAACTAAGTCTAGGCTCAAAACTTGAGATGGATCTGGCATATACTTTCTCAACATTGAAACATGAAAAACATTGTATACCTGGGACAAACTTGGAGGTAATTCCAATCTATAAGAGACTGATCCAACTTTATCTAGGATTTCATAAGGTCTAATAAACCTCAGACTCAACTTTCCTTTCTTTCCAAAACGCATCACACTTTTCCATGTAGATACTTTGAGAAAAACATGATCACCTACCTCAAAAGAAAGATCCTTCCTCCGGTTATCCGCATAATGTTTCTTCCCACTCTGAGCTATTCTCATGCGCTTTTGAATCAACTGAGCTTTTTCTACCATCTCTTCTACCAATTCTGGTCCCATCAGCTTCATTTCCCCTACTTCATCCCGAAAATTTTGAGTTCGACACCATTTACCGTATAATGCCTCAAACAGAGCCATCTATATACTGGAATGAAAACTGTTATTATAAGAAAATTTAACCAAAGAATGATGTTGGTCCTAAATTCCCTGGTAATCCATCATTCAAGAACGTAACATATCTTCCAAGGTCTGAATTATTCGTTATGACTTCCCATATGATTGCGGATGAAAAGCAGTACGAAAATTTAATTTAGTACCCAAAGACTTCTGAAGGCCTTTCCAAATGTTAAAAGTAAACCTGGGATCATGATCAGATACAATGGAGAGGGTAACTCCATGTAACTTGGATATATCTTTAACATACAATCGAGAAAGTTGAACTAGAGAGAATGTATCTCAGATAGGAAGGAAATGAGAAGATTTAGTCAATCGATCAACAATAACCCATATTGCATTATTACCATGAGATTTCTTTGGTAATCTCACAAAGAAGTCCATGGATATATTTTTCCATTTCCACTCTGGTACCGGTAAAGACTAAAGCGTCCCTTTTGGTAACTGTCGCTCTGCTTTAACCTACTGATAAGTCAAACACTTCACAGTAAAATCAGCAATATCTCTTTTCATTCCATCTCACCAGTAATACTTCTGAAAATCTCTATACATCTTAGTACTGCTAGGATGAACTGAAAACAGGGAACTATAATCCTCACATAACAACTCATTCTTCAACTGTGAAACACAAGGCACACACAATCTCTTCCCAAATCTCAAAACACAATCATTATCAATGTTGAATTCAGGTAACATACTCTTCTGAACCATCTCTACCTTTTTCTACAACTCACTGTCTTTCTTCTACGCTTGCTTAATTCTGTCTGATAGGGATGATCTCACTAACACCTGAAACAAAATAGAATAAATTCCTGCACCAACAACTTCTATGCCAAAGTTTATCAAATAAAAAACTAAAGGATCTCATTCCAAAGGTATCATGGTTAATAAAGCATTACTTTTTTTACTCAAAGCATCAGCCACTTTATTTTCTTTTCCCAAATGGTAATGAATTGTACAATCGTAATCCTTGATTAATTCCAACCATATCCTTTGTCTCATGTTCAATTCTTTCTAAGTGAATATATACTTTAAACTTTTGTGATCAGTATATATTTCACAATTTACACCATACTAATGATTCCTCCAAATTTTTAAAGCGAAAACAACAACATATAATTCCTAATCATGTGTAGGGTAATTTATCTTATGGGTTTTCAACTAATGTGAAGCATAAGAAATTACCTGACCATTCTGCATTAGAATGCAACCAAGTCCTTTCAATGAAGCATCACTTTATATAACAAACTCACAATTTCTGGAAGGTAGTTCAAATACTGGAGCATTCACCAATATTCTTTTCAATTCCTAAAAACAATCATCATATTCTTTTGTCCACATAAACTTAACACCCTTCCGAGTTATCTTAGTCAATGGGCTGGACAACCGTGCAAAATTTTTAACAAACCTTCGATAATAGCCTGCCAAAACAAGAAAACTACGAATCTTAGTTACATTTGTGGGTTTTTTCCATTCTTCAACAACCATTTTTTTTAAAGGATCAACAGTTATTCCATCTTTTGAAACAATGTGACCAAGGAAAGAAAATTTTTGTAACCAAAACTCACACTTGCTGAATTTTCCATACAGTTTATTTTATTTTAAGGTTTGAAAAATAACCCTTAAATGACTTTCATGCTCCTCTTTACTTTTAGAAAACACCAAAATGTCACAAATAAAAAAAACCACAAACTTATCCAAGAACTCATGGAAAATTCTATTCATAAGGTCCATGAATACAGCAGGTGCATTGGTTAACCCAAAAGGCATAACTACAAATTCATAATGGCCACATCTAGTATGAAACGTGGTCTTCAGAATATCTTCTTCCTTTACCTTAAACTGATGGTACCCCAGCCTCAAGTCAATCTTTGAAAAATACTAAGCTCCCTAGAGCAGATCAAACAAATCATCAATATGAGGAAAATGATACTTGTTCTTAACATTGATGTTATTCAATTCTCTATAATCAATGCAAAGTCTCATTGAACCATCTTTATTTTTAACAAACAAGATAGTATCACCCCATGGTGATGTGCTAGGTCGAATAAAACCTTTATCTAATAACTTTTGCAATTGCTTCATTAACTCTAAAAGTTCAACTTGAGTCATTCGATAAGGGGGTTTTGAAATTGTCTTAGAATCAAGAACTAAGTCAATAGTAAATTCAACTTCCTGATCATGTATAATACCAAGAAACTCATCAGGAAAAACATCAAGATACTCATTTACCACTATCACATCATTAATCTGAACAATTCTATTGTTTTCAACAATATGTGCAAGGTAACATTCATTTCCATCATTTACTAGATTCTCAACTTCCTAATATGTTATCAAAAGAAAGGGTTCATTCTTGTACACAAATTAAAAATATTTCTGAAAAGAAACCTCTTTAGCTCTGCATTCAATCATATCATGATAAATAGAAAGCCAATCCATGACCAAAATAACATCAAACTATACTAGAGGAAAAACAATAAGGTTTGCTAGTAGATTCTTTCCACACACAAGGATATGAAGGTTCTTATAATTTCTTTTTGTCTCAATGTTTCCCCCTAGTGTTTTTACCATAAGTTTAGGATTCATATCTTATGATGGAATTCCAAATTTACTAGAAAACTTCTTAGAAATGAATGAATGTGTAGACCCTGAATCAAATAACACATTGGCGTAATCTGAACAAACAAACAGTGTACTTGATACTACTTTATTCGATGGACCAACATCTGCTGAAGTAGTTGAAAAGGATTTCAGCACCCCTTTCTGCTTGTAGTCTGGCTGCTTTCCCTCAGCTGAGTTCTTCGTTAGACACTCATTTGCATAATAAACCATTTCATTACACTTAAAACATATTACTGCAGGCTTTTCATTGCCTGCTTGATCATCTTCCTTACAGTTATGAGAAATATGACCAGACTTACCACACTAAAAGCACTTTTCAGACTTGGATAATCATTCTATAGGATGCATTTTACCACACTTCTCACAAGATGGATATTTGGATTTCTTACCTCCTTGCTTCTTTGATGAACTCTTACCCTTTTCTTGCCAACTAGACCTCTTATTATGTTGTTTTTCAAAGAATACCTGATCATCGGCAAACTCAATTTCCACCTTCCCCGCACATCGAACAAGTTTTTCACAACTTTTGAACTCACGAGAAGCTAAATCCCTTTGATACTTTGGCTTTAACTTTGAGTAAAAATGGTTGATTTTACTATCATGATCTTGTATGAAATTTGGAGAAAACCTTTACATTCGAGTGAACTTTGCTTCATAAGCATCCACTGAGTCATCCTCCTGCCTAAATTTGACCATAATGTAAAAAATATTTTTGGATAATCATTTAATATAATTCTAACTCCTAAAGTTAACTAAACCGACCTTTGATACAAACTATAAGGACCCAACCTTAAAACATTACATAATATTGAATTAAATGAATAATTCATATTGAGTATCTTTTCAGGTTTAGAGTTTTAGAAAGTTAGTCCATAACTATTACATAGCAAAATATTACAAAGTAGACACTTTTACTCAGTTTCTATTTTTTTCATAAAATAAAAACTCTTAAAAAAAAGTGTCATGTCTAGTTCCATGTTTTAGACGGCATGAATTTCCTTGATCCCATATTTGACCCTATTCCACTTTATGTCCTATGAAAAACATTTAAAACACTTGGGATGAGCATAAAAATCTTAGTAAGGAAAACACAAATAAGGAAACTATTAGTTTTTCAAAACAAAAAGTAAACCATGAATACTTTAACATAAGTAACATGTTTCACATTTATGAAGTAGTAAATACTCTTCACTGAATAAAATATCACTAATTACCCTTTTGTAACCAAAATATTACCCATATAAAGAACACATAACATATAAAGGTTACTTGGGACATAAACATACATAAATGGAATAACCATACGATCAACTTCCACACATATCACTAAATGGAATATCCATACGGCCAACTTCCATACCCAATGAATTGGAAGTTATAATGTAACCACTTGTCCTGGTTTTCACACACCAACCGTCATTTGGTTTATCACGTAACCACCTGTCGAATGTCCAAGTACCATTATAAAATCAAAACACATAAAATATTGCAAATGTAAACATTTCACTAATAACATTTAATTTTAAATAACAAGAAATAATTTCAAGATATTGAAATAATAAATCCATTTCAAAAACCATTTTCAATACCAAACACCCAAAAAAATAGAATAAGGGATTTCTTTTTCATTTTATAAAACATTAAGGCTTATAGAGGAAGCCAAATAATGATTATGGAGGGGGGAGGTCATTGTCATCACGTACGTTAAAAAGAAACATTCATTTTGTCATTTATTAATGTACTTCGTAGATAAAAGATTCCTTTTGAACAAAATTCAAAGTCAAAGTGGTTTATACACTGTATAAAAGAATTTTTTTTATAAAACAAAATATGCCTCGATGAAAGGAGATTGAGACGAAGTCCCTTACCTCATGTATGACTTGACTTGATCATTATTTAATCTACTAAATAATAAACTAAAGTTAATTTCTATTTGATTAAGAACCTTTTTCAAGTTTATTATTCCTTTTATATCACTTATTTCCAAGTTATAAACATTATGTAATCATTTAAGTTAATAATGTTCGTTTTGTTGATATTTGGTACTTAAGTCAAAAATGGACTTCTTATAATTACATATTGTTCATGTGGTCAAAGGTTCAATATATCCAGAATTATATTAATGATTTGGATATCATATATATCATATATATCCATCATATACATGTATTTATGATAGTACATAACATTTTGAGGTAAGAAATGAAATGCATCGTTCATAGAGACGGTAAGTCGTATGTTTGCATGAACGCTACTTCCATTTCTATTTCATATTTAATGGAAGTAAAACATAATGATACATAGTATTATAATAATTCCTGTATATTATAATATATAATATCATTAACTCCATCCTTTATGTGTACCACATATGGTATTAACGAGTCATATCACTTTGAGGGGGCGGTAGTCCGCACTTCCTCTAATGAGATTATCGTGTTTACCTATAATGGAAACCGTAAAGGTATGATATAAAAGAAAAATACAGAAGCATAAATTAAACATAAAAATAATATATATCATATATAAAAATAGTTTCATATTAATGGCCACCATGAAAGGTGTTAAAAGAATATTGAACAATCATCTTTTCGTGAGGCAGTAATTCTCCACCCACAGAAACAGTACGTTCCTTAACCATTAGATGGAGGTTTGTGTAAGTGTAAATCAAATACTTCTCATAAACACATACTAGTATATTGATGATACTAGTATTGTTATGGAATCAAAGAATTAGAATTTTAGGGGGAGTGAAGAAGGAAAAATAAAAGAAAGAAACTCGAGAGAAGACATTACCTCTAAATCAGGTAACTCTTTTTGATTTGAGCCAAAGGATTCCTTGGGAAGACTTCTACCCAAAGTGAGGCTTCTAGGAGTAAGATAGGGATTTGTAGAGATAATATGAGCATATTTTGGACGAGATAAGGTCTTGAGAGGTGTGGGTAAGGGGGTAGAGGTGGGGGCCTTTTGTAAGAGGGAGGAGGGTCACTCTTGGAAGGTCATGAAATGTTACTTTATTATGAAATGATTTTAGGATTTTCAATGTCCCACAATGATATATTTCGAGGATAAGGTGATAAGGGTTCGAAATACACACATACAATAGGTTTTTAACAAGTTTAAGTCATAGATTTTATCTTATCTTTTAATTTTATTTAAATCGTTCATTAATGAGGTAATCACTACATCATCATGGTGTCATAAATAAATTTATTTATTTAATGTCTAAAAAGTATAAAACAAATACCATGATGTAGGAAATATTTTTATATTTCCAATGACTATTTATACTCTAATAGATCATTTTTTAAACAAAATTAAAATTGTTTTACTTTGGTGATACATACTTTGTTTATATTTCCCTTTCTTTAAAAATAATATGATAAAATGTCACAATCACACTAAAGTGATTTCATGGGGTCCCAAGGTTGGAACAAGGAATCCCATGGTCAGACATGACTCAACAAAAAATATTTGGACACACTTTGAGGTTATTTTATATTATTATGATAGTATTTTATTACCCTTAACTACCCAGTTACTAATTAATCATGAGAATTAAAGATAATTATCATCGTTACTATTCATAATGTCCAAAAACAAAAAGGTATTAATTTTATAATTTGGACCTTATAATTCCAAATATGGAATCCATTTTACCAAATTCTAAACACAGAAATTGCAGTAATAAATTTAAAAATATTTCTCGTTGTCAAAACAAATAGCGTGTTTTTAAAAACAGTATCTATCAAAAGATTGATAATTGTTTATGTACAATTTAGAATTGAAATTAATTATAATGACCACCATTGGATTAAATGGTAAAAATATATTCTAATTACACTTTAAAAAAAATTAAAAAGATAATCTAACCATATAATTAAATTATTTGAAAAAGCAGTTTTGAAGTAAAATGTTGTATTTTTCACTATTCATTAAAAAATGAACATTATCAGAAAAATACCAAAAAATTATCCAAAGTAAATTTCAATGTCCCAATTATAAAGAATGAGTTTATTTTGACAAATAAAACTTATAAAAGTGTCAAAATATAGATTTAAAAATGGATCAACATCAAAAGGTGGTAAAACAATCTTTTATAAATATTAGAGTATTCTGTGCTTAAGATTGGATTTATTCTCATTTTAAGCCTCTAAAACACTATATAATTCATAAATAAACATATATATGAAATTATATTATTCTTTACTTACTTGTGATGTTACAATTATACAAGAGTTTAAATAGAACACAACTAAAAGGAAGTATAAGATAAGGGATTCTTGTCTCACTTTTCATTCCTTGAGGCATACCCCATTTTCAAAACATTTTTATTATTATGGTGAATATACATCCAATTTCATATTTTATATTATGAATAAATTTATCTTCATGTTATTTATAGTTTCATTTAAAATTATTTCTTTCATGGGGATTATAATTCAAAAGTTACCAAGTAGTAAGGGATTTCATATCAATTTCATTTCATTGTGGAATATTTTAATGTTATAAACCTAGTTTGTTTAATATGGCTCATACAATACCCTTTTGAAATCAAATATCATTAATAATTATTTCTTCTTGGTATTTTTATTTTCAATTTGAATTATTTCATCTATGGGGATTTGAGCTTAAATTTTCCAAGTGGTAAATAAATTTCATAATTCAATTCCTTTTCATTGAGTTATATTAATTCATTATTGTCATTAATAATATTTGATTATGTGTACAATTAATTTCAATATATATATATATATTGATTTATTTAAATTTATTATATTTGGATTTACATTTTATACACATAATTAAATCATTTATTAATTCTCACTTCAACATTATGATTATTTTAAGGGTTTATATCATAATCTTATTCTAATCAAGTATATTTATTCATGAAATTCCATTAAAGTAATTTTTATTATCATTGTATAAAAACACATTTATTTTATTATTCTATAATTATTCATCACTAATTTTCAGTTATTTTACCATTTTTCAAATCTTTGGTTCTCCAAATGTAGTTTATTTTTTTTAAGAAAACCAAACCTTTTTCTCTCTTTAGTCGGAGGGAAAAAAATTTCTTCAAAAAGAAATATTTTGTAAAAATGTTTTGAAAAATGATTTTAACTATTACCAAATGATTTATTAATGAAATTTTTACCCCTTATCACTTTTAAAAATGTTTTCATACGAATCTTCTTTTTTCTTTCAAAATAAGGCACTTTTTGATCCTTTTTACCTTATAAAAGGAATGTTCCTTTAAAATTTTAAGGCGTGTATGGAATTTCCCACATTTGTTTACTTGAAGCTTACATTACTAGTTTAAATGGTTCATTTTTAAAGTAAATGTTCTTTTAAAAATATTTATCAAATAAAATGATTTCAAAATATTTTTCCATATGAAAAGGTGATTTTATTGAATAGTATTTTTATAGGATATTTTTATAGTATTTCCATTCATCGGAGAAAAAACCCCATTTAATTTTACCCCAATTGGAATATATAGTATTGATACAACCATTTTTCTTCCAATGTATGTTTTTTGGTTTATTTCACTATAGATAATATCGATACTCACTTCCTTTATTCAATTTTGTAGTCCCCTTTAAATATTTACTTTTAGGAGATCATTATAAATTGAGTATCCTTTAAATATATATATCATTTATCATAGATATGGTCATTCCTAAAAATATATACCATTTTTACATATAGTAATTACTTTGATAGTTATTTTATTATTAGGGGAAATATTTATAAATATACATTCTTTACTCATCACTGATATTTTATAAGTCACATTGTTCATTATTTAAATCAATTATTTGATATATGAGTAATTATTTGGACATGTACCACCTAGGTTGGGGAATATTGGATATAATCACCTCTATGCATTGGTAGTCTCATTGGATGAAATCAGTCGGTGATAAACCCTACATGTTTTTTCCTTGTAGAACAAATAGGTTTCTACCCACATACTTAAACTATCTTGAGGATAGATCTTGACAGTATCGTTGATTGTAAAGATACATGATGTCCACTAATTAATAATTTCATTCATTCAGATTCAATATTATTATCTATCAGAAATTCACTATGATAGAAATCTATAGAAACATTTGATTCTCTGTTTATTGGTTAAATGGCATGTGTTTTTATTTTCATAAATTTCCATATATATTATGAATTATAAAGAAATTTTATGGTATAATTATTCAGTTATTTACCTTTCTATAATATTTACTCACACCCTATAAATTTATTTATTACATGGAATTTGTCTTCAGTTATTTATCTTTCCATATTGTTTACAGATTCCCTCTCAGTTAATTGATTGTAGGGAAAGTGTGTTCATTTATTACCATTACATATTGATTATTCTAATTGATTCATTATTTATTCTTTTATACTTAACCAATACCAATAATTTTTTATTACCCTTATTTTTTCCCTTCCCCATGAATCCAATATATGTGATAAGAAAGAAATTAAAGGATATATTAAGTGGGAATAATTTTATTCTTGAAAAAAACATTTATGTTTTAATTATTGTATTCAATTATAATGTAAGACTCATGTATATATCTAGTTTAATAAAACATCTAAACTCTTAAGTCCTTCTATATTTGGTTACTTTTAATCATGCAATTGTAATGGTGGGAAATGCGAGCTTCAAGTTTCTTGGGTCATGGTGCTACAATCTGAGTTCAAACATTACTATTTTTCATTTCACCACATTAAAAAAAGAAATGTTTTATTTAGGTTTTGTTTGTGAAGATTACTAAAGGATATAATTTTTATGGGAGGTGTTTAAGATCTTTCAACAAATTAGAATATTTTGTAACTAGTCTTCAATAACACTAAATAATTATAGTCTGTAGGTATGTGATTTCATAATGTATTGATGATTCATAAAAAAGGATGTCATATCCATGTATAAAAATCCTAAATCAATATATTACACTCCTAATGGTTATGATAAATATCTATATGAGGAACTTACTAATAAATATTTGTGGCTTTCTTCCCATTCTGACGATATATGTTGTGACACACATATCATTTATCCTAAACCCATTCACAATAAAACATTTAAAATTACATCAACTTGTATCTATAATTAGGTCGGGTCCTTCCTCCATATCATAGAAATAAATTTCTATGTTACATCTATAGATAAACCCAATGTTAAATTGAATATCCATATCGTAGTGATAATACTATAAACTACACAACACCCATGTCTTGATCACATGACTTTAAATTGTGAGGTGGATATCCACTTGGAATGATTCAGAACTGATAATGATTTTATATTCCACTTTAGGCTTATTTATTCTTATATAAGAGATTAATATATATATAATTCTTTATCACATGGTTGGTTCACAATTTAGAATAAAAATTCCCTTTTCATCGTATACGAACCAAATTTATGTTCTGATTTTCTTATAACGAACAATATATAGCGTGATTATTAATCTAATGAGAGAATAAGTGATGCATTGATCCCTTATTTTAGGCCCAACTATAAAATAATAATAAATTCCCCTTATTCTTCATGTAAGGTTATCCCATTTATATACCCAAGATCCAAAACTATTCCCTTAACGAACATATGAGAATGAAATATGTGGGGGAATTATTTACAATACTACTTAGGGATTGATTCCAATTCCAATTAGATATGTAGTTAAACCAGGTTACCTTATATGAGGCCCAACTTTAGAAGAAAAAAACTCCATCCTTCAAACATACAAACCAAATCTATGAAAGGAGATACCTACAAAGAATAATGGAACAATTTTAACTTGAAATATTTTTTCAGTATGGAGATGATTTTTTTAAATCCTCTAGTTAAGGTTCATATAATATTAAATTTTTTATTTATCCCAAAAAATAAAACACAATTACTAGTTCATTTTTCTTGATAGATTTGTTGGTCCCTCTTATGTGATCCATATGTCCCTTAAAATGAAATAAATATCCAAGGCTCCAATTTCATTATTTTTATGAATTTGAACCAAGAACCCTAAAAAATATGAATCGCATAATTTGGATTTTTATAGTGATATCTATGATCAAAATAACAAAATTCATAGTGATTAGATGAATTTTAAGACTACTATTTATAAATATCTATGTTCAAACATGAACATTGATTGAAAATTGTGCATTTTTTAGTGAAAAGTGATAATGGGAATGATTATAAATCATAAATAAATATATAATATCGAATTTCTTCATAAACTAAATTAAATACCATAGGAAAGGGAAAGGAAAATATTTTTTCCATGTAACTGATAAGTGGAACTCAATTAAACAACCCCCATTCTATTAATTATAAACCTAAAACCATTAAGAAAATTACCCTACCTTTTCCAACTAATTTAGAGAGTATTGAAGAAAACCCAACACCTATTCAGCCTAATAAAAACTCAATAAATATTGTGAAATAAAAACCAATGTCTAAAAAAGATGTGTTTCTTAAGAAAATACAGTGATGGGAGGATAATGATAAGACCTTATGGTTCTCAAAATGGTGATAAGTATGACCAATATATACCTAAACCACCACTTACTTACCCTAATATAATCCCTCCAATAAATAATAATATTAGGAGTGAATTGGAAAATTATATTTCATAGAGTTTGGTAAATTTCAAGTTAACATTACAGTGTTATATTTTTTAAAATAGATTCTCAAATATGCTAAATTTCATAATTATATATTCTCTTAGAAAAATAAATTAAAGGGAGGAGAGAATTTGAACCTTGGGAGTAATTTTTCATCCATGACTCAACATTATCTCTATATAAAATGAAAATATCTAAGAATATTCACCATTTTATGCACTATATAGGAATTTGAATTCCGATATTTTATGTTAGATTTAATAGATTCCAAAAAAGTGATTCTTTATTATTTTTACTCTACTTTATAGGTTGGAGAACTAAAACCTATAGGAATTTTAATTCAATTGTCTAATCGAAGAATAGTTAAACCTAATTGAGACATTAAACATGTATTGTTTTAAGTAAGGGATATAGTTTTACCTATTGATTTTCATGTTTTAGACATGGTAGATTATATATTTAGCACAAATTAACCTTTTATTTTAGTAAAACAATTTATTAAAACTATTAAAGAAATTATAAATTTCCCCAAGGGTACCATATCAGTTTAAATTAGAAAGAAAATGGTAAATTTTAACATTTTTGAATCTTTGAGATATATAATGGAGGACCACTCATACCACAAATTCAATATTAATGATTGATTATTCACTTTTTTATTTAAGTATTTCAAAAGTAATAAACCACCATTTGATTCATCTGAAAATGAAATTTTTTCCATTTTTGAACATTATTTTGAAGTTTGTGAAATATTCCATGTGAAGAGAAATTAAGCGCTAAAACTATTTTATAAAATCCATTTAAAAATAGTGATTAATTTTTTTATCCCATTTAAGATGTTTAAAACATTATATATGATGAACCTTCTCACTATATTATTGAATAATCTGACAAATTTTCAATTCAACTAAGTGATGAGTGTTTTAAAAATATTGACATGGATGATTGTGGTTCATATCTTGAATATTTTTCTGAATATATAATTTGTTCTAAAAATGAAACTTTTTAACATCCTAAAACTTTATTTACTACTGCTATAGATTCAAAAACTTCTTGTTTTGGGATTGTATTAAGAGATTATTTAGATTCCATTGAGTCTATAAAATCTTCTTTTACTAGTGAAAACAGTCAACCTATGTTAGAACTGAAACCTATTCTTGAGGAAATAAAATATTCATTTTTAGAATAGAATTAGATATTTTCTTTTATAATTGAAAAATGGATGTCCATAGACCAATAAAATAAAATTTTAACTTTCCTTATAGAAACAAATAAATCTATAGGATAGACCCTAGTTGACCTACCAAGAGTTAGTCCTTCAGTGTGTATACATACAATCTTGTTGGAGGTTGATGAAAATATTATTTGGTAGTTTCAAAAGAGGTAATATCCTATACAATTAGAGTTCAATAAAAAAATAAAATAATTTGATGGAATCTGGAATAATTATTATGATATTTAATATCCAATAGGCTAGTTCAATCTAAATTGTTCCTAAAAAGAGTAGCTTTACTATTTGAAAGAATGAATTTAGGGAACTTTTCCTTGTAAGACTCTTAAAAAAATAGAGTGTGTTCATAGATTATAGGAAACACTACATTAATATAATAAAATATCACTTCCCTTTTTCATTCCTTGAAAAAATTCTTAATAGAATTTTAGGGGAATCTGGTTACTATTTTTTGGATGGTTTCTCAGGATATTTTCATATTCAAATTTCCCCTAGAGATCAAGAAAAACCCACCATTACCAATCATTTTCCTACTTTTTCTTATATTATAATGCTTTTTGAGTTGTGTAATCCTCATAGAACCTTTCCAAGGTGTAAGATTAGTATTTTTAATGAGTTTATAGAGGATTATATAGAGGTTTGTAAGGATGATTTCTCTATGTATGGATCATGTTTTGAGAGTTTTTGGAAGAGTATTATTGTTTTCCTCAAACAAATCATTGAGAAAAACCTTATTCTTAACTTTGAAAATTTTCATTTTATGGTAAATATAGAAACTATGTTAGGATACATAGTGTCTAAGGATGGAATCAAAGTTGATCAATTCATGACTAATATCATTTCTTCATTGGCATACCCAAAAATAGTAATAGATATAAGAACTTTCCTTGGCTATGTTGGCTTCTATAGGAGATAAAATATTTTAGCGAGATAGACCTAACTTTGTCCAAATTACTATAAAAAGAGTCTTAATTTGTCTTTGATGAAGATTTTAAAGAAAAATTTAGGTATCTAAAATATAATTTAGTATTGTTACCTGTTATTTAGATATCTAGATGGAATTTACCATTTGAATTAATGAATGATACATCAAATTTTTCTCTTGGGATTTTTTTGAGTCAAAGAATGGAAAGAAAATTGCATGTCATGACTTATTAATCCAAGACTCTATATTTATCACAAGGTAATTACACAACCACTAAAAAGTATTTTCCATAATTTTTTTTCTCTGTATGAGTTAATAAGTTATTTTTTAGGATCCAAATTTATTTTATTAACTGACTATTCTTCCATATTAATTTTGAAAAGGAATCATGAAGAAAAACCAAGGCCATTGTAATGGGATTTTTTATTATATTAATTTGATATAGAAATAAATTATGTTAATGGTAGTGAGAATTTATTATTTTACCATTTGATTAGAATGATAATTATTTTAAGTGAAAATAATAAGATTTATCTATCAATTAGGGAAACATTTCCTGATGAGAAACTTCATGTGATTGAGAATTTTAGACCATGGTTTGATGACCTTATTAATTACTTGTCTTCCAATGAAGTATCTCATTGGTTTTTAACCCAAATATTTTCCATGTTATTGAGTAAATTAAGGAATTAAATATTTTATGACACTTATTTGGGGAACCTTATAAGTGATTAGATCATTAGGATATGCATTCTATATTATTAGATATAATCAGTGCCAAAAAAATCCATAATTTGAGTTGGGGTGGACACTCTGGACTATAAATTACTACTAGGAAAGGTCTTCAATAAAGTTTATTTTGGCCTACCATTTTCAAGTATGTTTTTTGAATACTTTCAAACTTGAAAAATCTTCCATATTCAAGGAAATATTTCCAAAATAAATGAGATTCCACAACAACCTTTTTTATGTATTTGATATTTGGGGAATGGATTTCATGGGCCCATTTCTTAATTATTTTGGATACCTTTTTATTTTACTTATTGTGGACTATTAATATAAATGGGGGGAATTTATACATACTATAATTGATAATTTCAATCTAGTTAAAAAAAATTTTAAGACCCAACCTTCTTTGTAAGTTAGGACTACCAAGATTTTTCATCATTAATCAAGGAACTCACTTTTTCAATAGGACTTTAGAATATGCTTTGAGGAAATATGGAGTTCATACTAAGGTTTATATACATTATCATCCTCAAAAAAATTCCATGATTGAAGTATAAAATGGAAATATCAAACACATACTTGAGAAAATTGTTCATCTAAATAGAAAGGATTGGAGTTTGAGATTAGATGATTATCTTTAGGATTATAAAGTGATTTTAAAACTCTAATTATAATTCCACAATTTAGGTTTTTGTATAGAAGATGTTGTTATTTACCTATGGAGTTATAATAAAAATCATTTTAATATATCAATATATTCAACTTGAATCCATTTGAAGTTAGAAAAGAAATAAAATCCCTCTTTCATGAACCCCTTGGAGATGAGGTTCTTCTTCAATCTACTAAATATATATGAGGAAAATTTTTCCTTATCATTTTTTTTGTTTTGTGATTATAATTACTATTTTCAAATTTTCAAATTAATTATTTCACAATGAATACATTTTATAAAATAAGTGTGGGGGGGAGGATAACCCTTTGTTATCATATGATTTTTTGTGTTTTCATTTCATTTTTAATTTTTATCTTTCATTCTTGTGTGTTTAATTTTTATTTTTTATGCGATATTGTCACATTTTGGGATAAAAATGAATACCTTTACAAGATTTGTAATCTATGAAAATTTGTGAACTAGTTTAAACCATGAAACAAATCTTATATTAATGTTGAAATAAAATTTGTTTTAGGATAAAATGTTAGTAAATTCATGAAAATACCATTGATTTTTTAATCTCATGACATGAATTACTATCCAATATTGAAATCAATTACATATAAGACTTCTAAACCATTTTTACATCTTATTTATAATAACCTCGTTTCTTGAGAGATCTTACCCATGCTTGATTAACCATAATTTTATATGTTTTATATCAAAAATTAAATATCATTGAGGTAATTGTGTTGAAAATTATTGAGGTGTTCTTTTGGTCTAAGAAGTCCTATTTTATATAATTAAATCACTATTCTAGCTTATCCTTTACATATTACCTTTATTAGCCCCAAGTATCCATGAGTAACCATGTTAGGAAGTAAAATCACAACCCTAAAATCCTTTCCCAACCTACTCCAAAAGTAATTTCATAATCCTAGTTGAAATCAAGTGTGGGGGTAAGTTGTCTCGTGGTTGCTGAATCAACTGAAGCTATTTGTGATAAAAATTAAAAAGAAAATTGCATGATAATAATAGGTTTTAAATTATCCTATAGATAAAAGCATCACATTACGGGAAATATATAAAAGGAATATATATTTAAAAAGTTAGTCTAGGAAGTTCACACTACTATTTGAAGATCAAATAATCCTCTGTGCCTTAAAATTACAATTTTATACAAAATTTTAAAAAAACAAAATAATAAAGATTCTAAAGGCATATGAGTAGAAAATTACTATTTATCATGTGTTAAATTTATGAACCATCCATGAATTTAAAGTTTTTTGGAGAAAAATATTTATTAAGGGTAGTGGGAAGGATTCCATTCTTGAGTGTAAAATTGAAATCATTAATTTTCCTTTAAATATATCCAAACCACCTCATTCCACCTCAGAACTTTTAACATAAAAAACCAGCCAATACTTAAACATAGTAAAAACCTGAAAATTTCTCATGATTAAAAAAAGAACTTAAATCATTGGGTGGATAATAAGAACTCATATTTCCAATGGTGAACCTTTCATCTATTTGGATGATAAAAAACCTTTATAAAATTTATAATTGTGACATGAGAGAAATAATTCACGTGAGGTCAGTATTTATATGAATAATATAATGGGAAAAGTGGAAATGGATTAAATATACCTAATAGAGTAAATGTTATTAGGAACATTGATGAGGCATAATTATTTTGGGTGTCATGGCTATTAAAATAGAGGCCATATTGGCTAGTGATTTGAATTTTACTTTATAAATATTTTTAATGCCCACTTTTCCAAGATTCTAAGGATTAAGTGTGGGGTAATTGATAAAGAACATAGTTTTATTATATTTCCTTTAATATTAAATGATTTATTCCACATAATTTTATCATTTTAAGGAAAATTCCATAATTTCTAGTTTTAAAAAAATATTTATTATGATATTGGATTCAATATTTATTATTAATTATTTTATTCATATTCTATATTTATTGGACAAGACATAAATTGAATTGTTTTTATATTTAATTATAGGATAATTATGAAACTCTTGTGTAAGGGTTATTCTGTTAATACCTTAACATGTGTTAGATTCATTTTGAATAAAATAAGAATAGATCTAGAAAATGATTTCTATATGTAAAAGTAACATCCTGGATATATAGAAGTTATCATCTAGAATAATTAAAAATAACTCTGAGTACACCTAAATGAGTAGGAGTTGTATTAACTCTGCACTTGAGAATTCAATAAATTTTGAAAATTTTTAAAATTAACTATATCCTATGTGTAAAAGTAAACCATGTGATCAAGAAATGTGTAAGAGTAAATTTAGAGAATATGTAAGAGTCATTTTTGCTTCCAAGGTTATGAATAAGGGTAATGTAATTTGATACTATGGGTGTTTTGGTTGTTATGTAAAGGTCATTCCAAATTAAAGGCTCATGCATAAAAGTCATGGAATAGGTAAAATCTCAAACAAGTTATTTAGGAAGATTAAAACTTTTAAAATATATATAAATAGAGACCAAAATATGGATTTTTAACCACACTATGAGGTAGCTTAGGTATGCTTCATCACCATTGTCAATTTGGAGGCGTCCACTATGAAAACTGATGTAACAGCTCTGTGTATACTTTTCCATATATTTTAACAAGCATAAAAACTTGTTTTAAACCAAATTTAAATTGTTTTGTGGTTTAAATTCTTTTTATTGGTGATCATGAAGATTTTTAGGTATTTCTATTCCAATGACACATATCGAGGGAAGTTTATCAAAAATTCCAAAATACACAGCGTGTACTTTTGGAAACATGTCATGTATCAACACCCTAACACGAATTGTCCAGGATAAGTACATGACTAAGTTTCCAGAAACCATTACTGGCTATATACGTCATGATACATGCCATGTAGCCCCTTCAAGAAGCGGTTGGTGGCTGAGAGAAAGACTACACTCCCATGTTTCTAGCTGAAGACTACACACTGTGTACAAACCCTACACACGTTGTGTGGACCTTCTAGTAGCGGTTGGTGGCTGATGAACCGCATTACATGCCATTTGGGGTGGTGCTACATGTCGTATACCTCTACCTACCAGGCATCACCATGTTCAATGTCAAAGATGGCATGTTATCTCACCTATCATTGGAGAAAAGATGGCCAAAACATGTTTACTAGTAGTACACTCCGTGTATTACCCAGTACACGCCATGTACTACTAAAACCTATAAATAGGTGGAAATCCATCCAAGTTCAGGAGTCATTCAGCCTTTATCTATTCTATGATATTAGAAGGGAGAGCACTCCAGAAACGGACAACAAGAGAAGAAGAGAGAGAGAAAGAAGAGGAGAGAAGAAATGAGAGAAGGTGCTTCTATGCTACCTTCCCGATGACCTTCACTCCAAGGAGTTCAATAGGATGTATTTAGGTACTAAAAGTTCTTTAATTACTATTTACTCTATGAGTATCTAAATTCCTCATGTGTTGGGGTTGTGGACTATTGTGAGTTGTAATTTTTCATTTGTGATGTTGTAATCGTGTTGTTCATTCTTAGTTCTCATAATTCCTTATTAAATCTTTCTAAATTTCATTAGAAATATCGTATCATACCAAGAATAGTATTTCTAGGGATCCTTTATGGAATTGTGATTTAAAACATCCTTGACCATTGGGTGTTTTAATCATCTCAAAAGGGTCTTCAATTAATAAAATTAAGAGAAATCAATTTCCACACCAAATAAATTGATTTCTATTTATTTAAACAAAAATCACCATACCAAGGGGGTTTTATTAGATAAATAATCTTAGAGATGTGAATTATCATGAACAACACAACCTCATAATTAAATTGATTTAATAACAACCTTTAAAATCCATAGCCCCAATGCATTTCTCTCCAAATTTTCATCAAAACCAAATTTTTGGTTTTTCTCCTTATCTTTCAAGTAATTTGTTAAAAAATTAAATTTTAATCATGTTTTTAACAAAACACAAAATAATTGACTCTAAATTCATTAAAATTCACTAAATCAATTAAAAACTAGATAAAAGAAAAAAAATAACTCCTTCTCCCTATGGATTGATCCCTTATTGGTTCTATACTTGTTAGAGTAATATAATATGGATTATTGAAAATAGTACTTTAGAAGGAAAGATAACCAAATTTTGGTGCTGCTGCTGGGGAGAAAAGTTACAGTTGTTTTTTTAATCCAGTTTGTATATATTTTAGTGAAAATAAAAAAACTAAAAATTCTATTCTTACTCTCATTTTTCTTTTTCTTTTTTTATCTTCCTATTTTATGCTTGGTGTGTTAAGTGGTGTGCAGGTTCATAGGTGTATGAGTGGTTTCATCACTCATTACAATATCACTGAGTCATACAAGTTTTTTTCAATTGACCCAGAGATCGAATGAACACTTTTGAGGTAACGACATGGACTCATGGATGAGCGCAACCAAAACAATCCCATGGCGCATAATGAAGAGGGAGATCTAGATGATATCCAAGGAGATGGAAACCCATTTTTCCCATATGATAACTGGAACAAGCAAGCTCCAATTTCTCTAGGGTATGGCTCACAAAAACTTCAAAAGTTCCAACCAGAGTGGATTCTATACATACAGCTAGGTCAGGGGACATACTTTGCTCTTGCACAACAATATTTCCCCCACCTGCTAGAGAGAAACTACCCCCAAGTCATACCCTCATGGAGTAAGGTCTTACCTCCATCCAAGGGGAAGATATGAGAATTTTTCGACCACCGATAAAGGCCCAACACTTCGAAATAAAATCATCCATTATGCAGTTGCTTCAAAACACGGTACAATTCGGTGGTTGTAACAGCCCAAGATTTTATGAAAAATATTCTTTTTAATTTTATTAATGTCTTGTGTTGTACGCTACACCAAAAGGAGCTTGCACAACACGTATCCTTGACTTGCCTTGCATTACACGCAATCGCAACCTTCCTCGATAGTGTGTGTAGTACGCAATAACGAGTTTCACTAAACAGCGATATGCTATTAAAACTAGCCGTTATGAATAGTAATAACCACTTTTTGAAATTTTGTAAATTTTATTTTTCAAAATGGATTTCATTTTTGGATTCGGAGTATCGAATTTAGCCTAAGGTGAAATTTTGGTACATTTCGGATAACTTTCATATTCTGATGAATAGTGAAAATTACTAAATTATAATTAAAAACAACTTTTTTAATCGAAATAATTAATAGTGATAAATTATTAATTTGAGTGGTTTTAAAGTATATTTAGAATATATTTTTACAATTTAATACAATGTTGGTCATTGGACGTAATTTCACATTTAAACCTGACATAAACAAGTGTCAATCTTTTGATAGATATTGTTTCGTAAAAACACGCTATTTGTTTTAATAGCGGGATTTAATTATAAAATTAATTAATTCAACTTCTATGTTATGAATTTGGTAAAATAGACTTCATTTTTGAATTCGTAATATGAAATATAGCTTAGGATGAAATTTTGGCATTTTTCTGAAAACTTTCAATTTTTGATGAATAGTGAAACCACTAAGTGGTAGGTTAAAAACTGAATTTTGCATAAAACTTAATTTTATCACTTCTGTGAATGGAATTTCGAAAATCCGAGAGACACGGTTAATATCAAGGACTAAAATGTGGTTCAATGAGATGAAAATAATTTTTGGTGAATAGTAACTTTTTACTTTTTTTTACCGCGGTTAATAGTAAATAGGGTAACTAAGGGTAAATATGATATTACTATTACCCTAACACATGTCCTAATTCTATTGGACAAGTGTAATTCGACCAAAAACAAACTTAGGAATAAAATATGACCATTTAGGCCCACTTGGATTAGATTAGGACATTTATTATGAATTTATTTAAAGAAGGGTTAAAATAGTTAAAATCAATGTTTAATAAGTAAATAATTTTTAATATGGGGTTATACATAAGATAAATTCGATTGTAAATATTCATTAGAAAGCTAAAAAGATTTCCTACATGATGGTATTTTATTTGTAATTTTTAGACATCAAATAATTTAATTTATTTATGACACAACGATGATGCAGTAATTATCTTATTAATGAAATATTGACATAATTGATGTTATAAACACCAAAATAAATGTAATTTGAGATTTTTTATGAATTCCACTAATTTTCTAGGTTACTATGATATATTAATGTTGATTGAATCAACTTGGTTCGAACATATAATTCTGTTATGACTTTCACAAAAATCATATATCAAATAGTGTCAAAATTGACACAAAATAGTTTTTAAATCAAATATTATATTATTAATTGTTATTTTATTCCTAAAAATCTAAGGTTCGGCCAAATGACTTAGATAAGGATATATATATTAATAATAAACAATTTGTGGTTCGTTTGGCATGTTATAGTAAGTTTATTAACCATATAGTGAAAGAAAACAAAAAGACACGGTAAAAGTTAAATTATTTAACTTAGAGTTAAATCTAATTGATAAGGTTTAAAATAATATCCAAACATGTCTAAATTTGATTGGTTGATGAGATTACAACCCTATCTCATCTAATCTTCGAATATGAGTCATTTTTGGAGGTTTTTAAGTGGGGTTAGATTTATTATAAATTAATATTTTTAAGAATTCCTAAGGTGCCCCTCTCCTCCCTTATAAAAGGGCACCTCCTCCCCCTCCTCCTCACACCAATTTTGAGCACTCAAGCTCGGCCAACCCCTGCCATTTTCTCCTCTCCACTTTCCTAGAATAATCCTAGAGGTTCTGGTCTTCTCCAAAGACCAATCTTAGTTCCTTAAGTGGAGGATTCAAAGAGGCGTTCCAAAGAAGAGGTAATATCCATTACCGATCTTTTCAATTTCTTTCTTCTTCAACTTCTTCTTCATTAGTTGCTTCATGATAAAGTAATAACATCAGTATTACTTACATACTAATATGTTATTATAAATATGAAACAACCCTAATTCACCTTCTATCCATCCTACGGAAAAATGAAATCACCGCGCGTGCGTACGTACGGAATACCGTCTCCACGCCGTGGTGTAATCTATTTTCCACCATCACCTTACAAGGATGGGTATAATGGTGTAATGAGTAACTACATATGATTATTATGAATTAATATTGATACTGAAATAATATATATATACTCCAATACAATTCCACGATCATAGGAACGATATCATCACTCGTGCGTACGTACGGAATACCGTCTCCACGATGTGATGCGACTCGTTCTACATGATCTTCATTTCATAATGATTATATAAATTAATTGAATGAATGAATATGGTATATACTACACTAATACCATTCTGGAAATGAATTATCTATAACCTAAAGATAATAATAAGAATTTATTCGACAAAACACGCATAAGAACAAAAAGTTATAAAGACCCGAGTAACAAGTAACAATGAAATATTACTAACAAGAAGCTAATAATATGACCATATATGATATCAATATGTATGATTCTGGAATAAGTAAATAACATTATTTAAACCATTATACAGGAGCTTCGGACACGTACAAAGCTAATCGGACCTAAGGTAAGGGAAATATCACAATCTCATTTTTATCCGAGATTGTTTATTCGTAAGTATTTACTGGGGTGTATTTTATCATCCACATCCATGTTCCCTCAATATGAAATATTGTTTCCATCCACTTGCAATAGTTTAAATCCAATTTTACCCTTAGGTGAGTTTTTAGTAAAGAATATGAAAGGAATCTTTTGTCGTTTTTCCGTGCGAGGTACTTTTTGACTTTTCCGACAAAAGTACGAAGAATGTTTTTTTTAACTTATACGACATGAATAGATTTTTAAAACATTATTTCCAAGAAGCTTCCTTTACAATTTCTCAAGTTTATTTTTAATCAACTTCTTTTATTTTAAAGTTATATGACATGTTATGAAAGGAAAAATGTTTTTGAAGAAGAAAGGATATTTTCCTCAAGAATGGAGTTCAAGTGTTTTATCAAAATTATTTTCCATCTAAGATAATAAAGGGTTCTGTTTTTATCCCTATTATTACATTGATTTGATCATGTTGTGATGGAATTATTTTTATGAATTCCTTTATCTTATATGAATTGATTTATGATGTCGTGATGTTTCAAGAATCCCATTTTTGTTACATGTGTTATGCGATGATGTATGTTTTATGATTATGTGGCACACATAAGAAAGGATTCATTATAAGATGGGTGGGACCTATATCTCCCTCCAATGCATTGGGTAAAGATTTTATATCTCATGAGATAGACATGGCTGGAACGGAAGGTTATTTCGGTTCAGTGATACAGGACTGAAACGAGGAGTGAACTCGGTTCAGAAAGGGACTTTGTCCACTAAGATAGTCTTGGCAATGAGTCATGACTAACAAGAAATGATTTTCCATGATTATGTGTGCATGCCACAAAGTTTCAAGTTTCATGTTATGATTATGGGGATCTCATTTTCACTTCTATGATTTGTTCCATGTTAAGATATTATGATCTCTTTTGCAGGTTGTGATTTTCAAAAAGATATGATATGATTTTTATTTCTTTTGTATACCCTTACTGAGCATTTGAGCTCACCCTTTTATGTTTTCTTTTCCCCAGGATATAAAGAAAGGTTTTAGGTAAAAAAAAATGGAAGATCTTTACGGGAGATATTGAAGATCTTTCACCAGGATTAGAAGATTATGTTCCGAGTTTCCAAAGACACTAAACTATTACGATCCTTTAGTGTGTGTTTTTGTTATGTACTAAGTATTCCGCAAATGTAATGTAATGTCCATGTACGTCAGGATACGGGTCTCTACAGTTGGTATCAGAGGAAAGGTTTAGTCAACCTTTGGAAACTAGGATGCGAAAACGTTAGTGAGATCCCTAGAGATATTTCTAAGGTATGTCTAGGGATGTCCCTAGGGATAAGTATACGTATAGGTTATAGTAATAGAATTACGCTAACGATCATAGAATTAAACCTAAGATGTTGGATATTGAAGGTACTCCCCCTTTATTATGTTGTTTTCCCTAGCATGATTTTTGCCTCTCACACTATTCTTTTTGGGTTTTAGACGATGGCTGGAACCCGAAAGAACCGTGTTGATCAATGCAATGGACAATGCAATGATTTCCCTCCTGAACAAACAAATGTTATGGGAGATGGAGTGCAAAATCTTATTGCTATACTTACACAAGCTATGAATCATTCTGGACTTCCAAATGAGCAGAGAAGGGAACAATATTCTATTGAGTCCTTCATGAGGCAACGTCCACCTTCTTTCAGTGGGACTTCCGATCCACTTGTTGCTGAACAATGGATCAGTACCACTGAAAAGATATTTTCAGTTCTTCAATGTTCTAAACATGATAAAGTCATCTTAGCAGTATATCGTTTGGAAGGTGAAGCTGATCAATGGTGGAATCTTATCAAGAATACGAGGCCAAGGGATGAAATTGAGTCCATGGAATGGGACGAGTTCAAGAACTTGTTTTTCAGTAAGTACTTCCCTCGTATTCTTCGAACAAAGATGGAAAAGGAGTTTATTGAGCTGAAGCAGAAGGATGATGAATCTGTTGGTATATATGAAGCGAATTTTACAAGACTTGCAAGGTATGCATCTGGCATTATCATCCAACCTGAAAGTAAAGTTGATCGATTTTTCAGTGGCTTAAAACCAAGTCTTCGAAGGGCATTATCTATAAGAGACTTCAGTAGCTATGAAGAAATTGTGCGTTGTGCTATCAAGGTAGAAATGGAAGTTGGTGTTACATATCCATCTCATGGTTTTGACAAGAAACGAAAGATGGAGTTCAAGGAGAAATCTCATAATAATGGTGAAAAGAAGATGAATGTTTCCTTATGCACAAAGTGTGGAAAGAAGCATGGTGGAGATTGTCTTAAAGGAACTAGAAAATGTTTTAAGTGTGGAAAAGAAGGTCATCGAGCAGCTGAGTGTCGAAGTAATGGAAAAAGGGTTTCTAATGATGTGAATAAAGCAAACACTGCAGAGAACGCACCGCCAACACTTCAATGCTTCAAGTGCAAGGAAATGGGGCATTATGCTAATAATTGCCCTAATCCAAGGGTTAGTGATGATCAACATGAGCAACCACTGAAGGCAAAGGACAAAGGGAAATCACATGCGATCACTATTGGCAATGTTGAATATGATAACGATGTGGTGGAATGATTAAGTGTTTATGTAATGGGATTCCAAAATAATGTTGTATCATGGAGTATTGGAATATTTATGTATTGGTTTAATGTGGTATTCAAAGTGATTGAGATATTTTTGGAAATAAGATGATATGCGCATAATGAAGGGAAAATAAGAAAATGAAATGTTTAACAATATTCATGAGCTCATGATTGATATAAGGACTAAGTGATATCATGGATTGAGTATATAGAATTTTGAGGATTTTGGTATGTGGAAAGTGTTAACTTTTAACTGCATTCATGTTTTCACTAAGGTATTCAAGAGAATACATGATTAAGGACTTTGAATGTTTAGAATGTGACCAACAAAACATATCTTATGATATGTGGGGATCAACGACAGTATTAAATCTCTGGTAATCGTTGTCACTATATTATGAGAGTGGACTGCAGTATTATGGATAAGCCTAAAGATTGAAATGGATTATGTTGGACATAAGTGAGTATTGTTTAAGGATCGAAGTTTTCTCGATATTATTGATGGGATGTTATAGTAATATAGTTTTAGAAAAAGGACAACCTGCAGGACGGGCGACAGCCCATCGCTTCGGACAAGGCTGTAGGAATCGAACCCACAACCGAAGTGCGACTGGCCTTTATCGCCTACCACTGACCTACAAGAAGTCCCTATTTAGTAGAAACTAGTTTTATTATATTAAGCAGTATTATATATGAAGTATAAGTCCATTTTAGGAACCATATATGATTAATCTCACTATAGATCGATTTATGCATATAATTTTTGCTAACCTTTTGTTTGAGACAGATGGAATGACCCGTCATTCTATCACATTATCTGCTAACACTTCACGAATAACAAATTCAACTTCATTTATTTAAGAGATGAAGTGGAAATTGTTCAAGGCACGAACAATAGTGAGATTGTACCAAAATAAAGTAAGTATTTATTCTAATTCAAATTTTCAACTTTAGGGAAATGATCTTGAAAACCAAAAATGTTGTCCTAGTGATCTTATACCTGAGGAATCAGATGGTACCTTATATCAACACAAATTTATGGATTTGTGATTTTTGGCTTTTCCATAGCCATGTTCTCTACCACTCTCCATCAGAACATGATGGTTAGATTTTTCTTCCATATCCATATTTTTACCTATGTGGAAACCCAACAATTAGTTTATTTGGGTAATCGTTACATTTAATACTTTAGTTTTTAAAGCCAAGTTTTGGTATTCCTTTTTATGATGTGGGAAACTTTCGAATAGAAAACCATTTATAACCCCGACGAATTTCGAGGGCGAAATTCATTTTAAGGGGGGTAGAATGTAACAGCCCAAGATTTTATGAAAAATATTCTTTTTAATTTTATTAATGTCTTGTGTTGTACGCTACACCAAAAGGATCTTGCACAACACGCATCCTTGACTTGCCTTGCATTACACGCAATCGCAACCTTCCTCGATAGTGTGTGTAGTACGCAATAACGAGTTTCACTAAACAGCGATATGCTATTAAAACTAGCCGTTATGAATAGTAATAACCACTTTTTGAAATTTTGTAAATTTTATTTTTCAAAATGGATTTCATTTTTGGATTCGGAGTATCGAATTTAGCCTAAGGTGAAATTTTGGTACATTTCGGATAACTTTCATATTCTGATGAATAGTGAAAATTACTAAATTATAATTAAAAACAACTTTTTTAATCGAAATAATTAATAGTGATAAATTATTAATTTGAGTGGTTTTAAAGTATATTTAGAATATATTTTTACAATTTAATACAATGTTGGTCATTGGACGTAATTTCACATTTAAACCTGACATAAACAAGTGTCAATCTTTTGATAGATATTGTTTCGTAAAAACACGCTATTTGTTTTAATAGCGGGATTTAATTATAAAATTAATTAATTCAACTTCTATGTTATGAATTTGGTAAAATAGACTTCATTTTTGAATTCGGAATATGAAATATAGCTTAGGATGAAATTTTGGCATTTTTCTGAAAACTTTCAATTTTTGATGAATAGTGAAACCACTAAGTGGTAGGTTAAAAACTGAATTTTGCATAAAACTTAATTTTACCACTTCTGTGAATGGAATTTCGAAAATCCGAGAGACACGGTTAATATCAAGGACTAAAATGTGGTTCAATGAGATGAAAATAATTTTTGGTGAATAGTAACTTTTTACTTTTTTTTACCGCGGTTAATAATAAATAGGGTAACTAAGGGTAAATATGATATTACTATTACCCTAACACATGTCCTAATTCTATTGGACAAGTGTAATTCGACCAAAAACAAACTTAGGAATAAAATATGACCATTTAGGCCCACTTGGATTAGATTAGGACATTTATTATGAATTTATTTAAAGAAGGGTTAAAATAGTTAAAATCAAAGTTTAATAAGTAAATCATTTTTAATATGGGGTTATACATAAGATAAATTCGATTGTAAATATTCATTAGAAATCTAAAAAGATTTCCTACATGATGGTATTTTATTTGTAATTTTTAGACATCAAATAATTTAATTTATTTATGACACAACGATGATGCAATAATTATCTTATTAATGAAATATTGACATAATTGATGTTATAAACACCAAAATAAATGTAATTTGAGATTTTTTATGAATTCCACTAATTTTCTAGGTTACTATGATATATTAATGTTGATTTAATCAACTTGTTTCGAACATATAATTCTGTTATGACTTTCACAAAAATCATATATCAAATAGTGTCAAAATTGACACAAAATAGTTTTTAAATAAAATATTATATTATTAATTGTTATTTTATTCCTAAAAATCTAAGGTTCGGCCAAATGACTTAGATAAGGATATATATATTAATAATAAACAATTTGTGGTTCGTTTGGCATGTTATAGTAAGTTTATTAACCATATAGTGAAAGAAAACAAAAAGACACGGTAAAAGTTAAATTATTTAACTTAGAGTTAAATCTAATTGATAAGGTTTAAAATAATATCCAAACATGTCTAAATTTGATTGGTTGATGATATTACAACCCTATCTCATCTAATCTTCGAATATGAGTCATTTTTGGAGGTTTTTAAGTGGGGTTAGATTTATTATAAATTAATATTTTTAAGAATTCCTAAGGTGCCCCTCTCCTCCCTTATAAAAGGCACCTCCTCCCCCTCCTCCTCACACCAATTTTGAGCACTCAAGCTCAGCCAACCCCTGCTATTTTCTCCTCTCCACTTTCCTAGAATAATCCTAGAAATTCTTGTCTTCTCCAAAGACCAATCTTAGTTCCTTAAGTGGAGGATTCAAAGAGGCGTTCCAAAGAAGAGGTAATATCCATTACCGATCTTTTCAATTTCTTTCTTCTTCAACTTCTTCTTCTTTAGTTGTTTCATGATAAAGTAATAACATCAGTATTACTTACATACTGATATGTTATTATAAATATGAAACAACCCTAATTCACCTTCTATCCATCCTACGGAAAAATGAAATCACCGCGCGTGCGTACGTACGGAATACCGTCTCCACGCCGTGGTGTAATCTATTTTCCACCATCACCTTACAAGGATGTGTATAATGGTTTAATGAGTAACTACATATGATTATTATGAAGTAATATTGATACTGAAATAATATATATATACTCCAATACAATTCCACGATCATAGGAACGATATCATCACTCGTGCGTACGTACGGAATACCGTCTCCACGATGTGATGCGACTCGTTCTACATGATCTTCATTTCATAATGATTATATAAATGAATTGAATGAATGAATATGGTATATACTACACTAATACCATTCTGGAAATGAATTATCTATAACCTAAAGATAAGAATAAGAATTTATTCGACAAAACACGCATAAGAACAAAAAGTTATAAAGACCCGAGTAACAAGTAACAATGAAATATTACTAACAAGAAGCTAATAATATGACCATATATGATATCAATATGTATGATTCTGGAATAAGTCAATAACATTATTTAAACCATTATACAGGAGCTTCGGACACGTACAAAGCTAATCGGACCTAAGGTAAGGGAAATATCACAATCTCATTTTTATCCGAGATTGTTTATTCGTAAGTATTTACTGGGGTGTATTTTATCATCCACATCCATGTTCCCTAAATATGAAATATTGTTTCCATCCACTTGCAATAGTTTAAATCCAATTTTACCCTTAGGTGAGTTTTTAGTAAAGAATATGAAAGGAATCTTTTGTCGTTTTTCCGTACGAGGTACTTTTTGACTTTTCCGACAAAAGTACGAAGAATGTTTTTTTTAACTTATACGGCATGAATAGATTTTTAAAACATTATTTCCAAGAAGCTTCCTTTACAAGTTCTCAAGTTTATTTTTAATCAACTTCTTTTATTTTAAAGTTATATGACATGTTATGAAAGGAAAAATGTTTTTGAAGAAGAAAAGATATTTTCCTCAAGAATGGAGTTCAAGTGTTTTATCAAAATTATTTTCCATCTAAGATAATAAAGGGTTCTGTTTTTATCCCTATTATTACATTGATTTGATAATGTTGTGATGGAATTATTTTTATGAATTCCTTTATCTTATATGAATTGATTTATGATGTCATGATGTTTCAAGAATCCCATTTTTGTTACATGTGTTATGCGATGATGTATGTTTTATGATTATGTGGCACACATAAGAAAGGATTCATTATAAGATGGGTGGGACCTATATCTACCTCCAATGCATTGGGTAAAGATTTTATATCTCATGAGATAGACATGGCTGGAACGGAAGGTTATTTCGGTTCAGTGATACAGGACTGAAACGAGGAGTGAACTCGGTTCAGAAAGGGACTTTGTCCACTAAGATAGTCTTGGCAATGAGTCATGACTAACAAGAAATGATTTTCCATGATTATGTGTGCATGCCACAAAGTTTCAAGTTTCATGTTATGATTATGGGGATCTCATTTTCACTTCTATGATTTGTTCCATGTTAAGATATTATGATCTCTTTTGCAGGTTGTGATTTTCAAAAAGATATGATATGATTTTTATTTCTTTTGTATACCCTTACTGAGCATTTGAGCTCACCCTTTTATGTTTTCTTTTCCCCAGGATATAAAGAAAGGTTTTAGGTAAAAAAAAATGGAAGATCTTTACGGGAGATATTGAAGATCTTTCACCAGGATTAGAAGATTATGTTCCGAGTTTCCAAAGACACTAAACTATTACGATCCTTTAGTGTGTGTTTTTGTTATGTACTAAGTATTCCGCAAATGTAATGTAATGTCCATGTACGTCAGGATACGGGTCTCTACAGTGGTCTTCCAAATGAAGACATAAATGCTCATCTCTCTAACTTCCTCGAGATCTATGACACCTTATGTTACCAAGGAGTGTCAGATGATGCCATATGTCTTCACCTCTTCCCCTTCTCATTAAGGGATAAGGTGAATGTCAGGATCAAGGGACTACCGCAATGGTCCATCCTCACCTGGGAGGTGTTATCCCATGACTTCTTGTCCAAATACTTTCCACCATCAAAGATGGTGACTCTGTAGAACGAGATCCACAACTTCTAGTAGCATGACTCAGAGTCCTTATAAAAGTCTTGGGAGTGCTTCAAGGATATGCTATGCAAATTTCCTCACCACAAACTTCCACTCTAGATGCAAGTACAAACCTTCTATGGAATCCAGACCACGAACACCAAATCTGTGGTGAATGCCACTACTGGAGGAACGGTAATACGAAAATATCATGAAGAGATCTTTGAACTCCTGGAGGAAATGTTGGCCAAAAGATTCCAGTGGAAATCAAAGCAGGGAACTCAAAAATGAGGTATTCACAACATTGATGCAACCATGATTCTCTCTACCCAATTGGATGTAGTATCCAAGAAGATTTATGTGTTGAACCTAAATAATGCATCCCATGTTTAAATATAAAATCATCCTACATGTAGTGAATTTGGTGATAACCACATCATTGGTGAATACCTGGGGTCAACTACCATTCCTTCATCAAGTGAGGTGAGCTGCGTTTCTCTGTACTGGGGGTTAAATATGTATCCTCAGTACCTGAACCTCACATGGAGAGAACAAAAGAACATGGGATACCAGCAGAAACAGCAAAATCCTTCACCCTAAATACCACTAGCTATAGTCAACAATAGTAACAAAACCCATATCCAAGATAGGAATAGCAGGGGACTTACCAGTAGCAAGTGTACCAAAACCCTCACCCTCATCAACCAAGGTAGCCACCACCTCCACCAACTGCACAAAAAAACTCAGTAAGAACCCCCATCAAAACTTGAATAAATGAAGAAAAAATTTATCACCACTACTAAAACTCAATTTCAAAACTAGGAATCATCCATTCAAATCCTAGAAAATCAAATTGGTCAATTATAAAACCATCTCTAATCAAGGAAACCAAGTACATTATTGGGTAACACTGAGAAGAACCCATGAGAAGAGGCCCATGTAATCACTTTATGAAGTCGGAAGGAGCTACCTAAGACACCAACTGCAAAGAAATGTGAGGCTACAAATATATCTCAACCTTCACCCTCTCTAGCTAAAGAAACCACAATGAATGACCCATTCTCATCAAAAGAACCATCAAAAGAGAAGGAGTCCTCACATGGTAAGGGGAAAGAGGTGGCCAAGCCTTTTGAGCCTGCCTTACCATTTCCAGAGAGAATAAAGAAAAGGAAGTGGCACCATAAGTTTGGTAAACTCATGGAGGTATTCCAAAAGCTGCACATCAACATACCTTTTGTAGAACCTTTAAATCATATGTCTACATACACAAATTTCATGAAGTTTATTCTCTACAACAAAATAAAAATGGAGGATCTAGGAACCATTTCACCGAATAAGGAATGCCCAGTAGTGATGCAATGCTCGCATCCTCCAAAACTCCAAGATCCAGGTAGTTTTACTATCCCATATACCATTGGATCCTATGAGTTTTTAAAATCTCTTTGTGACTTAGGATCTAGAATTAACTTGATTCCCTTAAGATTCTTCAAGAAGCTGGTGCTCAATGATCTCAAGCCCACCTGAGTGGCCCTCCAGTTAGAATATATCTCCATCAAATATCCCAAGGGGCTTCTTGAGGATGTGCTGGTGAAGGTAGGATAGTTAATTATCCTTGCCAACTTCATCATTATTGACATAGAGGAATACCAGAAGGCACCTTTGATTATAGGAAGGCCTTTATTGTCCACTAGTAAGGCATTGATCGATGTCCACAAAGGATAATAGGTCTTCCGATTAGGCGATGAAAGATTCTCCTACAATGTACTCAAAAATGAAAAGCAGGCATCACTACTGGAACATGAGGACTGTTATGTGGTAACATCAATATATGAGCACTTAATATGTGAGGAATATGGTATGGTAAGTAATTTTATCATTTATGACCCACTCTTCACAGATACCCAAGATGTACCTGAGGATTTTCAATTTCTAGAAGGTTAGGGTGGTCATTACTAGAAACGCACAGTTGTTCCAGATATTTTGTAATTATCAGAGGTGGAACCAATTGTTCCCTCAATCCTAAAGGCACCTCAACATGAGCTAAAACCTCTCTCTCCATCTCTAAAATATGGATACTTGGGTGATTAGAACACTCTGCAAGTAATCCTCAATGCTTCACTCACAAAATATCAAGAAGAGGAACTCCTACAAGTTCTCTGAATAAGAAAATAATCCATTGGGTGGACAGTAGCAGATCTGATTCAAATAAGTTCCATTATTTTCACCCATAAGGTGCTACTGGAAAAAGGTGGAAAACCCTCTCGGGAACCACAGTGACAGCTGAACCCTCCCATTAAATAAGTTGTGAAGAAGTAGATAATAAAATTATTATATGCAGGAATCATATACCCCATTTTAGACAGCCCATGGGTGAGTCCTTTGCAAGTGGTACCCAAAAAGGGGGGTATTACTATATTTTCCAATGATAAAAATGAACTCATACCTACACGAATAGTCACAGGTTGGATATTCTGTGTAGACTACCAAAATAAGAATGATGCAACATTAAAATATCACTTCCCACTACCCTTTATAGATTAGATTCTACAACGACTGGAGGGTCATGAATTTTACTACTTCCTCAACAGTTATTATGGATACAACAAAATCTACATTTCCCCTAAATATTAAGAAAATAGAAACTTCAAATTCCCCTACAGTACGTTTTCTTGTCGAAGAATGTATTTTAAGATGTTCAACACTCTTACCACCTTCCAATGGTGTATGTTGAAAATCTTCCATGACATGGAAAAAAATCCTGGAGGTCTTTAGGGATGATTTTTATATCTACAGAAAATCCTTCAACACTTGTCTAAGGAATATAGAGATGGTTTTGGAAAGGTGAATGCACACTAACCTAGTTTTAAATTGAGAAAAAATCCATTTTATGGTACAAAGTGGTATAGTCTTGGGACATCGGATCTCTATGAAAGGGATAGAATTTGATACTGAAAAGATATATGTCATTTAAAATCTATCCATCCCAACTTCTGTCAGATCCATTCAAAGTTTTCTAGGGAATTCAGGTTTCTAAATATGGTTTGTCAGATACTTTTCAAATATTTCCCAGCCAATCACCAATCTCCTCTCCAAGGATTCCATCTTCAAGTTTGACGAGATGTGTGCCACAAATTTTTAGCATCTGAAGTAATGACTGGTGGAAGCTCTAGGGATGATATCTCTAAATTGGGAGGTAAAATTTGAAATCATGTGTGATGATAGAGACTGTGTGGTGGGAATAATACTAAGTAAATGGATGGATCACATATTTCAGACCATTTAGATTTCCAGTAGAACTCTGAATGAAACGTAGGTGAACTACACTATCATAGAAAAAGAAATGCTTTCAGTGGTATTTTCATTTGACAGGTTTTGTTCTTACTTGGTGTTGTCCAAATTTATTGTATAATCTGACCATTCATCACTCAAGTATTTGCTAAAAAAGAAGGAGGTGAAGCCACAACTCATCTATTGGGTGCTACTCCTACAAGAGTTCTACTTGGAGATCCGTGAAAAGAAGGGCAGTGAGAACGTTATTGTTAACCAACTCTCATTCTTGTAACTTCCTCATTTGTAGAAGGACGATGAAAAAGACATTAGGGAATAATTCTACAATGAGAAACTTTTATCGATCGATGGACCACCTCGATCTTGGTATGCAGATATTGCAAATTATTTGGTTACAGGAGCAGTTCACCCCGGTCTCACTTACCAGCAGAAGAAGCAGTTTTCTCCGATGTCAATAGGTACTTCTAGTAAGACACTCTACTCTTTAGATCATGTGGTTATGGGGTTATTCGTCGGTGCATCCTGTAGAATTATGTTCAAGGAGTTCTGGAGTTTTTTCACTCCTCACCAATTGGAGGACATCATGGCCTAGACCGTATGATAGCAAAGATCCTAGAGTCTGGATTTTTCTAGCCTACCATGCGCCAGGATTCTCATTACATTTTTACCAGGTGTGATCAATGTCAAAAAAAACAGGTAATATGGAATGAGGATCCAAGATGCCTTAACACTCCATCATAGAGGTCAAAATCTTCAATGTCTGGGGAATTAACTTCATGGGGAAATTTCCCCCATCATATGGGAACTCTTGCATACTCGTCTGTTTAGATTATGTCTCTAAGTGGGTGTAAGTCACTACTACAGTACATGAAATGACCAAGGTAGTTGTGAAATTTTTTAATAAACCCATCTTCAGAAGATTTGGCATTCCTCAAGTGTTGATTAGCGATAGGGGAATTCATCTTGACAATGCCTTAATGAAGAATGTGTTACTTAAGTATGGGGTGAAGAATCACATGGAAACACCTTATCATCCCCAATCTAGTGGACAAGTAGAATTATCAAATCATGAAATAATGTAGATCCTAGAGAAAACAGTGGGAGCTTCAAGGAGGGACTGGTCCAAAAAACATGATGATGCCTTATGGGCATACCAGACCACTTTCAAAACACCTCTGGGGATGTCTCTATTTCGCCTTGTCTATGAAAAGCCATGTAACCTACAAGTGGAGTTGGATCATAAATCCAATTGGGTCATCAAAGCCCTGAATTTCGATGTAAAGGCTGCCAAAGAGAAGCACAAGTTCCAGCTGACAGAGCTTGATGAGATCCGATGGGAGGAGTATGAGAATTCCAGACTGTATAAAGAAAATACATGAGAGATCCACAACCGGATGATTTTCCCACAAAACCTTCCAACCCGGGGATTAGGTATTTCTATTCAACTCATGTCTTCAATTGTTTCCAGGAAAGCTGAAGTCCTGATGGTCGGGACCATTCCAAGTGCTCAAAATTTTCCACCATGGTGCGGTGGAAATTGATGGTGAAGATGAACAAAATTTCAAGGTGAATGTACAATGCCTAAAGATTTATCATCACATGGAGGAAATAGTGGGTATAATCTCCACCATTCATCTCAGGTAACAAGAGGTAGGTAGGTTGAGCCAACAACTTAAAACAAAGGCACTTTCTAGGAGGCAACTCAGAGGTTACACGCCATGTACCCCCTATATACATGGCGTGTATTGATATTTTTAGTTTATATTCCTAATATTATAAATATATAGATTAACTAACTTAATAAATATGGATGATGTCGATACTGATGGTTAAGTCATTGGAGTTTATCCGAGTCATCGCCAGTTCGAATCCCTCCATACCTGCCTTTGGCATGGGGTTCATCCTTTTATACTTTTTTTTCTTACACAACATGTGTGGTATTTTTTAAAATCATATATAAGTTTTCCTAAATAAAATAAAACCCATGATTGGGATGGACCGGTTGGCCAGGGTCGTATACCGGTTTCCAAAATACACAGGTTTGAATCTTGAAAACCGGCCCATTTCCATCATTTTTCATATTAATAAAACCACACGGTGTGCATTTCAATATACTTAGTATGTACCAAGTTTTAAATTATTTAAATATTTTTTGAACTATGAACATACATGCGGGTGAAGTTGGAATATTGGCAGAGTCTCAGCCCTAGATCCAAAAGACCCGAGTTCGAACTTGGCTAATCTCCCTGCTTCATCCCTTTTATTCCAATTAAAAACCACATGCCATGCCTTTTCCTAATCCCATGTAGTATTGGACCTATAAATTAAATATATATAATTTATAAACATGAGAAATAGTACAACCTTTTCTCTAGTGGTTGAGGAATTGCGTTTGGATTAGTCGATCGCTGGTTCGAACCACTCCTCAAGCACCAGACCAAAGGTTTTACTTCTTTTTTTTCCAATTTTAGAAAACACGATGTTTATTTCCTGATACATTATGTGTATATATTTATTTTTAGTAAATAATATATATACATATATATATTTCTTTTTATTTTAATAATTAATATTAATTATTATATAGTTTACTATAATAAATATATTTATTATTTATTATTCATAATTCCTTAAAAAAACATAGTGATACACAGTGTGTAGGTCCTCGTACACACCATGTACCACGTCTATAAAGGCCACACCCTGCCTTTCTTCTCTCGCACACCCTCCGGCCACCCAATTTCAAATCCACTACTTATTTATGTTTTAGGTCCAGATTTCTTTTGCATTGTGATCCTCCCATCAAGTACACCATTCTAAACTTCTTATCTCCTAGTTTTCATAGTGTTTAGGTAATTTAACCAATAGGATCACCATTCGGCTTCCCTCACAACACACGTCTTGCACGATGAACACATGCCATGTAATTATTCTACGCAGACACACACCACATGTTATCCCATTTTGGATGATCCATGGTGTGTATGTTCGGTACACACCGTGTATTGTGCCTTCCCTTGCCTTATTACATAGACTGTGCCTATTTAGGACATAGTCCCCATCCCATGTACCAATACACAGTGTTTCTGTTTGGGACATTTCATGTCCTCCATCCCTTGGGAGGACCCCGTGTGAATGATATACATGCCTCACACACCATGTTCAGTTACACGGTGTGTATCTCATCCACACGGCATATAAGTCCCATTTTCCCCTATCCACATCGAGCCGTGTATGTCTTATTACATGGGCATCATACCATGTTGCGGTGCACGGTGTGTACACTATGATACACATTGTGTTTTACTTTTTTCCTGCCACATTCCCTCACGATGTGTCTATCCAGGTACATAGGTTCTTACAAAGCTCTAATTACATGTCGTGTACCCTAGATCTACATGACTTGTTCTACTACTTTTCTAGTTTTCTCACATTTTTTTTTTACTTTTTCTTCTTCTTTTATTTTGTTTCGTTTTTTTTTTCTTTTTCAGGTATGAATGATAGAGATTCTGTGAGTGGGAAGCGGCTCGCTTCCACTGTTGAGGATGAGCGACCTCCTCACCATTGGATTTGTCTTCGACAGGATGAACAACCAGCATTGGATTTCCTAGTTTACCAGCCAACCACATTGGCCGATCTTTCTCCTCTTATGTTGTCATCTCCATCTGTGGACTCTATTACTCTGGTGGTTCCTGGGGAATCTTCTATTCTTATTCCTCTCGCGGCGGCCTCCGCACCATCCACTACGGCTGTGATCTCCTCAGCCACTACTCTATCTTCTAGCTCCACCCCCTCTAAGCTAACCTCCACACCTGTAGTGGACCTAATCAATCCATCCCTTCCATCCTCTACTATCCAAACTTCTGATCCTACTCTGGTATCCACTACTCCACCCCCTACCACCACAGTAGGACTATCTTCTCTAGCCCCCATCATTCCACCACCACCTACACCGGTTGTTGCCCGCCCTCCTCCACATCCATGCCTAGTTTTTTTCAATGATCATCCTACTATCGAGCGGTTGTGGAGATTCTACCACCGCACTATCCAATTGGGTGTTCTCTACCTCAACATCAATATCCCTAATCATTTGGGTATCTGGGAGGAGGTTGAGGATCTACTGGCCCATATGCATCATACTACCACCCTCTAGGTTCGTACTCCGATATATCATGATTTATTTTTGGAGTTTCTTTCCACATTCGAGTTCGATGGACTGGACTACCATCATAGGCCCACCAACACTACTACTCTGGTCTAATTTCGTCTAGGAGGCTACCCTTTCCCCTTGACTATGGCTGAGTTTTGCTGAGGGTGAGTCTTCTACCCCCATCCTTCCACCCCACCTCTTGTCTCTACCTTGACCCGACCTGAGTGCTCTAACCTTGTTTCCATGTGGCGGGAGCTTTCTAGACCTACCCATAGGTACACCCCCACATTGTAGAAGAACACGCCCATTATTGACCCTCTTATTCACTTTATTCACTAGTGATTTAGCGCCACCCTTTTTCCCCACCATAAGGATATGGGAATTGTGTCCGGGCGGGACATGGATATCCTGACCTATATTTTCTAACATGACTACCATGACCTCCCTTGTATATTCGCCTCCTATTTCTACTTCATGATCCACGACTGTTAGGGAAACCTGAGTGGCAGTTTCTACGCCACCCCTTTAGCACACCATTTTGGGATTTTTGAGCCATCTCTCCCTCATGATTCCTTAGGCTCTCCTCCTCCTATTGAATTCCTCATTATTATCTACATGAAGATTCTTGAGCATCGAGGAGATGGCTACTGACGTGTGTAGGATGCCCCTGCTTCTGTAGGGGTGAGGGATGACCCACCTACTCCCGCTGGTGTTACTGCTTAGGATCCACCACATTCACCTGAGGATGTTCCCTCCCCACCCCACCCCCTTCTTCTATCCTTCCTGCTTTTCCCACCATCCCCTCTTATTTTTCACCTTCCACTTGCCCAGCACACTTCGTACCCTTGGTTGATCTCTCCTTCAATCTCCACCTAGCCGAGCTGGAGCACCACTAGGATACTATGGCCCAGACTCTTGGGTGGATCGAGTAGATGTTGGGGATTATTCTACAACATCATGGCCTTCCACTACCCCCATATCCTATTCCTACCTCCACTCTAGGACCTTTTTCAGTAGTTCCACCACTGTTCACTGCTCTGGCCATGGATTCTATTCTCCTCTCCACTACTGGCCCTATTGTTCCTATTTTTGTTGCCAGTACGGACGTCACTATAGATATTTCTCTTCCGAGTACTAATACCATGGCTCTGGCTACTATGGATTCTTTTTAGGGTGTTTCTTATGAGCCTTTAGTTTCCACAGTTGCGTATTATTTTCCGCAGGCTGCTTCTGTACCAGATGATGCCTCTTCTGAGGTGACCCCATGACTGGTTTCTGGGCACATTTATTTCATTATATATTTTTTTGTTCTATATTGTTCTAGTGTTTTGTTATGTATTCTTGTAGTTTTCTCTCTCCATGACTATCACAAGTACCCTGGAGCGACTTGGGCATTTCTACTTCTGAGGGGAGTCTTTTTAGTTTTTTTTCCTTTTTTATTTTGGGTTTTCTTATTCCACTACTTCCCCTCATCTTTCACCCCTTGTTTTCCCATTTTCCCTCCTATTTCTTTGAATTGCACTTGGGGGGGGGCATGTGTTGTATTAAGTGTGGGGGTGGGCCTCTGATTACACTATTCTTTTCCTTAAACTGATTTAGGAGACATAATTATTAGTTGACATATTTTAAATTGTGGAAAAAATTTATTAATTATAATTATAAATAATAAAGGCATAAAAGGGAATTTTAAAAGTTACATGATTATGTTAATTTTCAAAGAATTATAAAATGATTGCTGATATAGTTTGATTTTGGATTTTAGGCCTTAGACATTTACATTTATTAGACTGATCATTTTGTATTCATGTCATGACCTAATTGACCCCTATATTTTTCTCATTCCCGAGAGGTATTCTAAACCTTTTTGACATATTCTTTCTTATACCCTCTTTATTGAGATATTCTTGGGATATGCATAACTACCAAAATTTTCTTGTTTTTCTATTTAAAACATGAAGATTTTTTAATCACATTAAAATGATTAAGGTATTTGATTTTTTTCAGTCCTTTAACCATGAGACCTAACCTATATCTTATCTTCTTAAACCCTTAGAAACCGTGAACTACCTTGATAGGAAGCCACATTACAAGCCTATTCTTACTTCCTACACAAATTCTTTTATAATTTTTCATGATTATTCATTTGAGTTTTGAAAAGAGGGACTTTGGTTTTTCATGGTACATTTTGGTGAGCAACCATGAAATTAAGTGTGGGGGAGTTTGTCACTTGTTCATTTGGGAAAAAATGGTCACAGATCCTACTATCCATTTCATTCTTGGTGTTATCTCAATGTTTAAAAAAATGAAATATGAAAAAGAGGGACCAGACTCTTTATTACATATTATTGGTTTATGGGCCCATATTGTCAAAGTAATATCATGGTAATGATACCTTTGAGAAATCTTGATTAGGGGAGAATTTTCATTAAGCTCTATTTTGAATATCATTCATTATTGTTTAAGAATTTGTCCTTCTTTTCAAGCCTTTGAGATTAGTTTTTATCATTACCTACCAACCCTTATCCTCAAAAATATTTGAACCTTGAGGAAATCCCTCATGATTTTTTTGATTTAAATTTATAAAGTAGAGAATGAGAACACTTGAAAACCTATGGATAGAGTGCATATACTTAAGATTGAGTATAAATATGATTAAATAAATATTTAGTGATGATTTTGGTATCTTTTGGTGAGGTAAATCATTAAGTGGAATGTTTATTTATGAAAAGTTAAACAATGTGAATGAAATAGGATGTAAATTTTCAATTAGATTATATATGATGCATGATTAGAATATCTTTGGAAATGAAATTTTTTTTGTTCATTTTAAAAATATTCTTCTATGGTTTTAGTATTTATAGTTATAATTAGTTAAATTCTTCCTTTTTAGAGTATGAATTATATTGATTAGATGTTCAGATCTTGCTTGAGGACAATCAAACTACCAAGTGTGGTAGAGTTTGATGTACCCAATTTGTGTATACTTTTCCACATATTTCAATGAGCATAAAAACTTTTTTTCACCAAATTTCAATTGTTTTGTGGTTTAAATTATTTTTATTGGTGATCATGACAATTTTCATGTATTTCCATGCCAAATACACAAATCGGGGGAACTTTATAAAAAATTCCAAACTACATGGCTTGTACTTTAGGAAATATGTCGTGTATCAGCACCCTGACATGGATTTTCGAGGCCAAGTGCATGCCCAAGTTTCCAAAAACCATTACACACTGTGTGCATCATGGTACATGTCGTGTACCCCCTTCTATAAGTGGTTGGAGGCTGAGATCAAGACTACACGCCCATGTTTCCAACTGAAGACTACACACTCTGTACAGACCCTACACACGTCGTGTGGACCTTCTAGAAGTAGTTGGTGGCCAATGAATCACATTACACATTGTGTGGGGTGGCTCTACATTCCATGTACCTCTACATACTAGGCGGCACCATGTTCAAATTCAAATATGTTGTGTAAGCTCACCTACTGGTGGAGAAAAGATGTCCAAAACGTGTTTACCATTAGTACACGTCGTGTATTACCTAGTACATGCCATGTACTAATAAAACCTATAAATAGGTGGCAGGCCCTCCAAGTTCAGAAGTCATTCAGCCTTCATCCATTCTGTGATATTCAAAGGGAGAGAACTCCAGAAACGGCCAAGAAGATAAGAAGATAGAGAAAGAAGAGGAGAGAAGAAATGTGAGAAGGTACTATTGTTCTACATTCCTGACGACCTTCACTCCAAGGCTTTTGATAGAATGTATTCAGGTACTACAAGTTATTTAATTACTAGCTACTGTGTGAGTAGCTAAATTCCCCTTGTGTTGGGGTTGTGGACTATTATGAGTTGTAATTTTTCATTTGTGATGTTGTAACTGTGTTGTTTATTCTTCGTTCTCATAATTCCTTATTAACTCTTCCTAAATATTACTAGAAATATCATATCAGACCAAGAATGGGATTTCTAGGGATCATTTAAGGAATGAAGATTTAAAACATCCATGACCATTGGGTGTTTTAATCATCTCAAAATGGACTTCAATTAATAATATTAAGAGAAATCAATTTATGACCAAAGAAATTTATTTCTATTGATTTAAAAAAAACTCACCAGACCAAGGGGGTTATTTTACATAAATAATCTCAGAGGTGTGAATTATCATGAACAACACAACCTCATAAGAAAATTGATTTAATAACAACCTTTAAAATCCATAGCCTTGATACATTTCTCTCCAAATTTTCATCAAAACCAAATTTATATATTTTCTCTTTATCTTTCAAGTAATTTGTTAAGAAATCAAAATTTAATCATCTTTTTATCAAAACACAATAGAATCGATTCTAAATTCATTAAACTTCACCAAACCAATTACAAACTAGATAAATGAAACAAAAATAACTCCTTCACCCTCTGGATCAATCCCTTACTGGTATTATACTTGTTAGGGTAATGTAATTTGGATTGTTGAAAGTAATACTTCATCAGGAACAATAACCAAAATCCCATATCTTTAATGAACTTTATTCATTATTTATTACATAAAGGTATACATTATACAAACCCAGAAGATCATGAGGACTAGTTTCTTTGAGAAATTAGGTATATAAGATAATAAATTCTAACATGGTTATAACATCATTGTTTAAAAACTCTGAAACATGCCATTATATTCCTTGGATCTTCTAAAACTTCAAGGGATAACCTGGGTACATCCATAAGAAATGGGTGAGATATAAAGAATGATAAGGGAATAAAAAACATAAAATAAGGTAAAGTAGCAACTGTGATCCTAGAGGCATATCAAGGTAATATAAGAGGGGTGAGAATCATAATCTTGAACAATGAGGAATTATATAGCATGATATCATAAAGGCAGCATGGGAATTTGGAAACAACATAAAACATGACATCATAATCATAGGTTAAGGCTAACTAACAAGTAATCATAACATAGTGTGATAAGGATAACCTATTTTGAAATATACATGACATCTTATTAGATAAAAACATTACCTAATTCATTGGATATCTATATAATTTTAGTCCCACCCATCACTTTCATTTCATGTACATGCATAAGTGTGTCACATAAATCACTCAACATAAGGATTTTTTCATCAATTTTAACCCCAAGATTAAGGATTTTGGGTTAGATACATGTAAATCCAAAATAAATTAAGTATGGATACAACTATTTTAATACCCTAGAGGGTAAATGGATATGGGTATTCACTACACAAATGTTTTCAGAGAAAATCACAGGATAATTTTGGAAATAAAATAGGTGTATATAAAGGTTTATAAAAGGGGTGAATGAGATAGAAAGGGGTATCTCATTAATTCATAATCATAAGTACGGTAATAGGTGTGTTTAAAAACGTATCCCAACTTGAACAATTATAAATCAAAAGGTGTGACATAAAGAAGGTTCTTGAATAAAGAGGAGAAGAAGAGGGTCCCTTACATTGAGAGGGAGATTCAAAAAGCTTGGGAAGAGAAAAACTAAAGAGGTAATGAAATTTTGAATTCATTCTCCAAAGGTTTTTAGTGAAGTGGAATGGAAGTTTGGGTGGATTTATATATAAAAAGAAAGGGTAATTATTAAATAATTTCTAAACATAGGTTATAGACTCTGTATGATAAATTAATCTATACCACAAACCTTCCCTTGGTTTCTCTCCATGGTTTCTTCCAAATAGGATTGGTATTAATTATTTTTTATAAATTATTAAAATAATTCCCTTAGTGATGTGGAAGTGTGTCATGTTTATAAAGAACTAATTTAAAAACATTAAAATATAATATAGGTTTTGGAAGATTCATTAAGAGTTTATAAAATTAATCAAATAAGTTAAAAAATCATTATTTTAAAAGAGGAATAATTTGGGTCACGGATAATCTTTATAATATATATTAAATCACTTTTTTTATTTATGATGCCATAATACATACTGTATAATTATATAGTATTTAATTTTTACCCAAAAAATCAACTGTCCCAGAAAATTTTGTAAAATTAACCTTTAGATAATTTTGACCTTCTGATTTAAAAATAATATTTATTTTATCTAAATAATTATATAATTATTATAATTTTAACTTTTAAATCAAAAATCCACATTTACTGAAAATTACTAGTTTTTTGACAGTGACGGTTTTTTGACCCTTATAAAAATTATTTTTGACTTTGTAAAATTATATTATCATTTATTTTTAATAAATATTATTAAATAATAATATTTTATTAAAATATAATTTATTTCAAAAAATATTGAATTCATTAAAATTGGTTTTCTTTATTGAAATTATACATTTCACAAAAATACAATTTGTGTTTCATTATATCAAAATCTATTTTTTTCAAATTCATTATATAATAATTTAACAAATATTATTAAAAAGGGATAAATAAAATCATTGTTTTATTAAAAGTAAAATATAAAAAATCATTCTATTAGGGCATAGATACATATCCCTTTTTAACACTAGTTAATTCCCCAAGGGTAAGGTGTGTGATGGTGAGATTTTCATGGGGTGGTTTGGAAAAAATGGTTTGAGTCATGATCTCGATGAGCTTGAAATTCTCTCATAAACATGTTTTCTCATGCTTTAGTTGTTTAATATAGTCTTATTCTTGGTCAATGGAAAATCCAAGGTATGTTATCTCCATTAAAATCTCCAATTGATGGGATTCAAAGGGTACGATTCTACTGGTCGAGGCCATCACTTCCTTTTTTTGTGTTAAATGGATTTATCAAAATCTTATATATATATATATATATATTAATATTAATGGTCATTTTATAATGAATATAATATTAATGGTTATGATACTTAATATTCTTTTAAATAGGATAGGATATAACTTATAATGATCCAAAATAACCAAATAAGTGTATGTGTTTTCTATATAAACATTATTTAATAATTCATTTATTCATTCAAAAAGGGGATTTCATCTATAAAAGTTTAGGTCGTTACATTCTTCCCCCTTCAGAAATTTAGAACTCAAAATTTTTATTTCATGTACTAAAATAGATGAAGGAACTTCTATTTAATCACCTCTTCTAGTTTCTATGTCACTTCCTTAAACTTACAATTCTGCCATAACACTTTGACCAGGTGAGTTGTCTTATTTCATTGAACCTTGTCTTTGTGATCTAGGATCTTCATCAGCTTCTCTAAATATGAAAGATCATTTTCCAATGGTACCACCTATGGATTCAGTGCATGTGAGGGGTCTGGTATGTATATATTCAATAGGGATACATGGAATATTATTATTGATATAGGTTAGGTGGGAGTTCTAGTTGATAGGCCACTGCTTCGATGAAATCAAGGATATCAAAAGGGTTTATGTATCTTGGACTAAGTTTTACCTTCTTACTAAACCTTGTGAATTTCTTCCCTATTGATATAAGAAAGAAAACTTTATCTCTAATATCAAACTCCAGGTCTCGTTGATGACTCTCTTTATATATTTTCTGTAAAATTTTCATGAATTTAATATGTTGTTGAATGCTTTGAACCTTCTCTATCATGTATTATATAAGATTAGGTCAAATTATATTCCATTTTCCAAATCCATCCCAACATGTTGGAGTCAGACACCTCTTCCCATATAGAGACTCATAAGGTTACATTTAATTCTATAATGGAAAATCTTGTTATATGAAAACTCCACTAGGATAAGGTGTTGATCCCAGCATCATTGATAATACATTTAACATGATATTAATATATCCTCTAGAGTTTGAATTTTTCTTTCATACTGACCATACATCTGATGGTGATAATCATAGTCGAATATTATCTCTGTATCCAACACTTAATGAAGTATTCTCCAAAACATCAAGGTAAATATAAGATCTTGATAAAATACAATAAAGAGTGAAACTCTATGTTGTATCTACACTTTTCTTATGTATATCATTATGATTTGGTCAAGATTGAAATATTCCTTGATATTAATGAATGTTCTGACTTGTTAAAGTAATCAACTACCACCTTGATGTCTTTATTAACTTTAGGGGTCTTGGGGAGTCCTATGATGAAATAAATTATTATATTTTCTCATCCCATACTAGTATGGGAAATGGTTGCATCATACCCTTGGACTTATTTTGTTTAGCCTTGACATTTCTCCATACCAAGCATCATGATAAAAAAATCCACAATCTCCATCTTCACGTTATCCCACCTGAAGTTTTTCTTTAAATATATTTACATCTTAGTGCTTCCTAGATGAATAGATAATGATGATCTATGCGCAACATCTATAAGTTCCCTCTTCAGTTCTGGTTTTTATGGGACACATATCTCAGTTCCAAACCTTATAACTCAATATTTAGAAAAGTTGAACTCTAGAATATTTTCTACCTTTTTCTATAGCACCTTATCACCCCTATGAGCCACCTTATTTCTCTCAATAATGGATGTTTGAGAGGTTATTTGAGAAAAGTAGGATGAATATCCTCTTATTATTCTCATATCCATTCTTTTCATGTCCAAGAAGATTGTATACCTTGAAATATTCATTATTAATAGAGATGTGGGATCCTTTATACTTAGAACATCTTCCACTTCTTTTTATTTCTTATGATGTTAATGTATTGAACAATAATAATCCTTAATTATTTATTTCCACATATATTGGCACATATTCATCTCCTTTTGTGTGAATATATAATTGAGGCTTTATGATCTTTATATATGTCATACTTATCCTCATAGAGATAATGACATAAAATATTCAATTTGAAGATCACTATAGCTAATTTTAGATCATGTTTTGAATATTTTTTTTGTATATTTAATTATTGGGTGACATAGGATACCACTTTTACATATTTCACGAGTACAAAACCCAATCCATTTTTTGATGCATTTTTATAGATCCCAAATCCTTCCCTTCTGGTGGGTATTGTGAGAATAGGTGCAGTTATTAGCCACTTATTCAACTCTTTAAATATCTATTAACATTCATCAGTCTCGAAAAACTTGACACCCTTCTATGTTATCTTGGTTATTAGGCTCGAAAAATCCAAAAAATTTTCTCACAAATCAATGATCATACCCAACCAATCCAAGGAAACTTCATATTTACATCACAGATATTGGTCTTATCCATCCTTAAATTTCCTTAATTTTTTAAAAATACATAGATATATCTTTTCTAGTGATAACATGCCCCAAAAAAAGTTGTTTTCTCCATCCACAACTTTCATTTATTATACTTCACAAATAACTTTTCCTTTCACAAATATTTAGTACATAATTAAAATACTTCTTACATTCCTCCTTTATTTTATATTAGATGAGAATATCTTCTATATAGGATACCAAAAAAAATTGGTAATCCCTAAATAATTTATTTATCAAATCCATGAATATTACTATAGAATTATTCAGTAAAAATTCCATCACTATCAACAAGTAGTTCCTATACCTTGTATGAAAAGTGGTCTTGAGCATATCCTTATTTATCACCTTTACTTGATAATATCCCAAATGAATATCCACATTATCAAAGTATTAGGCTCCATAAATCTAAAAAAACAAGTCATCAATCCATGTAAAGGGATAATTTTTTGGTATCATGGTATTTTTAAGCTCCTGATAATAAATGTAGAGGTTCATTGAACCATCCTTCTTCTTGATAAAGAGGATTGATGCACCCCATGGTGAAGTAATTGGGCATATAAACCCTTTATCCAGGTTATCCTATAGCTACTTATTTAGTTTCTTAAGTTCAATAGTGGCCCTTCTATATGGAGTCTTGGATATTGTAAAAGATCTAGGTATAAGTTCGATTGAGAATTTAACCTCTCAACTTGGAGGAAGACTGGGAAATTCTTTAGGAAACACATCAATGAATTCCCTCACAATGGGCATGTCTTCAAGGATGATCTTTTCCTTAGTCTCAATAATTTTAGAAAGATACACTTACTTATAGGTTAATAATATCTATGATTAATATAATGATACCAAAGGACATGCATCCTCCTCCTTGTATTTGTATAGAATCGGAGGACGATTTGTGATATAAAGGTAGATTTCCTTCGATTGGAAATTTATATTGGATCTATACAATAAAATCCAATCCATACCCAGAATTTCGTCAAATTTCTATAAAGGTATTATCATATTTTTTTTCTATGAAATAAATCCCACAAATCTGTGAAGGGGATGAGTTATATGCTTGGGATATAACAATTGATTGATTCACCATCTTCACTGATAACTCAACTTCCATGTTTTAAGGTGGTTTTTGAATAGTTCTACTAAACTTGCATAATATTAAAGAATGTGTAGAACCATAATAAAAAATTATATTTTCTAATATTGAATGAATACATAGTTTATCTATCACCACTTCCTTATTGGGATCCACCTCAGCAGTTGTGATTTCATAATCTCTCCCTTAATGTCTAGGATTCAGAGGTTGTTTTCATTGGTTGTCATTGAAAACCCTTAGCTTAGGGAATTTATTTTCATAGTGTCCTTGTTCCTTGTAGTTTAAACATGTTACAATAGGCTAAGGGTTGACCTATAACTTCCCCAAACTCATACTCCTGGATCCAGTGCTGAAATCATAAAAATTACATTTCTGGATTTGATACCGATGAAGGTGACCCAATTTTCACAATCCAAAACTTGCAACATAAAAAGAAAAAATTGGATCACTTATATTCTCAAGGACCTTTTAGGTTTAGATTTTTATAAAATCAGGAAAAACTCTTACATAAACAACACACATGTCTATAAATGATCATTTCTCCTACTTAACTCAACTCTTCTTATTTCACATTAATTCATCATCACTATCCATATAAAACCCTTATATACATAAATCACTCTATATCATTATTGATATCATCGATAAAATGAAACATAATAATGGTGAGATTAAATGCTTGGTAAGGGTAAACATATGCATTAACTATTAAATTTCATCAATGAGCATAAGAATAGAATAAGGGTATGATAACATAATAAAAGTGAATAAGCATAGAATAATAATATTTATACCCATCAATACCTGGATCGTGAAACATGAAAACATGGAATAAGACTTTCACAAATAAAGGAGTCATTAGAATCAATAATCATGAGCTGTGTGATGTCAATATTTATCAAAGGAAACATTTATAACCCATAGTAAGCATAATGAAAAAATATTGGTATCTTGGGACATTATCATTATAGAACACTTAGAATTGGAATAACCATACAAAAAATTTCTAATATAAATCTATAGAGAATATAATCATTACCCAATTCATTGGAGTTATATCTAGGCACACCCATAGTATAATCTATATTGGGAACACTCGGTGTTATCTGGGTGCACCCAATATATAACAATGTCCCATAACCATAAATAAAGTACTTAGAGATTTTGTTTCATCATAAAACTCATAAAAAGTTATTATTCCTTTCATAACTTGATTAACCTATGTAAAATAAATGGTTTCCATAATAATCTCTTTGAAACATGATTAAATTGTGGAAAATAAATGGGTTCCATAAAATCTCTTTGAAATAAGATAAACTCGTGGAAAAGAAAGAGGTTCCATAACAATCTCTTAAAAACATTATTAACCCATGGAAAATAAATTTGTTCAATAAAAATCTCTTTGAAATATGATTAACCCATGGAATTGAAACTCATTCAATAACAATATATTTGAAACTTTATTAACCCATGGAAAAGAAATGGGTTCCATAACAATATCTTTGAAAAGATAATAATCCATCCAGAGCGAGAATGAGGATGGTATCATTAAAAAATATCCCTATTGGATCAAAATTAACAATAAGTTTTTTTGAAATTTATGATTAGAAATACCATTAAAATAACATTAAAACGTTTTTTAGGAAAATAGCCTCTTTATTTTAAAAACCAATTTTAAAAACTAAAAAAAATCAAAAAATATTGTGAAAATCCTTATCTTTGAAAACAACGTTGGAAACATATATAGTAAACCTCAAGGAAAATAATGGACATTATTGAGGGGAAATTCATTCATGTTATAAATGTTAAAAATAAATATTATTTTCAAAACATTTTGAAAAGGGGAGTCAATAGTGATCCATTTGGAAAATGTTAGGAAATTTACTTTTTAAACCCTTTTAAAAGAATGTAAAAGATAATGTAAAATGGATTTATGAAATAATTTGTTTTTATAAAAGAAAATTTTCTAAAACATTTTATAAGACATGGATATGGAAGATAATGATACTAGGTCTAAAAGAAAATAAAACATCAGTATTACTTACAAACAAATTAATTGATGTTTCTTTAATCAATAAGGGAGGAAATTAAAATTAAACAAGTAAACCACATTTATAAACATAGGATAATAAAAGATATTTCGTTCAAGAAAATAATATTATTTTATTTCCTCTAAAAGAACCTTGAACATAACCAACATTGAAAGAAATGAGATTGTAACATAGAGCATTTTCTGCTTTGTTAACTCTTCAATCATAATATCTATGAAAGAATAACATATAATGATACTTTAAGTATCATAAAAATAAGTAATTTCATGATATAACATGTAAAATGGTAGTATATACACCTCAAAAATTAATATAGGTTCATATCATTAACGTATGTCTCAAAGAAAGATAATTTGAGATAAATAACTCAAACAAAAATCATACCATTAAACTAATTGATGAATTGATTATGTGTATCAAATTTAAACCACATAAATTAATTTTAAATAAAAAACAATATAATCAAAATTAATTACGTGAATAATCATGACATAATAATATAAACAAAAAGTATTATAACCTAATGAAAGGAAATTGAGTTAAGAAATTCTTTAACACTTAGTAAATTTCAAGTCAATTACCCTTGAATGAAATAATTCAAATAGAAAATTAAAATATTATTATTTATGAATTATTAATTTTATTAAAGGTAACATGGGAATTATATACACCACACAATAAAAACAAGTGGTGAATGTGGCATATGTCTCACGAAAATAAAAAGTGAGATGAGAAAACCACTACCTTGAGTCCAGAATTTCCATGTGTGTCCTTTAACTCATGAATAATAAGATTATATAAATTAATTAATTTATTAAGAAAAATTTTAAGGTTTAATACCTTATAATCAAATCATTTATATTATTTTTTTTAAAAACATATTAAAATACTTAATTAGTTAAGTACACATTTGGTGTTTTGAGGATGTTCTGTTTATTATTTCAAAACAGATTTAGTGTGTTCACCATGGTCAGAGAGGTCATTATTTAAAAATATTAAAAAAATAATTAAATAATTATATTATTTAAACATCAATTATAATTTTTAAATACAATCATGAAATATGGTTATGAAAAATGAATTATGTTACGATCATGGAGACAGTAGATCGTACATATGCATAAGTAACATTTCCATTTTTCAATGATCATTATGGAAAGATATTGTGCATTATTTTATCTTTAAATAATGATAATAATATAATAAATATTATATTAATTATTTAAATAAAATTATATATATCATCCATGTGATTTAGTGATGAAACAAAGAATCACATCATTTCATGGAGTCGGTAGTCCACACGTCCACAAACGACATTATCATTTTTCAGTGTAAGAAATAAAATTATATATTATATTTTCATAAGGATAAATATGTCATTAATATAATTATTATTTCATGTATTCCACATATATTCATTAACTTTACTCTTATTACCTTCCACGTAAAGTTTTAGTGGAAAAAAATCATATCGCTTCGCGAGGCGGTAGTCCATCATACTCATGAGCGATGTTATCTTATCCCATACAAAATGAAAATTAAGAAGGTATATATGATATAATAACTCTAAAAGTATATATATGTTACAAATATAATATAAATACTTTAAATAAATCATTAAAAAATCCATGAGAGTTGATGATGGAAAAAAATTAATGAAATTGATTCGCGAGAAGGTAGTTCGCCATACTCACAAATGAACATTTCATATCCCATTTGATAGAAGATAAGATATATTTAAGTAATGATATTAAAATAATAACATCTCATTATATGGGATATAATTTTTTTATTATATAATAATAATTTAATAATATTTTAAGAATGTGGAAGAAGAAATAAAATAAATATGTTTCGTTAAGCACCATACCTCTTCTTGGAGCAACCTCCTTAAGAAATCATCAAAAGCCTTCCTATGATGGTTTTATGATAAAACTAAGAGATTTAGGTATTTTTTGAGTGAATTAAGTAAGATATTTGGGTAGGTGTTTTTCTAATACAAATGGATTTGAAGGTGTGAATAGGAGATAATAGTTGGTGGCCTTTTATAAGTGAGGTGAGTGGTAAACTTGTAATTTTTTAAAATAAAAAGACGTACCCATGTTTTTTAAATTCCAAGAGACCCAAAATGGGCCATTATAGAAAATTATATATTATAATTTAAAAATATGGTCATAAAATTGTTTTTAGACAAGTTTTTAGTCCATTTTGATCCTTATCTTTTTAGTTTAACCCCCTAGTAAAACTATTTTCACCTTAACGGTGAAAGTTAATTTTTATTGTTTTCACTATTCATTATGGTCAAAAATTAAGTTGACCTTATTAGATAAAATAAATTATGATGATTACAAAAATGGAATCAATTTTACCAAATTAAATTCACATAAAAGTAAAATTTTAATTTTAAAAAACCCCACACACATGAAGAAAAAGTATCTTTTCAAGAAGTGTATTTTTCAAGAAAAAGAGGATTTTATATTAACTATAGGACTAATAATAATAATTTTATGAATTTAAATTAGTATTTATTGGTATATAATCTATAAATTTAATTTAAATAATTTCTCATAATGGTTTTTTTAATTAATTAAAAAGGAGAAACATTGGGCACATTGAAACAATTTTCATAAAAAAACTATTCTTAAACAAAAAAAAATACTTATACTAAAATCCAATATAAATATGATTAAAATGTAATTAATTGGATTAAATATAAATAAAGAATAATTATTTTATTTTAAATCGTATTAAAAACATTATAGTACTTTTAAATTTACTTAATTTATTGAAAAGAAATGACATTTTTTTACAAAAATCAATATTGTTCACTATTCATTGAAAAATATATATATTTTTCAAAAAATGACCAAATTTTATGCAAAGTAAATTTTAATATAACAATTTCAAAAATTAATATGATTTTATCAAATAATTTTTCAAAAAGTTCTAAAAATTAATTATAATATTTTTTTCATGAAAACCAATAAAATCATTTTTGAAGAAAACATATTTTTTAATAATAAAATTAAATAACTAAAAAATGGTTGATTATTTACTTAAAATTTATAAATAATTAATTTTTAGTTTTAATTTTATATATATATAAATATATATTTTATAAATTAGTTAATGTTATTCATATCTTCTAATTTAACAACTAGGTTATAACGATTATATATTTTGCGGATCGTTTAAGCTCAGTGTTGCATGTCGAATACGCTATCGAACATAGTTTTCTTTTCTAAAATATCTAGATATTATATACTCCCCCCCCCTTAAAAAATTTTAACCTATTAATTTTAAATTTATATCTGTAATAAAAGGTTGTACATTTGAAAATACCTTTGGAGAAAACCCACATCATAAAAATGGTTAATAAAACATCCTCTTGATAATAGAGAAAAGGTCATTTGGAAAAACACATACTAGATTTTCAAATAGGATAATATAGGTGGTAAGTGAAGAATTTGAAATGGAAGAAAATCATAATTCCCAGAAAAATGATATAGAGTGAAAAAGATCATAGATCATAATAAACTGAATGTTCAAGAGAAAGATAATAACCACAAAACTACAAACTAAAGAGGTGTAAAAAATGTCACTGATATCATCATAAATGACAACAATATGAAAAAAAATCAAGATCCTTTTCCTAGAGTTTAGAAATTTCTTTTCCATATAGACTGGGAGTATAAGGAAATATACTTACCTGATGAGTATAATTTCACCCTTTTATCAATTTCCACCAAAATTTCATCTTTTACTTCAAACAATGAGTATTCAAGAAAAAAATTACTTGAAAAACTAAAATCATATTTTAAAGGAACAAATAACCATAAAAGGTATAATAAAGTTATTTTACATCTATTTAGACATTAAATAAATCGAAAATAGTTATCACATGGTAATATGTTTCCCAAAATTATGGTGATCCTCTTATAAAATAACATTAATCACTTAATTAGAAAATCACTTTTCAATACCATGGTTATCTATATGGTAAAACATATGTTCTGTAAATCAAATTTATCATTATCTTTCAAAAAAATTAATTAAAAAATAATGATGTCATACTTATCAAGGACATCACAGAATCTAATGGTAGCCATTGCACCCTTGTCTCCCTTCAATTTTGGGTTCAAGACTCATAGCCTTTCCGGATGTGATGGGTTTTCACTTGGCCTTTGGGTTGTCTTTTTTCCAAAAAATTATAAACTTATAAAATTCCCATAGATGTGATGATAATTCTTAAAAATATCCTTAAAATAAAAGGTATTATAAACCCTAAAGGTTCTCAATACCACTAAACTTATGATCAACATTATACTCATAAACCTATGATGGTATACATAACCCATAAGATGAAAAAATCCTAATATCCAAAGCTATCTAAAACCTCATCTAATAAAAACTATAATAGCATCAAACCCACACTCCTAGATCTGGTTCTTAAAACATAAAAATTACATTTTTGGATTTGATACTGATAAAGGTGACAAAATTTTCTCTATGTAAAACTTACAATATGAGAAAGAGAAATTGTACCACTTACATTCTCAAGGAACTTTTAGGTTTATATTTATAGAGAATTGGGGAAATATTTTATATAAACAATACCCATGTATTTAAATGATCATTTCTATAACTTAACTCAACTCTTATTATTTCACATTAAGTCTCTATTATCATCCCTATGAAACCCTTCTAGACATAAATCATTAAAAATCATTCTTGATATCCTGGGGAAAAGGAAACATAACAAGGGTTAGATAAAATGCTTAGTAAGAGTAAACAAATTCATTAACAATTGAATTTCATTAGTGAGTATAATAAGAGAATAAGGGTATGATGACATAATCAAAGTGTAGGAGCATACCGTAAGAATATTCATAACCATCAATACTTGAATCATGAAACATTAAAACATGTAATAAGACTTTCATAAATTAAGATTCATCATAATCAATAATCATGTGCCATGTGATATCAATATTGATCAAAGGAAATATTTATAACTCATATAAATCATAGAAAAAATGTATTGAAATATTGGGACATTATCTCCATAGAACTATTGTAGAACTCTTATAATTGGAATAACTATAAGGCCGACTTCCAATATAATTATCCAAGGAACATAATCATTACCCAATGCATTAGAGTGTTATCTGGGCACACCGATCATATAAGCTATATCAGGCTCACCTCGCACTATATGACTGAACCCAATATATAAAAATGTCCAAGGACTATAAATAAAGTACATAGATCTTTTATTTCATCATAAAACTCATAAAAACTATCACTATTACTTTCATAACTTGATTAACTTATGAAAAAGAAATGGGTTCCATAATAATCTCTTTAAAACATGATCAACCTGTGGAAAATAAATGAGTTCTATAACAATCTCTTTGAAACATTATTAATCAATAAAAAAATAATTATGTTCAATAATAAAAACTTTGAAACATTATTAACCCATAAAAAAGAAACATGTGCAATAATAATATATTTAAAATATGATTAACTTGTAGAAAAGAAATTAATTCCATAATAATCACTTTGAAACAATCATAATCTATATAGAGAAATAATAAGTATGGTATCATTAAAAAATATCCCTAGAGGATCATAAGTAACAATAAGGGTTGTTAATATTGATGAATGGAAATACTAATAAAATATCATTCAAAACATTAATAGGAAAATAAAATTTTCATTTCGAAAATCGCTTTTAAAAACTAAAAATTATCAAAATATTTCAAATATTATTTTATTTTAAAATAGAAATGGAAACATATAAATTAATCTTTAAGGAAAATAATTTACATAACCACATGAAAATACATTCATGTTATAAATTTTAAAAATAAAAATTCTTTTCAAAATATTTTGAAAAAGGGAGTCAAAAGTGATCCATTTAGAAAATTTTAGGAAATTTTCTTTTTAAACCCTTTTAAAATAAGTTAAAATATCATATAAAATGAATTTAGAGAATATTTTATTTTTATAAAATATTTTTTTAAAAAAAATTAGAAAACATGGATATGGAAGAGAATGATGCCCGGTCTAAAAGAAAATAAAATATCGGTATCACTTACAAACAACTTCATTGATGTTTATTTAATCAATAGGGGAGTAAATGGAAATTAAAAATTTTTGAAACATTCATAAATAGAGGATAATAAAATATATTTGTTTCAATAAAATAATACAACATTATTTCCTCTAAAAGAACCTTGAACATAAAAAATCTCAAAAGAAAGGAGATTGCAATATAAAGCCTTTTCCACTTTAGTAACTCTTTAATTGTAATCCATGTGAATTAATAACATAAAATGATACTTTAAAAATCATTAACATAAGTATTTTAATTATATAACATTTCAAAGGGTAGAATATACACCACACAAATTAATATAGGTTCCTATCATAAATTTATGTCTTAAAGAAATAGAATTTGAGACAAATAACCCTTACAAAAATCATACCATTGAATTAATCGATAAATCGATTGTGTTTATAAAATTTAAACCAAATAAAATAATTAGAAATACAACATAAGATAATTAAAATTCTTTTCACACATAATAATGAAATAATAATGTCAATGAAGAAGTATTATAACCCAGTGAAAAGAAATTGAGTTAAGAAATTCTTTACCACTTGGTAAATTTCAAGTCAATTCCCCTTGAATGAAATAATTAAAATAGAAACATAAAATACCATTATTTATTATGTATTCATGTTATTACTTGTAAATTTTTAATTATATACACCATAAAATAAAAATAAGTGGTGAATAATGTGTATGTTTCACAGAAATAAAAAGTTAGACGAGAAAACCCTTATCTCGAGTCCAAACTTTCAACATGTGTCCTTTAAATCCTGTATAATAAGATTATATAAATTATTTGATTTATTAAGAACAATTTTTAGTTTTGATACCTTATACTTAAATAATTTCATTTATTTATTTTTTAAGAAATATTAAAATACTTAATCAGGTAATTCCACATTGGGTGTTTTGAGGATGTTTGGTTCATTATTTCAAAGCGGGTTTGGTATCTTGATTGTGGTCAAAGAGGTCATTATTTCTATATATCCAGAATAATAGTCATGAAATAATTATCATAATTACTCATCAATTATACTTTTTAAAACTAATCATGAAATATAGTTCTGAAAAATGAACAATGTTACAATCATAGAGATGGTAGGTCGTACATACGCATCAGTAACGATTCCATTTATCAATGATCATTATGGAGAGAAGGTATGAATTATTTTAACTTTAAATAATGATAATTATATCATAAATATAATATTATTTCTTTAAATATAATTATATATCATCTATTTTATTTGTTGATAAAAAAAATATTTTCATTGCTTTATAGAAGCGGTAGTCCACATGTCCACGAACGACGTTATCATTTTTCAGTGTAAGAAATAAAATGATATATTATATTTTATAATTATAAATATGTAATTAATATAATTATTATTTCATTTATATTACATATATTCATTAAATTTATCCTTATTTACTTTCATATAAAGTATTAGTGAAAAACGAATCGCATTGCTTCGTGAGGTGGAAGTTCGCTGACACACGAGCGACGTTATTGTATCCCCCACAGAATTTAAATTAAGAATGTGAATGTGATACCATAAATACATAAGTATAAATATGTTAAAATATCATATATTTAATTTAATCACATCATTAAAACAAATCCATGAGAGGCGATGATGGAAAATGAATGACATCGATTCGTGAGGCAGTAGTCCTCCATACACAAGAATGATGATTTCGTATCCCATTTGATGGAAGAGGATATGGATTTAGGTTATTATATTAACATAATAAAATATAAATATATGGGATATACTTTCTTTGTTATATAATCATAATTGAAGAAGATTTTAAATATTTGGAAGAAGAAATAAAATAAAGACACTCGGTTAATCACGATACCTCTTCTTCAGGAAACCTCCTTAGGTAAGCACCAAAATCCATATTAGGATTGATTTATAATAAAAATTATGGATCTAGGTATTGGGGAGAGAATTAAGAAATATAGTTTTTTAGGTACTGTTTGAGACAAAGGGCTTTGAATGTGTGAAGATGAGAGAAGAGGGGGAGTTTTTTTTAGTGATGCGGGTGGAACACTTGTAATTTTTGAAAAGAAAAGTGTAGCTTTGTTTTTCATATTCCAGAAGGATCCAGAATGAGACATTATAGAACCTTAGACATGATAAGTTCAAGATATGGCCATAAAATATTTTTTAGAAAAGTTTTTAGGTCATATTTACCATTGTATTTTTAGTTTAACCCCCATGTAAAATTATTTTCACCTTAACTCTGATAATTAATTTTTATTGTATTCACTATTCATTATAGTAAAAAATTAAGTTTAACATATTAGATAATATAAATTATTATTATTCCAAATATGAAATAAATTTTACTAAATTAAATTCACAGAATTATCAAATTTTAATTTAAAAGAAAACCTGAAGATGCGATAAAAAGATGGGTTTTCAAGAAGTGTGTTTTTTGAGAAAATATGATTTTATATTAACTATATTCCAATGAGCTTGTACCCAAGTGATATAAACTCCTGCTTGGCTTCCAAAAGACCTAGGATCGAATTCGAGCATGGAAAATTTCTGGGTACTGTAGCAGCACTGTAGCAAGGCCTGTAGCAGTATTGCAGCAGCGGAGGGATAGCAGCAGTGGCAACACTATAGAGATAGAGGTACTGTAGCAGACTGTAGCTTCAGCGGTACTACAGCAGGTACTGTAGCAGCCCAGGTACTATAGCAGTACTATTCACTAAAGGGTCCTTTGGGCCAAAAATGGATTTTCAATGTAATTCCCCGGCCTTAATCAGGTACGGACCGTTTTTACTTTGTTGTAATCTAATTAATTTAGAAACCTGAGGCGCGCGCCTGCGCACCATGCTGCGAGTCCCGGACAGCTTTTTATTTAATTTAAATAATTGCAGACGTTTCATGAAAAATGTCACGCCGCGCTTTGGCTTGGTGTTCAGTTTTTAAATAATTAATTAAGGATTGGAAAAGAGTAATAAGAGATTTAAAGAAGATTTTAAAATAAATCAAGAAAGGATAAAAAGAAATTCTGAAATAAAATAAAGAGGGGGTTACGGGAAAAATGAAAATAATTAAAATGGGGGATTCCCATTTTTAATTATTTTTATTATTTTCCCTTCCATTATTTTGTTTTATTTTATCTTTTTCTTTTATTTACTTTTTCCATTATCTTTTATTTTTATTTTATTTTTTTCTATTATTTTTCTTTCTTTTCTATCTTTTTTTCCTTTCTTCTCTCCCTCTCTCCCTCATCATGTCACGCCTTCTCCCCTCAATCCTATCACACCAACCAGTAACCCCTTTGGAAGTCCGTTGCTCCTTCGTATGACATATTATTCCTTCACCGTTAGTTTCATAGTAAACCTTAGGGAAAGGCAAAAATTGTTTAATTGGAATCATGCATTTTCATTGAGTAATCTTCTTGCAGTTCATCGTAGAATATTGTTACCCTATTTTGGGGTTTTTCTAAAATCCTTCGTTTTCTTCTATTTTAGGTCAAATCAAAGCCTACTGCGGATCTTAGAGTCATCTATGACTACAATTTAGGGTTCCTAATCACTTTACCTCTATTTCGTTGCGATTTATAAAAACGGTATGTTGTGTCGTTAGTCGGTGCCTACCAGCTTTGTGCAATTTAACCCATTTTAATTACTTTAATGGTTTTGCTTAATTGTTTCAGCCTTAATCATCTTAAATTAATTTCTTTGAATGGTTGAAACAAGATCGGACACCCCTTTGGGTGTGCTGACTTAGTCAGTGCATTTTTTCATTAGTCTGGTTACTAATTTAATTAGCTGCAGGTATTGCACAGCCCCTTTTTATTGTTTTTAAATTTAATAAGTAGTTGTTGAATTTTTGCAATAATATCGGACACCCCTTTGGGTATGCCGACATAGTCGGTGTATTTTTTTTGTTATATGGGTTATTGATTTAATTAGTTGTGGGTATTGCACAGCCGTTTTTATTGTTTTAAAATTTAATAAATGGTTTTTGAATTGTTGCAACAAGATCAGACACCCCTTTGGGTGTGCCGACATAATCGTTGTATTTTTTCATTAGCTGGGTTATTAATTTAATTAACTGCAGGTATTACATATCCCCTTTTATTGTTTTAAAATTTAATAAATAGTTGTTGAATTGTTTCAACAAAGTTAGACACCCCTTGGGCGTGCCGACATGGTCGGTGTAACCTTCCGTTAGCTAGGTACATTGTTTGATTAATTGCATGTGTTGCGAAGCCCCTTTTTATTGTAATTAAATTAAATAAAAAGTTTGTTTGAACATGAACTTCAATTGTTGAATCATTGGCACTTGTTTTGCTAAACTCTTTATTATTTAAATGTGAATTATCCGATGAGTTTGATATGATATGTATATTTCCTTGCAAGTTGTTATGTTGTAATGTTAAATTTATGCCTTGTGATGCATGGGTGTATCTGGTTAGTTTTTAAGTTGAGACTTTATATGCTGATTATGTCATATCTGCTGTTGTGAAAACTTTAATTAAATTCTAGGTGGGGAAAGGGGGGTTCCATATTAAGGGTCGCTCTTAGATCCTTCGTTCCTGATGGGTTACCTCTATGTGCTGGGGGGTGGTGTCGTTGGATTTTTCGGACAGAGACTTCCCCGGACTTTCTAATACTTTTGAGTGATACCGGTTCCAAAAGGGCCCATCGGGACGGATCCGTTGACAATGTGGCTATGCCAGCCTCGGATGACACTCGACCCCTTTTTTGCGAGATCAGGACGGACTTAGGGTGAAGCCATACCTCGGGCGATACTTTGTCTTTTGAAATATTTCCTTGGACGGGCTCGGTGGTATTGGATAAATTGACGGATTCTCCGTAGTGATACCTTCGGGATGGGATCAGACTTCAACTCTCAACTTGAGCCTTAATAAATGATTCACTTAAGGGTTGATATTATTTCCATTTGAGTTTTTCATGGGAACTGAGATATCCTTCTGATATAAGGTAGTACACCTGGTTGACACTCGATTTATACTCCAAGTCAAAGCACAATCTTGGGGTATACCTATTTCTTGTTTACCTTTTTTTCTGGGTTTTATACATATATACTTGTTCGTGCATTTGCCGACAGGTAACCTTTCAAACTACCAGCTTAGGCTGAAGCAGGTGATTAGCCATGGGTGTCGTTTGGAACCCAAGACGACTTATTTATTTTATTGCGTTTAAATTAATTATCTGAAAATATTAAGTAATGGAACACTACATTTTTATTACTGCACGAAATGGAAAGGTTTAGACATCGTGGGTGCCGGCCTACTGGGATTTGATCTCCCACCCTGATAGGGCATCATGGACACCCGATTAGATTACATGCTTTCATGTATTGACAAAGGGAAGTGTGCTGCTTCCGATGCGTGACTGTTCATTACTGCTTAAGATGGAGACTGGGGTAGAGGACCGGGCCTTGCTTGTGATGCAGTTGCTACTTGTGTCCTTTCTTTTAGTTGACTGTGTGTTTGAGTTAAGTTTTCTGTACTTTCAGTTTAGACTCATATCATGGCATGACATCCTTTTGTGAGCTTCCTCACTTGGTTATTACCTTTTAGTTGGATTATTTACATTTCTTCTGCTGCAGTTTAGTTATTTACATGATTCTGCTACTTCCTATTTGTTGTTGTTTACTTCCGTTGTGATATTATTTGTTACCTAGGAGGGCATAGTCTCCCCCACAGACACCAAAAGGGCCCTCGCTACTAGTCAACAGCCTCTGAAATTTGGGAAGATGCGCTTGAGGTTATGTGACCACCAGTCTAGACACTTTCTTAGAGTTGAGTCGAGTCAGGGCGTTACAAAGTGGTATCAGAGTTGGTTTTTCCTTTTTTCTTACTGTTTGAGTGAGACAGGAGACTAGGATATAGGGATTTGGAATGTACCTTGTGCTTGGACATAGCTAACCCATGTATAGGGGAAACCCAAATTTTTGGGTTGGGATTGCAGTTATTGATTATTCCAGTTACTGCTGATATGATTTCACCTTGGGTGACTCACTTTTATTGCGTTGTTATTGTGCTGGTATTATTGAGATAATGGGTTTACCATTGTAGCTCGATGATATGAGGGAAATAAATTTCATGCATCATAATAGTCACCATAGGATTTAAATGCCATGCATATTTCCATTCCATATCTACTTTTAGAGTGCATTTTCCGATTTGCATGTGAGTGTTATTGTGCTTAGTGTTAAGATTTTGAAATGCTGGTTTGTTGAATATAAAGTTGTGATAGTCTGTTAGGTGTTAGCCTGACTTAACTGAGGAGTGGACTATAAAACTTATTCTGTAATCCTTTTTAGTTGTCTCTTCTATCTTGAAACCCAGCCTTTGAGGCAGGTTGTCTATTTTTTAGTGCTTAGAGGCAGGCTATGTACCTAACCTCTTTTGTGCCTTACTTGTTTTTCTCACCTTCTTTACTCCTTTATATTTGTTGTTGTTGTTGAGAGTCTTGTTTTTTCAACTGATTATCATTATGGAATCATATCTCTCGACACTCCGCTTGGGTTCAGGACAGAGGGCATACGTCAGTCCCAAGAGTTCCCCCTCGAGATAGGCGGGTACCATTTTGTTTAGAATGTCTATATCCTCGATATGTCTGGAATCGAATTCATTCTTGGTATGAACTAGCTATCCCCTTATCACGATCAAGTGTATTGCTATCGTCGTCGGGTGTCCTTCACATCCTTTAAGGCTGACACATATCTTCATAAAGGAGAATGGGATCTGCAGGCAGACTGAGCTAAGCCTAAATATGAAGGGTTGGGCATAGTGACCGCTCAGTTGGCAAGTCTCTTCTTGAGTGATCAGGAAATGCAACTAGTTGAATTCCCTCCAATGGTGGATCTTTTTAGGGATGTCTTTCCTGATGATTTCTCTGGCTTACCTCCCATGAGAGACGTGGAGTTCACTATTGAGCTCGTTCCAGGTGCATCACCAGTGTCTATTACTCCTTATAGGATGGAACCCACAGAGCTATAGGAACTCAAAACTCTGCTTGAAGACCTTGAGGATAAGGGTTTCATCAGACCTAGCACATCACCATGGGGTTCACCTGTCCTTTTTTCCAAGAAGGCATATGGTACCCTCAAGTTATGCATGTATTATCATTGACTCAACCAGCTCATGGTAAATAATCGATATCCATTGTCTCGTATAGATGATCTCTTTGACCAGCTCCAGGGAGAAACTGTTTTTTCTAAGATTTATCTGAGGTTGGGATATCATAAGGTGCATGTACGACCATCCTGACATACCACGTACGGCATTCTGAAGTAGGTACATCTTGTATGAGTATCTAGTCATGCCATTCAGCCTCACGAATGTGCTGGTAGTCTTCATGGCCCTGATGAACCGAGTTTTTCATCCGTATCTTGATTCCTTTGTGGTAGTCTTTGAGGACGAAATCTTAGTGTATTCGCGTTCCAGACACGACCATTAAACCCATATTGTGATCATGGTGAGTACACTGAGAGATCACCAGCTATATTCTAAGCTCAGTAAATTCCACTTCTGGATAGATAAGGTACACTTCTTGGGTCATATTATATCTAAATCAGGGGTATCATTTGACCCAGAAAAGGTGAGCATCGTGGTTTCAAGGGAGCATCCCAAGAGTGTCTTTGACATTCGCAGTTTCTTGGGACTCACTAGCTATTACAGGTGATTCATCCAGGATTTCTCTTGTTTAGAAGTGCCTCTTATGGCCCTAACTAAGAAATGTGTACAGTTCATCTGGTCAGAAGCTTGTGAAAAGTCTTTTTAGGAATTGAAAGGAAGACTAACCTCAGCCCTAATCCTAATTCTACCTGAACCTGGTAGGAGCTATACAATCTATTGTGATGCTTCAAGAATTGGACTGGGTGCAGTTTTGATTCAGGGTGATCAAGTCATGGCTTATGGATCCCGCCATATGAGACCTCACAAGCGGAATTATCCTACCCATGACTTTGATTTGGCAGCTGTGGTTCATTCTCTACACTGTTGGAGACACTATTTGTTGGGTGAGAGATTCATTTTTTATACGGATCATAAAATCTTAAAATATATCTCCACTCAATGAGACTTGAACTTAAGGAAACGCAGGTGGGTCAAATACTTGAATTTGTTCGACTTTGATCTTACTTATACACTTGTTAAGGGTAATTTTGTGGTAGACGCTTTAATCCGCAAGACACAGACACATGCCGTGCAGGTAGCCAGTAGTGAGTGGTAGATGATGGCATTATTTTCAGAGATGCATCTGGAGGTTTAGGAACAGAGTGAACAACTGGTTCTAGCAGTTATATCAGTGATATCCTCTCTTTTGGAGGAAGTCCGTAGGAAATAGTTGATCGATCTTTAGGGACTCATTTTGAGGGAAAGTGTTACGGGAGGGAACCCACCTCCTGGTTGGGTTGTTGATGGTAGTGGAACCCTCCTTTACTGTGGCTGTGTATGGGTACCTTCAGGTATATGGGAAGAGATGATGAAGTAATATCACACCTCTATTTGTTCAGTTCATCCTGGGCTGACCAAGATGTACAGAGACATGTGCCGATAGTATTGGTCTCCTGGTATGAAAAAGCATATATCAGGTTTCATCACTCTGTGCTCCACCTGCTAATAGGTAAAGGTATAGAACCAGCGACTTGTTGGACTCCTACAGCCTTTATCCATTCCTGAATGGAAATGGAATGACATCACCATGGATTTCATTACAGTCTTGACAAGATCTCCTCGAATCAGCGATGCAGTATGGGTGGTTGTCGATAGGTTGACCAAGGTTGTACACTTCTTGTCTATCTGAGAGACCTTTAAAATTGATGAGTTGGGAAGGCTGTATATTCGGGAAATTGTGCGACTTCATTGTGTACCTTATTCTATTGTCTCGGATAGGGATGCTCGATTTACTTCACGATTATGTAAAGGGTTTCAAAATGCACCAGGCTCACAGGTAATTTTGAGTACTGCATATCACCCTCAGACTGATGGGAAGTCTAAGAGAACTAAACGAGTGTTAGAGGATATGTTACGGGCCTATATCCTTGATTTTGGAGGTTCCTGGGAGAATCATTTACCTCTTTTCGAGTTTACCTATAATAACAGCTTCCAGGCGACAATCCAAATGTCTCCGTACGAGGCTCTCTATAGTAGACCATGTCGTTTGCCTTTATTTTGGCTCGAAGCAGGTGAGGAGATTATGTTGAGTCCTTATCTCATTTAGGATACTTCTGAGAAATTTTAGATGATTCAAAAGCATATAAATATAGCTCAGTCCAGAAAAAAGTCTTATACCGATCATCGCCACAGAACTTTGGAGTTTGAGTTGGGACATCGAGTCTTTCTGTGTGTTTCTCTGAGGTTGGGTCACAGGCAGATCAGGAGACCGGGGAATTTATCACCAAGATACATCGGACGATTAGAGATAGTGGAGAGAGTTGGGTCGGTAGCCTATCAGTTACTGTTACCTTAGAGGTATCGTGACATGCATGATGTTTTCTGTGTATCTCAACTTCGACAATATCATCCAGACCCATCTCATTCTTTTGACCCTAACTACATCAAGCTTGACGCTGATGCATCCTTTGCAGAGCATCCGATCCATATCATTGACCGTAGCATGAAATTCCTCTGACGAAAGTCAGTCCCACTAGTCCGGGTGTTGTGGAAACACGGACGCGTTCAGGACGAGACCTGAGAGCGAGAGATAGATGTACGTGCGTAGTGGTCTGAACTCTTCTCTGGCGACGTTCCACTACCCTCAGAAGGGAAACTCGGGGAAGAGTTGTCTTAAGGAGGGGAGATTGTAACGTCTCGGCCTTAATTAGGTATGAACCATTTTTACTTTTTTGCAGTCTAATTAATTGACCCGGGGCGCGCGCCTGCGCACCTTGCTGCGGTTCCCGGGAATCTTTTTATTTAATTTAAATAATTGCAAACATTTCATGAAAAATGTCACATCGCTCTTTGGAACGGTGTTTGGGTTTTAAATAATTAATTAAGGATTGTAAAAATTAATAAGAGATTTAAAGAATATTTTAAAAGAAAGCGAGAAAGGATAAAAAGAAATTTTGAAATAAAATAAAGAGGGGCTTACAGGAAAAATGAAAATAATTAAAATGAGGGATTCCCGTTTTTAATTATTTTTATTATTTTTCCTTCCATTATTTTATTTTATTTTATCTTTTTATTTTATTTCCTTTTTTCCTTATCTTTTATTTTTCTCTTATTTTTCTTTTCTTTTCTTTTTCTTTCTTTTCACTCTTTTCTTTTTTTCCTCTCCTCTCTCCCTCTCTCCCTCATCACGTCACACCTTCTCCCCTCAATCCTTTCACACCAACCAGCATCCTCTTCAGAAGGCCACTACTCCTTCATCCGATGTATGTTTCCTTTTCTGTCAAGTGTGCAGTAAACCTTAGGTAAAGGCTAATGTTGCTCAATTGGAATCATGAGTTTTCGTTGAGTAATCTACATGCAGTTCATCATGGAAGATTGTTACTCTATTTTGGGTTTTTTCTAAAATCCTTCATTTTCATCCGTTTTAGGACAAATCAAAGCCTACCGTGGATCTTAGAGTCATCTACGACTACAATATAGGGTGCCTACTCGTTTTCCCTCTATTTTGTTGTGATTTATAAAAATGTGTCGTTGTGTTGTTAGTCGGTGCCTACCGGCTTTGTGCAATTTTACCCATTTTAATTACTTTAATGGTTTTGTTTAATTTTTTCAGCCATAATCATCTTAAATTAATTTGTTTGAATGGTTACAAAAATATAGGACACCCCTTTGGGTGTGCCGACTTAGTAGGTGTATTTTTTCATTAGTCGGGTCATTAATTTAATTATCTGTAGGTATTGCACAGCCCCTTTTATTGTTTTAAAATTTAATAAATAGTTGTTGAATTTTTGCAATAAGATCTGACAGCCCTTTGGGTCTGCCGACATAGTTGGTGTATTTTTCTGTTAGCTGGGTTATTAATTTAATTAGCTGCAGGTATTGTGCATCCCCTTTTTATTGTTTTAAAATTTAAAAAATATTTGTTGAAATATTTCAACAAGATCGGACACCCCTTTGGGTGTGCCGACATAGTCTGTGTATTTTTTTGTTAGCCGGGTTATTAATTTAATTAACTGCAGGTATTACGCAGCCCCTTTTTATTATTTTAAAATTTAATAAATAGTTGTTGAATTGATGAAACAAATTCGGACACCCCTTAGGCGTGCTGACATGGTCGATGTAACCTTCCGTTAGCTGGGTACATTGTTTGATTGATTTCATGTGTTTCCATGACCCTTTTTATTGTAATTAAATTAAATAAAAAGTTTCTTTGAACAAGAACTTCAATCATTGAATCATCAGCACTTGTTTTGCTGAACTGTTTATTATTTAAATGTGCATTATCCACTGAGGTTGATATGATATGTATATTTCCTTGAAAGTTGCTATGTTGTACTGTTAAATTTATGTCTTGTGAAGCACGGGTGTATCTGATTAGTTTTCATGTTGAGACTTTATATGTTGATTATGTCATATCTACTGCTGTGAAAACTTTAATTAAATTCAAGGTGGGGAAAGGGGGCGGGTCTCATATTAAGGGACATTCTTAGATCCTCCGTTCATGATGGGTTACCTCTATGTGTCGGGGGTTGGTGTCATTGGCTTTGACAGACTGAGACTTCCCGGGACTTTCTAATACTTTTGAGTGATATCGGTTCTAAAAGGGCCCATCAGGACAAATCCATTGGCAATGTGGCTATGCTAGCATCAGATGACACTCAACCCCTTTTTGCGAGATCGGGACGGGCTTGAGGTGAAGCCATACCTTAGGTGATACTTGGCGTTTCGAAATATTGTCTTGGACGGGCTCTGTGGTATTGGATAAATTAACGGATGTTCCGTAGTGATACCTTCAAGACAGGCTCGGACTCCAACTCTCAACTTAAACCTTAATAAATGATGCACTTAAGGGTTGATATTATTGTCATTTGAGTTTTTCTTAGGAACTGAGATATCCTTCTGATATGTGGTGGTACGCCTGGTTGACACTCGACTTAGACCCCAAGTCAAAGAAAAATCTTGGGGTATACCTCTTTCTTGTTTACCTTGTTTTCTAGGTTTTATACATATATATGTGTTCGTGCATTTTGCTGACAGGTACCCTTTAAGACTACCAGCTTAGGCTAAAGCAGGTGATTAGGAATGGGTGTCGTTTAAAACCCAAGCCGTCTTGTTTATTACATTGCGATTAAATTAATTATATGAAAATATTAAGTAATGGCACACTGCATTTTTATTGCTGCATGAAATAGAAAGGTTTAGACACCATGGGTGTCGGCCTACTGATATTTTATCTCACACCCTGCTCGGGCATCATGGACACTCAAGTAGATTACATGCTCGCAGGTATTGACAAAGGGAAGTGTGCTGCTTATGATGTGTGACTATTCATTACTGCTTAGGATGGAGACTGGGGTAGAGGATCGGGCATTTCTCGTGACGCAGTTGATGCTTGTGTCCTTTATTTTAGTTTATTGTGTGTTTGAGTTCGGTTTTCTGTACTTTCAGTTTAGACTCATATCATGGAATGACATCCTTTTGTGAGCTTCCACACTTTTTTATTACCTTTTAGTTAAATTATTTACATTTCTTCTACTATAGTTTATTTATTTACATGCTTCTGCTACTTTCTATTTGTTGATGTTTGCTTCCGTTGTGATATTATCTATCACCTATGAGGGAATAGTCTCCCCCACGGACACAAAAAGGGCCCTCGCTGCTAGTCAGAAGCCTCTGGCGTTCGGGGAGATGCGCTTGAGGTTATATAACCACCGTTCTAGCAACCATCTTAGAGGTGAGCTAGGTCTGGGCGTCACATTCAAGCCTAGAATTCAAGCCACTTGGTCTTGGGCCTTCGGTCTATGTAATGGGTCTCCCTCTCCCCTTTCAAAAGAGATCTTTTCTTTAATAATAAAATGTGGCTTCGGCCCCAACCATTATATGACAAATAATAATCATTGTATGAATATAAATTAATATTTTTTGTTATATATCCAATAAATTTAATATAATACATTTCTCATTAGGTTTTTTTAATTAACTAAAAATTAGAAACATTATGAACTTTAAAACAGTTTTCATAAAAACCCGTTTTAAAACCCAAAAAATTACTTATAATAAAATCCAATATAAAGATGATTAAAATGCAATTAAGTTGATTAAATATAAATAACTAATAATTTAATTTTAAATAATATTCAAAAAATAAAAGGACTATTAAATGTATTTAATTTATTGAAAATAAATGACTTTTTATTACAAAAATCTTTATTTTTCACTATTCACTGAAAAAAAATATTTTCTGAAAAATCCTAGACTTTTACCCAAAGAAAAATTTGATGTGATGATTTAAAAAATAAAGTTAATTTTATAAAATAAATTTTATAAAAGTTCCAAAAAAATAATTATAATATTTTTTCATGAAAATAAATAAAATAATTTTTGAAAAATAAAATTACTTTACTAAAAATTTATTTATTATTTACTAAAAATTTAGCAATAAATTATAACAATTTGTAGGTTTATATATATATATATATATATATATATATATTATAATGTATTTAATACTATTTTTACCCTCCACTTTAATGACTAGGTTATAACGGTTATATTTTTAGCGGGTCATTTATGCTCAGTGTTCCGTGTCGAATATGCTATCAAACATTGTTTTATTTTCTAAAATATGAGGGTGTTACATTACCAGAGCATTCCTTTATTCCGTAAAATTGGTGGGTTTCTCCCATCAAAAATTGATACCTAGGTTCCCTTCCCTCTTTCACCTAAATCATTTCCTTATCCCCTTTAGGAAATTTCTGAGATGCTTCTTCCTACACTTTTAATAAGCAGAGGTTTTGGACTTTATTGATCCCATGAGATTTCTTCATCACACCACTAAAATAAAATTCAATTATACGCTTCCTATCTCCCGACCTATGAGACCCTTGAGGTTCATTGATATCTATATTGAATTTGAGGTCCCATCAAATAATTTCCTTGTAGCTATCAAAGTCTCGAATGGATAAGGATTTTCATAGACTCATCTTTATCCCACTAAATAAGTGGTCATCTTTACTTTCAAGGGTAATGAAAACCCCATAGGGGTATCATGAAAATATTTGGAAATTTTCCTCGTACTCCTCGATGGATTCTCCATCCTATTTCTTGAGTCCAAGAAAGTCTCTCTCTCCATTTTTAGTCAAAGAGTGTGAGTAAAATATTTGTAGAAAAAACATTTTCTAGAATTCCTTCCACTCCATCGCTTCAATATCCTCCTTAGGCTATGTATTTTTAACCAATGTTCACTATTGAACATGTTATCCTTCCATATGATAAACAACCAGCACAACATTCTCTTTCTCATATCGTTGAAATATGGAGAAGATATTTTCAATAGAGTTGATCCATTGTTCCATGATTAAAGTATTGTAATATCCACTGAAAGTAGAAGGCCTTTATCGCATAAAAGTCTTAATTGAAACTTTCTCTTTATTTGGGGGTTTTTATAATTCCTCCTGGTTGAGGTTTCTATTCAAAACCTAATTCAATTGATAAAATATTGTTATAAAGTTTGTGATTCCTACTCCCATTAGGGTGTTCATCTCATTTGGAAGGTCATCAATTTACCCCTCACATTGGTTGTTGACTCTATTCCTCATATTTCTAGCAGCTGACTATAATAAATGTAAAATTATGGATGATTATTTTTAAACTAGTAAACATATAAATGTGAAACCATGAACATTAAAGTGATAACTAATAAATGATATAAATTTCTTAACCTATGAATTTCTAGGTTACAATCTAAGTTTTCCCATGATCTATTTCCTAATATAAAATCTTATGGGAATTTTTTTCCCCTGATAATTGTTTTTAAAGGGATTGTTAATTTACCAAAGAATATCCACCGAGAGTTTCAAACTAGTTGTGTAGCAAGCCCTATTGTCAAGTACCATGTGATGATCAAGTCTAGATCAATGCACCTTTTTTGAATTTAATACCCCTAGGTACAACTATTCCAGAGCCATATCCACTTGTTGAATATAGATAGGGATATGTTTTCTTGGAAACCACTTGATCTATAATTAAAACAATTAGGGATGTTTTCCTATATTTGTTCTCATACTTAAGGATTTCACTAGATTTTTCTAATCTTAATCCTAAAAATAACTATATTTTCCTTTGATACCAAGTATAACAACCCATATCTTTAATACACTTTGTTTCATGATTTATTATATAAAGGTACACATAATATAACCCTAAAAAATCATTAGGCCTAGTGAATTTTGGAAATTTTTCACATAATACATTAACCTGAAACATGGGTATAACACAATTATTTAAAAACTCTTAAACATTCCCTTATATTTCTTAGATATTCTAAAATTAAAAGGAATAACCTGCGGACGTACATAAGAAAGTGGTGTGATATAAATCCCATTAAGGGAGTAAAAAACCAAGAATAATTTAAAGAAGTAAATATGATCCAAGAATCATTTCAAGATAACATAATAAGGGTGAGAATCATAATCTTGAACAATGAGGTATGATATAACAAGGTATCATAAAGGCTGCATGGGAATGTGGAAACCACATAAAACATGGAATCATAAATGTAAGTCAAAGATAATCACCAAGACATCATAACATAGTGTTATTAGGATAACCTCCCATGTACTATACTTGTAATATAATGTGATAAAAAAATACCCAATGCATTGGAGGGATATATAATTTCAGGACCACCCATTACTTTTATATCATGTACATGCATAAGTGTGTCACATAAATCATACAACATAAGGATGTATTTTATCAATTTTAACCCAAGATTAAGGATTTTTGGTTACATATATATAAATACCCAACCAATGAAGGATATTTATAACTATTTTATTACCCTTTAGTGTAAATGGATATGAGTATTCACTCCACAGTTTGGCATGGTAAATCGTAGGATAATTTTGGCATCATAAAAAGTGAACATAAAGGTTTATAGAAGGAGTGAATGAGAGTTAAAGGAGACTATAATTACTTTTTAACCATAATTAAAGTAATAGGGATATGAAAAAACATATCCCATCTTGAAAAATTGTAAATAAAAAGAAATGACATAAAGAAGGTTCTTAAATAAAGAGGACAAGGAGAGGATCCCTTACCCTCAGAGAGCACTTCTAAAATCTTGTTAAGAGACTATTAAGAGATTGGGGAAACTTTGGGAGGGAAATAAATATGTAAGGGTAGAGAAATATTATGATCATGGTGTTTTTGAGTGAAAATTAATGGAATTTTGGGTGGGTTTATATAGAAAAAGATAGGGGAATTCTTTAATAATTTCTAAACATAAGTTTTGGAATCTATATGATAAATTAATCCAAATCACAAACCTTCACATGGTTTTTTCCCATGGTTTAATACAAAGAGGATTTATTTTAATTATTTTATAATTATAATGACCTAAATCACTAAAATAATTCCCTAGGTGATTTGTAAGTAGTCTTGTTCATAAATAATTAACTTTAAAACATTAAAATATAATATAGGTTTTGTAAAATTCATTAAGGGTTTATAAAATTAATCAAATAACTTATAAAAAACCTTATTTTTAAAGTAAAATATAATTTGGGAATTATATTATTTTTAAAGTATCTATTACATCACTTTTGGGATTTTAGAATGTCATAATATATACCATATAATTTTACGGTATTTAATTTATACCCAAAACTCTATTATCTCAGAAAATTATGAAAAATTCACCGTTTGATAATTTTTACATGTTGATTTCAAAAATAATATTTATTTTATCCGAATAATTATTTAAGTATTATAATTTACTCTTTTAATTTAAAAGTATACATTTATTGAAAAATACTAGTTTTCTTACAATAACAGTTTTCTATCCCTTATAAAAATTATTTTTGAATTACTAAAATTATATTATCATTTATATTTAGTAAATATTATTTAAAAATGGTATTTTACTAAAATATAATTTATTTTAAACATTATTTAATTCTTTAAAATATAGTTTCTTGATTAAAACTACAGATTTCCCAAAAATACAATTTGTGTTTTATCGTATCAAAATCTAATTTTTATCAAACTCGTTATCTAATAATTTAAAAATTAATATTAAAAGGGATAAATATATTAATTATTTTATTAAATATTAAATATTAAAATTCATATTGTTATGGTATTTATGCATAGCCTTGTATTACACTAGTGAATTCCCTAAGGGTAAGGTGTGTGATTGTTAGATTTTCATGGAGTGGTTCAGCAAAATTGGTTTGGGTCGTGATATCGATGATATTGAACTTCTCCTATAAATGGTTTTGTTCATGAATTAGTTGATAAATCTCATATTATTATTGGTTAAGTGCAAATCCTAGTGATGTTATCTCCCTTATAAACTCTAATATATGGGCTTCAAGGGGTACGATCCTACTAGTTGATGTCATCGCTTCCTATGTCTGTATCAAATGTATTTATCATAACCCTATATATATATCAGTCTTAATGGTCACTAAACAGTGGTTATAATATTAATGGTTATGATATGTACTGGACTTTTAAATTTGATAGGATATAACTTATAATGTTCCGAAATAATCAAATTAGTGCATGTGTTTTCTATAGATACATTACTTAATAATAAATTTATTCATTCAAAATGGAACTTCATTTATAAAATTTTGTGTTATTACATCCACACCATGGTGATGGTTTCCATGTTAATAGCTTTTCATTTTATCTATCAAAGATACATTTATATTTTCCCTAGATATAATACAATGGATAACCCATGGGGTCAATCTCAAGGAGGTAGTGTGTTTACCGTAGTGATTATTCTAAAATATGTTTGTGTTATTGTTTATTCTAAAATTATTAAGGGAATTACGAATATAGTGATGAAAAAATTAAATAAGATAACAAGAAAAAAAGTACAGGAAGCAAGAACAAAGAAAATAGAAAGAAAGAAAAAGAAAATAATATTAGTAGGAAACAAAACCAACTCTATATTTTTTAGATTTTCGCTACCTATCATAGATCCAATTATGAATTAAACCATAAACACTCATCCTCACTCAGTGCATCAATTATATCTTGATTCAAATACCTCTATCTCCTTAAATATTGAATAAAATTTTTTTGTATGCCTTCATGTATATAAGATTTCTCCTAACTGTAAAATAAAGAAAAGATAAAAACACCTTTAATAGAATGTCTTCCATGAAGAAATGATCTTCATGGTAAAATTCAAATCACACAACCTCACAAAATTTACTCTTTCAAGTGAAGAAAATGAAGAAAAGTAAAAATAATGAATTAAATATATTATAAAACCACTCCTATAAATAATTTTGTTGATGCACATCCCTAATTATCCATTATATCTATCTAAGAGATAAGAAGAAGAATCAAAAATCATCTTGATATTAAATATCTATGTAGCTTCAATTTTCACTCATGTAACAAGAAATATAAGTTGACACTCCATGTCTAGTGATTAAAGAACAAGAAGAGAGAGAAACAAAAATTTGTATTTAAAAAAATGGTTAAATTTAAAGAGATATAGGGAGAGAGATAGATAATCGGGGAAGAAGAATTAATTTCTCAATCAAGGATCCCCCTTATTTTTTAAATGAAGCAAACAACATTGAGAAAATTAATCTTACTGGAAGCAATAAAAAAATATTCTCTTTGGACTCCACATGGAATTCAGTTGCTAAATATTATATTTCACACTATGAATCATGAAAATCCTTCAAATTAAGCACAAAATACCCATGTTCATCATCATTTATATCTATATAATTGTATCTAGATGTAATTATTATCTCTATTCAGACATCAAGAAGCTTACAAGTGGTTTTTTAAACTCCGCTTCCGCTATAAAGTATTTTCAAAAAATTGAATTTGAAACTTTGTTAAAACTTTAATCATTATCCTTAGATGTCCAGTGACATAATTTTTTAATTAATTATAAGTCCTAAACTTTTTAATTAACCAATTAGTATTTTAATATCCCAGTTATCACCCATTCAATTTATCATATTTACTTAATGCTTGAACATCTTTAGTTACTCTAAATCATTGTACTAAACCGGAATGTTTGATTTTATTTTCATATAAATAAGGATCATGAAGGCATATTTTATCCTTTACTTGAACATTTATCCTAAACAATTAAAATTTCACAAACCAACATTATTTTTCATATATGGGATTCGGTCGAACAACACTTTGAGGCCCCTCATATTCTCTTAGTTGTATATGAAAAATGTTTCACCTCACACCTAATTCATTTGGGTGTTATAAAATTCCTATAAATAACATAAAAAATTATTCAGGTGACAAAATTTATCCAATAAACTACAACACTTGGAAGAATAAAATACCCATTAACTTCACATAAACTCTATAAAAAAGTAAATTGTCGAAAATAAGATACTTGATCAATCATATTTTTCAATTGATTATGCCTAATTTAAAACTTCAAGCCTCACTCATGTCTATAAACTGATCTCTATATCTCCAAAATCTTCATCCTTATACATATTCAACTAGAATCAATACCCATTTTTCCATTATTCAGCTCATTATCTTCTTCAAGTTGAATCTTGTAAGATCATAACCTTTATGGAGATGCCTATTACTTGTTTTTTGGTGATATTTTACCATTTTTTGACCATAAATTTGTTGGGTTTTTCTTTCAAGTTATATCGAGTGAATTTAAAGAATTTTTGAATCCCATGGGGTTGTGCACGGTTGGTGCACAGTTAGTAAAAACCATGTGGTTTGCCTTAGAAAACCATGTTCCCCATTTTGAGCCACCAGAAGGGGGTACATGGTTTGGCCAAATTGTATGGCCTCCCTCCCAAAAAAATTTCACCCTTAGATATAGGGGGTTCATAAGGTTGAACATGTTTTTTCATACCATGCACCCACCTAGGAGTAATTGTGAATTCCAAAAGTAGGGGCGCATGGTTAGGGCACACTATTTGGAAAACTGTGCGTCCCTCCTAGTAAACCATGTGCGCAGGTTTTTAAACATACAAAAATTTATTTAAAAATTCCCAAAACCCTTTTTATATCCCTAATCACCCCTATTCGACCTAATATGATTTATATTACTTTTGGAGTCTCTAGATAGGGTTCCAAGTCTCATAAAATCCTTTCTTTACAAATCAAATATCCAATGAAAGGATTTGACCTCTCTTCTAGTATGTGATCTCTTTCTAATTAGGTTTCTATCTCTATCCTATATTTATCTCACATTTGAGAGGGTTAAATTTCTCTATTTTTGATGGTTCGGATTTAGGTATTAATGGATCTCATTTTTTTGGATCTTGATCCTAGTTTTTTATCCTAAATCTTCCTCACCATTGTGTTTTCGATCGCCCTACACCAAATTGAGGGCTACAGTTTAGAAAGAATTCATAGATGATCTCTAGGTAGGTGTTCTGATTTATAATTCTCGTAGTCTTGATTATTATCATTTGAATTTATTATGAAATTTCATTTCCACATTGTGAAATTACTTTTAAATTAAAAAGATGAATTTAATTCTAATAAATTGAGAGACCCTTCATGGATCCCATTGGACCTGTTGTATATTATGAGACTAGCTTGATATAAACCCATGGGGTGTGCCAATAAACTTGAAATGATAATTATGAAATGTGAAGAGGGGAATACTGGGTGTATGGAGTTGAACTAAATCCTTATTGCATGTTTTATAATGGGATTTAAAGGGATTATTGGTTAAAATTTGATGGTTTGATGAGTTTTGAAATAAATGATGATAAATGGAAAATGGTAAAACTATTAATGTTGTTCCTTATGATAAAATTGAATAAATATTGTTTTATTTGATAAATGAATTGGTACACCGTGATTAAAATGGTTGATAAATGAGTTATGAATAGGAAACCTTGATATTTGATGTTTTTGAAATATTGGTCAATGAGTGTGGGTCCGGGACTAATAATCCAAATACCCATGGGGTTCTAAACTGCTACTATTGTCCCTCGATGTATGAATGTGAATAAGGAGTTTTAGGTTAGGTAATTTTTCTTCAAATACCCATTGGGTACCAAAATTATACTTTAGGACCTATGTGTGTGTGTGTGTGTGAAAATAAAGAATGAGTTATGGTTCAGGGACTATTGCTTCAAGTATCCATGGGGTAATAAACTATTGTTCTAGGTCCCTGATGCATAAATGAAATTAGAATTAAATTGTATGATGAAAGCCCAGGAAAAGAGTAAAATGTGAAATATCAATTGTGTATGGTTCATACTCTGGTACGGGCTGAAGTAGGTATGATGTGGTTGAATAAATAATAATAAATATAAAACATGTTTACTTTTTTTCATTTGATTTGTATTCCTTATACAACTACATACACTATTATTAACTAGATATTTCTTTAGAAACTGTTGGTGTTGGCCTAATGAGTTGTACTGACACCCTACTTGGGATACCTGATCGGTACCCGAATAGACTTCATGTTTTCAGAACAAGATAAGGGAAAGAGAATTATTTTATATAGATAAGTTGGGATTCAGGATGGAGAATGGATGATGGAACTAGAGATGATTTAATAACCCACTTGGGAGTTATCAATGTATTTTTATTTTGGATTTTTATTATCCCCTTGACACTTGTATAGAATAAAATATTTACTTCTTTGGTTTATCGTCATTTTCTCTGTTTTGTTGGATTCACCATTTGATGCTTGTTATTTTATTTATTATGGTTAATTATTGGTCATTTTCTTATCTTTGCTATTTTTATATTTATTTCTGATGTTTTTATGATTTAATAAAGAGGGTATAGTATCCCCACATTACATATCATACCCTCACTGCTATTCAAAAACCTCTGTCATATAGGGAGGTGTTCTTAAGGTCATATGGTGAACTGGATTGGGGCACTGGTATGTGGCACCCAGGTCAGAAAGTTAAGAAGTGGTATCATAGGGTGGGTTTATTTTGTTTTTAGTTTTCTTATTATTTGGTCAAGGTTGATAGGAGACTGTGATTATTTGGGCCTTGGTTATGAGTTCATTCATGGTAGTAGCTAACCTATGTGTGGGGGGAAACCCAAGTACCTGGGGTGGGATTGTTGTTCTTGATGTTTGTTGTTACAGATGGATATTATTTCACCTTGGGTGGTTCACTTGTTGTGTGAACTTATTATTTTTCTGATATTTTCATTATGTCCTATTATAACACAAGAGTTGATTATACATGCATAATTTTAGGAACTCAGGAATTTACATGTCATGCATCATTTTAAGCACGCGTGGAAAAGTTAGATATAAGTAAGTTATGGATACAAAAATGTTTTTCCTTACTTTGGTAATTAATAATCAAAATAGTGCCTAATAAGGATTTGATAATTGTAAATGATGATAAATGTAGTAATTTGAAATGGTTAAAATGGGCGTCTAATAAGAAATTTATAAAATGAAAAGTGTTTACCCAGTGTTATCCATGAACCGAGTTATGGATGGTTAAGGGTAGTGCTAGTGCCTCGGTTTCGACTGTGTGGTAATTTATGAAGGATGACTTATTATGAATTTATGTGAACCTATATTTTTAATATGTTTTAATGATGTGTTATTCTTCTTAAGATGTGTGCTTTTAATTGTGGAAACATTACTCTATGATGATGTTTATTGATAGTATGATATGATGACATGGTTGTAAATGTGCCTCCAGTGGGATAAGAGGCCCTAATAGTTCTGGATTAAGGATTAGGAGAGACATTATGTGAGAAATGTTCTTTCTTTATGCAGGTTGTGGAGAGATATCTAGGGTGTTCTATGTGTAATATGTTTGATTTGACCCAGGAGTTCCAATTAAATCACCCACTGACCTTCACTGGAGAAGGTGGACCTGAGGAATATGAGTTTTTGATTGAGTCAATCCAAAAAATTATCGACCATTTAGAGACACCTATAAAGAAAAGATCCATGTTTTCTATTTATATGTTATGAGGACAAGTGAAGCATTGGTGGGATATTCAGGCTTGGGATGAGCAGTTGGACATCATGGTATGAAAGGATTTTCAAGAGAAATTCCTAAAACACTTTTACCTAGATATGACCTAGAATGATAGGGAAGTAGATTTTATGTGGTTGGCCTAGGGAAACAAGTTAGTGATATACTATATTGGTCACTTCACTAACTTTTAGTGCTTTGTCCCAGTGATAGTAGGGGATGAGGCAACTATGATGATACATTTTTAGGAGGGAATTAAAAGTAATATTAAGTCCTAGGTCAATATCTTCCATTTAAATAAATTTTTATAAGGTGTTGAATAGGGCTCTAATTTTTTAGGGGAACCTAAATGATTATTACAGTGGAGTACAGGTGGTTTCTACTGGATGAATAGAAGGGATATCTTATGCGGGTAGGAAGTGTTTCTATGGGAACCTTAACAAGGGGAGTGGAGAATAGAGTAGCCAAGGGGAAAGATAGGTTACTTAGGGCAGTCATCAATTGTATTTTGATCAGTGTGGTATGTCAGGTCACATTTGAAGCCAGTGTCCATGATCACTAGTGTAGTGCCGAGATTACAGAAGGATGGGACACTTACATAGGTACTGCAGGAAACCTCGACTGATGGGTAGTGATGTAGAAGCTAGGCAAAACTATAGTACTAGAAGGGGGCCTTCTACCCCATACCAGTCAGGAAGTTGTATTTATACTGGTCGTGGAGTACGAGGTGGAGGGCATGGTACTTCAAGGAAGGAGCACCCATTTCATTATAGTAGTGCAGTACAGGGGACTCAATCAGGAGCACAGGGTAGAGGTGTAGGTCATTTGCATGCAGTTCGGCCTGCTCTTGTGGATATAGAGGATGGGTTATCAATATTCAAATATAAAATTCATGTATATTCTATTCTTTCTAGCACTTTATTTGATATAGTATCCTCATACTCTTTTATATCTACACAACTTGTGAATGATTTGAGTATCACGATAGATTTTATGAGTTGGGTTATGATGATTGACATGCCATTAGGTGTACGGTCAAATGAAATATATCTATGAAAGGGATGTTCCCTCAATTTTGGTGAGTATCATTCCCTTTGGGATGATTACATACTTTACATGTCAGGTTTTTAATTGATTTTGGACATGGAATTATTTGTATCATACCAAGACCACATTTATTGTTACAATAGGAGAGTAACCTTTATGCCTCCTTATGGAAACAATTATGTTCATCATGGAGAATAGGATATCTAGGCAGTCCATGCAGGGCCAGTTCATCAGCAACTATGGGAGATCACTTCCCAAGTTACAACTCTTCATTTTTATGATAGGGGTATGAAATATAGTTTATTTCCACCTATAGTGGACTAGTTTGAGGATGTGTTTCTTGAGAAATTCTTAATGATGCCACCTATGAGATATGTTGAGTTCAAAATTGATCTAATTTAGATATATAGTCCAGCTTTTATTCCATCTTATAGAAAGCCACCAATAAAGATTCAAGAAATTAAGAATAAGCTAGAAAAATTGATGGATGAGATATTTATCCATCTGAGTACATCACCTTAGGGTTCTTTGGTATTGTTTTCTAATAAGGATAATGTGGTTTTATGGTTGTGTGCTAATTACCATAAGATGAAATTGATAAAGGTTAAGAAATGGTATCCTCTTCCATGAATCAATGAGATTTTTTACCATTTGAGAGGATATTGTGTATTCTCCAAGATTTAATTGAGGTTAGTGTATCATCAGTTGAGATTTGGACCTTCTAGTATACCATGGACTTATTTCAGATTCAAGTATGTCCTATATGATTTCATCGTCATGTCATTTAGGATAGCAAATGATCTGGTTGTTTTTATGTCCTTGATGAATCAAATATTTTACCCATACCTAGATCATTTTGTGGTTTTATTATGAATTAAATTTTGGTGTACTTCAAGACTCATGATGAACATTCCCAACATATTAACATCATCCTAGGTACACTGAGAGAGCATTATCTATATGTTAATATATCTTAAGTGTCAATTATAGATCAACATGGTACATTTCTTGGGTCACATCATCCCTAATGAAGGTGTGTTAGTGGGCTGAAATAAAGTTCAGGCATATATTTCTTAGGAGAATCCCAATAATTTTTTTGATATCTAAATATTTTTGGGTTTAATGGGTTATTATCAGAGATTAATCCGAGACTTTTCTCATTTTTAAATGCTAATTTCTTGCCTGACCAAGAACAAGGTCAAGTTTGAATGGTCTAAATCATGTTATAATGTTTTCCAAGAGTTGAAGAGTCATTTTACTACCACACTAATTTTGATCCTACCCAATCTAGGCGATGAGTATATCGTGTTTTTTAATGTCTCCAGGATCAAACTTGAATCATTATTGATGTAGAGAGATCAATTTGTGGTGAATGGTTCATGAAAGTTGAGGAAACATGAACATAATTACCCCACAAATGATATTGAGTTAGTTATGGTGGTTTATACCTTAAAGTTTTGACAATAATATCTTCTGGGTGAAATTTTTGTGGTTTATACTATCCACAAAATCTTAAAGTTTATATTTTTTCAGAAATATTTGAACCTCCGGTAGTGAATATGGTTTGAGTATATGTAGTCATTTTATTTTGAGCTATCCTACATGAAAAGGAAGGGAAACAGTGTTGTTGATTCTTTGAGATGGAAGGCATAAACTCAGGCAGCCTAGGAGTCTAGTTTTGAGTGGAAGATTGTGAATTTTCTGCCTAAGATGCACATATAGGTTCAGGAGGTCCAAGAGTAGATAACTCTCATGTACTTATCATTTGATTCCACACTTCTGAGTTGGATAATGTAGAGGTATTAAGAGGATTAAAAGTGCTTATATTTGAGGGAAATTATGGAAGGTGGAGAGTCACCTTATGATTGGACTATAGATAAGGATGGGATCATTTATGTTCCGGATCATGTTGTTGTGCCTATGTGTATTCGTGAAGAGTTGAGGTATGATTTTCATACCTCTAAGTATATGGTTCATCCTAATTTGAAAACAAATGGGACCAATGTTGATATTATTGGTGTTCGGGCATGAAAAGTTGATTACGGGTTTTGAGACATGATGCTATACTTGTCAGCGGATGAAGGTCGACCATCAAAAATCTGGTGGTCAGTTACAACAATTTCCCATTTCAGAATAGAAGTGGGATGATGTTGCCAGGGATTATTTGGTAGGTATTCTAAGGATACCTCATAAGATTGATGCAATATGGGTAATCGTGGACCAATTTACAAAATTATCTCATTTATTACCTATTAGGAAAACTTTCATAGTTGATCAATTGGGTAATATGTATGTTTGGTAGATAGTTCATTTTCACTGGGATCCAGGGATCATAGTTTAATATCATGATTTACACTTTACTTAATGCTTATAGAAGAGATTATAGAAGGAATTGGGTACCTATTTGCTTCTAAGTATGACTCTCCACCCATAGATAGATGGAAAATCAGAATGTATTATTCTGGTGCAAGAGGACATAATGCGGGCTTGCATCCTAGACTTTGGGGGATCTTAGGAGAAGCAATTATTACTTGTGTAGTTAACCTATAAAAATAATAATAAGGATGTTATTCAGATGGAACCATATGAGGAACTTTATAGTGGTCCATGTAGATTATCTTTATGTTTGATGGAGGCAAGTGAGTCAGGGTTTTCAGGACTGAGTCTCGCGAAGGAATCATCAGAGCAGGTGAAGTTCACTCAGAAATATATGGATATGGTATAGATTAGGAAAGTTTATTATGTTGATCGGATTCTTTCACCTCTTGAGTTTATAGTGGTTGATCATGTATTTATTTTAGTTTTTGCTGAGATTATGTCACTGTAGGATTCGAAGGCAGGGAAAGTTGGCACCCAGGTCTGTTAGACCGTTTGAGATTGTGGAAAGAATCGGACTAGTGGCATACTGATTGTCTCTTCCACAGAGGTATAGTTTTATAAATTATGTTTTTCATGTGACACAACTTCATCATTGTCACATAGAACCTTCTCATGTGATTGGAATTTATGATGTTGATCTTGAGGTGGATTCATCCATTGAGGAGCATCTGATCTGTGTTATGGATCGCACGGAGAAAGTTTTATGGGGAAAGTCTATGTCATTGGTCTGAGTGTTGTGGAGGCATGGACATGTTTAAGAGGAAACATGGGAGAGGGAAGAATATTTTTGGGCCAAATGTATATACCTTTTTACTTTGGAATCTTAGTGATTCTTGGGAGTGTAGCTCGAGGATAAGCTGTTATAAGTTGGGGAGATTGTAAGATCCCAACCTTTCTACAGATACATCATACTTATTTTCAGGTAATATCTTACCCTTATTTTGATCATAATTTGTTTGGGTCTTTCTTTGGGTTAATTTCTGGTGAATTTAGAGAATTTTGGAAGCCCGTGGGGTTGTGCATGGTTGGTGCATAGTTAGGGAAAACCATGTGGTTTTCCCCAAGAAATTGTGCACCCCATTTTAAGCCACTGGAAGGGGGCACACAGTTTAACCAAATTGTGCATACTCCCTCCCCAAAACTATACACTCATGTATAGAGGGGGTTTTCATAGTTGTTTCATGGTTTTTTAAACTATGTTCCCACCTAGGAGTAACCGTGCACCCCAGAAAGTAGGGGTGTATAGTTAGGGTACATGGTTTGGAAAACCATGCATCCCACCTAGAAAACCATGCACGTGGTTTTTTAAACTACTAAAATTTTATTTAAAAATCCTATACATCCTATTTTTATCCCTAATCACCCCTATTTGACCTAAAATAATTTTGATCACTTGTAGAGGCTTCAGAGAGGGTTCCAAGGCTCCTCAAACCCCTTCCTTTGTGAATCAAAGATCTGGTAGAAGGAATTGACCTCCCTTCTAGTATGTGATATCTTCCTTTTTAGGTTTATCTCTTTCCCATATTTATATACCCTTTTATAGGTATTAATTTCTCCTTTATTTATAGTTTATATATAGGTTTTAATGGATCTCATTTCATTGGATCTTGATCCTAGGTTTTCATCCTTGATCTTATTTTTCATTGTAATTTTGATCATTCTACATTGAATTGAGGGCTAAGGTTTGGCGAGCACTCCTCAACAATCTCAAGTTATGTGGTCTAATTTTTAATTCCCATAGTCTTGATTATTATCATTTGTATGTAATTTTTCAATTCTATTTCCACGTAGTGAAATTGATTTTAAATTAAAAAGGTGAATTCAATTCCATGAAATTGAGAGACCCTTCACGAATCCCATTGGCCCCATTGGTGATTATGAGACCAGGTTGATAGAAATACATGGGGTGTGTCAATACACTTGAAATGATAATTATGAAATGTGAAAAAGGGAATAATATGTGTATGGAATTTAACTAATTCCTTGTTTCATCTTTTATAATGGGATTTAAAGGGTTTATTTTCTTAACTTTTATGGGCTAATGAGTTATGAAATAAATGATGATAAATGGATTAATGGGGAAATGTTTTATGTTATTCCTTATTATAAAAGTGAAGAACCATGGTTGTGTTTAATAAATTAATGGGTAAACCTTGATAAAAATGGTTGATAAATGAGTTATGAATGAGGAACCATGATGTGTGATATTTTTGAATGATTGATCAATGAGTTATATGTCATGGATTACTGCTCTGAATGCCCAGGCGGTTCCAGACTGCTACCTTAGGCCCCCATTGAATACATTTGAATAATGAGTGTTGGTTTAGGGACTACTGCTAAAAATACCCATGGGGTTCCTACTCAAGGCCCCCGATATATGTATGTATATATGTGTGTGTGTATGAAAATAAACAATGAGTTATGGGTTAGGGACTACTACTCCAAATACCCATGTGGTTCTAGACTAATGCTCTAGTCCCTTGATGCATGAATGAAATTGGAATTAAATTATATAATGAAAGCCCATGAAAATAGTAAAATGTGAAATCCCAATGGTGTATGGTTCAAACTATGGCATGGTCTGAAGTAGGTATGATTTGGTTGACTAAATAATAGTTAATGTGAAACCTATTTACTTTTTTGATTTGATCTTTATTAATTATACAATTCATGCACTATTATTGATTCGATAATTCTTTAGACACCATTGGTGGTGGCCTATTGAGTTCTACTCACACCCTACTGGAGCTTTCTAATTGGTACCCAAATAGAATTCATATTTGTAGGATGGGATAAGGGAAAGGTCCCTATGTTATATGGTTGATTTGGGATTTTGGATGGAGCATGGATGATGGAACCGGATATGATGTCAGAACCACTAACAACCCAAGCTTGACGTACATGGATATTATATTTCTTTTTTGGAATACTTAATACATTACACAGATATATTCCCAAAACTTGGAACATAATCTTATAACTTGGTGAAAGATCTTCAACATCTCCCATAAAGATATTCCCCTTTTGTTCTCCTACCTAAACCTTTCTTTATATCATTGGGAAAATAAAACAAAAAAAGGGGTGAGCTCAAATTCTTAGTAAGGGTAAATATTGAGAACATAAAACAAACCATAAACATAAGAATGTAAAAATATAAACATATATTTTTAAATATCAAAATCCCGAGTCATGAAATAAATCTTGGAAGTACGTAAGGCATAAATCATAAAGGAACATTAACCATGATAAAATAGCATTGGAATAAAACATTTAATTGTGGATAATAATTAATCACATAATACGATTTTCATAGTATCTAAATAATTTCTTCCAAGACCATCATAGTGGACAAAGTCCATTACTAAACTAGGTTTACTTGTTGTTCCAGTCAAGTATTACTGAATCGGGTTTACTTGTCATTCTAGCCATGTATTACTAAATCAGATTTACTGTTTGTTCCAATAATGTATATATCATGAGATATAAATATTTACCCAATGCATTGGATGGAGATATAGGTCCCAACCATCTCATAATGAAATCATTCTTACATGTTCCACAAAAATATAAATCATTCATCACAGCATAACCCATGAAATAAAATGGGTTTCTTAAACATTATTCCATCATAACATAATCCGTATAAAATAAATGGATTTCATAAAAATAATTCCATCATAAAAACAATAAAATAAAATTAATAAAATGGATAGAAACATAACCCTATGTCATCTTATATGGAAAATAATTTTGATAAAACACTTAAACTTAATTTTTAAGGAAAATATCCTTTCTTCTTCAAAAATGTTTTACTTCCTCAAAATGCCAAAAAAAATTAGAAGAAATCATTTTATGGGAAAATAACCTTATAATCTTGTAGGTGAATCTTCAAGAAAATAATTCATTATGAAATTGTAAAAAATTATTCATGTCGTACAAGTTAAAAAAACATTCTTCTCGTACTTTTGCCTAAAAAAGTCAAAAAGTACCTCCTACCAAAAACGACCAAAGATTCCATTCATACCGTTTAGTAAAAATTCACTAATGGATAAAATTATAGAAAGAAATAAATAATGTATTGAAATAAATATTTAGGAAACATGGATGTGTATGATAAATATACCCAAGTAAATACTTAGGAATAAACAATCTCAGATAAAAATGAGATTTGAAAAGTTATCCCTTACCTTAGGTCCAATTTCTTCTATATGTGTATGAAAATCTTGTATATTGGGTTTAAACATATTATTAACTTGTAACATAATCATAATAATATCTATGATATCATATATTATTCACTTATGACTTTATATTTCCCATTTATTTATCAATTCCATGTTAAAGCAACGTTTTGGGTAATAATCATTTTATTTATCGTACGTGTTTTGACTTGTTATTCTTGATATTATTAATTAGATCATGATTTAATTAATTAGAAAATGTAAAAAATGATTTATATATCATAAATATTCAGTATATAAATATATATAATAGAGAGATAAATAAAATGTAATACATCGTTTATGGAGATGGTAGGTCGTAAGTACGCATGAACAATGTTTTCGTTTCCTTATTGAATTGAATGGAAGAATGTAGATGAAATATATATATATATACATAAATACAGAATAATTGTTATGTTATATATTTCATTATTATTTATTATATATACTTTATAATCATTCTTAAATGGTTAACATGAATAATGAATCTCATCGCGTCGTGGAGACGGTAAGCGGTATGTACGCACGAGCGACGATATCATTAACTTAATGGTTAAATGGTATGTAATTGGATGGTATATTAATTATACAGAATAATTATCATGTTATATTAATTAATTATATCCATTATACGCATCATTATACCCATCCAAATTAAGTATTGTTGAATAATAAATTACACCACGATGTGGAGACGGTCAGTCGTACGTACGCATGCATGGTGATATTGTTATTTTTAGGATGGATAAAAGGAGGTATAAGGTTGTCTTATAATTATAATAAAATCTAATTATGTAGAAGATACTATATTTATAACTTTATTATGGAAATAACATAAGAATATTAAGTAGAATAAGAAAATAATTTTGAAAGAGGTGATAAAATAATTACCTCTTTTTCGAGTATATTCTTTTGATTTGAACAAAAGGTATCTTTAAGATATATTTCTGACCAAAGTTTGGCCTTTAGGATGAAGTTAGGGAAGTTGGTAGAGGAAATGAGAAAGTTTAGACCGAGAAAAATGGCTCTAAAGGTGTTATTAGAAGAGAAGGAGAGGTTCCCTTTTATAAGAGAGGGGAGGGGAACCTTTGGAAATACCAAAACTATTAAATTAATATAAATTAATTTTTAATAAAAATGCCTCTAAAGTGGATTAATTCAAAGATGATATGTGTTTGGGTCTAAATCCTCTCAAAAAATAATATTTATACATGTTTTTATTTTATTTTAAACCTTATCATTTTGATTTATACTTATTTAATCTGTTTAATTTTAATTATGGTTATAACATTCTAAATAATAAATGGTTATAAATATTTACTTATATGCTATCAATTTTCCATAATTAGATAATTTATGACATTTTAGACCTTATAATTTTCACTTTGTAATTTTTAAATATTTTTATGATTTTTAAATAATTTAATAATGTGTTATTTTTATAAAATATCAATAGTGTCAATTTTGACACTATTCATTTATTTGACTTTAAATAAAATCCACATAGAAGATAAATTTGAACCAAAATATTTAACACACTTCTAACATGTCATAGTCAACCAAGGTAAATTTTGATGTCCCTCTTCCAAAGAAGAAGTTTATTATGTCAAATAGAAGTTATAAAATTGTCAAAAACTAGATTTAAAAAGTGTTTACCATCAAAAGGTGGTAAAAATGTATTTCTATGAAAAATACTTATTTTATCCAAAAAAATAATTTGTTATTATATCATATCTAGAAAACATATAAGATGAATTTAAAACATTGCATTGAATATATTAAATATATATTTCACTAATAAAATCCATAAAGAGTGATTTTATTATTTTATAGACTCACTTATTTTCATTTAAATAGTTTTTTATAAGGAAGCTAATATTATTCATACCCACCATTATAATGACTAGGTTATTATATTTAGTTATAACATATACTTAGTCTTGCATGAAATTAATTCAATCAAAATATCTTGAAATTGTGTGAAATAGAAGCCAAGAATAGTGTTGCATATACTGCAAGCTAATACGGTGTTATGTATAGTGAAAGCTAATCTTGGTGTAGAGTACAACATAAGACATCAAAGAATTTAAAAAGAATTTATCTCATAAGATCTCAGGGTGTTACAAAACCCACTTGGGAGTTTCCAGTGTGTATTTATTTTGGGTTTTCAATGACACTTGTATGGCATGACATATTTACTACTTTGGTTTATGGTTATTATTCATGTTTTTGGATTCACCATGTGTTACTTGGTCTTATATTGATTATGGTTGATTATTGGTTATTATCTTATCTTGGTTATTTTTATATTTATTTCCACTATTGTGTTTCTTTGATAAAGAGGGTATAGTCTTCCCACATTACATATTGGACCCTCGCTGCTAGTCGGAATCCTTTGGAATATGGGGAAGTGCACCTGAGGTAATTTGGTGAACCGTTTCATGGAATCGGTATGTGGAATTCTGGTTGGGAAATTAAAAATATTGAGTTTGGATAGCATTGGTATTTAGGTCTTCTATGGAGAAGCTAGCCTGAACCCCCTTCCTCATACTCAGATTCATTTTTTTTTTAATCTCATCATTGATTGTGTGGGAACATCTTAGTGCTTCAATTACATCACCCTAAACATGAAATTACCTTACATTGTTGTAAAAGGTGAAAACCCACTTCTTAGATTCTAACTACATAAATTCACCTAATTATGTTGTCTTTTTCTCCTATCCAATATTTCCTTTTATATATTTTTGCCTAAGTGAGTCTATATAACATAATATCCTTACATTTTTGGGAAATTTGGGACTCTCATACATAGCCATTTGGTAATTTATCATGCTGCTCATGTAATTATCTTACATGGATATGGGTAGGGTCAAAATTTGTATATGCGAGCATTTAGCTATTTGAAAATTGTATTACATGGAAGCCTCCACATTTTGGTATGTTTAAAAAAACTTTTATGTGTATGATTGAAAATTCCAACACATAGTCAACATATTATATTATTTTACACCTAAAACCAATTTAAAAATTTGTAAAATCAATTACTTTGAAATATTATCTAATAAAAATATACAATAATATTTCAAAACGATAAATAAAATTAATTTCTTGATTCAAAAATAAAATTCCATCAATTGATATAAAAATTTAAAACATGGAATATTGAAAAAATAATTCCATGATCTCAACAAAAAATACTCAAAAATAAAATGATTGAATGAACAATCCAAAAAAGTGATAAAATATTAGATCTTAAAATATTCAAAGATTAACTTTAAGAACTATTATTATTTTAAGCTCCAAAATATAAAATTTTCACACAAATATATAAATTCATCACTAAAGAAAAAAGATTAAATTATCTATCAATAAAAGAACATTATAGGAATAAAATAATAAAACTCTCATATAAATTATGTGGAAATTAAATTAAAATGAGGCCACATTAAATTCTATCACACAGAAGACATTTCTTGTCCTCAAGAAATAAATTCTGAAGATTTGTTGGAAGAAAAGAGGTCTCAAGATTGAAAAACCTGAAATGTTAAAAATAATTTATTTTTAAAAATATTTTACCCCTTGGACTCTCTTAAGTTAATAAAGTAAAAACCCTCTTAAAATTAAATGGTTTTAGTGAAAAGTTAGTTTCTCATTTTACAAAAATAATTAGAATTGAAATTTTCAAAAAAAATTAAGCACACTTCAATTTGAATTTAATTGAAACTTCCAAACCTTTTTTACCTCCAAGTGAAAAGAAACACATAATTCAACAAAGAATAAATAGGTAATACTAAAAGGATAAGTGAGACTAATAATTAAAAATAATAAATAATTAACACATCCATTAATAAAATAATAAAAAATTAAAGGTTCAAACCAAATTAGGATTTTCATTTCATAGCCCATTTGGATGCATTTCTTATGAGTTTAATATAAATGATCTCTGGTAAACTAATTTACCCTTTGTGGAATTCTCCCACATGAAACACTTTACTTCATAGAATAATCCATCACGAACCTTTCAAACTTTTCCAAATTTCTCCCTAGAGTGTAGATGTTTTCTAATGAAAATATCTCTAAGTAATTATGGGTTTATCTTTCCTTATATATGAAAATAGATCCGCAAAACCTGATAAACCTTTTTACTCAAAACATTGATGTAGTATAGCCTTCACTGCAGACTATGTTATGTGGTCCATATAGAACCTTTATTTCCTTATAGAGAATGATCTCTTCTGTGAATGAAATCCTTTATGGCTCCAAAAATCGATGCCTCTCAACCACAAATGATGATCCATCCCGTGAACTTCAAGCCTCATCTGGACTCCAATCCTCCTACGAACTATTTTTCATTCACGGTCCACATAGTGGCCTTTGTGATCTACATAGCACCGCTATGCAAAAATCCTTCCTTTTTTGATTTCCTTCATCATTCCATGTATATACTTTGTGGTATAAGAACTATGTTTCATGGTCTGAAAACCGTTATTTGTGGACTCGTTTTCATAAAACCTTCCTATTACAAAAATAATAAACTCCAGGTTTTGATTCCCAAAAATTTGGAAAGAACTGGGAAACTACACCACCTTAAGAACCTAGTTTGGTAATATCAAACATACTCATTCATGTTCATCTAGATTTGTCGACAAACACAATCACACCCAAAAACACTAAGGGGATGCCTTGAGGGATTTTTTCCCAATAATATATATGAAGTAAAATAAGTTTAGAACACATTATATTCAATTAACTATTAATAAATAATTATAAATTAACCATGTGACAGCTCTGATGCCACTTATAGGTTTTGAGCATAGTAGAAGTGCATGTATGGAATGTCTAAATTGTATTTTTATTCCTAATTTATGAATAATAATTATTATACATTATGGATAATTTCATGACCAAAGAAATATGTATATTAGTTAACTTGATTAAACTTTGAGACCAGAAGGGGGGATCTTCACATGTAATTTATAATTAATTTATAGGAAGGTCTGGAATAACTTGAACATGTAATTCTCTCTTTATTGATGATTTGGTTGAATCGATCTCATCATACCATCATTTCACTACAGTATCCAAGTGTAGAGTTCATATAGTAGTGATTGTAACATAAACCATAATCTATGAATGTTTCTATAGATCTTTGGGTGATAGCACGGATGATCCTAATCACTTGTATCATTCATGGTTAATCACGGCAGAAAACTATTTGAGAATTATTAATTTTCTCTCGATGGAATAAGATAAGAGGAGTATGGAGAACACTTAATAACTCTAGAACTCTATATAATTATTGAGAGAGCTTCTATCTATCCTTTCTGCACAAAAATTGTTTTTATGTAAGGTGATGTAATTAGATATTTGTTCTGGTAGGTTTAGGGGTTGGAAACTTGCACACAATCCCCTTTCCAATTACGTAATTATTTGTTAACCCCATGTATAATAATAATATAATTATTATTCTCTTAACATGTATATCTCCTAAGAATAAATAAATATCATTTATATTATTTCCAACCAGGACATTATGCTTAGTCCACTTATCCTTCATGGCATCTATTGAACCTTGAATAATGAATAAATATCACTGCATTATTCATCAATAAATATAGTAAATATTATATCCTCCAAACCTTGAAAATAAATATTTAGTATTATTACTTAACTCTCTTATTATTTAAAATAAATTGTGATTAATTATTGGTGATCAACCAAAATTGAATAATTATTAAACCACGAAGTGGGGATAATATTTATTCTAAATTGTTAAATTCAATATTGAATTTAACTGAGATTGAATATATACTTAGTATATGACCCTATATTCCTCTTTCTTAGTGGAAATAATTGGAGACATCTAAAGTAAAAGTTTAGAATACAGAAACACACAAAGGAACCAATAGAGAAATAATTTAATGTCGCAACGACATAAACCTTCCATGAATACTTACTATGTAATATAATCTCTTTATCTTGATGTATCTAATCAAGTAGGTTTCACACTGGTGTCATTAACTAATGTCTTCAATGTTTATTTATTTTAATTTAATAAAATAAACATGTCCACAGAACACCATGTCCATGGATTTATCCAGGAAGTTCCATTTCCATCAAAGGGATTAAGATATCAACTTCTGTCAATAAACAGAAGGGATAAATTCTTTCCAACATTATCTATTAATGCAATATCACTCGTGGATCACCCTATATATCCTAATTTGTTGTGAAAAATGTCATTGTGGTTTTCATCAATACATAAATGTATGAAACTTATGGTATTCATTAATGATAATATTAAATTATAAGGATTAATACACATGTCTATAAATAAGAACATCCAATGACACATAAGATGTGGATTTTCTACTAGTTGGTCTATTCTAATAACCACCCTTATTTGATATTACCAAGGGCATACACCATGAGAAGGTATCTCAATGTCTTATTAGCCTATTATCCCTGATATCATGTATCATCTATGTCTTTTCAGACAATATCATCCAGATATAGAATATGGGTTTAAGTAATACTATCATAGAATCTAAAGTATCTCATCATAGAAAGAACTGTTATGTACTTTCAACGTGGCATGTATCCTTAGAAAATTATCACATACTATGTCATGCATAGGAATAATAATGATGTGATAATAAACTTCATTAATATTTAATACAATTAATACATGTAATAATCAAGTAATCATAAGTAGATTTTAGAACGCCAAATCCAACAGTAAGAAATAAAACCAACTCCAGGTTGTTCATCTTTCTACTGCCTATCATGGATCTAAAGAGGAATTATACCATAAACACTCAACCTTACTCAATTAATGAATGATTTATCTATTCATACACCTCTCTCTCTCCCTAAATAGTGAACAGACATGCACAGTATATCTCCATATATATTAAATTTCTCCCAACTATGAAAGAAACACAAGATTCAACCACATCACATAGAATGTATTCCATACCAAAGTGATTTTCATAGGAAAATTAAAATCATGAAACCTCACAAAATTAACTTTATTTGGTGATGGGAATGAATATGTGGAAAATAATGAAGGTAAAAAAGTAGAAAATTGCTCCTACAAATAAGTGTGATGTCACATCTCCCTAATTAACCATCAAAGATAGCTATGAGAAAAGAAGAATAATCAACGATCTTATTGATATTAAATCTCTAGGAGGATTTAAGATTCACCTCCTAGAATAAGAAATATAGGTTATCCCTCCATGTATAGAGTTTAAAGAATAGGAATATAGATGAACAATAACTTTTATTTATAAAACAGTGATTAAATTATAGTGAGAGGGAGAGAGAGTCAGGGGAAAAGAATTCACATCCCAATCAAGGATCCCCATGTTTTTTAAATGAAATAGAAATAATTGAGTAAACTAATATAATAGGAAGAAACACTAAATTCTTATCTCTATCCTTCACATGGAAGTTGGTCACTATAGATTATCTTCCATGTTGTGAATCAAGAAAAACATTTAATCTAGACATAATAAACCCAAGTGTGTCTTCCTTTGACTCCACACAATAGTACCTATATGTATTTTCTATCCTCATTCTGACTCTAAGGAGCTTACAAGAATTTTTTTAAGCACTACTACACAGATTCCCTTTAACAGTGTGAAAATAGTCTTTTAATGGTGCTAAAACCTATAATTTCAAACAATTCTATAAAACCAGTAATTTAAAATAATTTTATATACATTAAATTGAAATCATGAATGAAAAAATTTATTCCCATGGTATATACAAAAAACACTACTATATACATTTCAAACAATGTTTTATATGATTATATTTAAAATTATCCACCAAACATTTAAAAATATTAATATTTCATCTTTTGATGCTCGTGATACCCTCTAAAAAATCTACACTCATGGTATTAGTTGTGGAACAAATCATCTCAACCAGATCAAAAGATGCCCCCTATATAAGAAAATAAATATTATGTTAGTAATACTATAAAGAAATAAATTAAACATTAATATAAAATAATACATTAATAAAATGTCAATATTTAATAAAAAAGACACATTTTGAGTTATACCGGTCACACCATGAATCTTATTAAGGTGGGGTTGATTCCTACACATCAAAAATGAGTAATGTACCATTTTCCTAAAATATCAAATCAATCCAAATGTGTTTTATTGGTTTTGAGTAATTCAATTGTTCTTTTACTAAAATTAATGTCAATTTTAAATAATGACACATTTGGAGTTATACCAGACACACTATGCATCAGATTGAGGTGTGACTTATTCCTATCTATCAAAAATTACTAATGGATCATTTTCCTAGAGTATAAAACAATCCAAATGTGTTTTCTTAGTTTTCATAATTCCAGTTGTGTTTTTTTACTAAAATGTCATTTCAAACTGGAAACACACATTATGAGTCATATTGGTCACATCAAGCATCAATTTTATATGATACTACTTCATACATGCCACAAATGAATTATGAATCATTTACCAAAATTATAAAGATAATTGGAGTGCATTTGTTTGGTTTTTAGTGAGTAACACATTTTGAAATAAAATGTAAATTTTAAAATGATAACAGACACTTTTAGTCATACCGGACACATCGTGTATCAGATTGATGTGTGGTTGATTCATAAATGTCACAAATGACCCATTGATAATTTTACTAAAGTATCAAAACAATACAAATTCACTTTCTCAGTTTTTAGTATGTCACTTTTTTTTACTTAAATTAATGTCAATTTTAAATAAAAAGACACACTTGGAGTCATACCAATCACATCATGAATTGTATTTATGTTTAGTTGACTCCTAAAAGTCACAAATGACTCATGGATCATTTCCCTAAAATATAAGAATAATCCAAATGTGTTTTCTCAATTTTTAGTATGTCACTGGTTCTTTTTACTAAAATTAATTTCAATTTTAAATAGACACTTTGAGTTATACTGGCCACTCTTTGCATCAAATTGATGTGTGGATGATTCTTACACATCACAAATAACTTATTTATTTATTTTTTTTAAAGTATAAAAATAATATGATGTGTTTGCTCGGTTTTCAGTATGCTAACTGTGTTTTTTTACAAAAATTCCATTTCAAAATAAAAACATGCATTATGAGTCATATAAGTCTCATCATGCATCGGTTTCACATGATACTACTTTATAAATGTCACAAATGACTTGTGAATTTATTTTATAAATTATCAATAGAATATGAGCATTTTTTATTAGTTTTTAGTGAGGGACACATTTTGAACAAAAAATGTCAATATTAAACTGACAACAGGCACTTTGAATCATACTGGTCACATCGTGCATTGGATTGAGGTGTGGTTAATTCCTACATGTCAAGAATGACTCGTGGATAGTTTTTATAAAGTATCAAAACAATATGAATGTGTTTTATTAGTTTTCAGTATGACACTTGTTCTTTTTACTTAAATTAATGTCAATTTTAAATAAAAATACACACTTGGAGTCATACTAGTCACACCATACATCATATTGAGGTGAGGTTGACTCCAACAAGTCACAAATGACTCATGGATCATTATTCTAAAATATCAAAACAATATGAATGTGTTTGATCAGTTTTCAGTATGCACTTGTTCTTTTTACTAAAATTAATGTCAATTTTAAATAAAAAAGAGACACTTTGAGTTATATGGGTCACACCATACGTTGTATTGAGGTGAGGCTAATTACTACAAGTAAAAAATGAATTATACATAATTTTTCTAAAGTATCAAAACAATATGACTGTGTTTTCTTAGTTTTCAGTGTTCTAGTTGTGTTTTTTTACTAAAATATAATTCAAACTAGAAACACACATTATTAGTCATAACAGTCACAACATGCATCGATTTGATGTGATATTACTTTATACACATAAAAATGAATTATGAATCATTTTCCTAAATTATCAATATAATCTGATCATGTTTTCTTTATTTTTAGTGAGGGGTACTTTTTGAACTAAAATGTCAATTTTAAACTGATAACAGACACTTTGAGTCATGCTGATCACACCATGTGTAGGAGTGAGGTTTTTTTTATTCCTACACATTAAAAATGAATCATGGACCATTTTCCTAAAGTACAAAAATAATCATAATGATTTTTCTTAGTTTTCAGTTTGTCACTTGTTCTTTTTACTTAAATTAATATCAATTTTAAATAAAAAGACACACTTGGAGTCATACTGGTCACACTGTGCATCGTATTGAGGTTTGGTTGAATCTTACAAGACACAAATGACTCATGGATCATTTTCAAAAAATACATAAACAATATGAATGTTTTTTATCGGTTTTTATTTGGCACTTTTTCTTTTTACTAAAATTAATATCAATTTTAAATAGATACTTTGAGATATACCAGCTACATCGTGCATCATATTGAGGTCTGGTTGATTCTTAAACATAAAAAATGACTTATAGATCATTTTTCTAAAGTATCAAAATAATCTGAATGTATTTGATTGGTTTTTAGTATGTCAGCTGTGTTTTTTTTATTAAAATGTTATTTCAAAAAGTAAACATGCATTTTGAGTCATATTGGTCACATCATGCATTATTTTTACATGAGAATACTTCAAACATGTCACAAATGACTTTTGAATCACTTTTATGAATTATAAAGACAATCTAATCATGTTTTCTTGATTTTTAGTGAGTGATATGTTTTGAACTAAAATGACAATTTTAAACTGATAACAAACACTTTGAGTCATACCGGTCACACCATGCATTGTATTGAGGTGTGGTTGATTCCTACGCATCACAAATGTCTTGTGGATTTTTTTCAAAAGTATCAAAATAATATGAATTCATTTTCTCAGTTTTTAGTATGTCACTTATTATTTTTACTTAAATTAATGTCAATTTTAAATAAAAAGACACACTTGGAGTCATAAAAGTGGCATCGTTCATTGTGTTGAGTTTCAGTTGACTCCTACAAGTCAAAAACAACTCATGGATAAATTTCCAAATATATCAAAATAATATGAATGCATTTTCTCAGTTTTCAGTATGCACTTGTAATTTTTACTAAAATTATTATCACTTTTAAATAGACACTTTGAGTTATAACGGCTACACTATGCTTCATATTGAGGTGTGGTTTATTCCTATATGTCAAAAATGATTTATAGATCATTATCCTAAAGTATCAAAACAATCCAAATCTGTTTTCTTGGTTTTCAGTATGTTAGTTTTTCTTTTTTATTAAAATTTCATTTCAAACTGGAAACATGCATTTTCAGTCATACCAGTTACATCGTGCTTCAGTTTGATGTAATAATGCTTCATACATGTCACAAATGAATTTTGAATCACTTTCCTAAATTATTATGACAATCCAAGCACGTTTTATTGGTTTTAAGTGAGTGGAAATTTTTAAATTAAGTAGTCAAACATTTAATTTATATTATGTTAATGTATCATAGAACAGATAATATTATGATGAAAAATATAGTATATTAAAAAAAACTTTACCTTCTCATTGAATTCTGAATTGCAGCCTCAAATCCCTATCTCTCACGAGCATGAGCATCTTCGCACAAACCAACCTAACTCAAACAAATGAATCCACTTGTATACGAAAACAATTCTTATGTGAGTAATACTAAAAATAAGTAAGTTAAACATAAATATGAAACAATCCACTACTTCTATAGAAGTCACATCTTCATTCTATTTGTGTACATACTTCCATCAGGTATGTTACCCCTTTTTTTATCACATCCATATCATCTTGTGAATATGAGGTTTTTATAAAGTCATATTAGTACTGGAAAATATAAATAGACAAAGTATTAATAAATATTTTAAATTAAATAGTAATTATCTTTGAAAATACCTCTTCAAGGATAATAGTTTGGTTATTGAATATGATCTCTATCATAAATTAACAAACATAATAACCGCAATATTTTCCATTAGTTTGTTTTGGACACTACAGAAACATTGAGGAGAATAATTAATTTGTTTTGATATGTGTTCGGATAGTGAAATATTATTATATATACCCTGATAATTGTCTAGTCATAGAACTTGTCTTGGTCCTTGTTCTTAGCCCCTGGCCTCATTCCTTGTTTTTCAAGATATTGATTCATCGCCATATCATAACAGAATCCTCATTAAAAGATAATACAAATTATATAACTTGATGTTTAGTTCTAAAACATTAAATGTAGTGTATTACAAACAAAAAAATACCATCATTTGTGTTTGGTTTGTTTGATATCCATGCATTGAATCTAGAAAATAAATCTTTGGAGTATCCAAATTGACCGCAATGAGCATCCAATACTGTCTAAAAACAAAAAAAGGAATAAGTAATGAAATAAATGAAAATATATTTGATATGATTAAATTGTAGAGTTTTCCCCCTTCATCATTAGTATTATAAAGTGTATTTCATTCATAAGTTTTCTTTCAAATGATTTGACTAGGCTTGCCACTATTTCATCCTTTTTGTTGGAATCTATTTTCGGTTGTTTTGTAGAGGAGGTGTAAGGACTAATGAGTAAAAAAATCATAAGGAAATACCTTCAATTTTTTTATATATACACCTTCCAAAAATATGAAATGTATTTAGTCATAATTAATATAGTATATCAACTTTTGGAAAATCAAATCATGAAAACATACCTCATGTATACATTTACAACTGAGTCACCTAGCTAATCATAGTTGAGTATTTCACTTACATTCTCAACACTAAGGAAGTATTGAACTTCCTCTCTGTACATATTTTCTTCAAAATCAACTATGTGAGTATGAACATTTTTTAACTTCGTATCCATATGTACCTTAAATCATAGTAAATGAGGATATAGAATGGGCTGGGTAAAGGTGATTTTAGTAGATCTTTTTGATCGGTTAGTCAATAATTTAGATGGTTTTGAGCTGGTATTTCATCTCACCCCCTTCCATTTGTTCATTTATAATTATATTCATCAGTTCAGACCTTTTTTCATTAATTTTTAAATTTTTATCTTGAAAAATAAATTGAAAATGAATACCTCTTTATCAACATGTTTTTTTACATGATTTTATGGCCATGCGATGAATTTTCCAACAACTTGTTTGAACTTATGAATATATTCCTCATCAATTGGAACAAGTAGCTCAGAACTCAGCTCATTGGCTACACTAATTGACACTCTCACTTGACATATTGGAAGTGTTTTATTGTTTAGACTATCTTCTTTAACATTGAACACCATATCCCTCGCTACAAGGTGATGGGTGGGTGTTGATAGATATAAACCACAGTCATGTTTACCCTATATAATATTAGTACAGGAAAGGTATCAGTGTATTTATGATTCACATTTCACAGAAACAATTATTAGAACATTGATTACCTCAGCTAAGATAACTCTTTTATGGGAATGGCTCGCCTCAAAGATGGTGGGGGTGGGGCGGGATCTTCACATGATGGTTGTTCTTGATTTGTTTCTTCTCTTTGACTCCCCCCCCCCCATAAATGTTGCTATCAACTCTCTCTACCATTGAAAGTCTTCTTTTAGGGTAGTTATTATTTCTCTTATCTGTTTCATTTATTCACTTTGATCCTCTTGTTTTTTTTTCTCAAAATATGTTCATTGTGTCACCCCAAAACCTGCACCTCTGATGTGGCCATACTATTCTAGTCACTTCAAGGCCACCAATAGTAGGTGTTCATCCGGTATAGGTTTTTTTGATTCTTGTGACTACTTCTGATAGAAAATATAGGAAAGGAATTGATCATTTTTATGTAATATCAATTTAAATAAAAAAATATATTATGTCATACTTATACATGTTTCCCACACTTTTTGTGTTTTAATCTATTAGTATCCAATATTTATTTACATGCTCATTCCATAGCACATCGCATATGATGGAAGTGTATTTGTTTTTGGATTCATCAATCTTCATATAAATAGAGGAAAAAAATTATTTTTTTGTTTCATTTCACATAAAATTATTACGTCTAATTTAAAATAAGTACCATTTTTTTCTAGTCACTTCAAGGCCACCAATAGTAGTTGGTTTTGTTTCCTATACCTTATTTTAAACACTCATTTTATGTTTCATAAATAAAAAAATCAATCAAAGTGATGAATGCACATATCATCAAACAATGTATTTCTAGTCATAATGTACTTGAAAAGTCAGATCTGCATGACGGCCAGTAAATGTATCCCATGCTTCTTGGGTTATAATGTGTTTATAGATAAGTGGTGGGTGTGGGTTTATTTTCCCTTCCGCATCTTTAAGATGATGTCTCGTTAGAATTGTGTGAAAGCCTCTTTGAATCCTTCCAGTAATCATTAATACATATTTCTTATGGGATTCATATACTATAAATGCACTCTAAAAAGGATTATAAAGAGTAAGTAAATGTTTCATTATTTTATTTTTTAGTAAAATAAATAAATGATATAATAATGTTACCATAATCTCTTCCCACATCAGTGTCTTAAGTGTAGGCACAACATGGTTCAATGAATCTACATCAATCGGCACATGTTTCTAAGTGGTGATTCTAATATAACTACTGAACATGGACTTATTAGGTTTAACATGTTGTCCCCGCACATTCCATCTGACCTTATATTTGATGCCTTTTATTTTTTCCTTAATGGTTTTTTCTAACACTGTCAAACTACAGTGCTTTTTTGCATCACTGGTCCTTTATCGCCTATCATTTCCTCATATTCAACATCGTCAATACATTCCTATAGAGCGGTAGCATTAGAATTTGTGGTCATTGTACCTCTATACTGGGAGAAACAGTACATGCAGAAGGTTAGTGTTCCTATGAACTATGAGTATCAGTGGGTGGAGAGACCTATTGTGCCTTGGGATTGAGAGCACCAGCACTTTCAAAAGGTTAGTGTTCCACTTTACTGCGATTGGAAATAGGTTGAGAGACTTATTGTGTCTCAGGATTGGAAGCACCAACACGTGCATAAGTTTGTTGTTCCTCTACACTGTGATTAGTAACAGGTTTAGAGACCTATTGTGCCTTGGGATAGGGAGCACCATCACATGAAGAAGGTCGGTATTCATATGCACTACGATCGGCAGTAGGTTGAGAGACCATTTGTGCCTCGAGATTGGGAGAACCAGCACATGCAGAAGTTATTACCTGGAGAAGTGATTTATCATTTAATATAGAGTACATAAATTCACCAATAAACAGATAATAACATGAGGTAACAAGATGTATATTACCAAAAAATATATAACCTGTTTATTGAAATCTATTTTTGTAAAGGATTAATGGATTTGACCCCTCTATTGACTATCCAAATCCCTTCAATGTGGTCTCCTATGACATAAAAAACATCGTCTACATTAGGACTGCTGAGAAATGATTACGACATCCCAATGACAGGTTCATCCTCAGATGAATTTTCATCTAACCCTTCAGTTTTTTTGGTTGATAACGGAGCAATTGACCACTTTCAGTTTGCAGGATCTGGAACATAAAATACTTGTACTGCTTGTGATTCCATTATAATTGGTTCATATTTGTACCCTTCCTTACTAAAATAAACTTTTAAAAATTCTAATTCATCTATTTTAATAGCACTCATGTTATCAACCCACTTGAATTAAAAAAATTGGCACTTGTAATGTTGTATAATCCAACTCCCGTATTTGTTTGATGATGCCAAAGTATGACATATTCTTATAAATTGGATTTTTGTCTTTAGTACCAGAAACATACATCACTTTATCCACAAGTGTAACTCCACTAGTTTTCATTGTACTATACTCATCATGTTCATTTGTATAGAACGTATAATTATTAATTACATAACCATTGTAAGATAATACATACACACTCAATCCTCCAACTATCCATCAAATTCATTCTGAAATTGAATCCTTATTTTTATCTAACTCCTTAAAAATATGGTCATAAAACAATCCTATAAACTATTTATTATGTGTATTTGATATCCATATTTTATCCATTGATTAATTTGAATTCCTAATAATTTCTTTGTGGGTTTAAACATATGGGGAAACCTCCAAACTATTATGAAAAATGTAAAGTTGGGCATGATCCCAATATTTAATATTGATTATGACAACATCTCTTCTAGAAATTCCTTCACCCGTAAGCTTCCAAGTGTGATGAGATTTTAGTATACCAATTATTTCTACACTAAACAGGTATTTGGTACATAATTCAATAGCTTCCTCAATAATATATCACTCTGAAATACAACCCTCTGACCGGCTTCAAATTTTGACATAACCTTTCAAAATAATTATATATCGTTCAATGGGGTATATCCATCTATAGTGTATAGGACCACATAGTTGAATCTCTCTCACAAAGTAAACCAGAAAATAAACCATCGTATAAAATAATGTTGGTGGGAATAACATTTCCAATTCACATAATATAATGGTAATTTCTCTTTCCATAGTCAACAATTTTGTCATATCTATAACTTTTATACATATAGCTTTAAATAAGAAATAGGGCTTGGTTAATGTATGATGGGAATTCTTGGAAAAATGCAATGTAAAGGTATAGTAATTAGATCTTTCATTAAAACATGGCAGTCATGTGATTTCAAAACCTTTAACTTTAAATCGTTCATTAACAAGATGCCTTGATATTTGATGAATACCCCTATAGAACCTTTGCATCATTAAAGAAGTTGAAAAACTAATATCTCTCTAGTCTAGAAAGAGTGTAAGCAACTAGAGGAAGAAAAGTTTATTTTTTGCCCTTCACTGGAACCAACTCTTCTCGTATTTCCATATCAACCATGTCCAACCTAGCCTTAATTCCATCCTTTTTGTACTAGTGTATTTAGAAATGTGTAGATGACACCATTGCATACATTTTTTAAACATTCATAACATCAAGAAAATTTCTGATGTACAGACAATTCCAGTATGGTAATTCAAAAAAATTGATCTCTTTTTTCAACTGGTTTTCATAAGGTTTTTAGAAAATAGTTAACCAAAATCAGTGTCAACATCTTTTACTTTATCAAATAGTTGATCACCTGTTAGTGGAGAAGGTGATGTATGTTATTCTAAAATTCCATCGAATGATGTTTTCCAATATTTGTACTTATTACATTTGGGTATAAATCTACAATGTCCTAGAAACACAGTTTTTTATGAATGTTTCAACATAATTGATTGTGTACCTTGTTCACAAATGGGTCACCCTTGAGTTACTTTAATTCTATATCCTGAAAAAAAAATCATAAGCAGGAAGTCATTTACCATCCCGTACAACATGGATCTCAATGTGAAATATTCATTCCTATAAACATCATAAAATGTAACACCTGAATCCCACAATAATTTCAAATATTCAATAAATGGAGCCAAATAAACATCAATATCATTACCTATTTGTTTTGGTTCTAATATAATCATAGATAACATGATGTATTTTCATTTCATGCATAACCATGGTGGCAAGTTATAATTTACCAACATAATCGGCCATATATTGTGAGTGCTAATTTAAAAACCAAAAGGATTCACTCCATCTGTAGATAACACAAGATGAAGGTTTCTTGCCTCATTTCCAAATTCAGGATACTCATGATCAATTCTCTTCCACTGAGGATAGTTTTCCGGGTGACATAGTTTCCCATATTTAATTATTGTATCATCATTCCACATCAATTTCCCTAAAGTCTCCTCACTTCCATATAGGTTCTTAAACCATGGAATTATTGGAAAGTATTATACAACTTTCATAGGAACAGATTTATCTTTATTGTATCAAGAATCACCACACATTGGGAATTATGTAATTGATTTGTGATACTTTTGAAATAGTATACAGTCATTTGGGCAGGCATGTATTCTTTCAGATATCTTACCCATCAAGTGTAGCATTCATTTGGCATCATATGTTCGGCTTGGGATCTCATTATCTTGTGGGAGAATTTTATTTAAGAGAGTAATTAATTCTGTAAAACTAATATCACTCCATTTTTTTCCTACTTTCAAATTATAAAACTTCGGTACGGCTGAAAATGTTGTATATTTAGTGCAACCATCATACAATGGTGCATTTTTATAACTCTTTAACTTCTCAAACAATTTTTCACAATCACAATGTTCATATTTAACTATCCTTGTCATTTCCTCAATTCAATCTTCATCATCATTCACATTTTTAATCACATCCTCGATACATTATTCTTCATTTTCCATACTTGTAATCATATTAGATAATCCATAAAACGCAGTGTTATCCTATCCACTAGTTACATTCTCTTTTTCTCTATGTTTATTCTAGAATTTATAACTTTGATCTATTCCATGAAAAATCAATAATTCTTCCAACTCCTCTGGACTAAATTGTCTTGAATAAAAACAGTGTAAACATAGACAAAGGATTTGAGAAGGTCCATATACATGATCTTTTTCAAACTTGATAAACTTTTTCACTCTATCTTTATAATATTTTGTCAGGCAATTGGCATTCATCCATTATTTATTCATATCCATCCTATTTGAATCAGTAATATTAATATTTAACAAAATAAATACATAAAATGTCCTTTCAAATAATGGGAACTCAACATTTAAACGATAGTTATTATTTCATTTTTTTTGTCTGAGACTCATCCCCTTATAAGCTAACACCAAACCAAAAAAGAAGATGTAATTATAGAGAACTCTCCAAATTTAAACTATGCGGGTGATTTTGGATGCAAAGTAGGTTTAAAAGTTTCAATGGGGTTAAACATTAATTCACCTTTTTTAGGAGTGAGATCATGATGGATATCCTATGGGTTGGATAGAGTTAGTGATATTCCCTTTCCATTTTTTTATTATCAATCTACTTTCCATCTCTATATAATGTAATGGTTTTCTTAATTCTACAAAAATATAAACTTAAAAAATTATGGAAAAACTACATTTTAGATGTCCGTTGAAAACAATTTATAAAATCACACTTTAAATCCCATTAAAAAAACCAACCATTTACACAAATTCCTCTTTAAGATAACATACCCTTTTTAAAATAAACTAATCAATTCCAAACACTCTTTCACAAATACATTCATTCTTTGAAAACAATCCAAATTATTAAAAATGAAATCCAACTTTTTCATGTTAAATCATTTCCACAAATTCCAAAAATATTCTCTAATTTTTCATAATAAAATCAACCGCATCTCAAACATTCCAAATTAAAAAAATTCCTTCTTACAAGAAAATCTTCACACATCGTTTCAAAAATTAATGCATTTCTCAAAATACCCTTTTAATTTCAATACCAAAATTCCATGTAAAAAAATAAAAGAGAAGAGAACCCATATTTAAAACATTTCATAGCCATTAAAATATTTTTCATTCCCTCAAAAATTTGGTTTTAAAATCAACTCACTCAATAAAATATCCTTTTCCATTCAAAAATATTCTTTTACAAATATAAAATGATATTTTAAGTACTAAAATGGGATATTATAGAAAATCTTACATGAATTGGTATATAATTCACTATTAAAGTTTAAATTATTGGTTAAAATAGCATAAAATTGAAATTTAAGGTCAGTCCAAAGATATGAAGTCAAGGAATAAATATATATTCTATATGAACATGAATCTGGACACATATAGTTCTAAAACATAGAACACATACATAGATTGGGAGTATACATAAGGGGAATATAATAGATCAAGTTCACAGGATGGCCAATTATTTTGAAGATCTTATCAAGGATGATCTGAATACATGGGTAATCACACTTCATTGGGAGTTATATAGGGTGTTTAAATCCACAATGATATGGAGATTACTATTATTCTTCTCAGAAATCTCTAACTCATTCTAAAACCACTCCAACTCTTTAAAAAACAAAATCATAAAAAAATAGAAACATATGGATAACATTATCATTGACATGAATCCTCTTTCAATGAACATATATCTTTGCATAAATCATTCGGTATCTAATAAAATCAGTCATCATCAATTATTCTTCAACAACTTTAAATAATATCAAACATCATCAATAACATATTTACTTACTATAGTTAAATATTAGGTGTTACACATAAGCTCAAACTTCAAGAACAATGATATAGGAAATTCATAAATATCCCAACAAAAAACTTCCTCCAATAGTTCTTATAATTACACATTAGTTCCCAAAGATAATCTAATTTATCTAATAACTAATAATAAATGTTGATATAGTATCTAAATTATACTGATATATAAACCTAATACTCAATTATGGTAACCCTGGGATATCATCCAAGATAACATTATTGGGTTTAACCGCCACTTAGGTAACTACCCTGTTATATATTACATATATCAAAAGGAACAGATCCCTAAATAATTAAGGATTAGTATAAATCCTGCAAAATCTTATCCCTACTAGAGGTAAAATTCACACTTTTAGTATTCATGAACAAAGGATTACCACAATTAGTAGAAGTCACTAGCCATAAGGGTCTTTCTAGGAGCTATAATAGAACTATTAACTCCTAAAATAAAAACATCATAAGGGGAAAATATGCCTTAATTTTATGTTTATGATCATGATTATCTATGAATATTACATGAATCGTGAATACAAGCCTATCATTTATCCTCTTCTCTCAGTCATCTGTCACAAAAAAAGAATCCTTATATGGATTGTCAGTACTCTGGGTATGATGGGGATTACTTGAAGGTTATAGATTGAGAAAGATGAAAGATTTATCAATCTCTAGTTATTTTTATAATACCAAATAACTACTAACACTTCCTCATAAAAATATTTTATAGCCTTCTATATGGAATCACCTAATATCAAATTTACTCTCACCATAGAGATCCATTCATAGCATCACATTGGTTATTCATAGGAAACTATTACTATTCTAAAAATTGAGGTGCATTACAATGATAAAAGTCTCAATTTTTAAAATAACATATTGTATCTATAATATAGTTAAGGGGAATAGGATAGGTAAAACCCAAATATAAAATCTAATATCTTAGGCCCTTATCAAAATTCCAAGCTTATAGTGTAACACCCCAAGAATTTACAAATAGATTTATTATAGAATGCATGAAACACTGAGTCTCTACAAAACACCACTTTTTTATAACCTAGTCAAGTAAACATAATTTCTCCACCTCTATGATTTGAATTTTGAAAAACCGACATACACGGTTGCGTTCAGTAAGATATTTAGAGTATGACATAACAAACTTAATTTTTGGTTAATAGTAACATACCCTTATGAATAGTGACATACCCTTATGAATAGTAATGAATATTAAATCATATAAAAAATATAAACTTCACCCATTAATATATAAATACAACTTAGACATCTTAAAAGTAAAAAAACGATCATAGTATAAGTATTGTTATTTTTGTATGACATAAATATTTAAATTACAATTTTTTTATTAATTTAATAATTTAAAATGGATATTTATTTCCATAAAATGTAATAAAAAATTTTTTACTTTATTTTCTTATGATTATAAGATAATTTTACAAGACCTTGATTAATTTCTCAAGGACTTATAAAACTAGTTATAATTTTAAAGTGCGTTTTTTGGAATAAATTATATTTTTATTTAAAAATTAAATTAAAAGTATTTATAAAAGTATTTTCAAAAAATGGAGTTCATTTTTGAATTATAGACATCGAAAAATGGTTAGGGTGAATTTTTGGGATTTTTCTGAAATACTCAAATTTTTTATGAATAGTGCAATATGGTAAAATAATGTATATACAAATTATCAATTAAATGCACTATTTATGACATCATAAGTGATTTAAGACCACTTGATTATAACTAACATTAATTTATTACTATTATTGGTCATGGAATCATCACTATTTCTGGTCTTGAGGTAAATTAATAAACTAATGATTAAAAAATTATGAAAACCCTCCTCTCCTCCACTATAACCCCCCCCCCCCCACTCCCTCTTTTATTCACTCTTATAAGCCTTGAATCTCCTCAAATTTCTTACCAATTAACCTTAACTAGTCACTCCCCACGTCCAAGAAGTTCTTGTTCTATCCAAAAGACCAAAACCTCTTACCTTAAGGAAGTTCTCAAGGAGGTTATTTCAAGAGGTAAAGCACCCTTCTTTTTCATTTAGTTTCATTTCAATTTATCTTCTTTTGTTATCCTATCCCAACCTAATCTATCCAAATGACCATGATAAATTCAGTATCATCTATATAATTTAATTATATAATGTTAATGGAAGAACCATCATCAATATTCTTACTCTCTCCCTTTTTATTTTATAAACTAAATCAACATCAATGAGGTTCCAATTTATAACCTTCATGGATGATGAAGTTTAATTCTTCAATTTCTCCTTAATTAGTGGTCTTTAAACCATTTTTATGGTTTAAAAAGAATATAATATGTGTATTATAACCTATTTAATATTCAGGAACCATTATAGGTACATATTATTAAATCATATGACCAAACTAGTTCCTAATAATCAAAATACTGATAAAATAATCTAAGTGAATGTCATAAATATTTCATCTAATTATTCATCCTCTTCCCATGTAACCAAATTATATAAATGACCATTAACACTTAGGTATGTTCATAAATATTATTTAATTTTAATTTTTGACATTTACATCCATTCCACATGAACTCCATTACTTAAGAACAAGTGAACAGGTTATGAAAATAAAGAAAACAAACACTCCAGAACGACAAAATTCAATATAATAACTTATAAATAATGGCATAAATGAACTAAAAATAATTATGATAAACTAAATAAATTACTAATATTTTCTCAAATAATTTATTAATAAGACTAATTTCATATTCCAGGATGGTAAGTTCAAGAGAAGAACACATTCGGACTTAAGTTAAGGGGTTTCTTCATCTCACTCCCATTTTTGTGAGATTTTCCATATTCACTAATAATACTTGTATATGGTGTATGTATCCTGACCATTGATGTAAAATATCTTGAATATATTTATTTTCATGTTATTCAATGTATCATTTTAATATTATTAATTTTGGGTCATATGAATCAATTGATAACAAAGTTGTAAGGGTTTTTCTACCCGAACCTCCATCTTCATTCGGGTTCCTTTTATTGTCTAATTACCTCAATAAAATTCTTATTTATTATTATGTACTCCTAATAAATTATGTGTTAATATACTATATATTTTTACTATCCATAATCCTTCTTTATTTAATAGGTATTTACATGTTTTAAAAGGATCATTAAAAAAATTATCCCAATAAACAAACTTGATTCAAGGGATATTTTTAAATTCTTACCCATTTTCAAGTGTACTCCAGAATCTATTTTAATCCACCATTATTTTTATAAAAACACTAATTTTATAATGAAAATTTATATTGGATCATTTCTGGATTTAAGAGAACAAACGTTTCTTTTCACTTTAAAATTCTCTTCAACACTTTCCTTAAAATGATCTAAAATGTTTTATTTCTAAAGAATCTTAAGAACTCTTTTTACATGATTTCACTTCAGTGGGACATAATTTATGCCTAAAATATAATTTCAATGTCCTATTATTTTATTTTTCGGGATATTCATGTTTATAATATGATTTCAAGGAAAATATAAATGATTTTCCAAAAGAACTCATCTTTTAAAAGTATAAAAGGATTTTTCTCATCTCACATTAACTTTTATGATATATATGTCTTGTCCACCACTTATTTCATTATTGTGGTGTATGTACTGAATTTTGTTTTATAATATCATGAGTATCCTTATTCTCATGATATTATAATGGATTATGATTTGAATGTTTCAACATGGTATAGGACACTTTGGAATGTTTAAGGATTATTTCTCTTAAGGATTTTTCAATGGTCTCATTTAAAAGTATCTTCATGTATGTCATCAAAATTTGTTGAATATTTTACTTAATTGAGGTTTATCTCATATTATATAATCCACCATGTTTTATTTAATGGTTTATTATTAGTTTGAATATGGATGTGCTATCTTGAAACCATTCACCATATTATTCTGAATGGTTAGTGTTTATGTTCAATGATTAGGTAAAGTTATTTACATTTCATATGTTAGTTTCAATATGAATGTATATATTTATTATGTTCACCCTTTTCATATTAGGAATGAATTGGACTTATTTTCTGATGGGTGAGTCCCTCTATAGCTCTTGATGCATCAGTAGGTCTCATGAGACAAATAGACATGGAATTGGTCGAGGCCTTTCCCAATTTGATATATGGTTTTGGCCGAGGCCTTAATCATTTTTATAATTCTTGGCCAAGGCCTTGAAAAAATGTTTTAGAATATACGGGGTATGCACTTCCCTCATTATGAATCTATTAATTTAATGTTCATGTGGTTAATCGGCTAGTAGAATACCCATGATTATGTTTTATTATGGAATTATTTACTCAACTCATATTCTTTCCATAATGTGTTCAAGTTTATTATTTGTAAAGGAATTAATTTATTAACCATGCCTAATGTTTATGTTTATGTTATATTCTACTGTATTTCTTACTCTTACTGGGCATTTGAGCTCACCCCTTTCTTATATTTTATTTTCCCATGATATAAAGAAGTAAGTTATGAGTGATTTCCAGGCATAATCTAGGAGTCGTGGATGTTTCTAATTGAATAATTTAGTGTTTTTTCCTTTAAAGATGTAATGTTGAACATATTTATGTATATTGGTTACAAAATCTACTAAAATAATCAGTCCTTTGGGATGCATATTCCTTGTTAATATTCCAATGTAATAAATTAAGCCACCAGCTCCAAGCAACTGGGGATGGGTCCTTATAGTTGGTATCAGAAGAAGTTTAGTGGCAAACATGGAAACTAGATTAGAAAATATAGACTAGGGAAAATACATAAGGTAGTATTTGAGTACAAACATACAAGAAAATCCTGGAATCTTGGTAAGGAATATATTATGTGGATCTTTCTAGAAAATGTATCCCTGTCTGGATACAGATAGGTAGTGGTGGATCTAGAATAGATGTACCTAGGAGTGAAAACACCAACAAGGAGTTTCAGACTTGACCTAGGGTATCTTGGTACCTAAAAACAGGCCTTTTTGCACTCTAGGTATTGACACTACTGAGGGACATACTTAGGATAATTATCATTTTATTTACCCACCATTATGAAGGGTTTATGCCCGCAAAGTAACCAAAGTAAATGGTTCTAGTGTTTACAATGCATAAATTTATTCTATGTGTTATACCATGTTTAGAGTCATAGAGAGTTCACAATTTTACCAGCTAATATATAATATAGAATTGATTAGAAATGGTTCCTAGCAGAAGAAATGAGAACTTCATCAATGCATAAGATGTGAAGAGTAAGAAGAATCATATCTCGGATGGTCTTAAGCCATTATTTCAAAGGAAGATTATCTCCCAAGTATCATCATCATATGATAAAATAGTATCATGTTTTGTCAATATATTTAAAGATTTCTCTAAGTCCTATGGCTTTAAAGGGAAGAAAAAGAAGAAGAGGATGGAAGGGGAAAACATGGATAAAGGGAAGAAGCGAAAGATTTATTTTCCCACATGTGATAATTGTGGAAGGAAACAACTTGGTATAGGATTGATAGGAAAAGTAGTTTTCTTCAAGTGTGGAGAAAAAGGAAACCATTCTCATAATTACAAGACAAGGAAATAATTTCCCTATATTCAATTATTCAACTACAAGGAGATGGGACACTATAAAATCAATGTCCCAAGAGTCAAAGGAATATACCCTAAAGAATGATTTTGGATAATGATCAAGTTATGATGCTACCACAGATAAAGTATAATGATTAATATTCCTAGTCAAGAATCATGTCATTTTAATATTTTGTTAGTAATGTACTGGTTGTAAGAATTATGAGATATATAAGGATTGTATTGTAGTACTATTTCATTAATTATTTTAGGTCATTTGGTGAATGGTACAAAGAAAAATTGATTTATTAGAAAGTTAAACTTATTAGAAAATACATGATTGAGGGAAAGAAAACCCTTAATATATATCTCATGTTGAAATAATAATGAAGAAATGATTGATTCGGATAAGTACTGACTACCTTAGAACTGATTATTAACTTTTCAAGAAGTGGTCTATTTTATAATCGATGGAGTTTACAGCACTTTTTGATTTAATGAATATATCCAATAACATGTATCTTACTTAAGGAATACAAAGGAACGCATGTTTCCAATATTTTTTTTATGGTAATTCAAGTTATTACCATATTTCAAGAGGATACATGATGATATTATTCACATGTTTGGAATGTAAATTTTAGTGTTGCTTCTTGTTGATTAAGAGTTACTGATAAGTTTGTCTTGGAAATTTAGAGGCCTTCATTATAATGTGTTGAATCATTATATTTTGGAATTTTTAACCATTTAAAAAATGGTTTAAGTTGATCATTATATGGGTTTTAGAGTTTAATGTCGCTGCATGATGGTTTGGTTATTCTTCTTTGACCATGTTTTCCAATTAGAATGTGTTGTTTTGTAGTAATCGATGTTTTTCCCTTTACTCTTATTAATATAATATTTTAACTATATTCTTGATCTGGTTTTCCCATAATGGAATTTTCAAGTATCAACCATTAACTTTCGAAGTTCAATTTCAAATTTTGAGGGTGAAAGTTTTGTAAGGAGATAATGTAACACCCCAAGAATTTATAAATAGATTTATTATAGAATGCATGAAACATTTAGTCTCTAAAAAACACCACTTTGTTATAACATATTCAAGTAAACATAATTTTTCCACCTCTGTGATTTTAATTTTGAAAAACTGACATACACGGCTGCGTTCAGTAAGATATTTAGAGTCTGATAAGACAAACATAATTTTTGGTGAATAGTAACATACCCTTATGAATAGTGACATACCCTTATGAATAGTAATTAATAGTAATGAATAGTATATTATATAAAAAAAAATAGAAACTTCACCGATGAATGTATAAATAAAATTTAGACATCTTAAAAGTGAAAAAAACGATCAAAGTATAAGTATTGGTATTTTTATATGACATAAATATTTAAATTACAATTTTATGATTCATTTAATAATTTAAAATAAAAATTTATTATCATAAAATGTAATCACAAATTGTTAATTTATTTTCTTATGATTATAATATAATTTTACAGGACCTTGATTAATTTCTAAAGATCTTATAAAACGAGTTATAGTTTTAAAGTGCTTTTTTGGAATAAATTATGATTTTATTTAAAAATTAAATTAAAAATATTCAGAAAATTATTTTCAAAAAAATTAGTTCACTTTTGAATTCTACCCATCGAAAAATGGTTAGGGTGAATTTTTTGGTATTTTTCTGAAATACTCAAATTTTTTATGAATAGTGAAATACAATAAAATACCATATATACAAATTATCAGTTAAATGCACTATTTATGACATCATAAGTTATGTAATCCCACTTGGTTCGAACTAACATACATTTATTACTATTCTTTGTATGGAATCATCACTATTTCTGGTCTTGAGGGAAATTAATAAAATAATGATTAAAAAATTATGAAAACCCTCCTCTCCTCCACTATAACCCCCCCCCCTCACTCCCTCTTCTCTTCACTCTTATAAGCCTTGAATCTCCTCAAATTTCTTACCAATTAACCTTCCCTAGTCACTCCCCACGTCTAATAAGTTCTTTTTCTATCCAAAATACCAAAACCCATTACCTTAAGGAGGTTCTCAAGGACGTTATTTCAAGAGGTAAAGCACCCTTCGTTTTCATTTAGTTTCATTTCAATTTATCTTCTTTTATTATCCTCTCCCCACCTCCTATGTCCAAATGAACATGATAAATAAATTATCATATATATAATTTAATTGTATCATTTTAATATAATAAACATCAAAAATATTCTTACTCTCTTCCTTTTTATTTTATAAAAGAAATCAACGTCCATGAGGTTCAAATTTATAACTTTTGTGGATGACGAAGTTTCATTCTTTAATTTCTACTTAATTACTGGTAATGAAACCATTTTTATGGTTTAAATATACTATAATATATTTATTATAACCTATTTAATATTCAGGAACTAATATATTTACATATTATTAAATCATATGACCAAACTAGTTCTTAATAATCAAAATACCACTAAAATAATCTAAGTGAATGTCATAAATATTTCATCTAATGATTCATCCTATTTCCATGTAACCAAATGATATAAATTAGCATTAAAACTTCTGGATGTTAAGAAATATTATTTAATTTCAATTCTAAAGATTTACATCCATTCCACATGAACTCCATTACTTAAGAACAAGTGAACGGATTATGAAAATAAAGAAAACAAACACTCCAAAACAACAAAATTCAATATAATAACTGATCAATAAGGGAATAAATGAACTAAAAATAATTATGATAAACTAAATACATGTATAATATGTTCTAAAATAAGTTTTTAATAAGTCTAATTTCATATTCCAGTACCTTAAGTTCAAGAGTAGAACACATTCAGACTTAAGGTAAGGGGTTTCTTCATCTCACTTCCATTTTTGTGAGATTTTCCGTATTCACTACTAATACTTGTGTATGGTGTATGTATACTCACCATTGATGTAACATATAATTAATATATTTATTTTAATGGTATTAAATTTATCGTTTTAATATTATTAACTTTTGGTTATACGAATCGGTTGATTACAAAGTCGTGGGGGTTTTTCTACACGAACCTCCATTTTCATTCGGGTTACTTTTATTGTCTAATTACCTCAATAAAATTATTATGTATTATTATGTAATCATCATAAATTATGTTTTAATATCTTATATATTTTTACCATCCATAATAATTCTTTATTTCATGGTAATTTACATGTATTAAAAGGATCATTCAAAAAAATTATCCTGATAAACAAACCTGATTCAAGGGATATTTTCAAATTCTTACCCATTTTCAAGTGTACTTTAGAATCTGTTTTAATCCACAATTATTGTTATAAAAACACTAATTTTATCATTAAAATTATATTAGATCATTTTTTTATTTAAGATAACAAACATTCCTTTTCTCTTTAAAATTCTCTTTAATACTTTCCTTAAAATGCTTTAAAATGTTTTATTTCTAAAGAATCTTAAGAACTCTTTTTACATGATTTCACTTCAATGGGACATCATTTATGCCTAAAATATAATTTCAATGTCATATTATTTTATGTTTTGGGATATTCATGTTTAAAATCTGATTTCATGGCAAATATAAATGATTTTCCAAAAGAACTCATCATTCAAATGTAAAAAGGATTTTTCTCATCTCACATTAACTTTTATAAGATATATGCCTTGTCCACAACTTATTTCATTCTTATGGTGTATGTAATACCATTTGTTTTATCATATCATGAGTCTCCTTATTATCATGATATTCTAAGGGATTATTATTTTAATGTTTCAAGGTGGTATGGGACACTTTGGAATGTTTAAGGATTATTTCCCTCAAGGATTTTTCAATGGTCTCATTTAAAAGTATCTTAATTTATCTCAGCAAACTTTTTTGAATCATTTACTTCATTGAGGTTTATCTCTTATGACATCACCATCCATGTTTTATTGAATGGTTTATTATTATTTTTAATTTGGATGTGTTATCTTGAAACCATTCACTATATTATTCAGAATGGTTAGTGTTTATGTTCAATGATTGGGGAAAGTTATTTACACTTCATATGTTAGTTTCAATATGAATGTATATGTTGATTATGTTCACCCATTTCATATGAGGAATTCTTTGGACTTATTATGTGATGAATGGGGCCCGCTATATCCCTCGATGTATCGGTAGGTCTCATGAGACAAATAGATGTGGAATTGGATGAGGCCTTTCCCAATTTGATATATGGTTTTGGCCGAGGACTTAATCATTTTTAGACATCTTGGTTGAGGCCTTGAAAAAAAAATGTTTTATAATGTATAGCATATGGACTTCCCTCATTATGAGGCTATTAATTGAAACTTTATGTGGTTATTTGACTAGTAGAATACCCATGATTCTGTTTTATTATGGAATTATTTACTCAAATCATATTCCTACCATAATGTGTTCAATTTATTATTTCTAAAGGATCATGTTTTTATTTATTTACCATGCCTAATTTTTATTTTTATGTTATATTCCATTTTATTGCTTACTCTTACTGATCATTTGAGCTCACCCATTTATTATGTTTCATTTTCCCAGTATATGAAGAAGTAAGTTATGAGTGATTTGCAGGCATACTCTAGGAGGCGTGGATGTTTCTAATGGAATAATTTAGTGTTGTTTTCCTTTCAAGATGCAATGCTGAAAATATTTATGTATCTTGTTTCCAAAAGCTACTAAACTACTTGGTCTTTCAGAATTCATATTCCTTGTTTATATACCAATGTTATAAAATAAGGCACTGGATCCGGGAAACTGGGTCTGGGTCCTTACAGTTGGTATCAAAGGAAGTTTAGTAGCAAACTTGGAAACTAGATTAGAAAATGTAGATTAGTGAACAAATACCTAAGGTGTTATTTGAGGAAAAAACATACAAGAACATCCTATAATCTTGGTAAGGAATAGATTATATGGATCGTTCTAGAAAATGCATCCCTATCTGGATACAAATAGGTAGAGGTGGCTCTGGTAGAGATGTACCTAGGAGTGAAAAATATGACAAGGAGTTTTGCGCTTGACCCAGGATATCCTGGTACACGACAATGAGCCTTGATGCACTCTTGGTATTGACAATCTTGGGGGATATTATTAGGATAATTCACATTTTATTTACCCACCATTGTGAAGGATTTATTCCCTCAAAGTAACCAAAGTATATGGTTCTAGTATTTACGATGCATAAATTTATGCTATGTGTTATACTATTTTTAGAGTCATAGAGAGTTCATAATGTTACCAACTAATATATAATATGGAATTTATTAAAAAATGGCTCCTAGTATAAGAAATGAGAACTTCAACAATGCATGAGATGTGAAGAGTAAGAAGAATCATATCTTTGATGTTATTAATCCATCATTTCAAAAGAAAGATTTCCTCCCAAGTATCCTCATCATATGAGGAAGTAGTATCATGTTTTTACAAGGTATGTAAATACTTCTCTGAGTCCTATGGCTTTGAAGGGATGAAAAATAAGAAGATGATGGCAGGGAAAAACATGGATAAAAGGAAGAATATAAAGATGTATTTTCTTACATGTGATGATTTTGTAAGGAAACATCTTGGTATATGCTTGAGAGGAAAAGGAGTTTGTTTTAAGTGTGGAGAAAAAGGACACCATGTTCATAATTGCAAGGTATGGAAATAATTTCCTTATATTAAATGCTTCAACTGCAAGGATATGGGACACTATCACTACTGGAAATGGGGTTTATCTCCATGCATCTATTCCCATGGTTTAAAGAACCGTGGGGATAGATTGTTTTTAATTGTCTATACCCACGGTTTTATTAAAACTGTGGGTATTAAACCCCTAAGTATCGGGCTCCTCCTCACTCTTCCATCGCGCTCCCCCCACTTCAACCCTACCTCCCCGACCTCCAACTCCTGGTCCTGTCCTCCCCTCCCCGACCACTGCCTCCCAGCCATCAGACCTTCGCCTCCTGGCCCTCTCCTCCCCTCTCTGACCTCCGCCTCCTAGCCATCCAACCTCTACCTCCCAGCCATCTCATCCCCTCCCCGGCCTCCGCCTCCCAGCTCCACCTCCGCTTCCGACCTGGACCTCTTGGCCTTCGTCTCCGCCTCAACATCCCAGCCTTCTCCACGCTACCCCCAACTCTGATGATGTCCCCACTTCCCCCTCTCGGCTCCCTCTCCTCCGGGTATCATCAAATTCAACTCCTTCAACTTGAAAATAGCCTTTACACACTAATATTGATTTATTTCTCACTAATTCTCCTTTTTCATTCAATTTGTTTCAAAACACCCACACTATCCTGATGAAATTATTCTCTTTAAGATTGGGTACCAACTCCCAAGTCTTATTATTCTCAATATTTTATAATTAATAATTAATATCATTAAAACACTCCTGATTCTTTAATGATTCTCCAGTATTTTTAGGTTCTACTTAATAAAATAATGATGTATGATTTGTTATCCTTAAAGTTCTCATACTTTGTACTTATTATATTTGGTCTTTAATGATATTTTGGAGCTTCAATTATATTCTCTACCTTGTATAAGATTAATGATATTGTTCCTCATCACTTGAAATTGATGAATCTTCTTATCCAACATGTATACTCTCAACACCTTCATCTCATAACTTGATTTTTATGATCAAGTCTCACTTCTTAATGTTCTTCATGTAATTTGTCAAGTTAAAACCCCATTTATGAAACTTCACTCCCAATATCAGATTACTGTTTTTCAAAAATTTTATTTCCTACTAGTTGAGGCCATCATTTACCCCTATATATAAATTATCTCTCATCATTACCCTTAATATGCACCAATTATAATTATAACATTCTAACAATTACATCTCTAATGTCTATAACGGCCATTGATCATATTATGGACATGTAAAGTTATGAATTTATAATAATATTTTGTTTATTTTTTATAAAATATCACACATATAATTTATTCAATGGTAAATTCTCATATAAAAAGTAGGGGTCATTACAACCATGATGTAGACATGGAATTTGATGGATTTTCTTTATTAATTTTTCTTAAACTTATCTCGAATTCACTTATTACCCATCAATGAGTATGATTCCAGTAAATAAAACATAAAAATTTCATTCAATACCCCTGAATGGATTTTGTTCATTAACAATTTCATAGTAATCAAACACTAAAAATGTTTTTTAAACACTAAACTATTGTAATGAATAATGGTTTTCCTAATTATCTAACCCTCAGAGTAAAGATCAACACTATACTAGAAATGTCTTAATTAAAATCTAATCACCACCGCCTTACTCAATTAATTGAATGAGGTATCTTAGACTCTAATACATGTTAAGTTTTCTGATCATCAAGGGCTCTTCAATTTCCTCCTTTTTATTTGTCAAAAACATGGGGAACAACACATGAACTCTTCTCTAAGTTTCAACTTCCAACTACCTAAGTATCCCCAATAAGTAACACTCTCTATATATTCTCCATTTATCATATCCTATAAAATAAAAAGAGATTCCATCTCCTTTTTAAAAAATACAACATTTATATTCTCAAATCCTCCGATACTATAATTCATTCTCTTCATTCATGCTTAGATAACATGAATTTACAACATCACCCACTTGGAATAAATTGCCTCTAGCACTCTTATCCTCCTTTAACCACTCTTCTATCCTCAATGTTCTCAACCAATAACCCATAATTCCTAAAAAAATATTTCCTCTATCATGAAGTTGAGAAACACTTAATAGATTGTGTTTTAATCCATCAACATAAAGAGTGTTTTTTTATTTAAGCTTCTCTTTCCCAATAACAATTAAACCAACTCCTTTAACCTTTAGTGACCCATAATTTATGAAGGTAACTAAGCATCCATTTCATTTTTCAATAGATTTAAATGTTTTTAAATATTTTATCATGTGAGAAAAACATCCACTATCCAAGATCCATGGACTTTCCCCTTTGGATACTTTGGGTGAAACTTCAACAACTAAATCTTTCTCATTCACTTTTCTATTATTATTTTGAGGATTTTGAGTATTAAAACTAAAATTTTTTTAGGATGGTATAATGATGAGTCATTCATTTTCATCATGAATAGGATGGTTACACCTTCCATAGACTTATTCAAGAATATCAAACATGTTCTGTGATTTCTATATAGAATTTACAATACGTTTCTAAATTTTATTCCTTTAAAGGGGTTCAAACCCCCAAACATTGATTCTAAATACTCTCAAGTATATCATGATGTCTATTTTAAAAAACATATCTTTTCCATATGAACAAATATTACAAAGTTCCAACAGAATCCATAAAAAAGTATATCTTTTAAGAATCATGTTGTACAAAATTTGTAGGATACCTTGATCCCTTATTTCAGTCACTAATCTTGGATAATTTTTTAAAATAAAAATTATTTTGAAATCCTAGAAGATTAATCTTATTCATATAACACTTCTTATCATCCTTTTTAGATTCATAAATTTTAGCATTTTTTGACTTCAATCTTGCATTCCCATAATTTCTAGATTTCTGACTCTCACCAAATTTAGCTACAAACATAGCCTTAAAGACTTGATCATTATTATTTGACTATTAGATGATATTTTCAAACTTATTTTATTATCCTAAATATATTTTTTAGACTTTATTCTCACTCTTCTTTAAACATTCTCTATCTTTTGAAATAGAACTCTAGAAACTAGATCTCCATTTGTTCAATTCTTCTTCTATTTTGATCCAATTCTATTGAATATGATCAAAATCATTCACTTTATTTTTAAAATTTTATTCTATATTGATGTTAAGAGTCTTATAATCACTAAAAATATTATTAATATCATCAATATAATTTAGAAATTTCGATCTTCCTTCTGTAAAAACAAATTCTTTATTATTGGATGATTGATTTCCTTTATTCAACCTTATGATCTATTTTTCCAGTTTAAAGATCTTTAAGAGATACTCTTTTAATTATTTATTCAATAATAAATACATCTCAATATTTTCTTATTCACTTTTATAACTATGTTCATCACTTCTAATATTTTAATCATTAAATTTAGCAATAAGTAATTTTTCACCATCTTCATCTCCAAAAAATACATCAATATCTTTATATTCACAACCTTAACTCTCCTTATATAATAAGTTACTTCTTTTAAATTTATATTAAATTTTACCCTTCTCATTATAATAAACTTTTGAATTATTGGATTTCCTCTTAGATAATATTCCTGGAATTTCTTCTTCCTTTTCACTATCCTCTCCAATTTTTGATTTTGGATTGTTTTTAATGAAATTCCCAATATCTCGACACATTAAATATCTCTTAATATATGAAGTGATTCCACTGTCCATAATCCTTAGATGCTTCTATTCAGATGTATTTTGTACCACTTCAATAACTAATGCCTTCTCCTTCCCCTTACCCTTATTTTTTTTGATAATTTCAAGCATTAAAATTCATAATTATTTGCGAATGTAGAATTTTTTGACATTTTTTAGCGTATTGACCAGAAGTGGAACACCTTTCAAAAATTTACTCTTATGGTTGAAACATTTTTTCAGTATTAATTCCAAAACATTAAAGTTATAACTACTCTATTTTCATTGAATGTTTTATTCCCCATCAAATAACCCCTACCAAATAATCTATAAAATTATAAATTTATATAATTAAAATAAAATTTTCTTCCCATGTGTATAATGCCTCTATATCTATAAATTATTATTTTACATTGAAATTTTCTTTTTTATTCCCCATCAATGACCACTTGGGAGTCTCTTTTTTAACTTTTTTCTTTAGTTTACATCTCAAGGTAGACCTTTTTTCCTTTTTTCCTACTTATTCAATCATGGAATCCTCTTTTCATTAAATATGTTTTTATAACTACTAATATGCTTTGATTAATTTAATAATAAAATTTATTGTAATGAATTTTTTAAATATGATTTACATTGTTGATTGAAAGATAATTTTTTTTCTTGTTATAGAATGGATAGAAGCTGGATGTATCGTACTAATCGGATTTCAACCGAGTTTCAAAATAATTTGGAGAATTTTTTAGATTTTGCATTTAATAATGCGTCAGATGGAGGTTGTATAAAGTGTCCCTATTATAATTGTGTTGGAAGACCATGGTTAAGATGCGAAAAAGTTAGTTACCATTTAACGAAATTTTGATTTCAAACAAACTATAATGTTTGGTTTCTCCATGGAGAGACGATTCAATCTTCGACTGTTTATAAACTAAATGAAAAAAGTGACATGGAGAATTTTATATTTGATCGGTTTCCATATGTGCATAATTATGAGAGAGATAGAATGTCGGTGCAAAAAGACAATGATATCAGTACACATGAGGAAAATATTGAAGATGATGATGTTGAGAGAGTGAAAAATCTATTGGATGATGCCAGAACTCTAGTATATCAATAATGTACTAAAATGACCAAGTTGGAATTTTTAATGCAGTTATATCATGGGAAAACCATGTATGGGATTTCTAATACCTCCATTGATTATATTCTTACATTTTTGAAGGATTTTCTTCCTTATGGTGCAGATATTCCCTCAGATCATTACATGGCATGGAAGTTGATTAAGCAGCTTGGATTTTCTACTAATAAATTATATGCTTGTCTGAAAGATTGTAGTTTATTTTTTGAGGAAACAGTTGACCGTAATGATCGTAAATAATGTGGTACATCTCGATGTAAGACAAATGTAGATGGAACACCATCTCATGTGCCACATAAAGTCATGTGGCACTTTCCATTCATTCCCAAACTTCAAAATATATTCATGTCTCTAGAAATATCAGTCAATATGTGATGGAATGATGTTGAGAGAATTAAATTTAATGATGAGATGGTCCATCCTACGGATGGATTAACATGGAGGACATTTGATGCAAAAAATCCTGATTTTGCAGTTGAGGTGCGTAATATCAGATTGGGCCTATCATGTGATGGTTTTAATCCGTTTGGTCAGATGCTTACTGCTCATAGTATGTGGTCGGTTTTTATTCATGTTTATAATATTCCTCCATAGATGTGTATGAAAAAACCTTTCACTTTCTTGAATATATTGATATCTGGACCTTTGGATCCTATTAATGATATATATGTCTACTTGCAGCCGTTAATAAAAGAGTTGAAACAAATTTAGGATTTAGGTGTGCAGGCATTTGATGCTTCTTCAAATAATACGTTTTAGATGTGTGATGCCCTTCTATGGACCATAAATGATTTCTTAGCCTATGCAATGATGTCTGGGTGGAGCACGAAGGGAAAACTATCATGTCCCATTTATATGAAGAATACACAATCGAGAAGGCTTAAATATCGTTGTAGTTTCAGTTTCATGGGGCATCGCCTGTGATTAATGAATTGAAAGATTTTATCTTTTCATTAGGGAAAGGTCAGTTGAAATCTCGAAAGAGGAAGAATGTTGATACTAAAGTCACTTACAATTGGAAAAAGATAAGTATTTTTTTGTGTTTCCATATTGGTCTACTAATTTATTATATCATCGTTTAGACATAATGCGTATTGAGAAAAATATATGTGAAATGTTTCTGGAAATTATTTTGAATATTAAGGAGAAGACCAAAGATGACTTCCAATCTCTTTGGGATTTATTGTATTAGGGTATTTGACCAGAACTACATCCTATTTGTATCAGTGAAAACAAATGGAAAGTTCCCTATGCTTCTTATGTGATGAAATCGGTAGAGAAAGATCAATTTCTGGCAATATCAGAGAATATCAAGGTTCCAGATGGCTATTCCATCAACATATCTAAACAAGTCAATAGAAGACATTTGAAATTGAAATCCCTAAAAACTCATGATTATCACATCCTTCTTCATGAATTGATTCCAATATCAATTTTTCATTTTCTATCCAATAATGTAAGGGTGGAAGTGATTCGGTTGTGAAATTTTTTTAGAGACCTTTGTGCTAAAAGGTTATCCAAATCATTGTTGATAAAAATGCAGTAAGAGGCACCATTAATTCTATGTGAGTTGGAAAAAAAATTCCTCCATCCTTTTTTACTTGGATGCTGCATTTAAAAGTTCATCTTCCAACTAAGACACTTCTTGGGGGACCAGTCGCTTTTCTGTGGATATATCCCATAGAAATAAATATGTGCATAATTAAATCATATGTCCGAAATAAGAATTATCCTGAAGGTTCCATTGTGAGAAGTTATCTGGCCCAAGAATGTATGGATTATTGTTCAATGTATTTGTATGATGTGAGCACAAGACATAATCGACCAATGAGAAACGAAGATGAGTAGTATGAGGAAATTCATCCCTCATTTCCATCTCTTCCCCAAACAGGTGGAATTGTCAGGTCATATACATTGGTTACGTTGAGCTTTGAAGAGCGGAATATGGCACATTATACAATCTTTTTTAATTGTGGTTTGTTCGATGCCTATATCAAGTAAGTAATTTGAATATATATATATATATGTTATCTCATATGATATCATATCACATATACCTTATATTTTTATTGTCATTTTATGTGGAGGACATAAAAAAATTATAAGTAGAGTTCATCGGACTTTTCTGTTGAGAAGGAGAGAGGTTATGCATAGCCAAGAGTTCCCAGCTTGGTTGAAATCAAAGGTATGACCATTACATTAAATACCTTAAAATATAGATATATATTTAATTATATTACTCATATGTATTCCAGGTATTTAGTTTACCTGCTGACTTCATTTCTCAAGAATTAAGAGCTTTGGCTTTTGGTCCCAATTATTTGGTTCGTGACTACAAATCTTTAATAATCAATGGATATCAATTTGTTACAACTGATAGAGTGGTGAAAATGAGAACATAGCATGATGATGTTATGTTAATTACTATAACGAATTGTTATTCCAGTGCATCAGATAGTCAACCTCGATATGAAGATGTGTATTATTATGGACTGGTTGAGAAAATATTGTTATTGGATTACTACTCTCAAGGTCGAGTCACAATGATTAAATATAAATGGTTTGATTAAATGACACTACATGATACATTTATTGATGATTGTGGATTTAGAGTTATTGACATGAGTCGATTCCTACATACTGATGAACTACACATTTTGGAATCAATGGAAAAACAAGTGTTTTATGTGAAAGATCATCTGAAACCTGATTACGGTGTCATTAATGAAGTAATCCCAAGACAAATTTTTCATAATTCTGGGTATGAAATTGTCACCATTGACACCCCCATCAGTGTTAGCCAAAATATTGTATTTTATGACACAAATTTTCCCATTGTGAGAGATGATGTTGAACCTGAGGTACTGGAGGGTAATATATAAAAGAAACCATATATAGTTAGAGTTCATTCAGTTTACCTTGACCTGAGTTTATCAGGTTGGTACTAATGTAATTACTTTAATTTAGTTTTAGTTTGGAATGATATATCTGTTTTTAGTATTGTTTGGTTTTGTTTCATTTAATTATATTTATTTCAATTCAGAAAACTGGGTTTAAAATGTGGTTTTAAAAATTGTATAACTTGGTTTTAAATTATCATTACTGAAAGATGTTATAACATTTTTTGTCTTCTTTGGCTTCTAAGTTGTATGTATGATTTGTAAAAAAAATTGCTAAAAAATATTTAATTCATTCTTATGCAGATTATGAAGAAAACTACAGAAGCTCGCAAGAAGAGATTATTTGATGTTGATCATGTTAGACGCGAGTGTGAGTTGTCTTCAGTGAGTATAATAATTCTAATATTTATCTTCTGCATTATATATAATATCAATTTCATATTTTTGATCAAATTTTTTTAGGGATATATAACTCCAGAGTTTTCTCTTCCCAGTATGGGACCGAGCAGGGATCCTTCTAGACCTAGGCGGAGCTCCCGTCTTACCACTCCCCACACTGACCCATCAATGGACATCCCATCTACCACACATGTACGCCCTCCTCTTGAGACCCCTAGGATGTTCCCATACATACCGCCGTCATCATCCCATTTACCCTCTTTTTCTCATTCCATGTCCATGCCGACTCGACCGATGTTCTCACCTACACAATTTCAATATCCATTCATGTATCCCCAGACCTACTACGCATATTCTGACATGTCTATGCCACCTCCTTTTCCTACCATCCATACTACACATATTGAGTTTGTTCCTTTAGTTTCCACTACTATTCATGAAGATCAGCCGGAGCATGCTGTGGAACAGATACTTCCTTCGGAGGATGCTGATCCAGCACAGTCCACGGATGCCTCACAACCTATTCAGGAGCCTGTATTAGATTTTTTTATTATAAATGTTTCAAATTATATCATTTCACTTTTATCATATTGTATTGTCACTTAACTCTTCTCTTTTCACCTCTTATCTTATTTAGTGGGATCTTCTAGTAGGCGACGTGGGCGCACTTGAATGCGGGATTCCTGGAATCGTGAAACAAGATTATGGTGGATTACAATTCTCAAAATCAAATGGTAGGTAAAAATTCTAAGGAGTGTAGAAGATTCATGGATACTATATCCAAATATCATGATATTGTTCCGGTGGAACCGGTCTCATGGAGACAAATCAGTGCTGACATTAAGGATAGGGCATGGGCACAGATATGGGTACAAAAATTTTATATATTTATATTTATATTAGTAATGTATTTATATGACTTAACATGTTCATTGTAGAGTCGATTTAACTTTCCTAATGGTGAAGCTACTAAAGATGCTAGGTTGAGTGATCTTGGAGAGTATTGGCAGTTATACAAGCATGAGTTATATATTGGTTGGAGGAACAAAGTGGGTACTGAAGGTTCCGGGCGCAGCGGAAGCACGTGGGTGGATGTGCCCACTTGGATTTTTGTCATTAATAATGATCAATCTGGGATCAATACAACGATAAATTCCAGTCTCCACGGATCGAATCACAGAAATGGATAAAGAAAAGGAAAGTCCCAAAACCATAAAGTAGGATCGTTACAGGTTGATTATAATTAATTTAATCAATTGAAAAGAAATACCTTTTGGGTGTTCTTTCTTCATTGATGTTCTTGATCACGTTCTGATGTGATTCATCATTGCGTTGCAGAAGCCAAGTGTAGACTTCCACTAGCGGTGATCCACACGTGTACCTCGTATCTTAGGACGTCGCCAAAAGAGTCTCTAGGTGCTAGCGTGGAGAAACCTTTGCTTGCATTGTCCGCCTTAGATCGTCTTGATCCGATGGAAGAGGATATCTCTCAGTCTTAAGAGAATTCTTGGAGGAAGAGGTTCTTTCGGCCTTGAAAGAATTCTCCAAAATTGGTGTGCATTACGATTCTCTTGTGTAAGGAAAAGAGTTGGGGTTGTGAGGATATTTATAATCGGGTTTGATGTTGTAGAGTTATGACAATAAATAAACGTGTTGCACATTTTATTTATTTCATTAACTCCCTTTTGAAAACCCCATGTCGAGTCATTAATTCCTTGACATGCGCCCACACTGATTATAATAAATATCATTTAATAAAACAATATTTTCTTAAAATACCGACTGGAAAAACTACACGGAGTGTACTTTTTTTCATTGAAAACTACACGGCGTGTACATACAATGTACACGGCGTGTATATCTTGTTTTCATTTATTCATTTCCTTTCCAAAATGAAAACTACACGGCATGTACAGTTAATAATACACGGCATGTACTTGTTTTCAAAATAAAAATACACGGTGTGTAATCATTGATACACAATTTGTACTTGTTTTATTTTATTCTTCCTCCAACATTAAAACGATCTAGGGTTCCTTGAATAATTATTAAACCACGTATGGGAATAATCATTATTCTACTTCAGATACTTGAATACACTTAGTGTGTGACCCTCTAGGCCTCTTTCTCATTGGCATTAGGCGGGATTGCCTAAAGTCCAAGATTACTGTCTATCAACGGGTCAAGGCACCCAAGAGAAAGAAGTTGACTCCGCATTGACGTATCACCTCATACAAACGCTTACTGTTTAATTTAATCCCTTTGTCTCGATATCTCATCAAGCAGGTTTCATGGGAGTGTCATAAACCTATATGCTTGATCTGTCATTCTTTGAATACCTGAAATAAAATCGTCGTTTACACCATGGACATGGAATTTAATGAGATAGTTCTATTTTAATCAAAGGGATGAGATATCAACTTCCATAAATGGAAGGGACAAATCCTTCCTCAACTTATCCATTAACAACATGTCACTTGTGATGCACCCAACATATCCTACTTCCCGCCAACTGTCTGCGTGACGGTTTTCGTCAGTAAATCTAAGTGCAAAAGTCATGACATGATTTAATGATAATATTCCAGTATAAGGACCATTACACATGCTCATAGATAGAAATGTTCGATGATAGCAAGACATGCAGAATTTCTACTATCAGTTCTGTTCACATAATCTCCCATCTTGGAGATTACCAAGTACAAACTCCATGAGATAGAGTCTCATCTTCTTACGAGTACTCGCACATGACGGTCTGTATACTATGTGTCCTATCATAGTATGTCATCCAACCATAGAACTTTATTTAAGAATATTGTTCTAGCATTTCAAGGTTATCATCATAGCAGGGATCTTCCATGACCTTATCAATGCAACAAATATTCCAGGACATTATTATATTATAGTCATGCAAAACAATGAACAATATATAATAAGTGATCATTCATGTAATCAAAGTACAAAACAGTTGGTTCTCAGGACACCAACCCTTTCAAACTCCCACTTGGACTAGAGCCAACTGCCTATGACTTTTAGTCCGCTAGAACTCACATGATGATCATGTTTATGTTGAGTTAAGGCTTTATTCAAGTGGTTCGCCATGTTGTCTTCGGTGGAAATAATTCTCACTGCAACTTCACCTATCTGAGAAAAATCCCTCAAGAGATGATACTTCCGAAGTATGTGATTTGTCTACTGATGTGACCTTGGCTCTTTTGCAAGTTCCATCGCTGCAGTATTATCACAATAGAGTGTGATAGGATCTTTACTGCTCAGTACTACATATAGATCTTGGATGAAGCTTCGTATCCATACCTCTTATTTAGCTGCCTCAAAAGCTGCGATATAATCGGACTCCACTATAGAATCTACCACCACACTTTACTTTGAGCTCTTCTAGCTCACTTCACCTCCATTCACACTAAATATGTATCCAGTCTGTGACTTCATGTCATCTTGATCAGTCTAAAAACTAGCATCTACAAGTCCTCTGATAACTAGTTCCTCATCTCCTCCATAAACCAGGAATGTATCCTACGCCTCATATACTTAAGGATAGTCTTGACTGCCATCTAATGGTGGTCTCGTGGATCAGCTTAATATCTGCCTACCGCACTTAATGTGTAGGCAACATCTAGCCTCGTTCATAGCATAGCATACATGACTGACCCAATCGCGGATTCGTAAGGGATACTTGCCATTCTCTTTCTTTCCTCATGTGTCTGAGGACACATTTTCTTGGAAAGATGAATGTCATGTGACACTGGCAACAATCCCCTCTTGGACTGTTCCATACTAAATCTCTTCATTATCTTGTCAATGTATGTACTTTGAATCAGGCCCAGAATTCTCTTGGATCTATCACGATGGATCTTGATCCCAAAAATATATGATGCCTCACCCAAGTATTTCATGAAGAAGCATTTATGCAACCATGCCTTAACTGACTGTAAGACAGGTACTTCATTTACAATTAGTAATATGTCATCAATATATACTATTAAGAAAATGATTGAACTTACACTAAACCTCTTGTACACACAAGGCTCACATCCGTTCTTAACAAAGAAAAATTCTGTTACAGCTTCATCAAAATGAATGTTCCATGACCTTGATGCTTGCTTTAATCTATAAATGGATTTATGTAACTTGCATACCATATTGGCATCCTTTAGAGTCACAAACCCTTCAGGTTGTGTCATGTAGACATCTTCCTGGAGGTTCCCATTAAGGAATGTTGTTTTGACATCCATTTACCAAATTTCAAAGTCATGGTAAGTAGAAATGGCCAATAGGATTCTCATGGATTTCAGCATCACAACCGGTAAAAAGGTTTCATCATAGTCAATTCCTTGACACTGTCTAAAACCTTTTGCAACCAATCGTTCCTTATAGGTGCTAACTTGCCCCTCCATGTTTAGTTTATTCTTGAATACCCATTTATTACCAATAGTATTTACATCAAATGGAGGATCTACCAAAATCCAGACTCGGTTTTGGTACATGGAATCCATTTCAGAATTCATGGCTTCTTGCCACTTGGAAACATCTATTCCTTAAACTAATTCCTTGTAGGTACAAGGATCATCATTTTCAACCAATAATGATTCACCATCCTTGGTGATAATAAAACCATATCGTTCGGGTTCTCTCACCTCTCTCGTGCTCCTACATAGTTCTTGTGTCTGTGGAACAGATTGTTCTTCCATGGGGCTTTGTGGAATCTGTTATTATACCAACTCCTATGTATCTTGAGCCTCGACTTCATCGAAGTCTATCTCACTCCCACTATCTCTTTTGGAGATGTTCTCCCTCTCAAGAAATATGGTGTGTCTTGCCACTGTAACATTTTTGTATGAGGGGTTGTAAAGGTAATATCCCCTTGTTTCCTTGGGATATCCTATAAAGATACACTTTGTGCCTCAGGTGCAAGTTTGTTACCTGAAGAGGCATTAACAAATGCTTTGCTACCCCACACATGTAAATTCGATAACATGGATTTGCATCCACTCCATAAATCGTATGGAATACCATTTATCAATTTAGTTGGTACTTGGTTTAGTACATGTGTTGCTTTTTGTAATGCATATCCCCAAAAGGATAATGGAAGACTCACATGACTCATCATTGATCTCACCATGTCCAACATGGTGTGGTTCCTCCTTTCACTTACACCATTCCACTGAGGTGTGTAAGGAGGAGTGAGTTGAGATAGAATCCCAAAACTCCCGTAAGAAATCAATGAAGTCCTGATTAAGATATTCTCCTCCTCTGTTTGAGTGGATTTTCTTAATCTTCTTACCAAGATGGTTATCAACTTCATTCTTGTATTCTTTGAACCGATCAAAATAATCTGACTTATACCTCATTAAGTAAATATATCCATATCTACTAAAATCATCAATAAAAGTTATGAAGTATAAGAACCCACCCCTTTCTTCAAATGGAAATGGTCCACACACATCTGTGTGTACTAATTATAAAATATATTTATCCCTTTCACCTTTCCCACTAAATGGGGCTTTGGTCATTTTTCCTTGTAGACACGCATGACATACACCAAGTGGTTTTAGTTCGAAAGAATATAAATACCCATATTGATGTAATTTTGTCAAATGTTTCTCATTGACATGACCTAGCCGGTGATGCCAAATTTGGGTGTGGTATGAGTCATGTGAATTTACTTTTTCATCAATTGTCATTACTTGGTTTGTGTAGTCTAACACATAAAGGCCGTTATATAAATGTGCCCTACCAAAACAAATGTTATCTTTATAAAAGTAGCAACATTAATTTCCAAACTTGAACATGAATCCATAAGTATCTAATTTGGATACTGAAATAATGTTTTTAGTAACATAAGGCACATAATAACAACCCTTTAACACCAAGATCATTCCAGTTGGCAATGTGTGGTGGTAGTCCCCGACAACTACAGCAGCAATTCTGGCTCCGTTGGGTACTCGTAGATATATCTCACCTCGATTGATCTTTCTAAATCTACTTGGTTTCTATATTTGGATACAGATGTGAGTACCACAAGAAGTATCTAATACCCAATTGGTAGAAACAGATATATTTCATTTGATAACAAACGCACCTGAATCTTCCCCTTGCTTTCTTGGCTGGGTGCAGTTTTTCTTCTAGTGGCCCTTCTTGCCACATGTGAAACAAACAACCTCATGTTCTCTTGCCTCCCCTTTGATCTTCCTTTTCTTGGAAGGCCTTGAAGAAGATTTGGGATTAAATCTCTTCGCCTTACCTTTCCTTTTATTCACCATGAGGACAGAAGTCTTTTCACACTTCATGTCATTGTCCACTTGGCGAATGAGGATAAGAAGATCAGACAGAGACTTCTCAATGTTGTTCATATTGAAGTTCACAACAAAGTTTGAGAAGCTCTGGGGGAGTGATGCCAGAATGAGATCGGTACCCAGTTATTCAGGGAGTTTAAACCCTAGAACCTCCAACCGCTCAATGTAGCCAATGAGCTTGACTATATGAGGCCCGACTGGGGCACCCTCTCCAAGCTTGCTCTGAAATAGAGACTTGGAGATCTCAAACCTTTCTTGTCTTTCTCTCTCCTGGTATATACCATGGAGGTGCTCAAGCATGTTGTAGGCATCCATGTCTTCATGAGACTTCATGATCTCACTAGACATTGATGAAAACATCAAACATTGAACGTCGAGTGCATCGCTCAAATGTTGATCATAGACCAAGAAAGCTTCATCACTCGCCCCTTGGGCAGGCGGATCAGGAAGTGAGGACTCCAGCACGTAAAACTTTTGTTTATGGCGTAGGATAAACCGAAGGCTCCTAAACCATTCCTGAAAGTTACTGCTGGTGAGGATATTGTCTTTATCCTGAATTGATCGCAGAGAAAATGTGGTTGACGAGTTTTTCATATTGATTCTACAAATTAAAATAGAATATTTATCATTACTTTCTTGATTACATTTTTATGAGAAATAATAAATTAATTTATTAATTCTCCCACTATTTTATCAAGTCCCAATGGACCTCACCATTGAACTAGGAATGTCTATTTTCTTTGACATTCTAGTATAAAGTATCCATATTCCCCTTCACATAACCCCAACAAAGGTTGGTCAAGATATTTGAAGGTATTTAGGTAGGCAGGTCTTTGCCAACTGTGAGCTTACAGTTCCTTGATCTGTTGAGTGGACTCCCCAATCCTAAAATCCTGACTTGGATTTCCTCAACTCTTGCCTCCAATTTTACATCATGTCTAGCAAGGGATACTCCTCTTGATTTAATATGGTTAAGTCAACCTGAAACCTTTCATAAGGTCTTCCTTTATAAAACTAAGTGTCCCAATAAGGTTTGTTCAAACACATAGTTTTATTGAGTCTTTCCCTTAATCAAGTAATGGAAGGCTTGGTCTGACTTAATATGGTATTGAGGGATTTTAATATTTTATGCATAGTTTTGCATTATCACATGCTTGTTAATATTAAGTGATGATATATTAAGTGATTAACCATGTTCTGATAATGTTTATGCATAGTCTAGTTTTATTTTATTCCATATTTATATGCTTGTTTATTAATTATATGATCATGACAACACATACATAATAAATAAACCATGAAATCAGACAGAATTAAAATAATATGGCATGATCATGAGCTTCTATTGGTTAGCTTATCTAGAGGTTTTGATAAGCTAACCCTGACCTAGGGAAAACACCTTGAACCTGATGGTTTGTGTTTTGCAGCTCCCACCTGTCCACCTTTGTATCTTCTTTGGTTGGTTTCACCTCAGCTTCGGATTTCAAACCGTCTCCTCTGGCTTGGGAGGTCCTCCATTACATGGGGTTTACATTAAAGAAACCATGGGCATGCAGACCCTACATTTTATTGGAAGAAGGCTCGCAGTCCAACGAATTTAAATGAAACAAATTTAAATGAAACCATACACACATAAAAAGGGTCTTTGGTCTAGATCATGATCATCCATAGCATGCAACAACATTTACACATATTTAGAATTCAAATTCTTTTAATCGTTCTATTATTCAAGATAAGTTGCGCTTGAATTCAATTAATTATGATCTTATAATTAATCAATTCTTTATCTTAAATTCCTTTCTGAATTTCCTTGAGATTATTCTCATCCATATCCCTTGTACAGGTCTTTGTACTTTTGGAGGAAACCTGGTGAAATTTCTGGAAAGTACACGGCGCGTAGTTTATATTTACATGTCATGTATTTCTTTTCACCTTTTATCCAAAGTACATGTCGGGGGATTTGGTGTGTTTTCTATACTTTGGAAATTTTGGAGTACACGGTGTGTAGATAAATCATACATGGCATGTACTTCCTTGTTACGTGGTAACTGGCCTGGCGATCCTGTGTGCATGGTACACAGCTTCTCCTTTGTACACAGTTTCACTTGGGCCGGATCGGACTACACGGCATGTTTCTCCAACATACACGCCGTGTATTCTGGTTCCCAAACACCGTTTAATTCTGTTCAACACGAAGTGTTAAATGCTTAGGTGTAATCAATTCACATGGCGTGGTTTTATGGACCAGTACCGGTTCGTTGAACCTAAGTACATGGCGTGTAGTTTTTAGTACACACTGTGTATTCCTGTGTTATACAGACAGAAAGAGAGGCTCCTCTGGATGAGATCCTCATTTTTATTTTAATCAAAATTAAAATTAAAAGTCTATTTCTATGATATTAATCGAGAAACTAAGGAGGAATAATAGATCTCGTTTATTCAGATTTATAGAATGATTTATTTCGAATTAAATCAAATATAAATGCGTAAATTATAAATGAAAATTAAATAACTATAATCAATGTTGTAACCTCACTATGATACCATTTTAAGGTTCCGGGCACAGCTGAAGCATGTTGGTGGATGTGCCCACTTGGATTTTTGTCATTAACAATGATCAATCCAGGATCAATACGATGATAAACGCCAGTCTCGACGGATTGAATCACATAAATAGACAAAGAAAAGGAAAGTCTCGGAACCACAAAGTAGGATCATTACAGGTTGATTATAATTAATTTACTCAATTTAAAAGAAATACATTTTGGGTGTTCTTTCTTCATTTATGTTTATGATCATGTTCCGATGTGATTCATCATTGCATCATAGAAGCCATGTGTAGACTTCCTCTAGCGGTGATCCACACGTGTACCTCGTATCTTGGGACGTCGCCAAAGGAGTCTTCGGGTGCTAGCGTGGAGAAACCTTTGCCTGCGTTGTCCGCCTTAGATCGTCTTGATCCGATGGAATAGGATCTCTCTCGGTCTTGAGAGAGTTCTTGGAGGAAGAGGTTCTTTCGGCCTTGAAAGAATTCTCCAGAATTGTTGTGCACAACGATTCTCTTATGTAAGGAAAAGATTTGGGGTTGTGAGGATATTTATAATCGGGTTTGAGGTTATATATTTATGAAAATAAATAAATGTGTTACGCATTTTAATTATTTCATTAACTCCCTTTTGAAAACCACATGTCGAGTCATTAATTCCTTAACATGCGCCCACACTGATTATAATAAATATCATTTAATAAAATGATATTTCCTCAAAATCCCGACTGGAAAAACTACACGGTGTGTATTAATAAATACATGGTTTGTACTTGTTTTTTCATTGAAAAATACATGGCGTGTACATTCAATGTACACTATGTGTATATCTTGTTTTCATTTATTCATTTCCTTTCCAAAATGAAAACTACACGGCATGTACATTTAATAATACACAGCATGTACTTGTTTTCAAAATAAAACTACACGGTGTGTAATCATTGATACATGGCGTGTACTTGTTTTATTATATTCTTCCTCCAACATTAAAATTATTTAGGCTTCCATGAATAATTATTAAACCACGTATGGGAATAATCATTATTCTACTTGAGATACTTGAATACACTTAGTGTGTGACCCTCTAGGCCTCTTTCTCATTGGCATTAAGCTGGCTTGCCTAAAGTCCAAGATTACTGTCTAGCAATGGTTCAAGGCACCCAAGAGAAATAATTTGATGTCGCATTGATGTATCACCTCATAAGAACACTTATTGTGTAATTTAATCACTTTATCTCGATATCTCATCAAGTAGGTTTCAAGGGAGTTTCATAAACCTATATGCTTGATCTGTCTTTCTTTGACTACCTGAAATAAACTCATCATTTACACCATGGCCATGGAATTTAATGCGACAGTTCTATTTCAATCAAAGGGCTAAGATATCAAATTCCATAATTGGAAGGGACAAATCCTTCCTCGACTTATCCATTAACAACATGTCACTCGTGATGCACCCAACATACCCTACTTCCCGCCAACTGTCTGCGTGACGGTTTTCGTCAGTAAATCTAAGTGCGTGAGTCATGACTTGAGTTAATGATAATATTCTAGTCTAAGGACCATTACACACGCTCGTAGATAGCAATGTCTGATGACACCAAGACATGCGGAATTGCTACTGGCGGGTCTATTATCATAATATCTCATCTTGGAGATTACCAAGTGCGAACTCCATGAGAGAGAGTCTCATCTTCTTATGAGTACTCGCACATGATGGTCTGTATACTATGTGTCCAATCATAGTATGTCATCCAACCGTAGAACTTTATTTATAAATATTATTATAGCATTTCAAGGTTCTCATCATATCAGGGATCTGCCATGACCTTATCAATGAAACAAATATTCCAGGACATTATTATATTATAGTCATGTAGAACAATGAAAAATATATAATAAGTGAACATTCATGTAATCAAAGTACAAAATAGTTGGTTCTCAGGACACCAACCCTTACAGGTACTGAGTTAGAGGGTGTACCCACAAACCCTGACTATCCAAAAAGTAAATATCAAAAAATGATCAAACATTGGAAGACTGAATAGTATAAGGTACTACTCATCTTTAATGGTTTTTATATAAAATTTAATTCTTATTACTTGTATTGTTTTTTTGTTTATTAGGAAGTGTTAGTGAAAAAAAACAAATATGAAATGACATATCGATACACATTGGGGTGCACTACAATGCCTGAGCATGAGAGGCGACTGGTACGTTCATCTGAATTAAAATAATGTCCTTATTTATAACATGTCATCATAACTTATTCATGCCTTCCCTTGGTTAGTCCATGTATCCTGTAAATCACATCTTATATTAGGAGAAGGCTTATCTATTTTTCCTAAACAAGTAGTATATTTCCTTGAAACCCACTTCAGAAAACCATTTCAGAAAACCACCAATTGGTTATGACTGTCATTTACCTCAATGTTTGTAGGTCTTTGTTGCAACTCACTTAAATCCAATTTTTTGCATTTATCATATATGGTTGTAATCCAAATTTTTTCATTTCTCATATGCATCAAGCTATATTGGGAATTGAAGGTCTTGTACCTCGTGCAAAATTATTCTTCTCCAGTAGGAAAAAAAAAGATGGAACTGCAGTTAATTCACAAACACAAGATAAAATTGTAAGTTTTTTATTTATATTTCAAAAATTTATATGAAATTCATAATTTAATATGTTTATAATTTCAACAGTCTGCCTTGTAGTCCATGGATGAGAAGGAAGCTGACAACTTAGGGCCAAATGATCATTTGAGTCAGGAGTTAGGTGTGGAGCATCCAGGAAGAGTCCGTTGTAGACCTGGAAAAAACATTTTCCCCTCTAGGTATTTTTCATAATCAGACTCCTCTAAAGCCTCTAAGGCCTCTGAGTTGGAAAGTAAATGTGTTGAATTAGCTACAACAAAGAAAATAGTATTAGAGGAGTGTGAAAAAAGTAAGATAATGAATGAACATTTCATGAAAGCTATGTCAATTTTGAGTCAGTCACTACCATCAGAGGTTGTTGCCACTTTTCATTCATGTATGGAATCAATGAGCTCTTTAAATAATGCCTCGAGTGATTCCCATGAGGGTCTTAGTGGTGATTACAGTGGTGGAGATAGATCTAGTGAGGATGTTGTTGATGTTGTTGTTGGTGATGAGATTTCTGATGATGATTTTGATGGTGCGGTTGGTGATGATGTTGTTGATGATGTTTTTGTTGATGTTGATGATGATGATGATGATGATGGAAATGGGGATAATGATGATGGTTATGGGGGGGATATTAATCCCCTCCATTTTTGAATTAGCAGAGAGACTTGTGTTGGAGTTTAATTTTTTTTATTGGTGGACTACTTGTATGTGAATTTATTTATGCAATGAAATGAATTTTGGATTATGTTTTCATCAGTGGTGTTATTTGACAATTATTTAGGTAATTTTTACATGACATATATTTTTTATGGTTTGGTGAGTTTATTATTATCTCTCCATCTAATCTTGTCCTTAGCAGTGGAGGGGAGGCCTAAAATGGGGGCTACAGTGGAGGGTTGGGGGCTGTAGTGGAGGGCTGGGAGGGGGGATGGGAGGGGAAGATTGGGAGGGGGTGCAGTGGAGGGATGGGAGGGGAGGGGGATGCATTGACTTAATATCTCTTTAATATAATCGGTATGCAGAGGATGTTCATCAGGCGAGTATGGTCGTGTCCTCCACTTTGAAGCAAAAGAGCTCATCTATTAAAGTTGTTGAGAAGGTTTAGTTGCTTCTGATATTTTTCTTTAAACATAAAGGCACTAATTTTTAGTTCCTGGAGTGATTCATATTTTTTTTGTTTGGTTTCTTTTTAAATAGTGGCCTTACGAAGCTGTTTCAGTTTCTTTTGAGGCAATACCTCGAACCTTGGCACAAAATTGTGGTGTTAATGTGATCAGGACTATGATTTCTCTACAAGGAAAGGCAAGTAACCTATGCTCATTTCCCCTTTCCCCTTTCGGTCATCGATTTATGATTATATTGTTACGCAGTTTAGTCATGAAACCAAAAACTAAAACACTTTCCCTATGTATTTTATTTTCCTAAAAAAACTATATGCCTTGGGATGTCAATGAATCTCATCTTTGATTGGTATACAATAAATATGGGGGAGGAGGAGGGGCTGGGCAGGGGGGAGGGGAGGAGTAGGGGCTAGGTAGGGGGGATCTGCGCATGAGGGAGGGGAAGGGGCTGGGTAGGGGGGATCTGGGCATGAGGGAAGGGTTGGGTAGAGAGGAGGGGGTAGGGGGAGGGTAATTTGCTGGGCAAGGGTGAGATGGGTAGCTGATTTTTTAATCTTGATAACGTGAACAAGCCTTGAATATTGATAACATTTTCTGTTTATGGTGGATAATTTTTATTTATATCAATTGTTGAATGACATTGATATATATGTTTGTGTATTTTATTTCATGTGTTTCTATCCAAAATGTTATCTAAATATGTCATTGTACTTGACTGATTGGTATGTGATCTGACAGTTATATGAATATTCGGAGTTGACTAACTGATTTAGATGTTGCATATGTTGTTTGTGGTTTTCATCTTTCCTTTATCTAATTTTTTAATGTAGTTTTTGTGTTTTAGGAATACTCCAAACACAAAAGAAAAATCTTGTTCAGTGGAATCATGATTCATGTTTTACTCAAACTTTTTAATTTTAATATTTGGTTTTAGATTTGTGTATGTTTTGGATACATTGAACTGTCATCGCATTTGAAAAGGCTCAAGATGTTATTTAGAAACCATGGATCACGGTGTACTTTCAGGAGGTATGCACCCTTATTATTTTTCTCTATGTTTTAATATTTTAACATGAGAAAGTCTTGAATATTGATAACATTTTCTGTTTATGGTGGATACTTTGTATATATATCAATTGTTGAATGACATTGAAATGCATGTTTGTGTATTTTATTTCATGTGTTTTTTATCCAACGGTTTATCTAAATATTCCATTCTACTTGACTGAGTAGAGGGCAGGGGTTGGGCAGGGGGGAGGGGGAGGGGGAGGGGGGAGGAGCTGGGCACTGGGGAGGGAGGGGGAGGGGTTGGGCTAGTGGGGAGGGGGAGGGGTTGGGCAGTGGGGAGGGAGGGGGGCTGGGTAGGGGGGATGGTGAGGGGCTGGGGGAGGAGTTGGGCAGTGGGGAGGGAGGGGGAGGGGTTGGGTATGGGGAGGGGGAGGGGTTGGGTAGTGGGGAGGGAGGGGAAGGGGGAGGGGGAGGAGCTGGGTAGTGGGGAGGGAGGGGGAGGGGTTGGGCAAGGAGGAGTACACACAATTTAGATGGGACCCTCAGTGGGTTTACCCACAATGTATGAGGAGTACACACAATTTAATTAGGCATATTACACTTTAGTGGAGCTGGGTATATGGGATGGTGTCCATGAAGGGGTTCACACTGTATACCAGGAGGAACATGCCATGTAATTTGGAAAAGTTCAAACCAAGTGGACCAAGGAACATGGTATATGAGGGTTATTTAGGTTACAATTCATTAACCCCATTGTACACATTGTTTACAATTTCTCCCTAAATCTTTATTGCCTATTTTTCACCCTAGTTTCAAAATTGGACTTGTGAGTACCACATTCTGAGAATTTTTACACATAGATCATATTGGTCGGATCCTATCTCTTTTAGAGTCCATTTAAATGGGGTTGTTATTTTTGAATGTTTAGTAAGATAATTTCTATATGTTTTGGTTTTAGATTCTTCATGGGGTTGGTTTGTGAGCTGCAAAGCCTGTGTGAGGGTGTGAGCTCATTATTTAGAAATGGCTTGTGGATTCAAACTAGTGTTGTTTAATGTTCAATTGGATGGATCATTGTAGGAGAGATCAAGTAGTTTCTATGAAGAGATTTTTGTTTTACTTTGTGTATTGGGAATTATTGCTCAAGATTAGATATATTGAGGTATAACTCTTGAGTTTGGAGACCACATATATTGGAGTCTTTTGGAATGAATGACTCCTTTTGATGGAGGTTATTATCGGGTACCATTATACTATTGATGTGAGTCTAAGGGACTCTTGAGGATTCCATTGTTGGATAGTTTTTGATAAAGTGATTAGTGGTTGTCATAGAAGGCTATTAAGAATGCTTGTATTTAATTTCGAGTTGAGGAAATGGAAGAACCATAATGAGAATATTTATTACATCAAAAGAACACTTTTTGGAAGATTCCAAAAGGTCATTACATTATTATAAAGATAATCACTATGATGATGTTGAGCTAAACATTCAACTATAAATATTCAAGGAAGGAATGTTCATGATTCAAGATGAGATTTTAGTATGAGTTAAATATATCCTATGTTGAATTTTGTGGGATCATTGACAAAGTCAAATACCAATATCTTTGGAAGATAGTAAAGTAGTCAATTCTTGAGGTAGTCAGAATTTCAAATTGAATCCCATACATTCCCACATCTATAATATGAAAACTTCATATATAAAGGGGGAACATCACATGAGTTAATTATATGAAAAAGAGAGAATATTGATAATGAGATATTGAGAGTTAATAAGAAAAAGAGTTGAAGAAGGGGATTTTATGATCTACTTTAATCAAAAGTGCATTTGGGTCAAAGTAGGTATGAAGAACTGAAAGCATAGAGTTTTGTAAGAAGAAGTACTATAAGGAAAACATTTTGGATGAAGTTCCATAATGTTGAAAATTGAGTAGATCCAAATCATCCCAGATCCAGAGGAAGTTTCAAGACAAGTATAGCTTTATCAAAAGATGTTAAAGATCTCTAAGTAGTTAGATACAAGATATAGTGATCCAACATTATTGTTGAGGAATACCATTTAAAGAGGTCTATTTTTCTACACTTGATCAACTCTAAAAAAGAGCTTGTGGATGGGGTATATAAATAGTTGTATGAGGATTTTAAATGGGTTATATAACCAATCACTGAAGGAGTTTTAAATTGTGGTGTATAACCAATTTTTAAATAAAGGATAGGGTGTATAACCATTTGAGGGATTTTTATAGTCACGGTTTATAACCAATTAGTATTGATATTATTAGAGTATCCATGTTGTCTCATATAACCAACATGGAAAGGAGTAGGCTTTTCACTAAACTTTGTAAATCATCTTGTTCCGGTATTTTGATTTTGTTTTCATATGTATGAGGTAAGGATGGTATTTTTATATAGAGAGGATCATGTATTTAACCATCCATAGAGTGGATTGAAACTTCTAGTTTAGCTTTTTAGATGTTGGGGATTAGGTTGGATTATCGAACATTCAGTTTGACATGCCATGTATATGTGCTAATACAGGTGAAGAATGGTAGGGAGGTGTAGCTGCTCGGCCTAGGGAACCTATCTATACTCACGGTTTGGTAAACCATGGGTTAATATGGGGTGTTTTAAATCAGTATACCCATGGTTTGAAAACCATGGGTATACATCTATACCCACGGTTTAAAAAATCGTGGGTAATATCAATTTTCCTTGGTCTATACCCATGGTTTTTAGAAAACCGTGGGTATAGACTTATTGCGACGACACTGCAGCGCACGGTTTTTGAAACCGTGGTTATATCCTATACCCACAGTTTAAAGGGTTATACCTATGGTTTTAAACCATGGGTATAGGTGATATTTCCAGTAGTGTATGCAAATCAATGTCCCAAGCATCAAAGGAATATACCCCAAATGATGATTTTGGATAATGATCAAGTTATGATGCTACTGCATATGAAGTAGATTGATTAATATTCCTAGTTAAGAATAATTTCATTTGAATATTTTTTCAATAATGTACTGGTTGTAAGAATTGTGAGATATATAAGGATTGTACTACGGTACTATTTCATTAAGGATTTGAGTTCATATAGTGAATGGTACAAATGAAAAGTGGTTCAGTAGAAAGTTAAACTTTTTATAAAACACGTGATTTAGGGAAAGACAAGCCTTAATATATATCTCGTGTTGAGATAATGATGAAGAAATGATTGATTTGGATAAGTACTGACTACCTTGGAACTGATTATTAACTTATCAAGAAGTGGTCTATGCTATCATCGATGGAGTTTACATCACTTTTAGATTTAATGAATATATCCAATAACATGTATCTTACTTAAGGAATACATAGTAATGCAAGTTTACAATATAGTTTTTATGGTAATTCAAGTTATTACCATATTTCAAGAGGATACATGATGATGTTATTCACATGTTTGGAATGTAAATTTTAGAGCTACTTCTTGTTGATTTAGGTTTATTAATAAGTTCATCTTGGAAATTTAGAGGCCTTCATTCTAATGTGTTGAATCATTATATTTTTTATTTTTTTACCATTTACTAAATGGTTTAAGTTGATCATTGTATGGGTTTTAGAGTTTAATGTCACTACATGATGGTTTGGTTATTCTTCCTTGACCATGTTTCCCAATTAGAATGTGTTGTTTTGTAGTAACTGATGATTTTCCCTTTCCTCTTATTAATAGAATATTTTAACTATATTCTTGATGTGGTTTTCCCATATAGAAATTTTCATGTATCAACCATTAACTTTTGAAGTTCAATTTCAAATTTCGAGGACGAAATTTTTTTAAGGAGGGGATAATATAACACCCCAAGAATTTACAAATAGATTTATTATAGAATGCATGAAACACTAAGTCTCTATAAAACACCACTTTGTTATAACCTAGTCAAGTAAACATAATTTTTCCACCTCTGTGATTTGAATTTCAAAAAACTAACATACACGGTTGTGTTCAGTAAGATATTTAGAGTCTGATAAGACAAACTTAATTTTTAGTGAATAGTAACATACCCTTATGAATAGTGACATACCCTTATGAATAGTAATGAATATTAAATCATATAAAAAAATATAAACTTCACCCATGAATGTATAAATACAATTTATACGTCTTAAAAGTGAAAAAACGATCATAGTATAAGTATTGGTATTTTTGTATGACATAAATATTTAAATTATAATTTTCTGATTAATTTAATAATTTAAAAAGAAAATTTATTTTAATAAAATTTAATCACAAATATTTACTTTATTTTATTATGATTATAAGATAATTTTACAGGACCTTGATTAATTTCTCAAGGTCTTATAAAACAAGCTATAGTTTTAAAGTGCTTTATTTGGAATAAATTATGATTTTATTTAATAATTAAATTAAAAATATTTAGAAAATTATTTTCAAAAAATGGAGTTCATTTTTTAATTATACACATCAAAAAATGGTTATGGTAAATTTTTCGGTATTTTTCTGAAATACTCAATTTTTTTATGAATAGCGAAATACGGTAAAATACTGTATATACAAATTATCAGTTAAATGCACTATTTATGACATCATAAGTGACATAATCCCACTTTTTTCAAACTCAAATTAATTTATTACTATTATTGGTCATGTAATCATCACTATTTCTTGTCTTTAGGGAAATTAATAAACTAATGATTAAAAAATTATGAAAACCCTCCTCTCCTCCACTATAACCCCCCCCCCCCCTCACTCCCTCTTCTCTTCACTCATCTAAGCCTTGAAGCTCCTAAAATTTCTACCCAATTACCCTTTCCTAGTCAATCCCCATTTCCAATAAGCACTTTTTATTTCCAAAAGACCAAAACCCCTTCCCTTAAGGAGGTTCTCAAGGATGTTATTTCAAGAGGTAAAGCACCCTTTTTTCATTTAGTTTCATTTCAATTTATCTTATTTTCTTATCCTATCCCTACCTACTCTGTCCAAATGACCATGATAAATCAATTATAATATATATACTGAAATTTTATCATTTTAAAGTAAGAACCATCATCAATATTCTTACTCTCTCTCTCTTTTTATTTTATAAACAAAATCAACGTTCATGAGGTTCCAATTTATAATCTTTGTGGATGAAAAGTTTTGTTCTTCAATTTATCCTTCATTACTGGTCATGAAACCATTTTTATGGTTTAAAAAGACTATAATATATGTATTATAACATATTTAATATTCGTTAACTATTATATGTACATATTATTAAATCATATGAGCAAACTAGTTCCTAATAATCAAAATATCGCTAAAATAATCTAAGTGAATGTCATAAATATTTCATCTAATGATTCATCATATTTACATTTAAAAAATGATATAAATGACCATTAATGATTCTGGATGTTCATAAATATTATGTAATTTCAATTCTGGATATTTACATCCATTCCACACGAACTCCATTAATTAAGAACAAGTGAACAGATTATGAAAATAAAGAAAACAAACACTCTGGAACGATGAAATTCAATATAATGACTTATCAATAAGGAAATAAATGAAATAAAAATAATTATGATAAAATAAATAAATGAATAATAGGTTCTTAAACAAGTAATTAATAATTATAATTTCATATTCTAGGACCTTAAGTTCAAGAACAGAACACATTCGGACTTAAGGTAAGGGGTTTCTTCATCTCACTTCCATTTTTGTGAGATTTTCTGTATTCACTACTAATACTTGTGTATGGTGTATGTATACTTTCCGTTGATGTAATATATAATTAATATATTTATTTTCATGGTATTAAATGTATCATTTTAATATTATTAATTTTGGGGCATACGAATCGATTGATTACAAAGTTGTAAGGGTTTTTCTACCCGAACCTCCATTTTTATTCGGGTTGCTTTTATTGTATAATTACCTCATTGAAATTATTTTATATTATTATTTACTCCTCATAAATTATTTTTGAATATTCTATATATTTTTATCATCCATAATCCTTCTTTATTTTATGGGTATTTACATGTTTTAAAAGGATCATTCAAAAAATTTATCCCGATAAACAAACCTAATTCAAGGGATATTTTCAAATTCTTACCAATTTTAAAGTGTACTCCAGAATCTGTTTTAATCCACCATTATTTTTTAAAAAACAATCATTTTATCATGAAAAATTATATTGGGTCATTTCTGGATGTAAGATAACAAACATGCCTTTTCTCTTTAAAATTCACTTGAAGACTTTCCTTAAAACTCTCTAAAATGTTTTATTTCTAAAGAATATTAAGAACTCTTTTTACATGATTTCACTTCAATGGGACATCATTTATGCCTAAAATATAATTTAAATGTCCTATTATTTTATTTTGTGGGATATTCATGTTTATAATATGATTTCATGGCAAATATAAATTATTTTCCAAAAGAACGCATCTTTCAAAAGTAAAAAGGATTTTTCTCATCTCACATTAACTTTTATGTGGTATATGCATTGTTCACCACTTATTTCATTCTCATGGCGTATTTAATGCCCTATTTTTTATCATATAATTTGTCTCCTTATTCTCATGATATTCTAAGGGATTATTATTTGAATTATTTTATGTGTTATGGGACACTTTGGAATGTTTAAGGATTATTTCCCTCAAAGATTTTTCAATGGTCTCATTTAAAAGTATCTTCATCTATGTTAACAAACTTTTTTGAATATTTTACTTCATTGAGGTTTATCTCCTATGATATAATCCACCATGTTTTATTGAATGGTTTATTATTATTTTGACTATGGATGTTCTATCTTGAAACCATTCACCATATTATTCCGAATAGTTAGTGTTTATGTTCAATGATTAGGGAAAGTTATTTACATTTTATATGTTAGTTACAATATGAATGTATATGTTGATTATGTTCAAACTTTTCATATGAGAAATGTATTGGACTTATTATTTGATGGGTGGGGCCCTCTATATCCCTCAATGCATTGGTAGGTCTCATGAGACAAATGGATGTGGAATTGACTGAGGCCTTTTCCAATTTGATATATGGTTTTGGCCGAGGCCTTAATCATTTTTAGACATATTGGTCGAGGACTTGACAAAATGTTTCATAAAGTCTGACATATGCACTTCCCTCATTATTAAACTACAAATTTAAAGTTCATGTGGTTGTTCAACTAGTAGAATACCCATGATTATGTTTTATTATGGCATTATTTACTCAACTCATATTCCTATAATAATGAGTTCGAGTTTATTATTTGTAAATTCATGTGTTTTCATTTATTCACCATGATTAATTTTTATGTTTATGTTATATTCTACTATATTTATTACTCTTACTAAGTGTTTGATCTCACCCTTTTCTTATGTTTCATTTTCCAAGGATATGAAGATGTAAGTTATGAGTGATTTGCAGGAATAATCTAGGAGGTGTGGATGTTTCTAATGGAATAATTTAGTGTTGTTTTCCTTTCAAGATGTAATGTTGAACATATTTATGTATCTTTTTTCCAAAAGATACTAAGATTCTTGGTCCTTTGGGATGAATATTCCTTGTTTATATGGTAATGTAATAAAATAAGGCACCAGCTCCGGGAAACTGGGGTCGGGTCCTTACATATAGAAATCAATTTCTAATGGGGAACAGTAAGTTCATTATCCACAAACCTGAGTAGAAGCTCAAACCCTAATTACATTAGGATAGTATTATCATGAATTTAGATAAAAATTAACCAATGATTCACTAAATCATGAAAGGTTAATATGATGAAACAATTGGTATTTGGTATACGGATCTTCAAATTAAACAGGTAGCTTAAATCTCAAACTTCAACAAATCCTCTATCGTCTAAGGATTAGACTCTCTATGAAATATCAAGAGGAATATATCACTCAAGAACATCTAGAACATCTAGACTACATATGCACAAATAATATCAAACATCTATTTAGACAGTTTGGAACTTACGATCTGGTAGTAGGGACGATGGGGGCAGCAGGGGCAGGGGCGGCGAGGGGGACAGTAGGGGCGGTGGATGAGGGGCAACGAAGAAGGGGGAAGCAGAGGTGAAGGAGGAGGTGGCGGAAGTGGAGGTGGTGGTATCATAGGTAGAGGTGAAGGCGGGGATGGCGAGGTGGGGGTGGAGGTGGAGGAGGCGGAGGCGGTAGTGGCGGTGGAAACAGAGCTCAACTTCCGTGAAATCTTGAAGGTCGAGCGGCAAGTGGATCTGTTAGGGTTCCATTTATAAAAACTCAATAAGATTTTATGAGTGCTTTTTGGAAATCACTGATAGAGGATATTTTTATCAGCACTAAAACATAAAGTGATGATAAAACAGACCTTTATCAACGCTAAAAAAACACTGATAAAGACCTAATATTAATAAATTGTTTATAATTATAAAATTATATTTATTATATTTATTATATTTATTATATTTATAATTATAATTATAAATAAATATTTATTTATTTATATTCATAAATATAAATAAATATATATTTAAATACTTATGAAATTAAAATAAATATATTGATTATATATTTTTGTATATAATTTCATAATCATTTAGATAAATATATATTTATTATAAATACATATTTATTTAAATAATTATGAAATTATAAAATATATTTATAATTAATATATTTATTTTAATTTCATAAGTTTTTAAATATATATATATATATATTATTTATATTTATGACTATAAATAAATATATATTTATTTATAATTATAATTATAATTATAAATATAATAAATATATTTATTATAATTTTATAATTATTTACATATATATATTATTTATAATTATAATTATAATTATTTATATATATGTATAAAAATTTGTATATATTTATAAATATATTTCTATAATTATATATATTTATAAAATTATAATTATTATAAATGTATTTATTATAATTTTATAATTATTTAAATATATATACCAAAAGGGTCCAGGAGCCAGGCGAACCTTCTCCTACCAAAATTTATTGGAAAAAAAGACATAACATAAAAAGGAGAAAGGACAAGATCAACAAGGAAAAATCCTTATTTATAAAAAGAAAACTACAAATGGGTAGAACTAGGATCGTCCCAATAATCCTAATTAGAGGTATCATATAAAGATTCTCATTTTGACTATGAATTATACTGATTGAAAAGCACAAAGTACTTTTTCTTGAGTTTAACCTGCTTCAGAGTGAGGTCGTTGGAAAAAGTCATGGTAGATCGGTCAAGCCCACGTGTAGTCCAGTCATCCCTGCCACATACTCATGTACATTTTTTCAGATGTTGACCTCATTTCCAAGTCTTTGTTTACTGCCAATCCCCTTTCAGTTTAGAAAGAGTGAGAGGCTAATCTATAGAGTCATTAATGACTCTTGAAGCATCATATGTCGTAGCTTTCACCCCAATATCATGTTCAATAAGCTCCATTATATCCATGACTGGTGATGGATGCTTATTAGTCACTTTTCCATTACCAATCTCATTGTATTTTTGAGAAAATTTATCAAACACCAAACTACCCTCCCCTATATTCTGCTCATTCCTAGCAATAATATCTGACCATAATTTCTTTTTACCAGGGCACTATAAATGAATGTCTTCAAGATTTGTAACCCCTTCCTCCACCCAGCCCAATTGGTTAGGATAATAATATTTATCACCCTCAATAATATCATTGTTGTGACCTATCAGATCTCCTTATTCACGCACCTTGTTGTTCAAATCCTTTTCCAGGATATGAGTAGGTGCCTGCTCACTATCCTCTAATTGAGTATCATTCTCTTGACCCTGAATGCCAGGATCTAGATTACCCTATTGTCTTATATCATCATTGGGATCCTTATCATTTGAAGAGGATCCCTTGACCTGAGAACACTTGAAAATATTATATGAGTAACCTTTCACCCCACATGAGTTGCAAACAAGTCTTCTTCTACACTTGTCAAAAGTATGTCCAATGTGTTGGGAAACCGTACAAAAACCAGTCACTTTTTCATAATCAATAATCAAATAAAATCAAAAATCATTAGCTAAAAGTACCACTATTTTTATTAGAGGAGAGGATATGTCAAACTCCACAAGAAAATGAGAAAAATTTCCCTATATTTCCTTTTCAGTCTCCTTTTCTATCCTAATTGGAACACCAATAGCTAAGACAATTTCCCATAATATCTGAGGGTGCCATAGAAACCAGTTCAAACCATGAATTTTTAGCCAAATATGAGTAAGTGAGTTCTTTGCATTTAAAAGATTAAAGTAGGGGTCCCATTCTTGTATCCTGAGGAGACCGGGCTTTAGGTTCACAAGACCAAACCCCCATGCCTTGGATTTCATAACTTCACTTGGAAAGAAAATATGAAAAAAATATCTTTCACAATTAACATTCATAATGATGAATACATAATTCTTAATACATAACATATGAATGTGTGTGTTTTCATAATATAGGTAATCTTAATATTTAGAACATAAGTCAAAATCACATCCAAAAATAAACTTTATGATCATGCAGGATCAATTATACTCAAACATAAATATATAAACATAAATAATGACAATTAATATATTATCTAATGATATATATATATATATGTATGTATATATTAGGTGTTTTGGGGTACAATTACATTAAACACACACACCATCAAGTCTTATTTATACATTACATATGAACATCAATTATATTCACGCATCAATATATTTATTGACCAAATTCATTTGAAACATATATTTTTCAAATATATATATATATATATATATATATATATATATTTAAAAACTATTTATATATAATTATAAATATATAATTATAAATATAATAAATATATTTATTATTTAATTAAAGTTATTATAATATTATAATTATTTAAATATATATTTATTTAATTATAATCTTATAAATACTTTTTTGAAAACATTATATATATATTTGAATTATTAAAAAAATATACATTAATTATAAACATGATTTTTTTTATATAATTTATACAAATAAACATTATTTTTTAATATAAATATAGTAATTTTATATAAATTAATAATATTTTTATTAAAAACTTTTATCAACGCTAATAATAGTGCTGATAAAGGATATATTTATCACCTCTTTTACCTAGCACTGATAAAGGCCCCCTTTTTATCAACTCTTTCTGCTTAGCACTAATAAAAGATGACGCATCCCTTTCCCGTATATGTGGTAGTGAAGCTCCAATTCCTGTGAAAAATATCTTCCAAAAGGTGAATTAAAAACTTTTTAAAAATTCCATCCTTATCCCCAAGAGTCTAGTGACATCATTGCTCAAGTAATTATTATGCATGAATTTTTTAATTGGAAAATTTTTATTTTAATATCCCAACTATCACCCATTAAATTTATCATCTTGTCTACATACATGAACATCTTCATCTACTAAACTTTATTGGACAGCACCAACAAGCCTAATTTTATTTGTATAAAACTCAGGCTCATGAATGCACAGTTCATCCTTGATGATCACACTGATCATCACCAATTCAACTTTTTCATACCAATATTCTCATATATAGCTGGGCTTCAGTCAAATAATACTTGGAAGTACCTCACACTCACCGAGTTGTATTCCAATAATGTTCCACCTCAGACTAGATGCATTCAAGTGCTATCAAATTCCTACACATAACATCAAACACCCTGTGTGAACCAAACTTCATCTGAGCAGCCACAACACTTGAATGAAACAAAGACCCGTCATTTTCACATCAATCCTGAAAATTCAAAAATACTAAAAAATAAGATACTTAGTCAAATGTATTCTTCAACTGACTTTACTCAAGTTCCAGCTTCAAGCCTTCCTCGCGTCTCATAATCAATCTTTGTAGATCCAAAATATTTATCATTGGTCATATCACTACTAAAAAATAGGGTTTGATCAGCACTAAAAAATACTTTTATTGGTGCTAAAAATCATTGATAATCAAGGCACTATTAAAAGGGGTCCCCTTTTATCAGTGTTAAAAAAAGTGCTGATAAACAACCCTTTTATCAGTGCTTTTTTAAAAGCGCTGATAAAGGCTAAAAAAATTAAAAAAAAATCTACAAATCAAAGGGGGATTTAATAGTGCTTTGCCCCCCTTAAAAAGTGTTATTGAAGCCCCACAAGCACCACGCCCGCACACCTGACCACCCCTGCACGCCCCAACCCCACCCTCCAACCCTTTAACAGTGCTAGCACACCCCTTCACTAACTCGTATGCACGACCATGTCTCCCCTGGGATTCAAACTCAAGACCTCTCCCCTACACGCCTAGACCCTTTACCACTCCATGTTGTTTTGATCTCCATTTATTGATATATTTATTTATTTATATATATATATTTATATTTATATTTATATTTATTCATATATTAATATATATATATAGTTATATTATTATATATATACATATATAGTTATATTTATATATTTATATATTTATATATTTATATATTTATATATTTATATATTTATATATTTATATATTTATATATTTATATATTTATATATTTATATATTTATATATTTATATATTTACATATTTATATATTTACATATTTATATATTTACATATTTATATATTTACATATTTATATATTTACATATTTATATATTTACATATTTATATATTTACATATTTATATATTTATATATTTATATATTTATATATTTATATATTTATATATTTATATATTTATTCGTATATTAATATATTTTTATATTTATTTATTTATATATATTTAGTTATATTTTTATCTATATATTTATTCATATATTAATATATATTTATAATATTAGTTTTAAATACAATTATAAAATATGTTTTTTTGTGTTTATAAATAAATAAATACATATATACAACAAACATACACACACACACACATATATATATATGTTATATGCGTATTTGTAAGTATAATTATACATATTTATATATATATATACAAATATTATATATTAATATGTATATACATATTTTTAGAATATATAGATAATATATATCAGTTTGTTAATACAGACACACACAAATACACACACACACATTATATAGGTATATAAATATTCATATATTTGTATCTTAAATAAAATGGATATTATTTTTTTATTTAGATAAGGATTATATATTGAGAAATATATTTTATATGTAAATATGTTTAATTATTTATTTATAAAATTAAATTTTTTATGTGTGAATATATAAAAAGTATGTATATATTATTATATATTTGATTATAAATAACAGTACATTGTGAAAAATGATAAAATTTCAAATCCATAATATCAAGATGAATGTAATCCCTCAGAATAAATTCATTCCCCACTAAAAAAAAGGGCAAGAACACCCCCTTAAATGAGGCTAAAATTCCATCGAATGTCAAAAAAATGGGTATCTCGACTAAAAACTCAGTTTTTGAGGCCTTTTAGAACTTTTTGGCCTTTTGTCCCGAAAAATGCGAAAAAAATGTTTCCTTTTATTTCCAGTGCATAGAGCACATCATAGGCTTCTATTTGATATGTGGTAGAGCTCGAAAAAACACCTGGATCAAAAGATATGGTTGTTTGAAGTTTGAGTTACGTTTTCAACTTATTTTAGATCTTTTATTGATTTTATTATTTTTTGTGTCTTCAAATTGTTATTAAATGATTATTAATCGATGATAATTAGAAATTTTTTAATTAATAATATTTTTTAAAATAATTTATAATCCATTTTCACTATATATCTTATATATTAAATAAAAATGTTTATTTGTACTTATCTAAAACATATTTAAGTATATGTATATTATATTTATATCAATTTGAATATATTTATACATTTATATATCAATATATTATTTTTAATGAAATATAATTTTTCTTTAAATACACCCTTTATCAGTGCTAGTAAAAAAATCAGTAATAAAGACCCCTCTTTATCAGCACTACTAAAAATACACCGATAAAGTGGACCCCTTTAACAACACTAAAAAAATGATAAAGAGGGTACCTTTATCACTGCTAAAAAAAGATCTGATAAAGGGGAACTTTTAACTATGCTTTTTTATCGCTATTAAAAGAACCTTTTATCAAAAAAAAATTAGTACTGATAAAGGTACCCCTTTATCAGGGATTTTTTTAGCACTGTTAAAGGGTAGTACTGCAAAAACTTGTTTTTGTGGTAGTGGATTCAACTCGAATCAGTACCAGTTTTTCCAATGTTTGGCTCATGATCTTATTTAAGATGAATCTTGAGTTCATATTTCATTGATGTTTGGGTATTCTGTGGTGAAGTGGTTCGTGACCACTTTGTTTCGGTTTACCTCACTTTCTCGGCTAGTTTGGGCCAGGGGTCTTCTCTGCAAGCATAGGCGAAGGAAATTATCACCAGGCTCAACATTTGCATGCAAAAAGGTCTAGTAATATCTGAAATCGAAACAGACTCCATTATTGTGTACAACTCCTTGAAAGTGTGCACCGGCCCTCCTTGGTCGATTAAATATGTCATCAGGAAATGTAAAAGAATGATCAATACCATAGTGAGTATCCTTCACACCTGGAGAGAATGGAACAAGGTCGCGGATCACTTGGCCTCGGTGGACACCAACAGCACTGAGGAGGTGTTTCTTCACACTACAGGGAGTATTCAGCCTAAGGGGATTGAATGTATCAAAGGAGACGCGCTGGGTCTTCACCACTTCAAACCACCCTAGGTTGTCTTAGCTAGGGGGGGTCTTCCACCGGGTCCTCTTATGTTTTGCTTGTCCCCCCTTTTTTCTCTTTTGTTTCTCTTCTATTTTTCCTTTTTGTTTTCCCCCTCTTCTAATAAAAAATTACATTATGATGATGATGTAGTGAAGCTAGGATGAACCCCCTTCCCCAAACTCAAATTCAATTTTTTTTCAAATTCTCATCATCGATTGTGCAGGAACAGCTTGGTTCTTTGGTTACATTTCCAAAAACTTAAGATTCCCTTAAGTGGATGGTGAATATAAAAAACCCGTTCATGGATTTTAACTACTTTGGTGCACCTAATTACAATATTTTTTTACTTCAGTCCAAGATATACTTATATATTTTTTTCCTATGTGAGTCTATATAGAATAATATCCTCATGCTGTTGGGAAGTTTGGGACTCTCATACGTAGCTATCTAGCTACGTATCCAGCTACTCATTTAATTCTCTTATGTGGATTTTTGGAGACTGAAAATTTTATATGTTTGTAATTAGCTACGTGAAAATTTTCTCATATGGAAGCCTTCACATTTTGATATGTGGAAATAAAAATATTTATGTGGATACTTGATTATTTCTACACATAGTAAAATTCTTATATGAGTCTTCTCCTGTATCATATTTAAAAAAAATTTAAAATCAATTTCTATATAAAATTATCCAATCAAAATATAAAATATTACCTCAAATGGATAAAGAAAATGAATTTTTAGATTCGGGAATAATTTTTCATCAATTGATATTAAAATGTAAAACATAGAATATTGAAAAATTAATCACAACAGTCTCAACCAAAAAAATAAAAAATAAAATATTCTAATGAACAATATACAAAATCAACAAAATATTAGTTCTTAAAATATTCAAAGATTAACCTGAAGTACTATTATCACCTTAAGTTCCAAAATCTGAAATTTTCATTAATATATATAAACTCATCACCAAATGAATAAGATTAAATTATCTATAATTTAAAGAATATTATAGGTTTAAAATCATCATAATATCAAATAAATTATGCGGATAATTAAATGAAAATGAAGCCACATCACACGGTATGAGAAGATAAAGAATTATTTCACAAGAAATTCATTACATTTGGGTCATGGGATAATTTCAAAGAATAGATAAAGTCTTTTACACTTGGAAAGAAGTTAATTTGGGTATTATTGTATGATTAGAACCTTCTCAAGGTGTTATTTAAACCAACTAGAAGCTAAAACTTATTTTCTTTTATGATCACTGAAAAGAATGATTGGAACTGAAGGAGATTGTGCCTGGGTTTGAAACAAAAAGTGGTGGGTTTTTTATTGGGTTTTTGAATTTTGTTTTTTTAATGGGATAGGGTTCCAAGTACTTTTTTAAAATGGTCCTAAGATGTGTGAACCCCATTCACGCATCTCCCCTCGCTGGGAAGCATGAACCCTGTTCACACTTCCTGTGTGAGTTGTATAAAGGAAGCGTGAATGGGGTTCATGCTTCCCTCGTATTTTATAATTAAAAAATCATTAATAGTTATAAATACTAATTAAATATAAATAAATATTAATTAAAAAATATTAAATATATATATAATATAAATACATATTAATACATATTAATACATATTAATTAAATAATCAAAAATATTAATAATAGTGTTCATGGACATTTTGATCAATTGATCTAATCTCGGTGCACTACTCGACTACCAATAGTGTTAGTTCATCAATTTTTACAGAAAATCCATACATATAAAAAAATCCAACTGAATATGTAAATATGTTAATATATCCACTTTACCTTACCAAACATTCATTCCACTTCCTCTCCTGTATATTAATAGGAAGTAAAAAGTTTGAGGGAAAAGGGTCTCAGTTCATACTTAATAAATGTGTCATCCATCATTTCACTCTAAGTATACGTCAGCCATACTCAGTCTAGAAAACAATAAGATTTGATTTGGGAAACAATGTTTTCCTATACCAACTGATCATAATACCATATGAAATGATAACTCATGTACTTATCATCAAAGGTAATCCAATTTTATTTCAGGATGAAGATATTAAATGATATATGAAACTTTTATTAGAACAATCAACCTAAAACTCATGCACTCACTTTAACAAATATATCAAAAACATTCAAGTTAAATAAGAAGGATAAGCATCCTTTTAGCACATCCATGCTTAAACTTTTCTCATGTCATTGATTAATTAAATTATAACCCCTTTATATTGAGTTTTTTTGTTAACAAATGAAGATAGATTTAGAAAAATATACCTTTTTAAATAACATGATCTTCCTGAACATTCTACAGTAATTAGATTTGATTCTAATTGATATACTAATTCTGAAAGTAATTTCATATTTCTTAATTTACCTCCCCCTCAAGGTAAATACTCATAGACATATTTATAATGTTGGATATCTTCAATAATGGTTTTCAAGATGTTCCAATATTGATAATACACTATAATTTATGTTTGACTTATAGTTTTCCATATTTGAAAATCTATATAACTTCATCAAGGATGATCTTCTTCAATACTTATTCTTTAGGATGTCAAAAATATAATCAAACCATGATGATATCTTCTTTATACTTATTGTCTTGGGTATGCTAACGCATTCTTAAAATTCATCAATGGTGACCCTCTTTCTTATTTGTATTTGAAAACCAATTTAGGAATCATTCAAGGATGATAACTTCTAGGAGTTTATATCCAATTTAAAATCATTGATATTAATAATATTTTTCAATATTTATTCAATTTTGTGGATATTTTCATCTATAATCTTTTTGAATTCAAAATAATTAATATTATTAATATTTATTAATAAATTTAATAATATTTTCTATTATACATATATAGATAATAATACTAAGTACCTATATGAATAGAAAATAGTAATTATTGATTTTGGTAGATAATTTTATAACTATAAGTAACATATTAAAAAAATAACATAACTCTATAAATGATAATAGTAAGGCACATACAAAATTTATCATAAATTTAATATCAACCTAATCTATGCCTCTAGAGTGGATGATCATCTATCCCAGAACCATGTGTATACTGGATGCATCAACGACGTGTATGTCTATGTCTCCTCTCTAGCGTGTGCTTCTCCTGTATATCATCATCGGCAGCCACCTCTAAATCCTTTTATATGGCAGACGGTGGATGTATAGTTTTACCGCCTATACCCTTTTCTGCCTCTAAGGATAGTGGATGTTGGTTGGAACTCTCACCAACATGTAAAGAAGATAGATGTTGTGTTGTGGATATCTGTATAGTAGGGAGTAATAAAGCATCCAGATCATTCCATTAAACATCAATATCTACCTCTGGTTGTGACTAAGAAGCTAGAGGATCATTTGACTAATCATGATAAATACCCCCCTCCTGTGGATCATTAGCATCCATAACAGGATTTTCACCCTTGGTATATCTATATAAGACTCAATAGGATCAGTATACTCAGCATCTTGTGGTGGATCAAAGAAGATTCTATGATAAATATCATCCATAAAAGGAATCAACTCTTCCACAGTGCTATGAAAATATGTATGGTCAAATGAACCTCCCTCTACTGGATCATACATGTGAAGTAGAAGAGTGATATGAACATCCTATGAAAATAAATTCTACTATTAAGTAATGTTAATAAAAAATATGTTCAACAATGAAAGAAATAATGAATACCAACTGATGAATGACTCATTTGTGTCATGTTATAAATATGATTGGGGACCTTCAATACTAGGATACATAATCTAGCTGATCCAATAAATGCAAACTTACTATCCTCACCCCTCGTAATTGGTAATTCTATCATTTTTTCCATAGATCAATATATGTGGCATGGTATCTCCTCCAATAAAAGTCTATCTTCCTTGACATCTTTAGGGAATGTAGTGAAGGTAATTGATTGGGCGGGTCAGGAACTGGTTGAAGGAATCCAAACTACCTCGTAACTATGTCAGTATGATGCCACTCAACAATATGAAAATGAATCAATGGAACCATACAGGAGCTGGTAGAAAGAATCATCATACAATAATATGGAAGTCTCTGGATGATATCATCAGTATATAGAATCCATATAATCTGAAATAAAAAAATAATAATCAATTAATAAATAAATAAATATACAATAAAGAATAATGACTTAACAATATAAATAATAATCACTTACATTGTCTGGTCCAAGACTATCTGGCATAAGTCTATAAGCGTGGATGTTGTGTCGGGTGGTATCTAAATGTCGATGTTTTTAACTCCACCTATAGATAACATTGTTATAGTTACAGTTCATAATAGAGATTTATACAATTAAGTTATATTTTAAAAGAAAGTAATAACAAACCATCGTCCACACGGAGCCTTTGCTATAATATCTGCAGGTAATGGCACACAGGCATGTGGAGCTTAGTGAGGGATGTTCTCCCATACCCACATCTATAGAAAAACAATACATCATGTGATCTACAACTCATCGATGCAACATGCACTGCATAGCACCCTATATGTATATGAAAGACAATAAAACACCTATCTATACTGGCTTTCCTGGTCTAAATCCTCTAGAAAAGGTAAATACATCATATGTACAAATTTATTCAAGTGATCCATGAAAATCTTTCCATAGATCAGCCTCAAAATATAAGCACATGAAAATCACAGCATGGTGATCTCATCATTATCCTATGCTAGATGTGCGAAGTGATGGTCTAACCAGGGCATGTTTAATCTACCACTGATGATGGAACTACAATATTCATGTACCTCTACACCCAGTAATCTATAAACAATCTTGAACCAATCTTCTCTAACTCATTTTATCACAATTGCACTGTCGATGGGGAGGCCCAATAGAATGGACACATCCTACAGTGTAATAGTCATCTCTCCCTCTATAAAATATAAAATATGTGACTCTGGACTTCATCTCTCTACAAGCGCATCAATGAGATGATGGTTAACAAAGATAAATTCTCACATCGCTACACCATAGAACCCATCACAGTGAAGATGGGGGATGATAGTGGGAGGTGGTGTAGCATGATAAAAATGACGAGATCTTTGTACACTCAAAGGAGGAACAGGACGTCCCTCTAAAACTAGCCATGAAACATGAGTATCCTAGGATGTGAGCAATGGAGGACCTTCCATCTACAAAAATGATATCATCATTACTTTTTTTATATTAAATTCAATAAAAATTGTAAATTTTTTTATAAAAAAACTACAACAAGAAAAATAAGGTAGAAAAATATGTGTGGGTAGTGTTGTTGGTTTAGTTTATGAATTTCTTGTTTTATTGATCTTAAATGAAGTTTAATTTATCCTAATTTTTTATATAAACCAGTAGTGATTAGAAACCTTTATTGAACATGTTTATGCATGATACATTCATTTTCATTGTATGTTTATTTTTTTAATAGTTATAGTATCACAGAACTCTTTTTGATAGAATCCAAAAATGAAACAAAACAAAATTGAAACATGAAAAAAATGGAGAAAATTGGAAATAAAAGGATTCATTACTGAAATTTCCACATATAAAACAAAATATACACATTCATGATAAAATACATAGACTCGGTCATGGATGATGGGATATGAAGCTCTGACCTTCCACTTGGGGACATCTCTTATGAGTATTTCCTTATGCATGAAAAATACTACATCATAGTCCCCCTCCTTGTTGTTGAGGTCAATCCATATCATTTTTTATTCGAGCAGAATTTGGTCTTCCTTAGGGGATTAACCTGGTAGTATGAAGCCAATAATTTAAAAAATGAAATTTTTTTTGAAAAAAACATAAATGAAAACCAAACCAAGTTCTGAAACCTAGAAATATAAAGGATGATAGTTGGCTAATCAGTAGGAAATATTATAGAATGAAAGTCACCAACAGACATCCAATATACACTATAATAGCTAACCAAAGTGATCATGTGATACACCAGGTCAACATAGGGCTCTAGTGATATATTTACCAAAGCACAAGCTACATCCAACAAGCCCATACCCGAGTAGTAAGGGCTCCTACTTTGCATCCAAGAGACCCAGGTTCAAAACTGGGTAGAGGTGAATTTTTTGGGGGTACTATAGCAGTACTGCAGCAGTTACTATTTGGTACTGTAGTAGCTAGAACTATTCACCCGATTTGGGCCTTCGGGCCACCGGTTTGGTCCTGTGGGTCTCAAGGGACTTCAGGTCATAGGGCCTTTGGGCCATTGATACCATGGAGTAGCTCAATTCACACAGATAAGGCCCCAAGAGAGGATCAGAGCAATACAAATAGCAGTCACCAGAAGCAGAGCTAACCGGATTGGAAGAATAATAGGGTATAGAAACCGCCATCGAGACCAGGCATCGGGCAACTTTGTATGGGCCAATTCTAGTCGATCAGCAATGCAAGTTTGGGAGATAGGTAATAAATGATGCAGAATCTAGGGAGGGGCAGTTATAGTGGGTTGGGCCTACTGGTCATGTATTGGTCATGGTATGCCTCTGGGCCTTTGGGTCATGTATGGGTTCCCCTTTAACCCTTAAAAGGGGGATAATCCATAATAAAAATAAAAAAGAAGGCCTTTGGGCCATTCAGGCCAAAGAACAAGCTACAAAAACAAATGCCCATGGATATCTTGATTCCTGAAAGTTTTCACAATCACAATTTCAGTTATCCAACATGACCACAAGTACTCAACCACTGGTACATGTAGCCCAGTTGTAGCACTCTCTTACCAAAAAGCTCCTCTTTTTCCGATCAAAGTTTCTAACACTCCATCTTGAAGCCTCATTCAGAATCTGATCAATGTCACTTTGAAAATGTTGAGTAAAACACATTCTATTTTTCATCCTCTGATAGGCCTTTTGGGACTAGTAAACAAAGTAGTGCAAGAATATATAAAATGTCTCTTTCACTAAATCTATGATCGATAGTTTCTGCACACCTTTGAGGACTCCATTTAGGCAGTCCACTATATTAGTGGTCATCTTTCCATATATCCGACCACCATCATATGTTAATGACTATTTTTCCTTTGAAATATGCATCATATATTCATACACATCTTCATTATCCCATTGAATCTCTTTAAGTCTTCAATCAAACCTTTCTTATTGGGGATCATATGATAAAACCATAAGAAAATAATGTATTAAAAAGGATATTATATTTTCTTTAAAAAAAGTTAGTTTAGAAATACATACCCAACTTGAGGATCTCCTTCTTTATTGTCTCGTCTCTAAAATGATTATGAACATTACTTTCAATATGTATAATGAAATATTAATGATAAGCATTTGACTCATTCCATGAAACCCCATCAGTATTTATGGTCTCTATAATCACTCGATAATGATTAGATATCAAACACACTCCCTAGTTTTATGTGACATGAATGCGGACACATGACAAAAACCAGATCCATGACTCAGAATTCTCATTTTCAACAATAGTGAATGCAAGTGTTATACGATAAGATTTCCATCCTATGTGGAAGTAATGAGTAGAAAACCTATATATTTTCCATAAAGGAAAGTTCTATCAACCTAAATTAATTTTTTACAATAAGGGAAATCATGAATACATGGATTGAATGCCCAAAAAATCCTATTGAACTTCACCTTTTATCGATCAAATCAGTGACTGGGGGACACATAATCAATAGTGTCTAAATGATAAATAATATAATTACTGAGAGATAGTAATTCCATAAGTTGTGGAAACATTGCATAAGATTCATCCCAATCACCATATACTTTTATAATTTCCTTCTATTTTTTATTCCAAGATTTTTTGTAGGATATATTATAGTTAAACAACTATTGAATTATTTCCTGAACAAGGGAAATGGGAACATGCTGACATGTTTTATCATATCAATAATAAAAATTGATATAAACTCTGTATCAAGTAAAGAGCGATCCTGCAACAATCTTGGATGCACACAAGTGTGTGTGCCTTCTAATTTCGTTATCTTCCAACATGAAAAAAATTATCATAAATTTCTCTTAATTAGAATTTACATTCTGGATAATATTTTTTACATTGAATGATATATTTTGTATTCTTTGACTCATCAATCACAAATGTAAAATACCACTCTATGTGGTATTGTTTTATCAAATTTTTCATGGAAAGTTTACTTTCAAACTCCTTCTCGACATAGATGGTGTTATCATTTGATGCATATCTATTCCCTATAATGCCAGGGAATTCAAAAGTTAGTGTAATGAAATCCTAATAAAAATGTTATTCACACGAAATTACTTCAACTAAAAAACTAAATATTGAAGGATGATTACTACTAACTGGTGGATGTCATAGATGTCTATCTCTAATAGGGAACTCAAAAGGTTCATTCCCCACATCACTCTATTGTGGATTCCTGTCTCTCATATAAACCTCAGAAGGTTCATTCCTCACATCACCCTCACCCACATCATCTCCTAATGCCTCATTAGATTCTTCTTCCTCAGATTAATTTTCATTCACTATATCAGCAGTACATAAAGGGATTTCATCTATATTTCCTTCCAAATTCTGATCATCTTCTTCATAATTTGGTTCTATCACATGATTCATATGAGGAGGAGGTAATAAATAAGACTATTATAAAGGACCGACTTCTACAGAGTGCACAAAACATGGTTCTATAGTAATCAGTTGCACCACATCAATATCATAAATCACCGCATACAATTCCATTAGACCATTACTACATTATTTCCTAAATAACAAAGATGCATCCATCCAATCCTCATCATTGAACAGAGGGTACTCAGTGTGCCATAAATGTTCAGGATATTGAATATGTTGATATGTTATTGAAGTAATTGATTGATAAGCCCTCAGTTTTAACCAACTATGAATCTTATTGTGAACTTAATCCAATTTCAAACAACCATGAAGGTTTTACACTCTTGCAGGTGGAAAATTATAGCTAAAACCCTACTCAGTATAAATTATCTCACCATTGAAATATATTTTCACATACATTATTACCTAGAAAAAAATAATTAATAAAATATTATATACTAAATGATAATTTTAAATTATTTAAACTAGTTATGATTGAATAATTCACTTGATCTTGAGACCTTTTCTATGGATTGGTTTGTCACTATTGAGGTATAGTGATGGTGATATTACTACCAAAGAAAATTTAATATAACATTATATATTTTTATACCACTTATCAAGTGTTTTATAAATTTTATTTACTTGTGAATAAATAACCATGACTTGATATTGAGACTTACTATGGATTAGTTTATCTTTATTTGATAAACTAACCAAAATCTATTGGTGGACTCCTAGAGTCTCTATTGGAACCAACGCTTCTCATTACTAATAATAGAGGTTGGTTTGTATTTCTTTTCAATATTCACATGGATGACTAGCGAGTTTGAAAATAATGGGGTCATAAATTTGAGGCTGAAAGCAGTATTGAATGTGGTGTAGTTTCCCAGTGTTTTTCAAATTTTTGGGCCTCAAAAATCAGAAGTTTGGGAATGGTTCACAGCAATGGTACGTGGTGAAGGTGTGTGGTACACGGTGAAGGTGTTTGGTATGCGGTGAAGGCATTTGGTATGTAGTGAAGGCGCATGGTACATGGTGAAGGTGTGAAGTATGCGGTGAAGGCATGCAGTATGTAGAAAGGTGCACATAACTAAAAATAGTTTACAGTGATGGTATGCAGTGAAGGTGTGTAGCACGCAAAATGATGCTGAAAATGGTTCACAATGATGGTACACGGTGAAGAGATGTAGTACGTAGACCAACAAACATATGGTATGTGGAAGGTTAACAGTACGCGATAAAGTTTTGCAGTTCGGAGGATTGCAGTACGCGGTGAAGGCTAACAATCCACAAATGGAGTTTGGTTTATAGTGAAGATTTTCCCACGTTGAAATTTTGGGTAAATTAGATTACCAAAATTTGTGGATTTATGTGCCTATTTAAGGAGCATTAATCCCCTTTATTAAGGGACAATATTGGAGATTAAAATTTCAATAAGAAATTCAGTGAATTCCGAAGTGGTATGCGGAGGAGAATACGGTACACAAAAAGAATCATCCACATAAGGAAAACAGTTCATGGAAGAGAGCACGGTTCACACAGGAAGCTCTCATAGTATGCGACTGAGCAAGGCAGTACGCAGAGCAGGATGGTGCGTGGAGGAGTGGAACAGTATGCGGAGTAGGGTGTTACATGGAAAAGGACAGTTCGCGGAGGAGTTGGACGATACGCTGAAACAGCTGGATGGTACACAGAAATAGCTGGATGGTATGTGGAAATAGCAGTAGTGTGCGAAAATAGCAACGGTACATGGAAATAGCAGCAGTACACAAAACACCCAAGGAAGCCTAAAAATTGACCAAATCAGTTTGCGAAATTAATTTACATAACATATCAGTGCACGGGAAAATAAATTACATATGTAGATGATTATGAAACTTCAATAGATCATCCATTTATAGTTGAGGATGCATGATCTAATGCTAAACTATTGAAGCGACCTTCAAGTCATTGAACTAAGTGAATATTCTTCCAATGCAATGAGCAAGGGGGAGTCAGTAGAAGTGATCTAATGGATGCGGTGTGCTATCCCTAAAACCATATAAAGGAAGTGTGGATGGCACAGAGTGACTATGCTAAACTCTTGTAATCCACAACTTGTGAAGATTAGTGGTTTTTTGTATGACCAACACACTATCGGTGTATACTTCTTGGACATATCCCTTAGTGTTGAACCAAGTAAAATTGTTGTGTCATTACTTTGCATGTTATTGTTTATTTTCTACACTTCCTCTTCAGAAAAGTTTAATAGGTTCCTACCTACATGGAAACAAGATCCATTAGTTTAAAAGAAAAATTTGACACCCTGATTCACCCCTCCCCTCTCAGGGTGTTCTGGGGTCCTTCCACTGGTATCAGAGGGTAAAGGTTACTGGTGTTGAATTTTTATGTCATAGAGATTCCAGTAAACATTAGGGGAGTTACCCTATTTGATGGAAGTAATTTTCAAATATGGAAAAATAGTATGAGATCTCACCTAAGATCTCTTGGAATTGAAGCCTTATTTTCTACTATGAAGGGAATATAATTCACTGATCCTACAAGACTATTGATGACAGATACAGACAAGAATTTGCTTGATGCTGATGAAAAAGCATAAAATACTCTCACTACAACCCTTTTTGATCAGATTTATCTAAAGGTAATGAGTTTTACATATTTCAAGTCAATGTGGGATAAATTGGAGAATATTTATGAAGGATAGAGAAAAGTGAAGGAGGAAAAACTTCAAGTACTATACAACAGGTTTGATGATCTGAAGATGCACCCTGATGAGAATTCAGACACCTTTTTCAATCGAATTACTGAAGTTGTAGGAGAAATCTGAGGTCTGGGTGAAGAAATCAAAGACGTTGAAATAGTGAAGAAAATGTTGAGAATACTTCCACCCCTTTACAATAAAAAGGTGTCAGCCCTTGAGGAAAGAGATCTCTCCAAACTCTCATTGGATGGTCTTTTGAGAAATATATCAGCTTATGAAATGAGAATCAAACCAGAAGAAGCTACGACTCATGTGAGCAAGGAAATTGAATTCAAATCCATAGAAAAACTAAAATTTTCATGAGATAGCGGTAATGAAGATGATAAGGAAAACGAAACTCTTTCTATCATTATAAATAAACTCAAGAAGGGAACAGTGAAATTTTAAGGCAAGCTACCTTTGACTTGTTTTCACTATGGAAGAGTTGGGAACATTTCCTCTCAGTGTTTAAGAAAAATTGATGTTGAAGAGAGAGAAGTTGAAAACATGGATAAGCCTTGGAAAATATTCTTCAAAAATGGAAACTTCAAATTTGAAAATAAAGTATAGAAGAAGAGTTTTTTCTGTGTGGAGGAATATGTTGATAATGAATTCTATGAGGAAGAAGAACCAGAATTTAAGACTAGAAACCATGCCTCCATGATGGCTACCATTGAAAAGTCAGAACCATTGATAGATAAATCTATAGATAATCAGTTGATTACTAATTTCGATCCCAAGTTGAAACTTAAGGATGATTTTGGTAATATTGAGATTAAATGTAAGAGATAAAATAAGTGGAAAGCAATGGTGGAGGAATCATTAGAATATATTGATCAGCTAGAAGCAGAAATTGAACAACTAGAATAACTAGTGAAAGTACAATCATTAATCCTTGAAAACACTGATGATGTTGTGGAACTAAAACTTAGAATTAAATAACAAGCAAAGGTCATCAATGACCTTACCTCGAGACTAGAGGAGACTTCCAAGACCATTTAGGGACTCGAATAAGAAGTTGTTATAATGAGGTAAACTCAAAATTGAATCAATTTCATAAGAAGCAAATAAGAAAATACAATTTGGAAGGTTCTCATATGTTAAGCTGCTAGAGAGAGAAAAATGTGGTTCTGATGGAGTTGAAAAGATATTGAGTGTTCAAAGACCTGCATGCATGGGAAATAGTGGAATTGGTTATGATACTAAAATTTAAAATACTATAAATAAAATGAGCCAGAATAAAGGCAAGATGAAAGTTGATCATTTGAAAAACCACCAGAAGTGTTGAAAAAAAACCCTTAAATCAAACTGAAATAAGAATTAAATATTATCCTCGAGTTTCCAGAAATGATAGGCATTCAAACTATTTTCCTGAGGAAGAATGCATGAGGATGAATATAAGTGAGAAGACATTTCCTTTCATGAAGTGTGAGTTTTGTGGCTATATGGGCCATACCATTTCATACTGCGAAGAGACAAGGATCTATATGAATGGGGAAGAGTTAATATTACAACAAAGGAGAACATATTCATATCCTAGTTCTTATAGAAGAAATAATTTCTATGGATATTGTTTTCACTGTTCTAATTTTGGCCATAAAGTTTTGTATTGCAGGCAGGTGTATGACAGGAGAAATTATTTCAATGCTCAGAGACGAGTCAATACTCATCAACTAGACAGTGTTGCTATTTCAAATAGGTTTTCTCCTCTGGAAAAAGAATTTGAATATGAAAAACCCATGTACACAAAAGAGAGAATTGAAAGACCATTAGTGTTCTGCGCTCAATCCAATATCTCATGGAAAGAAAAGAGGAAAATTGAAAAGTCCAATTTTGTAGAAGTATCCCTCAAAGCTAAAAAGAACAACAGCATCTAGATTCTTCATAGCGTATTTTCATCCCACATAATGGGTAATGCATAGTTATTAATTAATTTCAATAAAAGGGTTGATGGAACAGTTAGTTTCGATAATGATAGTGCTTTAAAGATAAAAGGCAGTAGAAGTACCGAGCTAGCTAATAAAGAGATGAAGAAAACTGAAGTCCTGTATATGGATGGTATGCGTCACAATATTTTTAGTGTGATTCAACTCTATGACTCAGGTCTTATTGTGACATTCAATCAGAATGGTTTTAATATAAGAGGAATGTTTGGGAATTCTCTCATGAAAGGTTGTAGAAAAGAAGGCAACTAATATCAGGTTGACAGCAAAGAGAACATTTTCTACCTAACAGTTAGAGAGGAAAAAACTTGTGGAATAAAATATTGGGTCACATCAATCAAAAAGACATGGAAAAGATGTATAATATGAATATAGTCATGGATATCCCTAATCTGAAGTGTGAACAAGATAAGACATGTGATGCTTGCATGTGAGGGAAACTAGTCTGGAGTTCCTACTGGCTGAAGAAGAAAATATCTTCAAATCTCCTTAACCTCATCCATAAAGATCATAAAATGGATTTTTCAGAATGAGAGGGTATGGATATGCCATCGGGGCCAGCCTTTTCTTGCACAGGAAGCCTATCCAGACCGCCATGCGAAGGTGGAGAGCTACTATCATGTTGCATATACTGGGGAGGGGTAGTTCCTTGTAGATAGTCTGGTTGAATTCTCTAAGACCTTTGGGTCATGTAATCTCCTAAGCCTATGGGCCATGAAATCTATGAGCCTATAGGCCTTGTAAGAGTTTCCCCTCATCCCTTGAAATGGGGTTTATCAAAAATCAATAAAAATGAAGGCATGTGTGATCATTATACACAAGAAGCGACAAGTGTTTGATTGCATGAAAACCTATCGATGAATTGCCGAGAATGATATAGGAATGAAGATCAAAGTCATACGGTCTAACAATGGAGGGGAATACACATACATTGAATTTGAAAATTACCTAGAGAAGCATGGGATACAACATGAGGTGGAATTTGTGAGAACTCCATAGAAATATGGAGTTTTGAGCACACGAATCGACAGGTAAACAACAAGGCCAAAACTATGTCGATTGAGAGTCATATTCCTCAACATTACTGTAAATAGGTAGTACAATATGCGATGTATATTCAAAATCAAACAGTTCTATATATGGTTGAAACAAAGACACCATATGAATTGTGACATGGAAGGAAGCCCTCTTTGAAATATTTTCATGTTTTCGAAAGCAAATGTTTTATCCGAAACAAATAAGGAAATAAAGGTAAGTTGGAGACAATGCGGATGAAGGAATATTTCTTGGATACTCAATAAATAACAAATCCTATAAGTATTTCAATAATCACTTTAGAAGAATTGTGGAAAGTAGTGATGTAAAGATCATTGAAGAGAAAAACCCAAATGCTTCAAGGAATTATTATGTTGATGTGATAGAAGATGATGAAGAATGTGAACATGTAACAAATTCTAATATATAGGTAGAGGAAGCTGTGAAAAAATATCAAGAGTAACATCATGATGTTGACTCTGAAAAAGAATAAGAAGAGGAAGTCATAGCTGGAGAGAATTTGGTTGAACCCCAAAGGAGAAATCGATGAGAATAGATTGATCAGTCCAACATTATTGGGGATTAGAATGCACCTACATAGACAAGGAGACTGAGGAATATACATTTTTATCAGTTTTGTAACCATCCTCATTTGAAGAGGCAGTAAAGGATGAGTCAAGGTTGAAAGAAATGAATGAAGAGTTAGATCAAATTAACAAAAATCAGACATGGGATCTTGTTAAAAGACCTGAAGATCATAATGTGATTGGTATGAAGTGTATTTTCAAGAACAAATTTGAAGAACATAGAAATTTTATCAGAAATAAGTCATGATTGGTTTGTAAATGATATTCACAAATCGAAGGCATTGATGTTGAGGATACATTTTCTCTCGTAGAGAGACTGGAGTCAATCAGACTATTTATTTCCATGGAAATCCAAAGAGGTTATAAAGTGTATCCAATGGATGTCAAGACAGAATTCTTAAATGGAGTATTTGAAGAAGAGTTATACATTAAACAACTCGTAGGTTTCTTTCTTGGAAATGATGAACTGGAGGTTTGAAAATTAAATAAATCTCTTTATGGACTGAAATAGGAACCACGGGCATGGTACTCTCGGTTGGACTCTTATCTGAGAAAGCTTGAGTTTAAAATAGGAGGATTGGATCACAATCTTTATGTGAATAACTCTCAACAAGATTAGTTCATGGTATTGGTATACGTGGATGATATTATTTTTGGTGGAAGCAGACATGGATCAGTGGATGAATTTTCCAATCACATGAAATCAGAATTTGAAATTTACATGATTGGTGAACTCACATACTTTTTAGGGTTGTAGGTTCTTCAGAAGAAGGATTACACTTTCATTTCACAAGAAAGGTATGCAAGAGAGCTGCTGAATAAATTCAATATTCATGATTCCAAACTAATGTCGACTCCGATTGTAGTTGGATCAAAGCTTGGAAATCATGAGGAAGGTACTTCTATGGATCCCACCATATACAAAAGAATAATTGGAATCCTACTATACCTGATGGTGACACGGTCAGATATTGTCTTTGCAACTTGCCTTGTGGCCTGATTTCATAGTAATCCGAAGGAAGAACATATGGAGGCAGTGAAAAGAATCATGAGATATATTCAAGGTACACATAATTATGATCTATACTTTGTTGTAGGAAGAGATAGTGAACTATCAGCATTTTCTGATGCTAACTGGGATAGAGATGTAGTGGACATAAAGTCTACCAGTGGTGGATCATTCTATATTGGGAAGAAATGTGTGCAATGGTTAAGTAAGAAATAGGAAATTACTTCACTTAGTACTGTTGAGGGTGAATATATATCTGCTACCAAGGCGTGTACTCAGTTACTTTGGATGAAGTAGCAACTGAGTGACATAGGTGATGAGGTGAAACAACCAATGGTGATTTACTGTGATAACAAGAACACAATTGATCTTAAAAAGAATATGGTTCAGCATTATCATATGAAACATATTGAGATCAGATATCACTTCATCAAGGAAAAATTTGAACAAGGTGTGATCAAAATGGACCATGTGGGAATTGATGAGAAATCGGTTGACATTATGACCAAGCCACTGTCAATGGTTGTGTTTGTGAAACATCGGTTAAACCTTAGTGTTCATCCACCTCCTAGTGCATAAGGAATTTATGAGATTCCCCTCTCCCTAGTTGTTTTAACTGTTTTTAATCTATTTGTAGAAATGGTGTAGGTTTATGGGGGAGATACGATTCAGGGGGAGCATGTTTTTTTAACTCTGCAAGTCAAGATTCAGTTCATTGGGTTTATTTACAATGGGGGAGAATGGATAAATTCAATGGAGAGTTTTCTATTTCTTTCTGGTTACAGAAAATATGGAGAATAGAAAAAGCCAGAAATGAAACTATGGGGGAGAAAAGAAAAGGATAAGAACTCAATTCATGTACTCTCTCTTGTTTTTTACACCAAGCACTGCTCACATAGACTTAGAGTGATGTCTGAGTTGTTTCTTGAAGGTTCATGTTTTGATTATGGCTGGCGCATCGGTGAATTTATCTGGAGATTGTGAAAAAACTCAAAGTGGGAGATTATTGGAACCAAGGATTCTTATTGCTAATAATGGAGGTTGGTTTTTGTTTTTTGTCAATTTTTGCATGGATGACTAGGGATTTTTCAAATAATAGATTCAAACATTTGAGGATAAAAGCAGTATTTAAGGTGGTGTAGTTTCCCAATGTTTTCCAAATTTTTGGGCCTCATAAATCGGGAGTTTGGGAATGGTTCACAACAACATTATGTGGTGAAGGTGTGAGGTACGTGGTGAAGGTTTTTAGTACGCGGTGAAGGCGCACTGTATGCGGTGAAGGCATGTGGTATGTGGTGAAGGAATGCAGTATGCGCTGAAGGTGTGCAGTATGCAGAACAGTGCACAGAACTAAAAATAGTTCACAGCGACGATATGCGGTGAAGGTGTTCCATGTGCGAAATGCTACTGAAAATGGTTCACAATGATGATACGCAGTGAATAGATACATTACACGGACCAACAGACATATGGTACACAGAAGGTTAACGGTGCGTGATAAAGTTTCACAGTTCAAAGGATTTCAGTATGCGGTGGAGGATAATAATAAACATATGGAGTTCAGTTTATAGTGAAGATTTTCCCACATTGAAAATTTGGGTAAAGCAGATTACCAAAATTTGTGGAGTTATGTGACTATTTAAGGAGCAGTAATACCCTTTATTAAAGGAAAATATTGGAGATTAAAATTTCAGGAAGAAATTTGGTGAAGTCTAAAGTGGTACGCAGAGGAGAATACAGTATGATGAAAGAATCATCGGTGTAAGGAAAAAAGTTTGTTGAAGAGAGCGCAGTTCGTACAGGAAGCTCTCACAGTATGCGGTCGAGCAAGGCATTACGTAGAGCAGGACGGTACGCAAAGGAGTGGAGTAGTACGTGGAGTAGGGAAATATGTGGAGATGGAAAGTTCATGGAGGATTTGGATGGTATGTGGAAACAGCTAGATGGTACGCGGAAACAACAGTGGTACGCAAAAACAACAGCAGTACGTGGAAACAACAGTAGTACGCAGAACACCCAAGGAAGCCTGAAAATTGTCCAAATCAGTTTGAGAAATTAATTTCCATAACATATCAGTGTATGGGAAAATAAATTACATCTTTAGGTGATTAAGGTACTTCAATAGATCATCCATTTATAGTTGAGGATGCATGATATAATGTTAAACCATTGAAGTGACCTTCAACTCGTTAAACTGAGTGAAGATTCTTCTAATGCAGTGAGCAAGGGGGAATCAGCGGAAGTGATCTGAGGGACGTAGTGTGTTATCCCTAAAACCTTGTAAAGGCAGTGTGTATGGTATAGAGTGGTTATGATAAACTCTTGTAATCCACAACTTGTGAAGATTGGTGGTTTTTGGTATGACTGACACATTGTCTGCGTATTCTCCTTGGATGTATCCCTTAGTGGTGAACCAAGTAAAATTTATGTGCCATTTCTTTGCATGTGATTTTTTATTTTCTGCACTTCCTCTTCAGATAGGTTTAACAGGTTCCTACCAATGTGGGAATAAGATCCATCAGTTTAAAAAAAAAAGTTGACACCCTGATTCACCCCTCCCCTCTTAGGGTGTTTCAGGGTCCTTCAGTCTCTATTATCAAATATTTTAGCAACTGTCGGTCTCCTTTCAAAAAACAATGCCTCTTATCAAACACCTCTTATGGAACGCCTGTTCTCAAACACCTCTTTGAGGACACCTCTTGTCAATCACCTTTTAATTACAAATTTACTCACATGCAAGCGAGGGGCTATAAGGGTATGAAATACATAACTTTTTTTAATAGTACATATAGGTCCTTATATACTTAGTGAGAGATGACCTGTGGATCATCAATGCGGAAAATAAAATGAAATTATTACAAATTATATAACCACATACACAAAAAAGACATGCAATTTCAATTATACATTGGCTGTTCATGTCAAGATCAGTCATCACACAATATTCTTAACATGTTTTTTAGTATACTTATTATGTTATATATATTATATAACTTTACCTATTACTATATGAAATACATATTAAATATCTACACCTATTTTCCAAAAATTTAAATTTTCAATTTGTATGTATATATATATTTAATAATAAAATTTAATAAATTTAATTAAAACTAATATAATTTACACTTACATAATAACCATTAAAATACTGAACACTTATGTTATTTTCAATTTTATAAAATTGCATATATATATATATAATATTTTTTTGTCATTATACTACTTTCCAAAATATAAGTAAATATATTTTATACTTTATTACTTGAAAGAATAATTATTTATAGTTAATATAATTTAAATTTATTGATTAAAATTATTATTAGTAGTAAATAAAAGTAATATAATTTATACTTACATGAAAACCATTAAAATAATATAAACTTATGTTATTTTCAATTTAACAAAATTAAATATATATAAAAATATCATTTTTATACTTTCCAATATTTAATTAATTAATTATAATTTATACTTTTTTACTTAAAATAATAATTATTTACACTTAATATAATTTAAAATTATTATTTATAGAAAACGTTTTTTATACCATTAACAAAAAAAATCTATATATTTTTTAATAAATTTAAATAAGATACTTAATATACCTAATATATTTTTAATAAATTATATATCTAGTGTGTAGAATATTATAATTTATATTTATATTACTTTAAATATAACATATTTTATATAGATATAAATATATTCAACTCTCTATTTAAATTAAAAATATATATATTTCTAAAAATAATTTCATTTCCCTAATGTATAGAATATTATAATGTAAGTTAATATTACTTTAAAAATAACATATTTTATATACATATAAATATATTCAACTCACCATTTAAATTAAAAATATATACATTTTTTAAAACAATTTTATTTACCTAAATGTAAATTACATTTTAGACACACCATATTTAAATTTCCTAAACATCAATGTGAATTATATCATACAACAAACAATAACTCATTCAAAAATTAAATTATACAAAATAAACTAATTTATACATTCATACATGCATCAATGCATATTAAATAAGTAAACTATACAAAAAACACTAATTTTTACACATCACTTATTAAATAAATAAACCATACAAACAAAATAAATAAACACAATTAAAATTTTAAATAGAAATTTTACCTTTTTAAAAGTAGAAATATATATGTTGAGAAAGAAATTTTGCAGGGCTTCACAACAGAATTCATAGGAGATCAATGAGATTTGAAGGGGATCCTTCTATAGAAATCAGTTGGGAAGATGCGTGAACCCCGTTCACGCATACTTGATGTAGTTTGTGAATGGTATGTGAACTTGGTTCACCTATCTTCCTCAGATCGGAAAAGTGTGAACGGGGTTCACGCTTCTCTGGAGGTAGAGAGAGATGTGTGAACCTCATTCACACATCTTCCTTAGATTGAAAAGGTATGAATGGGTTTTACGCATCTTGGGTCCCCTTTTTTAAAAAACCAGGGACCCTATCCCCTTAAAAAATCAAAAACCCATTAAAAAATCCTAAAAGTGGTGATCATAAAATGAAATCTTTAATTTTTTTTAACCATGTCTAGTTAAAACTATTTTTCAATTGTGAGTAGTGGAGACCCATGGACCCCTAATTTATGAGTTCTGATATTCATTGTATCATGTTCAAATTTTTCTAAAAATACATCTCTTGAATGAAACTGGTCATTTTGTTTTAGAATGAAATATCTCTTCTAATTATGTTTTGATTTACTGTTTATCCTATGAAAATAAATTTGTTCTTTCCACTATTTAAATTTATTAATAAAGGTCTTGTTTATAAGCGTAGTGTTTTCAATTAGGTTTAATTGTTTGAAGGTATTTGAGCAATTAAGTCATTTCCATATAAGAAACAATACTCATACTAAGTTACTGATATGATTTTCAAGTAGTATTTGGTGATCACTTTAAGGTCTTTGGGTGTAAGTTGAATGATTCAAATAGGATAAATATTTATTGATAATAAATAAGCATGTGTCCAACAGTCAAAATTAGTTCATAGTTGTTTGCCTAAATCTATAAACTCACTTCCTTTCATCTAAACTACTATTTTTTTCAAATTTCACTCACTATAGTCTATTTAATTACTTTTCTTTTTTTATTCATTCTTTCATAAATTCAGAAAGCCCCCATTCCTCTTCCCTTATTCAAAAACAAAAAAAACAATAAAAATTGAAAACTTTTGCTTAGTTTTCATCCTCCACATGTGACAAAATTAGGGATTTCTATAGTGCATTCCTAGGGGATTTAATTTTGAACATAGATTCACAATAAATATCTATGTCTTTAAACTCCACCAAAAAAAATTATTCAAATTATGAATCTTGTTTTCATCTTCATCCTTAAATGGAAGTTCTTTATTTTTAAATAATAATGCTAAAATCCTTATAAATGGATAATAAGTCAAGATTATCATAACCAAGATGCTAATTTTTCATAACTTTCATGTTATATATTTTAAAATACATATAATGATTATTTGGTAGCATATGCATCAAATATATATCTTGAAAAAGAAATTTTTTAAATTCACCTACTCTCTGAGAAATAGTAGTCAGAATAAACTTATTTAAAACTTTATGATCATGTATTAAAGTTTTTAACAACTTATTATAAATAACTATAGTTATAAAGAGAAATCAAATTATTTATTGAGATTTAATCTCTCCATTATCACCAATATTTTTATTAAAAAGAAACATGGTTTCATAAGGAAGATGTAATACCTCGTTCACTAATACAATGGAAAACAGAAAATCTTTCCCATTCACCATTGATTTAAATATATCTTGTGTACTATTTAACTCAAAAGAAACATTCTCATAAAATTCTTCTATATCTTTCTCATAAACAAGTTTAGTCTTATTACTGTCAAAAACATACTCCCATTTTTTAAATTTCAAGGCTTTCTTCAACAAAAAAGAACTATATGATTCAACCATGAAAATTACATATCCTTACCAGTTATTATATTTATCTCAAAATATAATTTCTTTTTTTTATGAAGAGTATTGAGAAAATAATTCAAATCTATTTGACTTTCATATAACACTTGGAAGGTTTAAATGATGAAACAACCAAGAGTTTAAGGTTTTTAATTGAGGAGAGTAAAGGTTTAGGTTTTAAGGGATTTCAAATGATATAAATTATGCAAAGGATATTGAACAAGATAAAAAAATAAATAAATAGATTAATTTTAAATTAAATAGATAAAATAATCTCACTTTCATATTCATAAAAATAAATAAATCTTATATACATGACACAATAACGTCGGAAGTTACATAATATTCAATTTTAATTTTCTGAAGGATATTTCATATTAAAATAAATATTTTGTAAGATTAAAATTAAATTTTAACTATCCATTTAATTCAAAACTAAAATAACAAGAATTATATAAATTCAAAAAACTTAACCACAAAAACATTTAAAAAAAATTAAAAATTTTCAAAAAAAAATAAGAATAGAATAAATTAACTTAAAATCAAATATAAATGAATCAATTTTAACAAAATAAAAATGATCAAAACCAATATGCTTTATGAATATATAAACCAATTTATTTTTAGTATCATTAAATAAAATATAAATATCACATTTTTAGAATGATATCTCAAGAAATGATGCATGATGTCTATATACTTGATTTTAGAATATCTTACTTTTTTTGTTGAAATATTGATGGCACTGGTGTTATCACATTTTATTAGAACATGTTAAAACTTAAAACCAAAATTTATCAAAGTGTGTTTCAACCCCAACATTTGAGAAAAAACTCTAAGATGCATCATACTCTCCTTAAACTATTGAAAGTGAAATAGAATTTTGTTTCTTCCTAAACTAAGAAAGTAAAGATCTATTAAATAAATTACAAGTCTCAGGGATACTCTTCTTATCCAATCTACAACTACTAAAATCAATATCAGATTATGATATCAAATTGAAATCATAATTTTTAGGGAAAAAAACTATGATTAATATTTTATTTTGAATACCTTAAAATCCTTTTTGAAACATTCAAATGAGATTATTTTGAATTTGATATAAATATAGCACAAAGGCACATAGAAAAAATGATGGTTATCCTAATAGAAGTATGATATAATAAACTCATAATCATCCAACTATACAACTTATTGTCAACTAATTTCTTAGCTTCATCCAAATAAGGCTTAATAGTAGAACTTATAAAAGTAGCATATGGTGTATTAATTTCAAGTACAAACTTCTTTAAAATATCCTTTGTGTATTTTATTTGATTTATAATAGAATAAAAATCACTTTGATAAATACAAAAACCAATAAATAAATTCAACTCACCAATCATGCTTAATTCAAACTCCTTCTACATGAGTTTAAAAAAATAATTTCACAATATCTACTTAGTTGAACAAAAAATCACATCATAAACATAAATATTAATAGGAAAAATATATATTAAAAAATCCTAAAAAAATTAGGGTCTTCCTTCCCCATTATAAAATCATTTTAAAAAGGAAACGAACTAATTTTTCATATCAAAATTTAGATGATTGTTTAAACCCAAAAAAGTTTTTATTAATATTAAAAGTAAAACTCAAGAAAAATATTTTCAAATCTATGAGGTTGTTCATAAAAACTTCCTCCAAAATAAAACCATTTAGAAAATAATATTCAACATTCATCTATAAAAACTTGATATTGATATAATATGCATAAGCAAGGAGAATCCTAATGGACTTTAACCTAACAATAAGTACAAAGTTATTCTCATAATTTATCATTTCCTATTTATTATAACCTTTATCCACCAACCCATACTTATTCCAAGTGATCAAACCCTAATTATCATGATTATTTATAAAAATCCACTTAGTATCTATAATGGGATATTTTGTGGGTCTCTCTAATTTCTCTAACACTTTGTTTCTTTCAAATTGATTCATCTCTTCTTGTATAGATTAAACCCAATTACAATCACATAAAAATACTTTTATGGTGTTAGGTTATAACTAATAAATAAATCTTGAGAACTCAAATATATTTATAGAACTAATCATAGTCTTAACTATTGGGTTTAGAACTACCGTGACCATACTTCAAGTGTGGAATAAAGTCCTGAAATTCCAAAAAAAATGAACTCATGAAATGAATCACTGAAAATATGAATAAAATTCACCCCAACCACTGCATTGGAATTATCCATACTCAAAACACTCACAAAACTCAAAACAAACTCACAAGAAAAACAAAATAACTAAAATAAATACAATAATAAATTATGTGGTTCAAATTTCGTCCTACTCCATAGGTGAAAATAATTTCTTTCTTTATACTAAAAGAATAATAAGATATTACATTTTATATTTAAATTACAAATAACCCCATAAAAACTTTTTATAGTGATTCTTAGAGAGACAATTTGGTTCCAAACCCGTCAAAGTTATCTAGGAGTCCGCTATTGATCACGGTCGCCTCTGGTTACCCGTTGATTGAACTTCCTCAACTATTATTTTTTAGTGAGATATGTAAGTTAATCTCACATGGATTTTTTATTATTCTTACATAGACTTTGAAAAATTACAAAAAACCTTACATGTGACCATAAAAATTATTCTTACATAAGATAGATATCACACACTTCCATAATCTAAACATGATCACTTACACCTGGTTCTGAAACATGACCTTTTGGACTAGTCTTCCTTCAACATCATTCCACTTCCAAAAGCCTTCCCAAGTATAAGTCCAAAGTTTTTAACTTTCTTTTATGAAATCAAAGAATCATAACATGAAATAAGTCTTTAAAAATCCTAACAATATCCCTCTTGAAGACTAGTTTTAAGGATTCAATTCAACCACCAACACTTAGCCAAAAACAAAACCAATCATCCTCCACAACAATAGTTAGTGTCTCGATTTCAACCTTTCAATCACTTAAGTCCCACTAAGGAAAATCCTACCTTTTAATTTCCCATACTGAGGCCTTGGTCAACATGACAACTAGATTTTGATTTTCTTTGATCTTTTATAGTTCCATAACCTTGTCTTATAATAGATTCTAGATGAAATAGCAATTGAGATCAATGCACTTAATCCAATAATTCAACATCAGTTCTTTTCTAGATGAATCGCACTCTAACTACCTTAAAAAATAACCCAATTTCCTAAATACTTTTTAGTTATTCCAATAATCACTTTAGATAGTCTAATTCCTTTCTTAATTTTATGATGGCCATGTACTCCACTTCATTAGTTGAAAGGGAAACTATCAATTTTAATCTTGACATACAACTTATGGTTGTCCCTCTGAAAGTGAATTGAAAATATATTGTACACTTTCTGGAATCTATATAACCTTTAAAGTTCACATCAACATATCCCAATAATGAATCATTTATTCCAAAATATAAGAATATATCTTTAGAACATTTGAGATATAGGAAAATCTACTTCATAGTGCTCCTTTCCTATATTTTACATAAACCAGTTGACAACTCCCATTGTATGAGTAATGTACAACCACATAAAAACAATATCATACATAAAACTTATAACTATTTAAGTATATGGAACTCTCACCATGTATGCTACATCATATTCCATTTTAGTTTCTTTCACTTTGGATATCATGAAGTGTTTGACCAATGGAGTGTGGTCGTCAGCTTACATCTGAGCACTCTAAATATTTCAATAATATTTTAGATTTATTTCTTCTGATATATAAACAAATTTATGGTCTTATGGTCCCTCTTTATCTGTACCCCCAAAATTTAATTAACTTTGGAAATATCTTTCATCGCAAACCTTTTGAGAAAAACAGTTTTTAAAATCCTTAATCTGATCTATGTCTGAACCTTCTAGGATCATATCATCTATATAAAAGAGAATAATGACATAAATTCCATCATATAACACATTCTGTTAATAGAAATGATCATCGTTAATCTAAAAAAACCTATTCTCATCCATAAGGGAATTGAACTTCTAGTTCTACTACCTTGGTGCTTACTTAAAACCACATAAGCTCCTTTTCATCTTACAGACCAATACTTCATCCCATTTATCAATGAAACCCTATAGATGCATCATGAAAATATCCTCCTCAAAATCACCATGAAGAAATTATTTTTTTACATCTAACTGTTCAAGATGTAATTATTCTAAATCTACTAGACATGACATTGTCTGAGTATTTTTATGTTAATAACATGAGAAAATATTTTAAAGCAATTTATACCTTTCTTATACTAAAACCTTTTAACAACTAACTTAGTCATTTGCTATTTTCTGCTTCCTCCTTTAACCGGTATACCCATTTTTTCAGAATCGTTTTATTTCCTTTTGGTAATTCTATTAGATCTAATGTTATTTTTTCATTCAAAAAATCCATTTATTCTTTCATATATAACTCCTGATTTCTGAAATCACTAAAACTTTATACTTATTATAGGATCTTAGGTTATCCACCATTCATAAGAAGAAAGAAATTTATATTAGTTTCAAACCTCTGAATTGGTCATATAATCTCGATAGACCTTCATAACTCAATATGAAACCCTTATTTTTTTGAAACCACCACTTCCAGAACTTTACCTTAAAAATATCTACCCTGAGCCTCCACACTTCCAAAGATTTATGGTACTTACGACCTCATTTTATCTTTCATAATTTCTATGCTTTCTAAAAAATTTGGAACATTCATATTTCCATTCAGATCAACCTAAACATGATCTATTTATTATTTGTTCTGAATTATGTATTCCATAAAGTTCTATTCATTCTGTAATACCTTCTCATCGAAGAGAACAGTTTGAATTCTAATGAGATTTCATTTTCCATTATTCCAAAGCTGAAACCCAAATTTTTCATCACCATACCCAATAAATAAATATTCTTGAGGCTTTGCTTCAAAATTGACCCTATCGTGGGCATCAACGTGGATATATACAAGACTTCTGAAAACCTTCTGATGAGATAGACCAATAGTTATTTTGGACTAAATTTGTTTCAAAATTTCCCACCCCATAGGTGTAGAAGGAGTTTTGGTAATGATATAGGTAGAAAAATTGATAGATTCATCCCAAAACTCTATTGGTAACCCTATATACAACCTCATTCTTAGGGATTTCATATTTGGAATCTAGTTTATCCACTCTACTACACTATTTTTTCTAGTTTTCTAGGTATAGTATTCTGAAACCAGATTTTTTTTCTCCAGCAAAACCTCTATAATTCCCTATTACTATACTCACCTCTATTATCTAACCTCAATCACTTAAGATTACTTATGGCCTCTTTATCCAAACACTCTTAAGACCATGTATTTTTTATTAAGGATATAAAATCATAATTTCATTGTTAAATTATCGATGAAGGTAATATTGTACAATAATCCTCCCTAAGAAATGATTGGAGCAGGCCCTCATACATCCATATGCATAAGCTCTAATTTTTGAGACTTAGGTGTCCTATTATTGACAAATGACTCATTTATCTACTTTTTTGGAATATAACTCACATGTTATGAAATTCAGGAAATCAATATTTAATATCCATTAAGTTGCTAAAACTCACATGTTGTTCTCACTCATGTGCCTAAGATGACAATGCCGCAAATCTAAAATTTTAGGAGTTATTATTTCAAAAATTGCTACTCAATCTAATATTTCTATCAGATACAATATTCCAACTTTAAAACCTCTATCCACCAACATGGATCCTTAAGTTATCCACCACGCTTCATCTGAAAATGTTGTAAAAAATCCTTCTTCATCCAGTTATCCAACAGAAATTAAATTCTTCTATAAATAATCTATGTTCCAAACTCCATGAAGCTCCAAAAATTATTTATTTGAAATGGTGATTTTTACATCACTTTTCCCTAAAATTTTAAGAGATTCATCATCCAAAATAATTGTATCTTATAGAAACATAGTTCTCCATTATTTCCCTCTTAGATATAGAATGAAAAAGTGATCTAAAATCAATAATACTTGATTCCAATAGATTGTTTATAATGGGTAGTAAACTATTTTCTCCCACATCTATGGTATTTTTGGAACTTTTAGAAGTGTTTCTTTCATAATTAACCCCATGATCCCTGTAATACTTCTTGATATGTACCTTCTTCCCACAATTCCAACATATAGCTCTAGGTCTGTTCAATTTACTTCAAACTCTATCCCTCTTATCTTATTCTTTCTTTTTATCTTTCCATTAAATGGGATATCCTCTTCCTTCCACGTTTAATGTGATTATGATAGGTTCTTGGAATTACCTCCACCCAATTTTGTCATTCAGAATGAGATCAAAAATATCCTCAAACACAAGATTAGACTTACCAATATAATTATTGACAGTGGTAACCATCACATACCAAGATTTTGGGATTGATGATCATGGAATTAGATCTCACACTAGATCCATAAAATTTACTCCTACAGATTCCAACTAACTTCGAATAATGTTCAATTTGTTGACATGATTAACTATTGGCCTTCCTTCCAATATTATCATGTAGAATGATCACCTTTTTGTAGTTTCCCACACCAAATACCACTTAAAAGGTTCCTTGAGATGGTGGCCACAAGACCTCAAGCACATCTCCCCAAACGCCAGAGGTTTCCCACTAGAAGCAAGAGCCTTGGGGGTGTTTGTAGGGAGACTATGCCCTCATTGATCATAGTGGATCACAACAATATAGGTATATTTAACAAGTGATAAATTACATAAGTAGGAATTATATTACTGGACTAGTAACCCACCTAGCGGAATCATTAACAAGAGACAGATAGCAGCAGAAACTAAATACATAATCATGCAAGATAAATAATACAATAAGCAGAAGCTGAATAATTAGAAGATATAATATGATGATCATGGTACTATAACTATAAAGAAATTATCATTAAATGGGAAGGGGATAAAATCATGTACAACATTATAACAAAAATATACCAAAGGGAAAAAAACTTCTACAAGTGGAATCTTAAGCATATGCTCATTCCTCTACTTCCAACTACATCCTAGTAATGTAAGTATATCAAGCATTGGAAGTTGGATACTTCCCTTTATCTACCCCTGCAACCATAAAGTCTACTTGGGTACCAAAGGCGCCCAAGTAGGGTGTAAGATAAAATATTAGTAGTCTGACACCCACAGTGTCTAGGTCATTCCATTTCATGCAATATAATATAAGTAGTGTGCCTTAATAATTTAAATGAAAAACAGAAATAAATAACTAAATGCACCAAACTGTGTTCAAGTTGGGCACCCATCTAATTCGCATTCTTTAGCCTAAGTAGGTGAGTCTAAACCAAAGGATCCTACAATGGTAAAATGGGTGAGATAATATGAGAGAAGTTGTATTTTCCTCGAGCTTGTGATTGGTCTTGGAGGACATGTCCCTATGTTTCAAAATCTAAAGAATCAATTCTATTTTAAAATAATTTAATTCCTTTTTTAATTAAATTTAAAAAGCACTTTATAAAGTATAGTGAGACACCCTAATCCCGTCCATGTAAAGCTGAAGATACTTCTAGGTATCACTTGAGGGGCCATCATATGACCAATGCCAAATAGTTTTTCCATGGTGACCTAAGGATGAAGTTCCACGTATCACTCCAAGCATGGTGTGAAAATTCTAGTGCTAACAAACCTATAAGTTTGTACCTAGTATCACATGTAGGTTCCTAAATCTATCTCATGGAATGGATCAACCAATCATGAAATCAATCCCATTCAATGGGTATCCCATAGGGAACTAGTGTCACTCATCTAGAGGTAAAATAGATAACACACAGTGAGCCCATCTCAGTCATAGTTGATATTTACCTCGGCATGTTTAAAAATCATTAACAAAATCCAAATGAGTAATGAGATTCCATCAAAGGGGTCCTTAAATCATAACACCTTATATCACCCTCGGCACTAAGGTGAATCATTCAGACAAGCATCACATATAAATAACATGTTTAATTGAAATTTTATTCCATTTAATTCAAGAAACTTGATCCCATTAGGCATATTGCTCAAGTCATGTCATTGGGAAAAACCATTTAATCCATAAGTAAAAAATATTAAGCACTTTACCAATTCAATTAGCTCAACCATTCATGAGTGGAATGGGTTTTGAAGGCCCATTACTAGGTTCATCACGCTGAACAAATAATTTATAAACAAGGTATTGATCACAAGGAAATACCCCTTAAGGGGTATTAGAAAATCTCAAAGAAGGGGGGGAAAGGGTTCTAAGGTGGAGCACCCCCTTAAATTGGCATAAACTCATGGTGATCAACCCAAGGGGTTGATTCACCTCTTACTTGAGTTACAATTAGCACGGTAAATCTTTTGATTAAAATTAATTAAACACTTAGAGGAAAAACCAAAAGGGTACAGCTCACGGCATGATGGTGAATTTTATGGAAAGCTATGAAATGTGGGAAAAGAGAATATACCACCTATATTAGCCTCATAGATCTTCCATTGTCCAATATCAACCTTTGATTTGATCTGGGTTGTAAGAAAATTACGAAACCATCAAATGACCTAAAAATGGGGTAAATCAGCTTGCACCCAAATAGGGAAATAGATGAAAAGAATTACTTGAAATAGATTGGTGAGGATTAAAGATCTCACCTCTAGATTTTAGTTGAATTTGAAGTTGAGAGAAATGGATGATGAATGGATTTGGTTTCTTGATCCCTAGTTTGAGAGGGAGGAAAGCTCATACGTGAGAAGAGGGATTTGAGCCACTAGAGGAAAGAAGAAGGAGAAAAAGAATTAGGTTTAATTCATTTAAGAGGTTTGAAATAGTGATTTCACCCATATTTATAACTGCACAAGGTTTGGCTGCACGGTTGGCCAAACTATGCACCAACCATGTGCCAGTTGCTACTTGAATGGGGAACATCGCACAGTTACACACATGATTTATCTAACCGTATGCAAACCATGAGAATCCACTCTATTAAAATTTGCAGATGGACCACATGGTTGTACACCCTGGGTCGCACAGTTTCAGACAAACTGTACGGTCCCTAGGTACCCACTGTCTGCAACCGCACGGTTTAGGGAAACTGTGCGGGTTGGGCGTCATGGTTTCTCCTAACAATGCGTACGAGTCTTTCCTTCGCATTTTGGGGCTCTAGGCTCTAAACGATCCCCAAACACACACAAGACCTCTTTTAACCTTTTAAGAATCATAAAAAATTTCATTTTAAGGAATTTAAACAAAAATAATAATGGTATGTACCTTTGTGAAAAATCAGGATGTTACAACCTCCATTTTTAAGACAATTCATCCCTAAGTTACACTTATGAGGGTAGTATATTGTCATATGAGAATATATTCATACATTGTGCATGTACATTGGATTCCCACTCCCAAGATGCATATTGTACATGGATGTGCTGCAATAGCACCTGAACCAGAGTAATTGACCTTCCTCGAAGAGCCTTCGTGCTCCGATCAATGATAGGTATCAGATGCTCCTCGAAGGAGGCATCCACTTTTAGCTCAATATCATTTGGTTCAAAAGAATGAGATGGGTTAAAGTGATACTATTGAAGATGATATATGTGGAATACATCATGCATGGAATTGTACCTCTGAGGTAACATCAACCGATATACTACTAGCCCAAATCTCTCCACTATCTCGAAAATCCCAACATACTATCTCTAGATTCGTCTATGACCCAATCTAGTGATACATGCCGAAATAATCGATGTCCCGCCTCAAACTCTATAGGTATGCGGTGGTGATCGGTATATGACTTCTACCTAGACTAATTTGTATCCATATGATTCTAAATCATCTAGACTTTCTATAAAGTATCCTAAATGAGACGAGGACCTATTAGATCTATCTCACCTCCCTCAAGCCAGCACAGAGGTGAATGGAATGGTCTACCATATAGGGCCTCATATCGGTCCATCTGAATCATTTCCTAAAAAATATTATTACAGGAAAACTCAACCAGAGAAATATGATTCTCCTAGGAACCTTTGAAATCAAGGATACAAGCCTTGAGAATATCCTATAACACTTGAATCATCCTCTAGGATTACCCGTTGGTCTAAGGATGATATTTTGTACTCAAAATCACCTATGAACCCAATTCCTTTTACAACCCCTTCCAGAACCATGAATTAATATGGGCATCTCGGTCTAAAATGATAGAACGTGTCACTCCATGGAGTTTCACTATCTCCCAAATATACAACCTTCCTAGATCATAAACAGAGAAGGTATACCAAATAGGTAGTAAGTACATGACCTTGGTAAACCTATCAATGATAACCCATATTGTGTCGTTGCATCAAGGGGGTCTTGGAAATCCTATCACGAAATTCATAGTGACATTGTTCCATTTCCACTTAGAAATAGAGAGAGGTTGTAGAAGTCCAGCAGGTCACTGGTGCTCTGCCTTAACCTATTGATAGGTGGAGAAATGAGTGATAAAGCCTAATATCTATCTCTTCATACCTAGCCACTAGTACTAATGATGCATGTCTCAGTACATCTTGGTAAGATCAGAATGAACTACCCATACAGAGTCTTGTGATTCCCTCAACAACTCTTCGCGTATATCTGAAGGCACCCATACACGTACATGGAAGAGTAGGGTTTCAGTCTCATCAACAACCCAACCGGGAGGTGGGTTCTCACCTGTGACGCTCTCTCTCAAAATGAGGCCCTTAGAATCATACAGTTGTCTCATTCTAACCCACTCCAAAAGAGATGATGTCACTATTAGAGATGATATAACCAGATTCTTATGTTGTTCCTAAACCTATAGATTCATCTCAAAGAACAAAGCCATAAATTTCCACTCATTGGTGGCCTCCTTGATGGATTGTATCTAAGTCTTCTGGCTTAAGCTATCAACTACATTATTTCCCTTTCCAGGTGTGTAAACAATCTCAAAATCAAACAACTGCAAATATTCCAACCACTTGCACTACCTCATATTCAAGTCTCACTAAGTGGAGATGTATTTGAGACTTTTATTATCTATATAGACAAAAAACTACTCACCCAACAAGTATTGTCTCAAATAATGTAGATCATGAACCACAGCTTCTAGCTTGAGGTCGTGCATAGGGTAATTCCGCTCGTGAGGCCTCAGTTGGAAAGACCCATAAGCCAAAAATAGATTAAATTTCATTAGCATTTCACCCAACCTAATTACTTAAGCATCACAATAAATAGTATAACTTATGCCCATCTCAGGTAGAATTATGATCAGTGATGACATTATTTTTCCCTTTAACTCCTGAAAAGTTGTCTCACAAGATTCAGTCCATTCAAATTTCACACCCTTCTTGGTCAAGAATATGAGTGGTGTTTCCAACCATGAGAAGCCCTAGATTAATCTGCTGTAATAACCATACATCCCTAAGAATATTCATATATAAAAAAAATTCTTAAGCTGCTCCTAGGAAACCACAATACTCACCTTCTATGGGTTAACTGATACACCTACTTCGGATATGATATAACCAAAGAAGTGAACCTTACTTATCCAAAAGTGTAATTTATTGAGCTTCACATATATCTGGTTCTCTCTTAGTGTGCTTAGCATGATCTCAATATTATTGGCATGGTCGTGTCTATTTTGAGAGTACACTAAGATGTCGTATATGAAGACTTCCACAAAGGAATCATGATATGAGTGGAAAACTCGATTCATCATATCCATGAAGACTTTTGAAGTGTTCATCGGACTGAATGGAATAACCAAATACTTGTACAAGTTATACCTTCTCTAAAAAAATTTATGTGGTATGTCTAATGGTATCACATACACCTGATGGTAGCCCGACCTCAAATTGATCTTGGAGAAAACAGGTGCTCATAAGAGATTATCGAAGAGTTTGTCTATCTGAGGAAGTGGATACCTATTCTTTATTGTAAGATGGCTCAATCGGCAGTAATCCATGAACAATCTAATGGTATTATCCACCTCCTTCGTGAAAATCACTGGTGAACCCCATGATGATGTGTTAGGTCTAATAAAACCCTTATCCTCTAAGTCTTCAAGATACTTCTTGAGTTCCTAGAGCTCTGTTGGTTCTATCCTATACATAGGAATGAACACTAATGTTTCATCTGGCAAAAGATCAATAGTGAACTTGATCTCTCTCTCAGGAGGTAAGCCAGAGAAATCATCAGGGAAGATATCCCTGAAATGATCCACAATAGGAGGGAATTCCATGAGCTACATTCCCTGATCACTCATAAAGAGACTATCCATCTAGGTCGTTACTTCACCTAGCCCAATATGCTTAAGTCCATCTCAACTGGTTTGGAGATCCCATTCACCCTTATGAATGTACATATTTCCCTCAAGTGATGTAAATGACACTCAGCAGCGATAACAATCCTCCTGGTCTCAATAAGTCACAAGCCAATCCATACTGAGAATGAAATAAAACTCAGTTATCTTGAGGATGAAGAAACTCCATAGAAAATAGAACCCACCTATTTCAAGGGGGAACTCCTTACATTGGTATATACCCTTGGCTCAAACTCCTAATGGCATGTCAAGGGTTATAACACCACTAGATTACTCTATCACTAAGCCCATACTTCCCATAGTCATAGCATATATAAATGAGTGTGATTCACCTATATCGAATAAGGAAGATACAAAAGTAAAGGATACTAGAATAGTGCCTCTAACTATAGATGGCCCTAGACTATACTCTTCTAGCATAGGCTGAACAGCATAGATATGGAATGAACTATGGCCCTGAATAGCTGGAGCAAATCCACTCTACTGATTATGAATGTGTTGGTTCTGAGCACAGAGGAAGCATGCATTGGAGGGTGATATATTAAAATTTATTTTAATAATCATTGCCTAAAACCAAGAGAAAGTATCTTGCACATCAAATTTATAATTAATTTATTTAAAATATGAATAAATAAATACCTAGACTTAGGAATTTTCTTCGTTGATGATCTTTGATCATCCAAAATGTCCCTTCTGTATTACCTCTTTTGTGTTTATTAGGATCCAAGGGTAGAATCCTTCTAGCGGTGATCCATGCATGCTTCAATGGTTACTGAGAAATTCCACTTGTTCTCCAGGTTCTAGCATGGTGAATCGAATTTCTTACGTTGTTTGTTCTTAATCACTCGTTCTTTGGTCTTGAAGAAATTATCTCTTGGGTTTCTCATTCTTGAGAGGAAGAGAGTAAGAGTCGATAGAGAATTCATTTTACACAGCAATTCTCTATTCCCAAACTTGGAATTGGTTTTGAATGAATTACACAATATATGTAGTCGTCTATTTATAAAGATGGGATTTTGGTGACAAAATTTAATTGCATAACATCTATTAAATATAATTATAACCATTGATGAAATATCATGCCACATAATAATAATAAGAGTGGTATTATTTTTTGGTGCGCCAACTTATGAAAAATGGATAAATAATATTTATCGACTCGTAAATAATTATTTTTTCACTGGACACGGTCTTGGTCCATTCAGACTCCTCTTTTATTTATTGAACAACCGAATAAATATTTTATTCACTTAAATAAATATTTTATTCAAAAACTAGTAAATAAATATTTATTAAATATTCAATAAATATATATATATATATATTATTCACAATCTAGTGAATAAATATTTATTTAAATTATACGATCAATATAACTTAAATGAAATTATTCCTCGATATTGAGAATAATATTTATTCCATTAACTAAATCCAAAAATAATTTAATCAAGACCACCAGAAACACTTAGTGTGTGACCTTATATGATTATTTATCATTGGAATTAGGTGGAATTTCCTAAATTCCAAGATTACTGTCTAGCAACAGGTCAAGGCACCCAAGATAAAGAACTTAAATTCATAGTGAAGACAACCACATATAAACTCTAACTATGTAATATAATCCCTTTATAACATAATCTCATCAAGAAGGTTTCATGGTAGTTTCATAAACCTATATTCTTGATACATCATTTTTCTACTATTTGAACTAAACTCATTATCACACCATGGCCATGGAATTTAGGGATACAGTTCTATTTCAATCAAAGGGACAAAATATCAACTTCCATAAATATAGAAGGGACAAATCCTTTCTTTAATTATCCATTAATAACATGTCATTCGTGACACACCCAATGTACCCTACTTCCCACCAACATATGGCATGATGATTTTTGTCTCAAAATATAAGTGCATGAGTAATTACATGAATTAATGATAATCTTAAAGTCTAAGTACCATTACACACGCTCGCAGATAAGAATGTTAAATGACACCAAAACATGCGTAATTCCTACTAGAAGGTTTGTTCTCATAATATCCCATATTGGAGATTACCAAGTGCAAACTTCATGAGAAGAAGTAACATTTTCTTATGGGTACTCTCACCTGAAGGTATATATACTATGTATCCCATAATAGTATGTTATCCAACCACAAAAATATATTAATAATATTTTCATATCGCTTCAAGGTTCTCATCATAGCAGAGAACTACTATGAACTTATCAATGCAACAAATACTCTATGAAATTATTACATTATGGTCATGTAGAATAATGAACAATATGTAATAATATGTTTAATTTAATATTTAATACATCAAATATTCATGTAATCAAAGTAAAAAATAATTGGTTCTAGGACACCAACTCTAATAAACTCCCACTTGTACTAGAGCCAATTGTCTGCAACTTTCAGTCCTCTAGACCTCACATGATAATCATGTTTTTTATGAGTCAAGTCTTTAGTCAAGGGGTCCACCACATTGTTTTCTGTGGAAATACTTCTCACTACAACTTTACCTCTCTGAGAAAAATCCCTCAAGATATGATACTTCTGAATTATTCACTTCATCCACTGATGTGACCTCAGCTCTTTTGTGAGAGACACCACTACAGTATTATCATAATAGAGTGTGATAGGATATTTACTATTAGGTAACATCTCAAGATATTGGATGAAATTATGCATCCAAAATGCTTCTTTAGCTACCTTAGAAACTACAATATACTCAGAATCTATTGTATAATCTATGACCACATCCTTCTTTGATATCTTCTAGCTCACAATACCTCCATTAAAAGTGAATATGTATCCCATTTGTGACTTCATGTCATCTTGATTAGTCTGGAAACTAGAATATTCATATCCTCTAATGACTAGTTCCTCATCTATTCTATAAACCAGGAACATATCCTTAGTACACCTCAGATGCTTAAGAATGGTCTTGACTACCATCCAATGGTGGTCACCTGGATCATCTTGGTATCTATCTACCGCACTTAATGTATAGGTGATATCTAGCCTAGTACATATTGTATCATACATAACTGAACCATTCACTGATTCATATGGAATCCTTGCCATTCTATTTCTTTCCTCATGGTTCTGAGGACACATTTTCTAGGAAATATCAATGTCATGTGATGCTGGAAACAATCCCCTCTTGAATTGTTCCATACTGATTCTCTTCAGTATCTTCTCAATTTATGTACTTTGACTTAGGCTGATAAACCTCTTGGATCTATCATGATGGATCTTGATCCCAAGAATATATGTTTCCTTGCCCAACTCTTTCATGTAAAATCATTTATTCAACCATGCGATAATATACTATAAGACTGGTATTTTATTTCCAATAAGTAATATGTCATCAATATATACAATTAAGAAAATTAATATACTCCCACTAAACCATTTATAGATTCAAGGCTCACATTCATTCTTTATAAAAAAAATCTATTATAGATTAATCAAAATGAATTTTACATGGCCTATATGATTTCTTTAATCCATAAATGGATTTTTGCAACTTGCATATCTTATTGGAATTATTTGGAGTCAAAACCCTTTAGGTTGTGTCATGTAGACATCTTCCTAAAGGTTTCTGTTAAGGAAGGTTGTTTTGACATCCATTTTACAAATCTTATATTCATGGTAATCCACAATGGAAAGTATAATTCTGATTGATTTCATCATTGAAACTATTTAAAAGGTTTCGTCGTAGTCAATACCTTGATGCTGTTTAAAACATCTTGCAATCAGTCGGGCCTTATAGGTTCTAACTTGTCCTTCCATGTCCATTTTATTCTTGAATACCCATTTTCAATCAACTGACTTTACATCCACTAGAGGATCTACCAAAATCTAGACTTGGTTTTGGTACATAGAATCCATTTTATAATTCATGGCTTTTTCCACTTGGAAACATTTGTTCCACATACTGCTTCCTTATAGATTAGAGGGTTATTATTATCAACTAATAATGAGTCACCATCCTTGGTAACTAGAAAACCATACCATTCTAGTTCTCTAATATCACTTTTACTCCTACATAGTTATCGTGTCTCTGGAATAGTTTCTTTTTCCACGGGGCTTTGTGGAATCAGATATTATACTAACTCTTGTGTTCCTTGAGCCTCGACTTCATCAAAGTTTATCATGCTCCCACTATCTCTTTTTAATATGTTCTCTCTCTCAAGGAATATGTTATGTATTTCCACTATAACTCTTTTTTCCAAGGGCTCTTATAGGTAATATGACCTTGTTTTGTTGGGGTGTCCTATAAAGGTACACTTTGTGCCTTGGGGTTCAAGTTTATTGCCTAAAGAGGCCTTAATAAATGCTTCTCTTCCCCACACATATAAATTTGATAACATGGTTTTTCATCCACTCCAAAATTTGTATGGAATGCCATTTGTTGATTTAGTTGGTACTTGGTTTAGTATGTGTGTCGTTGTTTGTAACACATATCCCCAAAAGGATAATGTAATAATTTCATGACTCATCATTTATCTCACCATGTCTAATAAGGTGTAGTCCCTCCTTTCTCTTACACTGTTCCATTGATTCATGTAAGGAGGAGTGAGTTGGGATAGGATCCCAAACTCCCATAAGTAATCAATGAGTCTTGATTAAGATATTCTCCACCTTATTTTGAGCAGAGTTTCTTAATCTTCCTACCAAGATGTTTATCAACTTCATTCTTTTATTCCTTGAATTTATTAAAAGAATCTAACTTATACCTAATTAAGTAAATATATCCATATCTACTTAAATAATCAGTAAAGGTTATGAAGTCTGAGTACCCACCCCTTACTTCAATAAGAAATGGTCCACACACAATGGTATGAACTAATTCAAGAATATCTTTAGTCCTTTCACATTTCTTACTAAATGGGGATTTGGTCATCTTTCCTTATAAACATGTGTGACATACACTAGGTGGTTTTAGTTCAAAAGAATATAAATATCCATCTTGATGTAATTTTGTCAAGCGTTTTTCATTTACAAGACCTAGCTGGTGATGCCAAAGTTGGATGCAGTATAATTCATGTAAAGTAACTTCATTATCGATTTCCATTACTTGGTTCATGTAATCCAACATGTAAATACCATTATGTACATGTTTCTTACCATAAAAAATTCTATCTTTATAAAAGAAGCAAAATTTATTTCAAAATTTGAAAATTAATCCATTTGTATCTAGTCTGGATACAAAAATAATGTTTTTGGTAACTAAAGGCACATAATAACAACCCTTTAAAACAAATATCATTTCAGTCGGCAATGTGATGTGGTAGTCCCCGATAGCTACATCAGCAATTTTAGCTATGTTGGAAGCTCATAGATCGACCTCCCCTTAGTAAATTTTTATAAATATACTTGGTTCTTGTATTTGGATACATATGTGAGCACCATAAGTTGTATCTAATACCCAATTTATAGAAATAGATAAATTTCACTTGATAACAAATGTATTTGAAGCTTCCCCTTATTTCTTTAGTTGGGTGCAGTTTTTATTCCAGTGGACCTTCTTTCCACATGTGAAACAGATATCATCATGTTCCCTTGCCTTCCCTTTGATCTTCTTCTTCTTGGAAGGTCATGAATAAGCTTTGGGATTAAATATATTTATTTTCCCTTTTCATTTGTTCACCATAATGACAGAAGGATTTTCACGCTTCATATCTTTATCTACTTGGATAAGGAGGATAAGAAGATCCGACATAGACTTCTCAATGATGTTCATATTAAAATTTACAAAAACAATCTAGAGAAACTCTGAGGATTTAATGTTAGAATGAGATTGATGTTCAGTTCTTTGGGGAGTTTAAACCCTAGAACCTCTAGGAATTCAATGTATCCAATAAGATTGACTATGTGAGGCCCAGCTAGGAAACCCTATTTAAGCTTTCTCTAAAAGAGAGCCTTGGAAATCTAAAATAATTCTTGTCTATTTCTATCCTAGTAAAGACCACATAGGTGCTCAAGAATGCTATACACATCCATGTTTTCATGATACTTCATGTGTTCACTAGACATAGATGAAAGCATAAAACATTGAACATCCACCTTGTCGTTAATATGTTTTTTGTTGACTAGGAACTCTTCATCACTCGCCTCTTGAGTAGGTTGATCAGGCAATGAGTATTCTAGCATGTAATATTTCTGTTCATGTCATAGAACAACCTGAAGGTATCTAAGCCACTCTTGGAAGTTACTTCCAGTGAGGAGATTTTCTTTATCCAATATTTATCATAGGTAAAGTGATCTTTTCATTTTATTCTATAATTAAAAGAGAATATTATTAGTAATTTTCTTGATTATAGATTTTGTGAGAAATAATTAATTGATTTTATTAAATCTCTCACTATTTTATCAAGTATCAATATCCCTCACCATTGAACTTGGAATGTTTAGTTTCTAGGACATTCTAGTGGAAAGGATCCATATTTCCCTTCTCATAACCCTAAAAAGGGTTAGTCAATATATTTTTAATGAATTTAGGTAGGAATGTATTTGCCAATTGTGGGCTTTCAACTCCTTGATCCGTTGAGTGGACTCTCCAATCCAGAAATCTTGACTTGGATTTTCTCAACACTTGCCTCCAAATTACACAAATTCTAGCAGGGGCTACTCCTCTTGATGTAAAATGGTTAAGTCAACCCAAAACTTTCATAAGAACTCCCCTTATAAAAGTTATTGTCCCAATAAGGGTTAGTCAAACATGTAGTTCTATTGATTTTTGTTCCTAATCAAGTAACAGAAGGATTAGTATGACTTAATATTAGATTGAGGGATTTTATTTTATTATGCATAAATTTTTTTCTTGTTTTATCATTTAAATGTCTTGTTAATATTTAAGTAGATTTTTACTTAATAAATTAAGTGTAAATAACTCATTATGTCGGACTTTTCATGAGCTACAGCATTCCACGTGTCTACCTATTTATCTCTGAGTTGGAAACATTATAGTTCCATCTTGAATCGTACGCACACATCTTGGGATTATCCATTAATTAAAAATATTTATTACTCACATGCAAGTCAGGGGAACCAAATTATTGGTTAAATGGAAGTACATAAGTATCCTTGGACATGAAAGTAATACATAATAATGGAGGGAGGGATTACTCATAGGCCATTTTTTAATTTAATATTAAATAATTGCAAAACACTGAAATAAATTTAATTAAATAAATTCCAACACATACATAGGTCTTTTTCAATCTCAAGAATGGTCACACATGCAATGAATACACAAAAGTAAATGGATTTCATTCATTTCATTATTTGTTATTTTATTATTTAAGATTAATGCATGTGCATTAATTAATTAATTAATTCTCTTTCATCTTAATGAAAATACGATCTTATTTGGAGATACTCGTCATTAATGGAATTCATGGAAAAAAATGGTAGAACCAATAATTAAATATTAATTACAATAAATTAATTGAGCATTTAAAATTATTTAAAACCATTATTAAATTTTCAAACACACAATGATGTGGTAATCAATAAAATATGGTTTTAATGATGCAATTTTAAATTTAATGTAATTTTAATTTTGTCCATTAATGATAGACTACATGACATGTAAATGTATTTATAAATTATGTAATACGGTTGTCATATATCCAAGTCACATGCTTGGGGCTTTGGTGTGTTGACTTATATAGACTACATGGTCTGTACATGCCAATTACACACCATGTATCTTCTTTTCGTGTGACAGGTTGGCCCGGTCAACATAAGGTGTGCAATAAAATCACCGCATGTAATTAATTACTCGGTGAATCTAGATATATTGTTCATGGGTATACAATGTGTGCTCCGGCTGCACGTCGTGTAAACCATTTTTACCAGCCAATGATTTGGAACTTCTTGATGGCATCTCTGGTCATTCTTCATTTGTTCTTAAACCTTTAAGAAAATGAAACACTGAATGAACATGATTAATATGTTGATAACATGTTAATTCAAATTGAATTAAAGAATGAATAACATGAAATAAAATATTACCAAAATTTCACATAGATCAAAAATAAAATAAATAATCATAAATTTAAACATGACCACTATGATACCACTTATTGGTTCCAGGCACAGTGGAAGCGTGATTTGGAGGGTGATATATTAAATTTTATTTTAATAATCATTCCCTGAAACCAAGAGAGAGTATCTTGCACATCAAATTTATAATTAATTTATTTAATATCTGAAGAAATAAATACATGGGATTAGGAACTTTCTTCATTGATGATTTTTGATCATCTAAAATGGACCTTCTAGATTTCCTTCATTACACTTATGAGGATCCAAGGGAAGAATTCCTCTAGCAGTGATCCATATGTGCTTCAATGGTCTCCGATCAATGCCACTCGTTCTCTGGGTGCTAGTGTGGTGAATAAAATGTCTTGCATTGTTCGCTCTTGATCGTTCATTCTTCGGTATTGAAGAAATTATCTCTTGGGTTTCTCATTATTGAGAGGGAGAGAGGAGGAGGAGTTGAGAGAGAATTTGTTGTGTGCAAAAATTCTCTATTCCCAAACTTGGAATTGGTTTTGAATGAATTAAACAATAAAAGTAGTCGTCTATTTATAGAGCTGGGATTTCAGTTACAAAATTTAATTGCATAACATCCATTGAATATAATTATAACCATTAATGAAATCACATGCCACGTAATAATAATAATGGTATTATTATTTTGTGGTGTGCCAACTTATGAAAAATGGATAAATAATATTTATTGACTCGTAAATAATTATTTTATCACTGAACATGGTCTTGGTCTGTTTGAACTCCTCTTGTATTTATTGAACACCTAAATAAATATTTTATTCTCTTAAATAAATATTTTATTCAAAAACTAGTAAATAAATTTTTATTAAATATTCAATAAAATAAATAAATATATTTTACTCACAATCGAGTGAATAAATATTTATTTAATTTATGTGATAAATATAACTTAAATAAAATTATTCCTCAATATTGAGAATAATATTTATTCTATTGATTAATTCAAAAATAATTTAATCAAGGCCACCAAAAATACTTAGTGTGTGACCCTCTAGGATTCTTTCTCATTAGCATTAGGTGGGCTTGCCTAAGTCCAAGATTGTTGTCTAGCAATGGGTCAAGGCACCCAAGAGAAAGAACTTAAAGTCACAACAATGAAAACCACATAAGAATGATCACTGTGTAATATAATACCTTTTTCACACAATCTCATCAAGAAAGTTTCATGAAGGTGTCATCAACATATATGCTTGATACATTATTATTTAACTATCTGAAATAAACTCATCATTACACCATGACCATGGAATTTAGGGTGATAGTTCTATTCCAATCAAAGGGTTAGGATGTCAACTTCCATAAATATGGAAGGGACAAATCCTTTCTTGAATTATCCATTCATAACATGTCATTTGTGATGCACCTAACGTACCCTACTTCCCTCCAACATATGACATGATGGTTTTCGTTAGCAAATCTAAGTGTGCGATTCATGACATGCATTAATTATAATATTAAAGTCTAAGAATCATTACACATGATCAAAGATAGGAATATTCAATGACACCAAAACATGTGGAATTCCTACTGGCAAGTTTGTTCTCATAATCCCCTATCTTGGAGATTACCAAGTGAAAACTTCATGAGAAGAAGTCTTATCTACTTATGAGTACTCTCACCTGAAGATATATATACTATGTGTCCCATAATATTATGTTATCCAACCATAGAACTATATTAATAATATTGTCATAGCACATCAAGGTTCTCATCATAGTAGGGAACTACTATAACCTTATCAATGAGACAAATACTCTAAGAGATTATTATATTATGGTCATGAAAACTAATGAAAAATATGTAATAATATGTTTAATTTAATATTTAATAAATCAAATATTAATGTAATCAATGTGAAAACAGTTTCTTCTAGGACACCAACTCTTACAGAAAGTCTGAAGCCTGGCTGGCTTGCCCACGACCACCTACTCAACCTGAACAGCCTGTAGAATACCATCATCCTGCTTGAAGAGGTTCCAATAACCCTACACCTAATGGTTTTTCTAGAACAGAACCCTGTTCACTTGAAACTAGTGGAAAAGATTAGCAGAAATGTTGTAGGTGGCCCATCCTGCTACAAGCCCGGCACTCGATCAGTCTCCTCATACACTAGGTCTTTTTGTGGCCTAGCCCGCCACACTGGTGACACACCACAAGGTTGTTAGTGCATTCCACCTGGATAGTACCCCCCCCCCACATGTACCCTTGAAGCATCACTTCATGTCACTAGATATACCACTACTCTTCCTGGAAGTTGAACTGTCCTACTTCACATCACTTGATTCCCTCAGGTTCTGCTCGATGATGAGGTCCTGGTTCACGACCTCTGAAATGGTGTTTAACCATAATATGTTCACCTATGCGTGAATGGGATAATCAATCCCATCCTCAAATCTCCCCTCATTAGTTATCTCATCATCGGTTAAGGTTAGTGTGAATCATTACAATTCGGTGAAGCGAGCTAAGTATTCTATCACAGACATGTCACCTTGTTCAAGGTTCAAGAATTCCCACACATGATTTGTTCTCAAATTCTGAGGGAAGAAGTATTCAAATGAGTCTATCTAGAAGTATGCCTAGACCATACCCTAGTGTCGACCGTCCTGAGTCAGAACATCCCACCAATGCTTGGTGGAGTCACATATCATGTAAGTTAAGATCTTGACCCTCTACTCTGTATGCACCTCAATATGCTCAAATATGGACACAATAGCCTCTAACCAAGATTCAGAAGCCTGAGGCCCTCCATCCCTCAAGAAGGTGACAGGATGCTGCTGTTGGAACTTACAGGCCAGTTCTACCATAGAAGGGTCAGGTCGAGGTGCACCCTGAACTGATTATATGAATCATGGGAATCTTTCATAGAACTAGGCTTCAGAACCCAGTGGAAGTTCTAGTGGAGGTGCCTCAGGTGGCACTATAGAAGGTATCATGGGTGGATTGGGTCCCACCACCATAGGAGTATTCTCATTGCCACTTTTTTGGCATACATCACGAGGATGTCGCAGTGGAAAAACTTTAAAATTTCCAATCACATACCTTATAAAGGATTTATAATATATAGGGAAAGTGATAATAAAATGATAGGAACAAGGAAATCAAAGGATATCCTACTAAAGACACACACCTCTCTACCTGCTCCTGGAGACAGGTCTGGGTAAGAAGAAAAAGTCACAGGAGGGTCATTTCATTTTAAAGTTTAACCATTTTAATTCAAGGTTAATTCTTATTTATTTGATTATTAGAATCATGATGCAGTTAATCGCGTCACCAATTCCAATTCATAAGGACCCATACACCTTATAAATTGAAATTGATGTGTCAACTAACTATATATTGACCCTTACACTAAACAAATGGTGTAACAGGATATGGTTGTGGTTTGATCACATGATCTGCCATGCGCACTTGCTAATAAAACCAATCAATGTGGAATTATTGGTCAATAAACCCAATTATTCCATCATTTAAAATACTAGCACACTAAAAATCATAACTAACAAGGTGCATATAACAACCACATGTAAAACAAAAAATGAACGTATAAAATAGATATGGAGTGGCATAATTCATGGAATTTTAAGTCCTATGGTGCCTAGTATGATGCATGATTTTAAGATACCCTCGTATCATCAAGCTAGGTCTAAAAAACCCATTCAAATAAAATCAATATTAATAAAAGCACAAAACAAGTTCATTACTCAACATTGAAATCCAAAAAACAGTAACAGAAAAAGCAATAACAGCAATTAGCCATCTCATGAAATTTGGGTTTCCCCTATACGTGGGGTGGCTACTCCTAAGAACGGGCTCATACCCAAAATTCCTATATCCTAGTATCCTGTATAAACCCAAAAAATACTAATAAAAAGGTAAAATAAGGCTCTTATATCACTTTGTAGCATCCCTACCTGGATTCCACTTAAAAGGTTCCCCGAGACGATGGCTACAAGACCTCAAGCACATCTCCCCAACTGCCAGAGACTTCCGACTAGCAGGAAGGGCCTTGGGAGTGTTCCTGGGGAGATTATTCCCTCATTGATTAGAGTGGAGCATGACAATATAGGTATATTCAATGTAATGACACAATGTTTTATCAATGGAAATTCCCTTCTTATAATTATATCATATAATTGAATGAAATCACAACACAATGAACTATTAAGTACTATATGACCTTTAAATATAATATTGTCACTTCTATGATTCGAATTTCGAAAATCTCACATACGTGGTTGTGATCAATACGATGTTTGGAGTCTGATAAGACAAACTTAATTTTTTTTTGTGAATAGTAACCTACCCTTATGAATAGTAATCTAAACTTATGAATAGTAATATGAACCATATGAATAGTAAATCATCCAAAATAATAGTAGCCTTACCCTTGAATGTATAAATAAAATTTAGGCATCTTATAAGTGATAATGTGACCATAGTAAAAGTATTGGTATTTTTGTAAGCCATAAATAATTAATTAAAATTAATTAATTAATTTAAAATAAAATATATTTTCCTAAATGGTTTTCATAAATTATCAATTTTATTTCTTCTAGTTTTAAAATAATTTTATAACACCTTACATAATTTTTGAAAGCATTATAAAATCAGCTATAGTTTTAAAATTCGTATTTTTCAAGTAAATTATGATTTTAATTAAAAAATAAATTAATCATATTTAGAAAATTATTTTTTAAAAATGGATTTAATTTTTGGATTCTATGCGTCAATAAATATTTAGGTTTAATTTTTGGTATTTTTCTAAAATACTTAATTTTTGTGAATAGTAAAATATGATAATTTATGATAAATGCTAAATACATTAATTATGATGTCACCGGCTGATGTATGGCTGGTGTAATGCCATTATCTTGAACTCACATGAAATCTTTAATTTTTTTTCATATGAATCATTAATATTTCTTTTCTTATGAAAAAATAATATACTAATGATTAAAATATTAAGGAAACTCCCCTCCCCTCCACTATAAAAACCACCCACACTCCCCTCTTCTCTTCACTCCTCTAAAGCCTTGTGCCTTCCCTAAATTATGACCAAATAATTCCCCATTATCATCCCCTATTTCCATTAGCCCTTGGTCTCCTCAAAAGACCAAATCCTCTCCCTTTGAGAGGCTCTCAAGGAAGATTAAATCAAGAGGTAAATTCCTCTTTTCTTTCCTTTCATTTTCTTTTCATGTTCCTTTGTTCTATTTTCTTTCCTAAAATATCCTCATACAAATGGTATGAAAAATCCAGTACCATAAATGTACTAGAATATTTTTATTCTAATTTAATAATTCATTATCATATCTCATTTCCCCTTCTTTTATATGAAAGAAATGAAAACACCATCCGAGATGTGTTAATTTATCACATTCAAGGATGACGGGTTATAAATTTCTATTACCATATTCAATTCTAGTCATGAAACCATTTTTATTGTTGAACCAGACTATTATTTATTTATTTTATTTTATGTGATGTTCTGGAATCCTTTTTTCACACATGATGTAAAATAATAATACAAAACAAGTTAATTATGAGAAAAATCGCCAAATTAATCCAAATGTTTATCATTAATGATTTATATAATGATTAACCTTCACTCCAAATAACCAAATGAATTTTATAAAAATTTAATCTTATAGATGTTAACTAATGTTGTATAACTTCAATTCTAGACAACCATTCTCATCATACATGTTTATCCAAACATGAATATAAGTGAACCGATCATCAAAACCAAGTAAATGCTACCAATCAATGAAATTGAACCTCTTAACTCATAAAAAATACATGGATGAACTTAATAAGGTTATAATAAATTAATAACATGTATTTTATTTTCTTTAATTATTAATTAATGAACCTAATTTGATTATTCAGGTCATTAAGATCAAGTGAAGAACATCATCAGACTTAAGGTCATGGATCCTCTCTTTCTCACACTTATTCAAGAATCTACTCTATGTTATTCCATTTTATGTGTAATTATTAATTATGAGGTATGATTTATCACCTCCCACATACTTATATCATTATGTATAAAAGATTAGAAACCCTTTTCTCTCTCATAAATTACTCCTAAGTACACCCGATACCATGCTGATATTTCGTAAGGGATTCAACCCGAACCTCCTATATTCCTTCGGGTTGCTCTATCTTCTTTTTTACTAAAGTGAAGTTGTCTTTTATTTTTATGTAAAACTTATAAATACTGTGTATATGGTCCAAACTCATGTTTCAAGATCCATCCCTCATTCTCTTTCAGGGATATACATGTTTATAAATGATTCCCTCCTCAATACTTTTTAATAAGCAAACTCGTTTTAAGGGAACTCTCTGAATTCTTACCCATAATCATGTACACTATTTAATATATTTTTAATCCACCATTGTTTTTATAAAACCACACTTTTTTATTATGAAAACATTAATGGTTCACCTCTGGTTTTATATAAAATATTATTCCCTTTTCTATTTTAAATGACCTTTGATATTTTGCTTTAACCGCACGAAAATGTTTAAATTCTAAAGTTTCCCAAAAACTATTTTTGAATGTTATTAATTAAATTTGACATCAATTATCATGATTTATGCCTATTTTTCCCTATGATAGTTCCATTAATTCTCTAATTCCTTTCCTTCATGGACACTTTTATGATATGTTCATTTGTTATGCCTTATGTCATGATTATTATACTCAATTATTTCTCTGGGTAAACCTTATGTTTATGTATGGTTGATTATGTATGATTCTTTTTGTGGAAATCATATTCATGAACATGTTAAGATGGGTGTGCCAAAATATCACTCCAATTCATTAGGTAAAGTTGAGTCTCATGGGACTTTATGTTCAACAGTCTTGGCGGTTAACCTTGATTCGTGCTACAATGTGCAACAGTCTTGGTGGTTAACCTTGAATTGTGATCCACTATGTGAAATGAGCCTTGAATCAAGCTAAATTAATGTTTTATGTTGATTACACATTAATATAAATTCATGTTTATATGATCCCATATTTATAAGTTATTATTCCATGTGTTTCATGCCTTCTAACCCATGTGTTAAGGATTTATTATCATGTTTTTTACCTTACTAGGATTTTAGATCATCACTTTGTTCATGTTATACCTAGGTTATCCTATGAGGTTGTATGAGCACAATGGAAGTTATGATCTCCTTATGAATATTAAATAAAGAAATGTTTTATTTAGTCCCATTTTTATGTTTTATGAACCTAGTCTTCAAAGACACTTGACTTTACGATCCTTGGATTGTAATATGATGTTTTATTATGCTTAAAATCATGTAATGTTATGTTTAAAATTCTAGGGTCACTATAGTTGGTATCAAAGGATAGTATAGTTATTTTTGGAGATTAGGAATAGAAAACTTCAGTAGGAACCTTAAATATGAGACTATGTATGAGAAAACACTCCAAAATTTTGGTAAGTATAGAGTAAGTGGTTTATCAAGAAAATACATCTTTGTCTGGATACAAATAGGTAGAGGTGGATCTAGAATATATGTATCTAGGTGTAAAACCTGAAAACATTTCTTTGATATGGACTCGAATGGGAACTGGTACACAACAATAGGCCTTATTTCACTCTTGGTTTGACACTACTGGGGGATAAGATTTGGTAAATTCATGGTCTTTGTACAAACCATTTTTAAGGGAATTCAAAAAAAATACTATAAGAATATAAGTTAAGAAATAGATCTAGGGTAACCTAGATTTAAACATAGGGAATCAAAAGTTAGGATATACTTCTCCTTTATGATTTTATCCTCTTATGTTCAAAGTTTCCTTTTTATGCTCAATAGATAAGTATTCAATCCCTCTAATTGTATGTTATTTTTCTTAGTTAATGGTTGGAAATAGAATAGAACATGTCAGCAATAAATGTGATAGGCAATGTGATGATTTCCCTAATGATATTCTTGATATGATAGGAACGAGTGCTCAGAACTTCATGACAGTACTTTCTCATCTATCTCAAGTTATGAATAATAACTTGAATCACGTGGAATGCCCTTCTCCTCCAAGGAAAGATCAAGTTTCCGTTTAATACTTCATACGGAAAAGGACTCCCATGTTTAGTGAATCTTTTGATCCTCTTCTCACAGAACAGTGGATTAACTCAATTGAAAAGATATTCTCTATCCTCTAATGCTCAGAAGAAGAGAAAGTTGTGCTGGAGATCTATCGTTTTGATAGGGAAGCTAGTCAGTGGTGAACACTGATCAATAATACTAATCCCTAGGAGGAAATTGATTCCCTATATTGGGAGGAATTCAAGAGTATGTTTTTCAATAAATAATTTCCTCAAACCCTCTATCTCAATATGGAAAGAGAGTTCCTAGTACTCAAGAAAAAGTAAGATGAGTCAATCGGGGCATATGAAGCAAACTTTACAAGGCTTTCAAGGTACGCCTCTGGCTTTTTCATGAACACCAAAAGTAAGGTGGATCGCTTCTTTAGCAGACTAAAGCCAATTCTATGAAAATCATTGGTGATTCAAGACTTTGAAAGCTATGAGAAGATTGTATGTTGTGCCCTTAAGGTCTAAATGGAGATCAGAGACTCTCAGTGGTATCGTGGGCCCAAAAAAATAGGAAATGGAATATAATGTGGGTGGTTCCATAAATAAATTCCATGATGGAAAGAATCTCAATAATCCCATGTTTAAAAATTGTAGTAATAAGCATCTTGGTAACTATCTGATAGGAACTGGGAATTGCTTCAAATGTGGAAAGTTGGGACATCTAGCTAAAAACTGCCGAATAGATATAAAAAATCCCACTAATGTGGAAGAAGAAAGGAAGGATTGGATCAACTCTCATCATGTAGTCAAGTGTTAAAAGTACAAGGATCGTGGTAATTATGTGAACAATTTCCCTAAGCTAAGGGTTGTTAGAGGAAATCAACAACAACCTCCAAGGCTATAAGGAAGGGATTATAATATCACTACTACTGAGGTGGATCAGGACAACGATTTGGGGATAGGTACACTAGTTATTCATTCAAGAATAGCGAACATACTATTTGATTCTAGTTATACACATTCTTTCATATCTTTCAAGTTTAGTAGAACTATTCAAAATCACCTCAAAATTTGGAGGATAAGTTATCCGTGAGAATAGCGAATGGGGAAATTATTGTATCCATAGTTTATAACTCATCCTCAGTTAACGTTTGTGGACTGAAACTCCAAGAAAATCTTTTCATACTTTCTTTAGTGGAGTTCGACGCTATCTTGGGCATGGATTGGATATCATTATACAAATACAACATCAACTTTCGGGAAATGGAGATCACTCTTCACATCCCAAATCATCCTCCAATTCTTTACAAGTATAAGGAGGAAGATGAATCTCTTTTTGAATCATTTTCTCAAGTGTAGGTATTAATTCCTTATGATAAATCATGTCTATCTCAAATGATTGAGACAAATAAGAGAATAATGCTTGAAGAAATTCCCATCGCGAGGGATTACACTGATATATTTCCCAAAGAGTTGTCTGGTCTTCCTCCTGACCGAGAGGATGAGTTCTCAATTGAAATTGTTCCTAGATATCTACCTATATCAAATACACCTTATAGAATGACCACCGTAGAGATGGAAGAGCTAAAGAAGAAGTTATAGAAGAATCTAGAGAAGGTTTTTATATGCCTGAGTGCTTCACCATAGGGTGTGTCAGTCCTCTTCATCAAGAATAATGATGGATTAATGCGCCTATACATTGATTATAGTGAGCTCAATATAATCTCAATAAAGAACAAGTATCCCTTACCATAGATAGATGACTTGTTTTATCATCTTCATGGGGCCAGCTATTTCTCTAAGGTGGACCTTTGGTCAGGATATCACTAATTAAAGGTAAGGAAGGAATATATTTCCAAGACTGCCTTTAGAATGAGGTATGGACACTATGAATTCATAGTGATGCCCTTAGGACTCACTAATTCTCCAGAAATTTTTATAGATTTAATTAATAGGGTCTTTAGAGATTACCTTAACAAATTTTTGGTATTCTTTATTGATGATATTCGGATATACTCCAAGAGAAAGGAGAAACATGAGGAGCATTTGAATATTGTGATGAAGACTTTGTGAAGAGAGAAGTTGTATGCAATGTACATTAAATGTGAGTTATGGATGGAGGAAGTATCATTCTTGGGGAATGTTATCATCAGAAAAGGGATATCTATAGACCCTTCCAAGACAAAGGTAATTGAAGAGTGTCCCATTCCAACATCTGTAATGGAGATACACAGCTTTCTGGGTCTATCTGGGTATTATCGATGATTTTTGAAGAACTTATCACAATTATCAAATCCAATGACCAATCTCACATGGAAGGGAGTGAAGTTTTTCTAGACTCAAGAATGTGAATACTGTTTTAAGGAGTTGAAAAGGAGGCTTATCATTGTGCCAATACTCACACTACCAACAAGTGGAGAACTCTTTATGGTGTATAGTGATGCTTAAAAGAAGGGATTAGGTTTTTTTATGATGAAAAATGGTAAACTGATAAGATAAACCTCAAGGCATCTAAAAATCCATGAGCAAAACTATCCTATGCATGATCTGGAGTTAGCAGTTGTGATCTTTGCATTGAAAATATGGCGGCATTATCTCTATGGAGAGAAGTGTGAGATATATATCGATAAAAATAATTTCATATATATATTCACACAAAAAGAGATTAATATGTTCCAGAGAAAATGGATATATCTCATCAAGGATTATGACTTCTCAATCCACTACCATCTCGGTAAGGTAAACAAGGTGGTGGATGCTCTAAGTAGAAAGGATCTCGCATCTTTATCAATAATGAGAATTGAAAAGGATCCAATCTTCTCATATTTTCAAAGGATGTACATGGGAATAATTAAGGTAGGAACATCATCAATCCTTTCTCAAATGATTCATCAACCATCCCTTATAGAGAAAATAAAGGATGCTCAAAGAAAAGATGTGGAAATTCATAAAAGGGTGGAAGCCATTAAAATGGGAAATCCTCTGAGTTCATGATCGATAAGGAAGGATCTGTAAGATTTGGGTCATGATTATGTGTACCATCCAATCCATAGATAAAGAAGGATCTTTTGAATTATGTACATATCTCAACCTTCTCTATTCACCTAGGGAGCACAAAGATGTATCGAGATCTCTGAGAGAACTTTTAGTGGGAAAATATGAAGAAGAATATTATTTAACATACATCAAAGTGCCTAGTATGTCAATAAGTGAAGGCTGAAAGACAAAAGTATAATGGTATGATTCAACCACTACCCATACCAATATTAAAGTGGGAGAGCATTACCATAGACTTTGTCACTGGACTTCCAAGGACATCCAGAGGAAACAATTTTATATGGGTCATTGTGGATCATCCTATAAAGACAGCTCACTTTATCACAATTCGAGAGGACTTATATTTGGATCAACTTAGATGGATATATATCAAAGAAGTGGTAAGGTTTTATGGATTACCACTATCTATTGTATCCGATAGAGATTCGAGATTCACCTTGAAGTTATAGAAAAGTCTCCAACATACTCTAAGCACTGAACTGAACTTCAGTACAGCCTATCATCCTCAAAATAATGTCCAATCTGAGAGAACTATTCAGACATAAAAATATATGTTGAGATCATGTTCTATGGACTTCAAAGGAGAATGGGACCAACATCTTCTACTGGTTGAATTCTACTACAACAATAATTTCCACTTGAGCATCTGAATGGCACCATACAAATCCCTTTATGGGAAAAGGTGAAAAAAACTAGCGTATTGGGATAAATTCAGTGAGCGTAAGCTTCTAGGACCTAAAATGGATGAATAAATGATGGAGAAGGTGAAAACCATTCAGTAGCACATTAAGGAAACCCAAATTTGATAAAAGAGTTATGCAGATAATTGTAAATAAGACCTTGAGATCAAAGTTGGAGACATGGTATATATACACATATCTCTTTGGAAGAAGTTCATAAGGTTTGAGAAGAAAGTAAAGCTAAGCCACAGGTACATTGGTCCCTTCGATATTCTTGATCATGTCGGGGTTGTGTCCTATCGACTAGCACTTCCACCTACCATGGAAAAGGTACACAATGTCTTTCATGTATCTCTCTTAAGGAATTATATACCAGAACCTTCAAATGTACTCTCTTCAGAGGTGGTATAGTTGGAGAATTATCTTTCTTACGAGGGGCATCCAATGAAGATCTTGGATCATTGAGATAAAGTTCTACATAACAAGACTACTCACTTGGTCAAAGTACTGTAGCAGAACCATAAGTACGAAGAGGCAACATGGGAACTGGAGGAGGCAATGAAGGAAAATTACCCGCACCTATTTGTGGTTTAGAATGTAAAACAAAATTTTTAGGGAGAAATTTCATAAGGGGGAAATAATGTAATGACCCAATGTTTTATCAATGAAAATTTCCTTCTTATAATTATGTCATATAGTCACATGAAATCACAACATAATGAACTACTAAGTACTATGTGACCTTTAAACATAATATTGTCACTTTTGTGATTTGAATTTCAAAATTCTAACATACACGGTTGCGATCAGTACGATGTTTGGAGTCCGATAAGACAAACTTAATTTTTTGGTGAATAGTAATCTACCCTTATGAATAGTAACATGTCCTTATGAATAGTAATATGAACCTTATGAATATTACATCATTCAAAAGAATATTAACCTCACCCTTGAATGTATAAATAAAATATAGGCATCTTATAAGTGATAATATGATCATAGTAAAGGTATTGGTATTTTTGTAAGCCATAAATAATTAATTAAAATTAATTAATTAATTTAAAAGAAAACAAATTTTTCTAAAAAAATTTCATAAATTATAAATTTTATATCTTTTGGTTTCAAGATAATTTTATAATAACTTACATAATTTTTGAAAGTATTATAAAATCTGTTATAGTTTTAAAATTCGTATTTTTCAAGTAAATTGTGATTTTAATTAAAAATAAAATTAATCATATTTAGAAAATTATTTTTGAAAAATGGAGTTGATTTTTGGATTCTACACGTCGATAAATGGTTAGGGTTAATTTTAGGGATTTTTCTAAGATACTTGAATTTTTTTTGAATAATAAAATATGCCAATTTACGATAAATGCTAAATACATGAATTATGATGTCATTAGCTGATGTATGGGTGATGTAAGGCTATTATCTATGACTCACATTCACTCTTTAATATTTTTGTTCACATAAATCATTACAATTTATTGTCTTATGGAAAAACAATAAACTAATGATTAAAATATTAAGAAAACCTCTTTCCCCTCCACTATAAAAACCACCCACACTCCCCTCTTCTCTTAACTCATCTCAAGCCTTGTGTATTCCCTAAATTATGTCCAAATAATTCCCCAAGATCCTCCCCTGCATCCATCAGCCCTTGGTCTCCTCAAAAGACCAAATCCTCTCCCCTTAAGAGGCTCTCAAGGAAGATTAAATCAAGAGGTAAATTCCTATTTTCTTTCCTTTCATTTTCTTTTCATGTTCCTTTGTTCTCTTTTATTTCCTAACCTATCCTCATCTAAATGGTATAATAAATAAATTATCATAAATGTACTGGAATTTTGTTATGATAATGGGATAATTCATTATCATCTCTCATTTCCCCTTCTTTTATATGAAAGAAACGAAAACACCGTCTGAGATGTGTTAATTTATCACATTCAAGGACGACGGGTTGTCAATTTCTATTACCATCTTAAATTCTGGTCATGAAACCATTTTTATGGTTGAACTAGACTATTAATTATTTATTTTATCTTATTTTATGTTATGGAATCTTTTTTTCACGCATGATGTAAAATAATAATACAAAACAAGTTAATTATGAGAAAAAATTTCCAAATTAATCCAAATGTTTATCATTAATGTTTTATATAAGGATTAACCTTAACTTAAAATAACAAAATGAATTTTATAAACATTTAATATTATGTTTGTTCACTAATTTCATATAAATTAAATTCTAGACAACCATGCTCATCATACATGTTTATCCAAACATGAATATAAGTGAACTGGTCATTAAAACCAAGGAAGTAAATGCTCCCAAACAATGAAATTAAACCTCTTAACTCATCAAAAAGGACATGGATGAACTTAATAAGGTTATAATAAATCAATAAAATGTATTGGAGGTTATATAATTATTAATTAATGAACCTAATTTGATTATTCAGGTCATTAAGATCAAGTGAAGAACACCATCAGACTTAAGGTAAGGGATCCTCTCTTTCTCACACTTATTCAAGAATATCCTCTATGTTATTACATTTTATGTGTAATTCATAATTATGGGATATGATTTCTTACCTCCCACATACTTACCTCATGATTTATAAAATATTAGAAACCCCTTTATCTCTCATAAATCTCTCTTAAGTAGACCTGATAACATGTCGATATTTCATAAGGGATTCAACCCGAACCTCCTATATTCCTTCGGGTTTCTCTATCTTTCTTTTTAACCAAATGAAGTTACCTTTTATTTTTATGTAAAACTTATAAATATTGTGTATATGTTTCAAACTCATGTTTCAATATCCATCCCTCATTCTCTTTCGGGGATATACATGTTTTTAAATGATTTCATCCTCAATACTTTTCGATAAGCAAACTTGTTTTAAGAGAACTTTCTGAATTCTTACCTATCATCATGTACACTATTTAATATATTTTTAAGCCATAATTGTTTTTGTAAAAACACCCTTTTAATTATAAAAACATTACTGGTTCACTTCTGGTTTTATATAAAATATTATTCCCTTTTTTGTTTTAAATGACCTTTGATATTTTCCTTTAACCGCACAAAAATGTTTAAATTCTAAAGTTTCCCAAAAACTATTTTTGCATGTTATTACTTAAATTTGACATAACTTATCATGATTTATGCCTATTATACCCTATGATAGTCCATGAATTCTCTAATTCCTTTCCCTCATGGACACTTTTATCATACGTTCATTTGTTATGTCTTATATCATGATTATGATGCTCAATTCTTTCTCTAGGTAACCCTTATGTTTATGTATGGTTGATTATGTATGATTATTTTTGTGGAAATAATATTCATGAAAATTTTAATATGTTGATCCCAGATATCACTCCAATTCATTGGGTAAATTTGAGTCTCGTGATACATTATGTGCAATGGTCTTGCCGGTTAGCCTTGATTGGTGTTACCATGTGCAATGGTCTTGGTTGTTAACCTTGACTTGTGATACACTATGTTAAATGAGACTTTAATCATGCTAAAGTCATGTTTTATTTTTCTTCTACATTACTAATAATTCATTTTTATATGATCCCATGTTTATAATTTATGATTCCATGTGTTTCATGCCTTTTATTATCATTGTGTCATGCCTTCTAACCCATTTTCTAAATATTTATTACTATGTTTTTTTCATTACTGGGATTTTATCTCAGCCTTTGGTTCATGTTATCCCCAGGTTATCCTATAAGGTTGTATGAGAATAATGAAATTTAGGATCTCCTTATGAAGATTAAATAAAGATACGTTTTATTTAGTTCCATGTTTTAAGTTTTATGTACCTAGTCTTCAATGACACTAGACTTTACGATCCTTGGCTTGTAATATGATGTTTTATTATGCTTAAAATCATGTAATGTTATGTGTAAAAGGATAGGTTGATATCACATGTAGGAGATTGAGGGGGCATCATATGACCAATTCCAAGGAGTTTGTCCATGGTGACCCAAGGACAAAGTTCCACATCACTCCAAATATGGTGTGAAAATTCAAGTATTAACAAACCTCTGAGTTCGTACCTAATATCACGCATAGGGGACCAAGTCTCTCTCGTGGCATAGTTCAACCAATTGTTCCATAGATCCTATCTAAGGGGTCTCCCCTGGGGAACTGGTGTCACTTGTCTAGTAGTAAAATAGATAATGTGTGGTAAGCCCATCTCTGGCATAGCTGATATCGCCCCTGGTGTGTTTACAAAGCATTAACAAAATCCAATTAAGGCATGAGAGTCCATCCAAGGGGTCCTTAAATCGGAACCCCTTGTATCACCCTAGGAATTAAGGTGACGCAGTCAGACAAGCATCACATATATACATATATATATATATAACAAGTTTAATTAAAAGTGCATTCCATTTAATTCAAGAAAATTGATCCCATTAGGCATATTGGTCAAGGCATGTCATTAGTAAAAACCATTTAAGGCATAATCACTTGTCCAATTAAATTATCTCAACCATTCATGAGTGGCATGGGGTGTGAAGGCTTGTCACTAGGTTTATAACCCTAAACAAAGAATTTATAAACAAGGTATTGATCATAAGGCAATTCCCCTTAAGGGGTATTAGGAAATCTTGAAAAAGGGGTAAAAAGGGTTCCAAGGTGGATCACCCCCTTAAATTGGCATAAACTCATGGAGATCAACCCAGGGGGTTGATTCACCTCTTACTCGGGTTGCAATTGGCATGCTAAAGATTTTGATTAAAATTAATTAAACACTTAGAGGTGAAACTGGAAGGGTCCGGCTCGCGACACGATGGCACATTTTATAGAAAGATACAAAACAAGAGAAAAGAACCTAAACCACCTATCTTAGCCTTGTAGATTTTATCTCATCCAGTTTCGACCTTTGATTTGAGTTAGGTTGGAAGAAAATGATGAAACCATCAAATGCCCTGAAAATGGGGCAAATGAGTTTGCACCCAAACAGTGAAACAGATAGAAAGAACAACTTGAAATAGATTGGAGAGGATTAAATATATATCCTCTATATTTCCTATATTAGGAGGAATTCAAGAGTATGTTTTTCAATAAATAATTTCCTCAAACCCTCTATCTCAATATGGAAAGAGAGTTCCTAGTACTCAAGCAAAAGTAAGATGAGGAAATCGGGGCATATGAAGCAAACTTTACAAGGCTTTCAAGGTACGCCTCTGGCTTTTTCATGAACACCAAAAGTAATGTGGATCACTTCTTTAGAAGACTAAAGCCAATTATATTAAAATCATTGGTGATTCAAGACTTTGACAGCTATGAGAAGATTGTATGTCGTTCCCTTAAGGTCTAAATGGAGATCAGAGACTCTCAGTGGTATCGTGGGCCCAAAAAAAAGAGGAAATGGAATATAATGTGGGTGGTTCCATAAATAAATTCCATGATGGAAAGAAGCTCAATCATCCCATGTTTAAAAATTGTAGGAATAAGAATCATGGTAACTGTCTGATGGGAACTGGGAATTGCTTCAAATGTGAAAGTTGGGACATCTGGCTAAAAACTGCCGAAGAGATATAATAAATCCCACTAATGTGGAAGAATAAAGGAAGGATTGGATCAACTCTCATCCTGTAGTGAAGTGTTAAAAGTACAAGGATCGTGGTAATTATGTGAACAATTTCCCTAAGCTAAGGGTTGTTAGAGGAAATCAACAACAACCTCCAAGGCAATAAAGAAGGGATTATAATATCACTACTACTGAGGTGGATCAGGACAATGATGTGGTGATAGGTACACTAGTTATTCATTCAAGAATAGCGAACATACTATTTGATTCTAGTTATACACATTCTTTCATATCTTTCAAGTTTAGTAGAACTATTCAAACATCACCTGAAAAATTGGAGGATAAGTTATTCGTGAGAATAGAGAATAGGGAAATTATTGCATCCATAGTTTATAACTCATCCTCGGTTAACGTTTGTGGACTAAACCTCCAAGAAAATCTTGTCAAACTTTCTTTAGTGGAGTTCGACGCTATCTTGGGCATGGATTGGATATCTTTATACAAATACAACATCAACTTTCGGGAAATGGAGATCACTCTTCACATCCCAAATCATCCTCCAATTCTTTACAAGTATAAGGAGGAAGATGAATCTCTTTTTGAATCATTGTCTCAAGTGTAGGTATTAATTCCTTATGATAAAGCATGTCTATATCAAATGATTGAGAAAAATAAGAGAATAATGCTTGAAGACATGCCCATCGTGAGGGATTACACTGATATATTTCCCAAAGAGTTGTTTGGTCTTCCTCCTGACCGAGAGGATGAGTTCTCAATTGAAATTATTCCTAGATATCTACCTATATCAAATGCACGTTATAGAATGACCACCGTAGTGATGGAAGAGCTAAAGAAGAAGTTATAGGAGAATCTAGAGAAGGTTTTTATATGCCTGAGTGCTTCACCATGGGGTGTGTTAGTCCTCTTCATCAAGAAGAATGATGGATTAATGCACCTCTACATTGATTATAGTGAGCTCAATATAATCACAATAAAGAACAAGTATCCCTTACCATAGATAGATGACTTGTTTCATCATCTTCATGGGGCTAACTATTTCTCTAAGGTGGACCTTTGGTCAGGATATCACTAATTAAAGGTAAGGAAGGAAGATATTCCCAAGACTGCCTTTAGAATTAGGTATAGACACTATGAATTCATAGTGATGCCCTTAGGACTCACTAATTCTCCAGAAATTTTCATAGATTTAATGAATAAGGTATTTAGAGATTACCTTAACAAATTTTTGGTATTCTTTATTGATGATATTCTGATATACTCCAAGAGAAAGGAGAAACATGAGGAGCATTTGAATATTGTGATGAAGACTTTGTGAAGAGAGAAGTTGTATGCAATGTACATTAAATGTGAGTTATGGATGGAGGAAGTATCATTCTTGGGGCATGTTATCATCGGAAAAGGGATATCTATAGACCCTTCCAAGACAAAGGTAATTGAAGAGTGGCCCATTCCAACATCTGTAATGGAGATACACAGCTTTCTGGGTCTATCTGGTTATTATCGATGATTTTTGAAGAACTTACCACAATTATCAAACCCAATGACCAAGATGACATGGAAGGGAGTGAAGTTTTTCTAGACTCAAGAATGTGAATACTATTTTAAGGAGTTGAAAAGGAGGCTTATCATTTTACCAATACTCACACTACCAACAAGTGGAGAACTCTTTATGGTGTATAGTGATGCTTAAAAGAAGGGATTAGGTTGTGTGATGATTAAAAATGGTAAACTGATAAGCTACACCTCAAGGAATCTAAAAATACATGAGCAAAACTATCCTATGCATGATCTAGAGTTAGCTGTTGTGATATTTGTATTGAAAATATGGCGGCATTATCTCTATGGAGAGAAGTGTGAGATATATATCAATCAAAAGAGTTTCATATATATATTCACACAAAAATAGATTAATATGTTCTAGAGAATATGGATAGATCTCATCAAGGATTATGACTTCTCAATCCACTACCATCTTGGTAAGGTAAACAAGGTGGTGGATGCTCTAAGTAGAAAGGATCCCGCAACTTTATCAATAATGAGAATTGAAAAGGATCCAATCTTCTTAGATTTGCAAAGGATATACATGGGAATAATTAAGGGAGGAACATCATCAATCCTTTCTAAAATTATTCATCAACCATCCCTTATAGAGAAAATAAAGGATGCTCAAAGAAAAGATGTGGAAATTCATAAAAGGGTGGAAGCGATTAAAATGGGAAATCCTCTGAGTTCATGATCGATAAGGAAGGAGCTGTAAGATTTGGGTCATGATTATGTGTACTATCCAATCCATAGATAAAGAAGGATCTTTTGAATTATGTACATATCTCAACCTTCTCTATTCACCCAGGGAGCACAAAGATGTATCGAGATCTCTGAGAGAACTTTTAGTGGGAAAATATGAAGAAGAATATTGTTTAACATACATCAAAGTGCCTAGTATGTCAATAAGTGAAGGCTGAAAGACAAAAGTATAAGGGGATGATGCAACCACTGCCCATACCAATATTAAAGTGGGAGATCATTACCATAGACTTTGTCACTGGACTTCCAAGGACATCCAGAGGAAACAATTTTATATGGGTCATTGTGGATCATCTTATAAAGACAGCTCACATTATCACAATTCGAGAGGATAATATTTGGATAAACTTGGATGGATATATATCAAAGAAGTGGTAAGTTTGTATATAGTACCATTATCTATTGTATCCGATAGAGATTCGAGATTCACCTTGAAGTTCTAGAAAAGTCTCCAACATACTCTAAGCACTGAACTGAACTTCAGTATGACCTATCATCCTCAAACTAATGTCCAATCTAAGAGAACTATTCATACATGAAAATATATGTTGAGATCATGTTCTATGGACTTCAAAGGAGAATGGGACCAACATCTTCTACTGGTTGAATTCTACTACAACAATAATTTCCACTCGAGAATCTGAATGGCTCCATACAAATCCCTTTATGGGAAAAGGTGCAAAACACCAGCGTATTGGAATAAATTCAGTGATCGTAAGCTTCTAGGACCTGAAATGGTTGAAGAAATTATGGAGAAGGTGAAAACCATTCAGTAGCACATCAAGGAAACCCAAATTTGATAAAAGAGTTATGCAGACAATTGTAAATAAGACCTTGAGTTCAAAGTTGGATACATGGTATTTATACACATATCTCTATGGAATAAGTTCATAAGGTTTGAGAAGAAAGTAAAGCTAATCCACAGGTACATTGGTCCCTTCGATATTCTTGATCATGTCGGGGTTGTGGCCTATCGACTAGCACTTCCACCTACCATGGCCAAAGTACAGGATGTATTTCATGTATCTCTCTTAAGGAATTATATACCAGAACCTTCAAATGTACTCTCTTCAGAGGTGGTATAGTTGGAGAATGATCTTTCTTATGAGGGGCATCCAGTGAAGATCTTGAATCATTGAGATAAAGTTCTACATAACAAGACTACTCACTTGGTCAAAGTACTGTAGCAGAACCATAAGTACGAAGAGGCAACATGGAAACTGGAGGAGGAAATGAAGGAAAAGTACTCGCACCTATTTATGGCTTAGAATGTAAAACGAAATTTTTAGGGAGAAATTTCATAAGGGGGAAATAATGTAATGACCCAATGTTTTATCAATGAAAATTTCCTTCTTATAATTATGTCATATAGTCACATGAAATCACAACATAATGAACTACTAAGTACTATGTGACCTTTAAACATAATATTGTCACTTTTGTGATTTGAATTTCAAAATTCTAACATACACGGTTGCGATCAGTACGATGTTTGGAGTCCGATAAGACAAACTTAATTTTTTGGTGAATAGTAATCTACCCTTATGAATAGTAACATGTCCTTATGAATAGTAATATGAACCTTATGAATATTACATCATTCAAAAGAATAGTAACCTCGCCCTTGAATGTATAAATAAAATATAGGCATCTTATAAGTGATAATATGATCATAGTAAAGGTATTGGTATTTTTGTAAGTCATAAATAATTAATTATAATTAATTAATTAATTTAAAAGAAAACATATTTTTCTAAAATGTGTTCATAAATTATCAATTTTATGTCTTATGGTTTTAAGATAATTTTATAATACCTTACATAATTTTTGAAAGTATTATAAAATCTGTTATAGTTTTAAAATTCGTATTTTTCAAGTAAATTGTGATTTTAATTAAAAATAAAATTAATCATATTTAGAAATTTATTTTTGAAAAATGGAGTTCATTTTTGGATTCTACACTTAGATAAATGGTTAGGGTTAATTTTTGGTATTTTTCTAAGATACTTGAATTTTTTGTGAATAATAAAATACGCTAATTTACGATAAATGCTAAATACATGAATTATGATGTCATCAGATAATTTATGGGTGATGTAAGGCTATTATCTATAACTCACATGAACTATTTACTATTTTTTTCACATAAACCATTACAATTTCTTGTCTTATGGAAAAACAATAAACTAATGATTAAAATATTAAGAAAACCTCTTTCCCCTCCACTATAAAAACCACCCACACTCCACTATTCTCTTAACTCATCTCAAGCCTTGTGTCTTCCCTAAATTATGTCCAAATAATTCCCCAAGCTCTTCCCATGCATCCATCATCCCTTGGTCTCCTCAAAATACCAAATCCTCTCCCATTAAGAGGCTCTCAAGGAAGATTAAATCAAGAGGTAAATTCATATTTTCTTTCCTTTCATTTTCTTTTCATGTTCCTTTTTTCTCTTTTATTTCCTAACCTATCCTCATCCAAATGGTATAATAAATAAATTATCATACATGTACTGGAATTTTTTTATGATAATGGGATAATTCATTATCATATCTCCTTTCCCCTTATTTTATATGAAAGAAACGAAAACACCGTCTGAGATGTGTTAATTTATCACATTCAAGGACGATGGGTTATCAATTTCTACTACCATCTTCAATTCTGGTTATGAAACCATTTTTATGGTTGAACCAGACTATTAATTATGTATTTTATCTTATGTGATGTTATGGAATCCTTTTTTCACGCATGATGTAAAATAATAATACAAAACAAGTTAATTATGAGAAAAAATTGCCAAATTAATCCAAATGTTTATCATTAATGTTTTATATAAGGATTAACCTTAACTTAAAATAAAAAAATGAATTTTATAAAAATTTAATATTATTTTTGTTCACTAATTTCATATAAATTAAATTCTAGACAACCATGCTCATCATACATGTTTATCCGAACATGAATATAAGGGAACTGGTCATTAAAACCAAGGAAGTAAATGCTCCCAAACAATGAAATTAAACCTCTTAACTCATCAAAAAGGACATGGATGAACTTAATATGGTTATAATAAATCAATAAAATGTATTGGAGGTTATATAATTATTAATTAATGAACCTAATTTGATTATTCGGGTCATTAAGATCAAGTAAAGAACACCATCATACTTAAGGTAAGGGATCCTCTCTTTCTCACACTTATTCAAGAATCTCCTCTATGTTATTACATTTTATGTGTAATTCATAATGATGGGATATGATTTCTTACATACCCCATACTTCCCTCATGATTTATAAAATATTAGAAACCCCTTTCTCTCTCATAAATCTCTCTTAAGTACACCTGATACCATGTCGATATTTCATAAGGGATTCAACCCGAACCTCCTATATTCCTTCGGGTTGCTCTATATTTCTTTTTAACCAAATGAAGTTACCTTTTATTTTTATGTAAAACTTTTAAATATTGTTTATATGGTTCAAAATCATGTTTCAATATCCATCCCTCATTCTCTTTCGGGGATATACATGTTTTTAAATGATTTCATCCTCAATACTTTTCGATAAGCAAACTTGTTTTAAGGGAACTTTCTGAATTCTTACCTATCATCATGTAAACTATAATCTGTTTTTAAGCCATAATTGTTTTTATAAAACCACCATTTTCATTATGAAAATATTCCTGGTTCACTTCTGGTTTTATATAAAATATTATTCCCTTTTTTGTTTTAAATGACCTTTGATATTTTCCTTTAACCGCACAAAAATGTTTAAATTCTAAAGTTTCCCAAAAACTTTTTTTGCATGTTATTACTTAAAGTTGACATAACTTATCATGATTTATGCCTATTATACCCTATTATAGTTTATGAATTCTCTAATTCCTTTCCTTCATGGACACTTTTATCATACGTTCATTTGTTATGCCTTATGTCATGATTATGATGCTCAATTCTTTCTCTAGGTAACCCTTATGTTTATGTATGGTTGATTATGTATGATTCTTTTTGTGGAAATCATATTCATGAACATTTTAATATGTTGAGCCCAGATATCACTCCAATTCATTGGGTAAATTTGAGTCTCGTGAGACATTATGTGCAATGGTCTTGCCGGTTAGCCTTGATTGGTATTACCATGTGCAATGGTCTTGGTTGTTAACCTTGACTTGTGATACACTGTGTTAAATGAGCCTTTAATCATGTTAAATTCATGTTTTATTTTTCTTCTAAATTACTAATAATTAATTTTTATATGATCCCATGTTTATAATTTATGATTCCATGTGTTTCATGCCTTTTATTTTCATTGTGTCGTGCCTTCTAACCCATTTGCTAAAGATTTATTACTATGTTTTTTCCATTACTAGGATTTTATCTCATCCCTTTGTTCATATTATCCCCAGGTTATCCTATAAGGTTGTATGAGCATAATGAAAGTTAGGAGCTCCTTATGAAGATTAAATAAAGATACTTTTTATTTAGTTCCATGTTTTAAGTTTTATGTACCTAGTCTTCAATGACACTAGACTTTACGATCCTTGGCTTGTAATATGATGTTTTATTATGCTTAAAATCATGTAATGTTATGTGTAAAAGTCTAGGTTGATATCACATGTAGAAGATTTAGGGGGCATCATATGACCAATTCCAAGGAGTTTGTCCATGGTGACCCAAGGACAAAGTTCCACATCACTCCAAGTATGGTGTGAAAATTCAAGTATTAACAAACCTCTGAGTTCGTACCTAGTATCGCGCATAGGGGACTGAGTCTCTCTCGTGGCATAGTTCAACCAATTGTTCCATCGATCCTATCTGAGGGTTCTCCCCTGGGGAACTGGTGTCACTCGTCTAGAGGTAAAATAGATAATGTGTGGCAAGCCCATCTCTGGCATAGCTGATATCGCCACTGGTGTGTTTACAAAGCATTGACAAAATCCAATTAAGGCATGAGAGTCCATCCAAGGGGTCCTTAAATCATAACCCCTTGTATCACCCTAGGAATTAAGGTGAAGCAGCCAGACAAGCATCACATATATACATATATATATATAACAAGTTTAATTGAAAGTGCATTCCATTTAATTCAAGCAAATTGATCCCATTAGGCATATTGGTCAAGGCATGTCATTAGTAAAAACCATTTAAGGCATAATCACTTGTCCAATTAAATTATCTCAACCATTCATGAGTGGAATGGGGTGTGAAGGCTTGTCACTAGGTTCATCACCCTAAACAAAGAATTTATAAACAAGGTATTGATCATAAGGCAATTCCCCTTAAGGGGTATTAGGAAATCTCGAACAAGGGGTAAAAAGGGGTCCAAGGTGGATCACCCCCTTAAATTGGCATAAACTCATGGAGATCAACCTAGGGGTTTGATTCGCCTCTTACTCGGGTCACAATTGGCACGGTAAAGCTTTTGATTAAAATTAATTAAACAATTAGAGGTGAAACCGGAAGGGTCCGACTTGCGACACGATGGCACATTTTATAGAAAGATACAAAACAAGAGAAAAGAACCTAAACCACCTGCCTTAACCTTTTAGATTTTATCACATCCAGTGTCGACCTTTGATTTGAGTTAGGTTGGAAGAAAATGACGAAACCATCAAATGCCCTGAAAATGGGACAAATGAGTTTGCACCCAAATAGTGCAACAGATGGAAATAACAACTTGAAATAGATTGGAGAGGATTAAATATCTCACCTCTAGATTTCCATTGGATCCTATGGTGAGTGAAATGGACGACTAACAGATTAGGTGGCTTGATCCCTTGTCTGAGAGGGAGGAGGGCTCATACGTGAGAAGAGGTAGCTCAGCTGCTAGAGGAAATAAGGAGGAGGAAAAGAATTAGGTTTAATTCATTTAAGAGGGGGGATAGTAATTTCACCCATATTTATAATTGTGCACGGTTTAGCTGCATATTTGGTCAAACTGTACGCCAGTTGCTTCATGAAAGGGGCACATCGTGTAGTTAGGTGGACGATTTATCTAACCGTGTGCAAAATGTGTGAAACCACTCTGTTAAAAGTTGGAGATAGCCCACATGGCCATGTGCCCTGGGTTGCACGGTTGCAGACAAACCATGTGGCCCCTAGGTTCCCACTGTCTGCAACCGCATGGTTTAGGGAAACCATGCGAGCTGGGTGGCACAGTTCCTCCTAATTGTGTAGCTTAGTCTTTCCTTCCCATTTTGGGGTTTCGATCTCCGAACAAGCCTCAGACACACCTGATACCTCCTTGAACCTTTTAGACATAATAAAAAGTGCCTTTCTAAGGAATTTAAACCAAAAAGTAATGGTTTGTACCTTTATGAAAAGCTGGGACGTTACACGCTTCATGGACAATTTGTTCATTGTTGTCGGCTACTCATACATATCAGCAAAGGTCTTCATCAACTCCGCAATGGTCTTCACCTCCCAAATATTTTAAGAAATATTCCTCGCCAATGATATATGTATCATGACAGGTGCCTTGTTATCAAGCCTTTCCCATTTTGTTTTATTCTTTACTTCCAGTTTGACTACTTTTGATGGAATTTAGAGGTCCTTCTAAAACAAATAATCCTCCATCTTCATCCTATATAAACTGTAATTCATCCTGTCGAACTTGTCAATCCGGATTTTTTCCTCTTCCAACACCATTCCTTTTGTAATAGAGAACTACCATTAAAAAAACATAGTGGTAAGAACCTTTTCAAAGAGTCATATGTCAAGTGTATTGAGCCTTGCTGAACCATATGCTCTAATACCACTTGTTGGATCCAGAACCATCATGACTAAAAGTGATCCACCAAAACTTCAAGTACAAAACAATGTCTAAGATATGAAAGAATTATTCACAAATCCAAACATTAACACCTTTATCTAAGCCACCTATAATAGATTCTAAAGGATGGTCTCTTAAGAATCTACGTTTTCTGTGAAATATACTCCCAGGTTCTCTGGTTTACATCTCGTCAAGATTTGGTTCTATAAAAACATGTTCCAAATCATCATCCTTTTTATATTTTATAGGAGAGTAAGTCTAAAATTATCAAAATAATCATTAACCTCATCAATGGAAGATTTATTGTGATCAAAAGGATCACTTTAATCAATATATATATGAACATATTCTTCAATTATCTCTGACTTTTTATTAAAAGATCTATAAGATTTAGGCTTAGTTGAATAACAAAGGAAAATTTCTCCATCAGCTTTTGGATCAAATTTACCAAGATTATCCTTTGTATTAAGAATATAAACTTTTCATACAAAAACCTTAAGGTAGTTAACCTTTGGTTTCCTTATATTTCATAGCTCATAAATAGTTTCATTTAACATAGGTCTTATTAGAACTCTATTTAACATAGGTCTTATTATGTCTAATTATAACTCTGTTTTTTATTTTACATTTTGTATTCACATATACAGTCTAAAAATGAGTAGGTAGGTTATATTCACACAATATTGAACAATAAAAAATTTTAGAATTTTTTCATTCCAAACAAGTTTGTCAAAATTCATGAAGATGGAACATGATTTCACTTTTAAGCCTCAAAGAGAAAATCCAAGTGAATTGTAAAAAAACATCAATAAGCACAAAAACAAAAGATCCCCCCCCCTGAGGCTTGCAGTTCTTGCGAGTCTAAACAAATCCATGTAGTTAAGTTCCAAATGACTAGAATTAACAACATTCATGATTTAAAATAAGATTTATATTTCTTTCCTATTTGACATGCATTACCTAGTTTCTTTTCATCAAACATAAGATTAAGAAAATTAGAAATCAAATTCTTCTTAAACAACTTCCTTAAAGAATAAACATTACAATGATCAAGTCTTCTATTCCAAATCCAAGATTTATTAATTTTAACATTCAAACAGTTAAAATTATGCATTCATAGAGAATCAAGATCGAAAGTGTAAACATTTTAAGTTGTAAATACTTTAAATCTAAGAACATTATCTCTTAAAATAGCATAGGCGTTATTAGAAATATCAATAATATATCCATTATTATAGAGTTGATGAATACATATCAGATTGTGTTTTAAACCTTCAACATATAGAACTTTGATGATGATGATAGGTTCAGGATTTTCATTAGAACTAACTCCAACAATCTTTCCTTCAAAACCACCATCAATTTTTTAAAGGGTAGAAATTTGAAAATTCTTCAATCATATGTCTAGAACATACATTATCCATATATCACTTTCCAAAACTACTTAGTTTTGACAAAACTATCATCATATATAGAAAAAATTAAATCTACTATAGATACTAATCCTAGCTTTCTAACTGCCACATGTCAAACTCCCATGCTTCCACATCATTCTTTACTTATGTGTCATTTATCCATATCTCCACGACACCCCTCTCCTGCACGGTACGTACCTCTTCCTTCTTCTGCCTCCTTCTCCCACTCGCGTCGTGACCTTCACTCCCCTCAAACCCTCACCTTCGCCGTCTTGGCTTTCATGGTCAATCTGCACACAATCAATCTCTTTCTCCAACGTCATCCGTCGACCGGTTTCTACTCTACCGTCCTCTCTTTTCCTTCTCCCGCTTGCGGTCGGGATTGAGTTCTTTGTGACCTAGGGTTCCTGTGAAATCCCAATTCTTGGGTCATCCTCTTCCTGGTTTCCCTATATTCTATCGACCTCCAACTCGATCTTCCTCCTTATCATGGTTTCACCATACCTCTGCATCGGGTTCATTATCCCACTCGGATTTTTGTTCGCATCTTCTCCGGCAACCCATTCTAATCACTCCCAATATCCTGTCATCGTCTTCCTGTTCGCCGTCTCTCTATCACTGATTGTCTCTCCACACCCACCGAACCCCTCCCATTCCATTCCTATGCTTCCATGAAACCCTAACCTCAGTCGCTCCTCACTTACCTCGCCTCCACCTCTGCCACCAGTTGCTTCGCCTCCACCTGCCCCACCTCTGCATCTACCTCCCCAAATCCACCTACTTTGCCTCCACCTCTGCCTCCGTCATCGTCTTCCTATTTGCAGGTTTTTTATTGAGTAGGATGGGTCCTCGATTCGTCAACAGACGCAGTATCTTTGTTACCGTCTCCCACCATTCTCCATTACGTTCACTCAATTTCTTTACGCAGACCATAGGTGATTGTTCTTACTTTTTTGTCAACATGTTTTGTTGCAATCTTGTACTCTTATACACTTGACTATGGTATTGCTGCTAGAAATCAAGGCAATCTGAAAGTTTATAAATCTCAATGAAATTCAGAGGTTATGTTTTTCACCTTTTCAACGCAATTCTGGTCAGAATTCATGCATGATTATCTCAAAGCTTTCCTAGTCAAATTATAAGACATGTTAATACCTACAGTATGTAAGAACATATTTGTTCTTGAATACCATGAATTTCATAGTTTCTAATTGATTCTAACTTGAACTAAAACTTCATTTTATATTACATTACACTGTCATTTATATTTCATTTTATATTGCAATTTATATCAGTTCATGTTGTACTAAAATTGATGTTTACATTCCTATTTTTATAGTTGTTTCAATATAACTTCATATTGCAGTTTATATTGAAGTTTATATTGAATTTTCATGTACTGAGATTGCATTTACCTTGTAAATTATATTATCATGCATGTTGTTTCCTTATGCATAATACAGTTTCCTTATGCAAGAATGTATTATCATGCATGCTCATATGTGAGTTTGCTGGTGGTATTTTTGTAGGATACATGTGTGTTTTCATGCACATAAACACATAGAAACTCAAAATCAGTTTTCTGTACTCTAGCATATTACTTCTGATTTCTTTTGAACTTATTTTTTTTTCTATATTGCTTGCAAGAAAAATATAGGCTTAAAAAGCAGAAGAAATGTGTACCCAAAGTACTCTTGAAGGTGCCCTTCTTCTCGACGGTAACATGTTGGCATGTTCATTTCATCCTTTGTACCATGATACAACATGTACAGTGAGAGGTATTAATGTTCAACATACTGAATTAATTCATGTTTATGTTCAAGAGGAACTACAATCAACACTCAATAGAAACAAGATGTGGTGGCTCATACTTTGAAGACCACACCCACTACTGGACTGGGGTTGATCTACTGGAACTGTCTAGGTGTGGACAGGTTAACTACAACACCTGTTCAGGGTTTTAAACCCAAAAATTATTATACCTATTCTTTTCTTTTATTTCCTTTAGTTATTTTACTATTTAATGAAATTTTGTTTTTGTGTTTTATGGGTAGGAAAAAAGCTGGACAGCACCCCACGCACCCGATGAAGATCAAATCATATTGTTATTGGAAGTAAAAACAAACATCCAGGTCTGTGTTTCTACTTTTTTTTGATGTTTTTGATGTTTTCTACCTTTCTCTTTAAAGTTTATGTGAGACATTTCCCATTTAATGTACAGGTTTCTCTAAAAGACATTTAATTTGCAGGCTTCAGGTCACTATTATCCAAGATGTGATTTAGTGCCCTTTATAATGCACATTTGGGAGACTATTATCAAAAATATCTCATTGGTTGGTGCAATCCACTAATTTTGTTGTTCCACTTTAGAAAACTAATCAAAAAACTCTTATTGCACTTTGAATTTATAATAAGTGCTTCTATACAATATTTTCTAAATTTTTAATTGAATATGTGTGTTTTTACCATTTATTTAAATGGTTTTCTTCTGGATAAGGTTCCCATGAAGATGGGAGATGGGTCGTGGTGTCAGGATAGTCGGGAGTGGGCGGTTGTAAGCTGGGGGCACCAGTACGTAGTATAGAAGCGTACCGAAAAGTCATCTTCTCCAACAACTAGAGGTCGATGATGCTTTTCTATTTTAGTAACCTAATGATAATAGTTATAATAATAATGTAGTCACTCCACTCCATTTAGTGGATTTGGAACCTTGACCTCGACAAATGATCCCAAAATCAATGACTCAATAATCAATTGTTGTATTATTTTATAAATTTTCAATTTTTGATTCTAACATGTCCCCTCATGAGCATATATCAAACTATCACATACAATATGATTGGCTCCAAAACCAACTCGAGTTTCCAAATCTGATACTAACATCTTATTTTTATTTTATTAAGCATATGTTGTAGTGTCTCTACATTACAACTAATATAGCCTCGGAATTATGGAATCAAGTAGAGGAGCCATAGTTGGACATGTGTTATTGCAGGTACTGTCTTTCTTTATGTGACTGTGGAAGATAAATAAGTAACAGAGGGATTTCTTCAATGAAATTAAAAGTTATGTTCCTTATTTTCCCATCCTGTTTATTAAAATTTTTGAATTTTATTCCCAACCAGGAAATTAACAAGAAAGTTGTGGACTGCTCTACATGTGATTCCTCTAAGTATTCAATTTCTGGTGATGTGAATTTGGTACAGAAACTGATGATGAAATCTGATGCAATGTATATAAACATTGTGGAAAAGGTAACTTCATTATTCAAATGTGTCATGTGCAAAAACATTATTAATTTCCTGATACAATCAATCTGTTCATTTGTTATTTTTCATTATTTTCACCATGTGATATTCTATAGGCTGGTAGCGGACTGGGTATTCAATCAAATCCAAAGCATTTTGATCACAGCCAAATGCTTCTCAAACATTGATATAGGGTTTTCCTTATATATTTCACATAACAACCCTTCTTTTTAATACAAGGTACTAATTTTTAAACTTCTTACATTTTAATTTATCAGAAAACATATACCACATTATTGTAATGTGCATTTTACACTTGTATTATAGGAACATGACAACACTGGATGTTTTGGAAACAGCTACAGCAGTGAAAAAGTATTAGTTACAATAGCTATAAATATTTCATTTACTCGGTTGAAATTTTCTTTTTAAATTGTATTTTATTTTCAATACATCATTGGAGTAGACATTACTTATTTTTTTCAGTTCTATTTATAGTGTATGATTAAAACACACTGCATTTGTTCTTCTCTTCTACCAATTCGTAAACATCATATTTCTGCTCCAATTATTACACTTGTCAGTATTTTTTGAAACTTATTTATCAAATTCATTTCTCAATGTAGAAAACTATTGGGTGAGTTTTATGCTGATGATGATGTTCAAAGAATTGTTATAATGAATCGAGGCTCTACGGCAACAATAAGCCATGGTAGTGAACTTCATCCTCATTTAAAAGCAAACTTCAACAAAAAGACAAACAGAAATGGATCCCTTTGATGATTATAGACTATATAGTGAAAATTAAACTTCCAGTTTTCAAAATTCCTTATATAGTTTTACTTCCAGTTTTAACTCTACTATTATTAAAGTCAACACAAATCGTTTTATAACACATATAAGACAGAAATGGATCCCTTTGATGAGTATATACTTTATAGTGAAAATTTTACCAAGTTACCATTTTTTCAACTATGTTTAACTTTTATAGGGAACAATTTTACTATCATCCAACATCCATAACTACTGGTCCACTATAGTAATGAAACAAGACACTACTGGCAGGAGATTACAAACCTTAAATAATAAAACGGGTCTGGAAGCACTACGACACAACAACTGCCCTTAAAAACATGGGTTTCTTTTAGAGTTTTCACCCATCTATTTCCTAATGTAAACATTCTGTTGTGTTTTCATTATTTCAAAACAGGATATATTCTGTAACTATGGAAATTTCAATTTTCATGTTTCAGTGTTTTTATTATTTTTTTCTTATTTGACATGTATGATACTATTTTTTCCATATTGGTAAAAAAATTCATTTATTTTCAAGTATAATTTATGCTTACTACTATTGTGATGAAGTCTGAGAAAATTATATAACTATTCCAATATTATATACTCACATTTTTCCCTTCTACTCATCATTAAATTGTTATTGTGTTATTCCACTGTTATCTAATTGTTTTACTGGTATTAATTACTAAGACAATAGGAATAGGTAATGACTGCATGTATTATGTCGTAAAGTCGGGAAGTTAACCTCTGTTTCGACCATCATCTGCTTCCAGGTAATTTCTGCATAAAAATTTCTGAAATAACTACGCAAATTCAATAAAATAGAATTTATGTTTCATAAAATTCGCATCAAGTACATGTTAGTCTTGTAATTTTTTGTTCTTTTCTCAACTGTTCAATGCAATTAAACAATTTTAGGACTGACTTGTGGAATCTTGTTTTATGTTTGTAGAAGCTGAAATTGAAATATGACCTCTATCCAGACATCCTATGGATCAATGTAAAACCCGTGGGTGCCTCCAATGACATTTTTTTTTTCAGGATTCTCGATCCAAGGTAGGAAATCCATATTCTTCAATCAAGGGGATATGTACTTTAAATCCTAGATATATTTTCTCTTTGAGGGACATGTTTTCTCATAGATTGCTTCCAGGGTTTGCTTCTGTTGTCTTCAAAACATATTTTAAGTTTCTTCGTACTATTTTCCTCATCCCATCTATATGGAAACATTAAATGACTTTATGACTGGTAAGTCTTTGTACCTTCATTATCCCTGATCCAGTGAACCCATAGTTGATGTGTTTTCAGTCTGTTATTTTCACTATTTTCTCATGGATGTCACTGCTGGGGGAAATTATATTAAACCTGCAATATTTTAGTTGATAGTATCTGTAATTTCAATATCATGTTTCATACCTTAATTCCTACAGTTTTTATTATTAAAAGCGGTTGTATAATAAAACTATGATCTAAAATGTTGAGGGGAGCATGTCTAATGCCTTAGTCTGTCAAATTGATTCTTTGTTTAACACTGCAAGTCTGAGTGAAGACAATGCCTTCACAGATGTGCTAACCTGCAGTAATACTGACACGCATAAGGATTTATGTCACTATTTAATAAATTATTTTCCTGTTTACTGGTCAGGATTATAGCAGGACACCAAGTCAAGCACCTGTTGAAGATCGAATCATTCTCTTGCTGGAATCAGAAATAGACATCTAGGTAACTGTTCTTACATAGAATTCAATGAAACTGATAGTTTTCAGCTTCCTCTTGAAAGTTTAAGCAATACATTTTCGATTTAGTCTGCACATATCTCTACAATATAGTAAATGTACAGGTATCAGGTCACTTATTTCCAAGATTTCATTAACTCATCTCTGCAAAATAACTTTGAGACACTTAGTAGGTAAATATGTCCTTTGTTGGTTTCCATGATGATTGATATTGAATTAATGTAGTTCATATTTAGAGCTAACAGAACATTTAATCCCCCCCCCTCAATACAAAGACATCCTTTCTTTTATTCTGAATGAGAAAATTGGATCTTCATCTATGGGTTCAGCTGGTTTTAAAAATTTGCAGGTTATGTTGGTTACTTTTTCTACTACATGCATCTGTACTTATGATCATCGAGGTGGATTACTACATCAAGCAGCTCATATGCGAGACCAGAATCATCTTCAGTGATGGGGAACTTGGATATGTTCTCAGAACCTCGAACCTGGATATTTTCTTGGAACTTGGATATGTTCTGAGAACCTACATCAAGCAGCTCATATGTTGGTTACTTTTTCCTTCACCATCCACTGCACTGGAACCTGGATATGTTCCGAGACCACAATCATCTTCAGTGTTGGGGAACTGTACTGCTGCATTACCTTGTTGGCCTTATAATGCCCCACCATATACAGCTATGCATGCGAAGAAATGTTGTATTTAATTCCATTTCCATCACCACAATGGTCTACCTTTTTGTTGTATCAATTCTCCTCATGTTTATGTTATATGTTTCTAGATTCTAAAGGTTCAACTAACGCCATGCATAACTATTGCGCTGACAGTCGACGTGAGAAATCAAAATCGTTGCCAGGTGATGAAGAAAATTATTATGAGAATATTGTTCAACCTCCAAGAGGTTAGTTTTGTTTGTAATTTAACTCTGCCCCCAGAATTGCTTTGTATGTATCTTCTTTTTAATTTTTTTGTGATTCATAGTTCAAGTGTCTATAACTTGATAGTTGAACATTGTTGCATTTAATCCCTGAAGTTCACTGAATTTCGGAAATTGGGTGTTAAAAACATGAATCATTGAATGGGTTTGCTTTTGTCCCCTGGAACATCTTCATTTGAGTTCATAGGATTGTTTTTTATTTCATGCATGAAAAGGGTCCGATAGAATATTATTTTCATCATGTTTCAATGGGTATGCTCCTCTAATTTGCTTTATGATGTTTTCTTTCCTTTAGATATTTTAGTATTTAATAACATTTTCTTTCTGTTTTTTGGGTAGGAAAACAGCTGGACAGCGCTCCACCCACCTCTTGAAGATCGAATCATATTGTTGTTGGAAGCATAACCAAATATCCAGGTTTCTGTTTCTAAATTGTTTTCAATGTTTTTGATGTTTTTGACCTTCCTCATTAAAGTGTATGAGAGACATTTCCCCTTTAATGTGTAGATTTCTCTAAAAGACATTTAATGTGCAGGCTTCAGGTCACTGTTATCCAAGATGTGATTTACTGGTCTTTGTAATGGACATTTGTGAGACTATTCAGGTAAATATCTCCTTAGTTGATGCAGTCCACTATGAATGTTGTTCCAATTTAGAAAACTAATCGAAAAAATCTTATTGCACTTGACCTTTATAATAAGTGCTCCCATACAATTTTATTTTCTGAATTTCTAATTGAAGATGTGTGTTTTTACCATTTATTTAAATTATTTTATTCTGATTAAGGTTCACATGAAGATGGGAGATGGGGCGTGGTGTATAAATGGTCAGGAGTGGGCGGTTGCAAGCAACAACCACCAGTACGTAGTATGGAAGCGTACCAAAACCTCATATACTCCAACAACTGGAGGTTAATGATGCTTTTGGGTTTTAGTAACCTAATGATAATAATTACAATAATAATGTAGTCACTTCACTCAATTCATTGGAGTTAGAACGTTGACCTCGACAAATGATCCCGACATGAATGACTCAATAATAAGATGTTGCATTCTTGTATAAATTTACAAATTTCAATTCAATATTAACTTTTATTCCTAAATAATTATATTAAATATTTTTTGTTATGTTTATGATGTCCCAAAAAAATTCTCAACCTATATTCCAAAGGATGGCAGACGACCGGGTATTCAATCAAATACCATGTCTCTTGACATTTAGTGAAGTAACAACCAGATACAATTTTTCTTCATCTATTTTTTATTTAATTGCACGTTAAGTATTATGAAGTGGTTGTTGAATATCTATCTTCATGTATTTATTTTATTCAATAGCGTCCTCTGTTTCATCTTTGCCCCTGATATGTTTGTCAACTACTTGAATGATGTATTCATATTTTATGTCCTCTTATTCCATTCTCATACAACATTTCTTTCTAATTATAATTTATTCAACAAATGTTTTCTTCTTAACGTTTCTAAATATTAATGTATTATTAAAAGAAAAACCATTAATTGAATACACCGTGCAATAGCACGGGTGAGTACTAGTTGTTTTAAAAATAAGCATACTTCACACCAACATATTGAGTTAACCTCATGCCGCAATCATTATCATAATGACTAGAAATACTAAGCAATGGTAAACATTATAATAACCAATTTTAAACTAATAATCACAAAGGATCATTAATTAAACATATTTACATTCAATATCAAAAAGTCATTTTTAACAAGGAATCCTTTTCACTGACTGTCAAAATATTTTCCAGGTAATCTATGCTTCTTTTTCAAAGAATTATATTTACTTTCAAGCATAAAACAATACTCTCGACCCATCATAAGAATATCATCATTATCAAAAATAGATGAACAAAAAAGTGATTGAGGGGGGGGGGGGGATGGAGCACTTCAATTTAAGCCATAACACACATTTGATCACTAGTTTTACTGCTCTTTTCAGAATCAGAATTAAAATCATCTCTAGAATCTTTAAATGCACCACTTTTATCTTTCCTTTCTAATTAGTTCTTTTATAAAACTTTATATCAAATTTATTCTTATCATTTAATCATACTTAATATGTTATTACATTCATAACATCTAACTTGAAAGTTTTATAAAAATCCAATCAAATTTTTCATTTTTAGCTTCTCTAAAAACAAATATCACTCTCTTGCAAGTGAAACTCCTTAAAGACTTCAAAACTTGATCAATAAATTACATTTCCTAAAGCAATAACATTATTAACTATTTTTGTAAGTGTTATACTCATTTAAGTAGTTCTTTATCCATCGAACATTTAAAATATTGAATATTAATTTTACAGTATTATATTCATAAGCAACATCAACCGTTCCACATTCCATGAACACTGGCGCAACGAGAATTTAAATCATATGGATACTCCACAATTCAAGTTAACTGGTTTTTATAGGACATCACAACTTTCATATAAACTTCTAAACCAAGTTTTTTATATAAATGGTCACCGCTGTAGATCTTAACGACGTGAAGATTTAGCTACTCAAAAAACCTTCCATAAGGAATGTAAGCGATGCGATGCATTCACGAAAATGGTTTTACCACATCTCAATGTATATCCATTAAGATCAAACAAAAACACTCAAAATAGAAAATTAGTAACACTTCACCAAAACTAAGATCTATAATAATAAAATAAAACAGGATAACGAAAAAATGTATAGCCAATGATAAAAAAAAAAACAGGTAAACAATCGAAGCATGTTGAACAGGATAACGAAAAAACGTATAGCCAGTAATAAAAAAACTGAGAAAACAACCGAAGCATGTTATGCAGGATATCAAAACAATTCACAGGGAGGTGCGGATCATGTCAACACTACACACAAATCTGTTTCTGCAGACAACTACTTGGGATTCGTCTTCCACCAAATGGAACTACAGATGCTACGAAACCATCAACACTGTCTGATTAATCCCTCCTCTTCCTCTTCTTCTCGTTCTTCTCAGAGGCGTTCTTCAGCTGCACCCAAAATAAAATCAATCAGTTCCACCCATCAACCACACTAACACAAACTTCTGGCTCTTTTCAGTTGAACTCACCATGATAATGAGGATCCTAACAAAGACCGCCACAAAGTCCGTGAGGAGTGTAAGCGCATGCTTCACGTAGTCCAGCTCTCCAAGGTGCGCCCTCTCGATGATCTCTTGGGTGTCCACTACCATATAACCCACGAACACTAACAACCCAAAATACAGCTGCCACGCACAGCAGAGATATAAAAACAACAAAGGGAAAACAGAGAGGGTGCACGATGCAACAACCATCACATACCTCGAACTGAAAGATTGCTGCAGAACCCCCAAAAATGGAGGAAGCAAAGTGCAACCACATAAGGATAGAGAGACCCGAAGAGAGGAACCCACCAAGGAACAAATATTCTCTACGCTTTGCCAGCAAGGCTGCTCCAGAGAAACACGCAAACGCCAAGGCAGTCCCCACGAATGCAGTCACCAAGATGCTGCACCATTGTTCAAGGAAAAACAACGATCATCATTCAACAACTACCATTTAGAACTAGAATCAAGATGATGCAGGGCACCATACCATAAAAGGTTTAAATGATTCGGGTCACCATACCTTGGGTCAAACTGAACACCCAGTTCAATCAAAGGACCAATAGAAGCCCCTTGAAAAATTGAAGTTGCCATCAATAGACCAACCCTCTTTTGCTGTTCAAAACAAGAAGGGGGGGGGGAGATTGAGCAATTGCTCCAAAGATTAATCAGAGTTTCAAACAAAGAAACCACTACCTCCTCAAATGCAGGTGTAGAAAGCAGCCAAGCCATGCTTGCCATGCATCCGATGGTAGTTAGAATGCCGCCAACGTTCCACAGGATATGCAAATAAGCCCCGGCAGCAGATGCAACCAGGGCGCAACATAAAGTGAGATAAACCTAGAGAGAACAATCGAAAATTAGGCACGATACCTAAAGGAACAACTACTGCAGGAAAATTTATGCATATCATAGCTATTTTCCAGAGAGGCGGTAAGAACAATACAGATCACGCATGATAACCGAACAATTCGAGTAGGAACCTAAAACATAAATCTGAAACGATTAGAAGAACATAGATAGATTTATCATCTAACAAAAAACAAATTCTAATTCCTGCCCAACGATATTCAAAATTCCCACAAGAACCGAGCAGAAGGCCTCGACCTATGAACGACGACTACAAAGCCTTAGAAACTGCATTCTTTTCAACTCTACCAGTAAAATTGGCCATTCTAAAAACAATTAGGGCTTGCATGAGAAGAAGAGAGCCAGATCTACCTGTTTGAGATGGGTCTGTACTCGAGGAGAGATCTGGCGGAAGTTCTTGAGAGAATCATAGCTCCAACCGCCGCTGGAAGAGGTTTGAGAATCGAAGAAAGACGCAAACGCATCCATCCACTTAGTTTGTCCCGAACAAAAGATCCAAAGGAGGAGGAAATTTCTTTCGCCCAAATCCGGAATAGCTGAAACACGGTAGGAAACTCCCGGGTCATAAATTGGAGGAGCGGAAGGGGTAGAAATGTAAAATCAATAGGCGTTCCGGAATGTTCACGCGAGGGGACGCCCGCCGGTTGACTCCCACGCGACCTGATGATCCCTCTCCGGAATCGTCCCCAACCAGCCACATAATTCTGGCGAATAAAAACCTGCCACCTCATCTAGGTACGTCTGCAGAATTAATTAAAAACAATGGTAAATAAATACCTTCATTATTTTCAGATTTCACTTAATGAACGACGAGATTAAAGTCAATGGGGTGTAGTTTAGTTGATAGTTGTATAGATGAGGTCTCGAGTTTGAGACTTTACGACTTCATTTGTGTACTGTTTGTTACATGATTTTCTTTGTATTATAACTCTTTCTTTGAATTAACTGTGGTTTCGGACTCAACTTTTAATAATCAGATTAAATAATAATATGTCATCCACGTGTCCATCATACATACATTTAACTTCCGATCTACTTTCATAAAACTAGTATTTCACTTGTAACAATACTATTCATTTTGTGCCCAACTCAACTTATCCACCATCATTCAAAAAAAGTGGAATGTGGATAAACTCAATGTAATGTTTTGAGGAAAACTATGATAATATCAATATCAATAACTATATGTGTATGAAATAACTTGATATCTATTTGATATATATAGGTTGCTTAAAAATGAATCCTTCAAGAAAAAGTATTGAATTTCCAATAGTCCAAGATAGAATTTTTTTTATCATATATCATGTTTGTTAAAAACATTTTAATGACAAATTGAAATATAGAAAGGATTACCTCCAAAAAAAGAACTTACGAAAATATGAACTAAATTTTAATCTGATATCAAATATAAACGATTGAAATGTGTCTGTTGTACTCACTGAATTGAATCTACTAATAAGATTTTCTATAAATTTGATAATGTATTTAAAAAGAAGAGGTGATTTTAGGGAAAATCATCGTATCAGGTCCGCACGTGGACCTAAGGACCAAGTACACAATAGGACGACCCTCCACCTAGAAAAATGAAACTGTGGCACTCGATCCGATTTTTAGGTAAAGTGTTTTTTAAAAATCAAATTAATTAATTTTAAAATGTTGGACTATTATGTCCTTCCTCACGTGTAAATGATTTTAAATCAATTATAACCATAAAATGATTAATTAAAAAAGTTATTATAAAATATTAATAACAAATAAAAATGTAAATTGAAGATCATTTGCAACCAAGATTACTTCAGAATTACCCTTTCTTGAAAACTTTCATTTCTAAAGAAGAAGATCCATCGACTTTCAGTTGCTGCTGCTGCAACTGTGAAGATCAAACCGAACAATCAACAAATCAAACTCTTTTGATTTATTGAAGTATCAACTGTTCGTACTCAGTTGTGGTTTAAGTATGAGTTTCCTGTATTAAGATGTTGTTGGAGTTGGTGTCATAGAATCAACTGTTTGTACTTTGATTATATAAATATTTAATGTATTTAAATATTAAATATCTTATTACATATTGTTCATTGTTTTGCATGACTATAATGTAATAATGTCCTGGAGTATTTGTCGCATTAATAAGGTCGTAGCAGTTCTCCGCTATGATGAGCACCTTGAATTGCTATGACAATATTTTTAAATATAGTTTTGTGGTTGGATGACATACTATGATGAAACACATATTATACTGACCATCAGATGCGAGTACTCGTAAGCAGGTGAGACTTATTCTCATAAAGTTCGCACTTGGTAATCTCCAAGATGGGAGATTATGAGAACAGACCCGCCAATAGGAATTGCGCATGTTTTGGTGTCATCAGCTATTCTTATCTGCGAGCGTGTGTAATGGTACTTAAACTTTAAGATTATCATTAATATGTGTCACGACTCACACACTTCGATTTACTGACGAAAACCGTCACGCCATATGTTGGCGGGAAGTAGGGTATGTTGGGTACGACATGAATGACATGTTATTAATGGATAAGTCGATGAAGAATTTGTCTATTCCATTTATGGAAGTTGATACACCGACCCTTTGATTGAAATAGAACTGTCACCCTAAATTCCATGACCATGATGTAATGATGAGTTTATTTCAAGTAGTCAAAGAATGACTTATCAAACATATAGGTTGATGACAATATCATGAAACATGTTTGATGAGATATTGTGACAAATGGATTATATTACAGAGTGAGCGTTCGTATGTGGATATCATTATTGTGGCTTTAAGTTCTTTCTCTTGAGTACCTTGACCCGTTGTTAGACAGTAATCTTGAGCTCTAGGCAAACCCACCTAATTCCAACGAGAAAGAATCCTAAAGGGCGACAGACTGTGTTTCTGGTGGTCTCGATTAAATTTTATTTGAATTTAATTAATAAAATAAATATTATTCTCAAGACCGGGGAATAATTTTATTCAAGTTAAAATGATCGCATAAATTAAATAAATATTTATTCACCGGATTGTGAATAAAATATATTTATTTTACTGAACATTTAATAAATATTTATTTACTTGTTTGTAAATAAAAATATTTATTTAGAAGAATAAAATATTTTATTCAGGTGTTCAATAAATGGAAGAGGAGTTCGAATGGATCAAGACCATGTCCGTTGATAAATTAATTATTTACAAGTCGGTAAATAATACTTATCCAGTTGACGCAAGAAATAATAATAATACTGTTATCATTATGTAGCATGAGATTTCATTTATAGTCCCGTTTTGTGTAAGTTGGCACACCACAAATAATGGTGCTGTTATTGTTATTATGTGACATGAGTTTTATAATTACATTTAATTTTTGTTTAGCAATTAAATATTGTAACTGAAACCCCATGCCGATTAATATGTAGGTACGTCTATTGTGCCAAACCCCAGTGAATTGAGAATTACCGAGGCAAATATTTTCTCTCTCGACTCCTCTCATCTCACTCTCTCAAGAACGAGAGAAGTTCTTAAACGAGCGATCAAGAACGATCGACTCAAGACATTCGATTCGCCGTGCTAGCACCCAGAGAACGAGTGATGTTGTTTAGAGAGCATTGGAGCACGTGTGGATCACCGCTAGAGGGATTCTACTTTGGATCCTCACGAGCACAACGAAGACAATCCAGAAGGGTCATTCCGGACAATCAACAATCATCAATGAAGAAAGTATCAGAGACTGAGGTATTTATTTTCTTCAGAAATTAATAAATTAATTATAAACATGATGTGCAAGATCATCTTTCTCGAAACCGAAACTTTTCTTCTCTTTGTCTAAATCTTTGATTTTAATCCGTGGATATTGGCGTTTATCATCGTATTGATCCCAGATTGGTCATCGATTACGGAAAAAGAAAAGTTGAGTCCTCCCAACTGCTATGCTTCCGCTGCGTCCAGATCCTTCGAGTGATATCAAAGTAGGCTCATCATCGTTTATAATTATTTAAATAATTCGTTGATGATTTATGCATTAATAATTTTGTTTTTCAATTCATGTTTAATTGTTCTTGTAATCTAAATTTCAAGTCCTGTTCTTTCTCTTTTTGTTTCTCGCATATCTAACAAAAAACAAATACTTTTTTGATTAAAATTAAATTGAGGATCTCATGAGGAGGCACCAACGATTCTATTCAGGTAACACAATAGCACACACTGTGTATTCGGAATTACACGATGTGTAATCTTCCATACACGCTGTGTAATCCAGATTACACACCATGTAGTTGTGTTCAACGCATCGGGAGCAATTCGTCAATTACACAAGCCATGTGCATTTATTACACGTGGTGTAGTTAATTCTTACACCGCATGTTGACCAGGAAAGATAAGCACGTGGTTACCAGATTACATGTCGTGTGGCCCACTGGACACAACATGTAGTCCCTTCGGGTCATGGGCCAAACTGTGTATCCCATACACGGCTAAGCTGACCAGTAACTGTGTAACCCAAATACAACACGATGTGTGGCCCACTGGACACAACATGTAGTCCCTTCGGGTCATGGGCCAAACTGTGTATCCCATACACGGCTAAGCCGACCAGTAATCGTGTAACCTGAATACAACACGATGTGTGGCCCACTGGACACATTGTGTACTATGAGATTTTCAAAGTACGCCTCACACACTGAGTCCTTAGGCGTGTACTTCGGACAAGGCGATGAAGGTAGTACATGCCATGTAGTCGGAACTACACACCGTGTACTTTACCAAATTACACAAAATCAAAACTTTAATGTTTGTGTAATGTTCAGAATTACATATCATGTAGATTCGAACGAGTGTTCACCATGTTACCTCCAAGGTTATAGATGAGAATCTTAAGGAAATTCATAAAATGATTAAGTTAAAAGGATTAATTAATTAAAGATAATAATTAATCGATTCGAGTGCGATTTATCTTAATAAGAATGATTAAAGAATTGAATGTTAGTTTTATTAAATGCGTAATTTGTTACATGTATGTGGATGATCATGAGCTAGACCAGACCTTTGTATGTGATTGGTTTCCTTTTAATTTATTTTAAATTAAATTGTTGTTCTGTGTGCCATCTCTCCTCATTAATATGCAGGGTCAGCGTGCCCATGGTTTCTTTTATGTAAACCCCCTTTTTACCCCTCACCTGCATGTGAGTTAAAAAATATATGTAATGGATGAAGCTCCTAAGCTTGTGGAGGCGGTTCAAGTAAAGAGTCGAGGCGAAACCAATCCAAGGAGATACAAAGGTGGATAGGTAGAAAGCTATATACACGAACCATAAATGGTTCAAGGTGTTTCCCCCCTAGGTCATCTGTTAGTTTATCAACCGCTAGATGAACTAACCATTAGAAGAGATCATGATCATGTCCTTTACTTTGTTTTATTTCTGTTAGTTGCATGGTTTTTCATTATGGATGTATTTTTGTGACTACATAATTAATGAATTAAAAAGCATGCATGATAAAACTAAAATAAACCAGGCTTATGTTTAAATATTATCAAGACATGTTTAATCACTTAAGTAAGTTCCACTTAATATTAACAAGCATGTGATAAAGATAATAAGGCAATTTATGCATAAAAGATAAAAAACCATCAATAAAATATCGAGTCACACCAAACCTTCCATTAATTGATTAAGAGAAAGACTCAATAAAACTATGTGTTTGACCAACCTTTGGTGGGACACTTACTTTTATACAGGAATATCTTATGAAAGTTTTAGGTCGACTTAACCATTTTATATCAAGAGGAGTAACCCTTTCTAGACTCTGTGTAAATTTGGAGGCAAGTGTTGAGGAAATCCAAGTTAGGATTTCAGGATCGGGGAGTCCACTCAATGGATCAAAAAGCTACAATCCCACAGTTGGCAAAGACATGTCTACCTAAATACCTTCAAATAGCTTGACCAACCCTTTTTGGGGTTATGCAAAGGGGAATATGGATCCTTTCCACTAGAATGTCCTAGCAACTAGACATTCTGAGTTCAATGGTGAGGTCCATTGGGACTTGATAAAATAGTGGGAGACTTAATAAAATTAATTTATTATTTCTCATAAAATGTAATCAAGAAAGTACTAATTATCTACTCTTTTAATTATAGAAGAAAAATGGAAAGCTCATCAACTACACCATCCCTACAATCAATAATAGATAAAGACAACATCCTAACTGACAGTAACTTCCAGAAATGGTTTAGACGCCTTCGGGTCATTCTACACCATGAACAAAAATTGTATGTACTGGAATCCTCATTACCTGATTCGCCTACCCAAGAGGTGAGTGATGAAGAGTTCCTAGTCTATGAGAAACATATAAACGACAAGGTCGGTGTTCAATGTTTGATGTTATCCTCAATGTCTAGTGAACTCATGAAGTCTCACAAAAAACATGGATGCCTATAGCATGCTTGAGCACCTCTGTGGTCTTTACTAGGAGAGAGAATGATAGGAACAATTTGATATCTCCAAGGCACTCTTTCAGAGTAAGCTTGGAGAGGGTTCCCTAGCTGGGCCTCACATAGTTAAGCTCATTAGCTATATTGAGCGCTTGGAGGTTCTAGGGTTTAAACTCCCCAAAGAACTGGGTACTGATCTCATTCTCGCATTACTCCCTCAATGATTCTCCAGTTTTGTTGTGAATTTCAATATGAACAACATTGAGAAGTCTCTACCAGATCTTCTTATCCTCTTTCGCCAAGTGGACAAAGATATGAAGTTCAAAATACCTTCTATCCTTATGATGAATAAGAGGAAAGGGAAAACGAAGAGCTTTAAGACCAAAGATTCTTTACACCCTTCCAAGAAAAAGGAATATCAAAGGAGAGGGAAGGGAAAAGGAATTTGTTTGTTTTGCATGTGGAAAGAAGGGGCACTGGAAGAAAAACTACACCCAGCTAAAGAAGCAAAGGGAATATTCATGTGCATTTATTATCAAGTGAAATTTATCTGTTTCTACAAATTGGGTATTAGATATAGACTGTGGTTCTCATATATGTATCCAAATACAGGAACCAAGTAGATTCAAGAAAATTGACCGAGGAGAGGTAGATCTATGAACAACCAATGGAGCTAGACTTTTCATTTTAGCTATCGGGGACTACCACCTCATGTTACCGACTAAGATGATCTTGGTGTTAAAAGGTTGTTATTATGTGCCTTCTATAACCAAAAACATTATTTCTATATCCATAATAGATACACATGAATTTATTTTCAAGTTTGGAAATGAATGTTGCTTCTTTTATAAATATAGCATTTGTTTTGGTAAGGCACATTTATATAACGGTCTTTACATGTTGGATTACACAAACCAAGTAATGAAAATTGACAACGAAGCTACTTCACATGAATCATACCACACCCAACTTTGGAATCACTAGTTAGGACATGTAAATGGGAAACACTTGACAAAGTTACATCAAGATGGATATTTAGATTCTTTCGAACTAAAACCACTCAGCGTATGTCACATATGTTTACAAGGCAAAATGACCAAAGCTCCATTTAGTGGGAAAGGTGAAAGGGCTAAAGATCTTCTTGAATTGGTTCATACTGATGCGTGTAGACCATTTCCAGTTGAAGCAAGGGGTGGGTACTCATACTTCATAATTTTTACTGATGATTTTAGTAGATATTAATATATCTACTTAATGAGGTATAAGTTGGATTCTTTTGATAATTTCAAGTAATAAAAGAATGAAGTTGAGAACCAGCTTGGTACGAAGATTAAGAAGCTTCACTCAGTTTGAGGTGGAGAATATCTTAATCAATACTTCATTGATTACTTATAAGAGTTTGGGATCCTATTCCAACTCACTCCTACTTACATGACCCAGTGGAATGGTGTAAGGGAACCACACCTTGTTGGACATGGTGAGATCAATGAAAAGTCATGTAAGTCTTCCATTATCCTTTTGGGGATATGATTTACAAACAACATCACACATACTAAACCAAGTACCAAATAAATTGATAAATGATATTTCATATGAGCTTTGGAGTTGAAGAAAATCCATGTTATTGAATTTACATGTGTGGGGAATTAAAGCATTTGTTAAGGCCTCTTCAGGTAACAAACTTGCACCCTAAGGAACAAAGTGTACCTTTATAGGATACCCTAAGGAAACAAGGGATTATTAACTATACGATCTCTCAGAAAAAAAGTTTATAGTGGCAAGACACACTATATTCCTTGAGAGGGAGTGCATCTCTAAAAGAGATAGTGGGAGAAAGATAGACTTCAATGAAGTCGAGGCTCAAGGTACACAAGAGTTGGTACAAAAGTAGATTCCAAAAAGACCCATGGAAGAAAGATCTATTCCAGAGACACAAGTACTATGTAGGAGTACAAGAGAGGTTAGAGAACTAGAACAATACAGTTTTCTAGTTACCAAGGATAGTGACTCATTATTAGTCGATAATAATGATCCTCTAACCTACAAGGAAGTAGTAAGTGGAACAAATGTTGCCAAGTGGAAAGAATCCATGAATTCTGAAATAGATTCCATGTACCAAAACCAAGTCTGGAATTTGGTTGATCCTCCAGTAGATGTAAAGCCTGTTGGTTACAAATGGGTATTCAAGAAGAAACTGGACATGAAAGGACAAGTTAGTACCTATAAGGCATGACTAGTTGCAAAATGGTTTAAAAAGCATAAATACATTGACTATCATGAAACCTTTTGACCAGTTACAATGCTGGAATCCATCAGAATTCTACTGGCCATTGCTACTTACCATGAAAATGAGATTTGGCAAATGGATGTCAAAACAACCTTCCTTAATGGGAACCTTCAAGAAGATGTATATATGACACAACCTGAAGGGTGTGTGACTCCAATGGATGACAATACTATATAAAAGTTTCAAGAATCCATTTATGGATTAAAGAAATCATCCAGTTCATGAAACATTCATTTTGATGAAGCCATAACAGAATTTGGTTTTATAAAGAATGAATGTGAGACTTGTTTCTACAAACAGTTTAGTGGTAGTGAAATAGTTTTCTTAATATCATATGTTGATGATATATTACTTATTGGAAACGAAATACTAGTATTATAGTATGTTAAGTCATAGTTGAATAAATTCTTCTCTATGAAGGACTTGGGTGAGGTAGCATATATTCTTGGGATCAAGATCCATCATGATAGATCTAATAAATTGCTGGGCCTAAGTAAAAGTACATACATTGACAAGATACTGAAGAGATTCAGTATGAAACAATACAAGAGGGGATTGCTACTAGAATTACATAACATTCATATTTATAAGAAAATGTATCCTCAAACTTATGAGGAAAGAAAGATAATGTCAAGGATTATATACGCATCAGCGATTGGTCCAGTCATGCATGCTATGTTATGTACTAGGCTAGATGTTTCCTATTCATTGAATGCAGTATGAAGATATCAAGATGATCTAGGCGAGCGCCAATGGATGGCAGTCAAGACTATCCTTAAGTATATGAGGTGTACTAAGGACATGTACCTGGTTTATGGAGGAGATGAGGAACTAGTCATTAGAGGATATGAAGATGTTAGTTTCCAAACTGATCAATATGTCATGAATTCACAAACGTGATACATCTTCACTTTGAATGGAGGTGCTGTGAGTTGGAAGAGCACAAAGTAATGTGTGGTCATAGATTATATAATAAAGTACGAGTATATCATAGCTTCTGAGGCAGTTAAAGAAGTAGTTTGGATACAGATCTGCATCCAAGATCTAGATGTGGTTCCTAGTAGTAAAGATCCCATCACACTCTATTGTGATAATACTGTAGCGGTGGCTCTTGCAAAAGAGCTAAGGCCACATCAGCGGATAAAACACATAATTCGAAAGTATCATATCTTGATAGATTTTTCTCATAGAGGTAAAGTTGTAGTGAGAAGTATTTCCATAGAAGACAACACGACAGACCCCTTGACTAAAGTATTGACTCAGAAGAAACATGATCATCATGTGAAGTCTAGCAAAATGAAAGTCGTAGGTAGTTGGCTCTATTCCAAGTGTAAGTTTGTTGGAGTTAGTGTCCTAGAACCAATTTTTTGTACTTTGATTACATGAATATTTAATGTATTAAAATATTAAAAATCATATTACATATTATTCATTATTCTACATGACTATAATGTAATAATGTCCTAGAGTATTTGTCACACTAATAAGGTTATAGCAGTTCCCCGATATGATGAGAACCTTGAAGTGCTATGAAAATATTATTAAATATAGTTATGCTGTTGGATGACATACTATGATGGGACACATAGTATATAGACCGTCAGGTGTGAGTACTTGTAAGCAGATGAGACTTCTTCTCATGAAGTTCACACTTGGTAATCTCAAAGATGAGAGATTATGAGAACATCCCCGCCAGTAGGAATTCCGCATGTTTTAGTGTCATCAAATATTTTTATCTATGAGCTTGTATAATAGTACTTAGACTTTAATATTATCATTAATATGTGTCATGACTCGCACACTTTGATTTACTAATGAAAACTGTAACGCCATATGTTGGCGGGAAGTAGGGTACTTTGGGTACGTCATGAATGACATGTTATTAATGTATAAGTCGAGGAAAGATTTGTCCATTCAATTTATAGAAGTTTATATCTTAGCCCTTTGAATGAAATAAAACTATCGCCCTAAATTCCACGAACATGGTGTAATGATGAGTTTATTTCATGTAGTCAAAGAATGACATATCAAGGATATAGGTTGATGGCACTATCATGAAACCTGCTTGAAGAGATATTGTGATAAAGAGATTATATTACACAGTGAGCATTCGTATATGGATATTGTCGTTGCGACTTTAAGTTCTTTCTCTTGGGTGCCTTAACCCATTGCTAGATAGTAATCTCGGGCTTTAGGCAACCCACCTAATGCCAAAAAGAAATAATCCCAGAGGGTCACACACTAAGTGTTTCTGGTGGTCTTAATTAAATACTATTTGAATTTAATTAATGGAATAAATATTATTCTCAAGACTGAGGAATAATTTTATTCAAGTTAAAATTATCACATAAATTAAATAAATATTTATTCATCGGATTGTGAATAAAATATATTTATTTTATTGAACATTTAATAAATATTTATTTATTAGTTTTTAAATAAAAATATTTATTTAAGAGAATAAAATATTTTATTCGGGTGTTCATTAAATGGAAGAGGAGTTTAAATGGACCAAGATCGCGTACATTGATAAATTAATTATTTACAAGTTGGTAAATAATGTTTATCCAGTTAGCACAAGAAAATAATAATGATATTGTTATTATGACAACCCTACTCTTTATTACACACTAAAACATGATTTATTACATAAACTTCACTTGATACAACATAGAAGATTGAGAGGTCTAGTGTCTTTGGGGATTATTATTATTAAATAGAAACTTAAAACATGAAATAAAACATCTTTATTGAAAACTTCCTTTACATGACCACTACATTCCCTCGTACTTAACATTTCATGGGATAACCTGAGGACATGCATAAGAAAATGGTGAGCTATAAAGCCCAGTAAGGGAATAAACATGGAATAACATGAGGAATAAAATACATATTAGACAATAGGCATATCAATGGAGAACAATAGAAACATGAACATAAAGGCATGATAAAGCATGATAATCATAACATGGAAATATGGTAACAACACTTAACATGGAATTAGCATGAGCCATGACTCATTGCACATGAAGCATGAGTAAACCATCATTTCACATGAAGCATTAGTAAACCCTTGTTGCACTTGAATTATAATTATTTAACACCCATTTCACATGACATATCATGATACTATACTTTACCCAATACATTGGAGTGCTATCAGGGCGCACCCTTCTTAAACATTTCATTTCATGCATAAGTGTGCCACATGGATCATATCACATGAAATCAATCAACATCATAAGTTATTCCACGATTAAGTAATGTGGAATAAATACATGAAAGTACCATTAAATATGTATATGTTCATAAAGGTGAATACCCTTGATAGAGACATGGGTATGGTATTCACTACACAATGATCTTGGCATGAAAAAACGCGGTGCAATTTCAGCAGCATAACGACGTGACATAAGGATTCATGAAAATGGTTGATGAAAGAGAAATGAGTGTATCATAATATTTAAATGAAATAGAAATTAATAGGTTCATATATATACATGTCCCAACAAACTTAATTGAATTTAGATGCACAATACAAAAGAATTACTTGGATGTAAAAGAGGAGAGAGAAATCCCTCATGAAATTTTGGCATGGTAACAGGTGTACATGAGAGGAATTAATGAGAGATAAAGGGATATAAAATCATCCAAACATAAAGAGGTCAGTACGGGGGAGGTGTGAAATCATACCCCAACATTTTTAATTGAAAAAAGGGCATAACAACTTAAAGAAAATTGGACAAAAATGAGAAAGGAAGAAATCCCTTACTTGGAAGTGCGATCCCAAAAGCTTAGGAGAGGCTTGAGAGAGGCTTCTTGGGAGCTTGGGAAACCTTGGGAGGATTATAGAGAGATGAGGGAAGGGGTTTTTCGAACTCCAAAGGCTCTGAGTGAAGAGGAATTGGGAGATTGGGTGAGTTTATATAGGAAAGGAGAGAGAATTCTTTATTATTTAGTTTTGGGACACCTCACATTAAACAAATCAAAACCACAAACCGGCCCATGGTTTTTGACCATGGTTTTTCCAAAGGGGAGTGGAAAACAATATTTTATAAGGACAATGTCCAAACATCTTAAAATAATAGGGTTGCTTATGTGAAGGTGAGTCACACTCTCAAGGAAAACAATTTAAAAAGACAAAATGTTTTATAAGCCTTGAAGGGTTCACTAAAGCTTTGTAAAATAAATCAAAAAAACCCAAAATCACATTATTTTAATGTTAAAACATATATTGTCCGAAAATAATGTTTATAGTATTTTATTACATCACTATTGGGTCATTATGATGTCATAAAACACATTATATATTTAAACGGTATTTAATTTTTACCCAAAAAATCGACCGTCTCAGAAAATTATGAAAAATTCACCATTAGATAATTTCGAAATCCTGATTCCAAAAATAATATTCATTTTATCTAAATAATTTTCTAAATATGTGATTTTTTAATTTTAAAATAAAAACCTACATTTATAAAAAATTTATGGGTTTTGACAAAAACAGCTTTCAAACCTTAATAAAAATTACAATTGCATTCATAAAATTATATGATAATTTATATTTAATAAAAATTAATTTAATAATAATAATAATATTTTATTAAAATATTATTTAATTAAAAAATCCATTAATTCATCAAAATAGATTTCTTAGTTGAATATTGACTAAAAATACTATTTACGCTTTAAAAACTATTTACAAAGTAGCAATAATAAAAAGAATGTATATTATCTATACAAGAATAATGTACATAATCGTAGTACTAGGGTATTGTTACATATCCCCTTAAAACATCTGCATAAGTCCATAGGGTAAGGTTCGCGATGGTGACATACTCTTGGAGTGGCTCGGATAACATTGCTCGAGTGGTAATCTCTATCAACTTCCACTTCTCTCATAGGTAGTTCCACTCGAGCTTTACATATTCAAACTCGGCTTGGGATTGGTCAAGAGAGAATCCCAATGACACCACATCCTTTCTGAGATCCGAAAAATGGGTTTCGTATGGGGCAAGTCTACTGGATGAGGCCATCGATTCCTTTGTCTGAGTAAATTTGATTTATTAAAGCCCTATATTTATACTAATCATGTGATCACTGTTCAACGACTATATTAGAAACAATCACAATTCTTAATAGTATTTAAAAAAAACAAAACATAGAACCAAATAAGTGCATACATTTTACATAACCATAAGGAGACATTTAACTAGAATAAGAGGAATTTTCATTAATACATTTTTTGGTCGTTACAGTTATCATTATGTGGCACGAGATTTCATTTACAGTTTCATTTTGCACAAGTTAGCACACCACAAATAATGGTACTATTATTTTTATTATATGGCATGGGTTTTCTATAATATTTATAATTACATTTAATTGATGTTTTTCAATTAAATATTGTAACTAAAACCTCATGTCAATTAATAGGAAAGTACATCTATTATGCCAAACCCCAGTGAATTGAGAATTTTTGAGCTAAACATTTTATCTCTCGACTCATCTCATATCTCCCTCTTAAGAATGAGAGAAGTTCTTAAATGATTGATCAAGAACGATCGATGCAAGACATTCAATTCACCGTGCTAGCACCCCGAGAATGAGTGGCGTTGTTTGGAGACCATTGGAGCATGTGTGGATCACTTCTAGAGAGATTATACTTTGGATCCTCATTAGCACAACGAAGGAAATCCATAAGGGTCATTTTGGATGATCAGTGACCATCAATGAAGAAAGCACCAAAGACCCAGGTATTTTTTTTTAGAAATTAATAAATTGATTATAAACATGATGTGAAAGATCCTCTTTCTCGGATCTGGAACTTTTCTTATATTTTTATAAATATTTGATTTTAATCCATGGATATTGGAATTCATCATTATATTGATCTTGGATTGGTCATAGATTATGGGAAAATCAAAGTTGGGTCCTCCCAACTGCCACGCTTTCACTACGTCTGAATCCTTCAGCTGTGGATAATCAGTTCCCTGTAAAAGAAACAAAAGGATTTGTTTATACTTGTTGTAAAAGTGTCAACTATCTGTACTTAGTTGTGGATTTGAAGGTCTTTTGATAAGAGGACATTACTAGTGAAATTAACCAATCTTGTAGAGAGCATGTTGGTGGAGTGGACTAGAAGATCTTTGTGCCCCAAACCACTATAAAATTACTGTGTTCATTCTTTCTGTTTATCCACTGCTCATATTCATTACAGAAGAGAATTCTACATATCTACATAAATCTCTAAGAGATTAAAAAATAAGAATCTGTCGAGAGTTTCGAAAAGACACAGTTCACCTCCTCTTATGTTACTTCGTATTATTCTGACCTAAAAATTAGTATCAGAGGTGAGATTTTGGGGTAAAGCTATAGTAAGCTGAAAAGAATAAGGTCAATAAAAAGTATATGTCAATGGATGATCTGAAAGAAGGAATGTATATGCTTTATGCTCCATACTTTAATGGTGAAAATTATGGATGCTGAAAATCTAAAATGATCATCTATATGAAGAATCATGGATTCAAAGTTTATTCAAAGATCATCACTCCTTATGTGATTCCTAAAAAACCAAAGACTTGGATTGCTGAAACAGAAGCTGAGTATGATATCAATTAAAAAGTAATGAATGCTATTATCTGTAGACTTGGTACCGGTGAATTTAATCATGTATAACAATGTCTTAGTGCCTATGAGATGTGGCAAACAATTAAAGTTGCTTATGAAGGAACAAACAATATTAGACAAATGAGATATGCTACTGCTAAGAAAAAGTTTGACACCTTTAGAATGTTTGATGGTGAAATAATAACAAAGATGAATGGAAGGTTAATAAATATTGTCAAAAACATTACTTCCTTGGGAGATCCCATCAGTCAATCTGATCAAGTGCTAAAAGTACTAAGAGTACTAACCTATAAATGGAATGACATATCTATTGTAATTTTTCAATCATCACCTATTAAGAATTTGAAAATGAAATAATTGATTGGAACTCTGATGATGTATGAAGAAGAAATGAAAGTTGAAGTTGAAGATCATAATATTATAGTAAAAATAGGAAATATTGCCTTGAAACTATCATCTCAGAAGCATAGTAGAAAAAAAACAAGAAGAAAAAACATAGAAAAAATTAGATTCCATAGATTCTGAAATGGAACTGGCTCAGCTAGCCAGAAAGTTCAGTAAATTATATAAAAATGAAATAGGCTTCATAAAAACCATTAAGAAGGTTGAAAAAGAACCTAGATAAGTATGATGTTATGAATGCAAAAATATTTGGTCACATTAGACTTGATTTCCCCCAATTAAAAGATGAAAGAAGAAGGACAAAAAAGAAATATTAGAAAAATGATGACCATGAGAATACATAAAAAAGAGAAATGAAAGCTATATGGGATGTATCTAAAGACTCCAACATATCTTAAAAATATAATATAGAGAAGGATCCACAAAATCTCAAATCCAATATGTGCTTTATGGCTGAAGAAAAAGTGGTACAAACTTATTAATCCTATGATTTTGGTATAGATAGTTGCTCAAATGATAAATTAGCTACTTACTATTCAATGTTAGAATAGAAGTATGATTCTTTATTAAATAATCATAAATCATTAAAAAATATTCACAATTTTGTTTTAGGTGAAAGAGACACTATGCTAAAACAACATCAAGATCTAGTTGAAAAATTCAACTCATTTGCAAAAAAAATGTATTGATTATGAAAAAGGGATAAAAGAATTACATGAAGAAGTAGAATATTATAAGAGTACTGCAATTACTTTTAATAAAGGAGAAAAAGTTCTAAATAATATTCTTGGAAATAATTTTATTAAAAGAGAAAGATTTTGAATAGGAATCAAGGGTGAAAAATCAAAATTGTATAAAAATTATTTTTTACCCAATTAAAAAGTTACTACCTGTTATTGTTGAGGAATAAAAGGTCATGTCACTAACAACTGTTATTTTATAAATCCTCAAATTAGTAGTATTAAAAATGTTTTTTATTTCTAAAATTATGTTTGAATCAAGTGATGTAAGTTATGGTAAAATTAGGAAAATCTGGATTCTTAGATCATTGCCTGCCGACACCGTTGGACTTAAGAAAATACGGGTACCAAAACAAATCTTTGTTTAAATTATTTTTCAAGAAAAAGGATATAAGAACAAGAATTATATATGGTATATGGATAGTGATTGTTCTAGACACATGAGTGGAGACTCATCAAATTTCCATACACTGAATCAAGTGAATGGAGGTCTAGTCACTTTTGATGGCAATGAAAAAGGAAAGATTATTTGAGTTGGAACTGTTGGAGATCCAAAGACTATCTCAATCAACAAAGTACTGTATGTAGAAGGGTTAAAGCACAACCTCATAAGTATTTCTCAACTTTATGATGATGGTTTTTATATCGATTTTTCTAACAATTCCCAATTTGTCTTTAAAGATAAAATGCTTAAATTTAGACCACCAATAATTGATAATGTTTATACTTTGGATTTAAATACCTTGTGTAAAAAGAAAGTGAATTGTTTAACTACTAAGAAAAATGAGTCATGGATTTGGAATAGAAGACTTGGACATAGCAATATATATGCTTTACATAATTTATTTAAGAAACAATTAGTTTTTGATTTTTCTAGTCTTAAATTTGATAATGATAGATTCTATGATGCATGCCAAATATGAAAACATCACAAATAATCTTTAAAATCAATTAAAAAAATTCATACATCTAAACCATTAGAAATTATCCATATGGATTTGTTTGAACCATCCAGAGTAGAAAGTTTAGCTGGTAGATTATATGAATATGTTTTAGTTTATGATTATTCTCGATTTACTTAGGTGTATCTTCTAAAACTCAAAAGTGAATTGTTCACTATTTTTGAAAGTTTTTGTAAAATTGTTCAAAATGAAAAATATTTTAAAATAATTTCATTAAGAAGTGATCATGGTGAAGAATTTGAGAATAAATAATTTAATTCTTTTTGCTCAAATATGGGTATTAAACACACCTTCTCTGTAACAAGAATACCTCAACAAAATGGAATTATTGAAAGAAGAAATAAAACTATTTAAGAAATGGCAAGGACTATGCTAAATGAATACAACATTCCTACCTATTTTTGGGTAGAAGCTGTAAGCACAACCTACTATATCATGAATAGAGTATTAATAAGGCCTATTTTTAAAAGTAAACCCTATGAAATTTGGAATAATAGAAAACCTAAAGTAAATCACTTTAAAGTTTTTGGATACAAGATATATATCTTGAATACTAAGGACAACCTTGGTAAGTTTGATCCAAAAGAAGATGAAGGAATATTTTTGGGATATTATGCTACCTCTAAAGCTTATAGAGCGTTTAATAAAAATTCAAGGATTTTTGAAGTATCAGTTCATGTGAGGTTTGATGAAACTGACCCTTTTATTAAAGATAAAGATCAAACAAATAAAGTTACTGACTCATTTGACAACATGAGACTTGAAACCCCTAAAACTGATAATAATATGTCATCCACATGTCCATCATACATAAATTTAACTCCTGGTATAATTTCATAAAATTAGTACTTCACTTGTGAAAATTAACAACACTATTCACTTTGAGCCCAACTCAACTTATTCAACATCATTAAAAAAAAGTGGAATGTCGATAAACTCAATGTAATGTTTTGAGGGAAACTATGATAATAGAAATATCAATAACTATATGTGTATGAAATAACTTTATATCAATTATATATATATAGGTTGCTTAAAAATGAATCCTTCAAGAAAAATATTAAATTTTCAATAGTCCAAAATAGGAAAAAAAGTTATCATGCATCATGTTTGTTAAAATTTTTTAATGAAAAATTGAAATATAAAAGGGGTTACCTACAAAAAAGAACTTAGGAAAATATGAACTAAGTTTTAATATAATATCAAATATAAATGATTGAAATGTATCAGTTGTACTCACTGAATTGAATCTACTAATAATATTTTCTATAAATTTGATCATATATTTAAAAAGAAGGGATGATTTTAGGGAAAATTATCATCTCAAGTCTGCGTGTGGACCTGAGGGTCGGGTACACGGTGGGATGACCCCCACCTAGAAAAATGAAATCATAGCACCCAATCCACTTTTTAGATAAAGTATTTTTTTTAAAATCAAATTAATTAATTTTAAACTGTTGGAACATTATGTCCTTCCTCACGTGTAAATTATTTTAAATAAATTATAACCATAAAATGTTTAATTTAAAATTTTATTATAAAATATTAATAACAAAGATAAATATAAATCATTTAATAAAAAATATTATTTAAAATATTAATAATAAAGATAAATAAAAATATGATACGTTAGTTTATGTTTAGATATTTCTAAATGTTTTAAAATAAATTTACGTGACATCAAATTTTAATCTAATCAATATATTTTAATTAATTATTTTATATTTAATAACATTTTGTATTAAATAACATTTTAATATTAGTTTTTTAATATTAATAATAAATATATTTCTAATGTGTTAATAATAATGATAAATAAAAATATAATATATTGAAATTTGAATAGAAATTTTAAGTGAAAATTTTCACTTTAGATATTAAATGAAAGCGGTTAATGTGATATATGCATTGAAAATTTTCATTTGAAATCTGAACGAAACTTTGTACTGAAAGTTTTTAGTGAAAATTTAAATTCAATGTTTCCAAATTAAATCCTCAATGGATTTTTTTGATAAAAAGTTACATTTATTATTTATGTATTAATATATCCACATTGTAATTTTAAGTGAATTTTGAGATGAAAATTTTCAGTGGATATCTGCACTGAATATTTTTAGTAGAAATTTGAATTGCAAAGTTCCAGTGGAATTTTTCACTACAAATTTCCATTGGAAATTTTCCTTAGAAATTTCCAGTGAAAGTTTACACTGGAAATTTCCAGTGGAAGTTTGCACTGGAAATTTCCATAGTAAATTTGTAGTTCAAATTTTCAGTACATTATTTAGGTTATAGTTGGTGTCCTAGAACCAAATGTTTGTACTTTAATTACATGAATATTTGATGTACTAAATATTAAATTAAACATCTTATTAAATATTGTTCATTGTTCTGTATGAATTTAATGTAATAATGTTATAGAGTATTTATCGTATTGATAAGGTTATAGTAGTTCCCCGCTATGACGAGAACCTTTAAGTGTTATGAAAATATTCTTAATACAGTTCTATAGTTGGATAACATACTATGATGATACATATAATATATAGATTGTCGGGTGTGAGTACTCGTAAGCAGACGACACTTCTTCTCATGAAGTTCACACATGGTAATCTCCAAGACGAGAGATTATAAGAACAGACCCTCCAATAGGAATTCCATATATTTTGGTTTCATCAGATATTCCTATCTTTGAGCATGTTTAATGGTCCTTATACATTAAGATTATCATTAATTCATGTCATAACTCATGCACTTAGATTTGTTGACAAAAATCGTCACGCCATATGTTGGCGGGAAATAGGGTACGTTGGGTGCGTCACGAATGTCATGTTGTTAATGGATAAGTCAATGAAGGATTTTCCCCTTCCATATTTATGGAAGTTGATATCTTAGCCCTTTGATTGAAATAGAACTATCGATTTAAATTCCATGGTCATGGTGTAACAATGAGTTTATTTCAGATAGTCAAAGAATGATGTATCGAGCATATAGGTTGATGACACTATCATGCAACCTACTTGATGAGATATTGTGACAAAGAGATTATATTACAAAGTGATAATTTTTACGTGGTTTTCATCATTGAAACTTTAAGTTCTTTCTCTTGGGTGCCTTGATCCGTTGCTAGACAATTTTCTTCAACTTTAGGTAAGCCCACATAATACCAATGAGAAATAATCCTAGAGGGTCACACACCAAGTGATCTATTGGTCTTGATTAAATTCTATTTGAATTTAATTAATGAAATAAATATTATTATCAAGACTGAAGAATAATTTTATTCAAGTTATATTGATCGCATAAATTAAATAAATACTTCTTCACCATATTGTGAATAAAATATATATATATATATATATTTTATTGAATATTTAATAAAAAAATTATTTACCAGTTTGTGAATAAAATATTTATTTAAGAGAATAAAATATTTATTTGGGTGTTCAATAAATGAAAGAGGAGTTCGAACGGACCAATACCATGTCTGGTGATAAAATAATTATTTACGAGCTGGTAAATATTATTTATTCATTTTGTGCAAGTTGGAAAACCACAAAATAATAATAATAATAATACACGACATGAGATTTCATTAATGGTTATAATTATATTTAATGGATGTTATGCAATTAAATTTTGTAACCGAAACCCCAGCTATATAAATAGACGACTATGTCTATTGTGTAAAGAATTAAAAACCAATTCCAAGTTTGGGAATAGAGAATTTTTGTGCAAAAAAAATTCTCTATCAACTCCTTCTCCTCTCTCCATCTAAATAATGATAAGCCCAAGAGATAATTTCTCCAAGACTGAAGAATGATCGATCACTAACAAACAATGAAATACATTTGATTCACTACGTTAGCACCCAGAGAATGAGTGACATTGCTCGGAGACCATTGGTGAACACGTGGATCACCACTAGAGGGATTATACCACTAGATCCTCACAAGTGAAAAATAGATAATCCGGAAGGGCCTTTTTGGATGATCAACAATCATCAATGAAGAAAGTTCCTAATACCATGTTTTTATTTCTTCAAACATTAAATAAATTAATTATAAATTTGATGTGAAAGATCCTCACTCTTGGTTTCGGGTAACGATTATTAAAAGAAATTTTAACATATCGCCTTCCACCGCAACGCTTCTACTACACCCAGAACCAACAAGTGGTATCAGAAAGGTCAAATTTAAATTTATAATTATATATTTGATTGTTGATCTGTGCACAATCATGGTTAGATTTTCATTTCATGTTATTAGTTATTTAATCTGATTTGAATTAACATGTTATAGACATATTAATCATGTTTGTTTAGTGTTTCATTTTCTTATAGATTTAAGAACAAATGAAGAATGACTGAAGATGCCATCGGGGAGTACAAAATCTTTGGCCGTTAAAGCTGGGTTACATGGTGTACGGTTGATGCAAATGTTGTATACTCATGTGCATTGTATCTAGATGTGGTGAACAATTAAAAACATGTGGTTATTTTATTGTATATCGTGTGTTTACCGAGCCAACCTAGCAGGCTGCAAGCTGATATTGGGTGTGTAGCTGACATGTACACACCGTGTAGTCTGGTCGAGTTAACATGCCGAAGCCCAAAACATGTGATTTGGATATACAATAACCCTGGTACATGGCGTGTAGCTGGATGTACATTCCATGTAATCTCCCATTAATGGAAAAAATTTAAAATTACATTAAATTTAAAAAATTATAGTATTAAAACCTTATTTTATTTATTGTCACACCATTGTGTGTTTGACAATTTTATAATGGTTTTAAAAAAAATTAAATGCTTAATTAATTTACTGTAATAAATATGTCATTAATGGTTATTCCATTTATTTTCCATGAATTTCAAATTGATGGGTATTTCTAATTAAGTTCGGATGATAATTAAGATAAAATGGAATTAATTAATTAATATAAGCACATTCATCTTAATAATAAAGAATGAATAAAGAAATGAATGATAGCCAGTTACTTTTTGTGTATTCGTTGCATGTACGACTGGTCACAAGCTTAAACAAGACCTATGTATGTGTTGAAATTTATTTAATTAAATTTATTACATGGTTTTGCAATTATTTAATATTAAATTAAAAGATGGTATGTGATTCATCCCTCCCTCCATTATTATGTAGGACCTGCACATCCAAGTATATTTATGTAATTCCCTTTAACCAATCCTTTTGATTCCCCTTACCTGTGTGTGAGTAATAAATATTTTTAATTAATGGAGCATACCAAGGCACATGGAGATGATTCAAGATGAAACCATAATGATGCCAACTCGGTGATATATAGGTGGACATGTGGAATGTTGTAGCTCATTCCAAGTCCAATATAAGAAGTTATTTACCCTAGTTCATAGGTTTATTTAATGTCCGCTCATTAAATCAACCATTAGATTTTCTCATGATCATGTCATTTAATTAATTATTTATCTTTATATCAAATTAATTAAAATTATATTTATTGATGCAAGACCGCAATCACATAAATAAATGAATTAATATGCAAAGACAAAATTTAAATAAAATTGATTATGCGTAAATGTTTTATCCAAACATAGTTAATTAATTAAGTAAACATCCACTTAAATATTAATAAGAAATGTAAAGGATAAAACAAGATAAAAATTTATGTATAATAAAATCCCTCAATCTAATATTAAGTCAGACCAAGCCTTCTGTTACTTGATTAAAACTCAACAGAACTATGTGTTTGACTAACCCTTGTTGGGACACTTACTTTTTATAAGGGGAGTTCTTATGACAATTTTGGGTTGACTTAACCATTTTACATCAAGAGGAGTATCCCCTGCTATAATTGGTGTAATTTGGAGGCAAGTGTTGAGAAAATCCAAGCTAGGATTTCTAGATTGGGGAGTCCACTCAATGGATCAAGGAGTTGTAAGCTTGCAGTTGGAAAAGACTTACCTACCTAAATACCTTAAATATAGCTTGACCAAACCTTGTTGGAGTTATGTGAAGGGTAATATGGATCCTTTACAATAAAATTTCCTAGAAACTATACATTCCAAGTTCAATGGTGAGGTCTATTGGGACTTGATAAAATAGTGGGATATTTAATAAAATCAATTAATTTATTATTTCTCACAAAATTTGTAATCAATCAAAGTACTAATAATCCGCTCTTTTAATTATAAAATAAAATGAAAAGATCATAATCCTCACTATCTCTATGATCAATATTGGATAAAGACAATATCCTCACTAGAAGTAACTTCCAGGAGTGGTTTATACACCTTTGGGTTGTTCTATGCCATGAACAGAAATCTTACGTGCTAGAATCCTCAATTCATGATCCACCAACTCAGGAGGTGAGTGATGAAGAGTTCCTAGTCTATGAAAAACATATGAATGAAATGGTTAACGTTCAATGTTTGATGTTTTCATTTATGTCTAGTGAACTCATTAAGTCTCATGAAAACATGGATGCATATAACGTGCTTGATCACCTCCGTGGTATTTATCAGGAGAGAGCTAGACATGAACGATTTGATATTTTCAAGGTTCTCTTTCAGAGTAAGCTTGGAGAGGGTTTCCCAGCTGGGCCTCATATAGTCAAGCTCATTGGATATAATGAGCGCCTAGAGGTTCTAGGGTTTAAACTCCCTGGAGAACTGGGCACCGATCTCATTATGGCATCACTCCCTCAGAGATTCTCCAGTTTTGTTGTGAAATTTAATATGAAAAAATTGAGAAGTCTTTGGTAGATATTTTTATCCTCCTTCACCAAGTAGATAAAGATATGAAGCATGAAAAACCTTCTATCCTTATGGTGAACAAATAGAAAGGGAAAAAAGAGCTTTAAGACCAAATCTTCTTCACAACTTTCCAAGAAGAAGAATATTAAATGGGAAGCAAGGGAACAAGATGCTATTTGTTTCGTATGTAGTAAGAAGGGCCACTATAATAAAAATTTCACCCAACTAAATAATCATGGGAAAGCTTCAGGTGCGTTCGTTATCGAGTTTAATTTATCTATTTTTACAAATTGGGTATTAGATACAGCTTGTGGCGATCAAATATGTATTCAAATACAGTAACCAATTAGATTTAGAAAAATTGAACAAGGGGAGGTAGATCTACGAGAATCCAATGAAGCTAAACTTCCTGCTGTAGCTATCAGGGACTACCACCTCACATTGTCAACCAGAATGATCTTGGTTTTAAAGAGTTTTTATTACATGACTTTAATTACCAAAACATTATTTCTATATCCATACTAGATACATATGGATTCATTTTCAAATTTGGAAATAAATATTGATTATTTTATAAAGATAACATTTTTTATGACAAGGAACATTTACATAACGGTCTTTACATGTTGGATTACATGAACCAAGTAATGGAAATCGATAACGAAGTTACTTCACATGACTCAGACCACAACCAAATTTGGCATCACCAGCTAAGTCATGTAAATGAAAAATTATTGAAAAAATTACATCAATATGGATATTTAGATTCTTTCAAACTCAGACCACTTGGTGTATATCACACATGTTTACAAGGCAAAATGACCAAATCCCCATTTAGTGGCAAAGGTAAAAGGTATAAAGAGATTATTTAATTAGTTCATAGCGATGGGTGTTGACCATTTCTTGTTGAATCAAGGGGTGGGTACTCATACTTCATTACTTTTACTAATTATTTTAGTAGATATGGATATATTTACTTAATGAGGTATAAGTTTGATTCTTTTGATAAGTTTAAGGAATACAAGAATTAATTTGAGAACCATCTTGGTAGGAAGATTAAGAAACTCCACTCAGACCGTGATGGAGAATATCTTAATTAAGACTCCATTTATTATTTGTGGGACTTTGGGATCCTATCCAAACTCACTCATCCTTATACGCCTCAGTGGAATGGTGTGAGAAAAAGGAGGAACCATGCCTTGTTGGACATAGTGAGATCAATGAAAAGTCATGCAAGTATTCTATTATCATTTTGGGGATATGAATTATAAACAACAACACACATACTAAACCAAGTACCAAATAAATCGATAAATGGCATTCCATATGAATTTTGGAGTGGAAGGAAAACAATGTTATCAAATTTAAATGTGTGGGGAAGCTAAGCATTTGTTAAGGCCTATTCATGTAACAAACTTGCACCCCAAGGCACAAAGTATACCATTACAGGATACCCTAAGGAAACAAGAGGATATTACCTATTAGAATCCTCATAAAAAAGTCTTATAGTGGCATGAAATTCCATATTACTTGAGATAGAGTACATATCTAAGAGAGATGGTTAGAGTGAGATAAAATTTGATGAAGTTAAGGCTCAAGGCACACAAGAGTTGGCACATGATCATATTCCACAAAGCCCCATGGAATAAGAAACTATTCTAGATAAACAAGAACTATATAGGAGTATAGGAGAGGTTAGAGAACCATAATGGTATGGTTTTCTAGTTATCAAGGATTATGACTCATTATTAGTTGATAATAATGATACTCTAACCTACAAAGAAACAATAAGCAACACAAATGTTTCCAAGTGGCAAGAAGCAATGAATTCTGAAATAGATTCCATATACCAAAATAAAGTATGGATTTTGGTAGATCCTCTAGTGGATGTAAAGACCGTTGGTTGCAAATGGGTATTCAAGAAGAAACTGGACATGGAAGGACAAGTCAGAACCTATAAGGTGCAACTGGTTTCAAAAGGGTTTAAATAGTGTCAAGGTATTAACTATGTTGAAAAATTTTCACTAATTGAAATGATGAAAGACATCGAAATTCTACTTTCCATTGTGGCTTACCATGACTATGAGATTTTGAAAATGGATATAAAAACAACCTTCCTTAATAGGAACCTTTAGAAATATGTCTACATGACTCAACCTGAAGGGTTTGTGACTCCAAAGGATTCCAATAAGATATGAAAATTGAAAATAATACATTTATGGATTAAAGAAAGCATCCAGGTCATGGAACATTTGTTTTGACAAATCCCTAACAAAATTTGGTTTTATAAAGTATGAATGTGAGCCTTGTATCTAAAAATATTTTAGTGGGAGTGCAGTCATTTTCTTAATAGTATATGTTGAAGACATATTACTTTTTGTAAATGAAATACCATTCTTACAATCTGTTAAGGCATGGTTGAATAAATGATTTTCCATGAAATAATTGGGTGAGGTAGCATATATTCTCAGGATCTATATCCATCATGGTAGATCCCAGAGGTTGCTTGACCTAATTCAAAGTACATACATTAACAAAATACTAAAGATATTTAGTATGGAAAAATCCAAGAGGGGGTTGTTTCCAACATCACATGGCATTCATCTTTCAAAGAAAATGTGTCCTTAGACCCATGAGTAAATAAATAGAATGGAAAAAATTCTATACACATCGATGATTGGGCCAGTCATGTATAATATGCTATGTACTAGGCTAGATGTTTCTTATGCATTAAGTGCGGTAGAGAGATATCAAGCTAATCCAGGTGACCTCCATTGGATGGCAGTCAAGACCATCCTTAAGTATTTGAGGAATAATAAGGATATGTTCTTGGTTTATGGAGGAGATAAGGAACTAGTCTTCATAGGATATGCAGATTACAGTTTCCAAACTAATCAATATGACATAAAGTCATAAATGAGATATATCTTCACTTTAAAGGGAGGTTTTGTGAGATAGAAGAGCTCAAAGTAGGTTGTGATCGCAGATTCCACAAAATATTCCAAGTATATTACAGCTTCTGAGGAAGATAAATAAGCAGTTTGGATGCACAATTTTGTCCAAGAGTTTGATGTGATACCTTGCAGTAAAGTTCTCATCACACTCTATTGTGATAATACTGTAGCGGTGGCTCTTGCAAAAGATATAAGGTCACATCAGCAGACAAAGAACATACTTCGGAAGTATCATCTCTTGAGAGATTTTTCTCAAAGAGTTGAGGTTTCAGTGAGCAATATTTCCATGCAAGACAATGTGGAATACCCCTTGACTAAAACCTTGACTTAGCAGAAACAATATTATCATGTGAGGTTTAGCGAGATGGAAGTCTTAGGCAGTTGGATCTAGTCCAAGTGGGAGTTTTTTAGACTTGGTGCCCTATAACTAACTATTTTTACTCTAATTACATGAATATTTGATGTATTAAATATTAAATTAAACATATTATTACACATTGTTCATTATTCTGCATGACTTTAATATAATAATGTCCTAGAGTATTTGTCACATTGATAAGGTTATAGTAGTTCCCCACTATGATGAGAACATAGAATTTCTATGATAATATTCTTAATATAGTTCTATGATTGGATAACATACTATGATGGGAAACATAGTATATAGACCACCAGGTGCGAGTACTCGTAAGCATATGAGACTTCTTCTTATGAGGTTCACACTTAGTAATCTCCAAGATGAAAGATTATGATAACAGGCCTACTAGTAGGAATTCCTCATGTTTTTGTGTCATCAGATATTCCTATATGCGAGCATGTGTAATGGTCCTTAAACTTCAAGATTATCATTTATGAATGTCATGAATCACGTACTTAGATTTGTTAACTAAAACCGTTATGCCATATGTTGGTGGGAAGTATGGTACGTTGGGTGCGTCATGAATGACATGTTATTATTGGATAAGTCAAGGAAGGATTTGTCCATTCCATCTTTATGTAAGTTGATATCTCGACCCTTTTATTGAAATAGATCCATCACCTAAAATTCCATGTCCATTTGTAATGATGAGTTTATTCCAGATTGTCAAGGAATGATGTATCTAGGATATAGGTTGATGATACCGTCATACAACTTGCTTGATGAGATATTGTGAGAAATAGATTATATTACACAATGAGAATTATTATATAGTTTACATCATTGTGAATTTAAGTTCTTTCTTTTTGGTTCCTTGACCCATTGCTAGATAGTAATCTTGGACTTCAGGCAAGCCCGCCTAATGCCAATGAGAAAGAACCCTAAAGGGTCACACACTAAATTTTCCTATTGGTCTCGATTAAATTCTATTTGAATTTAATTAATGGAATAAATATTACTCTAAATAATTAGGAATAATTTTATTCAAGTTATATTGACCATATAAATTAAATAAATGTTTATTCACCAGATTATAAATAAAATATATTTATTCATTTTATCGAATATTTAATAAATATCTATTTACTATTTTGTGAATAGAATATTTATTTAAGAGAATAAAATATTTATTTGGGTGTTCAATAAATGTAAGAGGAGTTTGAACAGACCAAGACCATGTCCAATGATAAAATAATTATTAACGAGCTGATAAATATTATTTATCCATTTTTCACAAGTTGGCGCACCAAATAATAATAATAATAATAATAATAATAATAATAATATTATTATTATTATGTGTCATGGGATTTCATTAATGGTTATAATTATATTTAATGACTATTATGGAATTAAATTTTATAACTGAAATCCCATATTTATAAATAGATAACCATGTCTATTGTGTAAATCATTATAAACCAATTCTATATTTGGGAATAGAGAATTGTTGGACACAATGAATTATCTCTCGACTCCTCCTCCTCTCTCCCTCTCAAGAATGAGAAACCCAAGAGATAATTTCTTCAATACCAAAGAACGAGTGATCAAGAAAAAACAATGAAAGACATTTGATTCTCCATGCTAGCACTCAGAGAATGAGTGACATTTCTAGGGGACCAATAGAGAATGTGTGGATCACTGATAGAGGAATTCTACCATTAGATCCTCATAAGCGCAATAAAGTCAATATGGAAGGGCCTTTTTAGATGATAAAAAATCATCAATGAATAAATTTCCTAAGCCTAGGTATTTATTTCTTCAAAAATTAAATAAATTAACTATAAATTTGATGTGCAAGATCCCTGTTCTTGGTTTCGGGAAACAATTATTAAAAGGAATTTTAATAAATCTCATTCCACCGCAACTCTTCCACTGTGCCCAAAACCAATAATTTATGTGTTAATATATTTGAACTGAAGATTTAAACAAGTATTTATTTTAGAATTTGAGTAATAAAAATTTTAGTATATCTACATTGTAATTTTAAGTCAATTTTGAGATGAAAAGTTTTAGTGGATATCTGCACTGAACATTTTCAGTGAAAATTCGCACTACAAATTTCTAGTGGAAGTTTACACTGCAAATTTCCACTAGAAGTTTGACCTAGAAATTTCCAGTGGAAGTATTCACTGTAAATTTTCAGTGGAAGTTTTCAATGGAAATTTCCATAGTAAAATTTGAGTTAAAATTTTCAGCACATTATTTATGTGTTAATATATTTGAACTGAAAATTTAAACAAGCATTTATTTTATAATTTGTGTAATAAATTTTTTAGTATAATTATAATAAAAAATGAGTAAAAATTTTCATTGGAAATTTAAGTGGAAATTTGAACTAAAATTTCTCAGTGGGGATTTCCACTAAAGGTTTATAATGAAAATTTTCAATACAAATTCCCAATGAAAATTTACATTTTTTATTTTTGTATTATTAAGATTTATATTATAATTTTATGTGGTGGAAATTTTCATTGTAAATTTCCTATGAAAATTTACACCAGATATTTACACTGGAAATTTTCATTGTAAATTTTTATTGAAAAATTACATTGTTTATTTATATATTAATATATTTTTACTAATTTTTTTTAATAACCAAATTTTCAATTTTTTTTATTCATTTTATATTTTCACTATAAATTTTCATTCAAAAAATAAATTTTATATTTATATTAAGAAATATATGGTGTGTGGAAAATATGTATTGAAAACGTGTTATGGAAATTTATTTGGAAATTTGAACTATAATTCTCTAGTGGATATGTGTAGTGAAATTTGTCAGTGTAAATTTTCACAAAAAATGTGCGGTGAAAATTTTCATTATTTTTTATATATTAATTTATTATGTATGCATACATTGAATTTTTTTATTATAAATTACCACTGAAAAATAAGATTTATGTTTATAATATGATTTATATGATGTGTAGGAAATAAACACTAGAAATTTCCAGTGGAAGTTTTAAATGGAAACTTCCAATGGAAATTTCTAATGGAATTTGTATTTTTTTATTTGTGTATTAATATAATCTCACTTGTAATTTTAGTAGAAATTCAAACTAAAAATTTAAGATGAAAATTTTATTTCAAAATTTCACTGTAACTTTCCATTGCAAATTTTCAATTTTTATTTTTGTATATTATCACTTGAAATTTCAAAATGTATTTGATGATAGTTAGAGGGATATATTATGATCCAAGATAGTGAAAACGAACCAAAATACATTCTAAATATATCCCTGATAGATTCAACATGCAATGAATATCGAAGAACACTAAAAATAGATTATACCAGAAATGATCTTGCTTCAAAATATGTAGGTTCCACTGATAATTATAAATTTTTATTGTGAAATTTTAATGGAATTATGTAACTTTCTAGTTTAAATTTTCACTTGAAAATTATATTGTATATTTTTATTTGTAAATATAAATATCTATATATATGTACATATTTATGCATTAAAATTCTGTACTGTGAAGTTTTACTGAATATATTCAATATAAATTTATATCTGTGGAGATTTAAAATCTAAATGTAAAACAAAAAATTCCAATATAAATTTACTTGGATGTCTTTATATACGTGTTGAAAATTTCCATAGTAAAATTTGCACTTAAAATTTGTAATTTAATATTATCATGTATATTTGTATTTATATGTGTGTCTTTTTTTTAGTTTGTGTTGAAAATTTTCATCATACATTAAAATTTTATTGGAAATTTTTAGTGCATATTTGCACTATGACTTTTTAATGAAACAATCTAGTGAAAAATATACAATGAAAATTTCCACCAAAAATTTGAATCAAACTTTACACAAAAAGTTTCTAGTGGAAATTTATAATGAAGTTTTCTAGTGTAAATTCTCAATGAAAATTTCTAGTGAAAATTTACATTTTTTATTTGTGTTAATATATTTTCGTTGAAATTTTAATTGGAAATTTGAATTGTAAATTTCATGTGGAAATTTTCCTATGAAATTTGTAGTTTAATTAATAAGTGCCATATTACAAATATATACAATCAATATTATATAAAATCAACATCACAATAAATATTATATATATATGTATTAAAAATTATATATATTTATATAATGATTTTCCATGAATAATAAACAATATACACTAATTGTATTATAATAAAATTTAAAATATACATAATACTTTCAATATTTATATTTATATTATAAAGTGTATTTATATTATTAATAAATATCAGATAATAATACTATATAATGAATATTATAGTAAATATTACATTATATATATATATATATATATGAAGAATAATGATGAGTAGCGAAATCCTATAGCTGCAACGTTAAAAAAACCCAAGAATCCACAACGGGGAATTTTGGTCCAAAAACCCACCCTGAGGGTCAAGTTTAGGTTCCAAACCTGAGATGATTTTAATTCTGATTTTAGTGTGAGAATATTCCTCCTCCAATGGCCCGAAGGCCTCTATTTTTTATTGATTTTTGATAATCCACCTTTCAAGGGGTTTGGTGGAACCCTAACAAGGCCCATAGGCGTAAGCATTACATGGCCCCTAGGCCTTAGAGGAATTCATTGCCCGTAGGCTTCAAACATCACATAGAACATAGACTATAAATATATGGAAAAGTTGATAAATTATAACTTACACAATTTAATCCTCTAATCATGGTAGTGGTGAATCCAAATAAAAAATACTTTATGGTGAATCTTCATTATCAATGTCCTATAACAAATTTACCTACTAAAAAAGATAATTAATGTAATCAATAGATAAAACATAACTTCATAGCATAAATCATTCATATATGAATATTTTTTTTGACTATATTCCATTGTTCAACTCCTCACGTCTTAGAATGAATGTAACATACAATTGATGGATTATGAAATTTAAAAACATTATAGTAATAGTGAATGGGAACACATATGGAGCATGCCAAATGCATATACAACTACATATGATTTGAAGAAATACCACATGCCAACTACATATACAATGAATGAAAACCTATCTGAACAATATACTGCTTATTATTTGAAGAAATAAAATTAAATGGAAACACATATATAGCATAAAAAATGCATATATAGACGATAAACTCATAATAAATGAAATTTTGATGACCTAATAGTAGTAATTGCAAATAAATACGATGAATACAATATACTAATAGTGAACATGACTTAGTAATAATGAATGAAAGAGATATATAGTTAAAAAAGAATATTAACCTTATAGTATTCCCCTCATGAAATTTCACGAGACACGGTAATTTTTGAAATAAATAAAAATAACTTTTTCTTATAAAGGATATAATAATATGCAATATAGAAAGAGAAATAAATTTTAGAATGGATATTAAAATATAATAAATAGTGATAACAGATCAAGCTAGAATAGTTTAGATAATACTTATCACACCTCAACCTTTGGAGTTATTTTATTTTATTCATTTCTCAGCTTTGTATCTTTTTGTTTGAGGTTCAGGTTGAGCCTCGATTTAAATTTTCTAATTTTGGAAGTCTTGGGTGAGTTTTTGGCCTATGCACGATTAGCACACAGTTTGGGTAAACCGTGCATCTTTTCCCAGGTAACTGTGTGGATTATTTTAGAGTCCAAGAGTAAGGTGCATGGGTTTCACATGGTTTGGGAAACTGTGCAGCAACCGTAAGTGAGGTTCTATCCATTTGGACAGTGGTGACCGTATGGTTTGCACGCGGTTTGGCAAAATGTGCAGCCAAACCATGCGAGCTGCCCAGAAATTTTAAAATTTTAAATTCCAAGTTTTCCCTCCGCTATTTTTATAACATTTTAGGATTTCCTACCATTGAATCATTTTTGGAACATGATAGGGTTCACAAACCCCTATCCCTTTGATTCTCTTCTCTCCTTTGATGCCCCTCCAAGCTTTTAAGGTAACATTCTTTGAGTTTTTGGGTGATTTCCCCCTTCCCTCTCCCTTCTCTCTCAAGTTCTTGGGGTTTCTTGGTGGGTTTTACCTCTTGGTAAAACCCTAGGGTTAGGTTTGTCTGATTTTGGTTGATTTATTTGATGTTAGTATGTACAAATTGTTGTTTGGGGGTGTATTCTTCCTCCTCCTGAAGTTTTTTTTTGCATTCGCACGCTGTTGAGGTAGGTGTTTCCATTATTTTCCTTTCTAACTCATTCCATTGATACTTGTGGATTTTTAAATTATATATTAATGTGTTTAAAATTCTTGAGGTATGATTTATTTTCTTAGTATGGTGTTTTCATGTTGGTAAAAATTGTCGTAAGCGGTTTAAAATGGGAATTTCTTCAAACTTGTTATATAGTTATGAATATAAGGTGTTTCTTAAGATTCTAATCAAGTTTTAAAGTAAATTTGAGCACTTGTGGTGTTATTTTTCCTTTATTATGATTTAATGTCTTGGGTGAAATTATAAATTGGGATTGACGAGTTGTTTGGATGCCTCTTTATGGTACAATGATTTGTGGTAATATGTTTTGGAAATGATCTCTCAGTTTTAAATACATGTTTGCACTTTTGTAATTATGTGATATTATTGGGTTTGGTTTAAAATCGAGTGGTGATTCTTAAAAATTGATTTTTGGGGTGTTCTCATGGATACTTAATGAGTGTCATTGGATGTTGGCACACCCATGGGCTCATGATGTGCACACATGGACGAACACTCAAATGAAGATGATACTTAAAAATGATTTTTTCCTTGAACTTCAGTTTTTAAAAAGGTTTATCATTTCTTCCCCTTCCCACTTTTCCCAAAATGGTTCCTTTAATATGAAATGGTGGTTTGGTTCTTCAAGTTATTTTTAATGTGTTCTTAAATCTTGGTCCGTTTGGGGTTTTGAGATATGTTTTGGTAAATGATTGTCTTAGAGGCCTATTTGGAATTGTATTCATGAAAGTGGTCTTTAATATTATTTCGGAAATGGTTTAGAAATGTTTTTCAAGTGTATCTTAAAAGGAAATTATATAAGGCTCAGTTGGAAAATTTTACTGTTTGGGAAATAGATGCGGTTTTGAGAAATATAAACATCTAGTTGGTAACTTAACATGTTTTGTGAAATGGTTTGAAATCTTGTATGATGTGATGACCCGATTGGAACTTTTTCAGGGTTTTTTCTGATATGGTTACCCCTATGGAGGATTTCCCAGTATGGGTTATTAAGTGGGTGGTGTCATTGTTTGGGGTAGGCAAGTGTGGTGGCAGTAGGTAAGGTGAGTCACGCATGCGAGGGCCTCCTACTTACACAATATACTTTTACCATGGGTTTCCTGGGTGTATTTTAGAGGGTTAAGTGACAGTTTCTTATCAACCTTGATTATAAGGGTTGGTACGCCTTGACATTATAGGTCTTGGTGGCACATTCCACTAGATTGTCTAGTTTAGAGTAGCCAGTTGGTTATCGACTATGGAGTTGCACCATATGTCGGTAGGTGAGTCCAACCTGAGTACTTCCCGGGATCGCTCTAGGGATGTTTAGGAAATTCCCATGGTTTACTATCTATAGGCATTTTTTTTATTTTTCTTTACACTTGGTTTCTTGTTCATACTGATTTTTTATCTTCAATATAATTTTTTATCATTCTATTTGGTTTTTTTTGGGTTTTGGTTATAAAATGGTAATCCATTTTGAAAACGGTGACATGGTGTGTGATGTTTTGAAAGAGGGAAAGTGTTTTTTGTTTATTTAAAATGATAAAAACCTATTTTAATATATTTATTTCAAACTAGTGTTAATGGACTATTTTCAGAAAAGGAACTGTATGGATTCAGTGGTGGTTGCCTACTGAGCTGTTAAGATCACACCCTACTTGTACCATTCAGTATCAGTAGACCCAAGCAGTTTTGCAGGTTTAGGTTTATGGTTCTTGTGCTCATCTTTAGAGTAGTCCATCCTCATGGATGGTTGGTTTGTGGATGGTGGTGACCATGAGGTCACATAGAGATTGTTTCAGTGACATTTTGGTTTAGTTTGGTTTTAGTTTCAACTTTTTTTAGTTATATTTTTACCTGTATCAGTTTGTATATTTATTTTTGATCAGTTTTTGGCTCTTGAAACTTTTTCAGTTTATTTTATTTGGTCTTGGTTCATTGGGAAAAAAATTGTTCCCATAATTTTTACTTTGATGCCTGAAAATACTTTCCAGCACGTGGGGATCAGGAATGCCCTTTGGGCCATGTCTTAGACTGGGTCAGATGTCAGGTTGGATGGAATCTTGACTTGGTTCGTGACACTAATAACCATATAGTTTACCCAAATTTTATTGAAATGATATATTTTTACTAAAAAGTAACTCAAATAAGAAATATGTCAATGTCAAGTGAGATAAGATGCATCTACACATGTCAAAAGAGTCAAAGATATCAAAATTCCCTTCAATAGTGTCACCTTTAGTCAAACTAAAATGTAAATTTAGTAGGATGAAATGTAATAAAATGAGGTATGTATTGAAAGAAAAAATTTCTATATGTTAAAGAAATATAAATCAATAGAGGAGTAACATAGCTCACATATTGAGATTTCGAGGGCACACTTAGTTATTGATTTAATGATTAAATACTTGATGGAATCCCCTACCATGAATTATTTATCTTCTTCTCATTTCCATAATACAATAATAGAAATTATTATGCAACTATGTACCTAAAGGAAAAAATAGGGAGAAATGAAGAATGAGAAGTCAATGGAAAGGAATATCAATAAAAGTAGGAGAGGAGAAGTTATGAGTGGCATCAAACCTGAAAAGGGAATAAATAGTATTGGATGGGGTGAAAAATATGAACTTTATTTCTATCCTCTAGGCCAGGAAGGAATTAATGAGTAACTCAATGATTAATCTTAAAAACCACACATCCAAAAATATTTTGATAGTGTAAAATTGAAAATAAAATATTTTAAACTACATTGGTTGCAATTAATGTTGAAATAAAAATCTGTGACAATTTTCCAATTTTAAAAAAGGATCAATGCTTCTAATTCACAAGCTATAGCAACATTTTCCTTTACACATATAATACACACACACACACATAAGTTCATACATAAATAAGTGAATAAATAAATGCACTTCTATATTCATTTTGTTGGAGTTGGTGTCCTTGGACCAACTGTTTGTACTTTGATTACATGTATATTTGATGTATTGAGTATTAATAAAACATCGTATTATATATTTTTCATTATTATGTAATACTCTAATGTAATAATGTCCTAGAGTATACATCGCATTGATAATGTCATAGTAGTTCCCCACTATTATGAGAACCTTGAAGTGATATGATTATATTATTAAATATAGTTTTATGGTTGGATAACATACTATGATAAGGAACATAGTACATAGATTGTAATGTGAGAGTACTCGTAAGAATATGAGACTTCTTCTCATGAAGTTTTCACTTAGTAATCTCCAAGATAGAAGATTATGAGAACATAATCATTAGTAGGAATTCCACATGTTTTGGTGCCATCAGATATTTCTATATGTGAGCATGTGTAATGGTCCTTAGACTTTAAGATTATCATTAATTCATGTCATGACTCATACAATTATATTTTTTGAGGAAAACTATGATTTCATATATTTATAGTGAGGTAGTGTATATTGAGTGTGTCACGATTGACATGTAATTAATGGATAAGACAGTGAAGGATTTGTCTCTTCCATATTCATGGAAGATGATATCTCGTCCCTCTAATTGGAATAAAACTATCGCCCTAAATTCCATGGTCATGGTGTAACGATATGTTTATTTCAAATAGTCAAAGAAAGATTTAAAGAGAATATTGGTTGGTGACATTGACGTACAAACTATTTGATGAGATATCGTGACAAAGGGATTATAATACACAATGAGTGTTCTTATGTGGTTGTCATTATTCTGAAATTAAGTTCTTTATCTTGGGTGTATTGGACCATTGCTAGATAGTAATATTAGAATTTATGCAAGCCCGCCTAATGCCAATGAGAAAGAATCCTAGAGGGTCACACATTAGTGTTTTCGATGATCTCGATTAAATTCTATTTGAATTTAATTAATTGAATAAATATTATTTTCAAGACTTAATGATAATTTTATTCATGTTCTATATATTAAAAATATTTATTGATGACTGAAATATTTAAATTAAATATTTATTCAAGTGTTTAATAAATGCTAGAGGAGTTTGAATGGACAAAGATCATGTCTGGTGACAAATATTAATAAAAAATCTTGTTAAATAATATTTTTTATTTCACAAGTTTTCGCGCACCAAAAAATAATAATAATAGTAATAATATTATGTGACATGAGGTTTATTAAATGTTAAAATATTATTTAAGGGCTGACATGAAATTAAATAATTATTTTAACCTAAACTCTAGCTCTATAAATAGATGGTTATGTATATTGTATAGGGTGTTCAATCAAAAATGGATAATTATTATGCACAATTAATTCTCTATCGATTCCTCATTCTCTCTCCCTCTCAAGAATGAGAAATTCAAGAGATATTCCTTTACGACTAAAGGATGACAAATCAATACAAACAACACAAGACAATCAATTCACTGTGTTAGCATCCAGAGATCAATTGGAATTTCTTGGAGATCAAAGGATCACATGTGGATCACCACTAGAGGGATTCTATCCATGGATCCTCACAGCGCAATAAAGGAAATACAAAAGGGTATTTTCAGATGATCAACATTCACATCAAAGAAAGATCCTAAGTCTAGGTATTCATTTATTCTGATATTAAATAAATTAATTATAAATTTTATATACAAGACATTCAGTCAGGATTTTGAGAAACTCAAATATTAAAAGAAATTTTAAGATATCATCCACCATTACACACTTACACTGCATCTATAACCAACAAGTGATATTAGAGTGTTCACATTTAAATTTATAATTATTTATTTTATTTTTGATCCATACACAATCGTGGTTGAATTTTCATTTCATATTATTTTTTATTTAATCTGTTTTTAATTAACATGTTATCAACATATTAATCGTGTTTTTTAATGTTTAATTTTATTGAAGGTATAAGAAAAGATGAAGAGTGACCAGAGATTCCATTGAGAACTGCCAATTCTTGACCGGTAAGATAGGGTTACATGACATGTAGTTAGAGTACACACCCTGTACCCTAGTATGCTGCACCTGGCCATGTCGTGGGATACATAGTATGCCACACAGTTATTACACATGGTTTGCACCATGTGTTGACTGACCAAACTGAAACACAATTTTCATATTATACGGGGTGTATATTGAGTACACATCATGTAGTCTACATGGGTTAGTGGTGTAAATCGTACAATCTGTGTAGTCATAATACATGGTCAAACTGTTTCAAATTAACAACCTGGATAATTTATGATATACATGACATGCATGCAGTGTACATGACATGTAGTTCATCAATTCTCACATCCGAGATACACGATGAGTTATTTGGACAAATGACATTATAGATACATGGTGTGTAGTTGGAGGTACATGTTATGTATTCTCTTTACTGAGAACATGCTGAGTATTTTGGCAGGTTGCACAAGCACTGTATGGACCCTTGTTTTTTTCAGATTGGAAATTTGAGAAAAAAATTTAATTTTTGATTCTAAATTCTTGTAAGTGGTAAAATGATAATTTTACCCTATAATATGATCTTGAATAATTTTTATGACCTCTCTTTCAGTCTCAAAATAGGGAGTTTATCCTAGGATAGGATTTTGATTTAATTCTGAACCATTTGAATTTTTGTGGAATAATTAATAATTAATAATTAATAATTAATTAATTAAATATCAATTTATTCACCTACATCCATTTGACTATATATTTTGAACAAAGTTTCAGATTAAGATTCCATCCTTGTTGTTGAGTTCAGAATGGGGATTTTTTCCTAGGTGGGGAATAAACTCTGGTTGGGTACCAGGGCCGACCTGAAGCCCTTTTTCTTTTTCTTCCTTTTCCTTTTCTTATTTTATTTTCTTCTCCTCCCCCTAGCTTCTCATGTAAACCTTTTGGTCTTCCCCTTCATGCAAATAAGAGAGAGAAATAAAGAGGGATAGATAGATAAAGAGAGAGGGAGAATAAGGCAGGTCCCTTCATGGAGCTTGGGAGGAGCTGAATCATCGCGTGACAATCGTGGACCATGGAAATGAGCTAAGCTTTAGTGGATTCCACCAAAAGGGAGTCTGTTTTTAATTTTTACTATAAATCCCCATATATTTTCCATTTTCAAGTTTTAAATCCTTATTATGAATGCTTAGGACCCATAGTGAGTCAATTTATAGATTTTGCAGAGAAAACGGGGAATTTGGGTCGATTTGAGTGTTTTCCATTTGGGAAAACCTATGCACACAACATGTGGTTTAGAGAACACATGTTGTGTGTTCTTCCTATTCAAGAAAGATTAATTTTTTAAAGTACACACTGTGTACTTTGAGTATAATCCATGTAGCAGTACATGGCCATGTACTTGGACGTGTAGCCGAGTATATGAGAAGAAGAGTTTTAGAAAGTACACACCCTATAATTTGAGTACACACTGTATAATAGTACATGGCCATGTTGCTAAGGTACTTGGGCAGACACTCCATGTTGAGGGACATGGACATGTAATAGTACATGGCCAAACCTCAGGTGTGTCCAGTCCATGTAGTAGTACATGGTCAGAACCCATGTGAGCTAGACCATATATATGTACATGGACAGGACAGAGGCTTTTAAGTACATGTTGTGTACTTTTATTACATGCCATGTACTGCCTCAGTGTTTCCCTTTTGAGGGTTTTCAGTGATTTTACACCCCAGAGTCGGATTTGGACCCAAGAGTAGTTCATTTTGAGCATTTTTCCGCATATATCGTGATAGTCAAACCCTTGAGGTGATTGGAAAACTCCTAAGAGACGTTTTGAGGACTCTTAAGAGGCATTTTGAGCCTTTTTAGTTTAAAGGATAGGTTATCCCTATGGTAATTGAATCCATTTATCTCCTGAGAGTGATACTTTATCTAAGATGATCCATGATCCATCTCTCTTAACTGATTCTTTCATAGATCTTCCCTTGATGATTCATCCCCTATAATATGTGACCTTCTGGCCTAAGTGGTCATGATATTAGTTGTTCCCGAGGATCCTAAGTAGGATTCCTAGCCTAGAGGATCCCATATAGGATTCCTTTGTTTACTTACCATTAGATGATCCACTATAAGATTCCTCCTATTTTATTTTAGAGCTAAAGATCTCGAGTAGTATGCCTTCTCTTATGCATAGACTTTGAGGATCCCAAGTAGGATGCCACTCTAGTATTTTGAATTGAGGGACCCAGCAGGAACCCTGACGTTTGACTGACCCAAAGCTAGTGCATTGAGGGTTTGGGTAGTGATGATAGTGAGTGTTGCCTCAGAAGTCGTAGTGAATGTGTAATCCCAGGGGGCTGTGACAGTAGTGGTGGGTTAAGCATTTGACCAACCTCACTCTTTTTATATATTCACCCATTTACTTTTGATGCTATGATGATTACCAGAGGTGCTTCCTGGTTGGTGGATGATGAGCTTGACATGATGTGCTGTTTGAAAGAGATGCTTAGACATGCTTCCCATGATTTGGATTCTAAGCCTTATTATATTTATATTTCCAAAGTAACTTCCTAGAATCTAGATTTTTATCCTTTTGATTATTATAAGGGATTCCTAGATGTGCTTCCTAGGATCCGGATACTGAGCCTACATGTTTGACCATTAAATTATCAGGTATGCCTAGAGTTACTTCCTAGGATCCATATTTTGAGCCTTAAATGATTAGATGTTAGACATGGAACTCCTCATCATTCATTTGGATGGTTGGACATGAAGCTCCAAAGTCTTTTTAAGATATACTCTATGGATGATTACACTCTCCTCAAGTGAAGCCTAGGATACTCCTTAGGGTTGGGTGGAACATCGTTACTACATCACCTAGAGGTACTTCCTGGGGATGGGGATGTTGAGCCGTTTATATGAATGGATTCCCAATATATAATTGGATCTGAAGATCATTCTATATAGATCACCTAAAAGTGATCCCCTTAGGGATTATCTGAGTTACAGGTGAACCCAGGGTTAGGAAATGTATCCCCTAGTGATGACATAGCTTGATCAGAGACTTTTCTAGCACTGGATGAAGCAGGTATTTTTGATTGTGATTATAGACCCAGAGATTTAATTAAAGATACACAGCTTGAGTGGTATTCTATCCAGCTCAATGCTCATTTCATAGGATTTTTAGATGATCAGGATTACAAAACCAAGGATCAATTACAATTGATTTATACTATTTTCTTTCACCTTACTCATGTATATTCATATTTATGTATATATATGGGAATATATATATACACATATAAATATAAATATACATGATGGAACTTTGACGAGTTGACCAAGATCAAGGAACTGGGGATTAAATTTGGGTTCATGTTATTTATTCGATTTATCTTTCTAGTTATGTCTGAGTTAGGCTGAGCATATTTCATGATCATGCACTTATGATAAATGATTTATAGGTTTATCGTTGGGGTGTCATACTGAGATTATTTCTTACCCATGTACATGCACCTCAGTGTGAATGTATACATTTTATCTTCTTTTCAGGTTGATAATAGGTTTCATGATGGAAAGAGATGAGGCCCAAAGTTTCATGATTGAGAAGATCCGCTCATGTGGATTCTTATGATTGGGCTGGTGTAGTTTTACAGCATCTAGAGACCGGGAATGTGGTCTGGCTTTGAGTTAGTAGTGGATCCCTATAATTTTATTTCAGTTTATTTTATGTACTCTCAAATTTATGGTTGAACCAGTGGGTGACTGGTGTTGTATGTATGGCATAAATATTCGGTCTTTTATATCATTTCATTTATTATTAAAACATGCTTCTATTTTAGTTATTTATTGCTTCCACACTCTTTTTATTTACTGTTTGGATGATATTTAGTTATTTCCACTATGTTTACTCTAATATGAGGGTATAGTCTCTCCATGGACACACCCAAGGACCTCAATGCTAGTCAGAAGCCTCTAGAATATAGAGAGTTGCATTTGAGACCTTATGGAAAACCAACTTGAAGCACTGATCTAGTGGCATATGGGTCAAGACATTACAAAGTGGTATAAGAGGTGTTGTTTTTCATTTGATTTACTATTTGGGACACGGTAGGCAAGAGTATTAGGAATGTGCTGGAACCTGTGATGAATATTAGACCGGTGCATCGAGAACACTTGTTCTAGTAGGAAGTCCTGATTTCTAGGGATATGGGATTATTGTTCTGATCTATGATGTTATAGTTGTATATGATTTTCACTTTGAGCGACACACATGTTGTGTGGATGTTATGATTTATTATGAATTTATGGATCTTGTCCCATTTGAAATAGGTTTATAAAATTAAAATTTATTGAAATAATTTCCTCATATTGTATTAAATATTTTTATTTATAAAATGTTTGGGATTAGATCATTAAATAAAAAATTTGATGAAATTTCTAGTTTTACCCTTTAAAATTTATTGTAGTATTTTAAACATAAATATTTTTATGAAAATTATTTGAAATTAAAAATTTGTTAAAGTGTTCATCACTCAATGGGATAAAAATTTTATTTAGGACATCTGAGCTGGATCATACATTTGATTAGAGTAAGTGGTCCATGAAGTCAAAGATGGACTGGACTCTCTATATTAGACACCACTTCAGTATTTTGGCCATAAATTATTCATCTATGCTTGTATTGGGACAAAATTTGTAAATAATCTCTAATAACCAATTACAAACAAATCATCATTCTATAAGGATAAATTGTTCATGTGTTTTGGTGGTCAAATAGGCAGTGCAAGTTGGATTAAATTATTTTTCCGAATTTCCCCATTCACACTTGAAACCTCTTAAAACCCAACCTCCCCTCCACTATATAAATTGGTGTTTCTTATCTTTTTTAGGGGTTTGGAATTAAATTAGGATATTTAAGGAATATGATAATTTATTTCACTCCATTTCTCTATGCATTTCTAGAGGTATAGATCTTGAAGCTAGGATCCCTTCATCAAAGCCTTCTTCTTCTTCTTCATCACTTTGTAATGTTTTTGTTATTGCAATAAACTTATTAGTTTCTCTTCTATTTATTCTATTTAATTATATTTTATTAAATTTTATTCTTATATAATCTTACTCTTTAGTATGGAAATAAAGAGTATAAATTTTATTGTGTTATACTCTTTCCATAACCTTTGCGAATGCAAAACGTTTCTACGATGATTACACTGCCCATGGAAGAGTAGTTTTTTTAGTAATTTATCTACCTATTACATTATTAATTTAATTATTTTGAATAAATGAGATACTATAATTCTCATAATATGATCCATGAATTTATTTTTTGAATTAAAATGAACTAAGAAAGCAATTGAATAATTAACACAAAACATGCAAGGTAGAGAATTGTGTAAATTGTGAGATCATGATCTTAATGAGTAGTACAAAACCACAAAAGATCAATTTTTAGAGTTAAAATATAATCCCTAAACACAATTAATACTAATTTATAGAGTTTATATGTGCCCTAATTTACCATCAACCATAATCTATCCTTATACCAACAATCAAAGTAGGGTGCTGTGATTTCATGTTCTAAAGCTAGCCTAGGGTTTAATTAATTTCATCTTGGTGGTTAAGTTAATTATAGAAGGGTTAAGGTGTTAATAAATTAGGGGATAATAATTAAGTATATATTAATTTAAATGATAATTATTAATAAGTAAGTGAATATGTAGAGTTAGACTGATTACACCTTTTAAATAGTTTTCTAAAAAAACATATTCTCGTTGAATTTTCTCAATCACATTTAAAAAACAAAAAGAAAAAAAATATTCTTCCAACATAATTATTATAGATTTATAAATGGAAACCTCCCATAATTTTAAGTAGTGCGTTTATTACCTTTTATTTTATTTTAAAAATACCTTTAATATGTTGTTAAATTTACTTCCTCCTTTGAGAAACGACCTTGATCAGCCACTCTACTGCACCTAAGAAGTAAAAATTACACATCATTTGAGAGTTCCCATGATAGTGCCTTTCAAATTGGTGATAATATTGTGGAGGTAAGTAATTATTTCAACCAATTATATTTATTTCCTTTATTTTTCATTTTATTCTCTTCTTATATTATTTCTTCCTTATTTAACCAATTTAACTTTCTTCTTCTTTTGTTTTCTTCTTCTTCTTCTTTGTTTTGGACCATCAAATCAAAATTATCATATTTTTATTATGGTTTAATTTTATTCATTTATTTTTTATTTTATTTATGACACAAACTAATCCCGAATATATCTTAGATCTTTACCCTAATATTGAATTTAGACCTAGGGATCAAATCATATAGTCTCAGTCTAGGGGAAGTTTTAACATTCAACCAGTTTAAGAATTCCTCCATTATGGGAAAAAAAAATTGGAAACACTTATGAATCAAATCTAAAACAATAACTAATGTCTGAAAAAAATAATAATGAACTTAATAGAACTATTAAAGAACTAGCTGCACCAGATATTAACAATCAAAAAAATTGTATTGCATACCTAAATCTTGAATCGGACTTCGAACTAAAATCTAAATTGATACACCTTATTCCAAAATTTCATAGACTCTCTGGATAGGATCCAAACAAACACCTTATGGAATTTAATGTGGTTTTCTCAACCTTGAAACTAAGAAATATATCTGAAGATCCAATCAAACTAAGAGAATTCCCATTCTCACTTGATGGAACAATAAAGGATTGGATGTATTATTTACAAATTGAATATGTAACTTGTTGGAATGATTTGAAACATATTTTCTTGTATAGTTTTTTTACAACATCAAGGACCAATTCCATTCAAAAGGAGATCTTTGGAATCAAGAAATCCTAAGTGAAGTCAATGTATGAGTATTGGGAGCGATTCAAGAAGTTGTGTGCAAGCTGCCTGCATCACCAAATCAGTGAGAAACTCCTTATCTAGTACTTCTATGAAGACGTCACACCTATGGAGAGGAGTATGGTAGATGCTATGGCTGGAGGTGCATTGGTCGAAAAAACACCAATAGATGTATGAGATTTGATTGAAAATATGACAAAAATATCTCAACAATTTGGCAATAAAGGTACACCACATGTTAGAGGAGTACATTAGGTAAGTCCATATTCTCATGAAATTCATGTAATTGATACAAAGTTATAAGAATTTACCACTATGGTAAGTCAGATTGCTTTGGATCAAAAGACATACCAGACCACTCCTATATGTCCTTATGGAATTTTCACTAAAATAGACCACCCAACTAATTATTTTCCCCAAATACAAGAAACATAGGATTGTGCAGAAGTATTCCCTGGGAGGCCATATCAGCAGCAACAACAACCAAATATCCCGAAGAAATATGATTCCTTTTCACCAACATACATCCAAGGGTGGAAGGATCAATTGGACATGAGGTATGAATCTAGACAAAAAAAAAATCCCCCCATTTCAACAAAAATTATAGTAACCTCCATTTTACCAACATGGTTTTCAACAACCCCAAATGAGATTTGAAGCTAAAGAATCAAAAAGTAAAAAACAAGGGAATTATCAAAAAAATGTAGATTATAACACTAATGAACTTTTGAAAAAAAATGTTCTTAATCAACATAATGAGCTGAAGAGTCAAGGTTCAGAGTTGAGGGAGTTGAAGACATAAATGATCCAGATTTCTACCACCCTCCATGAACTAGTATGTAGGAACTCTAGAAATATTCCTTCTCAACCTACTCTAAATCCCAAGGGGAATTTCAATGCCATTACATTGAGAAGTGGGGAGAAAATTATTGATACATATACACCTATCATTCCACTGATACTCACCTCAAATCAAGAGAATCCATATTTAAGAACAACTAATGAGAAGCCCAAGGATAAAGACAAAGGTAAGAAAAATATTTAAGATGTTTCTCCTAAACCCCTTCCATTTCCAAATAGAATTCTACAAACTAAGAAGATGGATGAATAGGTGATACAAAAAGAGGTTTTGGATACATTCAAGAATGTCGAGATCAATATCCATCTACTTGAATCCATTAATAAAATCCCAAGGTATACCAAATTCTTAAAAGAACTTTGTACCAATTGAAGAGGGTTTAAGTAAAATGATAGGATCAATACTGAAAGGAATGTGTTAACACTCATTACACCAACTCTAACAATGCCAATAATGTGAAAGTATCCCAGGATATTCACCATCCCATGAACCATAGGCAATTTACAATTTTCTGATGCTTTATGTAATTTAGGAGCTTCTATAAATGTGATGCCTCACTCTATATTATCTTATTTATAGGTTGATGAATTGAAGTTGATAAGAGTAGTGGTGAAGCTGGTGAATAGATCTAAAACATATCCAACGAGAGTACTTGAGTATGTACTTGTTTAAGTAAGAAACATGATATTTCTAGCATATTTATACTTTCTTAACATGGAGGATGATCAGGTAAATTCTTGTTCTCCCATTATCTTAGGTAGTCCCTTACACAAAACTGCAAAAAATATCATAAATTTCTATGAGGGTACACTTTCCATGGAGTTTGGAGATGAAGTTGTGATATTCAATGTTATGGAATCCATGAAGTACACCTCAAAAGACCATTATTCTTTTGTTATCTCCCATTTTGAACCACCAAGTAAAAACCCCATATATTTTTATTATAATATTCTTAGAGATATTATGATCATTGGTTCTAGTTTGATGTCTAAGATCACTTACAAACCTATTTCTAATGAACAAAATTCTCTTAGATGTGATTTTTATGTGGATTAATATTCTAATTTTGATCATGTTCGCTCTGATTTTGACTTGGATATTGAGTATACTGATGGATTTGATGCATTATTCTCTGATTTTGAAGATGTATATTTTGACACTGATTTTCATTTTGAACATATTTCAGTTCCTTAAATTTATCCATCCATACAAGACCTCCCTTCATTGGAACTCAATCCACTACTACAAAATCTCAAATAATCATACTTGTTGAGTGCTGAGATATTTCATGTTATCATTGCTAACAATCTCCCTTTTGAACATGAAGAAAAACTTTTAAATATTTTGAGGGAGAACATCAGGGAAATCAGGTGGACCTTGGCTGACATATCAGGTATTAGCCCCTCTATTTGAATGAATAGGACTCTATTAGAGGATGGAGCTAAATTAGTTAGGTAGCCACAAAGGTGACTAAATCCAATTATTTTGGAATTTGTTAAAAAGAAGTTGAAAAATTGCTTGAGGAAGGTATAATTTATCCCATTTTAGATTCCCAGTGGGTGATTCCTATTTAGGTTGTGCCTAAGAAAAGTGGTGTTACTGGTGTTAGAAATGAGAGAGGAATTAGTTCCAATGGGGGTGAAAAAAATTTGGTGTGTCTATTGATTATATGAAACTTAATCAATCCACTTGAAAGGACCATTTCCCCCTCCCATTTATTGATAAAATCCTTGAGATACTAGTTGGGAAGACACACTATTTTTTCTTGGATGAATTTTCTAGATATTTTCAGGTTCTTATAGCTCTATAGGATCAGGAGAAGACAACATTCACTTGTACATTTGATACATTTTCCTACTGAAGGATGCCATTTGGACTTTGAAATTACCCAGGTACCTTCTAGAGATACACGGTGAGTATTTTTTTAGATTTCATTGATAATTGCATGGAGGTATTTATGTATGATTTTATAGTGTATGGATATTCATTTGATGAATGTATCTTTAGTTTGTAAAATGTGTTGAATCTTTGTATTGAGAAGAATCTAGTTTTGAACTTTGAAAAGTGTCATTTCATGGTAGAACATGGCATTGTCTTAGGGAATGTAGTGTAAAAACATGGGATATCGGTTGATAGATCTATGGTAGATATCATTTCATCCATTCCATATCATTCATGTGTGCATGATGTTAGATCATTCCTAAGGCATGCAGGATTTTATTGAAGCTTCATTCAAGATTTTAGTAAGATTACTATACCCTTATCTCGATTTCTTTAAAAAGATATTGAATTTATTTTTGCTGATTCATGCAGGGTATCATTTGATAATATAAATAAGCTTATGACCACTCCACTGGTCATACAACCCCCACAGTGGGGCCTTCCATTTGAGCTTATGTGTGATGCTTCAAACTTCACAGTTGGAGATGTCTTATCATAGAGGGTGGAGGGATGTTCTTATGTGATTTCCTATATTTCTAGGACATTAGATTAATCTCGATAAAACTACACAACCATGAAAAAGGAGTTTATTTCCATCGTATTTTCTTTATACAAATTTCATTGACATTTATTGGGTTCTAAAGTAGTTGTTTTTTTGACCATGCAGCTCTGAGGCACCTCTTAGAGAAACCAGATGTGAATCCCAGACTTATTCGATGGATGCTACTCCTTCAAGAATTTTATATTGAGATAAAGGACAAGAAGAGGCCAGAAAACTTATTGGAGGGACACATCCGTAGGATTACTCACACACTAGAGGCTGACACCATAGACCAAGTATCACTTTGGGACATTTTCTTTGATGAACATCTCTATCTCATCTCAGGTATGCATCCTTGGTATACAGATTTACTTAACTACCTTGTTTCCTATGAAATTACTACAAACTTAAAGAAACATCAAGTCTAAAAATTAAAGAGTGAGTCTAGATTTTATGTTTGGGATAATCCCTACCTCTAGTGAATTTGTAGTGATCAAGTTATTAGGAGGTGTGTTCCTGACCATGAGTTTGAGGCTGTTCTACATTTCTTCCATACAATTTAATGTGGAGGAAACTTTGGACCCCAAAGAATAGTTAGGAAAGTCTTAGACTCTAAATTATATTGGTCTATCTTATTCCATTATGTTCATGTGTTTTGTAATTCGTGCTCATGTTTCCAACACACTAGAAATATTTTGAGGATACATGAGATGCCCCAACAACCCATACTATTTTATGATATTTTTTATATATAGGGATTTGATTTTATGGGTATTTTTTCAATTTCATTTGGTTTTTTGTAAATTTTGGTTATTGTTGATTATGTTAGAAAATGGGTGGTAGAAAATTCCACCAGGACTGATGACTCTCATGTTATAGTGGATTTTTTCAAGGCTCAAATTTTATGCAGGTTTGGAGTACCAAAGGCCATAATCAGTGACCAGGGGACAAAATTTTTCAATTGAAATTTGGATTAACTTATTCATAAGTATGAGGTGAAAAAAAACATCAACACCATACCACCCACAAACAAATGGCTAGGCTGATGTTTCCAATTGGAAGTTGAAACAAATTTTGGAGAAAACTATGCAGCCTAATAGGAAGGATTAGAGCAAGTGTAACACCCTAGACTTTTATGAGAAATATTTTGTTTTTTATGTTATATACATCATCAAAGGAATATTTAAATACACACAACACTATCTTGGCTTGCTTTACATGCAATCGCGACCTTCCTCGATAGCTTGCATCGTACACAGTACCGAGTTTCACTAAACAACGATATGCTATTAAAATATTATTAAAACTAGCCGTTATGAATAGTAATACCAAATTTTTGAAATTTTTGTAAATTTTATCATTCAAAATGGACTTCATTTTTAGATTCGGAATATTGAAATTATCCTAGGGTGAAATTTTGGTATTTTTCTGTAAACTTTCAATTTTTGATGAATAGTGAAAACACTGGGTTACTATTTAAAAACTGACTTTTTATTTAAATAATTATTTATTTTATTTAAATTTATTTTAGGTAAAAATTGATACATAATACCTATATAAGTTCAAAGTAATTCATTGGAGTCATTTTATAATAATTTTAGATATATAAAAATTTTATTGAACTTTTCACTGTCTTTTACCCACCTCCTAGGAGAATTTGAAAATTCACATAAAACTTAATTTTACCGCTTATATGAGTGGAATTTTGAAAATCCGAGAGACACGGTTAATATCAAGGACTAAAATGTGGTTCAATGAGATGAAAATAATTTTTGGTGAATAGTAACTTTTTACTTTTTTTTACCACGGTTAAAAGTAAATAGGGTAATTAAGGGTAAAAATGATATTATTATTACCCTAACACATGTCCCAATTCTGTTGAATAAGTGTAATTCGACCAAAAACAACCTTAGGAATAAAATATGACCATTTAGGTCCACTTGGATTAGATTAGGACATTTATTATTATTTTATTTAAAGAAGAGTTAAAATAGTTAAAATCAAATTTTAATAACTAAAACATTTTTAATATAGGGTTATACATAAGATAATTTCGACTATAAATATTAATTAGAAAGATAAAAATATTTCCAACATAATGGTAGTCTATTTTTAATTTTTATACATTAAATAAGTTAATTTATTTTTGACACAATGATGATGCAGTAATTACCTTATTAATGAAATATTAACATAATTGATGTTATAAATACCAAAATAAATGTAATTTGAGACTTTTTATGAATTAAACTAATTTTATAGGTTAATATGACATGCTATTATTTATTTAATTAACTTTTTTCGAACTAATCATGCTGTTATGATTTTCACAAAAATCAAATACCAAATAGTGTCAAAATTGACATAAAATAGTTTTTAAAACAAATATTATATTATTAATTGTTATTTTATTCCTAAAAATCTAAGGTTTGGAAAAATGACTTAGATAAGGTTATATATTTTAATAATTAACAACTTGGGGTTCTTTTGGCTTGTTATAGTAAGTTTATTAACCTTATAGTGTAAGAAAACAAGAAGACATGGTAAAAGTTAAATTATCTAACTTAAAGTTAAATCTAAATGATAAGGTTAAAATAGAAACCTACACTTGTCTAAATTCTATTGGATGAGAGAATTTAGACCCATCCCCACCTTATCTTCGAAATAAATCAATTTTGAGCTATTAAAAACCAAATATGACTTTATAATAAAATAATATTTTTAGTTTTTCCAAAGGTGCCCCTCTCCCCCTTATAAAAGGGCACCTCGTCACTCTCTTCCTCACACCACTTTGAGCCTTCAATCTCGGCCAACCCCTGAAAATTTCTCTTCTAAACTTCCCTATAAATATCCTAGAGGTCCTGGTATTCTTAAAAGACTATCTTTAGTACCCTAAGAGGAGGTTAAGAAGAGGCGCTTCAAAGAAGAGGTAATGTACGTTACCGATTATTTCAACTTTATTTCTTATTCTAATTATTCTTATTTAGTTGTTTTATTATGAAGTAATGACATCAGTATCAATCATATACTTATATGTTATTATAATTATGAAAAAACCCTATTTCACTATCTATCCATCCTACGGAAAACGAAATCACCGCGCGTGCGTACGTACGGAATACCGTCTCCACGCCGTGGTGTAATCTGTTTTCCACCACCACCTTACTTGGATGGGTATAATGGTGTAGAGAATAAATATATATAATTATTGTAAAGTGATATTGATTCTGAAATAGTATACATACACTCCAATACAATTCCACGATCATGGGAACGATATCATCACCCGTGCGTACGTACGGAATACCTTCTCCACGATGTGATGCGACTCGTTCTACATGATCTTCATTGAATAATGATTATATAAATGAATTTAATGAATAAATATGATATATATTACACTAATACCATTCTGTAAATGATGTATCTATAACCTAAAAAGAATAATAAGAATTTATTCGACAAAACACGCATAAGAACAAAAAGTAATAAACACCCGAATAACAAGTAGCAATGAAATATTACTAATAAGAAGATAATAATATGACCATATATGATATCATAACAATAAGTATGATTCTGGAATAAGTCAATGACATTATTTAAATCATTATACAGGAGGTTTGGACACTTACAAAGCAAATCAGACCTAAGGTAAGGGAAAATCTTGCAATCTCAATTTTTTTATCCGAGATTGTTTATACTTCAGAATTTACTGGGGAATATTTATCTTCCACATCAATGTTTCCTCAATATGTAATATTATTTATATCCTCATAAAATTGTTTAAATCCAATTTTACCCTTTGGTGAATTTTTAGTAAAATATATGAAAGGAATCTTTTGTCGTTTTTCGTACGAGGTACTTTTTGACTTTTCCAGCCAAAGTACGAGAAGAATGTTTTTTTAACTTATACGGTATGAATGGATTTTTAGAACATTATCTCCATGAAGCTTCCTTTACAAGTTTTCAAGTTTATTTTTAATTAACTTCTTTTAGTTTAAAATTATATGACATGTTAATAAAGGAAAATATTTTTGAAGTAGAAAGGATATTTTCCTCAAGAATGGAGTTCAAGTGTTTTATCAAAAATTATTTTTCATCTAAGATAATTTAGGGTTCTATTTATATCCCTATTTTTAAATTATTTTGATTATGTTATGATGGAATTATTTTTATGATGTCCTTTTATCTTATATGGATTATGTTATGATGACATGATGATTAAGAATTCCATTTTTATTACATGGGTTATGCTATGATGTATGATTTATGATTTTATGGAACACATAAGAATGGTTTCATTATGAGATGGGTGGGACCTATATCTCCCTCTAATGCATTGGGTAAAGATTTAAATCTCATGAGACAGACATGGCTGGAACGGCAGGTTAATCCGGTTCAGTGAAACAGGACTGAAACGAGGAGTGAACTCGGTTCAGAAATGGACTTTGTCCGCTAAGATAGTCTTGGAAATGAGTCTTGACTACTAAGAAATGATTCTCTCTGATTATGTGTGTATGACACAAAGTTTCATGTTTTAATTTATGATTATTGGGATTACATTTCACTACTATGATTTATCCCATGTTATGAAATTATAATCTCTTTTGCAGGTTAAGATTTCCAAAATGTTATGTTCTTATGAATATGATGTGATTGATATTTATTTTGTTTACCCATACTAAGAATTTGAGCTCACCCTTTTGTATGTTTTCTTTCTCCAGGTCAGGAAGAAGGTTATAAGTAGGATATGCCAAAAGGGACTCTAGATATGATGAAATAAATGGGAGATAATGTAGATGCTTTATGAACCAGTTGTTTATGTTTCCCAGTTTCTAAAGACACTATACCTATATGATCCTTTCATTGTTTTGTTATATGTTGTAATAAGTATGCTTCAATTTTGAAGAAATAACAATGTATGTAAAGTGTGGGTCGTTATAATTGGTATCAGAGGAAAGTTATAGTCTGCCTTTGGAAACTAGGATGTGAAAGCCTTAGTAAGAAACCTAAGGATAAGTCTAAGCATAGAACACAATATTAGTGTTTTAGAAATGGCCATGAACAACCTATGATAAGACCTTAAGTGTAAAATTTATTCTTGATTATGTGGTTTTCCTATTATAATTAGTGTTGCTCACACTATTCTTCTTGGTTTTAGTCAATGGATGGAACCCGAAGGAACCGTGTTAATGTGGAATGCGACGGGCAATGCAATGATTGTCCCCCTGAGAAACCAAACATTATGGGAGCTAGAATACAAAATCTTGTAGCCATGCTCACACAACTTTCTCAAGCTATGAATCATGCAGGACTTCCAAAAGAGCAAACGAAGGAGCAACATTCTGTTGAATCCTTCATGAGGCAGCATCCACCCTCATTCAGCGGGTCTACTGATCCATTAGTTGCTAAACAATGGATTAGTACTGCTAAAAAGATATTTTTAGTTCTTCAATGTTCTGAACATGACAAAGTCATCTTATCAGTATATCGTTTGGAAGGTGAAGCTGATCAATTGTGGAATTTTATCAAGAATATGAGGCCAAGAGATGAAATTGAGTCCATAGAATGGGACGAGTTCAAGAACTTATTTTTCAATAAGTACTTCCCTCGTATTCTTAGAACAAAGATGGAGAAGGAGTTTCTTGAACTGAAGCAAAAGGATGATGAATCTGTTGGTACCTACGAAGAAAATTTTACAAGACTTTCAAGGTATTCTTCTGGGATTATTATCCAACCGGAGAGTAAGATCGATCGATTCTTTAGTGGCTTAAAACCAAGTCTTCGAAGGGCGTTAGCCATAAGGGACTTCAATAGCTATGAGGAAATTGTTCGATGTGCTCTCAAGGTTGATATGGAGATTGGAGTAACCCATCGGTCATATGGGTTTGATAAGAAGAGGAAAATGGAATTCAAAGAAAAATATAAAGACCACACTGAAAAGAAGATGAGTTTTCTGTTATGATCAAAGTGTGGAAAGAAACATGGAGGGAGTTGTATTAAAGAGACAAGTAAATGTTTCAAATGTGTAAAGGAAGGTCATCGGGCATTTGAATGCCACAATGATGGGAAGAAGATGTCTAGTGATGCGAACAATGAAAAGGCTACACAGAGTGCACCTCATACACTTCAATGTTACAAGTGCAAGGAAATGGGGCATTATGCCAATCAATGCCCTAATCCAAGGGTTGTTGATGATTATTGACGTCAAAAGACTCTTAAGGCTAAAGACAAAGGAAAGTCACATGCAATTTCTATCAGTGATGTGGAGTACGATAATGAAGTGGTGAAAGGTACACTTACCATCCACTCTAAAGTAGAAAATGTTTTATTTGATTCTAGATCCACCCACTTTTTTATTTCTGAAGAATTTTCTAAGGGTATCGCCGTATTACCTCAACAATTAGATGTTGAGTTAGCTGTGACAACCCCTAATGGCACAACAGTCGCGTCAAAAGTTTATAATTCATCTCCGATTGAAGTTTTTGGGAAACTGCTTCCTAAAAATCTTGTGATCCTTCCTATAGTGGAATTTGATGTGATTCTTGGCATGGATTGACTTTCTTTATATGGAGCTCATATCAATTTCCAAATAAGGGAAGTCACATTTCATATTCCAGATCAATCTATGATCGTCTATTGATGCAAGTATGAACATAACCTTTCGGTGAAAATTTCTTCCATCTTATGGGTCTTGATTCCACTAAATAAAGGATTTTTATCTCAAATGGTTGGAGAGAAACTCACGATTAAGAATACACCCATTGTATGGGAGTTTGATGATGTCTTTCCGGATGAATTACCGGGTCTTCCACCAAATCGTGAAGTTGAGTTTTCAATAGAACTCATACCGGGTGATTTACCTATTTCAAAGACACCTTATAGAATGGCCCCAATTGAGTTGCAGGAATTGGAGAAGAAACTCCAAGAGAATCTTGATAAGGTATTCATACGCCCTAGTGCGTCACCTTGGGGATCACCTGTTATATTTTTTAAGAAGAAATATGGATCAATGAGACTCTGCATTGATTATCGAGAACTTAACAAGATCACTATCAAGAAAAAATATCCTCTACCACACATTTATGACTTATTTGACCAACTACGTGGAGCTCAATAATTTTCCAAGATTGATCTTTGTTCAGGGTATCATCAATTAAGGGTCAAAAGGGAGGATATACCAAAGATGACTTTCTGTACAAGGTATGGACACTATGAATTTATAGTGATTCCATTTGGTCTTACTAATTCCCCTGCTATCTTCATGGATCTAATGAATAGAGTCTTTAGAGACTATCTTGATCAGTTTATGGTAGTCTTTATAGACGATATTCTTGTCTATTCAAAGTGAAAGGAAGAACATGAAGATCACTTGAGAATTATATTGAAGACCCTGATAAAGGAGAATATTTATGCCAAATTTACCAAGTGTAAATTTTGGCTTCAAAAAGTTGCATTTTTGGGTCACAGAATCTCAAAAGAGGGGATATCTGTGGATCCAGCAAAAACAGAGGTTATCGAAAGATGGTCGAGACCAACAACAGTAACTAAGATCCAAAGTTTTCTTGGTTTGGCTGGATATTATCAACGTTTTGTGAAAGATTTTTTACGATTATCTAATCCACTCACTAGGTTGACTCGAAAAGGAGTTAAGTTTGTGTGGACGGAGGAATGTGAAGATAATTTCAAGGAGTTGAAAAGAAGGTTATCCAGTGCACCTGTACTCACACTTCCTTGTAGTGGAGAGAGGTTTGTGATCTACAGTGATGCATCCAAGAAGGGGCAGGGGTGTGTTCTTATGCAAAATGATATGATGATAGCTTATGCCTCACGATAGTTGAAAATCCATGAGCAAAATTACCCAACTCATGATTTGGAGTTAGCTGCGGTAATATTTGCATTAAAGATTTGGAGGCATTATATTTATGGTGAAAGGTGTGATATTTATACTGATCATAAAAGTTTAATGCATATTTTCACACAAAAAGAGCTGAATATGTGCCAAAGAAGATGGTTGGAGCTGATTAAGGATTACGAGTGCTCAATTCATTATCACCCTGGGAAATAAAACAAGGTGGCAGATGCATTAAGTCGACAAGACCATGCTAGCTTATCCATGATGAGGATCACAAAAGATCCAATATTTATGGATTTAAAAAGGATGAATCTTGGAATTATAATGGACGGGGAAAAATATTATATTTATCAAATTAATTTTCAACCATTAGTACATGCAAAGATTAAAGAGGCATAAAAATAAGATGTAGAGTTACAAAAGAAGGTGAGAAATGTTCCTGAATTCAACCTCGATTCTGATGGGATAATAAGGTTCAGGAATCGGGTTTGTATTCCTCCCATCCCAGAATTAAAGAAGGAGCTGCTGGATGAGGCTCATAGTTCTTCATTCTCTATTCATCCTGGAAGCACAAAGATGTATAGGGACCGGAAAGAGTACTTCTGGTGGGATGGCATGAACAGAGATGTTGCTGAATATGTCTCTCGATGCTTGGTTTATCAGTAAGTTAAAGTTGAGAGACAAAAGTCTAAGGGGATGTTACAACCATTAACCATACCTGAATGAAAATGGGAAAACATCACTATGGACTTTGTCACTGGACTTCCTAAAACATCCAAAGGCAATAATACTATCTGGGTCATAGTTGATCATCTTACAAAGTCTGCACACTTCATTGCTATTAGAGAGGATTTCTCTCTGGATCAGATTGCCAGGATATATGTAAAGGAAGTGGTAAGATTTTATGGAGTACCACTTTCCATTAGATCTGATCAGGATCCAAGGTTTACCTCAAAGTTCTGGCAAAATCTTCAGCATACTCTAGATACAGAGTTGAGTTTCAGCACTAATTATCATCCTCAGACAGACAGTCAGTCTGAGAGGACAATTTAAACTCTAGAAGATATGTTAAGAGCTTGCTCTATGGATTTCAAAGGTGGTTGGGATCAACACATACCTTTGGTGTAATTTTCTTATAATAATATCTTTCACTCCAATATTCAGATGGCTCCTTATGAAGCTCTCTATGGAAAGAAATTCCGAACTCCAACTTGCTGGGATGAAGTTGGGGAAAGAAAGCTATTAGGACCTGATCTTGTTGATCAGATGGTAGAAAAGTTCAAATCTATTCAAAAACACATTAGAGTAGCTCATAATCGACAAAAAAATTATGCTGATAACCGAATAAAAGACCTAGAGTTTGAAGTGGGTGATAAATTGTTCTTACAAATATCTCCTTGGAAGAGAGTAATGAGATTTGGAAAGAAGGGAAAGCTGATCCCTAGGTATATCGGTCCTTTAGAAATACTGGATAATGTTGGGAAGGTAGCTTACCGATTGGCACTTCCAACGAATCTCTCTCAAGTTCATGATGTGTTCCATGTATCTCTCCTGAGAAAGTACATACCTGATCCTTCACATGTACTCAGATCAGAAGTTGTACCGCTAGAGAAAGATCTTTCTTATGAAGAACAGCCGATAGAGATTCTGGATCATAGAAAAAAGTCCTACGGAACAAGACCACTCGCTTGGTGAAAGTTTTATGGAGTAACCACCAATTAGAAGAAGATATATGGGAGCTTGAGGATATTATAAGGGAGAGGTATCCTCATCTGTTTGTTACAAAGTGACGAATTTCGAGGGTGAAATTCATTTTAAGGGGGGAAGAATGTAACACCCTAGATTTTTATGAGAAATATTTTGTTTTTATGTTATATATATCATCAAATGAATCTTTCACTACACACAACACTAGCTTGTCTTGCTTTACACGCAATCACGACCTTCCTCGATAGCTTGCGTTGTATGCAATACCGAGTTTCACTAAACAACGATATGCTATTAAAATGTTATTAAAACTAGCCGTTATGAATAGTAATACCCAATTTTTGAAATTTTGTAAATTTTATCATGCAAAATAGAATTCATTTTTGGATTCGGAATATCGAAATTATCCTAGGTTAAAATTTTGGTATTTTTCTGAAAACTTTCAATTTTTGATGAATAGTGAAAACACTGAGTTACTATTTAAAAACCAACTTTTTTATTTAAATAATTATTTATTTTATTTAAATTTATTTTAGGTCAAAATTGATACATAATACCTATATAAGTTCAAATTAATTCATTGGAGTCATTTTATAATAATTTTAGATATATAAAAATTTTATTGAACTTTTCACCGTCTTTTACCCACCTCCTAGAAGAATTTGCAAATTCATATAAAACTTAATTTTACCGCTTTTGTGAGTGGAATTTTGAAAATATGAGAGACACACTTAATATCAAGGACTAAAATGTGGTTTAATGTGATAAAAATAATTTTTGGTGAATAGTAACTTTTTACTTTTTTTTACCACGATTAAAAGTAAATAGGGTAATTAAGAGTAAAAATGATATTATTATTACCCTAAAACATGTTGAAATTCTATTGGATAAGTTTAATTCGACCAAAAAAAACCTTATAAATAAAATATGACCATTTAGGTCCACTTGGATTAGATTAGGACATTTATTATTATTTTATTTAAAGAAGAGTTAAAATAGTTAAAATCAAAGTTTAATAACTAAAAAATTTTTAATATAGGGTTATACATAAGATAATTTTGACTATAAATATTCATTAGAAATCTAAAAATATTTCCTACATAATGGTATTTTATTTTTAATTTTTAGATATTAAATAAGTTAATTTATTTTTGACACAATGATGATGAAGTAATTACCTTATTAATGAAATATTAACATCATTGATGTTATAAATACCAAAATAAATGTAATTTGAGACTTTTTATGAATTAAAATAATTTTATAGGTTAATATGACATGTTATTATTTATTTAATTAACTTTTTTTGAACTAATAATTCTGTTATAATTTTCACAAAAATCAAATACCAAATAGTTTCAAAATTTTCATAAAATAGTTTTTAAAACAAATATTATATTATTAATTGTTATTTTATTCATAAAAATCTAAGGTTCATCCAAATGACTTAGATAAGGTTATATATTTTAATAATTAACAACTTGGGGTTCGTTTGTCTTGTTATAGTAATTTTATTAACCTTATTGTGTAAGAAAACAAGAAGACATGGTAAAAGTTAAATTATCTAACTTAAAGTTAAATCTAAATGATAAGGTTAAAATAGAAACCTACAATTGTCTAAATTCTATTGGATGAGAGGATTTCAAACCATACCCACCTTATCTTTTAAATAAATCAATTTTGAGCTATTAAAAACCGAACATGACTTTATAATAAAATAATATTTTTAGTTTTTCCAAAGGTGCCCCTCTCCTCCCTTATAAAAGGGCACCTCCTCCCTCTCTTCCTCACACCACTTTGAGCCTTAAAGCTCGGCCAAAACCTAAAAATTTCTCTTATACACTTCCCTATAAACATCCTAGAGGTCCTGGTCTTCTTCAAAGACCTTCTTTAGTACCCTAAGAGGAGGTTAAGAAGAGGCGCTTCAAAGAAGAGGTAATGTCCGTTACCGATTCTTTCAACTTTATTTCTCCTTCTACTTATTCTTCTTTAGTTGTTTCATTATGAAGTAATGACATCAGTATCACTAATATACTAATATGTTATTATAATTATGAAACAACGATATTTCACCATATATCCATCCTACAGAAAATGAAATCACTGCGCGTGCGTACGTACGAAATACCGTCTCCACGCCGTGGTGTAATCTGTTTTCCACCACCACCTTACTTGGATGGGTATAATGGTGTAGAGAATAACTATATATGATTATTGTAAAGTGATATTGATTCTAAAATAGTATACATACACTCCAATACAATTCCACGATCATGGGAAAGATATCATCGCTCGTGCGTACGTACGGAATACCGTCTCCACGATGTGATGCGACTCGTTCTACATGATCTTCATTGCATAATGATTATATAAATTATTGAGCCCTCTGGAAGATTGTTTGAATTCTTCCTATGATTGTTGTTTTAATAATCAAAAATCATCGTTACTTAATCCGGTTGGATTTCTCATATACATAATAACAATCTTTTAGTGAATCCGTTTATATCGGTTGGATCATGTTTCTATCTGTGCTTGTTATTGATTTACAAGTATTCTGGAAGTCTTCTGGATCAAACAGACACTTTGTGTTCTGTTAAGACAACGGTCACACCGATCCATATCAAAAGACAATGGTCGCACCGATCCATATCAAAAGACAACGGTCGCACCGATCCATATCAAAAGACAACGGTCGCACCGATCCATATCAAAAGACAACGGTCGCACCGATCCATATCAAAAGTGAACGGTTGCACCGATCCATATCAAAAGTGAACAGACTCACCGATGCTGATCAAATGAGTCACCGATCATGACTCACCGATCCATATCAAATGAGTCACCGATCATGACACACTGATCCTGATCATCTGAGTCACCGAAGATGTCTCACCGATGCTGATCATCTGAGTCACCGAAGATGTCTCACCGATGCTGATCAAATGAGTCACCGATCATGACTCACTGATGCTGATCAAATGAGTCACCGATCATGACACACCAATGCTGATCAAATGAGTCACCGAAGATGTCTCACCGATGCTGATCAAATGAGTCACCGATCAAGACACACTGATGTCTAGCCATCGATGCTGATGCTGATGACCTACCGATCACTTGACTCACTGATAGTCATAAACAACTGTTTGAATTTCTTTATCTTTATTTAATCTAACCAACGGTCATATTAGGTATATTTTAATGCTCTGTCATTTATTTAATGAAGGTTGTTGGATTTCAGGTAACCGTACCTCGTACCTGAAAAAATAAATCATTTCTTTTATTGGAGCTCGTGCCATAAATACAAGAGGTCCCTGTTGGTGCAAAAGAGGATGACGAGACACATATGAGTGCAAAGAGTGGTGGATGAGATAGTTGAAGAAGACAAAGAAGCTCATACACACTCAAGCTTACTCAAGAAGAGTTCTGTACATTCACGAGGACATTGAAGAACTTCATCGACTACATTTTTTCACTATCTATGAACCTGAATGCCAAGCAGACGACACTCTGTTTTTCAAACAAAAACCAGAAGAGGACTCAGAACCATTTCTGATCAAACTCAAGGAGTCCAAAGCTTCACTGCAATCACTAGATCCATTTCTAAACTTTATATCTCTGCTCTGTGATTCATTATTTTACATTTCGAGCAGTGTGTGTTATCTGCTGTATTTGACACACACACTATCTCCTGTACTTTAACTGGAGGATCTTTAAATCCTCACTCAATCTCTTATTTTATTTCCCACTGGGATAGTGGTAGAGGTCGTGTGTGACCTGGACAGCTGGTTGCTGTTGTTTTGTTTCCCACGAATAACAGTGGTAGAGGTCTTGGACCTGGACAGTTGTAAACTGTTTTGAACCCCGATCCAGGGTGTGGATCACTTTTATATAAAGTTTTGAGAGTACTAAGTCTCGGCTTGAGACTGAACCTCTTGGTTAAATCTGCTGTGCTTATTTGTTTTCAAAGTTATTTTTATTCCGATGCTAATTACTTTAAAACCAAAACTGTTTTAAAGTCACTTTGATAATTAGACTCACAAGTGTTTATATTAATTGTAAATCAGTAAGTTAGTTTCAAAAGTTAATCAACTCTGCTGTTTTGATTAACTGGGAAATAATCAATCCCTTGAGAACCCAACAGAACCTTTACTTTGATATAAATTCACTACAGTTTAATTCATTATTTTATTTGGGGGATTTTAAGACAAAGTTTTTAAACATAAATTTTAATTGGAACTCAATTCACCCCCCTCTTGAGTATCCACTCTGACCAACATTTGGTATCAGAGGGTTTAAAATATTTTCTAAAGTACTCTATTTTTTTAACTGTGATTTTAGTTGTATTTTAAAGTTCTTAAAATTTCTATTATTTCTAATTTTTTATCTCTTTAAAATATTTTCTTTAAGTAAGATATCATGGATAATAGACTTGAATGTGTTGCTACCAATAGACCACCATTTTTCAATGGCACTAACTATGATCAGTGGAAAATCAAGATGAAAATTCATTTAGAGAGTATGGGTTTTGATATTTGGACTGCTATATAATCAGAATATAAAATTCCTACTACTGTTAGATCTACTTGGAATAAAGCTACTAAGGCTTACTACAATAATAATTGAAAAGCTATGAATTCCTTGTACTATGCTTTATGAGATGAGGAATTTAATAGAATATCTGCCTGTAAAACTGCTTATGAAATTTGGGATACCTTAGCCGTTTCTCATGAAGGAACAACTAATGTTAAGGAAATGAGATTGAATACTTATACTATTAAGTATGATAATTTTAGGATGAAGCCTAATGAACCCATTTCTGACATGTATCTCAGGTTTAATGAAATTTTCAACACAATGATTTCTCTGGGAAAGGATGTTCCATCAAAGGAACAAATTATGAGAATTCTGAGATGTCTACCTGAAAGATGGAGAGGAACTTCTGTCTCAATTAGAGAATCATGTGATATTGGTGAACTGCCAGTCAAGGAACTAATTGACAAGTTGATGATGTATGAAGAGGAACTCAAGGTTAACAAAAAAGAAGAATATGAACCTATAAGGAAGTCTGTTTCTTTCAAGACTTCAACTTAAAAGAACAAGGATAAGGAGAAGCTCCAAGATATAAATGGAAGTTCAAGATGTGAAGGCAGTGAAAGTGATTCTGATAGTGATGCTGAGATGGCTCACATTTCCAGAAGGTTTAAGAAGTTTTATAGGAAGAATAAGTTTTTCAGAAAATCAAATTATAAAGGTAAGTATGAAAAAAAGGGACATTGGAAAAAGGATTGGAAGAAATCTGACAAATCAGATGAAGTTTTCTGCTATGAGTGCAAAAGAAAGGGACACATAAAAGAAGACTGTCCAAAGTTAAAATACAAGAACAAGTATGAATAAAAGGACAATAAGTTTAAGAAATCCATGAAGGCTACTTGGAGTGCTTCTGAGGATAGCTCCACTGAATATGAAGTTTCTGAAACTGAACACAGAAATAAGGAAAATATGTGTTTTATGACAAACACATCTGAGGTAACTGCTGAAACTCCTGCTTTAAATTCTTATTATTCTGAAGATGATACTGACTCTGATAACATGTCAAAATATGAACTATTTTAATGTTGTGATATGTTAGAAGAAACCTGTAATGAGCTAAAAGACAAATACAAAGGTTTAAAGAAACAGTATGCTTTAACTGTTAAACATAAATTTGATCTTGATATTGAAATGGAAAAGAATGCTCAGTTGCTTAAAGAAAACACTGAACTGAAACTATCTAATGAAAAACTCAAGAAAGACTTAGATAAATTTACCAATGGAAAAGATACTCTTACTCAGATTCTAGGTAAGCAAATAGCACCTAGATACACTACTGGTATAGGATACCAACTTGGATAAAGGAAAATTACCAAAACTAGATTCATTCCTAAATCTGGACAGAATGTAGCTAGTTCTGGAACCTCATATGCTTCAAACAGTTATATTTATAGTTATGGATCTAATAAGGTTTATATTTCAAAATCTGTTGACTCTAGAAATCTTATGAGACCCATTAGACAAATATGGGTACCTAAAGTTTTATTGGATAACCTGTCTGGACCCAAGAAGATCTGGGTACCAAAATCATTTCCTATCTAAATCTGTTGTAGGGAACCTGCTTAAAGAACTCCTATATAAAGACTTGGTATTTGGACAATTGATGTTCAAGACATATGTTAGGAGACTTCTCATGCTTCAAGAGTTTAGTAAAAGTTGATGGAGGCTTTGTCACTTTTGGTGATAAATCAAAAGGAAAAATCATCAGCTTAGGCCAGATTGGTAACACTGACTCAGTATTAATTTCTAAAGTTTTATTTGTTGATGGACTTAAATAAAATTTGTTAATTATTTCTCAGTTATGTGATAATGGTTTTTATGTTAAATTTGAAAATGATTCTTGCAATGTGTTTAATTCTAAAAATGTTTTAGTGTTTTCTGCTTTAAGAAATGAAAATTTTTATGCTGTTGATTTAAATTCTTTAGATAAGTAGAATATTACTTGTTTAAATGCTTTTTATAAAGAGTCCTGGATTTGGCACAAAAGATTAGGACACTGTAATGTGAATTCACTTAGAAAACTTGCTAGGAAGAACTTAGTTAGAGACCTACCCAAACTTGAATTTCTAGCATAAAAAGTTTGTAATCCCTGTCAAAAGGGAAAGCAACATAAAGTTTCTTTTAAATCAAAGAAAGAAGTTTCAACTTCTCAACCTCTCGATTTGGTTCACATGGATTTATTTAGACCTTCTAGAGTTTCTAGTTTAAATGGGAAGCACTATGTCTATGTTCTTGTAGATGACTTTTATAGATATACTTGGGTGTATTTTCTAGCTCACAAAAGTGAAGCTTTTTCTTGCTTTGTAAAATATTCCAAGTCTGTAGAAAACCTTAGTGGACTTAAAATTAAATCCCTAAGAAGTGATCGTGACCGTGAGTTTGAAAATCATGAGTTTGAATCTTACTGCTCACATAGTGGCTATAGTCACAATTTTTCTGCCCCTAGGACACCCCAATAGAATGGTGTAGTAGAAAGAAGGAATAGAACCCTGTAAGAAATTGCTAGGACTATGCTTAATGAGTATGACCTACCTGTTTATTTTTGGGCTGAAGCTATAAATACAGCTTGTTATGTTATTAATTGAGTCTTGATCAGACCTGTTCTTAAGAGGACCCCTTATGAGTTGTGTAACCATAGGAAACCTAAGGTTAACTACTTCAGAGTTTTTGGCTGCAAAGTCTTTATTATTAATACTAAAGATAATCTTGACAAATTTGCATCCAAGAGTGATGAAGGAATTTTCCTAGGTTACTCTATTTCTAGTAAAGCCTATAGAGTTTTCAATAAGAGAACCAAATGTGTGGAAGAATCTATTCACATCAAATTTGATGAAACTGATCCACATGAACCTAAGACCTCTCTTGAAAATCTTGAAGATGATCTCTCTGTTTTGAACCTTAATGATAAAGACAGTGGACCTATAGTTAAAACATCCAGTTCTGGAAATTTTCCAGAACCTGCTTCTGTTGAACCTTAACCTGTAGATGAATCTGAAATCTCTAGCCCTACCTTTTCTAGACCAACTAGAATTCGAAAGAACCATCCTTTAGATGCTGTTGTAGGTAATTTAGATAGAGGAACATAGACTAGAGCTTCTCTAAGAAATCAGGTTGAACATCAAGCTTTTATTTCATAGTTAGAACCTAAAAATATCAATGATGCTATCAATGATGAATTTTGGGTAATGGCTATGCAAGAAGAACTAAATCAATTTGAAAGAAACAAAGTATGGAAATTAGTAGAAAGACCTAAGGACACTATAACCATAGGCACAAAATGGGTGTTTAGAAACAAATTTGATGAATCTGGAAACATCATTAGAAACAAAGCTAGGCTAGTTGCACAAGGTTACAATCAAGAATAAGGAATTGACTATGAGGAAACCTTTGCACCTGTAGCTAGATTAGAGGCCATTAGGATCTTACTTTCCTATGCATCACATCTGAATTTCAAGTTATATCAAATGGATGTGAAAAGTGATTTTTTAAATAGTTTTATTGTTGAATATGTTTTTGTAGAACAACCACCTGGTTTCTCAAATCCTCATTTTCAAAATCATGTTTTTAAACTTTCTAAATCTTTATATGGTTTAAAACAAGCTCCAAGAGCTTGGTATGAAAGACTTTCAAACTTTCTTATTTCAAAAGGATTTACAAAAGGAATAGCTGATCCCACTCTTTTTATAAAAAGTATTTCAAAAGATGCTTTAATAGTACAAATATATGTTGATGATATTATTTTTGGATCTTCTAAAAATTCTTTATGTACTGATTTTTCAAAGGTTACGCAAAATGAGTTTGAAATGAGCTTAATGGGAGAGCTTAAGTATTTTCTTGGATTTCAAATCTTTCAAACTAAAGATGGTATTATTCTAAATCAAAGTAAATATACTAAGGATTTATTAAAATGTTTTGGTTTGGATAGTATTAAGGGAAGTGATACACCTATGAGTACCACCTGTAAATTGGATGTTGATGAAACTGGGAAACCAGTTGATCAAACTAATTACCGAGGTATGATTGGGAGTTTACTTTATCTTCCTGCTAGTTGAATAGATATTATGTTTAGTGTGTGTATGTGTGCTAGATTTCAAGCTAATCCTAAAGAATCACACTTACTATCTATTAAAAGGATTTTTAAATATCTTAAGTATACTGTGAATTTAGGTTTGTTTTATCCAAAAGGACAATCATTTGACCTAACTAGTTATTCAGATGCTGACTTTTCTGGATGTAAGTTAGATAGGAAGAGCACATCTGGAACATGTCATTTACTTGGAAAGTCTTTAGTATCATGGTGTAGTAAGAAACAGAACTCAGTTGCATTTTCTACTGCTGAAGCAGAATATATAGCTGCTGGTAGTTTCTATGCACAGATTCTGTGGAAGAAACACACTTTATTGGACTATGGATTTGATTTTAAACATGTTTCAATTAACTGTGACAACACTAGTGTGATCAACATATCTAAGAACCCTGTGTCTCACTCCAGGACTAAGCACATTGATGTCAGACATCACTTTCTAAGAGATCATTATTAGAAAGGTGATATTTCTCTAGAATTTATTAGTTATGAACATCAATTAGCTGATATTTTTACAAAGCCATTATGCTCGGAAAGAATGAATTTTATTAAACAAGAGTTGTGTATGATCGATCTGTGAAACCGATCTGTGAAACCGATCTATGAAACCGATATGTGAAACCGATCTGTAAAACCGATCTGTGAAACCGATCTGTGAAACCGATCTGTGAAACCGATCTGTGAAACCGATCTGTGAAACCGATCTGTGAAACCGATCTATGAAACCGATATGTGAAACCGATCAGTCAAACCGATCTATCTTTCTATTACTTTTTATATGTTGTAATTAATTAACTATTTTTATCCTTATTATGGGAACCCTAAATGATGAAATAAATGATACACGACTATTTCTTTTTCCCCAAACCTTCGACCTTTCATTTCCCGCCAAGCCTTATATCCTCTCTTCTCCTATACTTCGAACCTTCAAACTCCTTCATTCCCCATAATATTCAAATGGCTAAGAAAAAGAGACCAAGCAAAGGATTAGACAGTCCTGTACCTTCAAAGCGTGCTCGAGGCGAGTCGAGTAGTACCACTCAAAGATCAGTAAATCCGAACCTGGAAACTCAGATTGTTGCTGTAGAAAAGGAAGTCAGTTTTGCCTGGCTTTTGACAAGTAAGTCGCTGTTTTTATAAGTTTTAGAATCACAAGGATGGAAAGCCTGGTTCTCAGATGACACTCGTGTATACTACCCAAAGCTAGTGCATGAGTTTTATATAAATCTGAAATTTACTTTAGATAGTGTAGAGGATGCCCGAATGTCTTCTGTAGTGAAAGGAAAGAAAATATCTTTTTCATCTAAATAATGGGCTGAATGTTTAAATGTACCCCATGAGGGTCGGTATGAGGATTATGCTGGAAAAATTCCTCCAAACACTGAATACTTCTCTTATGATTTAGCTTTAGAGCTTTTGATTGGAAACAGAGAGTCAAGGAGAATCACATCCTCAGAGTTGGATGGTAAATGTAGACTTCTCTTTAAGTTTATTCAGCACCAAATTTTCCCAAGGAAAGAAGATTTTGCTGCTGTAAAATACCAGGATGTTTTTCTGTTGTTTTTACTAAAGACCCATGAGAAGATCAATTTGTGTAGATATCTAATGGTGCACATAGCTGGAATGGTGAAACCTTCTAAGAAAGACACTGCCCTGTTCTATTCCAAAATGATCTCTGCAATGTTAAAGAATATGGAATGTGTTGAAGAAGCTAATGAGATAGCTGAATCTGATAGTGCATTTTGTGTTAACACAAAGATTTGTAAAAGGATGAAAATAAATTGGAACCCATGGAAAAAATGCTGGGTTGCTAATGAGGACAAATTGTATGAATCCTACAATCCCACTGATCATGGAAAGAGGTCAAAGGGTTTGAGAGACCCTAGTTTGAAATCAGACGAGGAGCCAATTTATTCTAATGATGAGGAAGAGTAGATGTTGAAAGGAATAAGGACACTAAAAAGTTTGGTAAACAAGGGATGGAAGAATCTGAAACAGAATAAGGAAGTATGTCACCTCCTGATGATAGGAGTGATCCTGATATTGTGAGCCCTAAGAGAAGAATGGACTTTGGACCTGCCAGTCCACCTTTAGCCTTACCTGAATCAGAACCAGTTCTTGGTGATGAAGAAGCTATTGACACTGAAGTATCTGACAATGAAGATTTTGATAAGACTGGAAATGGTAATGGAGATGATGATGATGATGATGATGATGATGATGATGATAATGATGGTGATAACCGACCAGTGGATGGTCTTCCTATACCTCCAATAGAACCACATCAAACTGTGCAAGAAACAAATACCAGTGGCAAGAGAGATTCTCTAGAAATCAGTGGAAAAGCAAGTTATGATAAACCAAAATTTACTCTGTGTGCTGCTGTATGGGATGATTACCCTGGTTTTGCTGTTTTGGGTTTACAGTATTCTAAAGAAGAAGAGGAAGAATCAGAATCTACTACAGTTGTGAAAAAAAGCCAACCAGTTGAGGCAAGGTCTTCTCACGTTGTTGATTCTGTAGATGTTCATCTACCTAGTTCTATTGTCTCTCAGTCTGATTTTGATATGTTCAAAATTGAGTTACTTGCTGCTGTGAGAGATACAGTCAGAGAAGAAATTTCAAATGCTCTTACTCAAGCTTCTCTGCAAGTTTCTGAAGATTCTTTAGAATCCTTTTCAACAAGAATATCAAATGTTATTAGACCAGACCTGGAAAATACTGGTGAGTTTATTGGCAGGCACATAGCCTCTCTAAATCAGAATCTAAAGGATCTACAATCTGACTTAGTTTCTTTATCAAACGAATTTAGATCAACCATATCTGGTATGATGGAAGTGTTGAGAAATCTGATTGAACATCTTAAGAAGTCTGATCTGAGGAAGTTGAAAGCTGAGATAACTCAGATAGTTTCTCAAGCCAGTGCAGCCAAAGTAACCAAGATCACTAATCATGAGATAGAGGCTCTAAGGCAGATTGTGCATGATGAATTGGCCGCCATTAGACAAGTTCTTGATTTGGACTCGTTGAGGAAGATGAAGGAGCACAGTGATCACATTCATAAGATGGTAAAAGTATATTCAGCAGATGACAATAAAGCTCAAAAAGAGATCAAGGAAAAGGTTTATCATTACTTTTCAAAGATTTATACCAAGCATGAGATGACTGTGAATTTCAAGGTGTTGGCTGATAATCTGAAACTACCTCAAGTCACTCAAGATTTCAAGACTCAAGTTCGTCAGTTGAAAGATTTTACTCCTACCTTGGAACGGTTCATGGAGAATAAGGATGATTTTGAGAAGGCTATGCAGTATGGTGCAGAAGTTATTCAGGATTTCATAAATCTTTTGAAGCCTTATCTGAATGAACAAGCCACCGCCATTGTGATTCCTACTGCTGAACCTCTCAGTGCCTCTGATGTTGCTCCAAATCAGATCTCTGTTGCTCAAGCTCTATCTCAACTACGACCAGTTCTTTAGCAATCTTATCAACAAGCTACTACTGCTCAACAACAAATCCCCATGGCATCCTCTCCTCCACCTTCCAGAGTCATCTTACCACCTTTTCAAATTCTCCCAGTTCATCCTGCCTCTAAGCCCTCCAACTTCCCAACCATTGATCCTTATGACAAAGGCAAATCCCCGTTACATCCCAAGAAATAGTTGTGTCTTTTTGTTGATAGGGTGAACAATGTTCTGTTTGTACTCTGATGTACTTTAATCTCTTCTTTATATTTTTTCCCTCCTTTTTGATTATCCCAAAGGGGGAGATTTATCTATGGGGGAGAAACATTTAAATCTTTATATCTATGGGGGAGAAACATACTATGGCAGGGGGAGCAATATTTACATAAATATACAAAGGCATAAATTTAGGGGGAGATTTATATCTCATTGTGTTTTTATTCTTATTATTCCTTGTCACTATTATTGATGATATATTATTTTTATTTATGACTAAGATTTGTGATTATCAAAAAGGGGGAGATTTTTGAACCCTCTGGAAGATTTTTTGGATTCTTCCTATGATTTTTGTTTTAATAATCACAAATCATCGTTACTTAATCCAGTTGGATTTCTCATATACATAATCACAATCTTTTAGTGAATCTGTTTATATCGGTTGGATCATATTTCTATCTGTGCTTGTTATTGATTTACAAGTATTCTGGAAGTCTTCTGGATCAAACAGATACTTTGTGTTCTGTTAAGACAACGGTCGCACCGATCCATATCAAAAGACAATGGTCGCACCGATCCATATCAAAAGACAACAGTCGCACCGATCCATATCAAAAGACAATGGTCGCACCGATCCATATCAAAAGACAATGGTCGCACCGATCCATATCAAAAGACAACGGTCGCGCCGATCCATATCAAAAGTGAACGGTTGCACCGATCCATATCAAAAGTGAACAGAATCACCGATGCTGATCAAATGAGTCACCAATCATGACTCACCGATCTATATCAAATGAGTCACCGATCATGACACACCGATGCTGATCATCTGAGTCACTGAAGATGTCTCACCGATGCTGATCATCTGAGTCACCGAAGATGTCTCACCGATGCTGATCAAATGAGTCACCGATCATGAATCACCGATGCTGATCAAATGAGTCACCGATCATGACACACCGATACTGATCAAATGAGTCACTGAAGATGTCTCACCGATGCTGATCAAATGAGTCACCGATCAGGACACACTGATGTCTAGCCACTAATGCTGATGCTGATGACCTACCGATCACTTGACTCATCGATAGTCATAAACAACTGTTTGAATTTCTTTATCTTTATTTAATCTAACCAATGGTCATATTATGTATATTTTAATGCTCTGTCATTTATTTAATGAAGGTTGTTGGATGTCAGGTAACCGTATCTCGTACCTGCAAAAAGAAATCATTTATTTTGTTGGAGCTCGTGCCATAAATACAAGAGGTCCCTGTTGGTGCAAAAGAGGATGACAAGACACATATGAGTGCAAAGAGTGGTGGATGAGATAGTTGCAGAAGACACAGAAGCTCATACAAACTCAAGCTTACTCAAGAAGAGTTCTGTACATTCATGAGGACATTGAAGAACTTCATCGACTACATTTTTTCACTATCTCTGAACCTGAATGCCAAGCAGACAACACTCTGTTTTTCAGACAAAAACTAGAAGAGGACTCAGAACCATTTCTGATAAAACTCAAGGAGTCCAAAGCTTCACTGCAATCACTAGATCCATTTCTAAACTCCATATCTCTGCTCTGTGATTCATTATTTTACATTTCGAGCAGTGTGTGTTATCTGCTGTATTTGACACACACACTATCTCCTGTACTTTAACTGGAGGATCTGTAAATCCTCACTCAATCTCTTACATCTTTTATTTCCCACTGGGATAGTGGTAGAGGTCGTGTGTGACCTGGACAGCTGGTTGCTGTTGTTTTGTTTCCCACGAATAACAGTGGTAGAGGTCTTGGACCTGGACAGTTGTAAACTATTGTGAACCCCGATCCAGGGTGTGGATCACTTTTATATAAAGTTTTGAGAGGACTAAGTCTCGGCTTGAGACCGAACCTCTTGGTTAAATCTGCTGTGCTTATTTGTTTTCAAAGTTATTTTTATTCCGCTACTAATTACTTTAAAACCAAAACTGTTTTAAAGTCACTTTGATAATTAGACTCGCAAGTGTTTATATTAATTGTAAATCAGTAAGTTAGTTTCAAAAGTTAATCAACTCTTCTGTTTTGATTAAATGGGAAATAATCAATCCCTTGAGAACCCAACAGAACCTTTACTTTGATATAAATTCACTACAGTTTAATTCAGTATTTTATTTGGGGGATTTTAAGACAAAGTTTTTAAACAGAAATTTTAATTGGAACTCAATTCACCCCCCTCTTGAGTATCCAATCCGACCAAAATAAATTAATTGAATGAATAAATATGATATATATTACACTAATAACATTCTGTAAATGAGGTATCTATAACCTAAAAATAAGAATAAGAATTTATTCGACAAAACACGCATAATAACAAAAAGTAATAAACACCCGAATAACAAGTAGCAATGAAATATTACTAATAAGAATATAAGAATATGACCATATATGATATCATAACAATAAGTATGATTCTGGAATAAGTCAATGATATTATTTAAATCATTATACAGGAGGTTCAGACACTTACGAAGCAAATCGAACCTAAGGTAAGGTAAAATCTCGCAATCTCAATTTTTTATCCGAGATTGTTTATACTTTAGAATTTACTGGGAAATATTTATCTTCCACATCCATGTTTCCTCAATATTTAATATTATTTATATCCTCCTACAATTTTTTAAATCCAATTTTACCCTTTGTTGAGTTTTTAGTAAAATATATGAAAGTAATCTTTTGTCATTTTTCGTACGAGGTACTTTTTGACTTTTCCGACCAAAGTACGGGAAGAATGTTTTTTTAACTTATACGGCATGAATGGATTTTTAGAACATTATCTCCATGAAGCTTCCTTTACAAGTTTTCAAGTTTATTTTTAATTAACTTCTTTTAGTTTAAAATTATATGACATGTTAAGAAAGGAAAATGTTTTTGAAGTAGAAAAGATATTTTTCTCAAGAATGGAGTTCAAGTGTTTTATCAAAAATTATTATTCATATAAGATAATTTAGGGTTCTGTTTCTAGCCCTATTTTTACATTGTTTTTATTATGTTATGATGGAATTATTTTTATGATGTCTTTTTATCTTATATGGATTATGTTATGATGGCATGATAATTAAGAATCCTATTTTTATTACATGGGTTATGCTATGCTGTATGATTTATGATTTTTTGGCACACATAAGAATGGTTTCATTATGAGATGGGTGGGACCTATATCTCCCTCCAATGAATTGGGTAAAGATTTATATCTCATGAGATAGACATGGATGGAACGGCAGGTTAATCCGGTTCAGTGAAACAGGATTGAAATGAGGAGTGAACTCGGTTCAGAAATGGACTTTGTCTACTAAGATAGTCTTGGAAATGAGTCTTGACTACTAAGAAATGATTCTATATGATTATGTGTGTATGCCACAAAGTTTCATGTTTTAAGTTATGATTATTGGGATTACATTTAACTACTATGATTTATCCCATGTTATGAAATTATGATCTCTTTTGTAGGTTAAGATTTCCAAAATGTTATGTTCTTATGAATATGATGTGATTGATATTTCTTTTGTTTACCCTTACTGAGCATTGAGCTCACCCTTTTGTATGTTTTATTTCCCCAGGTCAAGAAGAAGGTTATAAGTAGGATATGAAAAAAGGGACTCTAGATATGATGAAATAAATGGGAGACAATGTAGATGCTTTATGAACTAGTTGTTTATGTTTACCAGTTTCTGAAGACATTATACCTATACGATCCTTTCATGGTTTTGTTATATGTTGTAATAAGTGTGCTTCAATTTTGAAGCAATAAAAATGTATGTAAAGTGTGGGTCGTTATAGCAAGTGCTTTGATGACGTGCTTTGGGATTATAGTATAGAATAAAATACTCCCATTGGTATGTCCCCATTTAAGATTATTTTTGGGAAAGCCTGTCATCTCCCCATGGAGGTTAAGCATTAGGAATATTGGGATATAAAGAAATGAAACATGGATTTGGATCAATATGGAATTCAAAAGAAGGTAAAAATTCAAGAGTTTGAGTAGATTCCACTGTAATCATACGAGAAATCAATGATATACAAGGAAATAAAAAAATAATATCATGATAGAATGATCCAAAAAAGAGAGTTTCATGTAAGAGAGAAAGTCATACTCTAAATTTCATGATTGAAGATGATGCCTGGTAAGTTATGTTTCAGATGGTTAGGTCCTTATGTTGTATCTAATGTTTTTCATTATGGTGTATCAGAGATCACACAAGAGGACACATGAAGGAGCTTTATAGTCAATAGGAAATTTTTGAAGAAATACATTGAGGGACTTCATATTGATGCAGTTGATTTCATCACACTACATGACCCCATCATCACTTGATAATATCAGACTATTCCTAACCCTTTCACTTTTTATATTAGTTTTCCTATTTAAAATTCTATATTTCATGTGCACATATCATATTATAGGTTCATATTGAGGATAATGAAATATTTTAAGTTTGGGGGAGGGGATAAGATTTTAGGTTAGATATTTAGGATTTTCATTTGTGTGTTTTGTGTGTGTTTCCTTTTAGGTTTTCTGCTAAATTTAAAAAAAAACAATGAAAAAAACATATCATGTTATCATTTAAATATATAATATATAGAAAATGCATGTTTTCAAAATCAATTGGTGGCATGATAAGAATGAGTAAGATTTCATTATTAAGGGTTGATTATCATAAAAATATAAGTCATCGATGATATGATTGGTTGTGTCATTATAAAACCTTTTAGATTTTGAAACCATTACTTTTGATATTTGTACAAGGTAAATTGCATCATTTATTCCTCCACACAACTTTTCATGCATCTATGACTTGTGAAAATTTTCCTAATCAATTGAATATATAGCCAAGTTAGGTGAAAAAATCATCTTATATCAATGGTTGGTCCATATGTTTGTTTCTATTCTGATTAATTTTATTACTATAATGAATTGAACTATGTGTGTGTACCTAATATCCAACAATTGTACACCCTAAATAAAATAAAAATAAAAATAAAGAGGGGAGTGATGAAATGTATAATATGTGGGGATATCTAGGTCAGGAGCTTATGGTTTGAATTTCAGAAATGATTAAGTGAGTAGGTTTTGAAATTTGATTACAAAGGAATGTAGAATGGGTTTGATGAATTAAACCAGGTAAGAAGAATTATTTTACTTGACCTGAATATACTGAATAAAGGATGGGGATATGTGCTTGAAATGGTTGGCACATACACACATAGGGAATTAATGGTATGGTTAACCCATAACTTATTTCACTATGATTAGTGTCATTAATCTCAGTAGATATTATTTTGATATAATTTATGAGATAATTAATTTCAAATTTATTGATATTTACTCTTTATCGGATTCTAAATTTTCCTATATTTCCACTGTGGATTGAGGAATATGAACATGCATATCTTGTCACATTTTTTTTGTAATACATGATATGAAGTTTTTCCCAGGAATGAAAAAGGGTAAGTGTGGGGTAGTTGATAAAACACAATTTTATTGAATATTTTATGGATAATAAATGACATAATTTCCTCACATTTTGTTAAATATGTTTATTTATAAAATATTTGGGATTAGATCATTAAATAAAAAATTTGATGAAAACTCTAGTTACCCTTTAAAGTTCACTATAATATATCAGACATAAATATTTTTTGTGTATTATTTGAACTTAATATTTTGTAAATGTTTTCCTTACTCAAAGGGATAAATCTTTTATTTAGTAAATCCAATCTAGATCATGCATTTGATTGGAGTAAATGGGACATGAATTCAAAGATGGTTTTGAATCGCTAGATTGGACACCACTTCAGTATTTGGTCCATAACATCTTCATCCATGCTTGTATTGGGACCAAATTTGGAAATAATCTCTAGGAACCAATTCCAAAAAAATAATCCTTTTGTAAGTATATATGGTTTATCCATTTTGGTGGTCAAAAAGTTGTTTAATGTTGGATTAAATTATTTGGATGAATTTCCCTATTCACACTTGAAACCTCTTAAAACCTAGCCTCCCCTCCACTCTATAAATTTTTGTTTTTCTCATTTTGAGGGTTTGGGAAGTTCATTATGATATTTATGGTAGAGGAAAATTATTTTCAATATATTTATATAGGAATTTCTAGAGGGATATATCTTGAAGCTAGGATCCCTTCATCGAAGCCTTATTCTTCTTCTTCACCTTGTAATGTTTTTGTTCTTGCAATAAACTTCTTAGTTCCTGTTCTATTTTTTATATTTTATTATATTTTATTCAATTTTATTCTTTTATAATATTACTCTTTAGGTTTTAAATTAAGATTATAAACTTGATTGGGTTAAACCCTTTCCATGACCTTTGTGAATGAAAAACGTTTCTATGATGACTACACCATCCATGGAAGAGTAATTTTTTTAGTAATAAATCTACCGATTACCTTATTAATTTACTTATTTTGAATCAATGAGACAATTTAATTTAAATAATATGATCCATAAATTTATTTTTTTAATTAAAAGTAACTAAGTAATAAATCGAACAATTAATACAAAACACGTGAGGTTGAGAATTGTGCAAATTGTGAGAGCATGATCTTAATGAGTAATAAAAAACCACATGGGATTAATTTTTAGATTTTAAATATAATACCTAAAATAAATTCATCCTTATTTACATAGTGTATATTTTTCCTAATTTACCACTGACCATAATCTATCCTTAGACAATCAATTAAACCAGGGTGCTATGATTACATGTTCCGAATCTAGCATAGGGATTAATTAATTTCATAATGGTGGTTAAGTTAATTATCATAGGGTTTAAGAGTTAATAAATTAGGGTATAATAATTAATTAGATATTAATTTAAATGATTATGATTAATAAGTAAGTGAAAAGTTAGAGTTAGATCAATTAATCATTTTAAATAGCTTTCTAAAAAATATATTCTTGTTGCATTTTCTCAATCACATTTAAAAATAAAAAATAAAAAATACAATCTTATTCTAGAATAATTATTCAATATTTATAAATGGAAAACCCCACCCTTTTACGTAGTGCACTTCTTCCCTTTTATTTTATTTTCAAAATACCTTTAATATTTTGTTTAATTTACTTCCTCCTTTGAGAGATGATCTTGGTCAGGCACTCTACTGTACCCAAGAAGTAAAAATTACCCATCATTTGAGAGCTCCCATGATGGTTCCTTTCAGAGGCCAATGATTTATTTTGACTCTTGGCCAAAAAAGGAAAGTTGAGTCTCATGAATCATATTTGGCATGCAGTATTCACATGTTAAAGGCCTTCTGGTGTGTGATTTTACTGATAACAAAGACCAATTGTTTAAAGTGTTAACAAAAACCTAAATTGTGGTTTACCATATAGGTTTTTAGTGGAATTATACTCAATTGATCTGACTTTCATATATATTTAATTTTGATGGTAGGTGATGTGGATCTATGTTGATATATTTGATGGTGAGGCTGATGACTTAGTTCTCATACATGTGAGGTGCAGTGACCCTTATAGGTCGATAAGGAACATGATGCCCAAATTTTATACCCCACATAAGGTTTTTTATTAGGTTAAGTTATTTAAAGTATTAGTAACAATCTATATGGTGTTTTATTTCATATATTGGAATGAAATTCTATTTAACTGAAACTTGTTTGGGGTTATCTAGTTGGATCTCTGAGTATGATACCAATAAGTACCAAGATGTTTCTAATGAACTGGACCTCGATGGGGTATTACCGTATACATATTTCTATTAAGTGTCAGTTAAATATCTATTATATGTTATATTGTGACATATAGGGAGTCATTCCTTATAAGGATATCAGGGGATCAGGCCCTAGTAGGCCGATATTGATAGTTTTTACCCTTTTAGGTCAATATTATGTTTACCTTCCTTAGAGAGGTTTGATATTTTGGGCTAGGTTGTTATACCCCATGACCCAGTTATGAGACTTGATGGGTAGGGATAGATTTGAGACCTAGAGGCCCTTAGTTTTGGCTTATACCCTTATAATTCGACATTCATTTTGATCAAGGGAAACTAGTGAGTAGGGTTGGCCTAAGTTTATGGAGGCCTTTTTAGGTAGTGATATTGATTATACACTCATTTGAGACTAATGCATGGTTGGTGCTCAGGTTTTTCAATGTATGAATGTTAATTCCTTTGGATTTTAATGAAGCACATAAGGTGATTATTCTTCAAGACTAGATTCAGTAGGTAGGACTATTCGGGTTCCTAGACCTATTGAATAGTGTTTTTTCTATTGCTAATGTAGTCAGAGTGTGGGTAGATGCTCATGACTAGAATGTCATTGGGTTATAGGAAGTCGTGGAATAAATCGTGGCATGAGTAAGGTGCCCGATTTTGAAGAGGAGTTCTAAGGGAGATTTTGGATTATTTAGATTAACATGTCAAGTAGCACAATCATATTATCCTTGTAATGGATTAATCATAGGAGCATGATTCGAGTGATTATGGTATGAGTTTATTACACATGGTTCCATTTAAATCTTAGATCGGTGAGTGTCCATGTGTGAGACAAGGACTGATAGTTTCAAAAACATTCTTTGGGCATGGTTGCTTGAAATTTGTGGTTTAATGACAAATATACCTCTATGGTAGAGGAGGAACCAAGGATAAATCGGGTGCTGTGAGGCATTTAAATTATGTTTGGACCTGCACAAACATTGTTGGGTGATGTGGTGTCAGGTGTTGGGTAAATTTAAGTGCAACCTATTTGATGTGAGTGCGGATCAAGAGAGATATACATTCCTTTTGAGGTAATCTTAGCATAATCTTAGTTAGATATGATAATTCTCTATATTGACATCATCTTGAGTATGATGAGATAGTATTAGATCTACACCAAGCTTATTTTATTCTTAAATGTATTTTCTGATTTATCAATGAAACCTATTGTGGTTATGATCGAGGAGTAATTTAAGGTAATCCGTATGGTGGGGAGTGAATCATTGTCCATTTGGGGGTGGTGAACCTCATTTCTAGTTTAAATATGGAATTTACTATGGAAACCATTCTTGAGAATTTAGAATGGGAAATGTTGTGGGGAAATGATAAGGATACTCCTATGGTGGTGAGTACTAGATTGTTCATAGTTAAGTGTCTCCCATGAAGGAGACAATTGTTGATTCTATGAGGGTGGTTTTTGGATATTCAATATGGATTAATTGTGAATATTCTCAATAAGAGAGCAAGGATACTAGTTTAACCACAAAGGCTTCTTAGGGACAAGAAGGTTTATGGTAGGAAGTTTCTAAGGACTCGTGTTTTTCTGGACTGAAATTTTGAGGAGAAATTAGAATTTTTTCCAGATGCTTTTAAGGGTTAAAATGGTATTTTTACCTAGTATATGATATCAAATAATTTTTATAACCACTCCATTAGTCTTGGAATAGGGTGCTTACCCTAGGATAGAAGTTTTATGGAATTTAGAACTATTCAAATTTTAATGGAATAATTAATAATTAATAATTAATTAATTAAATATTAATTTATTCACATGCGTTCATTTGGATATATATTTTTAATGGAGCATCGGATTGAGATTATGTCTTTGAAATTGATACCAGAACATAGAGTTTTTACTAGGTGGGGAATAAACTCTGGTTAGGCATCAGGGCCAGCCCTGGCCCCCTTTTCATTTTCATTTTCTTTTCTACTTTTCTTTTTTATCATCTTCCTAGATTTTCATGTATGCCCCATGGTCTTCCCCTTAAAATGAAAACAATAGATAAAGGGATAGGGAGGGTGATAGAGAGAGGGAGAAGAAGGGAGATACCACCGTGGAGCTAGGGAGGATCCATATCGTTGTGTGGCAATCATGGACTGCAGAAACGGATAAAGCTTTAGTGATTTTTCCCAAAGTTAGACTATTTTGAAGTTTTACCTCAAATCCCCATATATTTATCATTTTCAAGTTTTATCACCTTATTATGATTGCTTAAGACCCGTAGTTTTCTGATATATAGATTTTATATAGAAAACCAGGGTTTCAGATTGATTTGAGGGTTTCCTTTAGGGAAAATCCATGCACACAGTGTGTGGTTCAGAGAACACATTCCCTATGTTCTTCCTATTCAGGGAAGATGTATTTTATAAGGTACATGCCATGTTCTTTTTTTACACTCTATGTAGTAGTACATGGACATGTACTTGGCTGTGTATCTGAGTACATGGGCAGATTAGTTTTGGAAAGTACATACCATGCACTTTGAGTACGCACTGTGTAATAGTACATGGCCATGTAGCTAGGGTACTTGAGAGGATACACCGTATAGAGGGACATGGCCCTATAATAGTACATGACTAGACCTTGGGTGTGTCCAGACCATGTAGTGGTACACATCCAGACCCCATGTGAGAAAGACCATGTAGAAGTACATGGCCAGACAAGAGGTTTTGAAGTACACTCTATGTACTTTGAGTACACATCATGTACTTTGAGTACACACAATGTACTACCCCAATGTTTCCATTTTGAGGTTTTCAGTGATTTTAAACCCCATAGTCGGATTTTTACCCAAGAGTAGTCATTTTTTAGCATTTCCCCCATATATAATGATTAGAGAACTCCTAAGAGGTGTTTTGAGGGTTTTTTAGTTTAATGGATATGTTCTCCCAATAATCAAACCTAGTTGTCTTTCGAGAGTGAGACTTTGATATGAGATGATCCATAAACCATCTCTCTTGAATGATAATTTTGTAGATCTTACCTTGAGGAAATATCCCTTGAGAGATGTTCCCTTCAGGATTAAGAGGCTGTGAGATTAGTTGTTCCCAAGGATCCCAAGTAGGATGCCTCTGCTTACGTTTCGACCTAAAGTTACCATGTAGAATGCCTTTTTTTACTTACCATTAGAGGATAACCTATAGGATTCATCAATTTTTCTTTATAGCTAAGTATCCAAAGTAGTATGCCTTCACTTATGTGTATACTTCAAGGATATCAAGTAGGATGGATCTCTAGTGTTTTGACTTGAGGGACCCAGTAGGTACCCCAGCGTTTAACCGACCTTGAGCTAGTGCGTTGAGGGTTTATGTAGTGATGGTAGTGGGTGTAACCTTAGAACCCATTCCAAATTTTTAATCCCATGGGGATGTGAAAGTAGTGGTGGGTTAGGTGTTCAAACACCCTCACTCTTTTTATACATTAACTTGTTTACCACTGATGCAACGATGATTACCATAGGTGCTTCCTGGTTGGTGGATGATGGGCCTGACATGACATGATATTTGATAGGGATACCTATAAGTGCTTACTAGGATCCAGATTATAATCCTTATTATATTGAGATTTCTATAGGTACTTCTTGGAATCCAGCTTTTGATCTTTTTGATTATTATCAGGGATGACCAGACATGCTTCCTCGGATCCATCTGTTGAGCTTACATGTTTGATAGTTCATTATCAGGGATATCCAGAGGTACTTCATGGGAATAGACTTTTGAGACTTACATGATTAGATGTTGTACATGAATCTCCTCATAATTCATTGGGATGGTTAGACATTATGCTCCAAACCCTTTTTGGGATATACTTGATGGATAATTACGCTCTCCTCGAGCAACAATTAGGATGCTCCCTAAGGTCGGATGGATGCACCATTACTACATCACCTAGAGGTACTTTTTGGGGATGGGGATATTGAACTGTTTATATGAAATAATTTCAAGCATGTACTTGAATCCAAAGAAAATTCCTTATAGATTGGCTAAGGGTGACCCCCTTAGGGATTATCTGAGTTTCAACGTCATGATTTCCTATGAACTAGAACCTAGGAATTAGATATCAGTTTGAATTACAAATGGATTGATTAGTATGACATTTAGATCAATTACACATTTATATGATTTCCACCAGTATATGGTATACTTTATTATAGTGATTGGAGGTGAGTACGGGTGAACCCAGGGTTGGGGACATGTACCCCCCTATGGTGATGTAGCTTGCTTAAAGAAATTTATAGCATTGGTTAAAGTAGGTATTGTAAACTAGTATTATAGACCCATAGATCGACTTAAAGTTACATGGATTGAGTGGTACAACATCCATTTGAATTTCCTCTTCATAGGATGTCCAGACGATCGAGATTATGGACCCAAGGATAGACTATTGTTGATTTATGTTATTTTCTTTCACCTTACTCATGTATATTCATATTTATGTATATATATAGGAATATTTATACACATACATATAAATATAAATATACATAATGAAACATTTCCCAGTTGATCGGGATCATGGACCTAGGGATCGACTATGATTTCACATTATTTATTTGATTTATATTTCCATTTGTGTCTCGGCTAGGCTAAACATATTGCTTGAGTAATAAATTATGAAAATAGATTTATAGGTTCATCATTTAGGTGGCCTATTGAGATTATTTCTCACCCATGGACGTGCACCTTAATGTGCATATAGATCTTATGTCTGATTTCTAGGTTGAGCACAAGTTTCATGATGGAAAGGGATGAGGCCCAAGATTGCATGATCAAGTGGAGCTACTTGTGTGGATTCTTATGATTAGGTTGGTGTATTTTAATAGTATTTGGAGACTAGGTATGTGGTATGGATCATAGTTATTAGTAGATCCATATACTTTTATTTCAGTTTATTTTATGCACTCCTACATGTATGTTCGACCTAGTGGGTGAGTGGTGTTGTATGTATAACATGGTTGTTCAAGATTTTATAACATTTCATTTATTATTACAACATGATTCTATTATATTTATTTACTACTTCCACACTATGTTTACTGCTTGAATGATATATAGTTATTTCTACATTTTTTACTATAATATAAGGGCATAATATCTTAACATACACACCATAGGTCCTCATTTCTAATCATAATCCTTTGGAATATGGAGAGGCGTGCTTGAGCCCTTGTGTAAAACTGGATCAGAGTACCAGTTTATTGGAATCCTGGTTGGGATGTTATAGGCACACAACATTTGGATAACATGATGTGTATCTGGCCTCTACATGGTATGTGATCCTACCCAGATATACACTGAAGACCCAGGCGAGTATCTTTTGCACACAACAAGTGGATAAATGACATGTAGCTAGCATATACACATCATGTAGTTTGAATGAGTCAACACACTGAATCCCCAAGAGTGTAATTAGGATACACAATATTAGAGGTAAATGACATGTAGCTAGATAGTACATGCCATGTAGTCTCCCAATTACTGGTAGAATTAAATTACATTAATTGAAAACGATATCATTAACACCTTATTACTTTGATTGTAACTTTTAGTGTTTGAAAATTTAATAAGGGTTTTAAAGAATTTTAAATGCTCAATTAATTTATTGTAATAAATTTGCAACTATTGGTTTTAGAATATATTTTCTATTAATTCCTTTATTATGGTTATCTCCAAGAGGATTCAAATAGTCATTAAGATGAAAGGGGATTAGTTAATTAATTAATTAATTAATGAAATCATGTTTATCTTAATAATAAATAACACATGAATAAATTAATGTTATCCATTTACTTTTGAGTATACATTGCATGTATGACCGTTTATGACCTTGGGCATGACCAACATATGTATTGGAATTTATTTAATTTAATTTTTTTCATGTATTTTTAATTATTTATTATTAAATTAAATATGATTTTATGTGAGTCATCACTCCCCAAATATTATGTAGGACCTATATGTCCAAGGATATTTATGTAATTTCTCTTTAACCAATCCTTTGGTCCCCCTCACCCACATGCGAGTTATAAATACTTGTAATTAATGGAGTTTCCCAATGCATACATAGGCGACTCAAGAGAGATCCATAATGATGTCAACCTAGGTGTTACACATGTGGACATGTGGAATTCTGCGACTCATTCCAAGAAAAAAAACATAATTTATTTCTCCCAGATCATAGGTTGATTTAATGCGAACTCATTAAATCAACCATTAGATATAGATAATTAATGGGTCATTTAATTGATTAATTATTTTTATCTATGAAATTATTTATTTTATGGATGAAAGACCAAAATCACATAAATAAATGAATTAATGTGAAAATATGGAATTTAAATAAATTTATTATGCGTAAATGTTTTATTTAGTATGATTAATTAATTAAGTAACATCCACTTAATATTAACAAGATATGAAAATGTTAAAATAAGATAAAATTTATGCATAATAAATTAAAATCTCTCAATTAAATATTATTCCAGACTTGGATTTACATTACTTGATTAGGAATAAAATCCTTAAAACTAAGTATTCAACCATCCCTTGTTGGGACACTTAATTTTAATGTGAAGTTCTTATGAAGTTTATGGGACATCAAGAGATGTATCCCTCTCTATACTTGATGTAACTTGGAGGAAAGTGTTGAGGAAATATAGGTTAGGACTTTAGGATCGGGGAGTCCACTCAATAGATCAAGGAGTTGTAATCCCACAATTAGAAAAGACCTGTATACAAAAATACCTTCAAGTATCTTGAACAACCCTTAATGGGGTTATACAAAGGGGTATATGGATCCTTGCCACTAGAGTTTCCTAGAAACTAGATGTAAGATCCTGACCCTTTTTAGAAGATATCTGCATATCTTCGGATATGTGGTTTATTCCCAATTGATTTCCCATATCACTTTCATTATTCTCCCATTATTTTGAAGGGTTTTAGCCTCTATTTTGTTGGATCTAGATATATATTTATTGAATCTAGATACATTCTTGTTGGATCTAGATCTAGATATATGAGATCTTGACTCGTTTGATTTCAGATTTAGGATTTGGATTTAGACCATGATCATCATTGTGTTCTTGATAGATATGCTTTAGATTGGGTGATTTTTCATCAATAATTGAGGAATTGAATCATGATTCTGTTCTATGAGGTTATTCCACTCAATTTGTGGAAATCCTTTGATGAGCGTTCTTTATCACCATTCCTGAGGTAGGTGGTCTAAAATTCAAATCTCATAATCATGATTTTTAATTCCGTATATGCTTGTTATATAATTTCTTTATTTAGCAATTTCATTTCCAAATAGAATTAAATATTTTGGTAAATTAATTAATTAGGGAATTTTGAAATTGTGAGATTCAGGGATTGTTAAACGAGATAATTAATTGGAGGATTAATTATTAGATTTTGGGATTTTTGAATTTGATAATTAATTGTGGGAATTAATTATGGAGTTATTGAGATGGATGAACCTGATTAATTAATTGTAGAATTAATTAATGGTAATGGTTGGGTTTATGAAATTTGGATTTTTGATAAAAATTGTTGAATTAATTATTCCATGATAAGGATTGTTGAGATTGAATAATTAATTGACGAATTAATTATTATTGAATTGAATTTTTAAAATAGAGATAATTAATTGCAGAATTAATTATTAGAGTTTCTATGAATATTAAATTGATTGACATAGAATAATTAATTGAGGAATTAATTGGGGTTATTGATTTAATATAGATAAAAAAAATTAATTGATGAATTAATTGGGGCTATTGAATTGTTTACATTGGGAATGATTAATTGTTGAATTAATTAATGGGAGGGGTGTTGTTATTTAATTGTTAAATTAAATAATGATATTGAGTTAGATTAATTAATTTTTGGAAATTAATTACTGGAATTGACATGGAAAATTAATTGGTGAATTAATTGAATGGATTGAGTTAGACTAATTAATTACAGAAATTAATTATTGAAATTGACATGTATAATTAATTGGTGAATTAATTGAAGAGTTTGAGTTAGATTAATTAATTATAGAATTAATTAATATTGATGGTTTGGATTAATTAATTAGGGAATTAATTGAAGGGTTTGAGTTAAATTAATTAATTGTGGAAATTAATTAATGAAATTGTCATGTACAATTAATTGGCGAATTAATTGAAGAGTTTAAGTTAGATTAATTAATTATGGAATTAATTAATGGAGATGATTTGGATTAATTAATTAGGTAATTGATTGAAGGGTTTTAGTTAGATTAATTAATTGTGGAAATTAATTAATGAAATTGACATGTATAATTAATTGGTGAATTAATTGAAGGGTTTGAGTTAGATTAATTAATTATGAAATTAATTAATTGAGATGATTTGGATTAATTAATCGGGGAATTAATTAACAGATGTAATGTTATGATTTCTAAGTTGGATTAATTAATTAGTGAATTAATTAATGGGGATTATTATGATGGTTCAATTGAATACATTAGATTAATTAATTGGTAAATTAATTAATATGGATTGTTTGGATATTGAATTGATAAGATTGAATAATTAATTGTTGAATTAATTATGGGACAATGAGATTTGTAAGTTGGATAATTAATTGTTGAATTAATTATGGGGTATTGAAATAGATGATTCAAGATAATTAATTATAGAATTAATTATGAGTTATCGAGATCATGAGTGAGACAATTAATTGTGGGATTAAATATGGGATTTTGGGTTTGGTGATATTAATTAATTAATTGATGAATTAATTAATAGGATTAACATGTTTAATTAATTATGGAAATTAATTAAAGGGATTTATGTGATAAACTAATTATTTAATTAGTTATGTAATTGATGTGTTTAGTTAATTTTTGAATTGACTAATAAAATAGAATTAATTAATTAATTGTTGAATTAATTAATGTATTTGATGTGGTTAATTAATTGATGAATTAATTAATATTATTAATGTGATTAGTTAATTTTTGAATTAACCAGAGAATGTAAGTGATTAATTGGGTTAATTAAAGATATTGACATGCTTAATTAATTGGGGAATTAATTTAGGGGTTTTATATGAAGACTAATGATTGAATTAGCAACGAGGATGAGCTGATTAATTAATTGATAAATTAATTAATTTGATATTGGGGTAAGTGGTTTAATGTTTATTAATCCTACTTGATGTGATGAGGTGTCATATGTGATAATGTGGTTAATGTAGATTAACCTTGATAAATGAGATACACGTGAGATGTATTATTAAATGGTGAATGGTAACATGCTCATTTGACGAACAATTGTGAATTCTAACATGATCATTCAATTATGTATTATTAAATGGTGAATGGTAATATGATCATTTGGACAACTATTATGAATGGCAACATGCTCATTCAATTATGTATTATTAAATGGTGAATGGTAACATGATCATTTAGACAACTATTATAAATGGTAACATGATCATTCAATTATGTATTATTAAATGGAGTTGGTGCCCTAGAAACCAACTTATTTGTACATTATGATAAAACTATATTCATTGGATGGATATTAATAAACTCCTTATCACATCATGATTGTTCTTTTGTGTGACATAGTATGTTATAATGTCCTAAGAATAGTTGTCACATTAAAAGGTCACAACGAATTCATTCTATAATGAGAACTTGAAAATTCCATAAAACTATTCTTGAATATATGTTCTATATCCAAATAAAATCATTTGAAGGGACACAAATGATACAGGCTATCAGGGGTGGGGACTCATGAAACTTTGAGGCACCTTCTCATGATGTGCGCCCTTGGTAATATCTAGGAGAATATTATGAGAACAAGACCTTCCAGTAGGAAATCCACATTCCTAAGTGTCATTGTATGTTCCTATCTGCAGACGTGTTCATTGGTCCTTAGACTTTAAGATTACTATTAATGGGTATTATGACTCACACACTTATATGTATTGATGAAAACCATGATAAAATATGTTTGCGGTGAGGTAGGATATGTTCGGTGCGTTACGAGTAATACTGCATTAATGAATAATACGAGAAAGGATTTGTCACTTCTAAAGAAGTAGATATCTCATGACATTTTATGGAAATGATATAGCCAAATTAAATCCATGTCCATGGTGTTGTATGGGAAAGTTCAATTCTAGGAAGTCAAAGAATGATAAATCAAGCATATGTATTGATAACACTTGCATGCAACCTTCTTAATTGGAGATATCGGAACAAAGGGATTATATATTACAAAGTAAGCATTCATATGAGGTGACATATTTTTGCGACATTAACTTCTTTCTCTTAAGTGCCTTGACCCGTTACTAGATAGTAATCTTAGACTTTAGGCAAGCCCGCCTAATGCCAATGAGGAATAGGTCTAGAGGTTCACACACTAAGTGTAGCCACTATCTCAATTAAATAATTTATTATTTTACAATTTGAATAAATATTATTCTCAATTATGGTTTAATAATTATTCAAGTATGCCTGATCACATTTATTTTTTTGCTTGTTATTTGAGGGAATATATTGTGGACAAAATATTTATTTAATAGAGAATAATGGAGTTATATTTATTTAATAAATAAATAGTCATTATTCAAGGCTCGGTAAATATTTAGGAGGATTAGCAGACCAAGTTATTTGTCTGGTGAGAAATAATATTAAATATTATTTGGTTAAATGATATTTAAATATAACATGCAAGTTAAGAACATGTTATGGAAATAATAACATTTCTATTATTATTTAACATGGGGTTTTACATGGAATAATAAAATAAGTAAGTACACTTGTTCTAATTATTTATTATTACATGGTGAATTAAATTCCCCGTTATGCTATTATTCTCTAATTATCCAAGGGGTTCCTCCACCATCTTGCCAATGGTTTCACACAACATCTTTTTGGATAAATCCTCTAGATCCCAGAGAGTTCCTTCTTCTACAAGAATTTTATCAAGAACGAGAGCGGTCCTCCTCCACCGGATCAAGGACAACACTTTGGAAATGATTCTCAAGTTGATCTAAGGCAGACATTGCAAGCATAAGGATCTTCCATGCTAGCACCCAGAGACTCATTCTGCAACGTCCAAAGATATGCAGAGCACATGTGGATGACTTCTATAGGAATCCTATCCTTGGATTCTATATTTCAATGAAGGCACACATTAGATCTGTGGTGAAATGCTTCAATGAAGAAAGAATAACCTTATAGGTAATTATTTAATTTAATTAAATTAATTATAAATAAAATATGTAGATCCTCTCTTCTTGGTTTCGAGTTCTCTCCTTTGTCTTTTATCTTTGATTCAATTCTATGGATACTCACATTTATCATCATATTGATCCTGGATTAATCATCGATCATGGAAATTTTCAAATTTGGGTACATGCCCATCATGTGCTTCTGCTGCACTCAAAACCTACAAGTGGTATTAAAGCAGTCATATTTTTGTTTATAATTAATTAAATAATTCTTTTTTTATTTTATGCTTTAATAATTTAGTTTTTCAATTCATGTTCAATCATTATTGTAATCTAAATTTTGATATCTATTCATCCCTTATCGTTTCTCGTAGATTTAACATAAACAAATAATTTTATGATTAAAATTAAATCGAGGATCTCATCAGGAGGTGCTGAAAATTTTGCCCAGATAGCACAACAGTACACGCCGTGTAACCGTATCTACACACTGTGTAATCGTCATTACAAACTGTGTGAATGGAGCTATACATCATGTTGTTATGATTAACGCACCAGAGTAATTTGGAAATTACTCAAGCCGTGTTCATTTAAGACACAAAATGTATTTAATTCTTACACTGTGTGTTAATCAGGATATACTGGCACATGGTCATTGGATTACATGCTGTGTGGCCCACTGCACACGACGTGTAGTCCCACATAGGTTAGGTCCAAACCGTGTATCTCATACACGATGTGGACGAATGGTAACCGTGTAATTCATAGACAAAACATCATGTGGCCCACTGGACATGTTGTGTAATCCGATATTTTTGAAGTATGCCGTACACGTCGAGTCCCTAGTCATATACTTTATATAAGATGGTAAAAGGTAGTACACGCTGTGTAGTCAGAACTAAATGCTGGGTACTTTACCAAATTACATATAATTAAAACTTTAATATTTGTGTAATGTTTAAAACTACATATCATGTATAAATCATATTACATGTTGTTACTCAAGTTCATTGAAGCATAACACATGTCTAAAATAATCATGTGATTTGTGTAATCATCTGTGAGGTACACATTGTGATAGTAAGAATTAAATCATTTATATCATATTTCACAAGAGTAAAATAGTATACAAAGATAATATATGTTGGGAAAATTCAGATGGGTATTCACCATGTTGCCTCTAAGGTACAAGTTATGTACAAGGTTATGGATGGGAATCTCAAGGAAATTTAGAAAAGGATTATGATAAAAAGGATTGATTAAGTGAAGATAATTATTAATCAATTCGATCATAATTTATCCTAATAAATAATTATTAAAGAATTGAATGATAATTTTATTAAATGTGTAATTTGTTGCATGTATGTTGATGATCATGATATAGACCAGACCTTTTAATTTATTTATTAAATTAAATTGTTGGCCTATATTATTTATCCTCATTAATATGTGGGGCCTGCGTGCTCTTGGTTTCTTTTATGTAAACCCCATTTTACCCATCACATGCATGTGAGTTAAAAGCATATGTAATGGATGGATCTCCCAAGCTAGTGGAGGTGGGTCAATTTAGGAGCCAAGGTGAAACCAATCCAAGGAGATACAAAGGTGGACATGTGGAAAGCTATAAACACAAACCTTAAACGGTTCAAGGTGTTTCTCCCTTAGGTCAGGGTTAGTTTATCAACCACTAGATAAACTAACCAATAGTAAAGATCACGATCACACCCTTTATTTTATTTATATTAGTTGTATGGTTATTCATTATGGATGTTTGACCCGATCACATAATTAATGAAATAAAAAGCATATAAGATGGAACTAAAATAAAATGGATTATGTGTAAATATTATCTATACATGGTTAATCAATTAAGTATATCCCACTTAATATTAACAAGCACAAGAAAATATAATAAGTAACAATCTATTCATAAAGGATAAAATCCCTCAATTAAATATTAAGTTGGTATAGCCTTCAATTACTTCAGTTAGAATCAAACCATAGTTCAAAGTGCTTGACCAACTGTAGTTGGGGTGATTTCAATTATTGGGGAATTCTAATTTGAGGTTTTGGGTTGAATTAACTTAGTTTACATCAAGGGTTGACTGCCTTAGTAGTACATGATGTAACTGAGAGGCAAGGGTTGAGGAAGTCATTAATGATTTTAGGATTGGGGAGTCCACTCAACAGATCAAGGAGCTACGAGTTAATGTAGTTGGAATTTGGAATGCATACCTAAAACCATTCAAGTTTCTTGACTAACACTAGTTGGGGTAACGATAATGGAATATGGATCCTTACCACTATAATGTACAAGGAACAAGATATTCTGGAGCCAATGGTGAGGGATATTGGGTTTTGAAAAAATTGTGGGAGACTAATAAATATTAATTTAATTATATGTCTAATTTTATCAAGATAAATTACTAAAACTCTGTTCATCTTAATTTATGAAAATAACATCAAACATGACATCAAACATATCATTGTGATCCATACTTTAGAAGGAAAAACTTTTCACCATCACTAATTTCTAGGAGTGGAAAATGCACATTCGAGTTATCCTTCTCCATGAGAGGAAACTTTATGTGTTGAAAGAGCCTTTACCAGTTATGCCTAGAAATGAGGTGAGTGATGAGGAACTCTTTGTGTACGAGAAACATCTTAATGATGCTACGAATGTTTATTTCCTCATGCTATCATCCATGACCAATGTGATCTTGATGCATTACGAGGAAATGGATGCTTATAGCATGATTTATCATATTTGAGATCTCTATCAAGAGAAGGTGAGACAGGAGAGGTATGAGATCTCTAACACTTTGTTTACTACTAATCTTGGAGAGTCTATGCCAGCTGGACCACTTGTAGTCAAGATTATTATCTATATTGAGTGTCTAGACATCTTAGGGATTAAATTCCCAGATGAGTTGCGTACAAATCTCATACTATCATCACTGCCTAAGAACTTCTATAGTTTTATTGTGAATTATAATATGAGTAATAATTAGAAGAGTCTATTAGAGCTTCTTACCCCGATTCTCCAAGTTGATAAGGACATGGGTTGTGAAAAACCCACAGTACTTATGGTGAATAGAAAGAGGAGGGATAAGGAAAAGGGACCTAAGATTTATAAACAATCTAAAGCCTCCAAGCACCATCCAATAAAGAAGAAGAAGATCCAGAGGCAGGGTAAGGAAAATGAGGTAGTATACTTTTCATGTGGCAAGTCAGGACACTAGAAGAGGAACTACACCCAGAGGCAATGGGAAACCAATAGTGAGATCGTTATCAAATGCAATATTTCCATTTCTACACATTAGGTATTAGATAAAAATTATGGGGCTGAAATCTGTATTAAAATAAAAGAACCAAGTAGATTCTATAAAATTTCTAGAGGAGAGGTGGATATGCGAGCTTCCAATGGTGCGAGGTTGGATACTCTTTCCATTGGTGACTACCAAATTACATCACTGACGATAATGATTTTGGTTTTACATGTCTCTTATTATGTTTCTAGTGTTACCAAGAACATAATTTCTACAACTAATTTAGATACAGATGGATTTATTTTCGATTTTGGAAATAAATATTTTTACTTTTATAAGGACAACACATGTTATGGTATGGAGAATTTAAATAATGGTCTGTATGTATGAAATTATGAGAACCAAGTGTTGAAAATTGAAAATGAACCAAGTTCACATGACTCATACAACACCCAGCTGTGGCATCACCATCTCAGTCATGTAAAAGAGAAGTGTTTGAAAAATATCTGTCAAGATGGTTATTTAGAATCTTCTGAGCTAAAACCACTTGATAGATTTGACACTTGTTTACAAGGGAAAATGACCAAACCACTATTTGGTGGATAGGGTGAAAGATCCACAGAGATTCTAGGATTGGTACACACTGATTTATGTGGACCATTTCTAGTAGAATCTTGAGGTGGATATTCTTACTTCATAACTTTTACTGATGACTTGAGTAGATATGGATATATTTACTTAATGAGGTATAAGTCAAAGTCCCTCAAGAAATTCAAGCAATTCAAGAATGAAGTAGAGAATTAGATTAGTAAGAAGACAAAGAAGCTTTGATCATATCGAGGTGGAGAATATCTTAACCAAGAGCTCATCGACCTTTTACGGGAGTCTGGGATTATATCTCAACTCACACCACCTTATACACCACAGTGGAATGGTGTTAGTGAAAGGTGGAATTGTACCTTATTGGACATGGTAAGGTCAATTATGAGTCATGAAGATATTCCATTATCCTTTTGGGGATATGTATTACAAACTGCGGCTTACACATTAAACCAAGTACCAACTAAGGTGACAAATGGGATTCCCTTCGAGCTATGGAGTAGAATGAAACTCACTTTTTCGCATACACGTATATGGGGATGAGAGGAATTTGTTAAGGCTTTATTAGGAAACAAACTAGAACCTTGGGGTATGAAGTGTATCTTTATAGGGTATCCCAAGGAAACAAAGGGATACTATATATACAACCCCTAAAATAAGAAAGTGACTATTTCTAGACATTCCATCTTTCTTGAGAGGGAGAATATCCCCAAAAAGGATAGTGGGAGAAATATTGACTTCGATGAATTTGATATTCAAGATACAAAAGAGTTGGTATAGGAACAAGTTCCATAGGTACCCATGGAATAAGTAGTTCCTGAAATAGAAGTACTGCATAGGAGTATAAGAGTGGTAAGGGAACCAGAGAGATATGATTTCTTTGTCACCGAGGATGGTGAATCTTTATTGTTAGACAATGATGAACCTATCTACTACAAGGAAGTATTAGAGAGATAGAAAGATACAAGATGGATAGAATCTATGAATTATGAGATGGATTCTATGTATCAGAACCAAGTCTGGGTTCTGGTTGATGTGCTAGTTTATGTAAATCCTATTGGGTGTAAATGGGTATTCATGAAGAAACTAGACATATAAAGTCAAGTTAGTACCTATAAATCAAGGCTAGTGGATAAAGGTTTTAAATAGAATCAAGGAATTGACTATGATGATCTTTTTCCAGTTTCCAGGTTTAAATCCATAAGAATAATACTTTCCATAGAATATTTACATGACTCTAAGATTTGGGAGATGGATATAAAAACTACATTAATTAATGGGAACCTTCAAGAAGATGTCTATATGACATAACCAAAAGAGTTTATGACACCATGTGATGATAAAAGGGTATGAAAGTTGAAGAGATCCATTTATGGATTAAAGAAAGCATCCAGGTCATGGAACATTCGATTCGATGAATCCATAAGAGAATTTGGTTTCATTAATAATGAATGTGAGCCATGTGTTTACAAGTTGTTTAATGGGAATGAGGTCATTATCCTAGTAGTGTATGTTGATGACATATTTCTTATTGGAAATAACATACCATTCTTTCAGTTAGTCAAGGATTGGTTAAACAAGTGTTTCTCTATGAAGGACTTAGGTGAAGCAGCCTATATTCTAGGGATCAAGATCATTCGTGATAGAACCAAGAGGCTTCTTAGAATAAGTCAAAGTACATACATTATCCAGATATTAAAGATATTTAGTATGGAACAATCCAAGAGGGTATTGTTTCCAGTGTCACATGGTATACATCTCTCCAATAAAATGTGTCCAAAGACACAACATGAGAAAGATAGAATGAGTATGATTCCATAGGCTTCATCAGTATGATCTATCATGTATACCATGTTATATACTAGAATTGATATTAACTATGCACTGATCATAGTAGGAAGATATTAAGAAAATCCAAGAGAACAACATTGGACTACTATCAAGACTATCCTTAAGTATCTGAGAAGAACTAAGGATATGTTCTTGGTGTATGGCGGAGACAAGGAGCTTATCATTAGAGGGCATGGTGATTCTAGTTTTCAAATTGTATAGAATGATCTAAAGTCACAATCAGGATATGTTTTTTTCTCAATAGAGGAGCTGTGATATGAAATAGTTCAAAGTAGTCAGTTGTTGCTGATTCTATAATGGAGTCTGAATATATAGCGACTTCTGATGTATCCAAGGAAGCTATCTAGATTTGGAACTTTGTCCAGGATCTTGATGTGGTGACTAGTAGTAAAGATCCCATTACATTATATTGTGATAATACTACAACAATGGATCTTGAAAAAGAGACAAGGTCACATCAACGAACAAAGCACATAATTTGGAAGTATCACTTATTAAGGGATTTCTATCAAAGGGGTGATGTTATAGTGAGCAGAGTTTCCATGGAAGAGAACATAGTGGACCCCTTGAATAAAGGCCCATCTCAGTAGAAGCATGAATATCATGTGAGAGATAGATAACTGAAGGTTTTTAGCTGTTGGATCTAGTGAAAGTGGGAGTCTGTTGGAGTTGGTGCCCTAGAAACAAACTTCTTTGTAATTTATGATAAAATTGTATTCAGTGGATGAATATTAATAAACTCCTGATCACATCATGATTTTTCTTCAGCATGACATAGTATGTGATAATTTCCTAATAATATATGTCTCATTAAAAGGTCACAACAGATCCATTCTATGATGAGAACCTGGAAGTTCCATGACACCATTCTTGAATATATGTTCTATGGATGGATGGTATCATTTGAATAGACACAAATGATATTGGCTATCAGGGTTGGGGACTCATGAAACTTTGAGGCACCTTCTCATGGTGCATGCCCTTGGTAATATTTAGGGGAATATTATGAGGACAAGACCCACTAGTATAAAACCACATTCCTAAGTGTCATTGGATGTTTCTATTTGTGGACATGTGTATTGGTCTTTAGAATTTAAGATTATCATTAATGGGTATTATTACTTGTGTACTTTGATTTATTTACGAAAACCGCGATGACATGTGTTCGTAGCAAGGTAGGATATGTTGGGTGCATAAAAAGTAATACTGCATTAATGAATAATGAGAGACAAGGTTTTTCACTTCTATAGAAGTAGATATCTCAGGCCATTTGATGGAAATTATATAGCCTAACTAAATCCATATACATGGTGTTCAATGGAAAAGTTTAATTCTGGGAAGTCAAAGAATGAGAAATCAATAACATGGGTTGATGGAACTTACATGAAACCCACTTGATTGCAGATATCAGGAAAAAGGTATTATATTACATGGTAAGCGTTCGTATGAGGTGACATGTCATTGAGACAATAATGTTTTTCTCTTACGTTCCTTGACCCGTTTCTAGATAGTAATCATGGAATTTAGGCAAGCCCGCCTAATGCCAACGAGAAATAGGCCTAGAGGGACACACACTAATTGTAGCTAGTATCTCAGTTAAATAATTTATTATTTATCAAGTTGAATAAATATTATTCCCAGTTGTGGTTTAATAATTATTCAATTATGCCTGATCGCATTTATTTCATCACTATTTATTTGAGAGAATATATTGTGGACAAAATATTTATTTATCAGCGAATAATGCAATTATATTTATTTAATAAATAAATACTCATTATCCAAGGCCCGATAAATATTTAGGAGGATTGGTAGAACAAGTTATGGGTTTGGTGAGAAATAATATTTGATATTATTTGGTTAAATAATATTTAAATATAACATGAAAGTTAAGAAGATGTCATGGAAATAATATCATTGTTATTATTTTTTGACATTGGGTTTCACATGGAATAATAAAATATGTAATGACACTTGTGCTAATTATTTATTATTACCTAGTGAATGAAATTCCCCGTTATGTTGTTATTCTCTAATTAGCCAAGGGGTTCCTCCACCAGCTAGACAATGGTTGTGCACAACATCCTTTTGAAAAAATCCTCTCAATCCTAGAGAGCTCCTCTTTCTCTAAGAACGTTATCAAGAACGAGAGTAGTCCTCCTCCACTAGATCAATGAGAATGCTTTGGAATCGATTCTCAAGGTGATTGAAGGTGGACATCGCATGCATAATGATCTTATGCGCTAGCACCCGAATACTCCTTAGGTGACATCCAAAAATATACGGAGCATGTGTGGATCACTGCTAGAGGAATCCTATCCTTGGATTCTACATCACAACAAAGGTGCACCTCGGATCTATGTCCTGACACTTCAATGAAGAAAGAATCACCTTGGAGGTAATTCTTTAATTTAATTAAATTAATTATAAAAAAATATGCCGATCCACTCTTCTTGGTTCCAGATTCTATCCTTTGTCATTTATCTTTGATTCAATTCCATAGATACTAGAATTTATCCTTCTATTGATCCTGGATTAATCATCGATCATGGAAGTTTTCAAAGTTGGGTACACACCCATCCCGTGCTTCTGCTACAATCAGAACCTATAGTAACATTCTCATTTGGGCAACTATTATGAATGTTAAATTTCTCACTCAATTATATATTATTAAATGGTTATTGGTAGCATGATCATTCAACCAACTATTATGAAGGGTAACATGATCATTCAAATTGTGTGATTAAATGAATTATAACACGGTCATTCACTTGTTAATATAGGATGGTAACATGATCATACAAATTTTGTGATTAAATTAATGGTAACATGGTCATTAATTTGTGAAATTAGAATGGTAATAATGGTACTTTGAGATATGGCCTCACATGAGAATAATTCGGACTCCAACATGAGTTGAATCGGTGCTGAGATATTATATCACCATTGAATACTTTGATCTCTGACACAAGTCAAAGAAAGTATTAAGATATGATATTACCTAGTGAATTCTTTAGGATCTGGTATGAGATGAAGTTAGTATCGAGGTATGGGTGCCCACGGGAACCCTAAAGTTAATTTAGTTAAATAAATAATAAATGATAATGCAATAACTATTTATTTATTCCCTATAATTATTTCTTTATACAACTGCATAAACTATCTGAATGGATTTGATTTAGATGATATTGGTGGTGTCCTACTGAGTTGTACTCACACCCTACTTAGGATGCTTGATCGGTAGCTGAATAGACTTTATTGTTTTCTATATAGGTTAAGGAAAAATTCCCTATGTTATATTTTATATTGGGGATGGATCTTAGAGGAGGGAACCAAATGTGGTTCAATACCCAAGTGAGAGTCATTAGTGTCTTTACTTTCAGTAGAATTTTTAGACACTTGTACAATTATGATGGCATATCATGTTTCCCTTTTCAGTTAAATATTGTATTTGTTGTTTTTGGTTATCTTATGGACTCTGTATTGTTTTGGTTATACATGATTTTGATTTTGTTTATTTATTTTCCACTGGTGTATTACTTTGATAAAAGAGGATATAGTCTCCCCATGATTGACTTACCAGAACCTCATTGCTAGTTAGAAGCCTCTAGTGTATGGGGAGGCATGCATGAGGTTATCTAACTAATCGGTTCGGGGAACCGATGTGTGACACCCAGGCTAGGATGTTTCAAAGTGGTATCATAGGTCTAGTTTTTTCTTCTTCTTAGTTTTGTATTACTATTTGGGAAAGGTAGATAGGAGAATAGGAAGAGTGGGGTCCTGGTTATGAGATTGTGCATGGGAGTAGCCACCCTATGTATGGGGAAGAACCCAAGTACCTAGGGTGGGATTGTTGTTATTGATGTTTTCTATTACAATTAAATATTATTTCACATTGGGTGATGAACATGTTATGCGATGTGATTATTATTGATATTTTCCAAGTTTTGAATCATGGCCCTGAATATCATGAGAGTTGAGTCTGCATGCATCATTATAGGAACTCAGGATAATTTTGTGACATGTATTATTGTAGGCACGCATGGGAAAATGGGTTATGGGTAAGTTATTGAACTTGAAATATTTTTCCTTTCTTGTGAAATTGAAATGAAAATGGTTCCTAACATGGAATTGATAATATTGTAAAATGATTCAAGATGAGAATAAATGGGTGTCAAAATGAGAAAATTGAATAATGAAAATGTGTTCACCCATGTTAACTCGAACCTAGGTGTAATATGGTTTAGGGTAGAGATAGTGCCTCAATGTTAACTATGCAGTAGGAAAAAGGGGGAAGGACTTGATATGGATTTGTGTAAATACCTCTTGTAAACTGTATTAATGTTATGAATTAATAATTATCATTTTTGTTTAATTTACCCTTGATGTTGGTGGTTTGGGTATTGAAAATGCCTTAGTTTGAGAACTCAGTTGTGATTTGTGTAAAGAACCATATGGTTTTGGATAGTATGGTGAGATGATGGTAGGCAGGGAAGCCCAAGACTTTAGTCATGTTAAGGTGTTTCCAAATAATCTTCTTAATACTTTATTAATTCTTGTATACTTAAAAAATGGATCAATAGTTTAAATAAAATAAATCAAGTGTGGATTATTGGCATGTACCATTTACATTTCAATTGAAGGTTTATAACTCAATGATTAATCTTGAAAACCATATATCTAAAATTGTAATTATATTGTACAACTAAAAATGAAATATTATACACCACATTGGTTTTAGTTAATGTTGAAAAAGAAATATACGAGTATTTTCCAGTTTTAAAAAAGGATCAATGCTTCTATTTCACAAGATGTCGCAGTATATCCTTTACACATATATACTCTGCATACACATATAAGTTTATATAGAAATAAGTGCATACAAAAATACACTTATTTTCTATATGAATTACCTGTATGAATTCCATAGAAACGAACACAAAAAAAGTGCTTTTAGAAATAAGTTCACACCCATGCAATTAGAAATAATATAGTTTAGAAAATTTAAAACTATATTTTCAAACACATATTCATATTTTTTTTGATGCTTTTATAAAATAATATTCATAAATGTTTTGAATCCAATTTTTTAAGGTTCATAGTTTTATAAATTTAAAAGGATGACACTAAATAAATCAATATTCAATGAATAAATCAATATCAAACCAATTATACTTATCATATAGGAATTAATTCAATAGAAGTGAAATCAAGTTTCCAAATAATCTTCTTAATCCTTTATTAATTATTATATACTTAAAAAATGGATCAATAGTTTACAGTTAATAAATATGAATATGTGTTTACAAATATAGTTTTCCAGTTAAATATGTATAACTTGAGTTATTTGTATAAATATTTTACATTGATGTCACATCATAGACATAATCTTATAAATAATAAAAAAATGATATAAAATTAAATATTATGATTTAAAATTATAGAACTACTGTTATTTCTTGGACGAGTTAATGTCTATGTTGCCTAAATAAAATAAAAGTTATGTTATTTTTAGCATGAGTTAACAAAATATAATCAAGTTATATGTATTACATTTAATTCATAAAATGAATAATTAATGATGCACATTATCAATAAAATAGAACATAGGATCAATAATGAATATAGAGAATTAATTATTGAATAATGAAACTACATAACTCAGAAACACAATAGGTTTTCAAAAATTGTTAATGAACTAAAACATAATAAGAAAAACATATTATAAAATAATTTAAAAAAAATACAAGGAAGAATAAAACAATTTAAACAATCAGAAAGGATTTTCAAAATTTATTAATGAAATATATTTTAATAACATATATAATGCATTTTAGTAGAATAAAAAATACAAGGATGAATAAAAAATAGAACATATATATTACTATGACCTAAAAATTAAAAAATAATTTTACTTGCTCCCCCTCTGCTGCATAAAATATGTTAGTTTTCTCAAATTCTGGAATATATTGAAGTTCTCTAAAGATTACAATTAAACTATGTGCAATAGATGGAATAACTTCTCCCCTTGGTATCAAAGATGGATGAAGGTATTTTTGTGTTGTATGAGATATATAACAGTAAGAATAGTGTTAATAAATGTTATATGGAATAAAAAATCTAACCTACCTAAAGAAGAAAAGAGTTATGAAATATAGAACATAAGTATAACTTAAATATGGATGAAGTAGAAATTCATATAAGGCTTGTCTAATATTTGGGAAATTATGGAATCATGTTCAATTTTAATTAAACATAATCTTGTCTAAATGTGAAATTGTTAAATTCATGAAATGATTTAATAAATATGAAATTTTCTAAAGAATTTTTACCAGAAACAAAGATATAACATAAATCAAGGTTGGTTAGGAAAGGGTAATGAGGAATAGGTGGAGCTAGAAGGGTGGAGTAGAGTAAGAAAATATAATAATGAGGTGATAGGAAAGAGGCCATAGGGAGAGTTGGATATTAGGTGGTGAAGGTGGAAGGAGAGATGGGTATCCAAATGGCATAGGCAGAGGTTAGGAGGAGAATGTAGAGGTGGAGGTTGGTAGCTGGGAAGGTGGTGGGTGGGGGTGGGGGGTGAGGATAAGGAGGCAAGTAATCATGGATATGGATGCCAGAGTGGTGAAAATGGTGAGGTGAAGGTGGGTAGGCTAGGGTAGTGGAAATGATGAGGTGAAGGCGGGTAATTAGAAGACATACCTTAGGAGGTGAAGTTGGAAGCAGAGATAAGTAGTCAGGAGGAAGAGGTGGAGGTTTTTAGGTGAAGATGGAGGTAGAGAATAGTATCTGGGATGGTGGGAAGTCATATACAAGGAAGGTAGGTAGTCAGGGATTTGGAGGATGGGGTAGTGGAAATAGTGAGGCAGAGGTGGGAGTGAATATGGGGAGGGAGGTGATGATATGGAGAGTGAGATAAAAACTGATTAGAATTTGGGAGAGTGGGTTTTGGAGGAAAAAAAGAGATTTAGAGGCGAAACATATAGTAAATAAAGGCCAAATTTAATTTAATAGTAGATAGTAGATGCTCCAATTCTATAATGACCGAGAACTGATGGTATGGTAGGAAAATGTTCATTTGAAGGTGTAGAAGTGGGGTAGCTTTTCTCTCAACTAGCCCTCCTCACCTTCTAGTGGAAGAGTATCTGAGATAAAAAAACATTAGATAAATATAAAGGTATTCATGAGTAATATTATACTCTTTCATCATTCATACATATTCTTAGATTTCATAATCTCCTTAAATAATATATTGGATTGAAAAATACCCATCACTCTAAAATATTTTCACATTTCAATGAAAATATTATATGTCTCAACTGGTTTTTTCTATCATTTTCAAAACTTACCTAACCATGAAAAAATTTGTAATTGTTATTTTTTCTACTAATATTTATATCATCTAAGTTTAAACTAATAGTTTTCCCTTATTGAGGAGCATATTAAAGTGGTTCTCCATCATTTCTCAATTACATGATCCATAAAAAGAGGATGAATATTTTCATATTCTAATACTATAGATTTCATCTTATTATGAACTGCCATTTTTCAGTGCTAAAAAAAGTGCTGACTAATGGTGTTTTTTATCATTGCTAAAAAAACACTTACAAAGGGTGCACTTTTTAGCAGTAAAAAAATCATTGATAAAGTGTACCCTTTTAAAACACTTTTTTTAGCACTGAAAAAGGGTGCATTATCAACAATTTTTTTAGTGCTGAAAAAAAACCTTTGTCAGTGCTTTTTTTGGCACTAAAAAAATACCACGTTTTCCAACAATTTTTATTAGAATTGATAAATGCACCATTTATCATTACTTTTATTAGAGTTGATAAAAGTCATATTTTATAAAAATTATTTTATGTGTTATTAAATAATATATTTTAGTATTTAAATATTTTTATATTGATATCTAAATATATTTTATTTTTTAAATATGATTTATATAATACTAAATATGTATTTAAAATTAATATATAATATATTTAATGAAAAATTATTTATAAAATAATTAAAAATTAATATCAATTAATTACTTATTAATTAGTATCAAGTAATAAATATTTAACAATAATTTCATGATATAAAAAATAAATAAATTAATTAACCTCTTAAGATAAATTAAAAAGAGGACATGAACTTCAAACAACCATAACTTTTGATCCGAGTGTCCGTTTGGGTTATATGAGATGCCAAATCGATGAAATCTAAGTTTTTTGTATTAAGTAACCTTGGTCATTTTTTTCAGTCAAAAAAGGTCTGGAAGGCCTTCAAAACTTAGTTTTTAGTTGATATATATTAATTTTTTAACATTCAATGAAATTTCAGCTTCATTTAAAAGGGTCTTCTTGTCTCTTTTTGGTGGTGAAAAAATTTATTCCACAGGCTAACATTTATATGGATGTTATGGTGTTGAAATTTTAATGTTTTTCATATTGTAGTGTTATTTATAACTTAATATATACATATTTGCATATATTTACATATAAAAATTGAATTATTTAAATAAATATTGAAACATATTTACATTTAATTTTTTTTAAATATATAAACCACATGGAAATAAATATTTATTATCCATTTTATTTTAAATAAAAATTTATCCATTTTATTTACCTTATAAAACGCATGAATATATGTATACCTAAAAAGTGTATATATAATGTTTATATATAAATATATATATGTGTGCGTGTCAATGAAAAAAAAAATATTTTTATATATTTTAATATATATAAATGAATATTAATAAATAACATATTTAAACAAATATAAATATAAATATTATACACACACAAACATGTGTGTGTGTATAAATATATATAAACACACACACACAAACATATATTTTATAAATATATTTTAAAATATTTACATAAATATATGGATAAAATATATATAAATAAATATAAATATGATAAAATATAGAAGAAAAAAAGATAGAGGAGTGGTATGGGTTTTCATTTTTCATTTTAAGGTCTCGAGTTCAAATCCAGGTGCACGCGGGTGAGTAGGGGGCAGTGGTCTAGCACTGATGGTGGGGGGGGGGGACTGCTGATAAAGGAAGGGGTGGGGTGAGAGTATAATGCCTAAATATTTGATTATTTTCTAGTTTTATTAGAACCTTTTTAGTGCTAATAAATACACCCTTTATTTGTGCTAAAAAAGAGTTGATAAATTCCCCCTTTATCGGCTTTAAAAAACTACTAATAGATAGGGACTTCATTAGAGTTTTTTAGCATTGATAAAAGTGACTAAATTTTAAATACATTTAGTACATCAATGCTTTTATAGCGCTGAAAATGTCCATTTTCAGTGTTGATAAAGGGAGGTTCTATAGTAGTGTTTTAAACATCATACTTGATCCAAGTATCATGTATTTATTTCCTTTTAGCTAAATCATAGATTATTGTTTCACCCTTGTTAGCATATAATTTCCCTTGAAAAATTGTGATCTTGACTTAATTATTATTTTTTGTTTCTTTATGCACAAAATAATATGTTTTCCAAGTATCTTCATAACTAGAAAGATGTAAAGATTTAAAACATTCTCATTTATCATTAACCTAAAGTTAAAAATTCTATTATAAAAAATAGGTTATATTTTGAATTGATTGTCAATCATTGATGGATGTTGAAGCAAAATCATATAAGGAGTTTAATGAAAGAAGAGAGTCATTGAAGTTTTTTGAAAATCATTGAGGTTCAAGATGATGGATTATCAAAATTAGACTTGTTGAAAATTAGTAAAGGATTTTTGATGTGGATTGATGATAAGTGATGTTCACAAGAGGTTGAGATTGCATGAACTATAATATACAAAGTATGCATGGAGTATAAAATGTTTTGAATAAGGATAAAAATAAAACAAATATGTTTGAAGGTTTGTGGTGTTATTTTTATATTAGAAATTGGAGTATGAATAATGAAAATATTTCCCAGTGTTTTACATATTTTTGGGTGTGAAAAATTTGATGAATTTCCATTAACTTTGAAATGGAAAAGACCTGTTTATCCATAATTTATATGGAAGATCTCTAGAAATCTATTCTAAAATTTTTATAAGTGACATAGGCTGTGTTTCTACTATAAGGGTCACATCATGATTGGATGTTTGTAAGACTCTTAGGAAAATGTTAGTATAAATAGAACAGACTGTAAAATAGAAGGTCATGCTATGAATTATGACTTCATAAGAATCATATGTTCTAAAACTATAAGCATCACATCATGAATATGATTTCATATGACATCTTTAATTTCATATGATATTTTCGTTTTTCAGATTTAGATAATCATGGCTTGCACTGTGACACTTTAGATCATGCCTCATAGCATGGTAGAGTATAATTTCAATAGATCTGTCTACTGTGGTTGATACAATCATATTTTCATGAAATTATTTAAACAATTAATAATGATTTCTAATTATATTCACTCAAATTTTCCATGTATTTTAATGTTTATTTAAAATACTGGGATTTAAAGATAAAGAATAGAAATGGATTTAAATGAGGAATTTTAATGTTTAATTTTCTTAAGATTATTTTGGGGAATTTTGATAATTATTTTTGATTACTATTTCTAGTAAAAAATAGACTCAAGCATAGATAACTCTCAACTAGTATCCAATCATCCACATAGCTAGCCCACAAAGGAGCTGGTCGGCCAAGCCATCCACCAAGAGAGCCTTCTCATGTTGAAAGTGTATGGTGAGCCCATGGAGAGGATCCCACGTGTATAGGGGCATACCTAAGTCTACGCAGGCTGTGAGGGGTGGAAAGGCATGTATATGAGTGTGCGTGTGTATTAGGATATCATCCTTATAGTAGGCTTCTGAGTTGAGGATGAAACACATTTCCTTATAAACAAGCACCCCACCTACGACAAGAATTGATATGGGACAAATTTTTTATAGTTACTATTACTTATCAAAATGTTTTCATCCCAATTTTCCTCTACCCAACCATGATCAGACACATCCAAGCCACTGCTCACCATCATCCGATGCCACTTGACACTGAATCACTGATATTCGCAAACATCAAAGGCACCATTTTCATACCATGGGGAGCTCAATCTTGATCTGAATGGTCACCATTAAGCTTAGGAACACCCTAGATCACCTCTTACACATTAGATGATCACCATGAAGCCACTTTCAAAGCATCCATCCACTGAGAAGGCCGAATTACTTGGAAGAATCTCACCTGCCACTAAAGAGATTGGGGTTGAGCTTATGGCCACTTACAAGGACAAATGTTACTATTGATGACCTATGAGGTTTTTTTCTGACCACTATGATGCATGATATATACACAAACCATGCATGAAATTTATGTGAGGAAGCTTCCCGTGCCACGTCTTCACTACATTCGGGAAACACTTGATATCCACAAAATGTATAAAAAATGATATATTCAAACCTTGACCCATATTTTATAAAGATATGAAAATATTTTTATCAAGGGAATAAGAGAGTATTTTTACCTCTATAAATATAAGGGCCTTGCTGTATTGTGAGAGGAAAAACCGTGAAGGGGGAGGCTCATGGTAGAGGCCGAACTGCTACACATTTCTTGTTTTATTTATTAATTTATTGTATTTTATTTTCACTCTTACAATCCCTTCTTCCTCTCACAACAACACAAATACCCAATAAATGGAGGGTTAGTTCATGTGATTGGTCAGGAAAGGGAAGGTTGAACCCATTACTTTGTTTTATTTTTGCACCTAAATAAATAAATCCATTCTTTCCTCTTCTTTTGGGTTTCAATTCTTATTCATAGTTTAAAATTCTAAATACGGTTGCGTTAAATTTTTATTTTGTTTATTTTAAATCGCCATGGTAAATAATCCATATCTCCCACCACCCAATTATTTTTTTATATAGTGGAACAAATAAAATCTGGGTGGTGAGTTATTGACGGTTTTCAACATGTATTAGAAAATATAATTTGGAACTATTTGTTTATTAGGGAACAATAATACCTAGTTAGGTATTTCCCTAATTAATCAATAGAACTGTTGTAATGCTCGCACACATAGAAAGTAGTGTAATACAACTAAGGTTTTAAATTGAAATATTATCATCATAACCATCTTGTTAGGAAAGATATAGGAATCGGTAGATAAATCTTTCTTTTACCAGTCAGTGAAAAAAATAGTAAAAATTGGAAAAAAGGGTATCATTACATTAAGTGTAGCCAAACCCGACTCAGTCACCACTTCTCATCAACTATTTAAAATCAATCATTTAATATTCTTTTTTAATTCTTAGTTTAAGAACCCAAATTAAAATCATTTTTTCTAAAACAACATAAAAAGTTATAACCTCATTTTTTTGTGCACTCCTTCGAAGACAACCTAAGGGTTAACCACTGGACTATACTTATGTAATAAAAAAATTATTTTTTCACACCCCATGACAGATGTGTGTCAAATATGGAACCATATATGGGGAGTAATTGCCTCAAAACACATAATTTTTTTAATGATCTGAGGAACAAATAACCAATTATTTAACTTTAATCTAGAAATTGAAATAACACTAACTCAATTATGAAAAAAAACTTACAATCTAGGTTTGAGGAAATAGACCTCATAGATTCAAGTAAAGATTTCATTATTCACTCTAAACCTGTAAAAATGGTTGGAAATACTAACCAAACCCTGTGAAATATCTTCAAACCTCATTTTTTTAACCAACACAACCAAATTTCTATTCTTTCATTAGAAAATTATTTTTAACAATGAGTTAATATGATTCTTGTACTCCCAAAATTTTATGGTCTTGTAGGAGAAGAACTAAATTTTCACATTTAGGAATTAAACTATGAAATTTAAAGTTTTAGGTCATGAGGATAACCTAAAGATCCATTCATGTGGAGATTATCCCCCTTTTCACTCGAAGGTGTAGCTAAGGAATGGTTATATAGTTTGAAACCAAGAGAGGTTAGTGATTGGGAAACCTCAAATGATGCTTCATGTAGTAATTATTTCCCACATCTAGACGAACAATAACCATAAAGAAGATTTATTTCATACTCCAATCAACTTGGGATACTCTTTATGAGTATTGGGAATGTTCTAAGAAACTCTATAAAATATTCCCACATCAACTAAAGGAATAAAACCAATTCCCTATGTTCTTTTATCAAGTATTTCTTGAAAATGACTGAAATCTACAAGATGTATCATTTGGAGGATCCTTGATTGAAAAATCACCAGAAAAATCTAGAGGCATGATTGAAAATATTTCTTAGAATTTTCAATAATTTAGGGCTATAGGTACAGGCACAAGGTGAATACATGAGGTATGCTCACCTGATTCAACAACCTTATTCCTAAAGAAAATGAACAAACTCACTAGGTTAGTATGAAAAATAGTTATGAACTAAATGAAAGAACAAAAAGTCTTGACTCAGGTATGTGGTTTATGTTCTTCTACTCATCATTATACTGAACAGTGTCCTGAAGTATAGGGGATAAAAAGTTGTGCATCTAATCTTCATCCAAGAAAATTCTAACAAAACTTGTCTAAACCCCCTTTTCAAAATCAGTACCAACCATATCCTTCATTCTAGTAGAAAAAATACCAACAATCTTATAAATATCCATACTAACAACAACCCTTTGAATCACTACCTTTCTAGCAAAAGACCTATGAGCATCCATCAAGTAGCATGATATCAAAGGAGAAACTACAGTCCGAGGTTGAGGGGTTAAAAGAAACAATAAAAGGTTTATACATCCAAGTAAAAAATCTATTGTAATTTCTAACCAAGAATCCAGGAAAGATTCTAGTGAAAAAAGTTCTGAATCCCAAGGAGAGCGTAATCATGATTACAACATGAAGTAGAAAAGAGATCCTGCCACCCGAATAAAGAAAGGCCAATTATTCTAATAATAATTTTAAATATTCCCCCATCTATATGAGATAAGTGGATGAGAATAAAGAAAATATAAGGACTAGGTTCATAAAAAAGTCCATAAATACCTTTGTAGAATCATCAAAGGGAGAAAAATAACATCTAAGCACCATTCTCTTCTGTATTAGCTAAGTCAAAGATGGTATAAGAAAAGAGAATTCAAAAATAAATTTAGGACACCTTCCAAAAAGTTGAGATCAATATCCCACTATTAGAAGCAATCATAAAAATCCCTAAATATGAAAAATTTCTCAAGGAGGTATGAATGTAAAGGAGGATCATTGTAAATGAGAAAATCATATTAGGGAGAATCATCTCAACCCTGATCACAATACCGATACCACAAAAATGTCAGGATCTTGGTATATTCTCCACTTACTATACTATTGTCTCTTTAAATTTTATTGATGAATTATGTGATAAGGGTGCTTCAATAAACGTCATGCCTCACTCAATGTTTTCCTATATAAAGATTGGATAATTGTATCCAACCAGAGTAGTCATGAAAAAATAAAATAGATCCATAGTATTTCTAGTGGAAGTTGTATAACATGTACTTGTAGGAGTAAGAGGACTGATATTTCTAGCTAACTTCTACATCCTTACCATGGAATAAGATAGAACACTAGGCTACTCTTCCATAATTTTTGGGGAGACCTTTCTTAAATATGGGAAATACCGTCATCAATTTCAATGAAGTAAAAAAAATAATGGAACTTGGATATACCACCATACACTTCAACATTCTTGATGAAATGAAGCATCTATCAAGGAATCACTCACTTTATTCAATCTCCCATGATGAATGTATGAGAATAATTGAAGATTCATGTATGCTTCTTGAATTCTTAGAATTAGGATATAATTTTTCATTTGAAGGTAAAAACAACCAAGAACCCAATAATCCTAATTTAATGTCAAAATAGGAGGTAACTTCTAATTTTGGAATGATTTATTAATAAAATCTAGAATTATACAAGATATCCAATATTTAAACTTAGGAAACCTAAATTAAATATTATCCCTTGGGAAACCCCCAAGTAGTGAGTTAAATCCACTTCAAAGTGATTTAAAATATGTATACCTTATGGAATGGAAGATATTACCAGTGATCATTTCTAATAATCTATCTGAGACCCAAGAAAAAAATCTGACTAACCTTATTAAAAGAAATTTCCAAGCCAAGGGATAGAGTTTAGGAGATATTCCAAGAATCAACCCCAAATTCTACTCTCATAGAATTTTTTTAGAAGGTGATTCCCACCTAATGAGATAACCATAGATAATACTTAATCACACTATCATGGAGGTTTTTAAGAAGGAGATCAAAAAATACTAATAAATGAAATTATTTACCCAATATTTGATTCTCAGTGGGCTAGACCCACTGATGTTGTCCCAAATAAGACTATTCTAACCATTATTAAAAATGAAAAAAATGGACTGATCCCCATGATATTGAAAAAAATGGAGGGTGTTTATAGATTATAAGAAGTTGAATCAAGTTTCCTGAAAATATCACTTTCCTATCCAATTCATTGATTAAATACTAGAAAGGTTATTAGGGAAAAATTATTCTTACTTTTTAAATGGGTTTTTAGGATACTTACAAGTACCAATTGCACTAGAAGACCAGGAGAAGATGACATTAACCTACCCATTTGGAACCTTTTCATACAAGTGGATAACTTTTGGGATATGCAACACCTTAGGTACATTTCAACAATGTATAGTGAGTATTTTATCAGAACATATTGAGGACATCCTAGAGGTATTTATCAATGATTTTACTATTTTTAGTAATTCCTTTGATCATTTCTTAGGGAATTTAGAAAAATTTCTAAAAGCATGCATTAAGAAAAATATTATCTTATACTTTGAAAAATTTCATTTCATGATCAAAAAAGGGATAGTGTTGGGGCATGTAATCTCACAAAAAGTAATTAAGGTGGATAAATCAAAAGTTGACGTAATGAATTCCTTTCCATACCCAACTTGTTTAAAAATGTTAGATCCTTTTTAGGACATGTATGATTTTAAAGAAGATTCATAAAAAATTTCAATAGAATTCTTCTTACTCTATTAAGATTAATATTAAAATAAGTTGAGTCTAATATTAACGATGAGTGTAGTAAAGAATTTTATGAGTTAAAACAAAGTTTTATTACACCGCCAATAATGCAACCACCCAACTAGGGATATCCTTTTGAATTGATTTACAACAAATCAAATCAAGATATGGGAGCCTCCCTCTTGTAAATAATTTAAAATAAACCTCAATTTATATCCTACATATCAAGGAAATTGGATTCCACATAGATCAATTACATGACTATAAAAAATGATTTCCTTGTAATTGTATTTGCCCTAGATAAATTCAGATTTTATCTACTGAGGACTAAAGTTATTTTTTTCTAATCCCGAACCTCTCAATTATCTAATTAAAAAGGATGATGATAAGACATAATTGGTAAGATGAATGATTATCTTATAGGAGTTCCACCTAGATATCAAGGAAAAAAAGGGAACTGAAAAATCAAGTGGTTAATAATCTAAGAAGACTACCCAAAACCACTAAAGAAAAAATTCCAAATCAGAACCCACTTAATGATGAGCTACTTGCAGACAACTTTACATTGGGGAAGGCTAAGTACCATGGTACACCAACATTGTCAATTATTTGGAGACTTATCAGGTTCCACTTGTTTAAACTCTCACCAGTAGTGAAAACTTAAATCCGACTCTAGATTTTATATTTGGGAATACCCATTCCTATAGAAAATATACACTAATAAAGTAATTAAAATATGTTTACCTAAAAGTGAAATTGAATTAATTTTTAAATTCTATCATACATTATCCTTTGTAGGCCAATTTGTATCCCATAGGATGACCAAAAAAATTTTAGTTCCAGGATTTCATTAGCCCACTTTATTCAAATATGTTTATTAATTTTTTAATTTTTTTTGAAAAATGTTAGTTTTCAGGTAATATCTCAAAAATATAGGAAATTCCATAAAAACCATTTTTTTTAAATTTTTTTTAATTATGGGGAACTGAATTCATGGGAATATTCCAAATTTTATTTGTTAATTAATATATTCTTATAGATATATATTATGCTTCAAATTGGGTGAAAGTAAAATCCACTTGGATTAATGATGTTAAAGTTGTCTGTGACTTTGTCAGGGATAACATATTCTATAGTTTTGGAGTACCACGAGTAATCATCAATGAACACGGAAATAATTTATATAATATGAATATGGAGACATTATTGAAAAATTATGGGGTACATCATAAAATTCCAACACCATACCATCCAAAAACAAATGGAAAAGAAGAAGTCTTCAATAGATAAATCAAAGGCATTATGGAAAAGGCTATTAAACCCACCATGAATTACTGGAGCCAAAGACTGAATGATACCTTATGGGTTTATAGGAAAGCTTATAAGACACCCATAGGGACGAGACCTTATATATTGGTTTATGGATATAGTTTCCACATCCCTATGGAATTGGAAGACAAAGACTATAGAGGGGAAAGAGAGATGAATCTATACCTCAACAAAATATAGGAAAGAGAGGAGATTTTATATAAAGGAGATACAGGAAATCAGGAGTAAATATTTTGAGAATTTAAATATCTATAAATAGAGAACAAGGATGTCCCATGATAAGATAATTCAACTAAGAACCCTCAACCCTAGAAATAAAGTGATGTTATAAAAATCCATACTTAAAATGATGACAAGTAAACTTCTTTCTATATAAGAAGGTATTTTTTACTATTATTCATGTATACCCATTTATTGTTGTACATATTATAATGGAAGGAGGATAAAACACATTTATTGTAAATGGGAAGAGGCTGAAGAAGTACCATATGACCTTACCTCAAGAACCAGTGGAGGAGATTACACTCCTTCACCATGATTACTAATGAAGACCCACTAGGTCATATGATTCCTTTACGCTTGATTAAATGCATAAATACCATTTTAAATCTACTTACATGAAAAATAAATTGGAATTCATTGTGGAAAATACATTAATTAAGTGCGGTGGAGGGTATATTGTAGTATATGAGTTTTCAAATAAAAAAATAATTTTTTAGTCGAACTAATAACATTGAAAAAATCACTTTCAGGGGGAAACCCACATTTTTTACCTTAGTCCACTCTTCCCATGATTCCCATTTAAGTTTAATTGAAAATTCATGTACTATTATTTGTTTTTATTCTTATTTTTAGATCTATGATAGAAAAAGGCAACCCCAAAATAGTGATAAAATAGGAGGAATGAAGCTATATGATAAAAAGGAGTTTATTCATATATTTTTATCCTTTAAAATACTTAAAATATTTGTTTTAAAACCTATTTTTATCTCTAAACTGAAAGTTTCATGCCCATACTTGAATTTATTACTTAAATTGACTTTTCTAAGACATGAGTTTCTTAGGATCCTTATGATTCCATGTTTTAGATTTCATTGATAATGATATTGAATGATTTAGGTGGAGAATTGAATTATTAGTATGAATCATGGATATTAAATTTATGACTTGTGATTTGGAGGAATTGGTTGATTCATATAAATGAAATTTCCCTACCATTTTTCATGTTTTTAACTTCTAAAATTCATGTGAATTTATTTGGTATTATTAGTCATTCCCTAAGTGATTTTACCATATAATATGTCCCATTATCGAGAGTATTTCTTGACCAAGTACTTCCAGTTTTATCTTAATCATATTTCTTGAGTGATCGTGGGGCATGTCACATACTTGAACTTGCATTGAAACTTAAAAAATCTAGTGACTGTAAAAAAATGCATTTAAAATGATTAATCCATTTTTATTGATAACCCAATATCCTTGATACCACCTTATACATTAATAATTATTTATCCCATAAAGACCATGCATGACCTTATTAGTGATGATCCATATTTCAATCCATTTTTATCCATTACTACCCCCCTCATAGTATATTTATGACATTTTAATGTTTAAGTGTGGTGGTGAGGGAATCCACGGTGCAAGGGATTAAATACATTATCAGTAAAAAGTTTTGGTGTTATTAGGTTTGTGTATTGAGAAAGTATGTTCATTCATACATTGTAATTTTATAGTTTTCCCTTCCTGATAAAAAATGAAAAATGATTAAAAAGTAATGGGTTGTGACCTGGGAGAATAAAAAATCACCATTAATACACTTATTATTTTGATCAGATATGGTTAGGTGGTGGATGTGATATTCATTCTAAGAATAAATTTAAAAAAAATAAAAAAAAACTAAAAAAATATTTTTAAAAAAAGAGAATGAAAAGTAAAAAAAATTCAAGAGGGAATTAAATTCATTCATTGTGCTTTTATTGATCATAAACTTTACTTTGAGCTTGAGAAGTGTGAGTTTTTATTGGAATCCTCCTATTTTAATCATGTTTTAATGATCACAAATCATATAAATCCTTCAAATCTTATTAATATTGTTTAATATATTTCTAGTCATGTGTAAAGATGGTTGGTTTCTTTATGCTTTAAATAAATTTTCTCAAAGTATTTATTCCTATAAATCATGACTGATTTTTGTTAACTAAATTTAATTTTCTTTGTAATGATTTATTTTATGAATGATTAAGTCTAATTCATTATGTGAATATTACTACTTAAGTCTATATATAGATATTTGGCTAAGTATGAGAAACTGTGAGTCTGCCATTGATTCTGGTTTTATGGAAAAGGACCCATACACCGTGAACAGACACCGTGACCCAGGCACCGTGACCTAGACACCGTGACCTAGACACCATGACCCAGACACCTTGACCCAGACACCGTGACCTAGACACCATGACCAGACACCATGAACTAGACACCGTGACCTAGACACCGTGACCAGACACCTTGACCAGACACCGTGATCAGACACTGTGACTAGACACCGTGACCGGACACCGTAACCAGTTTCAGATCTGTTGAAGTCTGTGACATCGGTTCCTTGTTAAGATACCATTCGAAGTTTGGAAAAGGACCATACACTGTAATCCTAACACCACATCTGTGCTATCAGTTCCTGATCTCTACAAAACTATGCCATCATAACTATCTCACCGCTCAAAGGCAAAGAAGAAAACACCATTTCGTGGTGACACCGTTTCCTAGTGACACCATTTCCATACAGACTATGACACCATTCTTTAATCTATTTTGTCATTTTCAATTTAATTTCTAATGGTCATATTTGAGTCATTTAAATACACTGACAAAATTAATATTTATTTTTAGACATGTCACATGATAGTACGAGGTACAAGGTGAAGAATTCGTGCATCCTGTCAGTTTCAACACATGAAATCCAAGAATAAAAAGAAAAGCGTAGACCTAAAACAAAAGGGTGGTAGAGCAGCAGAAGCGTGATCATTCTTGAGAAAAGAACCGACACATGCAATGAGATACATATGAAGAAAACACGAAGCATTCACGAATCCAAAAGCTAGAATACCATAGTTTAGAGTCAAGAACATCTTCGCAATATAAACTCCATGAAGAACATGAGCCACATCTAACTGGAAACCAGAGCACCAGACTTGTGATACTCTGTTTCTCACAAGAGGACATGATATTTATATCTACTTCATCCTAGAATTCTAGAGTTTCATAGAATAACAATTAGAGCACTTATAACCTTATCTCATCATCTTTTCTCTATTGTGTATTGTTTTTATCTTTTGATCAGTGTGTGTGTATGTATTAAAACACACACTGTCTCCTACACTAAACTGAAGGATACAATATCTCCTTCCTCTCATATCTTTTTACACTTCTTTACTCCCAAAGATAATTGTGGAAGATGTACTTGTGTGACCTGGTATTTTATACCCACGAAGAACTGTGGAAGAGTTCTTGTAACCTGGATAGTCCTATGCACTGTTTTTTACCTCGATCCAGGGTGTAGATCAAGTTTATTAATATAAACTTCTTGGTGGCAGTTGATCACTAAGTGAAGTGGATTAGGTCTTAGCTTGAGACTGAACCACTTGTTTTATATCCGCTGTGTTGTTTAATTTATTTTTCTCTATTTTACTGTATACTTCATAAATCACTAGATTTAATTTGATAGTTAATCTTTTACAGAATTTATAATTTTTTTACTTATTAGAATAGCTTCAAAATAAATATCAATAACTGATATTGAGATTAATGAGAATTAATCAATCTTCTGAGAAGTTATTTGAATAGTAAAACTTTCATAACTGTATTACCTTGATTAAATGGACTATATTTATCTTTATTGGGGAACCTTTTAAGAAAAACTTACAAATAATTTTTTTTACAGATACTCAATTCACCCCCTATTGAGTACTCTACTCCGACCAACATTTGGTATTAGAGGAGTTTGTTATTCCTATTAATACTTTGTTTTTGAAACTATTCAACTGTGATTTTAGTTGTAATTTAAATATCTATAAATTTATGTTAATTCTAAATTTCTTGCTTTTTTGAAGTTTTTATTTATTATGGATAATAGTCTGGAAGGTGCTTCAATAAACATACCACTATTTTTTAATTGAAACAATTATTCCCAATGGAAAATTAAAATGAAAATTCATTTAGAAAGTATGGGTTTTGAAAATTGGTCTTAAAATATATATGAGTATAAGATTACTTCTACTGATAAAATCACTTGGGAAGACCCAATCAAGACTGCCTACAATAACAATTGAAAAGCCATGAATTCTTTATATTACTCTTTATGAGATAAGGAATTTAACATAATTTCTATATGTAAAACTACCCATGAAATTTGGGATAATTTGTCTATTTCATATGAAGGAACTTCTAGTGTGAAAGAAATGAGACTTAATACTTATACTATTAAATATGATAAATTTAAAATGAAACCTGATGAGCCTATTTCTTACATGTATCATATGTTCAACAAAATTGTCAACATAATGATTTATCTTGGAAGAGAAGTTACTGCCAAAGAAAAAATCATGAGGATTCTCAGATTCCTACTTGATAGATGGAGAGGAACCTCTATCTCTATTAGAGAGTCATGTGACATCGTCAAGTTACCTGTAAAATAAATCATTAGGAAACTAATGATGTATGAAGAGGAGATGAAAGTCAACAAGGAAGAGGAGGATGAACCCAAAAGAAAATCTGTTACATTTAAGACTACCACCTCTAAAGACAAATAAAAAGAGAAATTTTAAGTATCTATATAAATTTACAGCAATAAACAATCATAACCTGAAAGTGATGAGGAGATGACTCAATTATCCAGAAGGTTTAAGAGATTTTACAAGAAGAAGAAATTTTTCAGAAAGACTAACTTCAGAGGAAGATATGATCAAAAGGGAAGCGGGAAGAAAGATTGGAAAATAAGTGACAAGTTTGATGAGATAGTATTTTATAAATGTAAGAAAAAGGGAAATGTAAAGGATGAATTTCCCAAGATCAAGTACAAAAGGAAATATGATGACAAAGATAGAAAGTACAAAAAGGCAATGAAAGCCACATGGAGTGCTTCTGAGGATAGTTCAAGTGACTCAGAATCTTTACATGATGAACAGGTAAACAAATCCAATATGTGTTTTCTGAAAAACACATCTGAGGTAACACTAGAATCTCCTGTACACAATTCTTAATATTCTGGAGATGAAAGAGATTATGAAAATATGTCTAATGAAGAAATGTTTGAGTACTGTAGTATGCTTGAAGATACATGTAATGAACTAAAAGATAAATAAAAGTCTTTACAGAAATAATATGCTCTTACCTCAACTGTTAAATATGAATTTACTATAGAAAGGGATAAAAATGTTCAATTACTCAAAGAAAACATTGAACTAAAGCTATCTAATGAGTAATTGAAAAAGGACATTGAAAGGTTTACTAATGGTAAAGATACTTTGGTACAAATTATAGGTAAACATATTTCTATTAAATATACTATTGGCATTGTCTATTAACCTAGTAAAAGAAATTTTGCAAAGACCAATTTTGTTTCTAAATCTAGGACATACAACTTTACTCCTAGTTCAGGAAAACATTATGCTAGTTCAAGTTATGATACACTCTCTACTATTTCAAGATTTTTTGGACCAAATACAGTTTATTTTTCAAGCACTTTACACAATTATTATAGGAATCCTATGAGGCATATGTGGGTTTCTAAAGCACTAGTCACTAATCTTACTAGACCCAAACAAATATGGGTACCAAAGTCTATTTTTATTTGACTATTTTGTAGGAAAGTTACTTAAAGAGCTCCTGTAAAAGCTTATGGTACTTGGACAGTGAGTGTTCAAGACACATGACAGGATAATATTCATGATTCAAGAACTTAATAAAAATTTATGGTGGATATGTCACCTTTGGTGATAATGCAAAAGGAAAAATCATTGGCCTTGGACAAATCGACAACTCTAACTCAGTTTTAATTTCCAAAGTAATTTTTGTTGATGGATTGAAATATAATATGCTTAGTATTTCACAACTATGTGATGATGGGTTTCATGTTAAATTTAAAAATGATTCTTGCAATGTTTTTAATTCTAAAAATGAATTAGTGTTTTCTGCATTGAGAAATTAAAATGTATACTTTTTTAACTTATATTCTTTAGTTTCTCAAAATGCTTCATGTTTAAGTGTATTTCACAAAGTGTCTTGGATTTGGCATAGGGTACTAGGACACTGTAATATTCACTCCCTTAGAAATCTAACTAGAAAAAGCTTAGTCAAATATCTACCCAAACTCAAGTTTCCAAATAATAAAGTGTGTAATCCTTGTCAAAAGAGAAAGCAACACAAAATTTCCTTCAAACCAAATAAATAAGTGTAAACTTATCAACCTATCAAATTGTTTCACATGGATTTGTTTGAACCATCTAGATTTTCTAGTTTGAATGAGAAGCACTTTGTTTATGTTTTTTTAGATGACTTTTATAGATATACTTGGACTTTATTTTTGGCTCACAAAAGTGAAGCCTGCTCTTATTTCATCAAATATGCTAAAACTATAGAAAATATTAGTGGACTTAGAATTAAATCCTTAAGAAGTGATCGTGGCTATGAATTTGAAAATCAAGAGTTTGAATCCTTTTTCTCACAAAATGGCTATATTTATAATTTCTTTTCCCCTAGAACACCTCAACAAAATGGAGTTATAGAAAGAATAAATAGAACCTTGAAAGAGATTGCATGAACCATGCTTAGTGAATGTGACTTACCTATTTATTTTTTGGATGAAGCTGTGAATAAAACATGCTATATAATTAATAGAGTGTTAATTAGATCCATTCTTATAAGAAATCCCTATGAGTTATAGAATAATAGAAAACCCAAATTAAGACACTTCAAAGTTTTTGGTTGCAAAGTCTATATCCTTAATACTAAGGAAAATCTTGAAAAATTTGCATCCAAGAGTGATAAAGGAATCTTTATAGGATATTCAATCTATAGTAAATCCTATAGAGGGTTTAACAAAAGAACTGAATGTGTGGAAGATTATGTCCATGTATAATTTGATGAGACAGATCCATATGAGCCCAAGGCCACTCTAGAGAACCTCGAGGATGATGTGTCAAATCTAGACATTAATTCAAAATCCTCTAATAATCCTATAAAGGAATTAGTGAAAACTTCCAGTTCTAAAAATTCTTTTGATTCAAGTCATAATGAACCTGAACCTATTGAAGAACCTAAAATCACTAGTCCTTCCTTTTCTAGAGAAGTTATAACCCTTAAAAAACATCCTTTAAATACCGTTGAAGGAGATTTAGATAAAGGAACTCAAACTAGCACTTCTCTTAGAAATCAAGTTGAACATAAATTCTTTTTGTCACAACTTGAACCTAAAAACATTAATAATGCTATCAATGATGATTTTTGGGTGATGAATATGCAAGAAGAACTTAATCAGTTTGAAAGGAAATTTTTTTGGAAACTTATTGATAGAACTAAAGACACATTTAACATAGGCACTAAGTGGGTGTTTAGAAATAAGGTAGATGAAGCTGGTAACATAGTTAGCAACAAGGATAGATTGGTTGCACAAGGCTATAGCCAAGAAGAGAAAATTGACTATGAGGAGACCTTTTCACCAATAGCTAGACTTGAAACCATTAGAATCCTACTTTCTTATACTGCACATCTGAATTTCAAACTATATCAAATGGATGTTAAGAGTGAATTCCTAAATGGGTATATAGCTGAGTATGTCTTTTTTGAGAAACCCCCTAGTTTTACAAATCCTCAATTTTTAAATCACGTTTTTAAATTATCAAAAGCTTTATATGGTTTAAAACAAGCTCCAAGAGCTTGGTATGATAGATTAAGTAATTTTCTTATTTTCAAAGGTTTTTCAAAATGTATAGCTAATCCTATCCTTTTTATAAAATGAATTTCCAATGATGTTTTAGTAGTTCAAATTTATGTAGATGATATTATCTTTGTATTTTAAAAAAATTCTTTATGCATAGAATTTTCTAAAATGATGCAAAAAAAATTTGAAATGAGTTTAATGGGTGAACTAAAATTCTTTCTTGGATTTCAAATCTTTCAAAAATAATGATGGTATTATTTTAAAACAAAGAAAATATACTAGAGATCTTCTAAAACGTTTTGTCTTGGATAACACTAAAAATAGTGACACTCCAATGATTACTACTTGTAAGTTGGATCTTGATAAAGGTGGAAAATATGTTTATCAAACCACTTACAAAAGAATGATTAGAAGCTTACTCTACTTAACTGCTAGCTGACTTGACATTATGTTTAGTGTATGTATGTGTGCTTGTTTTCCAGAAAACCCTAAGTAATATCCTTTAAATGTTATTAAAAGGATTTTAAAACACCTCAAACATACACCCAATCTAGGATTGTTCTATCCCATAGGAAAATCATTTGAGTTAGTTAGTTATTATGATTCTGATTTTGGTGGTTGTAAGTTAGATAGGAAAATCACCTCAGTAACTTGTCAGTTTTTAGGCAAGTCACTAGTATCATGGTGTAGTAAAAAACAAAACTCTGTTTCATTATCTACTTCTAAAGTTGAGTACATAATTGTGGGTAGCTATTGTGAACAAATTTTGTGGATGAAACACACATTACTAGATTATGGATATCAATTCAGGCATGTAACTATTAATTGTGACAATAAAAGTTCTATTAACATCTAAAAAAATCATGTTTCACACTCTAGGACAATACATATTGATGTAAGACATCACTTTTTGAGAGACCATTATCAAAAAGGTGATATCACTTTGGAATTCATTGGAACTGAATATCAGCTCGCTAATATATTCACCAAAACATTAAATTCTGAAAGAATAGATTACATCATACATGAATTGGGAATAATAAATATTAAGTAGTAAGTGTACTGTTTCACAACTTATTGTTTCATAGTTTACGGTTTCACAAGTCAGTCCCTTAAGATTACTGTCTAACTCTTATAGTTCTATAGTTTACTATCTTAAAAGCTTTTGTTTCATGGTTATAGTCTCACAGTTACTATCTCTTAGTTACTATCTAGCACATACTGTTTCATAAAATACGGTCACACCGTTTTGAAGTCACACAATAGAGATGATACTGTGAAAGTTTGTTACGGTCTCACAATGAAAACCTGTTACGGTATCATCGTGAAAGTCTGTTCTGGTCTCACCATAATAATTTTTTTTTGTTTCATTTACATATTATAAACTGTATCACTGTTATTGATTATTTTATACTTTTACTTTCCCGTGATTTTGAATTTTTGACGCTCAATATCCCAAAATGATAAAAAATGAAAGAAGTTTCACTATTTTCTTCACCTGAGATATCTTCTCTCAAACAATAAGACCCTTTAAATCCTTTTTCTCCCTCTCTAACCTCTCGTTGAATGCCCAAGATAAAGTGACCATCTTCTTCAACTCCTAAGAAGTGCAGATCTCAGAAGAAATTGAAAAGAGAACCAAAGATATTGCTCGAAGGTCCTCTGAATCCAAACCTTGTTGACAGAATAATGGTACCATAAAAGGAAATCTGCCCTAAGTGGCTGCTATCATGTAAGTCTCTAGTGTAGAAAGTACTGAAATATCAGGTATGGATGGATTGGTTCACAAAGGAGATAAGGCTGATTTACCCAAAACTAGTTACTCAGTTTTATTAGTTCATTCAATTCTAATTTGATATAGAATATGGTTTTGTTGTGATAAGATGGATCAATGGAAAATGATGTACCTTTTCTTCAAGGTTATGGGTTAATGGCCTAAGGATACCTTATGTGGGAATTTTTGAGGACTACCAGATATATCCTCCTCCTCCAAGTGATATCTTTGTTTTAGAAGAAGACTTAGAAAACTTGATTTGAAATAAAACAAAGAGAAGAGATATTGCTGCTTAGCTAGATGGCGAAACCAGATTATTGTTTAAGTTTGTTCAGAATCTGATTAGTCCAAGAAAAGGAGATTTTGGTACAATCAAGTATCATGATGCATTTTTGATACATCTTATGAATAATGTACACAAGATTAACCTATGTAAGTATGTTATACTTCATATGTGTGAGTTGATAAAGACAACCTCAAATTTAACCTCCTTGTTCTACTCAAGGTTAATCTCTACTATGCTTCATGCTAAAGGGTTGGTTAGAATGGATGAATAAGTCATTAAGGACTATGAATTTTGTATCTCAAAGGTTACAGTCAAAAGGATGAAAATCAGTTGGAATCCATGGAGAAAATCATGGGTGGAGGATAATGGCAGGGTTTATGAAAAGTTGAACCCGATTGGGAATTCTTTATGACCTAAGAACATTTCTAATCTTGGTCTAGAACTAGATGAAATGGTTGACTATCCTATTGAGGAGGAAGAATAAGTGGTTGTTGTGCCTATAGGAGAAACTGTCCTGGATAAGGAAGATAATAGACCTATTCCTCAAGTCATAGATGAGAAGGAAGTACCTGTTCCTAAAAGAATTATTATTTTGGAAGAATAATCTGATTCTAGAGAAGATTCTATTGTTAATATAAAGAAAAAGGCTGTTTTAGAAGAGAATATAGTAATGTAAATAAAAAGGTTGTTCTGGAAGAGAATCTAGAAGAACATATTTCTCTTGAGATAGAAGCTACTTTTGAGGAACACTATAACGACCCACACTTTACATACATTGTTAATACTTCAAAATTGAATCACACTTATTACAACATATGACAAAACCACAAAGGACCGTATAGGTATAGTGTCTTTAGAAACTGGGAAACATAAACAACTGGTTCATAAATCTTCTACAGTGTCTCCCATTTATTTCATCATATCTAGGGTCCCTTTTAGCATATTCTACTTAATATCCATCTTCCTGACCTGGGGAAAAGAAAACATAAAAGGGTGAGCTCAAATGCTCAGCAAGGGCAAATAAAGGAAATAAAAATCATATCATATCTTTTTGAAAATTAAAACCTGCAAAAGAGATCATAATATCTTAACATGGAATAAATCATAGAAGTGAAAATGAGATCCCCATAATCATAACATAAAACTTGAATCTTTGTGGCATGCACACATAATCATGGAAAATCATTTCTTGTTAGTCATGACTCATTGCCAAGACTATCTTAGTGGACAAAGTCCCTTTCTGAACCGAGTTCACTCCTCGTTTCAGTCCTGTATCACTGAACCGAAATAACCTTCCGTTCCAGCCATGTCTATCTCATGAGATATAAAATCATTACCCAATGCATTGGAGGGAGATATAGGTCCCACCCATCTTATAATGAATCCTTTCTTATGTGTGCCACATAATCATAAAACATACATCATCGCATAACACATATAACAAAAATGGGATTCTTGAAACATCATGACATCATAAATCAATTCATATATGATAAAGTAATTCATAAACATAATTCCATCACAACATAGTCAAACCAATGTAAAAATATGGATAGAAACAGAACCCTTTATTATCTTAGATGGAAAATAATTTTGATAAAACACTTGAATTGAATTCTTGAGGAAAATATCCTTTCTTCTTCAAAAACATTTTTCCTTTCATAACATGTCATACAACTTTAAAATAAAAGAAGTTGATTAAAAATAAACTTGAAAACTTGTAAAGGAAGCTTCTTTGAAGTAATGTTTTAAAAATCCATTCATGCCGTATAAGTTAAAAAAAACATTCTTCGTACTTTTGTCGGAAAAGTCAAAAAGTACCTCGTACGACAAAAGATTCCTTTCATACATATTACTAAAAACTCACCGAAGGGTAAAAATGGATTTAAACTATTGTAAGTGGATGGAAACAACATTACATATTGAGGGAACATGGATGTGGATGATAAAATACACCCCAGTAAATACTTACGAATAAACAATCTCGGATAAAAATGAGATTGTGATATTTCCCTTACCTTAGGTCCGATTTGCTTTGTTCGTGTCCGAAGCTCCTGTATAATGGTTTAAATAATGTTATTGACTTATTACAGAATCATACATATTGATATGAGATCATATATGGTCATATTATTAGCTTCTTGTTAGTAATATTTCATTGTTACTTGTTACTCGGGTCTTTATAACTTTTTGTTCTTATGCGTGTTTTGTCGAATAAATTCTTATTCTTATCTTTAGGTTATAGATAATTCATTTCCAGAATGGTATTAGTGTAGTATATACCATATTCATTCATTCAATTCATTTATATAATCATTATGAAATGAAGATCATGTAGAACGAGTCGCATCACATCGTGGAGACGGTATTCCGTACGTACGCACGAGTGATGATATCGTTCCTATGATCGTGGAATTGTATTGGAGTATATATATATATTATTTCAGTATCAATATTACTTAATAATAATCATATATAGTTACTGATTACACCATTATACCCATCCTTGTAAGGTGATGGTGGAAAATAGATTACACCACGGCGTGGAGACGGTATTCCGTACGTACGCACGCGCGGTGATTTCATTTTTCCGTAGGATGGATAGAAGGTGAATTAGGGTTGTTTCATATTTATAATAACATATCAGTATGTAAGTAATACTGATGTTATTACTTTATCATGAAACAACTAAAGAAGAAGAAGTTGAAGAAGAAAGAAATTGAAAAGATCGGTAATGGATATTACCTCTTCTTTGGAACGCCTTTTTGAATCCTCCACTTAAGGAACTAAGAATGGTCTTTGGAGAAGACCAGGACCTCTAGGATTATTCTAGGGAAGTGGAGAAGGGAAAATGGCAGGGGTTGGCCGAGCTTGAGTGCTCAATTTGGTGTGAGGAGGAGGGGGAGGAGGTGCCCTTTTATAAGGGAGGAGAGGGGCACCTTAGGAATATCTCAAAATATTATTTTATATTAAAGTCAAAATCGGTTTATAATGGTTCCAAAGGGTCTTATTTCGAAGATAAAGTGGGGATGGGTCGAAATCCTATCAACCAATAGGATTTAGACAAGTTTAGGGTATTATTTTAACCTTATCAATTAGATTTAACTCTAAGTTAAATAATTTAACTTTTACCATGACTTTTTGTTTTCTTTCACTATATGGTTAATAAACTTACTATAACATGCCAAACGAACCCCAAATTGTTTATTATTAAAATATATATCCTTATCTAAGTCATTTGGCCGAACCTTAGATTTTTAGGAATAAAATAACAATTAATAATATAATATTTGATTTAAAAACTATTTTGTGTCAATTTTGACACTATTTGATATATGATTTTTTTCAAAGTCATAACAGAATTATATGTTCGAACCAAGTTGATTAAATCAATACTAATATATAATAGTAACCTAGAAAATTAGTGGAATTCATAAAAAGTCTCAAATTACATTTATTTTGGTATTTATATTATCAATTTTGTCAATATTTCATTAATAAGATAATTACTGCATCATCTTTGTGTCATAAATAAATTAAATTATTTGATGTCTAAAAATTACAAATAAAATACCATCATGTAGGAAATCTTTTTAGCTTTCTAATGAATATTTACAATCGAATTTATCTTATGTATAACCCTATATTAAAAATTATTTACTTATTAAACGTTGATTTTAACTATTTTAACCCTTCTTTAAATAAATTAATAATAAATGTCCTAATCTAATCCAAGTGGGCCTAAATGGTCATATTTTATTCCTAAGTTTGTTTTTGGTCGAATTACACTTGTCCAATAGAATTAGGACATGTGTTAGGGTAATATTAATATCATATTTACCCTTAGTTACCCTATTTACTATTAACCGCGGTAAAAATCGTAAAAAGTTACTATTCACCAAAAAAATTATTTTCATCTCATTGAACCACATTTTAGTCCTTGATATTAACCGTGTCTCTCGGATTTTCGAAATTCCATTCACAGAAGCGGTAAAATTAAGTTTTATGCAAAATTCAGTTTTTAACCTACCACTTAGTGGTTTCACTATTCATCAAAATTTGAAAGTTTTCAGAAAAATACCAAAATTTCACCCTAGGCTAATTTCGATATTCTGAGTCCAAAAATGAAGTCCATTTTGAAAAATAAAATTTATAAAATTTCAAAAAGTGGTTATTACTATTCATAACGGCTAGTTTTAATAGCATATTGTTGTTTAGTGAAACTCGGTATTGCGTACGACGCAAGCTATCGAGGAAGGTCACGATTGCGTGTAAAGCAAGCCAAGCAAGTGTTGTGTAGAAAAAGATTCCTTTGATGATTTATATAACATAAAAGTCTCGGGTGTTACATTCTACCCCCCTTAAAAAGAATTTCGCCCTCGAAATTCGTCACTTTGCAACAAACAAATGAGGATACTTCTCCCTCATCATATCCTCAAGCTCCCATGTAGCTTCTTCAAGTTGGTGGTTTCTCCATAAAACTTTCACCAAGCGAGTGATCTTGTTTCGTAGGACTTTTTCGCTACGATCCAGAATCTCTATCGGCTGTTCTTCATAAGAAAGATGTTGCTCCAGCGGTACAACTTCTGAGCTGAGTACATGTGAAGGATCTGGTATGTACTTTCTCAGGAGAGATACATGGAACACATCGTGAACTTGAGAGAGATTCGGTGGAAGCGCCAATCGGTAAGCTACCTTCCCAACACGATCCAGTATTTCGAAAGGACCGATATATCTAGGGCTCAACTTCCCCTTCTTTCCAAATCTCATAACCCTCTTCCAGGGAGATATTCGTAAGAACACTTTATCACCCACTTCAAACTCTAGGTCTTTTCTTCGGTTGTCGGCATAACTTTTCTGTCGACTCTGAGCTGCTCTTATGTGTTGTTGAATAGATCTGACCTTTTCTGCCATTTCATCAACGAGATCAGGTCCTAATAGCTTTCTTTCCCCAACTTCATCCCAGCAAGTTGGAGTCCTGCATTTCTTTCCATAGAGAGCTTCATAAGGAGCCATCTGAATACTGGAGTGAAAGCTATTATTATAAGAAAATTCCACCAAAGGTAGGTGTTGATCCCAACCTCCTTTGAAATCCATAGAGCAAGCTCTCAACATATCTTCTAGGGTTTGAATTGTTCTCTCAGACTGACCGTCTGTCTGGGGATGATAAGCAGTGCTGAAACTCAACTCTGTATCCAGAGTATGCTGAAGACTTCGCCAGAACTTCGAGGTAAATCTCGGATCTCGATCAGATATAATAGAATGTGGTACTCCATGCAATCTTACCACTTCCTTTACATATATCCTGGCAAGCTGATCTAGAGAGAAATCCTCTCTAATAGGAATGAAGTGTGCAGACTTTGTAAGACGATCAACTATGACCCAGATAGCATTATTGTCTTTGGATGTTTTAGGAAGTCCTGTGACAAAGTCCATAGTGATGTTTTCCCATTTCCATTCGGGTATGGGTAATGGTTGTAACATCCCCTTAGACTTCTGTCTCTCAGCTTTAACTTGTTGACAAACCAAGCATCGAGAGACATATTCAGCAACATCTCTTTTCATGCCATCCCACCAGAAGTACTCTTTCAGGTCCCTATACATCTTCGTGCTTCCAGGATGAATAGAGAATGAAGAACTATGAGCCTCATCCAGCAGCTCTTTCTTTAATTCGGGGATGGGAGGAACACAAACCCGATTCCTGAACTTTATTATCCCATCACAATCAAGGTTGAATTCAGGAACATTTCTCACCTTCTTTTGTAACTCGACATCTTCTTTCTGTGCCTCTTTAATCTTCACATGTATAGATGGTTGAACATTCATTTGAGAAAGATAAGATTTTTCCCCTTCCATTATAATTCCAAGATCCATCCTTTGTAAATCCATAAATATTGGATCTTTTGTGATCCTCATCATGGATAAACTAGCATGGTCTTGTCGACTTAATGCATCTGCCACCTTGTTTGCTTTCCCAGGGTGGTAATGGATTGAGCAGTCATAATCCTTAATCAGCTCCAACCATCTTCTTTGACGCATATTCAACTCCTTTTGTGTGAAAATATACTTTAAACTTTTATGATCAGTATAAATATCACACCTTTCACCATAAAGGTAATGCCTCCAAATCTTTAATGCAAAGATTACCGCAGCCAACTCCAAATCATGTGTTGGGTAATTTTGCTCATGGATTTTCAACTGTCGTGAGGCATAAGCTATCACCATATCATTTTGCATAAGAACACACCCCAATCCCTTCTTGGATGCATCACTGTAGATCACAAACCTTTCTCCACTACAAGGCAGTGTGAGCACAGGTGCACTGGATAACCTTCTTTTCAACTCCTTGAAATTCTCCTCACATTCCTCTGTCCAGACAAACTTAACTCCTTTCCGAGTCAACTTGGTGAGTGGATTAGATAATCGTGAAAAATCTTTTACAAAACGTCGATAATAACCAGCCAAACCAAGAAAACTTCGGATCTCAGTTACTGTTGTTGGTCTTGACCATCTTTCGATAACCTCTGTTTTTGCTGGATCCACAGATATCCCCTCTTTTGAGATTATATGACCCAAAAATGCAACTTTTTGAAGCCAAAATTCACACTTGGTAAATTTGGCATAAAGCTTCTCTTTTCTCAGGGTCTTCAATATAATTCTCAAGTGATCTTCATGCTCTTCCTTGCTCTTTGAATAGACAAGAATATCGTCTATAAAGACTACCACAAATTGATCAAGATAGTCTCTAAAGACTCTATTCATTAGATCCATGAAGATAGCAGGGGCATTAGTAAGACCAAATGGCATCACTATAAATTCATAGTGTCCATACCTTGTACGGAAAGCCGTCTTTGGTATATCCTCCCTTTTGACCCTTAATTGATGATACCCTGAACGAAGATCAATCTTGGAAAAGTATTGAGCTCCGCGTAGTTGGTCAAATAAGTCATCAATGCGTGGGAGAGGATATTTGTTCTTGATAGTGATCTTGTTAAGTTCTCGATAATCAATGCAGAGTCTCATTGATCCATCTTTCTTCTTAACAAATAGAACAGGTGCTCCCCAAGGTGACGCACTAGGGCGTATGAATCCCTTATCAAGATTCTCTTGGAGTTTCTTCTTCAATTCCTGCAACTCAATTGGGGCCATTCTATAAGGTGTCTTTGAAATAGGCAAAGCACCCGGTACGAGTTCTATTGAAAACTCAACTTCACGATTTGGTGGAAGACCCGACAATTCCTCCGGAAAGACATCATCAAACTCCCGTACAATGGGCATATTCTTAATCGTGAGTTTCTCACCAACCATTTGAGATAAATAACCTTCATTTAGTGGAATCAATACCCATAAGATGGAAGAAATTTCCACTGGAAGGTTATGTTCATCCTTGCATTGATAGACGATCGTAGGTTGATCTGGAATATGAAATGTGACTTCCCTTCTTTGGCAATTGATATGAGCTCCATGTAGAGAAAGCCAATCCATGCCAAGAATCACATCAAATTCCACTAAAGGAAGGATCACAAGATTTGCAGGAAGCACTTTCCCACAAACTTCGATCGGAGAAGAATTATAAACTTTTGATGCGATTGATGTGCCATTAGGTGTTGTCACAGCTAACTCAACATCTAATTGTTGAGGTAGTACGGTGATACCCTTAGAAAATTCTTCAGAAATAAAAGAGTGGGTGGATCCAGAATCAAATAAAACATTTGCTACTTTAGAGTGGATGGTAAGTGTACCTTTCACCACATCGTTATCGTACTCCACATCGCTGATAGAAATTGCATGTGACTTTCCTTTGTCTTTAGCCTTAAGAGTTTGTTGACGTCGACCATCATCATCAACCCTTGGATTTGGGCATTGATTGGCATAATGCCCCATCTCCTTGCACTTGAAACATTGAAGTGTAGTAGGTTCATTATGTGTATCCCTTCCTTTGTTTGCATCATTAGACATCTTCTTCCCATTATCACGGCATTCAAATGCCCGATGACCTTCCTTTCCACATTTAAAACATTTACTTGTCCCTTTAAGACAACTCCCTCCATGTTTCTTTCCACACTTTGAGCATAAGGGAAAGTTCATCTTCTTTTCCGTGTGCTCTTTAGATTTTTCTTTGAATTCCATCTTCCTCTTCTTATCAAACCCATGTGACTGATGGGTTACTCCAATCTCCATCTCGACTTTGAGAGCACATCGAACGATTTCCTCGTAGCTATTGAAGTCCCTTATGGCTAACGCCCTTCGAAGACTTGGTTTTAAGCCACTAAAGAATCGATCGATCTTACTCTCAGGTTGGATAATAATACCAGAAGCGTACCTTGCAAGTCTGGTAAAATTTGCTTCATAGGTACCAACAGATTCATCATCCCTTTGCTTCAGTTCAAGGAACTCTTTCTCCATCTTTGTTCGGAGAATACGAGGGAAGTACTTATTGAAAAATAAGTTCTTGAACTCGTCCCATTCCATAGACTCAATTTCATCCCTTTGCCTTGTATTCTTAACAAGATTCCACCATTGATCAGCATCTCCTTCCAAACGATACACTGCTAGGATGACTTTATCATGCTCAGAACATTGAAGGACTGAAAATATCTTTTCAGTAGTACTAATCCATTGTTCAGCAACTAATGGATCGGTAGACCCGCTGAAAGATGGTGGACGCTGCCTCATGAAGGATTCAACAGAATGTTGCTCCCTCCTTTGTTCGTCTGCATGATTCATAGCTTGAGAAAGTTGTGTGAGCATGGCTACAAGATTTTGCATTCCAGCTCCCATATCGTTTGGTTGCTCAGGGGGACAATCATTGCATTGCCCATCGCATTCCGCATTAACACGGTTCCTTCGGGTTCCATCCATTGACTAAAACCAAGAAGAATAGTGTGAGCAACACTAATTATAATAGGAAACTACATAATTCAAGAATAAAATTTTCATGCTTAAGGTCTTATCCTAGGGTATTCAAGGCCATTTCTAAAACACTAAGATTGTGTTCTATGCTTAGACTTATCCTTATGGTTCTTACTAAGGCTTTCACATCCTAGTTTCCAAAGGTTGACTATACCTTTCCTCTGATACCAACTATAACGACCCACACTTTACATACATTGTTAATACTTCAAAATTGAATCACACTTATTACAACATATGACAAAACCACAAAGGACCGTATAGGTATAGTGTCTTTAGAAACTGGGAAACATAAACAACTGGTTCATAAATCTTCTACAGTGTCTCCCATTTATTTCATCATATCTAGGGTCCCTTTTAGCATATTCTACTTAATATCCATCTTCCTGACCTGGGGAAAAGAAAACATAAAAGGGTGAGCTCAAATGCTCAGCAAGGGCAAATAAAGGAAATAAAAATCATATCATATCTTTTTGAAAATTAAAACCTGCAAAAGAGATCATAATATCTTAACATGGAATAAATCATAGAAGTGAAAATGAGATCCCCATAATCATAACATAAAACTTGAATCTTTGTGGCATGCACACATAATCATGGAAAATCATTTCTTGTTAGTCATGACTCATTGCCAAGACTATCTTAGTGGACAAAGTCCCTTTCTGAACCGAGTTCACTCCTCGTTTCAGTCCTGTATCACTGAACCGAAATAACCTTCCGTTCCAGCCATGTCTATCTCATGAGATATAAAATCATTACCCAATGCATTGGAGGGAGATATAGGTCCCACCCATCTTATAATGAATCCTTTCTTATGTGTGCCACATAATCATAAAACATACATCATCGCATAACACATATAACAAAAATGGGATTCTTGAAACATAATGACATCATAAATCAATTCATATATGATAAAGGAATTCATAAACATAATTCCATCACAACATAGTCAAACCAATGTAAAAATATGGATAGAAACAGAACCCTTTATTATCTTAGATGGAAAATAATTTTGATAAAACACTTGAATTGAATTCTTGAGGAAAATATCCTTTCTTCTTCAAAAACATTTTTCCTTTCATAACATGTCATACAACTTTAAAATAAAAGAAGTTGATTAAAAATAAACTTGAAAACTTGTAAAGGAAGCTTCTTTGAAGTATTGTTTTAAAAATCCATTCATGCCGTATAAGTTAAAAAAAACATTCTTCGTACTTTTGTCGGAAAAGTCAAAAAGTACCTCGTACGACAAAAGATTCCTTTCATACATATTACTAAAAACTCACCGAAGGGTAAAAATGGATTTAAACTATTGTAAGTGGATGGAAACAACATTACATATTGAGGGAACATGGATGTGGATGATAAAATACACCCCAGTAAATACTTACGAATAAACAATCTCGGAAAAAAATGAGATTGTGATATTTCCCTTACCTTAGGTCCGATTTGCTTTGTTCGTGTCCGAAGCTCCTGTATAATGGTTTAAATAATGTTATTGACTTATTACAGAATCATACATATTGATATGAGATCATATATGGTCATATTATTAGCTTCTTGTTAGTAATATTTCATTGTTACTTGTTACTCGGGTCTTTATAACTTTTTGTTCTTATGCGTGTTTTGTCGAATAAATTCTTATTCTTATCTTTAGGTTATAGATAATTCATTTCCAGAATGGTATTAGTGTAGTATATACCATATTCATTCATTCAATTCATTTATATAATCATTATGAAATGAAGATCATGTAGAACGAGTCGCATCACATCGTGGAGACGGTATTCCGTACGTACGCACGAGTGATGATATCGTTCCTATGATCGTGGAATTGTATTGGAGTATATATATATATTATTTCAGTATCAATATTACTTAATAATAATCATATATAGTTACTGATTACACCATTATACCCATCCTTGTAAGGTGATGGTGGAAAATAGATTACACCACGGCGTGGAGACGGTATTCCGTACGTACGCACGCGCGGTGATTTCATTTTTCCGTAGGATGTATAGAAGGTGAATTAGGGTTGTTTCATATTTATAATAACATATCAGTATGTAAGTAATACTGATGTTATTACTTTATCATGAAACAACTAAAGAAGAAGAAGTTGAAGAAGAAAGAAATTGAAAAGATCGGTAATGGATATTACCTCTTCTTTGGAACGCCTTTTTGAATCCTCCACTTAAGGAACTAAGAATGGTCTTTGGAGAAGACCAGGACCTCTAGGATTATTCTAGGGAAGTGGAGAAGGGAAAATGGCAGGGGTTGGCCGAGCTTGAGTGCTCAATTTGGTGTGAGGAGGAGGGGGAGGAGGTGCCCTTTTATAAGGGAGGAGAGGGGCACCTTAGGAATATCTCAAAATATTATTTTATATTAAAGTCAAAATCGGTTTATAATGGTTCCAAAGGGTATTATTTCGAAGATAAAGTGGGGATGGGTCGAAATCCTATCAACCAATAGGATTTAGACAAGTTTAGGGTATTATTTTAACCTTATCAATTAGATTTAACTCTAAGTTAAATAATTTAACTTTTACCATGACTTTTTGTTTTCTTTCACTATATGGTTAATACACTTACTATAACATGCCAAACGAACCCCAAATTGTTTATTATTAAAATATATATCCTTATCTAAGTCATTTGGCCGAACCTTAGATTTTTAGGAATAAAATAACAATTAATAATATAATATTTGATTTAAAAACTATTTTGTGTCAATTTTGACACTATTTGATATATGATTTTTGTCAAAGTCATAACAGAATTATATGTTCGAACCAAGTTGATTAAATCAATACTAATATATAATAGTAACCTAGAAAATTAGTGGAATTCATAAAAAGTCTCAAATTACATTTATTTTGGTATTTATATTATCAATTTTGTCAATATTTCATTAATAAGATAATTACTGCATCATCTTTGTGTCATAAATAAATTAAATTATTTGATGTCTAAAAATTACAAATAAAATACCATCATGTAGGAAATCTTTTTAGCTTTCTAATGAATATTTACAATCGAATTTATCTTATGTATAACCCTATATTAAAAATTATTTACTTATTAAACGTTGATTTTAACTATTTTAACCCTTCTTTAAATAAATTAATAATAAATGTCCTAATCTAATCCAAGTGGGCCTAAATGGTCATATTTTATTCCTAAGTTTGTTTTTGGTCGAATTACACTTGTCCAATAGAATTAGGACATGTGTTAGGGTAATATTAATATCATATTTACCCTTAGTTACCCTATTTACTATTAACCGCGGTAAAAATCGTAAAAAGTTACTATTCACCAAAAAAATTATTTTCATCTCATTGAACCACATTTTAGTCCTTGATATTAACCGTGTCTCTCGGATTTTCGAAATTCCATTCACAGAAGCGGTAAAATTAAGTTTTATGCAAAATTCAGTTTTTAACCTACCACTTAGTGGTTTCACTATTCATCAAAATTTGAAAGTTTTCAGAAAAATACCAAAATTTCACCCTAGGCTAATTTCGATATTCTGAGTCCAAAAATGAAGTCCATTTTGAAAAATAAAATTTATAAAATTTCAAAAAGTGGTTATTACTATTCATAACGGCTAGTTTTAATAGCATATTGTTGTTTAGTGAAACTCGGTATTGCGTACGACGCAAGCTATCGAGGAAGGTCACGATTGCGTGTAAAGCAAGCCAAGCAAGTGTTGTGTAGAAAAAGATTCCTTTGATGATTTATATAACATAAAAGTCTCGGGTGTTACAAACACTTAGAGGAAAAAGTTGTTCCTAATATTATCCCATATGTTGAGGAAATAATGGAGAAATCATTTCAGTTGGATATAAAAGACATGGGTGAAGCTATTGGGGATAAAATTTTGGAAATATATCAAAGAACTAAATCTCTTAGTCCTGTGAGAGATGCACTTGTTGAGGGGGAGCAACACCCTAATATAGAAAGTGTTTAAATTCCTAATACTTTTGATCAAAGAACTGTGGATACATGGTATAAATTCTATAGATACTTTAATTTGAATGATTCCCAATAAGCCTTAGTTAAATGTATAGATATGTCTAATGTGTTTCAGTTGAAAACGGTCTCTACTCTTGAAGTTATCTCTGCAAAGGAACCTGAGATTGCCTCATCTTCTATTCCTAAACCTTCATAAGAACCTTTTACCTTAGTGAGTAAGGATGATTTGAAAGCCTTTAGAGCTAATTTATTGGCTGAAGTTGAAAAGATCAGGAACACTCAACCTGATCCTATAACAAACCTAAGTGAAATAGATTCTTCCCTATTGTTAGAAAAGATCATATGGCAGATTCATCCAAAAATGATTCATGAAATTCAAGAGGTCATAATTGAGAACAAACAACCGAGTGATGAAGTGAAGTATCTTAGATCTATGGTTGAAGATATGCAGAGAGTGTTGAAATCAAGACCAAATCCTATTTCTCATCTTTTTAAGGATGTTAGTGGTCAGATTCCACATGAAGTTTTCTATTTAATTCAACCTAACCTAAATTCCTTAGCTGACAAGGTGGCTGAAAGAAACAAGAAAATAGTTCAATAAATGCGTGATCGTATTACTGGTCTTAGAAAATTAACTAATGAATATAAGGGATGTATATAGAAAGTTCTGAATCAATTAAAGTTCCTTACTTTAGCTGTTATAGTTTATAATACCTCTGGACAATCATCTCAACCCTCCTTTGACAATGATATTCTCAGAACGATTTTTAAGGAATAACTTCAATAAGTGCTAAGTGGTTTTGACAAAGAGTCTCTATCTGTGGTTTTCAAGAATAGTGAAAGAGTTCTTGATTTGGTAAGAATTCATTCCAATATTGAAAATGATGCTCAAGAAGAAATTACTAATAAGGTGTATTTTTACTTCATTAGGATTTTCTCTAAGCATGATATGACAAACCATTTCAAGTTCCTTGTAGAGAATATGAAAATCCCTCATGTCACTCAATCTTTCAAAACTAAAGTTCAAAAGTTGAAATATTTCACTCCTTTGATGGAAAAGTTCATGGAGAACAAATATTACTTTGAGAAAGTGATGCAATATGGTGGTGATATTATTACTGACATCATCAAGTTATTGAGGCCTTATCTTCATGTGAAAAGCACTACTATTGTGGCACCTACAGCTGCACCCTTTTAGCCTAGTTTTCCTCCTTCCTCATTCACTGCCTTTGCCTCTACCTCTATGTATGTCTCTCAGGCTCTGAGTCAGATCAGTCCTGTTATCCTTGACCAATAATTGCCTCGGTCTTCCACCAAACCTACCTTGTCCCCTTCTATTTTTGAAGGACTCCCTCACCATTCTCTAAAAGTTGGTTCACTCCATTCTTCAACTTCTACCTATGCTCTTGTGGCTTCTCCTGATGCTGTTGCCAAGGGAAAAGAGAAGACAACCAGTGCTGAAGAACAGTGAACACTCTCTTTTGATAGGGATACATTTTTTTATTTTTTATTACCTACTGTTTGTAATGACACATCTTTCTCCATCTTATGTACTGTGACATAATATTATCTATTCTCTTATTTACTCTTATTATCTATTCTATTATCTTCCTTTGTACTCTTTTTTATAATACCAAAAGGGGGAGAGACACATACACTAAGGGAGATAAACAAAACACTAATAACATATATCTCACTCATATGATTTGTGATCATAAAAAAGGGGGAGATTTTTGGAATCCTCCTGTTTTAATCATGTTTTAATGATAAAAAATAATATACATCCTACAAATATTGTTAATACTTTTTAATATGTTTCCAGTAATGTGTAAAGATGGTTGGTTTCTTTATGATTTAAATAAATTTTCTCAAGATCTTGATTCCTATAAATCATGACTGATTTTTGTAAACTATATTTAGTTTGGTTTCTAATGATTTCTTTTATGAATGATTAAGTATAATTCATTTTGTGAATATTACTGATTAAGTATATATACAGATATTTGGCTAAGTCTGAGAAACCATGAGTCTTCCACCAGTTCTGGTTTTCTGGAAAAGGACCCAGACACTGTTACCAGACACCGTGACCTAGAAACCGTGGCTCAGACACCATGACCTAGACACCGTGACCCAGACACCATGACCCAGATACCGTGACTAGACACCGTGAACCATAAACTATGACCCAGGCACCGTGACCAGACACCTTGACTAGACACCGTGACCAGACATCATGACCAGACATCGTAACCAGTTTCAGATCTGTTGAAGTCCGTGACACCGTTTCCTTGCTAAGACACAGTTCGAAGTTTGGAAAAGGACCAGACACTGTGATCCTAACACCACAACTGTGATACCGATTCCTAATCTCTATACAACTATTCCATCACAAATGTCTCACCGCTAAAAGTCAAAGAAGAAGAAACCATTTTGTGGTGACACCATTTCCAAGTGACACTGTTTCTAGACAGACTATGACACCATTCTTTAATCTGTTTTTTAATTTCCAATTTAATTTATAATGTTCATATTTGAGTATTTTAAATGCACTGACACAATTAATATTTCTTTGTAGACATGTCACCTCACAGTACGAGGTATGAGGTGCAGAATTCATGCATCCTGTCAGCTTCATTACATGCACTCCAAGAATGAAAAGAAAAGTGTGGCCCTGAAACAAAAGGGTGGTAGAGCAGCGGAAGCACATACATTCTTGAGAAAAGAATTGAAACATGAAAAAAGATATATATAAATAACACATGGATCATTAATGAATCCAAAATCTAGAATACCATAGATCAGAGTCAAGAACATCTTCACAATACAAACTCTATAAAGAACATGAGCCAGATCTAACTAGAAACCAGAGCACCAGACTTACGATACTCTGTTTCTCCCAAGAGGACTCGATACTTGCATCTACTTCATCATAAAAGATCAGAGATGCATAAAATAACACTCCAAGCACTTCTAACCTTATCTCACCATCTTTGATCTATTGTGTATTTTTTTAGCTTTTGAGTAGTGTGTGTGTGTCTGTATTGAAACACACATTGTCTCTTACCCTAAACTAAAGGATACAAGATATCCTTCCTCTCATATCTTTTTAAACTTTTTTACTCCCATAGATAAGTGTGGAAGAGGTCCCTATGTAACCTGGTAGTTTATACCCATGAAGAATTGTGGAAGAGGTCGTGTGACTTGGATAGTCCCGTGCACTGTTGTTTACCCCGATCCAGGGTGTGGATCAAGTTTATTAATATAAACTACTTGGTGGAAGATGATCACTAAGTGGAGTGGATTAGGTCTCAGATTGAGACTGAACCACTTGTTATATATCCGCTATTTAGTTGAATTTAGTTTTCTCTATTTTACTGTATAATTCAGAAATCACTAGATTTACTTTGATAGTTAATCTTGGACAAAAGTTATAATTGTTTTTCTTTATTAGAATAACTTAAAAAGTAATATAAATAACTGACATTGAGATTATTGATAATTAATCAATATTTTGAGAAGTTATTTGACCAGTCAAACTTTCACAACCGTATTACCTTGAATAACTGGGCTGTATTTATCTTTATTGGGGAACCTTTTAAGAAAATATTTCAAACATTTTTTTATAGATACTCAATTCACACCCTCTTGAGTACTCTACTCCGAACAACATTTTTCATATTTTGAAGGGGATAATTTCATTTAGATTTTACTTTTTTATATCATGATTTATACTATAGAGATTAACCTCCTATTTAAGACATACTTTTCACTTCACTTCCTACCAAAATTAAACCACAAAGTCATTAGAACATTGATTAAAAATAACTCATGGTTTTATGTGAATTTTGACTTTATAAGGTAGAGAAAGTAGTTTCTTTTAAATCCTATAGAAAATGATCATGTTATCATGATATGAGCATAGATTTACTTGAATTTTTATCATGAGTGATTAAAGAAAAGATTAAAAAGAGAGGCAGATCATGACTTGACATATTTAATAATAATAAATTGAGGAACTTGAATAAATGAAAGGAGAGGTTCCACCATTTTAAAAAGGGAGAAAGTAAAATGATTGTATTGATTATTTATTTGAAAAGTGTGAAATTGAATTGATATTTTATGTGTAACTTGAAAAATTTTGTTTACCATTGATAATTGTTTAATTTTATTTATTTGAATTTAAAATATTGGTAACATTGGTTCCCTATTTCAATTCAATGCTGAGATTTTATGATTAAGGAAAAGAATAGTTTAAGTGTGGGGGTATTTGATGCACTCATATTTTCATGCAATTATTTAAATAATTTATAATGAAATATAATGATTTTAAAAAAATTTTATTATATAATTCAATGTTTATTTAAAATATTGGGATTTATTGATAAAGAATAGAAATGGATTTAAATTTTTACTTTTGATGTTTAATTTTCTTAAGATTATTTTGTGAAATTTTGATAATTATTTTTGAATACTATTTTAGGTAAAAAATAGAGCCAATCATGGATGTAACTCAACTAGTATCCAAATAGACACATATCCAGCTCACAAATGGAAACGGCTAGCCAAGACAGCTACCAAAAGAACCTTCTCAAGCTGGTAGGTGTGGAGTGAGCCCACGGGGAGGAGCCCACGTGTATAGGGGTGGGCCTAAACCCGCACAGTCCTTGCGGGGAGGCAAGGCCCATATGTGCATGTGTTTGTGTACCAAGAACCCATCCCCAAATCCTGATTTTGTACTGGGTATGGAACACATTTCCTTATAAATGAGAACATCACCCCTGGAAAGAATCAATGTGGGATGTAGTTTTTTATTACTGTTCCTTAGTTACTAAAATGACATCGTCCCACTTTGTATCCACCAAATCGCACTTGAAAACACCTGATCTACCACCTGCCATTACCCAATGCCACTCAACATCGACCCTCCTCCATTTACAAACACCAAAGACACCATTGCTGTAACCTGTGAAGATTGATCTAGAGACTAATAGACACCGATGATTTTGAGAACACCCTGGATCACCTGTTCCACTTCAGCTAATCACCATGATTCCCCTTTAGAAGAATTCAACCACTAAGAAGGCTAGATGACTTAGAGGAAGCTCACACACCATTGAAGATATTGGGGTCGATATTATGGCCATTTACAAGGATTAATGTAACCATGGATGACCTCCGGGGGGTTTTATCCAACCATGATGATGCATGCCACATACACAGCCCATGCATGCCATGCATATGAGGAAGCTGCCCATGCCATGTCTTTACTGTATTCGGGAAACACCTGATATCCACCAGATATCTAAAAAAGAGATATATTCAAAGATTGACCTTATATTTAAGAATACATCAACATTGAAAAGGTTTTTTCCCCATTCTATCACTAAAATTTTGAATAAATATGATCAAGAAATCATTTAGTGTGCATGTGGATGATATAGATGGCTCCAACCTCAGTTCCTTTGAGAAATGATCTTCGGCAGTGAGAAGACATGTGCTCAATTGAAATCGGACATGGTATAGTTTTCATTTATTTTTCATCATTAATTTAAATTACATTGGATCCTCAGGTGCCTACCAAATTGCACAATGTTGATGATGACATTATGACATCAATTTTAGTGTGAAATTTTTAATCTTTCCCATATCACATGCTTCTATAGTGTTCTCAATTTCTACAAGTGGTATTAGTGAAACTATGTTTTTTATAAAGTATAATTAAATATGTTTACAATAATTAGACAAGAGGGTGTCACAATGGTCCTAATTCCATGAATGAGGCCTCAATTATAGATCATATGAATGAGTTATGGTCATCCGAAGATCAAAAAAATAATTTTTCAGGCATAAAATGAAGAAAATGTGTATATATATATTTCACTGGTAACCAGTGACATTGGTTAGGAGGTGGTTGATGAAATAGTAATTTATAGGAAACCATAAATTCCACACATTTTTATAATTATTTCAAAAAAAATTCAAAAGGATAATGCTATAGACTTTATTTTTAAAATAAAAACCAATGGGGCGGGGGATTTCCAAACATATACCAGAATAAATAAAAAAAGATAAAACACCAAGGGGGAGGGTATATATTTCTCATAGAGATAAAAAATACTTTTGACTTTGGGGGTGGCATAACCCCACCCCCACTTCAAAATAGACCCCCCCATTTTGGGGGTATAAAATTAAGCAATTCCCAAGGGGTTCTGTATATGTTTTAAAAAATAAATTTTTATATATGATATAGTGGAACTATAAGGTGTCCCATTGTGAATGTTACCACTTGTGGGGAATGTTTGTTTAAGTTGAACCATCCACTCTATACGAGTTTCTTTTAAACTCGAAAATTCTTTCGAGGGTTGTTTTTAATCTTGATAGTCCACATTTTTTAAAAAAAATCAAAGAAAATCATATTTTTTTTAATTTTTTAAAATTAATTTAGGGACCTTTTAACTTATATTTTATGAATTAAAATTATTTTAATTTATTTTAATTCATAATAAACAACATTGAGTTGAATTATAATTTATTTATGTGAGTTTAAAGCGCATTAACTAATCATGAGTCTCGATTGACCAATGCCTATTTGGTTTTTTCATTCATTCATTCATTTAATTACTGTAATGCATTTTTTGTAATAATTATTTAATAATTGATTATTTTTGTATCATAATTATCCTTATTATATGTATAAGGTCATGCATGTACATGATAAAAATAATTTATCCGTATTTCACATTCGTAAAATCACCTTGACTGCATGTGAGTATTATTGATGTATAATGATGAGAATGAAAGATAATGCAATTTGTACTGAGACACAGAAACACACCAGATGGGAGTTTGATTCATTAGATGGGGTAATAATTGTAACTTGATTAAGATGAAATGAAACTCAAGGAGTTACCCCTAGGAATTAGGTTAATTTATTATTCTCTCAATAGATCAACTATTATAATGAGATATTGATCATATCATTTTTATTTATTTATTTATGAATGGTTTATTATTTTTTTATATGTGTTCATATATAGGATCACATAGAATAACAAACAAGAATGCATAAATAAAATAAACATGTATGGTGAATATTTTTATATTTATAGTATTGTAAAGATGTGAGTGCGATCATATTGAACAATCAAGTGTAAATAGAAATGCATTTGATTCACCAGGAAAAACTAAATCCACTCAAATTTTAACAAAACTGTACATTTTAATTTCTCATCATCACTAGTTAAGGGCGCCTCTTACTACTGGGATGTTCATATGAAAGTGGTGGGTTTAATTAACTAAATTTATAAGAAAAAAATAACCTTATCTATATTTTTTAAACTTTAGAGGAAAATCGTTGAGAAATTCAAGGTTATCCCTTGTAGGAGATGAGACACCACTCAATATATTAAAGATTCATGAGTTAATATGGTTATCCAACCAAAGATAACCATGAGACTCTATGAGTAATTACCTGGCCATAACCTATACTATGAGGAGAGTTTTAAATACCCTTTACCCTAGAATACCCAAGTTACTGAGTATTCCAAATCTAGTAGTTGAGGGTTACTAGGATTTTCTAAAATAATGGAAAATGTTTAAGATTAATAAAATATATAATGTCTAATAATAGATAATCAAGAGAAATTTACTTATCTACTAAAGTTTTATTTGTAGAAAAATGGATAGTAATACCATAAATTAACTATGATATATTTTGAACAAATACCATTTTTAATGTAATATCTTGAGATTTTAAAGCAAGACTATGTTCAATACAGTATATAATATGCAACACAAAACTTCAATGAACAATGAAATATTCATATTTAAATGTTATGGCTATAACCAAGCTATTAGATAAGAAGGTATGAATAGTATTAATCACATTATGAAATATATATAAAGTTATTACTCAATTAAAATTAATTTATTAATTCTTAAAAAATAAACACTCATTTTTTAGAAGTCATTTTACTGTTTAAAAATAAATTTTCTTCCAAAATGGGTTTTATTGTTTTTTATGAGTGAATATTATAATTAAATTTCTTCCACTTTTAGAAATTTTATTTTATAAAAATGATATAATTTTTTAAATTATCATATCAAAGTTATCTTAGGGTGAAATTATGAGATTTTCTAAAAAGATTTATTTTTAGCGCATAGTGAAAAATATAATTTTTTTTATAAAGCTATCATTTATTTTTATTAAAAAGTTATATTATGATTTTAATTTTATATTAAATTAACATAAGACTCAATTATTTATAAATAATCAAATTAATTACATTTTGATTATAATTATACTTGATTTTGGTATAAGTTCATTTTTGTGCTTAAAAATGCATTTTTCTAAAAAAACAGTTTTCATTGCATTTTGTGTTTTAATATTAAATTAATTTATACCACTTATAGGTATTGAATATTGAATAATTGATTCCATATTTGGAATAAATAGTTTCAAATTTGATAAATAATTTTCTTTTATTTTTGGTCATTATGAATAGTAACCATAATAAATGTTTGTTACCATGGTAAAGGTAAATCGAGTAATTATGGTTAAAAATAATATGACAAGGTCTCAAAATCGACCCAAAAATTGTATTTATTTAATTTAATAAATATATTTCTTCCAAAATCATCCAAAATTTAAAATTTTTTAAATTTCCTTCCACTTTCCTTTGATTATAACATTCATTTTATTTTATATAAATATAAAGTAAAAAATGTCACTCTCTTATTTTTAATGACTACAATATTTTTGTTGATAGAGATAAAAAAATTTATATTAATTTATAAATTTTTATTTAAAAGATAAATTATTTTTTTAATTATGATAATTTATTTTTAAGTTTTAGTGATGAAATAATTACTTTAAGTTCTTACACAATTCCAACATAGTGCTTGTGAAAAGTGGTAAAAAAACCAAGTAAATCATTTTAAAAACTATAAAAGTAATTTTTTTTGGAGAGTTATAGTTTCCCAATAATTTTATATATTAATATAAATTATTCATGGTTGTTTTAAAGATTTATATTCTAACTCCGTTACTATCTTATTGTCTTTAATGTCAAACTAAATGAATACTATCAAAAATGACATTAATGATATTTTATGTAAAATAATATTTTGTTAAATTATTTAAAAATAATAAAAATTGTGAAAGAGGAAAATTATGATGATAAATGGTTTAAAATTTCATACCTTTTCCATTTATGATCTAACTATCACCTTATAAGTAAAATTATAACCCTTTAATATTCAAAATTCATTACCACAATTAAGGTTAAAATTGGCCAACCAAGGGGTTAAACCAAAAGATAAGGTTTAAAATGATATCCAAACCTATATAAATCTGATTTAATGATTTTATTAGTACCATATAATCATTATTTATATTTTTTTATTTTTTAACCATTTTACACAAGTTATACACATATTATATTATAATATTTCATTTATTTTCAAAAATGACTTTAGTGATATTTTATAATAAATAATATTTTATTAAATGATTTAAAATTCATAAAATCCTATATTTATTCAATTGAATGTAATATGGTTTAAAATATCAACAATTTTCCATTTATGGTTACATTTTTTCTTTATAGATACTTTCTTGACCCCTAAAGAGTAAAAAAGGTTGATATCATGGGAATCATCAAAAGAGTTAACGAGTGTTGAAATAAAGAGATAAGAGTGAAAACATAATATGAACTTGTAAAAATTTTATTTTGTGACATAATTTATACTAATAATCATAATATTTTATAAATATATAAATTTAGTTCTACATGAACATGAAAATTAATTTATATTAATTTAATACTTTAAGAAATCTGATGAATTACCCTCCCCTTACTTATAAAAGTAAACCTCAAATATTCTCTTCCTCACACATTTTGAGTAGTTTATATCAGAAAATACCTACCCAAATAAATTCCTAAAATACTTATAAATATTCCATATGTCTTATTTTGGTCAAAATACCAATCTTATAGGGATTAATGTGTAAATAAAAGGAAAGAATCAAAAGAATAGGTATAACTTTTAACTGAATGTTTAAGTTTTATTTATTCTTCTACCTCCTTAAAATATTATTAAAATATTAGAAAATAATAAAAAAATATTTTAAATATACTTATATGTTTTATTTTTTATTTTAAAACCTATATCTATCTCATTCTTCCATCAAAGGGGAAATGAATCCATCGTTTGTGTGGATAGAGGACTACCGCCTCGTAAACTGATATAATTAATTTTCCATCACCACCTATATTGGAAAGATATAAATATGGATTTAATATATAAATATATATATATGATATTGATGAAAAAATTATCATTCTAGAACTAAAATATATCGTTTTTTCTTTCCATTCCATCCATTAGAAAATGATAACATCATTCACGCATATGTATGGATTACCACTACCATGAAGCGATGCGATTTTCTTTTCATCACCACATAACATTTCTTGTATATATAAAGTATTTAAATAGATAATATAATATAATAATAAATTTTAAAGATAAAATAATATTTACCTTTTCCCTCTCATGTTCGTTGATAAGTGGAAACGTTACTCAAGCATACGTATGACCTATCCTCTCCACGATTGTAATGTTATTCACTTTTCATAAACATATTACATAGTTGAGTTTAAAAGTATATTTTATATATAAAAATTATAATTATAAAATGATTATTATTTTGTATATTATGGAATAATTACCTCTTTGAACACAATCAACATACCAAAGTCATCTTGAAATTATGAACCAAACGTCATAAAAATACACGACGTGGACTTAACTGATTAAGTAATTCAATATATCATTAAAATAAATGAAGAAAATGATTTAATAATAAAGTAATAAACCAATAAAAGGTTATTAAATAATAAAATAATTGATATAAGTTTACTATACATGAGTTAAATTACATACATGGAAATTTTGTACTTGAGGAAAATGATTTCATCTCAATTTCTCTTCACTAAGGCATATTTTAATGTTATATACCTAATTTATTTTATATGGTGTATATGTTTCCCATTTTTATATGTTATATCATGAATCATTCTTAATTCATGATATTTGAATCTAAAATTCATATTATTTCATCCAAGGGGATTTGAATTAAAATTTACCAAGTAGTAAGGGTTTATTAACTAAATTTCTTTTCATTAGGTTATATCACTTTTTTAGTGATTATATTATGACAAGATTATATGTCAAATTACCTTTGTTTGATTTATGTTGTATTTAAACTTGTTTTTGGTGGATTTAAATTTTTTACATATAATATATCTATTGATTAATTCTCAATTCAATGATATGATATTTATAAGGGTTATTTATCTCAATTTTTTCTTCTTTAGGATATATGTTTATGTTATAAACCCATCTTATTTTATAAGGTGTATATACTAAAACTTTGACATTTTATTTCATAAATATTATCATATTAATTATATTTAATGTTTTATTTGAAGTTATTCTTTAATGGGGATTATAATTCAAAAGTTTTCAAAACATTACATATTTTTATGACATAATCCCATATTATTTTAGGATTGTATATATTCAAGGTTCCTTTGGGGAAATCATATGCTCTTATTTTCTTAAACCACATCTCATTTATTCTCCTTTTGTTATGAATGTGATTTATATGTCTAATTCTCATTTCATCCCTTATTTTTTAAATAAACATCAAGAAAGTGATACCGATCTTGTATCTTCTTTTTGATCATGAGACTTTATATTCCATATCCATGTTTTCTAAAATGATTTTAAGAGTGTAATTTAAAATCATAAATGATTTTCTAAATTTATTTTACATTATCTCTGACCTTATTTTAAAATGTTTTAAATGGAAATTTCTTAACATTTTCTGCATGGGTCACTTTTGACACTCTTTACAAAATTTTGAAAAGAATTTTTAATTTTTATAGTTATAGTATGAATGGAATTTTCCACAGTCCCAACCACTCAATTATTTGAATCTCCCTTTAAAACATTCCATGATTATTTTCAAAGAAAATTCTTTTCCTATTATTCTGGAAATTTTTAGTCTTCAAAAGTGTTTTTCAATGTGGAATGGATATTTTCCTCAAGAAAGTTTTTAATGATATTCTAATGGTATTTATATTCATCAATGAAAAAACCCTTTATGTTACTTATGCTCCAATGAGAATTTTGTAATGATGACATCCTAATTATTTCTCTGTATGTATTATTATTGTTGTAAAGTTATTTTCATGGAACACAATTCTTTTCCATTGGTTAATCAAGTTATTAATGGAATAATGATTATTTATATTATTTTTATGATGAAATGAAAGCTCTATATACTTTATTCATGTTACAGTTCTTGGAAATTTTTTATAATTATGGGTGGTTTCATTATAAACTAAGGATGAGTGGTTCTTTTATAAACCAAGGACATGTGGTTATGTTATAAACCAATGATGAGTGGTTTCTTTATAGCCTTCTAATGTATTCAGTAATAATAAAAAGTTAAATAGATATAAGTTACTTATAAGAGATGATGTATTTATGTTACTCCATTGTGATGATGGAGTTTACCAATTATAGGTTACCCCTAAGAGATATAGGAATTATCTGGTTAGGTAATTATATGATGAATGTTTGATGTTCCAAGATACCTATACAATTTTTTAATGCTTTCCATGAGTTGTAATGGATCCTTTGTTCTAGGATTATTTTCACAAGGCTCATGATTATTTACTTATATGTATATTGTCTTATATTAAAGCTTTATTCCATGTCTCCTAATTTATTATCCATGTTTGATGGGTATGAATTATCTTATGTTATGCGCATATAATTTTATTATTTAATTATACCCTTATGATCATATTATGATCATTGATGAAATTAAGTTGTTAATGCTTATGTTTACCCTTACCGTGTGTTTGAGGTCAACTTTATTATATTTTCCATTTCCACAGGTTGCGAAGAAAGGTTTTAAGTATGTTATACCTAAGAAGTTTATTATATGTGAAGAACTTAGTGGTAGATGATGTAGATTTTTATGAACTAATTATCTTTATATCCAAGTTATTATGTAATAATTTTTCATAATTTTATAAAACCCTAAATCTAAAAGGTCATTGGGTATTTAAGTGATCCAATATTTTAGTTTTATGTTATATATCTTAAAGGTTTTTTTTTCATGTTTATCAGTATCAAATCCAAAAATATAAAGATTATGTTTTAGAACAAGATCCAAGAGTGTGGGTTCGAGGATGTTATAGTTGGTATCAGAGTAGGGTTTCAAAAAATTTGGATATTATGATGTTTTGAAAGTATAAATAAGATTTATGGATAACATAATGTGTTTAAAATTTTAAGTTTGATCATAAGTTCAAAGTATTAGACACCCCTTTTGAGGTTTTAAGTAATGATATTTTTAGGTTATTAATGATATTTTGGGATATGTTTTATTTGGTTGAGGTATATGTAATCCTTAGGTTTAACGTGAAGGATTATTTAGAAAAAATGCTATTACATTTTTAGGGATGTATGATGAAAGGTATGAGATAAACTTTGAGGTTAAAAATTTAGTTAATATTGAGGTTATCAAGGTTATTTATTTATGTAATGGTCTACATTAAACCTTTTGTTCCATTGTTAAATTATAGATATTAATGTATTATTTCTTTCCATGAAGGTTTATACATTATGGATATTATCTTACCTTATTTTAACTATTTTAGTTTTGGTTAATATCTAATGATAAGAGTAATATCATGTTATAATTTTATGGATTTTTTGATCTGATAAAAGTTGATTTTAGTGCTCTGGGAATGATAAATTTATCTTGAATACTCATCATTTGTAGAAAAAGATGAGATAATAATGGAAGCAGATTGAAACATGCTACCAAAGGATGAAATTAAATTTATGTATTTGACAAAAATAAAGTAAGTATATTTTTTTAAGATTTATTATAGATGGTAAATGAATTCCTCAACCTTAGGAAAAGGCTCTTGAAACAAAAATTTTATCCTATTACCTTTAATTTTGATGAATTGATGATATTTTACAAAATTGATTTATGGTTTTATGGTCATTAACTTTATCACAATCATTCAATTTATTGTGATCATTGTTATCTTCCACTCTACATAATTATTTAGAAATTATATTTTCCTTTATGTCTATATTTTTATTTTCCACTAATATTCTTCTATTTGGAAACCTAGTTATATGTTATTCCAGATGACCTTTATATTTCCCTTTCCCACTTTTAAAGAGGCAGTTTTATTAAACTTTTTTATGATGTGGGATCTCAAAAAAGGTATTTTCAAATTTCAAACACTTTATTACCAAGATTAAGTTGAATTGTGAGGGCACAATTTATTAAATGGGGAAGAATTTAATATAATGATATTTTAAAAGATTATAATGTTTAATATTGTATACAACATACAACACCTATCTTAACTAAACCATGAAATATTAATATTTAAATGTTATAATTATAACCTAAACATTAAACTGTTAAGTATGAATAGTATCAACTAAATTATGAAATATATATAAAGGTCATAATAAATACAAATTAATTTATTAATTCTTATAAAATAAGCACTCATTTTTTAGTAAAGTCAATTTACTATTAAAAAAATATGTTTTCTTCAAAAATATTTTTATTGATTTTTGTGAGTGAATATTATAACTAAATGTCAACAAAATTAAGAAATTAGATTTTATAAAAATTATATCATTTTTTAGATCAGAATATCAAAATTAGTGTAGGTTGAAATTTTGGGATTGTTTCTAATTTTTTTTACTGAATAGTGAAAATACTATTTTTTTGTAAAACTATCATTTATTTTCATTAAAAAGTATGATTATGATTTTAATTTTATCTTAAATTAACACAAGTATTATTTATTTATAAATAATATAATTAATTAAATTTGAGTCTGTATTATAATTGATTTTGGTATAAGTTCATATTGGGCTTTAAAACACATTTTTCCAAAAAATACTATTTTTGTTTCATTTTCTATTTTAATATTAAATTAATTTCTTCCACTTATATTAATTTAATATTAAAAAATTTATCCCCTATTTGGAATTATGTGGTTCAAATCTGGTAAATAAGTCCCTTTATTTTTGGTCATTATGAACAATAACCATAGTAACTTTTTGTTACCAAAGTAAAAGTAAATAAAGTAATTAAGGTAAAAAATATTATGATAAGGTATCAAAATAATCCTGAAATTTGACTATATTTCATTTAATTAGTATATTTCATCCATAAAAATAGTAACTTCCAAAATGGGTCAATTTCTCTCCACTTGCTTTTAATTATAACATTTATATTATTTTATGTGAATATAAAGTTAAAATTGTCACTCTCTTGCTTTTAATATCTATAATATTTTCTGATAGGGATAAAAAAATTTACATTCATTTGTAAATGGTTATTTTAAATATAAATTATTTTTATTATGGTAATTTTTTTAATTTTTAGTGATGAAATAATTACGTTAAATTCTTATGAAATGCCCACATTGTGTTTGTCCAAGCAGTAAAACAAATCAAGTAAATGGTTTTAAAAAATATAAAAGTAATTTTTTTTATGAGTTATAGTGTCTCACAAATTATATATTTCAGTATAATATATTAGAGTTTTTTTAAAAGGTTTAAATTTTAAATCCATTACTATCTTCTCCTCTTTAAAGTCAAACTAAATGAATAGTGTCCAAAATGACATTAATGATATTTTATGTTATATAATATTTTATTATATTATTTAAAAATTATAAATTTTTTTAAATAGAATAATTAGGATTATAAATGGTCTATAATTCCATCCATTTTCCACTTATGAGACAATTGGTACCTTATAAGTATAATTACAACCCTTTAATATTGAAAAAGTCATTACCATGGTTAACGTTAAAATTGGTTAACTAAGGGGTTAAACCCAAAGATATGGTTTAAAATGATATATAAACATGTATAAATTTGATCTACTGGTTATATTAATACCATATACTCATATTCATATCCATGTTATTTTGGAACCGTTTTACATGATTTAGACACATATTATATTATAACATTTCATGTATTTCCAAAAAATAAATTAATGGTATTTTATAATAAATAATATTTTATTAAATGATTTAAAATTCATAAAAATCCTATATTTATGAAATCTAATGGTATATGGTTGAAAATATAAACCATAGTCTATTTATGGGTTATTTTTCTCATTATAGTAACTTTATTGATCCCTAAAGAGTAAAAAACATTGATATCTTGGTAATTGTTAGAAGGGTTAATGAGAGATTAAAATAAAGAGATAATGGTGAAAAACTAATCTAAACTTGTTCAAATTTTATTGTATAAGAGGATTTAGACTCATAATCATATTATATTACAATTATATCAATTTGGATCCACTTTAAAAATGAATTTAATTTATATTAATTTAATACTTTAAGAAATTCCAAGAATGACTCTCCCCTCACTTATAAAAAATAACCTCCTATCCTCTCTTCCTCATACATTTTTAGAATTCTATATTAAATAATCAATGCCCAAATACCTTCCTAACATCCATCCTCACATTCTATAGGTCTTATTTTTAGTGTAATACTAACCTTAGATGGATTAAGGTGTAAAGAAAAGGAGTTTTTTGGAAGAATAGTTATAAATTTTAACTAAATGTATTATTTTTATATCTACTTCTACTTACTTAAAATATTATTAAAAAATTATGAAATTAAAACACTAATATATTCTATATACTGAGATTTCATTATGTGTAAGATCCCAACCTTTTTTTATATGTCTTGAACTTGTTTTCTAGGTATTATTTTTTCCTTGTTTTGAGTATATCTTGTTTGGATTTTATCATGGGCACATTTGGGTGAAGTTTGGAAGTTTTTGGAGGGGTTTTTGGTAGTGCACATTTGGTGCATGTTTTTACCAAACCATGCGCCCTACCCCAGAAAACCGTGCAACCCTACTCATAGAGGTATTACATGGTTGGTTCACGGTTAGGAAAAACATGAACCCTATTTGTAGTAATCATGCGCCCCCTAGGAGGAGGTGCATAGTTAGATGCATGGTTAAGGAAACCATGTGCCTCATACAGGGAACCATGTGTGTGGAATTAAACCCCCCCCGAAATTTAGATTAAAAATTACCAAATCCCAAGAATTACCCCTAAATAGACCCTATTCTGAACCTAAATGTTGTTTTTAATTTTTAGAGGCTCCTAGGAAGATTCCAAGGCCTTCCGATCTTCGTTATTGATGATTCGAAGCCCAGATTGAAGATCTAAACCTCTCCCACTAAGATATTCTCATCCCATGTGGTTTCCTTTCTCTACCACCTCTCTTTACTGATAAAAAGTGGATGAATTTACTCTAATGATGATGGTTCTAGATCTAGGTTTGATTGTTCTCGATTATTTTGATCTTGGTTCTAGGTTTTGGATCTATATCTCATTCTTCGTTGTGATCTTGGTCAATCTATTTCAATTGAGTTTTTTTATTGGTGGGTGTTCATCATAAATATTAAGGTAGGTGGTCAAAATTCAATTACCATAGTCTTGAATTCCAATTGTGTGTATGTTTTATGAGATTTCAATTGGAATGTTTGACAATTGAATCATGAATTGAATAAATTAATTTATAGAATCATGGAATTTGAGGTATGGGATAGGGAAAAAGGATCCAAATACCCATAGGGTGTTAGACACAACATTATACACTCATGAGATTGGCATTGGACTATGGTTCCTAATTTCGGTGATGTGAAATGGAAAGAAATGGATAATAAAATCCTATGTGTTATAATTAATTGTGAATTCCCTATGAGATATGTTTCAAACTTCGGTATGAGATAAAGAAAGTATTGATGGTGTGAGTGTCCTCAAGAACTTGAGGGTTTAGGTGTTTATATTAAAGAATAATTTAAATATGATAAATATTTACTTATACATTGTTCTTTATTATTTATACTAATGAATACATTGTTATTGACTGAATGTTATTTTAGAGGCCATTGGTCATGGTCTAATGAGTTGTACTCACACCCTACTCGTGCTACCTAATCGGTACCCAAATAGAATTCATGTTTGTGGGATAGGATAAGAAAAAGAATCCTATGTTATATGGTTAAGTTGGTATGGAGCATGGATGAGGGAACCAGATGTGATTCAGGACCTTCTTGGTAGTTTTAAGTGTCTTTATTTATTTTGGGGTTTTCATATTAACACTTGACACGTACTTGGCATGAAATATCTATAGTTTTGGTTGGGATATTGTATTCCTATTTTAGTAATCACGTGAAATTGATCTTATTCTAGTTATGGTTATATATTTTGGATATTGTTTATTTATTTTCACTATTGTACTGCTTTGATAAAGAGGGTATAGTCTCTCTATGATCGATATTAGACCCTCAGTGCTTGTCAGTAGCCTCTAGCATATAGGGAGGTGTTCTTAAGACTGATCGGATCAGGGCACCGATGTGTGGAACCCGAGTATGGTCGTTTCAAAGTGGAATCAAAGGTTTTTTATTTTAGTTTCTTTTGTATTACTATATGGGAAAGTTAGATATGAGAATAGGATGATTTTGGCCTTGATTATGAGCTCATTCATGGGAGTATCTAACCCATTTGTGGGGGAAAACCCAAGTACCTAGGGTGTGATTTTTGTTATTGATGTTACAGTTGGATATTATTTCACCTTGAATGATTCACTTGTCCTATGATGAGATTATTGTTTTTGATATATTTTTTGAGATTTTACTCATGTCCTAGTATGAAATGAGATTTGAGTATGCATGAATCATTTTAGGCACGTAGGGGAAAATCAAGTTTTTGGGTAAGTTGTTTAAATGAAAAATAAATTTCTTTTCTTGTGTATTTTAAATGAAATAGATGCCTAAGATGATTTGAGAATTCTGAAAATGATTAAAAATGTGAATAATTGGGTGTCTAAGGAGTAATAAGAAAATGATAATGAGTTTACCTTTTATTAACCATGATCAAGATGTAGGATGGTTAAGGGTAGTGATAGAAACTTAGTTATGACCATGTGGTTTTTGGGGATGATTTGTTATGATTTTTTATAAATCATTTTAAATGTTTTCATGACCAGTAATGAAGGAGAAAGTGAAGAATGAAACTATGTTGTCTACAAAGGTTATAAATTGGAACCTCATGGACGTTGATTTCGTTTATAAAAATAAAAGGGAGGGAGTAAGGATATTGATGATAGTTCTTCCATTCACATGATATAATTCCAGTATATAGATGATACTAGAGTTTATCATGGTAATTTTGACATAGGATGTGAGGATAGAAAAAGAAAATAGATGAACTTGAAAATAAAAGAAAAGGTGAGAGATCCCTTATGAAAATTCGGCACCCTAATGACGTCGCTTAAAATTTAATAAAATGAAATGATGAAAGAAAAAGGGTATCTAATCATATTTAAATCAAAATTACAGTAATAATAACACATAAAATCAAACCTCAACATATGAGAATGGAAAATCAAATAGATTACATAAAGGAACTGTCGACTAAAAGAAGAGAATGAAGGATTCCCTTACCTTGTAGAGTAACTCCTGGATCTTGAAGGATGGGACCTTGGGGGCTTAAGAACACCTTGGGAGGAATCCTAGGGAGGTAATAACACCATATATTCTATTATATTGAGTTTGTAATGGAAGAAAAATAAGGGGGTGAGTGGGTATTTATAGTAATTAAGAGAGAGTTTTTTATTAATTAAAAGGGACACCTCGTTAGTGGTTTTTGCAAAACCATGGGCTTTACCATGGTATTTGCCCATGATTTAAGGCACTTGGGACACCTAATGTCATAAGATATTATAAAAAAGTCTACCAGCCTTTTATATTAATTATTACATCATTATGATGTCATTAAACTACCAAAAACTCAAATATGTATTTTTTACTATTCACAAAAATTCAAATATTTTAGAAAAATCCCAAAAATTCACCCTAACCACTTTTCGATTTGTATTATTAAAAAATGAAATCTATTTTTAGAAAATATTTTTCTAAGTATTTTTAATTTAATTTTTAAATAAAATCATAGTTAATTCAAAAAATAACAATTTAAAGGTATAATTAGTTTTGTATTACATTGAAAAATTAATTAACTTCTCATTATCTTATTACCTCATAAAATAAAATATTATCATTATTTACTATTTATAAGGGTCATATTACTATTCTTATTACTATTCATAAAGGTATGTTACTATTCATTATAAAATCAAGTTGGTTCTATCAGACTCCAAATGACTTACTGGTCATAACTCTAGATGACTGTTTTTCAAAATTCAAAACACAGAAGTGGATAATTTATGTTTAATGGATAACATATAACTTTCTCCTATAATGTTTTGTTTCAAAAAGGGATTATTGCTTCATGAAATATAGGATTTCTAATTAATTGAAAGTATTTAAGAGCAACATACCATAAAATGTTTGGGGTGTTATATTATTCCCTCCAGAAATTTCGTCCTCAAAATTTTATGTATAAAGCCCACAAAAAAGATGTGGGTGGTTCTTCTTCATGAAATTTTCTGGTTCTCATGTTGGTTCCTCCATATTTTTTTTCTCCAAATAACCTTTACTTGATGAGTTGTCCGATTTATCAATACCCACTCTCTTGTGTCAATAATCTCAATAGGCTTTTCACAGTATTAAAAATCAGGTTCCAGTTTTATTTCTTCATATGTGAGTACATGCATTGGGTTTGGCATGTATTTCTTTAACAATGACATGTGTAACACATCATGAACTCTAGAGAGATTTGGCGGCATCAATAAACAATAATCTATAGCTCCGATTCTTTCCAAAACTTCAAACGGTCTGATGTACCTAGGGCTCAGTTTCCCTTTCTTACCGAACCTTAGGAAACCCTTCCATAGAGATACTTTTAGAAAAACATGATCTCCCACTTGAAATTCCAAATCCTTTCTCTGGTTGTTAGCATAACTATTCTACCTACTTTGGGATGCTTTAATATGGGCTTAGATTGTCTTCACATTTGCTGCGGTCTCTTCAATAAGTTCTGGTCCTATAAGTTTCCTCTCACCAACTTCGTCCCAAAAAGTTGGAGTTTGAAATATATTTCCATATAATGCTTCATATGGTTCCATTTGAATACTAGAATGGAAACTATTGTTGTAATAAAATTCCACCAAAGGAAAGTATTGATCCCACATACCTTGGAAGTCAAGAGAGAATGACCTCAACATGTCTTCTAGAGTTTGAATTGTTCTTTCAGACTATCCGTTAGTTTGGGGGTGATAAGTAGTACCCATACGAAGCTCAGTATTCAAATCCTTCTAGAGGATTTTCTAGAATTTTGCTATAAACCAGGGATATCGATCGAACACAATCAATATAGGTGCACCATGAAGTCTTACAAATTCATTAATATATAGTCTTTCCTGGTGCTCAAGTGGTAAATCCTCTCTTATAGGAAGGAAATGTGCTGATTTTGTGTGATGATAAACAATTACCCATATTGCATCATTCCTTCTAGGTGTCCTTGGTAGTCCAGTGATAAAATCCATCGTAATGTTATCCCACTTACACATAAGAATAGGTAGAGGTTTCATCATTACTTTGGGATGTTGTCTCTCTGCATTCACTTGTTGAAAAAATAGACACCTTGACACATAATCATCAATTTTGCACTTCATATTATCCCACCAAAAATATTCCTTCAGGTCTCTGTACATCTTAGTGCTACCCGGGTGTATAGAGAAATTTGAACTATGGGCATCGTCTAATAGTTCCCTTTTTAGCTCAGGTACTGATGGAACACATAACCTCTTCCCAAATTTCAGAACTCCTTCTTAATACACGAAGTCAGCCAGTCTCCCATCCTTGACAACATTAATTTTCTTATGTAGATTCTCATCATCAGATTGAGAGATTTTCATCTTCTCTAATAAAGATAGTTTAGCAATTATTTGAAAGCGAAAATATGTTTCCCCTTCCTTAGCAATTCCCATATCCATATTTAGTAGATCAAAAAATATAGGATCTCTCTCAATCCCCATTTGCATCTGAAGTCCATGATCCTTCCTACTTAATTTATTTTCCACCTTATTTGCCTTTCCTGGGTGGTATCATATTGAACAATCGTAATATTTGAGTAACTTGAACCATCTCCTTTTCCTCATGATGAGTTATTTTTGTGTGAAAATGTATTTCAAACTCTTTTGGTCTGTATAAATCTCACATCTTTCTATGTAGAGATAATGTCTCCATATTTTTAGAGCAAAAATTACAACTGCTAACTCAATATCATGAGTTGGATAATTTTTCTCATGGGTCTTCAACTGTCTTGATGCATAAGAAATAACTTTATCATTTTTCATAAGGACACAACCCAACCCATTCTTTGATGCATCACTCTATATCACAAATCAATCACTTCCAGATGGAAGAGTAAAAATTGGTGCATTGAACAATCTTCTTTTCAATTCTTTGAAGCATTATGTACACTCTTTTTTCCACACAAACTTAACTCCTTTACGTGTGATCTTGGTTAGCGGGTTAGCCATTCAGGTGAAATTCTAAACGAAACGATGATTGTAACCTACTAAGACAATAAAACTGCGTACCTCGTTTATGTTTTTTGGCATTGGCCAATCTTGGATTGCATTTGTCTTTGCAGGATCAACTATGATTCCATCTTTAGAGAAAATATGGCCTAGAAAAGAAACTGATTGAATCCAGAATTCACACTTGCTAAACTTCCCATATAATTCATTTCTTCTAAGAGTTTTCAGAATAACCCGCAAGTGATCCTCATGGTCTTCATAGATTTTTGAGTATACCGGGATATCATCGATTAATACCAAAAAAAAGTTATCAAGATATTCCTTAAAAAATCTATTCATTAAGTCCATGAAAATAGATGGTGCATTTTTTAGTTCAAAAGGCATCACTGTAAACTCGTAATGCCCATACCTAGTTCAAAATATTGTCTTCGGAATATCTTACTTCCTCACACATAGTTGATGATATCTGGATCTAAGGTCAATCTTTGAAAATTATTGATCGTCATGAAGTTGATCAAATAAATCATCAATCAGAGGAAGATGATACTTATTTGATATTGTAATAGCGTTGATTTCCCTATAATCAATGCATAGCCTCATGGATCCATCTTTATTTTTGACAAACAAGACCGGGGCTCCCCATGAAAAAAACTAGGTCAAATAAATCCTTTGTATTTCAACTCCTTTAGTTGTTTCTTTATCTCCACTAACTCCACAGTGGCCATTCTATAGGGGGTATTTGATATTGGTCTTGCACCAAAAATTAAGTCAATGGAAAACTCAATTTCACACTCTGAAGGATGTCCTGGTAAATCCTCTGGAAACACATCAATGTATTCTTGAACTATATGCACATCTTCAATTTGAATATTTCTTTCCTCACCCATAGATATTGGGTTCTATTCCTATCCAATAATTGCATTCAATAGAGCTACTATTGGAGGGTCTAGATAAGAATCAGATGACGATGTCTCCGCTCTAAAGACAAGAGATTCTACACCATTTTCAAAAATTGTAACTTCCTTTTTCTCGCAATAAATCTTCGCATCATAATTTGACAACCAATTCATACTGAGAATTATATAAAATTCATTCATTGGTATGATGATAAGGTTAGAAACTAAAGCACATTTATGTGTCACAAGGGGGACTAGTTGACATGCCTTTGTTACAATGATGCATCCCCTAGGAGTTTTGACTAATAACTCCTTTATTAAATCAAATTGGACATGTCTAATTTTCTTAGAAAACTGGGAAGATATAAATGAATGCAATGATCCAGAATCAAATAAAGTGTTGGCTAAGTTTGAGGAAGCAATTAAAGTACCTACCACCACACCATTAGGAACTTCAACTTTCGCGGTTGTAATCACATAAGCTCTCCCTTGCTCTCTTGGCTTTTTCTGAGGCATATTTACTTGGAGCTTAGGACACTCATTTGCATAATGTCCCATCTCTCTACAATTGTAGCATTGAACATCATCAAATTGTTTCTTCCCCTAGAATTCATGAGATATATTCCCTTTTTATCCATAGTTATAGTAGACTCCCTTTCTTTTTAAGCATTTCCCGAGATGATTTTTTCCACAATTTTTGAAAAATGGGAATTTATTTGTTCCTTTGTTCTTCTTTAGTGCTTCAGCTTTCCCTTGGTTATTAGAGTACCTCTTCTTATCTTGGTTCCCCTTTAACAAATTTGAACTAGAAAATTCCTTCTCTGTTTTGATGTCACTTGATACAATTTCATCATACGATGAAAATGTTTGAGAAGCCAGTGCCCTTCGAAGAATTGGCTTAAGACCTTCAAAGAAATGATCAATCTTGTCTGATGAGTCTAGTACGTAATCTATGGAATACCTAGCTAGCCTTGTGAAGGTAGCCTCATACTCCGCAACACTGTCTTCTTCCCTTTGTTTTAAGCCAAGGAATTTCTTCTTTATTTCGGTTCATTGCTCATGAGGGAAATATTTTTCGAATAATATTTTCTTAAAAGTCCTCCATTCCATATCTTCTATTTCTTCTTCTTCCATGGTATTATGAATCAAGGACCACTATTGATCAGTGTCTCCCTTAAGACAATATACTGCTAGTACTACCTTTTCATTTTCATTGCATCTTAATTCCATGAATATCTTTTCAAGGGACTTGATCCATTGCTCAAAAACCACTGGGTTAGTAGTCCTAGTAAAAGATGGGGGCTTCTTCTACATAAAACAATCTAACACAGGTGTGGAATGATTATTCGTTACAACCTGAGTAAGTTGTCCCAATATGGTCATGATCTGATCTGTTCCAACATTGACTGTGTTGACTTTCTCAGTAGGGAGATCCCTACCTTGACCACGAGTATTGATTTCCCTTCTTCCATTAGAATCCATTTCTAAATAATGGGATACACTAGATTAGTTTATGAATCAAAAATTGAAAATCACTCAACATAGATTGAAATTCTATACATAGCTACTCTTATAAACATGGTTTCTTTGAAGAAAAATTTACAGTAAACTCCTTTATAATGGATTGTAAAGAAAATGTGAATTATCCTAAGCATATCCCCCGGGAGTGTAGTAACCAAGAGTGCAACAAGACCCATTGTCGTGAACCAGTTCCCGTTCGAGTCTAGCTCAAAGTGGTGTTTTTAGGTTTTACCCCTAGATACATCTGTGCCAGAGCCACCTCTACCTACTAGTATCCAGACAGGGATGTATTGCTTGAAAGATCCACATAATCTATTCTTTACCAAAATAACAGGATGTTCTTGTATGTTTATCCTCAAATACTACCTTAGGGATTTGTTCCCTACTATACATTTCCAACTCTAGTTTCCAAGTTTTCTACTAAACTTCCTCTGATACAAACTATTACATTCCGAAGCCTCTAGTCCGGAGTCATTGCATTACTTGTTATATTGGCATGGTTAGAAATAATAAAAATCTCAAAGTAATGATTAGTTTAGTAGTATTTAATAAACTAGATACATAAATCTAACTCAAATTACATAGGAGAAGGTTATAAAATACAATACATAACAAAAACAAAAAATTGCATCCAAAGAAACTCAATAAATTATATCCTCTTCATTACCTGTTGAAGGTAGAAAATGAAAGGGGGATCTCAAAGGCTCAGTAATGGTTATAAATAGTGGAAGCATGAATCAATAAAAACTGAATCATAAAAAAATATGGCGTGGTGAATAAATGAAAAATACACGCCATTAATAAACTTAGAAAGGGCCCGCATCCATATATTTTGTCATAGTGAAAACCTCATGGATAGTAAGGACTGACAATGAATAAAGAGAATGATTATTAATTGAACATCATGTATCTGGAACATGATACCATAATAACATTAAAACAGTTTAGTTCTGTGGGTATAAACCCGTCTGATTTTTGGAAATAAACTCGAAGGGTTTGTCGCCAAACTGATTTGTCTCATGAGACCTATCGATGCATAGAGGGGATATAGCGGGCCCCACTTACCACTGCATGTACAAATCATTTTTTTATTGATTCAATACAAGAGAAATATTCCTTTTCAATATCCATATAGAGTAGAGTATACGAATTCATTAATATTTCCATAATTAAAATAACTTTCCAAATAAACACCGTATGTAAAATGGTATACAGTTTAGAAAAAAAACATATCCACGATACGAGATTATGGATATTTAATATAAATATAATTTTAAATAAAAATTTATCTCAAATGGGTAGTAGGTACATCACATAAGGATTATTAGGTGCACCATACAAAGTTAGTCACAACAAAATAATAGTTGAGACAAAGTCTATTACCACAATGTAATCGGTCGAATCATATGACCAAAACTTAATAACCCTCAAATGAATCATTGAATAACATGAATATAAATATAATCTTGTTATTATATATCAAATTGGAGTACAAATATACCACATACAATAAATAAGTGGCAAACAATTAAAATCTCACAGAAATGAAAGTGAGATGAGAAACCCCTTACCTTATGCTCGAGTGTGTTCTTCGTTTGTCTTAATAACCTGAATAATAAAATTTATATTCATAAATTAATAACTCCATAACCTCATATACATGTAATTTATTTATTATAACCTTATTAGGTTCATTCATGTCCCTTTTTATGGGTTTAAGAGGTTCAATTTTCTTGTTTTGGAAGCATTTTCTTCCTTGGTTTTCATGATTTGTTTACTTGTTTTCATGAATAGAAGTTCATTTGAAATGTGGTTAAACATAAAGAATTGTTAATATATATTATTAATGAAATTAAGGATATACAAATGATCTTATAACTATTTTGGGTTATATACAATGATGATGATTCATTAGTTAAAAGTTTATTACAAATATTTGGATTAACTTGGCCGTTTTGTTCATAATGAACTTGTTTTGTATTATTATTTTATATTATGAGTGTCTAAGGATTACAGAACATTAATGAGATGAAATAAATATATTCTTATCTGGTTAAACCATTAAAATTGTTTCATGACCAGTAATGAAGGATAAAGTGAAGAACGAAACTCCGTCGTCCACAAAGGTTATAAATTGGAACCTCATGGACATTTATTTCGTTTATAAAAATAAAAGGGAGTAAGGATATTGATGATATTTATTACATTAACATGATAAAATTTCATTATATAGATGATACTAGAGTTTATCATGATCATTTGGACAGAGGAGGTGAGGAGATAAAAAGAAAAGATATGAACTTGAAAATAAAAGAAAAGGTGGGAGATCCCTTATGAAAATTCGGTAGCCTAACGGCGTCGCTTAAAATTTAATAAATTGAAATGATGAGATAAAAAGGGTATCTAATCATATTGAAATCTAACGTAAAGTAATAATAACACATAAAATCAAACCTCAACATATGAGAATGGAAAATCAAATACGTAACATAAAGGAAGTGTCGACTAAAAGAAGAGAACGAAGGATTCCCTTACCTTGTAGAGTAACTCCTAGATCTTGAAGGATGTGAACTTGGGGGATTAAGAAAAACTTGGGAGGACTACTAGGGAGGTAATACCACAATATATTAGAGGATATTTATTTTTTAATGAAATAAAACGAATGGGGGTGAGTGGGTATTTATAGTAATTAAGAGAGAGTTTTTTATTAATTAAAAGGAACACCTCGTTAGTGTTTTTTTTGAAAAACCATGGGCTTGACCATGGTATTTGCCCATGGTTTAAGTCCCTTGGGAAACCTCATGTCATAATATACTGTAAACAATTTGACCATCCTTTTATATTAATTATTACATCATTATGTTTTCATTAAACTACCAAAAACTCAAATCTATTTTCTTACCATTCACAAAAAATTCCAATATTTTTGAAAAATCCCAAAAATTCACCCTAACCATTTTTCGATGTTTGAAATTCAAAAATGAACTCCATTTTTAGAAAATATCTTTCAAATTTTTTTTAATTTAATTTTTAAATAAATCATAGTTAATTCGAAAAATAACAATTTAAAGGTATAATTAGTTTTGTATTACATTGAAAAATTAATTAACTTCTCATTATCTTATTACCTTAAGAAAACAAAATATTATCATTATTTACTATTTATAAGGGTCATATTTCTATTCATATTTCCATTCATAAAAGTATGTTACTATTCATCAAAAAAATCAAGTTGGTTCTATCAAACTCCAAATGACTTACTGGTTATATCTCTAGATGACTGTTTTTTGAAATTTAAAACATAGAAGTAGAAAATTTCTATTTAATGGATAGAATATAACTTTCTCCTATAATGTTTTGTTTCAAAAAATACTTAGTTCTTCATGAAATATAGGATATCTAATTAATAGAAATTATTTAATAGCAACATATCATAAAAATTTTTCAGTGTTATATCAAGGGACTCAGACTGTATCACAGGGAAGAGGGGCGGGATAGTTGTATACAGTTTAGCCTACACTAGTGGATATTGAGGCTAGATCATAGAATAGTTTGTGGTAATATTATTATAGAATATATGTTAGCTAGTTTTTTATTTGATACCAGTGCCTATAATTATTTTATATTTTAACAACTTGTGAATGTTTTGATCCTGAAGATGGATTTTGTGAGAAGGGTGATGATGATAGATACACCTTTGGGAGTATGATCGAGAGAAATTTGTTTATACTAGGAGTTTTCTCTCATGGTTGGAGGGTATCATTTTTCATGGGATATTTACATTATTGATATGTTAGTATTTTACCTAATTATGGATATGAATTAGTTAATAACATATTAATCCCACATAGATTGTTACCACAAGAGAGTGACGTTTACATCTCTTGAGGGTGACAATTATATTCACTGTGGAGAGTGGAACATCCAGGAAGGATGTGCAAGGATAGTTTATCCACAACTAGGGGATCCCACCACCTATGTGTCTAGTCTATTTCTAGATGACGATGATGTAAATCATGAGGTATTTTCACCCATAGTGGATAGGTTTGAGGACATGTTTTTTGAGGACCACTCAGGGCTTCCACCTGAGATAGATTTAGAATTTACAATTGAACTCATATCAGGATATGATTCATTTTCTATTCCACCATAAATAATGGAACAAAATGATCTTTAAGATCTTAAGAATCAACTAGAAGAGTTGATAGATAAGGGGTTCATCTGTCTGAGTACTTCGCCTTTGGGTTATCTGGTCTTGTTTTCTAATAAGGCTGACGAGACTCTATGCCTATGTGTTGATTACTGAAATTTGAATATAATGATAATGAATAAATGGTATCCTATTCCATGTATTGATGATCTATTTTACCATTTTAGGGTAACTTGTTTCTTTTCCAAGATTTACTTGAGATTGAGGTATTATCATATGGGAGTTTGATCTTCTAACATTACTCAGACTACTTTTAGAAGTAGGTATTGAATTTATGAGTTCTTCATGATTCTGTTTGGTTTGAATAACACTTAGTAAGTGTTTATGGACTTGATAGATAGAATATTTCACCCATACCTAGATACTTTTTTTTGTATTATTTGTGGATGAAATCTTGATGTACTCCAAGAATCAAGATGATCATGACAAATATGTTGACATCATCCTTAGTACAAAGAGAGAGCATCATATATACACTAAGCCATCTAATGTCAATTATATATTGATTAGGTATATTTATTGAGTCACATAATCTTGGAGTAAGGTGTGTCAGTGGGCCCAGAGAAGGTACATGCAATTGTTTCTTAGGAGCATCCCAAGAATATTTTTGATATTCGTAGCTTTCTGGGTTTGGAAGACTACCATCAGAGGTTCATCCAGGACTTTTTCCCCTTGGAAGAACCACTTTAGGGCTTGAATAAGAATGTAGTAAAGTTTTAATGGTCAGGATCATGTGATAATACCTTCCATGAGTTTAAAATGTGCTTTACTACAACAAAAATCTTGATCCTACCTGAGCCAAGGGACAAGTATAAGGTGTTTTGTGATGCTTCTGGGATAGGGATTGGAGTAATGTTGATGCAGGGAGATTTGTTTGTGGCATATGGATCTTGGAAGTTGAGGCCACATGAATTGAACTACTATTCACAACCTAGAATTATATGTAGTGTTTTATGCTTTGACGCATTTGTGGCATTATCTATTGAGATAAAAGTTTACTGTGTTCACAAATCATAAGTGTTTAAATTATATATTTTCCCAATGAAATTTCAATCTCTAATATCAGAGGTTGGTTGAGTATATGTATTCATTTTATTTTAAGATATCATATATTCCTAGTAAGGTAAATAATGTTTTTGAAGCTTTGAGAAGGAAAACTTGGACTCAAAAAATTTAGGATTCTAATGGTGTGTGTAAGATGATAACCTTAGTCACTGAGATGCATGTTGTGCTTTAAGAGATCTAGGAGTAGATTAATATCATATTAGTTTTAGTAGAGTCTAAACTTTTGATATGGATTAGGGATAGATAGTATGAGGATCCAAAATATTTTTCCTTAAGGGAAAGCCTTGAAGGTGGAGAGTCACCTTCTAATTGGAGCATAGATGAGGATGAGATCATATATGTTAGGAATCATGTTTTTGTGATTATGAGTACATAGGAGGAGTTGATTCATGAATTTATGCCTTGAAATGGGTGGCACCTCAGGGTTTTACAAAAATGTACCATGTCATATGATGACAACATTGGTGGCCAGGAATGAAAAAAGAGATAGCAGGGTTTGTAACATGATGCTACACCTATCAACAGGTGAAGGTCGAGCATCAATGACCTGATGGTTTACTACAACTATTTCCCTTTTTGGAATGGAAGTGGGATGATGCTAGTATGGACTTTGTGGTGAGTCTTCTAAGGATTCCTTAGAAGAATGACGTTATTTGGGTGATTGTGGACCGAATGATGAGGGTAGTGAATTTATTTCCTATATGGGGGAATTTATTAGTGGATCAATTGGTATATTTGTAAGCTCATGAGATATTTTGTCTACAAAGGGTGGAATGGAGTACTATTTTAGACTGTGACTCATGTTTTACTTCATGCTTCTGGAAAGTCCTATAGAAGGCGCTTGGTATATAGGTTCTATGGATAATGAATTTACACCCACAAATAGATGTATAGTCATAATATACTATATAGGTGCTTGAGGATATGCTTCAGGCATGTGTCATAGACCTTGGTGGTTCTTGGGATAAGAACCTTGATTTGGTAGAGTTTACCTATAACAACAGTTATGAGGAAACTATTCAAATAACACCATATGAGGCACTTTATGGTAGGCCATGAAGATCGCCTCTATACTGAATGGAGGTAGGTGAGTTAGAGATATTGGGACCAAGTCTCATGTAAGAGATTTTAGAGAAGGTTCAGCTAATTCAGAAGTGTTTGGATATGGATCAAAGGAAGCATAAGTCGTATGCTGATAGACATAGAAGAACCGTAGAGTTTTCATAGGGTGATCATGTATTCCTTTGGGTTTATCCTAGATTGGGTCACCACAGAATATAGAGACATTGTAAGTTGGAACCTAGGTTTTTTGGACTATTTGAGGTTATAGAGAGAATCGGGCCAGTGGAATACCAATTGGATCTTCCACTATGGTACAACTATATGAATGATGTTTTTCATGTGTCAAAACTTATATAGTATCACCCAAAACTTATTATTTGATAAATGTGGGTGATGTTGATATTGAGACTGATGTGTCCTTTTAAGATCATCTAATAAGTGTGTTGGATTGCATGAGAAAGTGTTGCGGGGAAAGACCGTGATGATAGTTCGTGTGTTGTGGTATCATGGATGTGTTCAGTAGGAAACATGGGAAAGGGATGAAAATATGCACGATTAGTGGATTAATCTTTTTTACATTGGAATCTTAGATATGCTTTGGAGTACAGATCAAGGATGAGCTGTTATAAGTTGAGGAAATTTTAAGATCCGGACCTTTTTGTAGAGATGCATCAAGCTTGTTTTCAGGTATACCTTTTCCTTGTTTTGAGTATATATTGTTTGGGTTTTATATTGGGTGACTTTTTGTGAAGTTTGGAAGTTTTTAGAGGGGTTTGGATAGTGCATGGTTCATGCACAGTTTTCCCAAACCGTTCACCCTACTCCAGAAAACCATACAACCCTCGATAGAGAGGGATTACACAGTTGGAACAAAGTTTGGTAAACCACACACCCTCTTTTTTTAACCATTCATCCCCTTGGGAGGAGGTTTATAGTTAGGTACACAATTATAGGAAACCATGCGACCCATATAGGAAACTATGCATGTGAAATTTTAAACCCTGGGAAATTAGATTAAAAATTCCCAAACCCCTATAATTCACCCTAAATCAACAGTAGCTTGACCCTAAACATTTTATCTCATTTTTGAAGGTTCCTAGATTGATTCCAAGTCCTTCTAGCCTCCCTTCCTGGTGATTTGAATTCCGGGTTGAAGATTTTTACCGATCCTAGTAAGATATTCTCATCCTGTGTGTTTTCCTTTCACTCATGTACCTATTTACAAATAAAAAAGGGATGATTTTTCTTTTATGGTGATGGTTATAGATCTAGGTTTGATGGGTATTGATTATTTTGATCTTGGATCTAGGTTTTGGATCTATATATTGTTCTTCTTCATGATCTTGGTCAATCCTCTTTAATTGGGGTTTTCTATTGGCGAGTGTTCATCATTAATCTCGAGGTAGGTGGTCTAAATTCAGTTACCATATTCTTGAATTCCAATTTATTGTATTCATTGTGAGATTTCAATTGGTATGTTTGAAAAATGAATCATGAATTAAAAAATTAATTGATTAATTAATTTATAGAATCATGGAATTTATTATTTTATTTTTCATCTGGTAATTAAATTGGATTCAAATTGTGGAAAATAGAATTTGTGGAATTAGATTAATTAATTAGTTATTTAATTAATGAAATATTTTAATTATATTATTTATGGGGAAATTGTGATTGTGTAATTGGTCAATTGATGGGGTTATGAATTAATTGACAATGAAAATTATGAGATGGTTGATTTGACCTTAATTGGTTAATGGGCTATATGATTTAAATGTTGAAAAATGGTTTAATAGTGAATTGCTCATATTGCTCTATGTGATTAAAGTATTGAATCCTGATTTGTTTTGATAGATGAAATGATATATCATGATGTGGAATGTGATAAGGGGGTTAATGTTGATTAAACTTTATTGATGTGATATATGTGTGATTGATTTATATACAAGCATGGGACATGGATCATGGATCAAAATACCCATATGAGATAGTGAGTGTGGGACAGGGACTAAGGATCCAAATACCCATGTGTGATAAATGAGTGTGAGATAGGGGCTGAGAATCCAAATACCCATATGTGGTAAAAAGTGTGGGAGAGGTACTGAGAATCCAAATAACCTTATAAATTTGAGGTGTGGGATAGGGACAGAGGCTCTAAATACCCATGGGGTGTTAGATATGACATTATATGACCATGAGATCGACATTGGACTATGGTTACAAATGACCATGATGTGAAATGGAACAAAATGGAAAATTAAATACCATATGTTATAATTAATTGTGAATTACCTATGCGATATGGTTCATACTCTAGCATGGGATGAAGAAGGTATTGATGGTGTGGGTTTCCTTGAGAACCCATGGATTTATGTGGTTAAATTAAATAATAATTTAAATGTGATAAATATTTATTTATGCATTGTTCTTGAGTATTTATAAAATTTCATACACTGTTATTGAATGAATGTTATTTTAGATGCCATTGGTGGGGGACTACTGAGTTGTACTCACACCCCACACAGGCTTCCTGATCGGTACTCATATATACTTCATGTTTACATGATAAGATAAGGGAAATAATCCTTTGTAAGATAAATGAGTTGGGATGGAGCATGGATTAGGGAACCAGAAATGATTTGAGACCCAATTGGAAGTTATCAGTGTCTATTTATTTTGTATTTTTCATATTGACACTGGACATATACTTGGAATGACATCTCTATAGTTTTGGTTGGTATATTGTATTCCTGTTTTATTTATCATGTGTTATTGATCTTATTCTAGTTATTGTTATATATTTTCTCTATTGTTTATTTATTTCTACTATTGTACCACTTTGATAAAGAGGGTATAGTCTCCCCATGATAGATATTAGACACTCCTACTATTCTGTAGCCTATGGCATATAGGGTGGAACGAATGAGGTCATGTGATAGACTGGATTGAGGCACTGGTGTGTGAAACCCGAGTCAGGATGTAACATTATGTTAATTTCATAACCTATATCCATATCCTTCCTCCATCAAATGGGAAATGAATCAATCGTTTGTGTGTATAGTGGAACACCACCTCATGAACTGATAGAGACAATATTTTCCATAAATTTACATTAAATTTAATTGTTTTAAATACCACAAAAGTGTTAATTTAAGATGAATTTCTACATTTTATGATATTGGTGGTATTTTGAGATTAATCGTAAAAATGGAACATTTCATATTTTTAATAGTTTTAAATTATTTATGTATTTTGTCCACAACATTTTCTATATTAATATAAATTATGAAATTATTTATTTTTAGGATTATAAACATAAAGGTCTTCATTTTATCCTTCTTTACCAAAAGATTAATCGTCCATATGGAAGCTCAAAATAAGATCACAAGTTGGACCATGAAAACTATTTATAGATCTGTCTATTTTTGGTGTTGGGTCCCTAACTCATTCATAGTGGGCCCAATTAATTTGAAATTCAGTGGGTGTATGATGAAGGAGTTTTTTTAACATCTTTCATGAAGTCTAGGATACACGAATTGATTGTTTTAATGGTCATTAAGGCATTATAATCCTGAGGTTTTTAATTTGGAGAGTCTGACTGGACAAAATAAATGGTTATAGTAAAACATGTATAACTCTCAGAATACATGTCCAAATATGCTTAAATATTTAAGAGATGGACAAGATATTTAAGAACAACATTAAAGAAGGGGAAATGCATGAATAGGTCATTTATTAGGGCTATAATGTGTCAAATATTTTGGGACAAATTCTACATATAAAAGGAGGGAAGATCCTCGCTCTCAAATAATCCCATTTTCTATACCATTCCTTCAAAGAACCAAGGAGGAGATCTCCACTGAGGAAGGATGGTTGTAAATATTCCCCTTTTATTCTTAATTTATTTGTTTTATTCATTTTTTTAGTTTTCAATTGTAATTTAGATTTATAATAAAATCATTCATCTTTTTTATTTTTGTGTCCACCCATCCACCCTCTTTTATTCTTCTCATCTCACCATCGTGAACTATAATACTCAGGATCATGAGTAACTGACTTGAGGAATATACTAAGGGAGTAATAGGGTTCTTGAACCTAAGACCATATTTTTAATAATCTTCAAGTTAATTATAAGGATAATTTATAGTGGGTGTAATCCTCACTATGGTTGTCTAAATTTTAACTTCTTAATCTAAAACCATTTTACCTTGATTGAGGAGGTGGATGGAGGGTGTGCTTGGTGATCTCTAATTGGAATTTTCATTTATAACCCAGGTAGACTAAAGTGTGCACACATATGATGAAGTGTGTTCCCTAAGAATATTTGAAGCTGGTCAACGAAGGTGCTCCCTGAATGTTCTCTCAAGAGAACTTCCTTTATTAACTAATTCTATTCTGTTTATCATTTCATATTAATTAGAATTGATTTTTTTTTCATTTCATTTATTTTTATAAATTCTATTTCATTCATATAAATAATAAAAACAACAAAAATAATTAGTTTCAGTGAATTTGTTTAAGTGTGTAAATAACTGAGAACGCTCTTCAAGTGAGATGACCCTAGTCAGCCTCTATTCTACACTAGGAAAACATAAAAATAATTCTCTTTTGCTATGAACTACGACAAACGTGCACCACAAACTAATGTAATTCATTTTAGAAAACCACCTTTCATGGATGGATATAATGATATATGTAATGTATGTACATTAATTAATGACATAATTATCATTATATAAAGATAAAATATCATATTTTTTTTCTTACTATTCCATTTATTGAAAAATGATAATTTTGTTCATGAGTACGTGTGGATTACCACCTCCATAAAGTGATGTGATTCGTTTTTCATCACCAAATCAATGGATAGTATATATAAAGTATTTAAAGATATAAAATTATATAATAATAATTATATAAATATAAAACAATATTTACCTTATTTATCTCATGTTTTTTTGAAAAGTGGAAATGTTACTTAGGGGTATATACAACCAACTGTCTCCATGATTGTAACATAGTTCATTTTTCATAAACATCTATCATGATTGGATTTAAAATCATAGTTTATGTATAAAAATGAGAATTATTTTATTATTATTCTTTAAATAATGAAACAATTAACTCTTTGACTATTGATCTTCTTGTCATGAAAAGTCAAATCGATTATGATTTAAATATGATTATATAGTCTAGGGAGGACTCTAGGTCATCTCTCTAGGAGCATTGATGGGTTTAGAGTGTTGATTTTCAACACATTTTTCAAAAAAAAACGGGGGTGGGTGGATTTATATGATGATTTAAAAATAAAATAACTTAATTTAAAGAGTTTAATAGTTGAGAAACAAGTGGATTTTGAAACATATATGATAATTATGTGATCATTTATAAGTTACTACACCACTTGAAAAGTTCCTTATTCTCAATTGATTATTAAGTTTTGGTGTAATCCTTTAGATGAGGGTTAACCAAGATCGTAGGTACCCACAAGCCTCTAAAACGATGAAAATAGGACTAAACCATGGCATAACAATAATTTAGTCAAGTTACTTCCCATTAGAATGATTTAAGTTTTTTCAAGGAACACTAAAATCGAAAATGTTTGGGAATTAAGAGGATTCATATGTTATCCAATCAGAACAATACAAGCCGCACACATAAAATTATTCACTAATTGGTTATGAAATAAAAATTGTTTCAATAAAATGAATAAAAACATGTTAAGATACATATAAAATAAAAATTAAAAATCACAATATACACCAAAACATTAGATAATTATGTGCTAAAACACCCTCTTCAAGTGTGTAGATCCCTCGAAATTATTACTCACCATTTATCCCACCATCGAGAGGAGGAGGAAGATCATGTGGAATGATGGATTTATATCAGCTATCCCTATGAGGAAAGGGTGCTCAAGAACCTAAAAATTTATTATAGGAATCCTTTGGGATTCCAAGATATCATCAAATTTCCTCATATTTGAACTTTTAAATGAAGTTCTTAAGGTTCCCTTTTGGTTTTGGGTATCCAAATTTAGAGATACCACTTGTATCTCGGTTTTTTACTGGTAAAAGGACATATCATGACTTATAAATAAGATAAAAGTTTTTGGTATTACTATTTTCTATCTCGATGTTAAATTTATTTTACATTGGAAGAATATATCCTCAGATATAACCGAAATATAGAACCAAACTTTTGACTTCAATCAGATTCAGTTTCTTAGACATACCAACAATATTTGGACCCTTTTAAGATGAATTGGGATTGTTTGTATTCATAAGAGTTGTATCCCACTGAATTTTGGATCATAAAAAAATTTCATTCTATTTAAATTCACAAATTAGCCGAAGTGGGATTTGAGTCCACATATGTTCTTGGGATCCAATGCAGTTTAGTCTGCTTTGCTTGAATTCCATCGCGGGCTCTCCAAATCACCTCTACCTATAATGAAAACATCAAAAAAGTAAAATTAAAATTTATAAAAGTGATAAAAATTAAATAATTTAATCAACCATGAAGTTTAATTTGTTATTATATTTTAAATTTACAATAAAAATCAGTTTAACAGAGTGTTATTAAGGGTTGAAAAGAATAGTGGATTGCTACGTAATCACACTCCCACACCTAAACATTTTTACTCCTAGAAAAAGTCAAATTTACAAAATTATGCATGTAAATATTCCTAAATTCACGAATATTTAACATTAAAATAAAATTTAATTCATGACAGTAATGTGATCAAATCAAAAACCATACCACAAAGTTATTCTCAGCGATGATAGAAAAAGATGTCTCATAAATTATATCAGAATGAAATTTCAAGAGATGCATGAGACCAACCTGAGAAAATAATTCAAAATTAAACCATGTTACTAAATATCCACATGTGTGTGGAAACCATTTCATTCTAGTCTTTTCACTTTCTATCTAGTAAATATAATTTATTTTAATTTTTTTCATCTTACATGATTCTTTCCAATGAACCTGCCCTATATCGTTCACAATAAAATTTCAAGACCCACTTACTTAAGAATTCCCAGAAGTCAAACCTTAAGATATTGACTTAGATATCCCCATATGTTTTATATTTCATCACTCTCCACAATATATTTTTTTATATTTTTTATTATTGTTTTATTATTTTTTAGGGTGTAAAATAGTCAAATAACAGGTACACACACACATATTTCAATCTAGTATAATAAATAAATATATTTCATAAGGAATAAATTTATGAAAAAAATCATTTTTTAAAGTATATAAACATTAACCTAACTTATATTTACCTTTTATTAAGTAATAAATATTCACGCTTCATGGTTGGGTCCTAAGATGTGCAGAGATATTAAGTAACACAATTTTCCTATAAACTACTCACACAAAGGGTATCAATCTTCTCAAAGGTTTCATAGAGATAAAACCATTTATATCATCGAAAAACAACTAATTTACTAAAAAAAGTCACACTTCAATGTTAAATTCATGCTAAAATACACATTCCATTAGTGAAAAAAATGTTTTAAATGTTAAAAACACTTGAAATAGGGAAATTACTCATACATTTTAAATAATTTCTATGATTAAGTGGGAATAAAAAATAAATATTCTAGAATAAAAGTGAGAGTGGAAAAAGGGTGGGTGGGGGGGGGGTAAGGTAACAATACTATGTAGCAAGTGGAAAAGAGAAAAATAATAAAGATAATTAAAATTCATAACTAACTTAGGAAAGTGGGTAAAAGTAAAAATACTATGTTGAAAGTGAGAAATAGAAAAATGAAGAAATAAGATAAAAAATCTTAACCAACTTAGGAATGTATCCACCCACCATACATAGAGTGTTAATTGTCTTCACTGTATGAAAAGTTAATATGGGAAGGAAGGATAAAACTTGATGGGTATCATTGATAAGTCACTTCTTAAAGGTGGAGATCCTCTATTGTGGGCTCCAGAATGGGTTGATGAAAGTACTTCATCTGCTTCCCATTAATAGTGAATGTATTTTTTTAATCATTTTTAACCTATATAAAACTAAATATATAGACATTAGTAACAATGTATGGGAAAAACCAGAAAGAACAAAGATTACCTGGGTGGAACTTCTGCCTTTCCTTGAATAGGTGGACCTTATAATCAATGTGTAATTTACGATGAAGGATTAGGCGGTCAAGGGTGGCCTTGGTTCTATTCTTATAGATATAGGAGTTCTCATATGAAATTGTACTTATTTCTTTGATCTCCTAAATCTGTAACCTTCTTTGATCACCTGCACCAGAAAGATTATAATTGCATTATTTAATGGCCCAGTATAATAAGACCATAAGGAATCATCGAGTCTAAGAATCCAATCTTTTTTGTTGGGTTAAACCATTTTTCAAGAATTTTATTTACCTATCTGTTTGAAACCTCGAATTGACCATTGGTTTGTGGGTGATATGTAGTAGAAACTCAATTCCCAACCCCATACTAATAATTTTTTTTTCATTTTTCAGTTGCAATAAGGAGAACCCTGGTCACTAATTATGAACCTTGGAAAACCAAACCTATAAAAAAATATAGGTTCTCAAAAATTACACAACTGTATTGGAATCATTAGTCCTTATGGTTCATACCTATACCCATTTTAACATGTAATCTACTTCCAGAATAATGAACAATAATTTGAATGAATTGGGAAATATCCCCATAAATTCAATGACCCAAACACATAAAATATCATGAAAGACCAAGTGTTATTATGGAATTTCATTTATTTTGGATACATCCCACATACTTTTACAATGAGGAGAAAATTTTAAAAAATTATGGGCATCCCGAAATAGTGTCATAAAAAATAGGCCACAATCAAGGACCTTGGGAGCAGTCTGTTGGAACCAAATTGGCCCCCACATTCAAGAGTGTAACAGAACCGAAGGATGGACCGAAAGTCACTATTGGGAATACCAAACCTAAGAATTATATCACAATATGTGCAATAAAGGTTTTTTTCATCCCAAATATTCCATTGATACTCATGTTTTAGATGAGAATATTAGTTTTTGTTGAAATCAGTAGGAATTGAAGATGCTAAAAATAGTTTACAATTTTAGCATACCAAGGAATAACATCTTGAACTTGGTATAATTTATCATCAATAAAAATTTTATTTATGGGAATAAAAGGGGATGATTCAATGTTCAAGGATGATAGGATCCTACTAATATGGTTATCCACCACATTCTATGATCCCTTTTATCCCTAATTTCTAGATTAAATTATTGAAGTAGGAGCATCCAGTGAATGAGATGTGGTTCGTTTTTCAGTTTCTTAAAGAGATACTAGAGGGATGTATGGTTTGAGAACAAAATTACTTTGGACCCTAAAATGTATGACTTGAATTTATCCAAGGAAAACATAATTGAAATGAATTATTTTTCATTTGTGGTGTAGTTTTCTTAGGAAAGGTCCAGTGAGCGTGAGGCATATGCTATGACTTGTATAGGTCAGTCGACCCGTTGTGATAAGACTGCACCAACTTCCTTGTTAGAGGTGTCATACATGAGATCAAATAGTAAATCCCACCGAGTTGTTTGGATTACTAAGGGTGATGTGAGACTCTATTTCAATTTGTTAAAAGCTTCCTCAAAATTTTTATTAAACAACGATTCTTTTTCTTTTTTATCTAATTGGGATAAGGGAAGGGAAATATTACTAAATTCATGAATAAAATGATGATAAAATATAGTATGACTTAAGAAATACTGCACAGACCATACATTATTTAGGAATGGTAGGGAAGAAATGTTTTCTACTTTTTATATTTATACCTGGATACCATACCCATAAATGACATGTACAGGAACTATACCTTTTCACCCCATGAAATAACATTTCTCAAAATATAATAAAATATTCATTTAAATTCAGTGATGTAGAAAAAAACTAATACTACTCAAAAACTAATTTAAAAAGTATCTATATATAGTGAAATTATCCATGAATACTTCCATGCAATTCTGTAGTTAATCTAAAAAAATACAAACCATGCATTGATGGAAAGTACCTAGAGCATTTCATGGACCAAAAAGCACCCCCTATATAAAAATGTGCCAAAAAGGGAAGTAAATGTTGTCTTTTTTCTAATCCTCGAGGGTAATATGGATACAAAATTATCTATAATAACCATCAAGAAAATAGTAGTGGGACTTACCTGATAGCATCTCTAGCATCTGGTCAATGAATGAAAATGGGAAATGGTCTATTATAGTGAGTTGGTTTAATAGACAATAGTCTATATAGATACATCAACTATTCTACACATGGGTTGGAAACAATTATTGTTTTTATTTTTATTACCATTAGAATAGTTTTTTAGGAACTAATTTCACTATATTGACCCATTTTCTATCAGAGATGTGGTAAATGATTCCAGAATCCATAAATTTGGTTACCTTCCTTTTCAAAAAACTTGGGAGGTTTTGGTTCATTTGACATTGTGCCTGCCTCATCTGTTTAGAACCATCATTTAAAAATATATGATTCATGAAAATTGATGGCCTAATTCCAGGAATGTCAGCAAGTTTCCATCTAAATACTTATTTATACCTCCTTAAAAGTTCTATAAATCATAATTCATGCTTTGGTGGGAGTGAACTAGCGATGATGGAAGGAAAATTATTTCCATTCTCAAGAAATAAATATTTTAAATTTTGAGACAGTTGTTTAAGTTCCAATTTAGGTGTATTTTGGATTGATGGGAGTTAATGTGAAAGATGGTGTTCAATGATCTCATCTAACTTCTCAATGGTACCATATCCAGATGAGGAAGAAGATTTTACAAGATGAGCAGTATCATCGATGGTCATAAGATCCTCAATGCTCAATAAATCACCATTTAACAAGAATTCATGACATTTTTATAGACCAAAACACCATTCAATGCATGATTCACTACATAGAATTTCTATCAATGATGAAAATTTAGAAAGGAGGTCATGGGAAATAAAATATGTTTGTATGGAGAAAGGGGGTACATTAATTAAATTAAATAATAGAGAGGATTATTCTTTTGAGGGGTGATTCATGGAACCAAGGATGATGAAGTGTAAAATTTTACCTCCAAAATACATAGATAATATACCATTTTGGACATTAATTATGGTATTAGTAGTTTTTAGGAAAGGTATCCACAATGTAATTGGGGAATGTCCATTCATCTTATCATCTTCCATTTTAAGAACATAAAATTGGTCGAAAAAAAATAAGATTTTAACCCTCACAAGAACATCCTCTAACACACCAGTGGGGTGTGCAGTACTTTGGTTTTCCAACTGAAAGAATATTCCAATGGGATTTAGTTATGCAACCTAAAATGTGGAGAAAATAGAGTGAGGAATCACATTTATATAGGCACCCAAATCAAGAATAACATCGGAAATGAAATACTACCCTATGGTGCATGGAATATATAATTTTCCAAGATCATTGTATTTTGTGGGAAGTGACAGATCTATCAATATGGATACATTCCTCCCTAATATCACCTTTTCATATCCTATAAGTATCATTATATATTCATATATATCCTTTATAAACTTATCGTATCATGTAATTTTATTCATGACATCAATCAAGGGGATACTAACCTACAATTTTTTGAAAGTTTCTAAGATTTATTTATCAAGTTTAGTTTCCTTTGGTTTCCTTATTTGGGTGGGTCTTTGGGGAAATTTAATAAGAATGGTTTGGATTGGTGGTCCATCAAATGAAACTCTCTTTCCTTGGGTAGGGATTCTCTTAGGATAAGGTTTCTCCTCATTTGGACCATTTGCAATGGTTAGAATGGTGGTTTCCTTAGGAGGGGATGACTCTAATGGATGGATCCTTTGGATTTTGAGTTGAGTTCCATTACAAAAGTTGATGGAACTAACATTTCCCTTATCCCTAGGGTTAACTAGTGGTTGATAAGGAAGTTTACCCAAACCCTAATTTTGGATTTCACCCATAGAGTTAGAAATTTGTCATAATTGAGTTTTTATTACTTTTATTGTTTCTTGGGTGGTTTTTATAATTGGAAATTATTTATACCCATTTGTTTCATCATGTATTATTAGCCAGAATAAGGTTTTGGAGGGGGTTGCTGGAAAGGCCTTTGTGGTGGTTGAGGATTTCTAGGTGGTGGTGGTGGATAACTACTATACCCCAAATGGTTCCATAGTTTCTGAGGTTGGTTTGAATACCCCCTTACCTATAGGCTTGTTTGTCTTTCCACCAAGGTTTGGATGGATATTATGGTTCTTGCATAATGGATTGGTTATCGGAGTGGCATAGAAATGTTGTCTCACAATTCTCAAAAGGTTCTCTGAGTTGAGGGAATTTGTTAGAATAGATGGTTTCAGTAGAAAAGATACCAAAATGGATGGGAGAAGGGGGTTTGGATTTTCCTTGGGAAAGATAAAGTTTCCAGAGTAGGGTACTTACCTCTTTAAACTTCGTGTCCACCTTCTTCTCAAAATTAGAACTCTACACCTCTTGGAAACCTCAAATGGGTATACTATACCTTTAACCAAAATGTTTTGTGTTCTTTAATATGTTTTCAATTAGGGTTCTTATAGAAATTGGGGTCGTATTAACTAGTACACCACCTATAGAAACATCAATCATTTTATGAACAATAATAATTAAACCTTCATAAAAATATTGTGTTAAAATTTGATCACTTAGTTGGAAGTGTGTACATATTAAACATAAAATTTTAAATCATTCCTAATATTCATGTAATGTTTCCCCTTGTTATTTTCTTATACCCAGAATATTTTTCCGTATAGTTTTAGTTCTAGAGGTTGGGAATTTTTTATCATGAAAAATGTGTTTTATGTATGCCCCAACCTCTAATTGGGGATTTGATGTAGTATATCCAATATTTTGAAGCATCTTATAATGATAAAGGGAATGCCTTAAGATTTAATTTTTATTCATCCACATTTGTAGGTTTTATTTTTTAACACACAATGTGAAATTCTTTTAAGTAAATATGTTGGTCTTCTCCAATAAGTCCATGAAATCTTGGTAAAAATTGAATTAAACTAAATTTTAGTTTAAAATATTGTGCTTCTCCTTGTACTTTAATATATGCAGGTTGGATAATAAAATAAGGTGAGGTTAGTTCTTTCAGTGTTCAATTATTTTCAGCCATTTTATACATGTTAAGTTTATTATCTAGTTTTATTCCCTAAGAATAGGGGTTTAGAAAATTCTCAAGGTGTGGTGTGTTCTCCTTAAAAGGGTTTCCCTATGTGTCTTTGTGTCACTGACGTAGGATCCTCTTCAGTTATGGTTAAAAATGAGGTAAATATCCCAGATTAGATTGCATTATGTACAAAACCTTCATAAAAAATAAATCAAATCACAAAAATATATGTAAAATTATAATATTAACAAAAATAAATATTCACAAAATTTACAAATATCTTATCAACAACACACACTAAAAACCGAAGCAATCCCCGAAAACAATGCCAAAATTTAATTGTGTTGTCATAAAATTTCAAATTGATTATGATTTAAAGATGATTTTATAGTGTAGGAAATACCCCAAGTCATCTCTCAAGGAGTGTTGATGGGTTTAGAGTGTGTATTTTCAACAATTTTTTAAAAAACAAAATAAAAAATGGGGGGGGGGTAAATGATGATTTAAAAATAAAATAACTTAATTTAAAGAGTTTAACAGTTGAAAAATAAGTGGATTTAAAATAGTATATATAAATTATATGATCATTTCTAATTTAGTACACCACTTGAAAAGTTCCTTGTTCTTAATTTATTATTATGTTTTGGTGTAATCCTTTGGTTTAGGGTTAACCAAGATATTGGGTTCCCACAAGACTCTAAAATGATGAAAATAAGACTTAATGTTGACATCAAAATCATGTAGTCAAGTTACAAACCATTATCATGCTTTATGGGTTTTCAAGGAACACTAAAATCTCAAATTTTTAGCAATGAATAAGATTATCATGTTGTCCAATCCGAACAACAAAAGTTGAAAAATTAAAATTACACACTGATCAGTTAAGAAATAAAAAGTATTTCAATTAAATGCATAAAAAAATTTAAGATACATATAAAAGAATAATTAAAAACAAAAAATATACACTAAAAATGTATATAATTATGTACCAAAAATCCCTCTTTAAGTGTTTAGTTCCCTCAAAATTATCACCCACCTTTTAGCCTGCCATCAAGAGGAGGAGGAAGATCATGTGGAACTTCAAATTTATCTTAGCTCTCCCTATGAGTATTGGGAGTTACAAAACCTCTAAATTGATTATAGGACTCCTTTAAGACTATAAAATATCATCATATTTCCTTCTAGTAAAATTTTCAAATGATGTTCCCAAGGTTCCCTTTTATAGAAAAAATGGGAGGTGGTTTTGGGCACCGAGATTTAGGGATACCAATTATATCTCGATTTTCAACTGGTAAACAACCATATCTTGACTTGGTAAAAATATAAGAGTTATTGGTTGGAATTTTTAATATATACATGTCAAATTTAAGGTCCACTAAAATAATACATATTAAGATATATCTTAAATATAGAACCAAACTTTTGACTTTGAGTAGATTTAGTTTCTTGGACAGATTAACTCGGGTGGGCCCCTTGTTGGACGAATTGGGATTTTTTTATTCATAATAGTTTTATACCACTGAATTTTCTATCATCACACAAAATTTAACCCAATTTATATGGATGGATTAGTTTAAGTGGGAATTTGAGTTTATATTTTTTCTTGGGCTCCTGTGCAGTTTGACCCTCTTTTCTTGAATTCTATTATGAGCTCTCCAAATCACCTCCACCTATAATGAAAACATCAAAATAAGTAAATTTACCTTTATAATAGTGATAAAAATTAAATAATTTAATCAAACATGAAGATTAATTTTTTATTATATTTTTAATTTTTAATGAAAAATCAATTTAACAAAGTGGTATTAAGGGTGGAAAAGAATAGTGGATTGCTATGAGATCAACCATTATCAACATACCAGAGTCATTAAAAATTACTATCCAAACATCCTAAAAATACTTGATATGGAATTAAACGATTAAGTAATTAAATATTTAATTGAAATAAATTAAACAATGGGTATAATGATAAATTAATTAACCTATGAAATGTTCTTAAACAAGTAAATAATTAATATAAGTTTATTATACACAAGTTAAAGGCCATACATGGAATGTCTGGACTCATGGTAAGATATTTTATCTCAATTTCTCTTTATTGAGGCATATTTTAATTTTATACACCTAATTTATTTTTTATGTTTTACATGTTTCCTATTTTTACATTTTATATCACAAATAATTCTTAATTCATGCTATTTTAAGTTACAATTCAAATTATTTCATTTAAGGGGATTTGACGTGAAAGTTACCAAGTAGTAAGGTTTTATTAACTCACTTTTCTTTCCTTAGGTTATATCTATTTTTCATTTATTATATTATTCCAAGATTATGTGTAAAATTTCCTTTTTTTGATTTGTGTTTTATTTACACTTATTTTGAGTTGATTTAAATTTGTTACACATAATCGATCCATTGATTAATTCCCAAATCATTAATATGATCTTTTTAAGGGATATTCATCTCAAATTTTCTTTCTTTGGGATATATGTTTATATTATACAACCACATTATTTAATAAGGTGTATATAATGCCCTTTTGAAATTTTTTTATCATGAATCTCATCATGTTTATGATATTTAATGTTTCATTTGAATTTATTCTCTCACAGGGATTACGATTCAAAAGTTACTAAAATAGTACAAATTTTTATGATACAATTTCATTTTTTGGATTGTCTTTGTTCAAGGACCCTTTAGGAAAATCATGTGATATTATTTTCTTGAACCACATATCTTTTATTATACATTGCTTATGAATTTTTTTTCATGTTTATTTTCTATTTCCTCTATTATTGATTAAAGAAACATCAAGAAAGTCATTTGTAAGTGATATCAATCTTGTATCTCCTTTTAGACAAGGATTTTTTCTCTTCCATACCCATGTTTTCTAAAATTATTTCAAGAATGTAATTATAAACAAATAAATTATTTCCTAAAGTTATTTTATGTGATTTATTACCTTATTTTAAAAGTTTTTAGAAGTAATTTTTTAACGTTCTCTATATGGGTTATTTTTGAATCTCTTTACCAATGTTTAAAAGAATGTTTAATTTTAATGATTACGACATAAAAGGATTTTCACACCACCATGTCCACTCAATGATTTGAATATTCCATTAAAACTTTCCCTATTTATTTTCAAATAAAACATTTTTCCTAATATTCTATATTTTTTTTAGTTTTTAAAAGTGATTTTTAAAGCGGAAAAAATATTTTCCTCAAGAATGTTTTTAATAATCTATAATGATATTTCTATTTATCAATGAAAACAAACCTTGATTTTACTTATGATACAATGGATATTTTATAATTATACCATCCAAATTCTTTCTCTATATGGATTATTATTATTTTTAAGAGAATATCATGGAACCCATTTCTTTTCCACATGTTAATCAAGTTTTGAAAGGAATAAGAATTGTTTCTATGAATTTTATAATGAAATACAAGATAAATATAATTTTTTTTCATGTTATAGTTCTTGGAAATTATTTATTATGATCGTTCCTTTATAAAATAAGGAAGGGTGGTTCCATTATAAACTAAGTATGGGTGGTTACGTTATAAACAAAATACAGGTGGATCCATTACAACCTTTCAATGAATTGGGTAATGAGATAGAGTTAATTGGATGGAAGTTTCTACTAAGATATGATAGATTTATGTTACTCCTAATATATGATAATGTTTACCAATTATAGGTTACTCCTAAGATATATGATAGTTATTATTTAGGTAATTATATGATGAAAGTTTGATATTTCAAGATACCTGCATAATTTTTCAATGATTACTATGAGTTATAATAGATCATTTTTTCAAGCATTGATTTCACATGGCCCATGATTGTTTAATTATATAACTCTTGTATTATGTTAAATATTTATTCAATGCCTCATTATTTATGATCCACATTTGATGGGTATTAATTCTCTTATGTTATACTCATATACTTTGATTATGCAACCATACCCTTATTCTCATCTTATTCTCATTAATGATATTAAATTGTTAATGATTATGTTTAACCTTACTGATAGTTTTATCTTACCATTATTATTTTTTCCATTTACTCATGCTGTGAAGAAATGTTTTAAGTATGTTTTACCAATTAAGGTTACTAGATGTAAATAAATTAGTGGGAGATGATGTAAATTTTTATGAACTAGTAGTTTATGTATCCAAGTTGTTATGGAAGAGTTTGTACTAATTATATAAAACCATAAAACTAAAAGGTAGTTGGATATATAAGTGATATAATATTTCAATTTGATGATATATATTTTTAAGGGTTAAAATTGGGTCATGTTTATTGGTATTAAATTCATAAATATAAATATTATATTTTAGAAGTGTGGGTTCATGACTGTTATATCTAACCAAAATGAATTTACAAGATCTATATAGGTGGTTGTGTAATGTACTATGAAATGAAAGGAAATTTTATGTCCTAGAGTCCCCACTACCTATTGATCAACCTCAATAAATGAGGGTAGAAAAGAAGCTTTTAGGAGACACATGGATGGAACATTTTATGTTTACATCATAATTTTATAATCAATGTTCAATGAGTTGTGAAGACAACACCAAGACATGGATGGTTACATATGTTGAATCATATATTAAAATTTTGAAAGTTGAAGGTAAAGTAAGAAATGAATGAGCTTATCTCATTATTACACCTATATCACCTAGTTACTTGTGATTCATTTTGAATTATAAAATAAATAGTATAGAGAAAACACTTCAATATCTTTTGGGTAAGGTTCAAAAAGAAAATAAGGCTTAAATAAATATAAATAATTTTTTCTTATAGAGAAAAATAAGAAATATATGATGAAAATTAAAATGGAAAGTTTGATAAGAAACCAAAAATAAAGAGGGTGTGCATTGAATAAAAAACTATTTTCCTCATATGTGGAATGAAAGGTCACAAGAAGACAAATTGGAATGAAGTAGGGAAGAAAGTAGTTACTTGTACTTTAGGAATATTCATCAATTAAAAGTAACACTTATATTATAATTCTTGGGTTTTAAATACAATATTCCTATCACATATGTGTATTTAAATACAGGAACCAAGAAAGTACACAAAAATTTCTAGAAGTCTAGATATATTCTCTAAGAGGTTGAGAAAGGATGATTAATATATCAACAGTGATAAGACAAGAATTTTTATTTCCCATTGGATCGATTCTTGAGAAACTATAATTTTGTATTAAAAATTACCAAAACATTTATCTCAGTGTTCTTTAAAACACAAAAAGACCTTAATCTATTTATAATGAATGCTGTTTGTATTGGTTTTAAGAATAGAGTAAACACATTTATGTCATGGATAACTTTACTTTTTAGTATTAATTTATTAAAAAAATTTCTAGACATGAAAAATAACATCATGACCAAAGAATTTAAATCATAGATTAATTGACTTATTAAATTCCATAACTAGAAGAGAAGAATCATCACATGTTATTTATAATTAATTTATAAGAAAATTAAGAATTACCTGAACTCATAGTTATTAGGTTGAGTAGATATTTTCATTCCATTATTGCAATACAAGATCCATGTGAATAATTCCTCTAGCGGTGATCCACAAGTGTACCACAATCTTTGAACAGTGATGTAGAGTTTTCATTTTCTAGCACGATTGATTTTGATCACTTGTGTTATTAATGAATGATCACAACATGATTACCTTGAATAATTATTGGTGATTTATCAAGGAATTGAGATAGGATTAGGAGAATAGAACACTTTGGATCTCTTGATCTCTCTCTAGGGTATGATAGAGATCCTTGATCTATTTTTTGTGCAGAAAAATAGTGAGTATGGAAAGTGATATAATTAGATATTTATTATGGCAGTTTTAGGGTTGTAAACATGGACATAAGACCATTTAAAATTAATTAATTGTTATTTGACCACATTTATAATAAAAATAATAAAAATATTATTATTAATCCCTTAACATGTGCATCAATTTAATAATATATAAATAAATATCATTTACATCATTTCCAATTGGATTATTAAGCTTAGTCTATTTATCCTACTTGAAATTTACTAAAACTTGAATAATAAATATTTATTTAATAAATAAATATCACTGTGTGATTCATTTATAAATATAATAAATATTATATTCTTCAAACCTTGTAAATAATTATTTATTATTATTATTTAGATCACTTATTATTTCGAATAATTTTTTATTAAATATTAAAGATCAACTAAAACTAAATAATTATTAAACCACATATTAGAAATAGTATTTATTCTAACTTTTTAAATTCAACATTGAAATTTATTGATATTTATAATACACTTAGTGTGTGACCCTCTAGGCATCGTTCTCAGTGGAATTAGGTAGAACATCCTAAAGTCCAAGGTTAGAATCTAGCAACACGTAAAGGAACCCATAGAGAAAGAAGTTAATTAAATGATGATATAAAACCTAATATAAACTATTAATATATAATATAATACCTTTATCATGATATATTTAACCAATCAGGTTTCATACTGGTGTCATCAACCTATGTTCTTGATGTCTCTTTCTTTGTATTTCCATAAAGGAACTTTCCTACTGAACACCATCGTCATGGATTTATCTAAGAAGTTTTATTTCCATAAAAGATCCTAATATATCTAATTCCATTAATGAATAGAAGGGATAAATCCTTTCTCACATTATCCATAATGAAATATCACTCATGATGGACCCAACATATCCTACCTCACTGCAAGAATATGTCATCATGATTTTCATTAATACATCAAAGCACATGACTCATGGTATCCATCATTGATAATCTTAAAGTATAAGTATCAATACGCATGTAAAAATATAGGAACATCAAATGACACATTAAAATATGGATTTTATATTGGTGGGTCTTATTCTCATAATCTCATGTGTTGTAAATTAACAAGGGCGTACACCATGGGAGGGTGCCTCAAATTCCTATAAGTCTCCAACCATGATAGCATGTATCATCTATGTTCCATAAAATGATATCTTCCAACTATAGAATATATATTCAAGAATAATACTGTAACACCTCCTGGTTATCATCATAGTAGGGAACTTCTAAGACCTTTCAATGCGATATATATTTTCAGGACATTTTTGAATACAAATTTCATAGAGAGGAACAATCATGATTTGATAAGAAACTTTATTAATAATGAATACATGTATTAATATGACTAGAATTTTATTTAAGGGAAATAACTCCAATATAATCCAACTTAAAATAGATATAACTATTAACAAAATTCAGTCCACTAGCTCTCACATGAAACCCATGTATTTTTTGAGATAGAGCTTTTTTCAATGAGGCCACCATGTTTTCCTATGTGGATACTCTGATCACTATAACTTAACCCCATTGATAAAGATCCCTTAAGAGATGAAACATCTAAAGTATATTATTTTTTATTTGATACGACCTTGGCTCTTTGGAAAGATCCACTACTTTAGTGTTGTCACAGTATATAGTGATAGGTTCTTGACTACTAGTCACCACATCAGGCTCTTGGATAAAGTTTCTATTACACCCCGACTCAAATTTCCACCTGAACAGTGATTTCATGATGAGTGCCACTTAGCCTTAAGCGCACCTCCCCAAATGCCAAAGGCTGCTGACTAGCAGCGAGGGTGTAAAGAGGTGATAGTTTGGAGACTATACCCTCTAGTGACTATATAATAATGGTCTGAATATATATAGAAGTGGAAGAAAGATAAAAAACTCAAAACAGTAACCCACCAATGGTGAAATCATAATAAAACTCATAAAATAAAGGAAGAATAGTAAAAAAAAGTAGTGGAAATAAATAAACACAACAACATACCATTTTTAGAATTGAAAATAGAGCATGCATTAAATACTATTCGTATAATACAATAATAAATAAAGGGGTCCAAATGGTTGACCTACAATTCATACATATATAATGGAATTTTAAAACATAATGGAAAACTAAAAAGGTAAACTCCAACTGAGACAAGAACCAAGGTTCCCTTACCTTCTATCCTATGCTAACAACCACTAAGATCCAACTCCTAAGCCCATACCTTTACTTGAATGAAAAAGCATAAATTATACATGCATCCTGAAGGGCCTATGTAGGGTGTGATAACTAGTCTCATTAGGGTACCACCCATGTGTGAATACCTTAAATTTGTGATTAAGAAGGTGCTACTATAAAAAAAATAATACAGTACACATGCATGAAAATAAACACACCCTTATTTGGTTCTCAAAATCCACCAGAAAACTGTCACCTGCCTTAACCAATGCCGAAATGCCGTAGTGGAGAGGATACTTATACTATGGCCCAAGGAACCACATTATGGATATATAACCAGGTGAACCCTCATGTCCCACCCTAAAGAAGTCACTCGACACCTCATTCCATCACTAATGTCACTGACATTCTAAAGACACACCCAACCAAATGGAAACCTATTCCCTCATACCCCTATTTGTATGCACCCATTAAATCAAATCCCATTGTCTGTAGTCACAATGATATATTTCCTCAAATAAAAACCACTATTGTATCAAATACCAATATTCCAAGCTATAACGGTTAATATCCTTAGAAATGATCCTAGCCCAACAGCCTCAATTACTGTGAGCCTCATCCCCCAACCGATAGCCTCAATGCTATCATATGATGGATCCTCACAATCCTCATGGATTTCTATGGAAATCACCCCCAAGAAATTTCTTAAGCTACGCTACCATGGGCCTCTAGCCACAAGAGTGGTCCAAACCACCTCATCCCCGAGTCAACCTATGTGTACATAAATCCAAATGATGCTTTGGCCAACACGAGTGAGAGAAAATTTCCAAATAGTACCTAAGAAACAAAATCAACAACACCTCATTACCCTATGATAATTTCACTCAAATATGATGTCCATGCCATCCAATATCACATGCCATTCCATCAACCTGATAGCCTTTCTGCCTGAACTGATGACCATGTCACCCAACCGGTGATCACATCACCCAAGTAACCCAGGCTAAGCCCATCATAACATTCACATCACCTCAATTTTTGATTTCCATCACCATCTCAAACCTTAGTCCAAGCCTATCATGATTTAATGGATCTCAATAGTAAATCACAAGAAATTTATTTATATAATTCACTTCAATTTAAATAAAACAATTCAATATAAATAACACCCCCTTGGCCTAACTACTTGAGGTTTTAAGCCTCTCACACATCTCAAATCTCTTGTCAACTTTAGTGGGAATTACCATTGGAATACCACAAGGGTTGAATTAATTAATTAAGAACAAATATCATATTTAAATGGTCTCGCTCGTTCAATACAAAAACATGCTAAAAGATGCACCCCCTGAACACTCATAAAATCTAAAAGAAAGGTATACACCACCTACCTTGGAGTCATAGATGTAGGAACGTTTGAACTTAGCCTCAAAATCTGACCAATTTAGAAGAAATCAACATTTCCGATGAACGCATTGAATATAGGGAAAAACAACCCACATGAATTTAGTAGTACAGGAGGTGAGTGAAAAGAGAAATAGAAGTATGGATGAGGATATCCTTTTCAAGATGGATTTAACACAACTGATGGATCTATGAACTGATGCAGGATGTGGGAGATAACTCACACCCTAGGAGGAGAGGAGGAGTACCCCATGACTGGCTGGGAGGAAGACCACATGTGTAAGGAAAAAAGGAGGAGAAAATGTTTAAAGAGGTAAGAAAAAATAGCCATTTTACCTCTTTAAGAGGCCGTATGGTTAGCTTGAATGCTTTACCAAACCATGTGGAAACTATGAGACTCTTGGTTCTTAAGAGACAAGCCCCACACTGTTATCTCGCATGGTTAGGCCTAACTGTGTGCTGACCATGTGTGATACAATGCGAGGGTACTACCTAAATGGCACTACCCATGTGGCTTGCACATGGTTTTAAAAATTGTGTGAAAACCACGTGTAATATCTCTACAAAAAATTGTAGTCTTAAAAAAAAGGCCATGCAACCCAACTCACACGGTTTTCAAAATCATGCGATAGTACAAAATTGGTGTTTATGGTTTTCACTTAGAGGCCACATGGTTTACCCCAACCATGAACCTCAGTCTATAACTTCAAAAATAGGGCCTTTGGGCCTCCAACACACCCAAAACCCATCCAAACATCTGAGGCACTTTCCAAGCCTCTAAAACCATCCAAAAAATTGGGTTAATTGAAAACTCATAATTAGGTTACAATGATCGAAAAAGAAATTGGCATACCCACCAATTCCAAAAATTCAAAAAGGGATAGGATTTTGACCTTCTCAAAAAACCTAGGATTTTACAATATCCCCACCTTAACATACCTCTTCCCCAAGCTATAAAAAAACCTAGATATGGTACCAAACGTAACCATCTCTTTAAAATTATCCTATACTACCCCGATATCAAGGGAACATGTCAACTACCTCAAGGGGGGCCCCCACCTTAGGATTAACATACCTCAGTTGCATCTCAACCCAAAGCTCAAATAGACCGATGGTCCCTCGACCATCCTAGGACTCAAATTTCCTCCCATGACACATAATCACTCATTCACCTCATCAGGTTCTCCCATTTCATACCCTACACCCATCATATTCCCACATCACATCGATGCCCAACTCATGCCCATGTAACACATGAAACCAATGAGGTCCCACATCTCAACATATGCTCAAAATTTTCGGTGCCTTGTACCTAAATCGATTATTGCATCACAATGATGGATAGATTCCAATGCACCTCAAGTAAATTTCATCTTTTCTATGTCCCGATATCGAAATATCTCAATAAATCTTGGTTCCATGCACCTCCTATATATAAATAATGAACCCAAGTTGGTTCTAACTTACTAACTAGTATTTTGTTAGTCTATACATATAACACATGCACCCCATGCATGAAAAATGGACATTCCTAAAAAGGCCATGTAGAAAAAAACAAGAACTCCGGTCATGCCCACGGTGTACCTATGACCATAATTGACTCACCATCCTAATCTGACCCTAGAAGCTCCAGGACATGTACCTGGATTGAAGCCCAAATTCTTGAACCTTGACCTCCCTGCAATTTTTCACTAGCCACCGACCACTGTACCCACATCCAGGTCCTTCTATCTCTATCACGACCTCTTCTTGCAACTGAAGATTGGCTACCATCACCTGGTACCTCTCTAAGTCTAATCTTAGAACCCTAAGTCTACCCCAGTCCCTAACTACCAGCTATCTATTGATATTACTGACCTTTCCACATGCCCTACATTACTTTGGAGGCTGATCAAACTATGTCTGGACATGTCTTGGTTGTCCACACTAGAAAAACATCATTGAAGACCCACTCATAGGTGCTCTACTTGAGTCTTTTTTCTGACCACCCTTTTGAAACTCATCCTGACCTCACTTCTTACTATCTGAAGAGTCCCCACTAAAACCACCTGAAGTCTTTACCCAACTTGAGTACGACCAATCTATCAAGTTTCCATCAATTATGAGTGCTTGGTTCACTGCCTCTGAGAATGAGGCCAACCTAAAGATGTTCACCTACACTTAAATGGTGTTTCATAAATCATCCTCAAAACGCCTCACCCTTAAGGTGTCGTTGATCACCATACATGGTGAAAAGTGAGACAAGTCAATAAATTTCACTACATAGTCCCTGATGGACATGTTACACTACTGAAGGTTGAAGAACTCCCAAGCCCTTTCCTTCCTCTACATCTCTGGGAAGAAGTATTCGAAGAACCTGGCCTTATAGTCCTTCCAGGCCAGTCCCTCATGTCCTCTAACCTAAACCTACACATCCCACCGGTGCTTAACCAGTTCTATAAGCATATACGTCACTAGTTTCACTCTCTACCTTATAGGAATCTCTATATTCTCTAAAATCTTCTGCATGGGCTCAATCCAATTCTCAGCCACCTATCATCCACCCTCACCTTGAAACAACGGTGAGTGCTGCGAATGGAACTCCTAAGTCAGATACACCATCGAAGTCTCTAATCCTTGAGATATCCTATCAATACCATGGATCACACCTTCCAGGCTCACTCTGAGCTATATTTCAATCCACAACCCAAAAGATGTCAAATTTGGCAGTTTCCCCACCTACACTGGAGCCTATACCCACATGTCATGCTCTTCCTGACCCTAAGGGGTATCAACACGTACTTGCACTCGAAAAACCCTATCATTGCCTGCCTAACATTCAATTGGAGCTCATCCAGGTGGAAACCTGCTGAATACCATTACATGGTCAAACAACCCAGATAACATATATATAGATATCATAGATAGGGAAATTTGTAATAGGAATCATCAACTCACTACCCTTACCCTTCCCCACTACAACCATGTCTCCAGACATCTCGGCCTCATGGCCTCCTTACCCAACCTCAATAGATCCAAGTTTCACATATGGACCCGAACACACCCGTCCTGATGAACCGCATCACCTCAAACCGATAACCACATCACCCAACTTGGTGATCAACATCACCCCGTACCATTAAACCTACCTACTCTTATAAGATCTAAGCCCATATATATATATATACATATATCACATGGAATATCACATATCATGATAATTTCACAATTCAAAAGGAAATTTATATCACGGCACATGCATATATATAATTAAATATCCTATTATGTTCTTAGAAAAAAAACAATAATAGGCATGCATAGAAAACATAACAAACATATCTAACACCCCCTGCCATACTAGTCCAAGGACATAATAACTCCTTCCTTTCCATACCAGGCCAAGGATTACATATTACAATGAGTAAAGATTTACATTACAAGAATACAAATTAAGGTATAAATAAAATAAAATATCAAATGAAAAAAATAGAACAATAATTCCCACCCTAAAAAACACGGTCCGTCCCCCATGCGTGGGGCTGTAGGCACCCAAACACGAGCTATAAACCCAGTCCCAGCAACATCCTAATCTCTAGTATACCATAACCAAATTAGTAATACCAAGAAATAGGTAAAATAAACTACTCTGATACCATTTGTGGAACCCCAACCCAAATTTCCACCCAAGCAGTGCTCCCAGGCCAAGTTCCACTAGGATTTAAGCACGCCTCCCTGAACGCCAAAGGCTTCCAACTAGCACTGTCGGTATAAATAGGTGATAGTGGGGAGACTGTATCCTCTAGTGATCATATAATAATGGTCTAAATAGATATATCAATGTAAGAAAGGCCAACTAACTCAAACCAGTAACCCGCCAATGGAAGAAGCATAAGCAAACCCATACAATAGTTGAAGCATAGTCAAAAATAGCAATAGAAATAAATAAACACATCAACATAACATTTTTAGAATTGAAAAACAAAACATACATCCAATAAATCTCGTATAATACAATAAGAAATAAAGAGGTCGCCAATGGAAGACACTACACCAAAATTTGCATTTAGCGGCGGTTTAAACCACCATTAAATTATTCTGCGATAGTTTCAGAAAACCACTACTAAATTGTGTGTCGAAAATCAATTAGCGGCAGTTTTTTTAAAACCATCGCAGAACAATTTAGTGATGGTTTAAACTGTCGCTAAATCATTTTTTTAATTTTTTTTAAAATTTTAAAATTTTAAATCTTTTAGTTTTCGTAATTAATTATTATTATTATTATTATTATTATTTATTATTATTATTATTTATTATTTATTTATCATTTATTTATTTATTGTTACCATGCTCATGCCTATCTCCTTGCACATGCTCATGCCACATATAGAAATTCTGCGTTGGGTGAGATTTGAACCCCTTACCTCTTGCTTATTCTCCAAAGACTTTACCACTCTAGCAAGTTCTTTATGTTGTAAAGAAATCAAATTTAATATATATATATATATATATATATATATATATTTAAAAAACAAATAATACATAACAAATAGATACACACTAAATAATCAATATAAAATATAAAATAAAAAATAAAAAATAAAAAATATATAATATATAATATATAACATATAACATATAATATATAAGTAATGTATAAATAATAAATTAATTAAAAATAATTTAATATATGATAAATAAATAATAAATAATAAATAAATTAATAAATAAAAGACAAATAAATAAAAGACAAATAATAAATAATAAATAATAAACAATAAACAATAAACAATAAAAAATAAAAAATAAATAGTAAACAATAAATAATAAATAATAAATAATAAATAATAAATAATTAATAATAAATAATAAATAATAAATAATAAATAATTAATAATTAATAATAACTAAAAATTAATAATTAATAATTTGTCATTAATAATTAAGAATTAAGAATTAATATTTAATATTTAGAAATTTCTAAATAATTAATAAATTATTAATAAATTATTAATAAATAAATAATGAATATTGAATAAATAAATAATAAATAATAATAAATGAATAATAAACTAATAATAAATTAATATTTAGAAAATTAAAAATAAATTAATAAATAATAAAGAATAAAGAATAAATAATAAAGAATAAATAATAAAGAATAAAGAATAAAGAATAAAGAATAATGAATAAAGAATAAAGAATAAAGAATAAAGAATAAAGAATAATGAATAAAGAATAAATAAATAAATAAATAAATAAAAAAATAGATAAATAAATAAATAAAAATTAATTAATTGATAATTAATAATTAATAATTAATAATTAATAATAATTAATAATTAATAATTAATAATTAATAAATAATAAATAATAAATAATAATTAATAATTAATAATTAATATTTAGAATTTAATAATAATAAATAATTAATAAATAATGAATAAATAATAAATAATAAATAATAAATAAATAAATAATAAATAAATAACGAATAAATAATAAATAAATACATAAATAATAAACGAATAGTAAACTAATAATAAATAAATAAGTAATAATTAATTAATATATTAAAAATAAATTAATAATTATTGTGTACATAATAATTATATAAGAAATAAATAAATATTAAATATTAAATGAATAAATAAATAAATAAATAAATAAATTAATAAATAAATGAATAAATAAATTTATCAATAAATAAATCGATAAATAAATAAATAAATAAAAAACAAATAATAAATAACAAATAGTAAATAAATAAATAAATAAATAATAAATAAATAAATAATAACAAAAAAATAAATAAATATTAAATAAATAAATAAATATTAAATAAATAAATAAATTAAAAATAAATGAATAAATGAATAAATAATTAAATAAATAAATAATTAAATCATAATGCGTTAAGAACATCTAAAAACCCTAAAAACACCGAAATGACAATAAAATCTAATCCGAGGCTCTTTTTTCAACACCACAACTAGTCAAATTGAAGATCATGAAATGATCTCTGATATGATATGTGGTACAGGCCGAACAAACACCTGGATCGAAAGTTATAACCATTTAAATATTAAGAAATCAGGGTCTGCAACTAAAACCACTGTTTCAGAGACATTTTTAGCCTCTATGGAAAAATAAAAAGGGGTATAATACTCAAAGAGTTGGTACTAGACCTAAACGGTGTAGAGATCATCACATGATTTGATTGGATATGTGGTAGATCTCAAACAGACACCCAAATTAAAAGTTATGGTCGTTTGAAGTTCAAATTTGATTTTTGACTTTTGAAATTTGAATATATTTTATTCCTTTCATTATCACATGATTTAAATCTCACTTGGTTTTAGCTCATTTTATAAGCTTCAATTTGACTGATTGTGGAGCTAAAATGGACTCCCAGATATGAAGTTATGGTCATTTGATGCCGAAGTCTATTTTTTCAACTTATTGAAGATTTGTTTTCAGTTTAAAAACATTATTAACTAATAATTATAAATATTTATTAATTGAAAGATTATAAATAATTAAAATTATAAATAATAAACTATATTTGATTGTAAATAATAAATAAAATATAATAATTAATAAATAAATAATTTTTTAAAATTTGTTTCTTCAATTTTGCAGCGGTTTTTAAAAAAAAACCACAAATACAAATATTATAATTTTTTGGAAAATTTTTTAAAACATTTATAAAAAAATATTTTAAAAACATTTAGCGGCGGTTTGGAAAACTTCTGCGAAAAAATCACCGCTAAAACACTGTTTTCTTGTAGTGTGATGTACAGTTCATACATATATAATTGCATGCTAAAACAGAAAGGAAAACTGAAAAGGTAAACTCCATCAGAGGATAGAAACAAGGGTCCCTTACCTTCCATCCTAGGATAATATCAACTAAGATCTAGATCCTAAGCCCATACCTTTACCTGATTGTAAAATCATAAAGTATACACATGTCCCAAAGGGACCGTGTAGCGTGTGAGAATGAGTCTCAGTAGGGCACCACCCATGTGTGTGTACCTTAAATTTTTGATTAAGCAGGTATAACTATAACAAATAATACAACACACATGCATGAAGATAAATACACACTTCTTTGGTGCTAAAAAACCACTAGGAACCTATCACCTTCCTCGACCAATGTTGGAATGCCGTAGTAGAGAGGATCCTTTTCCCATGGTCCAAGGAATACCCTGATAGACATCATCCCAGGTGAACCATCTGGTTCCACCTCAAAGAAGTCACTTGGATCCTCGTTCCATCAATCAAGTCACCAACATCCCAAAGGCACACCCAAGAAAATGGAAACTTGTTCCCTCAGACCCTTGTTCATATTCACCCATAAACTCAAATCCCAAATTCTAGAGGAACAATTATATCTATACTCAAATACAAATAACTATTTTCTCAAAGCCCAATATCCTGAGGTACGACAATGCCCATCCTCCAAAATGATCCTAGCCCAACGACCTCAATTACGACAAGCCTTATCCCCCAACCGACATCCTCAATGCTATCAGTCGATGGTTCATCATCATCCCCATGGATTTATATGGAAAACACCCCCAAACAATTACTTAAGTCACACTACCTAGGGCATCTACCCACATTAGTGGTCAAAAATACCTCATCACTGAGTCAACCCGTGTGCACATGACTCCAAACAGTGCTTTGGCCAACATGGGTGAGCAAAAATCACCAAATAGTACCTAAGCCACACCAACATCAGTATCTCATTCCCCTACGACCATGTCTCTCAAATACGATGGCCATTACATCCAATATCATGGGCCATGCCCTCAACCTAACAGCCTTACCGCCTCAACCGAAGACCATGTCGACCAACCAGTGATCACATCACTCAAGAAACTCAGGCCAAGCGTATCCTGACATTCACATCACCTCAATTTCTAATGGCCATCACCTATCAAACCTTGGGATAATCCCTTCATGATCCCATGGATCTCAGCAGTGCATCACAATCAATATATATATATATATATAATTTACTTCCATTTATAAAAAACAATTAGATATAATTGAATTGAACCACTTTACATAAATATAATAAATAAATTTAATATAAATAACACCCCCGACCTAACTGCCCAAGGTTCCAAGCCTCTTGAATGACTTAAGCCACTTTTCAACTTGTGTGGTCAGGCCCATTGGAATCCCACAAGGATTCAATTAATTAATTAAGAATAAAAATCAAATTTTAATGGTCTATTTTGATCAATACAATGATGTGCTAAAAGCCTCACCCCTGAACACTTGTGAAATCTCGAAGAAAGGTATGCACCACCTACCTTGGAGTCATTTATGTAGGAATGTCCAATCATTGCCTCTAACTCCAACCAATTCAGAAGAAATCAAAATTTCCGATGAAAACATTGAAAATAGGGAAAATGAACCACAAAGATTTAATCGTCCATGAGGTGAGGGAAAAGTGAAATAGAAGTATGGATGAGGAGATCCTTACGAATATATATTCAACGCAACTGATGGATCAATGAACAAAGGCTATACGAGGGATATAGATCACACCCTATGAGGATAGGAGGAGTACCCCATGACCGTCTAGGAGGAATACCACACATGGTAGAAAAATAGGAGGAGAATGGGCTTAAATAGAAAAGGAAAAAATAGTCATTTTACATCTTTAAGAGGCCTTACAGTTAGCTCACATGCTTTACCAAACCACACAACAACCGTGCAGCTCCTACTACTTAGGATCCAATCCCCACATGATTATCTCTCATGGTTAGGCCTAACCATGTACTGACCATGTGTGGTACAATGCGAGGGTACTGCCCAAATGTTACTACCCATGTGTCTTACACATAGCTTTCCAAACCATGTTGAATCCCTCTACAAAACTACAGACTTCCATGTATAGTTTTTCACCCCAACCCACATGATTTTCCAAACTATGTGGAAATACAAAATTGGCTACATGGTTTTCACTAAGAGGACGTACAGTTTACCCAAACCATGTTCCTTAGCCCGCAACATCGAAAACAGCACCTTCGGGCCTCCAATGCACCCAAAACCCATCTGAACACCCTATGAACTTTCCAAGATTCTAAATCCATAAAAAAATTTTGGGTTGAAGGAAAACTTTTAATTAGGTTATTATGATTGGAAAATAAATTGGAATATCCACCAATTCCAAAATATTAAAAAAGGGAGAGGGTTTTGACCTTCTCTACAAACATGGTACGTTACAATTGCAAATAAAAACTATTTCCTTGGTTATATCAGAAACCAAAATATACTATGACTTAGCTATATAATCAGTGATAATTGTATACTTTGAACTCTTCCAGCTCAAAAATCCCCCATTGAGACCATTTTTTCCTAACTATGATTTTAGATCATTTTGATATATCCAAAAGCTAGAACCTGTATAACCATTGAAGACTAGATATTAATATACTCTATACATTAGGAACATATCCTTAGTCTACATCATATAATTGAGGATGATTTTAATGGTGGTCCAATGTTGTTCACCTTGATCTGGTTTATATCTGCCTACCATGCTCAAATCATAGGCAACATCAAGTCTCATAAATAATATAACATACATGATTGATCCTATCATAGGGGCATATGATATTTTACTCATTATATCTATTTCCTATTGTTTCTGAGGACATATTTTCTTGGAAAGATGTATACCATGTGACATTGGAACCAATACCCTCTTAAATTAGTCCATAATGAACCTCTTTAGTATCTGGTCATTGTATATACTTAGACTTAGTCCAAACATCCTCTGTGATCTATTAAACATGATCTTGATCCCTTAGTTGTATGTTTCCTCACCTAAGTCCTTCATGGAGAAGCACTTTCTCAACCATGTATTAACCTTTTATAAGGATGGTATCTCATTTCCAATTAGTAATATGTCATAAAAATATACTACTATGAAAATGACAATACTCCCACTAAAACTATTATAAACATATGGCTCATATTCATTCTAAATTAAACCAAATTCTTTTATAGATTCACTAAATCGAATGTTATATGAATTGGATATTCTATTTAATCCATAAATGGATCTATGCAAATTAAATACCTTTTTTTTTCATTTTATGGAGTCACATACCCTTCTGGTTGTGTCATATACACATACTCTTGAAGATTCCCATTATGGAAAGTTGTTTTGACATCCATATTCCAAAAGTTATAGTCATGGAAAGCTGCTATAGCAAAACAATTATGATGGATTTACAGATGGAAACTAGAGAAAAGGTTTTTGACATAGTTAATGAATTAACATTTTCTAAAACCTTTAGCCACTAGTTATGATGTATAGTCACTAACTCGACCTTCCATGTCTAGATTTCTCTTAAATAACCATTTTCACCCAATTGGCATTTTATTTTTTGGAAAATTAAAATGAACCCAAAATTGGTTATGATACGTGGAATCCATCTCAGAATTCATGACTTCTTTACATCTTCCACCTTCTAAGATCTCTACTACCTCCTTGTAGGATAGAGGGTAATTATTTTCAACCAATAATGAGTCACCATATTCTGTGACTAGAAAACCACATCTTTACAGTTTTCTAACCTCTCTAGTGATCATATACAGTACTTTTATTTCAGGAACAAATTATTCCATAGGGACCTTTGAAATACGTACCTATATCAAATATTATGTATCTTGAGCATTAAATTCATCAAAGGCAATCTTTCTTCCACTATCCTTCTTGAGGATTCATTCCTATTAAGGAATATATATTTCTTAGAAACTATAAACTTTTTATCTAAGGGATAATGTTGGCAGTATCTGCTTGTTTCCTTGGGGTAAAATATAAAGATACACTTCATTCCCCAGGGTGAAAATTTAATGATTTAGCTATCCTTAACAAATTACTCACACCCCATGCATGAACATGTGAAAAAACTAGTTTCTTTCCTCCACTTAACCAAAATGGAATACACTTTTCCACTTTAGTTGGTACTCAGTTTAGTACGTATGTTTCAATGTGTAATGAATATCCCCAAAAGGATAATGGAAGACTTGTGTGACTCATTATTGACCTTACCATGTCTAGTAAGGTACAATTCCTCATTTCACTAACACCATTCCATCATGTTGTATAAGGTAGAGTGTGTTGAGATAAAATCCCATACTCTTGTAGAAATTGGATTAATTATTGGATAATATATTTACCACCTCAATCAAATAGAAGGTTATTTTTATTCTTACCAAGATGATTCTGAACTTCATTCTTGAACTCTTTGAACTTCTCAAAGGATCTAGACTTATACCTCATTAAGTAGATGTTACCATACCTACTCATATCTTTGATAAAAAGTAATAAAGTATGAGAATCCACCTCTAGATTATACTTGAAAAGGTATGAAAACATTAGTGTTTACCAATTATAGAATCCTGATGGACTTTTCGGTAACACCTCAAAATTTTATGATAAATTTCTCTTTAAATAAATTTAATTTCTTTGATAGCTTGTGATACACGCAACCCCGATTCTAAATGAAATGTAATATAGTATAATGTTAAAACCTAGCCGCTAAAATTGGAGGTATGACTAGGAATAACTAAATTATGAAACAATATGTACAATGGTTTTATATAATTCAAATTATTTTATTGATGTATAATAAATAAGTACTCAATCTCAATAACCTTATTTTATTCTTCAAAAATACATTTTCTTCAAAAATGGTTTTTATTGCTTTTTTGTGAGGAAATATAATAATTAATTTCTACCAACTTTTAAAATTTTATTTCATAAAAATCATATCACTTTTTAAATAATAATATCAAAATTATCTTATGATTAATTTTTGATAATTTTCTACAAAGTTTGATTTTTTGAAGAATAGTGAAAATAACGATTTTTCATTAAACATTGCCCTTTATTTTAAAAAAATTACAAAGTTATATATTTTTTAAAATGGGTTAAAAGTAATATTTGTTCATTTGTATTATTAATTATATAATTAAGGTCATTTGAATCAATATTATTATTTATTTTGGTATAAAAACGTTTTTATACTTAAGAAGACATGTTTTCTGGAAAACCTTTTTTTTTGTCGTATTTTGCAGGTTTACTTTTAAATTAGTTTCTAAAAATTATAGGATTTTATTTTGATAAAATTAATTCCATATTTGGAATCCCAGGGTTAAAATTTCATAAATAGGGGCCTTTTATTTTTAGGCAATATGAATAGTAACCTTGGTAAAATTTATCACCATGGTAAAGGGTAAATCGAGGAATTAAAGTTAAAAATAATGTGATAGGGAATTAAAAATTTATCCAACACTTAGATTTATTTAATTGGATGATATAGGATCTACCATAGTCATCCTAACTTCAAATATATATAATTTTTGTTCCATTTTTCTTTGATAATTACATTTATATTATTTTAAGTAAAGAACAATACAAATTGTCACTCTCCTACCTTTAAATTTTCATTATATGTTCACATAGGGATGAAAATAAGTTGTAAAAAAATATTAATGTTATTTTGAGAATAATTAATTTATTTTTATTATTTTAATTTATTTAATTTTTTTTGTGATTATATATTTTCATTAAATGTTTATACAACATTGACACAGTGCTTGTGTTAGTAGTGAAAAAATCAAAGTAAATAATTTTAAAAAAATTATAACTATTGTTTTTGTGATAAATTATTGATAAAAATTAATTTTATAGTTAATAATAATTTAATATTTATTTTTAAAGGTATTATATTCTAATTTAATATTTTTTGGATGTATTTAAAGTCAAATTAAATTAATAGTGTTAAAAATGAAATTAATGAAATTTTATGAAAAATAATATTTTATTAAATTATTTAAAAACCATAAAAATATTTAAATAAGAAAATTATGATAAAAAATAATCTAAAATTTCATACCTTATTCATTTATGTGAAATTTTTTACCTTATAATTAAAATTCTAACTCTTTTTAGATTGAAAAAGTAGTTACTATCGTTAAGGTTAAAATTTGTTAACGAAGGGGTTAAACTTAAAGATAAAGTTTAAAATACAACTTAAAACTTCCAAAATTTTATTTTTTAAGCTATTTAAACCATATTATTTATTATATTATAAATTATGTCCACATGGTTCCACCTTCACATGAAAATGAATTTATTATACTTAAATATTTTTATTAATTCCATTTGTGTCCTTTCGTTCACTATAAAAAGGCGCCACCTATCCTCTCTTATATACATCACCTAGAACCACTTATCTCAAAAAAAAACCTGAAAAAAAATCTTCTAAACATCACTATAAAATTTCTATAGGTTATGGTATTTAAAAGAATACAAACCCTAGGTCCCTTAAGACGAGATCTAAAGGAGCTCCTTTAAAGAAGAGGTAACCATCTTCACCGAGAACTTTCATTTTTATTCTTCTTTTACCACATTAAATTATATCCAAAACATTCCGATATAATAACAAAAGTATCTACCATATAATTATATGTTATTATATTTATGGAATAATATTTATACATCTCCTTATACATAAAATGGGAAACAAAACCATTGCTTGTGTGCACGACAGACTACCGCCTCACGAACTGATGCAATTTGTTTTCCATCATTGACTCACATGTATTTTAATAATGATAGAAATAATGAAAATATATTATAATTATGAAATAATTATAATTATATAAGTACAATATATCATATACTACCTTAACCTTCCACCTATTAAAAAATGGTAACATCGTTCATGCGTACGTATGGTCTACCATCTTCACGAAGCGATGTGATCCATTTTTCATGTATCTTTATCATGGATGATTTTAAATAAGTATATAATGAATATGAATTATGTTTATATCATGATTAAAATTATATATATTACATAAATCATGATCAATAAACAATTACCATAATTTCCAAATCAAAACATACATGAAAAATGAAGCAGTTAACACCTGAAACAATGATAATAATAAGAGATTGTTAACAAATGGGTGATGTGAAGTTATAAATGGATCATATATGATATTAAAGATATGTAAAATGTTATGGTATATAATTATAATAAATATAAATTTATTATACAGGTGGTTAAAATCACTTAAGAGGCAATTCAAACTTTAGGTAAGGGGTTTCTTAACTTAGTTTACTTTCATTGAGTTAAAACACTTCTTCATTGAATTTTTTATGCCATGATTATATGTGAATTTAACTCTAAATTGTTTTATGTTATATTTAATGTTTTTTATATGGATTTAAATTTTTCATACACAATATCTTCATTGATTAATTCTCACTTCAATGTTACAAACTTTGTAATGGATTTCATATCAATTTTTACTCTAATGAGACATATTTGGTATTATGTACCTTTTTTACTTTTATGTGGTGTATATACTACCCATTTGAATATAAATTTATTTATAATGATTAAATTTTCAATTAAAGTTTATAATTTCAATGGTTAACAATTTAAAATTTACTAAATTGGTAATAATTTATTTTACAATCTCATTTTTTGGATTGATTATATTTTTCATTGAATAAAACTTATAGTATATCCTTTACACAATCCACATATTTTTATTATCCTATGGATATTTAATAATTTTAAATATTTATTCTAAATTTTAATCTCTGTATCACTTTAATAAATTAAATAAGTTTTTAAAATAAAATCTGATCTTATCCCTCTTTTTGACCAGGTATATTTTCCCTCAATATCCATATTTTCAAAATTATTACACACAATTCCTTTTTCTTTAATCAGATGATTTATTAAGGATATTTTATATTATCATTTAATTTTTATAAGGTTTTAAAGGAATATTTATAATGTTATATAAATGTTTCATTTTTAAATTTGGTTTCAACAAGTCAAAAGGGATGTTTTTTAACATATATGACATTAAAAGATTTTCCATCTTCCATACACATTTTACAAAATTTTAATTATTATATAAGTTTGAAATGGTTTTAAAAATATAAATATTCAATGAAATATTATTTTAATTTTTTTTCCATTTTCTTTATTTATCATAGGATATTATTTTATTAAAAAACCTATATTTTTGATGAATTTATACTCATCTTTTATCTTTTATTAATTTTGTTGTAATAAAATTTATCTTAAAACATTTAATTTCTCATGAGTATTTTTCATTGGATAGTACATTGATCTTAAATATTCATATTCTTTGTATCATGAATATTATTATTACTTAAACTATATACCATTTCTATATATGGTATTTTACAATGAAATTTATTTGATTGACTGGGGAAATATTTATATTCCATATTATTTACATAATACAAATATTTGTTGATAAAGCATATTGTTTATAAATTAAATTGATCATTCAATATATAAGGAATGCATTATACATGCAATTATTGGTGGGGCCTGATTATAGATAACTCTTTTATGCATCGACATGTCTCACGAGATAAACCAATTGACCAAAATTATTTAATGGGTTTTTAGTGTGTACCTACCCATCTATTAAACTACTTTAGAATAAGACCTTGATGGTAAAGATGTCATGATGTCTAAAATCATGACAAAAAACATTAATCTTTTATTTTATTGAGAATTAATTTATTATTATCCATGTGATTAATGCATTGATATATCCATGGATTAATTTCCTGATCAAGTTATTGATTAAATGGAATGTATTTTAAGTTATTTACCTTTCCATACTGATTATACCTTTTTTACTCACGATACTTTCCACTATATGTAACTCTTACTGAGCATCTGAGATCACCATTTATTTTTTTTTCTTTCCCTAAGATACTAAGAAGGATATTATAAATTATATCAAGGATTCAAGAATGTTTCTTATGTTATGTTTTTTTATAAATTTACAATATAATATGAGAATCATGTATGTATCTGGTTCTTCATGACTACTAAACCTATCATTCATTTAGGACAAGATCCCTTGTATATTATGCTAATTAATAAAGTAGACAACGATTCTAGGTTACTGGATTCATGTTTCTACAGTTGATATTAAAGGAATTTTAGTAGGAACCATGTGAACTAGATTTTCAATGAACATAGGTAACATGAGAATTATGATAATCCCTTATAAAAATTGTGAAAGTTTATCATTATAATGATTTTTATTTTATGTCTCAATTTTCATGATTATTATGAGATAACTCAATGTGTTCCTTTATTTGGTGATAATTCCTAGTAGAAGAAAGGGAATCAACACCCATAGTTATTGTAGTAATTTCCCTACTGAGCAATCCAATATAGTTGGTTTTGAAACTGAGAAAATATTAGCCATATTAGGGAAGATGACTTAGGTTATGTTGAATAACCTTGCCCATATGAAGTAAATTATTATTACACATTAATATTCACATATTTTAGATCTCTTAATGAGTCATAATCCTCTAAATTTTAATTTTACTATTAATACATTGGTAGATGAACAATGAATTAAGTCCCTAAAAAATATATTCTTGGATTTGGGAATTTATATTTGATATTTTGAATCAACCTATGATAGTATATTAGTGAGAGGATGAACCTGAACTCCCAAATGAAATTACTTAAATCATATATATTTTACTACCTATTCATGAGTTATATTTATCTCAGATGGTTGGGTAGAAAATTAACATTGAAGATATGCCTATTTTATGGGAGTTTGTTGATGTATTTCTAGAATAGTTTCCTACTATTCCACTGAATCATAGATTTAAGTTTTCAAAAGAATTATTACCTAGTGGTACACCAATTTCAAATAATATATATATAATTTCCTCGATTTAGTTATAGGAATTGAAGAATAAAATCCTAGATAATATAGATAAGGTATTCACTTGGCCTAGGGGTTTACCATGGGGTGAACCTATTGTTTTTGTTAAGAATAAATATGGTTTAATATGTATTTAAAGTGATTTTCATGAACATAACATAATTAAAATTAAGAATAAGTATATTATACCTCATATCAATGATCTGTTTGATTAACTATGTGGATTTAAATATTTTTCTAAGATTGATCTTTGATTCAGATATCATCATCTAAGGGTTAATAAAGAGGGCACATGAGCCTCATCCCAGTTGGTGAGGACTCGCTAGGTGTATCTGAGAGACCTGAGATGAAATCTGGGTGGAGGTATATTTTTTGGGTTACTGTAGAAGTACTATAGCAGGAACTGTAGCATACACTATAGCAGGAACTGTTCGGTACTATGGTAGCTAGAACTATTCATCCATCTGGGCCTTCAGGCCACCGGTTTGGTCCTCAGGCCCTGCAAGGCTTTCGGGCCACTGAAGGCCTTCGAGCCAGTTGATTCTTAAGGCCTTCGGGCCACCATAAGTCCTTAAGGCCACCCCATGTCCTTCGGGCCACATGAATGTAGGTCCCAGACACACTAAAAAAAATGAGCAACCCTAGAAGAGGATTTAGAGAAGGTGCACTCACCAGAGCAGATCCAAATGGATTGTCAGAATGAGAGGGTATGACTATGCCATCGGTACCAGCCTGTGCTTGCACAAGAAGCCTAGTCAGATGGTCATTAAAAGGTGGAGAGATACTATCAGGATACAGATGCTGGGGAGGGGAAGTTCCTTATAGATAGTTTGGTTGAATTCCCAAATACCTTCGGGTCATGTAATCTATTAAGCCTACAATCCTTGTAATCTCTGAGCCTACGGGCCTTGTAAGGGTTCCACCTCATCCATTGAAAGGGGGGGTTATCAAAATCAATAAAAAATGAAGGCCTTCAGTCCATTAAGGCAAGGGTTGATAATGAGGATATACCCAAGAAATCCTTTGGTATATTGTATGGTCATTATGAATTTATAATCATTCTATTTGGACTTACCAGTTCTCCTTTCGTCTTCATGGATTTAATTGTTAGAGTATTTATAGATTACCTTGATCAGTTTTTGGTAGTCTTTATAGGTGATATTCATATATATTTGAAGATAAAGGAAGATAATGAATAATATTTGAGGATTTTGTTGATGGAACTTTGGAAGGAGAAGCTATATTACAAATTTACCAAGTGTGATTTTTTCTAAAAAAAGTATCATTCTTTGGTCATATAATTTCATGTGAGGGTATATCGATGGATCCTTCAAATTGGAAAGTTATTTAGTATTATCCTAAAACAACCATGATAACTGATATTCATATATTTATTGGTATGGCTAGATAATACTGATTTTTTATGATATATTTCTCACAAATATATAATCCACTCACCAAGGTGAACTGGAAGGGATCCAAGTTCTTGTGGATAGATGAAAGTGTGGATAATTTCAAAGACCAAAATATAAGGTTGGTTAGAATGATTGTGCTTACACTAAAATATATTGGATAATGTTTTGTGATATATAGTGATGCATAAAATAAGGGAATGAAATGAATCCTTATGCATGGAGGTAGGTTATGTCTGTCATCAATTTAAAATTCATGAGAAAAATTATCCGAATCATGATTTGGTGTTGGCATCAGTAATATTTACATTGAATATATGAAGGCATTATATGTGTGATATATATAATGATAATATAATATTTAAGTATAAATTTACATAAAAAGAGTTGAATATGTGCCAGAGAATTTGGTTAGAGTTGATCAAAGATTATGACTTCTCATTACATTACCACCCTAGGAAGGTAGAGAAGGTGGCTGATGCTCTGATTCAGAAAGAATATGATGATTTTTCTATAAAAAGGATCATAATAGATCCAATATTTAGGGATTTATAGAATTTAGATCTTGAAATATTGAGGAAAGGGGACATATAATATCTTTTTTAGATGAATTTTCTGTTGGGACCACTTTGTGTATAAGGTTGTATTTGTTGTCAATAATTGTCAATGAAGATCAAAATGAATAAAAAGATGACAAATAACCTCAAATTTATAGATTTTGGTAATTAGGATGATTATTGAATTGATATTAAGTTCAAAATACATGTATCAAAGGTGAAACATTGTATAAAACAATGAAACCATCTCAGAGAGTTACCTGAAGAGGCATACATCATTGCACGAGGGATCATGTGGAGATTTTAAGATTTAAGAATGATCATAAGAATATGAGAAGATTATGCTAGTCATATTCAGTGTTGAATGGAAAGAATGATGTTGCTGGAAGATAGATGATTGTTGAAGGGTTTCACGACAGATAAGGTTCGTGAAGAAAGCAGATGATTATTGAAGAAGAAAGATTATTGTGAATTAGAATGGGTGTTCTTACCTAATTTTGTTTCCCATTGTTTTCCAAATTTTTGGACCTCAAAGTTGGGATTTTTTTTGGAAATGGAAGGATTTTGATATAGGAGTGAACGGTATGTGAATGGTGAAGGCAATTATAAAAGGAAGAAAATACTGTACCTTAGAGAATGGACTGCATACCATGTCCGAGAAATGGTTCGTGACCACGTACCTAGAAACAGAAATAGTAGGCAGAGCGGTGCGCAGAACCAAAAATAGTTTCAGCGACAGTATGTGGTGAAGGAATGTGGCAGGTGGAATGGTATGTGGTGAAGAAATGTGGTATGCAGAATGCTGTAAAAAGCTATTCACAGTGACGATACGCAATGAAGGTGTGTGGTACGTGGAATGTTGATGGTTCTCTGCAGAAAGAGTTTCAGTATGCATAATGGCTTGTCATTGGTGTAAGAGATGTAGTAAATGGATTGGAAGACACACGGTACGTGGTGAAGGTTCGCAGTTCGTAGGAGAGTCACAATATATAGTGGATTATTACCATACATGGATGGAGTTCAATATGTGGAAAAGTTTGTCCCACATTTAAAATTTGTATAAAACGAATTAAAAAAAAAATCGGAGTTATTTTCCTATACAAGGAGTGCCAATCCCATCATTAAGGGAGAGGGAATTCGATAAGAAAATATCATCACTGTGGAATAACTCAGCTATGTCTGAAAGTGGTAGGTCGATGAGATTTTTCGTAAGACAAAGTGGTATGCGAAAGATGAAACAATTCGCAAAATTGGAAGGAGTAGTCCATATAATAGATTTTGCGTAAGAAAAAGTGGTATGCGGGAGATGAAATAATTCACAGAATTTAAAGAAGAAGTCCGCAGAAGGAAGAAACAGTATGCAGAGGCGGTACGAAGAGGCGATATGCGAAGGTGGTACACGAAGGCTGTACACATAGGCATGATACATAGAGTAGAGGTGGTACGTGGAGAAGGCTCGATATATGGAGTAGGCGTGGTACGCAGAGCAGGTGCAGTAGGCCAAGGAGGCGTGGTATAAGAAGCAGGGGTAGTACAAAAAGCATGCATGACACAAAGAATAGGTGCGGTACGCAGAGTAGGCATAATACTCAGAACAAGCGCAGTATGCAGAAAAGTCATTGTACGCAGGCCAAACACGTTACGCAGACCAAGTGCGGTAGGTAGACCAGGCACGATAGGCAGACCAGGCGCAGTACGTAGACCAGGCACGGTACGCAGACCAGGCATGGTACGCAGACCACGCGCGATACGCAGACCAGGTGCGGTACACAGACCAGGCACGATACGAAGACCAGGCCTGATACACAAAACATGCATGGTATGTAGATCAGAGACAATCAAAAGAATTAGGGACAGTTCACAAAACAAAAAAAATCATAAAGGGAGTTTGTGATTCTAGTGCCAAGAAGAAGAATTTATAGTGCATTTATTAATTACACTAAAGGATAAAATTGAATATAAAAGAGAATCAATTTAGGACTTCGTCTCATGCTGAATAGAGACAAATAATTTTCATGCCAATCTGTTGAAGCGACCTTCAAGTTGATAAATTGAGTGAGATCTCTCCCAAGGCAGTGAGTCAGGGGGTGTCAACGGAAGTGATCAGAGGGTAGCAGTGGTCTATCCCAGAACCTTGGTAAATGTAGTATTCCTGGGGTAGAGTGACTATTCCTGAACCTTTGTAATCCATAGCTAGTGAAGATTATTGGAATTTGGTACAACCAGCAACCTGTCGGTGTATGCTCCTTGGACGTAGCCCTTAGTGGTGAACCAGGTAAAAATTTATATTCAATCCTTCTGCATGTGAATGTTTTAATTACTGGACATATCCATCATACATGTTAAACCACGTTTCTATCAATTTGGGAACAAGATCTAGTAAATAATAGAAAAAGTTGACACCCTGATTCACCCCTCTCTCAGGGTGGTATAAGATCCTACAATTGACATCAAAGTGCAATGGTTCACATATGTTTCTTACTATATAATAATTCTATTTAGAAGAGGATTTCAATTTCTTTCCTAAATTCAACAATGAATTGCAGTCTTGATGAAGATTCATTCATTTCAGAGTAAAAGTCTACATTCAGCAAGACCATGGAAAACAAGAAAAAGAAGAAGAATAAGCAGTTGAAGAATTCCCTCATATACAAAGAATATGTAGTGTCTGGTTCTCCATTACCATCCAAAAATTAATAAATATTAGTCTTGTAAAGTAAATATTTGGTGTCTTAGTGTTCTACCATTGGAAAGGAAGATACTTCTATCTCAAGTGATCAGGAGAAATTAAGAACCTATACATGTGATATGCCTGAAGAAAGAGTTGTTGTTTGTAAAATATTTCAATTTATGTAGGTTGAGATCACCTAATTGGAAAGAGAGGCTGATAATGTGGAAAAGGGCTTTGAAGAATTTTTTTTGAATGTTTAAATCTCACAAAATATATTGAATCCTTTGAAGAAACATGGAGGAAACATGAAATAAATACGTCAAAATGGTTCAAAGAAGTTGAAGAGTAAGAGAGGGTCAGAAAGGCTCTTAGAGAAAAAATCCATGTTCTTGAAGGGAAATTGAAAAATTTCACTAATGTCAAGGGTCTACAATTAGAAGGTATATTCAAGAAGATCAAGGAAAATGACTATTTGATTCAAAATAAAATAATGTTTCATGAGGAAGAAGTTGTAGGAATAAAGAAGGATTGTGAAGAGAAGGTGACTATGATTGAAGATCAGAAGGTCATTTTCAATAGGAAATGTCTAGAAGTTGATGCTTAGTTGACCAATATTGAGAAGACAATATTGAGACTTCACAAAAGAATGAAACAGTTGCTACTCAATTCTCATTGGAAGACTCTATTATCAAAATAACTCCAACATGTGATAAGAATATCATGGATTTACTCATTGATATATAACAAGTAGTTGAGAAGAATAAGGTACCATCCAAACCATCTTGTAACCATGTTTCTAAATATGTTTCCACAAGGAGTGTAGGATAGAAGATAACTTCAAAACAAGTATGGATAAGGAAAGGTGAGGAGTTACCTAACACCATATCTAGGGTGAATATGAATAAGAATGTGAATGGTGGTTCTCCACAAAGAGAACAACAAGTCAAGAAGATGGACCAACAACATAATACAAATAAATCAAGATTTGTGGATCAATGTTGGTGCTGCAACAGATTTGGGAACTATTCAATAAACTGTTGGTATAATCCTCATAATATAAAAGCAAAAAGGAAGCCTACCTCAGAAGGAAGAAATCTAGATAAGAAGAAGAAACATCCGCATGTCCAGAAACATCTGTTTACCACAAAAAGATTTAGAATGACTAAAAAGATATGTGATGTATGCAATGGTAGTGTTCATAAGGTAGGTACATGCCCATCTCAACATGAATTCATTGTTGATAAGAAAAGAAGACCTCCGACACCAGCTAAGTATGAACCACCTTTCTTGGAAAGAAGACAAAAAAATATTGTGAATAAAAATTTCTCCAAGAAGATATCAAGTAGGGATGCTGAGAAGACCCTAGTTTTTAGATCCGCAAAACTGAAGGGAGATTCATCCAAAATAGAATGTAATAGTGATGTAACTCAGATGAACCCATGTGGAAGATCCAAGCATACTACAACAGTTCCAAATGACATTTTGGTCATCTGGCTAGAATATTTGGAAATAATGAGGAAACATGAAGATGAAAAGTCCAAGGATGGTGCTAAAGGAAAAGTAAAACCTTCACGTGATGAAGATAAAGTGAATGATAGAGTGAAAACCAAAGGAAACACATGTGCTGAACAAGTTTTGTGTGAGAGGTGTATGGAATCTGGTCACACTGAAAAAGGTTGTCTAACCTTGATACTAGAGTAAGAAGTAGTACTTAAAAGAAGTAAGAATGTATCATTCATGATGAATGTTAATAAGAAAAACTCTCCACGCAAAGAAGAATAGATTGTGAAGAGATTCATGCCACATCAATACAGATCAGAAAAGATGCTCAGATGTGAGAGCATGAAGACTGGAGAAAATGGATCATCCTGGTTGATAAAACCATCTCGTCCTTCCTGCTCACTTTGAAGAAGCAAGGAGGAACCACCTTATTCCATTAATCATTTGTGTAATGTATTTATGCTGATGATACAAAGAATTGAAGGTGAAACATTCTCTTAGGGGGAGAACATGATAAGTAGTGAATACTGTCAACTCTTGATAGATAAGCTGAAGAAGTTAACATCCTTGTAAGATTCTTCAATTGATATTCACAGATTAAAATGATGAAGGATCACCCTTGTTGAAGATAATGAGGAGTGTTTCCATTAAGGGGGAGATAAATAAAGAAGCTTCCAAAATTATTACTTCAATCAGTATTAACTTCAGTTGGTAATAAATCCAATTACTTTGGAAATTTCTTAAAGAACATGTAATTGGAAAAGGTATTTCATTTATCAATCTATAGTTCTTGGTTACTCAGAATGAATATCATTTTACAAAGGGGGAGTAACTGAATTAATCAGCGATATAAGAATAATGAAAGTTCCCCAAGGCCATTTATCCTACCAAATGCACATGAATGTTTTTGATCTATTTTTTATGTGATTTCATGAGTTTTAGGTTGATTATTCCCTATCACATTGAATTTATTCATCCAGGAATGAAAGTGGAATACCCTTGAATAAAAAATACATGAGTTCTCATCTCATGAGGTATCATGACCAGTGAATAATGGACAACCTTTTTTTCTAAATCAAATCCTATTGTTTTCTACACCGAAAATTTCTCAAGTAGACTTAGAGTGAAATTATTGATGGCACATTACATAATAAAGGACTGATATGCTTTTCCCATGAGCTTTTTATTTACTATCAATAAGGGGGAGAGAAAGTGAAATGAAAGTTCGAAAAGTGAGATATAAAGAAAAAGAAAAAGGGGAGAGAGAAGATTCTCATTTTGATATTGACACATTCATTAGAGGAGGACTTTATGGTATTGAAAAAAAATAAAAAGGGGGAGATTTTTGGGACCAATTTGTGTATAAGGTTGTATTTGTTGTCAACAGTTGTCAATAAAGATCAAATTGAAGAAGAAGATGATGAAGAACCTCAAAGTTAAGGACAATGGTAATTCCAACAACTGTTGAACTGATCTTAAGTTCAAAATACATGTATCAAAGGTGACACATTGTATAAAAAAATGAAACCATATCAGAGAGTTACCTGAAGAGACATACATCATTGCACATGAGATCAAGTTGAGATTTGAAGATTTAAGAATAATCATACGAAGATGAGAAAATGATGCTAGTTATATTCAGTGTTGACTGGAAAGACTAATGTTGCAGGAATATAGACGATTGTTGAAGGGGTTCACTAGAGATATGGTTCATGAAGAAAGAATATGTTTGTTGAAGAAGAAAGATGATAGTGAATTAGCATGGGTGTTCTTAATGAATGTCATTTCCCAGTGTTTTCCAAATTATTGGACCTCAATATCAATATTTTTTTTAGCAATAGAAGGATTTCTATATAGGAGTGAACAAGATGAGAAAGGCAAAGGAAATTAGAAAATAAAGAAAAACTCATACCATGGAGCATGAACCGCATACCATGTTCGAGAAATAGTTTGAGAATGCATACCAAGAAGCATAAATGGTATGCGAAGTGGTGTGAAGAACCAAAAATGATTCCCAGTGATAGTACACCATGAAGGAATGTGGTATAAAGAACGGTACATGGTGAAGGTACGTGGTATGTAGAATTCTGTCAAAAATAGTTCGCAGTGACGGTATGCAGTGAAGGTGTGTGGTATATGGAATGCTGATGGTTCGCTACACAAAGAGTTGTAGTACACAGAATTGCTTGTCGTTGGCGGAAGAGATGCAGTACATAGACCGGAAGACACATGATATGTGGTGAAGGTTCAAAATTCCTCGGAGGGTCACAGTACGTGGTGGAGGCTTACCGTACACAGATGGATTTTAGTATGTAGTGAATTTTGTCTCACATTGAAAATTTGGGTAAAACAAATTATCATAATTTGTGGATTTATTTTCCTATATAAGGAGTTATAATCCCATCATTAAGGGAGAGTGAATTCGATAAGAAAATATCATCCCTGTGGAAGAACTTGGCTATGTCCTAAAGTGGTATTATGATAAGATTTTGTGTAGGATGAAGTGGTACGCAGAAGATGAAATGGTTCACAAAATTAGAAGTAGCAGTTTGCAGGAGAGATTTTGCATAATAAAAAGTGGTATGCGGGAGATGAAATAATTCACAGAATTTGAAGAACAAGTCAGCAAAAGGAAGAAACAGTATGCAAAAACAGTACGAAGAGGTGGCACATGAAGGCAGTACACGAAGGCAGTACGTAGAGGCACGCTATGCAAAGCAGAGGAAATACGTGGAGTAGGCATGATACATAGAGCAAGTGCGGTATGGGGAGTAGGGGCAATATGCAGAATAGGTGCAATGCACAGAACATAAGCGGTATGTGGAGCAGGCACAATACACAGAACAAGCGTGGTATGCAGAAAAGGCATGGTATGCATAATAGGAGTGGTATGAAAAATAGGCATGGTACATAGAACAAGCTTGGTACATAGACCTGGCAGGGTACGTAGAACAAGCGCGGTACGCAGAATAGGCGCAGTACGTAGAACAGGAGTTGTACGTAGATCTTTGACAGTCGATAGAATTAGAGACAATTCCCAAAAACAAAAACATCATAAACGGATTTTGTGATTATAGTGAAAAGAATATGAAGTTCTAGTTCATTTAGTAATTTCACTAAAGGAGAAGAATAAATATCAAAGAGAATCAATTTAGTACTTATATGCAAGTAGTGTCTCATGCTGAATAGAGACAAAGACTTTTCATGCCAATCTATTCAAGTGACCTTCAAGTCGATAAACTAAGTGAGACCTTTCTCAAGGTAGTGATCCAGAGGGAGTCAATGGAAGTGATTCAGGGGAAACAATGGGCTATCCCTGAACCTTTATAAAGGTAGTGTTCTTTGGACGTAGTGAATGTTCCCAAACTTTGGTAATTCACAACTAGTAAAGATTAGTAAAATTTGGTACGACTGGAAACCTATCGGTGTATTATTCTTGGAAATAGACCTTAGTGGTGAACTAAGTAAACATTACTATGCTATCCTTATACATTTGAATATTTTAATTACTACACATATCCACCATATAGGTTTAAACAAGCTCCTACCAACTTGGGAACAAGATTCAGTAAAGAAGAGAAAAAGTTGACACCTTGATTCACCCCCTCTTAGGGTGGTCTAGGGTCCTACATTTTCTACTATACATCTATGAGAGGATTAAGAAGGAACATAAGGAAGACGAATAATTACAAAACAAGGTAAGGAATGTTCCCATTTTCAACCATGATCATACCGAAATGATAAGTTTTAGAAATCATGTATGTTTTCCATCAATACTAGACTTGAAGAAGGATCTATTTGTTGAAGCTATTATCTATTCACCAAGAATTATGAAGTTATATAAAGATATGAAAGATTATTTATGGTTGTATAACATGAAAAGATATATCAAAGACTATTTATCTTAATTCTTAGTGTTTTAGTAGGTTAAGGATGATAAATATAAGTATAAGGGTATGTTACAACCATTACCCATACTAGAATGGAAATGAGAAAACATTACAATGGATTTCATCATCAGACTCCCCAAAACATATAAAGGGAAAAATGCTATTTGGTTTGTAGTCAATCAACTTACAAAATTTTTATATTTTGTTTATATTATAGAATATTTATCTATCCACTATATTACTTTTTTATACATCATGAAAGTGGTGATATTGCATGGAGTACCACTATCATTCTTATCTGATCAGGATTTGAGGTTTACCTCGATGTTCTGGAGAATCCTTCAATAGAATATAGATATAGAATTGAGTTTTAGTACTTATTATAATACTCAGATAGATGTTCATTATGATAGGACCATTAAAACTCTATAAGAAATGTTGAGATATTTATCTATGGATTTCAATGGTGGTTGAGATCAACACATTCCTTTATTATAATTTTCTTACAACAATAGATTTCAATCAAGCATTAAAGTGGATCCTTATGAAGACCTCTATGGAATGAAGTAAATAATTAAAATATATTGGGATGAAGTTAGAGAAAAAAATCTATTGGTACCTGATCTAGATGGGGAAATAACATAGAAGGTTAAATTCATTAAATAGTACATAAAGGTAGATCATATCTGACAAAAAAGTTATGCTAATAATCATCCATGAGATCCAATGTTTGAATTTGGTTACATGTTATTAATATGAATATCTACTTGAAAAGAGGTTAAGAGATTTTTAAATAAGGAAAAGTTTTTCCCTAGATTTATTGATCCATTTGAAATTCTTGATCCTATTGGGGTGGTAGCTTATCATTTGGTGCTTCCACCTAATCTCTCTCAAGTTCATGATGTGTTCCTTGTATCTATTATGAGGAAGTAAAAACCTAACACTTCACATATAATGAACTCATAGTTAGTATATATGGATAAATATTTGAATTATAAAGAAAAAATGCTATAGATTCCGGATCATATAGAGAAGGTTCTATGAAACAAGATGATTCATCTGGCTAAAGTTTCATGGAGAAACCATAAATTTTAGGAAGCTATGTGGGAACCTGAGGATATGATGAGGCATAAGTATCCTCATTTTTTCATATTAGAGTGATAATTTTGAAGGATAAGTTATTATAAGGGGGTATAATATAACACCATGATATTTTATGTTATATTTATTTTCAAATAAATCTATTTTCATTAATATCTTGGAAAACACACAAGCCCAAGTCTAAATGAACCACAATAAAAAATAAAATTATAGCCTTGACATCAATGAAAAATATGTATAAAGGTTTTATATAATTCTATTTTTTGATTAATATATAATAAATAAGAACTTGATTTTTAGTAAAGTCATTTTATGCTTCAAAAATAAATTTGCTTCAAAAATTATTTTTAATAATTTTTGTGAGAAAATATCATAATTTTTTTTCTAAATTTATAAATTTTATTTAATAAAAAGGATAAATTTTTTGAAATTAGAATATCAAAATTATCTTAGAATTAATTTTTTATTATTTTATGAAATTCTTGATTTTTCAATGAATAGAGAAAAATACTAATTTTCATTAAAAAATATATTTTCATTTTAAGAATTTATAAAGTATTATTTTGTATTAAAATGGTTTTAAAGTAAATTTAGTTCTGTAATATTATTAATAATTTAATTATTTCCATTTAAATTAGTATTTTTTTTTGATTTTGGTATAAAAACGTTTCATACTTAATAAGACTTTTTTTTTGAAAAACTGTTTTTCATCGCATTTTGAGGGTTTATTTTTAAATTAATTTTTGTAACTTATCGGATTTTAATTTTAGAAAATTGATTAAATATTTAAAATAATTAGGTTCAATTTTGTTAAATATTTACCTTTTATTTTTAAGTTTTATGAATATAAACCATGATAAAATTTATCACCCCAGTAAAGGGTAAATCCGGTAATTAAGGTTAAAAATAATGTGATAGGGCATTAAAAATAAATAAAAAACTTAGATTTATTTCATTTAATGATATTAATTCGACCATATTCATAATTACTTTAAATATATGGCATATAAGTTCCATATTCATTTCACAACAACATTTATATTATTTTAAGTAATGAAAAATACAAAATATCACTCTCTTACCTTTAAATTTCTCTTATATGTTCACATAGTGATAAAAATAAGTTGTAAATGAATTTTAAAGGTTATTTTGAGTATAATGAAATTATTTTTATGTTTATAATTTATTTATAAATCTTAGTGATATATAATTACATTAAATTTTTATACAACACCGACACAATTCTTGTTCTAGTAGTGAAATAATCAAAGTAAATAATTTTAAGAACATTAAAACTATTTTTTTGATGAATTATAGTTATAAAATAATTTTATAGTTAATAATATTTTATTATTTATGGTTAAAATTGTTATATTTTAATAAAATATTTGTTTTTATTTCTTTAAAGTCAAATTAAATTAATAGTGTTAAAAATTGTATTAATATTATTTCATGAAAAATAATATTTTATTAAATTATTTAAAAATCTTAAAAACATTTTATTAGGAAAAGTAGGATATAAAATGTCTAAATTTATATCCCATGTCTATTTATATTTTACCTTATAAGTAAAATTATAATCCTTTTAATGATGAAAAAATCATTACTGTGGTTTAGGATAAAATTCATTAATTAAGTGGTTAAACCAAAAATAATGTTTAAGATACCACGTAAATAGGTAAAATTTTTATTGATTAAAGTAATTTCAACCATATCCAATATTATCCTCTAAATATGGCCACATGGTTCCCCTTTCTCATGAAAATGAATTTATTATATTTAAATCTTTTTTTATTAATTCCATATGTGTCCTTTCGTTCACTATAAATAAATACCACATCTCCTCTCCTCTATAGACCACCAAAATAAAATTTACTAAAAAATACCAAAAAAAGCTTATAAACATCCTTATAAAATTTATATGTATTCTTGTCTTCCCAAAATTCCAAATCTTACTCCCTTAAGAGGACATCTAAAAGAGGTCTTTTAATGAAGAGGTAATCATTTTCACTGAGCACTTTCATTTTTCTTATTCGTTTAACACCTTAAATTATGTAATAACCATTATAATATTATAAAACCAATATCTACCATTTAATTAGATGTTATTATGTTTATGTAATAATATTTTTCCATATTATTCCCTATAAAATGGGAAACAAAACCATCACTCGTGTGTACGACATACTGCGAACTCAAGAACATATGTAATTTGATTTCTATCACCACCTCAAATGAATTTTCATAATGATTGAACTAATAAATATATATTATAATTATTAAATAATTAAAATTATATAACTATAATATATCATCTAATTCCTTAACCATCCACTTGTTAAAAAATGGCAACGCCGCTCATGCGTACGTACAACCTACCGTCTCCACGAAGCGATGCGATTCATTTTTAGGTCTGTTTCTCATAGATGATTTTAAATATTTATATAATTAATATTTTTTTTATATTTATATATTTATTAAAATTATATATATGATATAAACATGATCAATATACAATGAAAATAACTTCCAAATCAAAATATATATGATAAATGAAGTAGTTAACACCCTAAATAATGATAATAATAACATATTATTAAAAAATGGGTGATAAGATATTATAAATGGATCATATATGATTTTATATATATGTATATTGTTATGGTATGTAATTATAATAAATATATATTTATTATATATGATTTTAAACACACTTAGGAGGAAATTTGAAATTGAGGCAAGGGGTTTCATAACTCAATTTTCATTCATTGGGTTAAAAAAATTATTCATTGAATTTGTTATGACACTATTATGTGTGAATTTTTATCTAAATTATTTTATGATGTATTTATTTTTTTATATGGATTCAAATTTTCCATACATAATCACTCCATATATTAATTCTCACTTCAATGTTATAAACTTTGTTAGTGATTTCATCCCAATTTCCATCCCATTAAGACATATCTAGTATTATGAAAATATTTACTTTTATATGGTATATATCCTACCAATTTTATGTATTTATCATGAATAAATATTTATTCATGATTATTAAAGTTTAAATTCAAGTTTACATTTTCAAGGGTTTATAATTTAAATGATACCTGAGGTAAGAATTTATTTTACAATATCATTTTTTGGGATTGATTATATTTTTTTGTTGAAGGAAACTTATAATGTATCCTTAATAAATTACATATTTTTTCCTTATCTTATATATATTTAAGGATTTTACATATTTTTTTCTAAATTTTCTTCTATGTGGAACTTGAATCAAGAAAAGGAAAATTTAAAATAAAATCTGATCTTATTTCTCTTTTTGATGAGGTATATTTTTCTTCCATATCCATATTTTTAAAAATTATTTTAAAAAAGTCCTATTTATTTACTAAAATGATTTATTAAGGAAATTTTATCTTATCTTTGAATTTTTACAATGTTTTAAATGAATATTTATGTTTTTCTCCAAATGTTTTATTTTTAATTTTTTTTTAAAAATTCAAAAGTAATGTTTTTAACATATACTACATTAAGATATTTTCCCACTACCATAAATGTTTTACACTATTTAGATTCTTCTAAATGTTTTAAATGGTTTTGAAAACTAAACTCTTTAATGTAAGTTTATTTTATTTTTTATATTTGATTTTCTTTATTTATAAAAAGGATATGATCTTAGTATAAAACCTATATTTATGATGAATTTATGGTCATATTTTAGCTCTTATTAATTTTGTGGTAACTAACTTTCTCTTGAAAAATTAAATTTCTTGTGATCAATTTTAAATGGATGTTACATTTCTCTTAAATATACATATTATTTTTATCATGGATATGATTATTTATTAAACTATATACCCTTTTTACATATGGTGTTTTACTATGAAAGTTATTTGTTTGACTATGGAAATATTAACATTCCATATTATTTACTCAATATGGATATTTTTTGATAATGAATATTGTTTATGGATTAAATTTATCATTAAATATATGATGAATACAGTGGAAATATAGTTATGGGTGGGGTATAGTTATAGATATCCCCCATATGAATTAATACGTTTCATGCGACAAACCGATTGACTAAAATTATTAAATGAGTTTTTGGTGTATACCTACTCATCAATTAAACTGTTTTGGCATAATTCCTTGATGGTAAGTATATCATGATGTCTTAGATCATTCCATTGAGCATTAAGAATTTTCTTCATTGAGAATTATATTATTAGTATCCATGAGATTACTTCTTTTATATTATCCTTAGATTCATTTTGTGCTCAAGTTATTGATTACATGACATTTTTTTCAATTGTTTACCTTGAAATATTGATTTTTCCTTATTACTCATGATATTTTCCACTGTATATAACACTTACCAAGAATCCAAGCTCAACATTTATTATTTTTCGTTTCTCTAGGATATCAATAAGGATATTATGTATAATATCAAGAATTATAGAATATTTCTTATGCTATGTTTTTTTATATATTTCTAATATAACATGGGAATCATGTATATAAATGGTTCTTAAAGAATACTAAACTGATTGGGCTTTTAGTATTAGATCCATTGTATCTTATTATAATATAATAAATTATACACTAACTTTGGGTTACTGGATTTGAGGTTGTTACATTTTCACCTTAACCACCAAATGGTGGTTTGGTCATCTTACCTTGTAAACAAGTATAACATATTTTAAGTGGTTTAAGCTCAAAAGATTCTAAGTAACCATATTGATAAATCATTTTCAAACACTTCTCGTTTACATGAACAAGGTGGTGATGCCACAACTTGATATGAAATGAGTCTTATGAATCTAATTAATTGTGAATTTACAATATTTTTCTTCATAATTTAATATATAAAGATCATTATTTAGTTGTACTATACTATAACATATTATATCCTTATAAAATTAGAAACAATTATTTGAAAACTAAAAATAAATCCATCCATGTATAAACAAGAAAAAAATACGATATTCTTAGTATCATTAGGAACATAATAATAGTTATTTAAAACCAAAATCAATCTGGTTGGTAATGTGAGATGATAGTATCCAATAACTAGAGTAGCCAACCTCTCTCCATTGGCTGCCCATATATCCATATCACCTCAAAAAACCTTCAAAAATATACCTAGTTCTTGTATTTGGATATAAATGTGAGAACCACATTCAGTATATAATACACAACTTGTAGATATATAAATATTACACCCGATAATGAATTCACCTAAAGCTTCCCCTTACTTATTTTGCTGGGTGTATTTATTCTTATAGTGGAATTGATTTCTACCTAAAAACACATCATATCTAATTCCTTACCTTTCCACAAGATCTTATTATTCTTTTAAGGATGGTGATATGGATCCTTATACTTGGAATGTGTATTGAGTACCTTTTACTTATTTTTCCTTTTTTATTCACTATAAGGACCATGGGTTTGTTATGCCCCATGTCTTTATTAACTTGGAAAATATGATCAATAATTTATGAAAGAGATTTCTTGTGATTTATCATATTATAATTCAAAATAAAAATAGAGAAGGTTTTAGGTAGTCAAGAACAAATGAGATATTTTTGAAAATCATCATAGATATTAAACCAAAATATGTCTCGGTGCACTATGTAGCCAATCATCTTGAATACACATGGACCAGATGGCACCAAATCTCCAAGATTACATGTGAATAATTCATTAGAGATCTCATATCTCTCTTATATTTCCTTGTCTTGATAGAGATATTTTAGGTGAAAAAGGATGGTATATGCATCCATATCCTCATATTACTTTAGAAGTGTAAGTTCCCAGTTAGTGTATTGTATCACTAAGTGGGGGATGAGGTGAATCGGTGATACTCTTTTTATTTTATGTTTCTTTTCAATTGAAACAACCATCACCTCATGTTAAACATTTAACTCCCTACTAAAAACAATTAAATCCTCAGATCCATAGGAACATAATGATTACAAGGTTCACTATTCAATAAGAATATATATGTCCATGGTATGGTATGGAAATGATCAAATACCATACAGTCCAATAGAAAAAATCCTTGTATTACAATGAGTAGGATATACCCTTACACTCATGTATCACTATGAAATAATTCTGCAAGTGTGTGTGCACCCACTTAGCACAATAGGGAAATACAATTATTTTGTAATAACTAATGTTACATATTATTCTTTTCAATTAAAAAAATTTATTCAATTTAAATAAAAATATTTACTTCCTTACCTAGAAGAAAGGTAAGAACTACCTGGACTTTGATCAAGAAATCAGCCTAAATGCCAAGTCCAATTACTCCAAGTACAATTCTTTCTAAACAATTCTTTAAATATGATTTTCTGATACAATAAAATAGAAATGAATCGGCACCACTTCAATATCTGAGTATGATTAAACTCAATACAATACTTCCTCAGTATGAAAATCCTCAGTACATTAAAACCCAATATGAAAACCCCATTCTGATTAATTCATCCTGATACCAGAATCAACCGAATAAAATTGACAAGCCAATTATGATGATTCACTGAATACAATAAATCCTTTATACAATGATTATCTGAATACAATCATATATATCTGGAATCTCCCCCATTTAAATATCATCAATAAAAAACAAAACAGTATCACTTTATCTCACTAAAAAATCAAAGATTCTCTATCTTTTACAATGAGCAGTACCCCCATCATCTGAAAAGTACCATGTACTTTCTGCCTTTTATAGGTGACCCATGAGAGTTTTGGACCGGAATCCCGAATGTTTCCAGCTCACAAAAATTCACCCAAATTTAAATTTATCCTAAAATATGGGAGAAATTATGACTTTTTCAATGCTTCTCAAAACTTCTTGATTATTCTTCAAAATCCATCTCCTTATTCAGAATTTAATATGAATCATTAGTATGATTTCAATACATGAATCTGATTTTTTTCTATCCAATTTCTTCAATAAAAATATCTGTATCAGTTGAAAACAAATGTATGAATAAATGGATACTATTTTTATTTTATGAATATGATTTTAAGAACCGATTTGAATCAAAATATTTCATTTGAATGTACATCCCCCTTGATATTTTATTTAAAAATATCATTCTCTTTTCTTTTCTCTTGAACCACTTGAGATTAAAAACTTCATTCACAATCCTATGCTTGTATCATGAATTCATGACTTTAAATTCATTTGAGAACAAATTTAGTATCACTATACTTGGATTGGAAGGTATCATAACTTTCTATTCATTTCAAATTCTTTTCAATTTGCACCACTTTTTAATCGGAACCATTTTTTCAATCAGAACCACATTATTAATCGGCACCACTTTTTAAAGCAACACCTTTTTTACACCTCCTTTTAAAACAACTCCTTGTTTTAAAATAGCACCATGTTTTAAAATAATACATCATTTTAAAACATCACCTTGTTTTAAAATAACACCATGTCTTAAAATAACACCTCCTTTTAAAACAAAACCATCTTTTATCAGCACCACTCTTCATAGACACCACCTTACCAATATGTACCACCACCTTATTCAATCTATCTCTTTTTCTATTCTTTCAAATAGATATAATTGTTTTGAAAAACAATCGATATCAATTCTTTCTATCTACCACCCAGATATGATAAGTCTGGATATGAACCTTTTTTGATCTGTATCATCTCTTCCACTTCACCTTTCTTCCATCAATCTTGCACCACAATTTATCAACTAATTCCAGATTCTTTTCAATTGACAAAACTTTTTAATCGGCACTAATTTTTTCAATTAGAACCAATTTTTAAATCTACACCAATTTTTAAGACAACACCATGTTTTAAGACAAAGATATTGGGAATAAGGAGGAACCTCTATTTTCCTTAGAAATAATAATAGGATTGAGAGTCTCCTCTCAGTATTCTCTTCTTCTTCTTCTTCTTGGATTTTTTATTAGATGTTATTTATTCCTTCTGTTCATCCTTCTCATGTTTTAAAACAACTTATTTCTTATCTATAGAATCTTCTGATGTGGATGTCAACTTTTCTTCATATTTAGAAACATCTTTGTTATATTTATTTGTAACATTTTTCCCATGGATTTATTTTCTTCTAACAAGATAGTTGAACAAATTTTGATATCATGCCTCACTTTATCACATAAAAAATATATTAATACCTATTTTTCAACATTTCTTATTTCATAAATAATATGTTTCTTCATCTCTTCTTTCACTTTATTTTATGATTCCTCCAATTTCCTAGCCAAGTAAATGGGTTTTACCCAGACAACAAAGCACTTTTTCTTTTCAGAATTAGTGGATCTATCTTTCTTAACTTGAAAAACATCTATCTTTTGAGATTTTTTTAACACCTTTTTTTGTGCCGGAAACAAAAAAAGACATTGTTTTACAAGGTGTCCTAGTTGATCACATCTTTAACAAATAATTTCTAATGGTTGAAACCTATTTTCAATCTTTACTCTATTACTCTCAAGTTTCTTCCAAAAAACCTTCTCCGACTTCTCTCTTTGAGGAGATTGACTCCCACTCAACCTCTACCTTCCATAAACTATGGGGTAATATTAATGTTTTTGATTGAACCGACACCTATTTTCCAGGTGTCTGAATCCCCTAAAATACCATAAATATCCATAGAAAGAATACTTTCCTCTGAAACATCCATATTGATTAGAATTTTCAATATATTTCTCAATAACATTATTATATTTATTTTCTGATCTGCCAACATTTCAGTTATCAATCAGATTCATACTTTTCTTTTCTACATTTTCGAAATTAGAAGTATTAGAAACCTTTCCATATTTAGAATGTTTCAAAACATTTTTGGACTCAGGATTCTTTGAGACTTCTGAATTCTTAACCTTGTTGGTATTGGCCACATACATAACTATCCCTGATTTCTTCTTTTCGAAACCAATTCCACCTATATTCTCACCCTTTGATGGTATATTTTGTTAAACCTTATTAGGTTTCTCATTATGATAACTTTCACCAACTTTAGTGATAGAGTTTTTGGAACTTGGATTCATCAATTCATATTTAGATAACTATTGTTGGACAAGTTCGAACTCTTCTTCCTTTTCTTTAAGATTTACCTATAGATTATCATTATGATTCATTTCTTATTAAAGATATTTATTTAAATCTATAATTGGTACCTGCATCTTGATTTTCTCTTCTAAAAATATTTCTTAAATTTTCGAGGAACATTCATCTTCTAAATAATTGTTTTTCTTTTCAAGTCTTCTGATATTTCTCAAGCATTTTTTCAACTATTATTTCAAATGAATTTTATGTTGAGTTTCTTGTTCATTAGAAATACTGCTTCCAAACTCTTCATCATTCATTGTTACAATAAAATTAGTTTCCACATAATACTCAATATATTTTTTATTCAACCTCACTTTCTTCTTCTTCTCTAGAATAACTAATTTCACTGCTATAAGAACTTTCCTCATTAACTATTGCAATAAACATGTTGTCTTCACCATAATTTATAACCTCCTCACTATCATCTTATTTAGAAAAAATATTCTTCTTTTAGATTTGGGGAAATTATTATCTTCCCTCTTGGAATAGAATTTTTCTTTATCATGCTTTTTCTTCCAATATCTTATTGTCCTTATTTCTTCTTCTTCACTTTCTTCTTCATCGATTTATTATTCATTACCTATTTGAGGAAAATTGGAAAAAAATTCCCAATGAATCCAAATTCAAAACATTTAAAGGGAAGTTTGGCTTTATATCTTCCTTTACCACTTTTCACATTTTAAGAAAATAAGGATAAAATATCATTAATATTTTTACAGACCTCATTTTTCGAATCAAAATCAACGACTTCTTCTGCTTTAAGAATCTTCTTTTCTTTATTGGAATCCTTGAAAGACATTTCTCTATAAACTCTAGTTTTTTCCTTTCATAGTATTCTATTTTCTCATTTCATAAGTAATAAGAGTGCTATGGAAATCATCAAGAGATAATGTTTCAGGATCTCTGTCTTCCAATGAAGAAACCTTTTCATCTAATTTGTTAGGTGGGATTCTTATGATATTTTCAATAACTATAGAGTCATCTAGATTTTCACCAAGAAATATGATAATAATGACTATATCATTCACCCTAGTAAATAACTCCCCAATATATTCTTTCTCACCTATCTTAAAGTCTTCATACTTCAGTCTCCATATTTTGAGTTTTTCCTTCTTGATTTTTTTCATTAATATATTTATTTTTCAATTTGTCCCATATACCTTTGGATATGGAAACAACTTTTACTCTCAAGAATTAACTTTCAGAAAGTGATGATAATATATCATTATTTTCCCTTCCATCATTCTCAAGGTCCTTCTTATCAATAGGTGTAAGTGGAGATTTATCATCAATGGGTGGAAACCCATCTATTATAGCATCAATAACATCATAACTGATAAACATAAGATAAGGAAACATTATATCGCTCTAGATATGATAATTATTTACATTAAATACTGAAATACCTTTAATGTTCACAAATTTTAAATTCTTCATTTTCAAAGAATGGCGAAGGGAACCTCTGCTTTAATACCACTTATTAGTGCCCAGTCAGTGTATTGTATCACTGAGAGGGGGAGGGGGTGAATCAGTGATACTATTTTTCTTTTATGTTTCTTTTTAATTGAACCAAACTTCCCCTCCTATTAAATATTCAATTCCCTACAGAAAAAATTCAATCCACCCATCTATAGGAACACAAATATTTATTAGGTTTACTATTTAATAAGAATAGCTACGTCCTTGGTATGGTTTGGAAACGATCCAATAACATACAATCCTCTAGAAAATAATACTTGGATTATAATTAGTAAGAGATACCCTTATACTCATGTAGCACTGTGAAACAATCCCACTAGTGCATGTGCACCCTCTTAGAACAATAGGCAATACAATTGTTTTATAACAACTCATGTTACCTATGATTCTTTTAAATTAAACAAATATATTCAATTGAAATAAAATTATTCACTTCCTTACCCAGAAGAAAGGTAAGAAATACCTAGAATTTGATAAAGAAATCAACTCGAATGCCAAGTTTGATTTTCCTAGTCCGATTCATTCGAGTATGATTCTTTCAAAACAATTCTTCAAATCCAATTTTCTGATAAAATACAATAGAAATGAATCAACACCACTTCAATACTTAAGTACGATGAAATTTAGAACAATAATTCCTCAGTCCAAAAATTCTTAGTATGGTAAAACCCAGAATAAAATCCTAGTTCCAATTAATTATGCATGATACCAGAATCATCTGAATACAATTGACAAGATGAATATGATGATTCATTGAATATAATAAATCCTGAATACAATGATCAGCTGAATAAAATCTCTACAAACTTATCTCTTCCCTATTGAAATGTCTTCAGTATAAAACAAAATGGTATAACTTTCTCTCACTAAAAACTCAGAGCTTCTCTCTCTTCTACAATGAATAGTACTCCATCATCATAAAATTACTATGAACTTTATATCTTTTATAGGTGACTCAGGAGAGTTTTGGGTAGGAATCCAAAAATTTCTCTCGCTCACAAAAATTCACCCACATTTCAATTTCTTTTGAAATATTGGAGTAATTATGACTTCGTCAATGCTTCTCAATTCTTTTTCAAAATTCATCACCTTATTCAGACTTTCATTTGAATCATCAGTACGATTTCAATACATGAGTCTAATTTTTCTCAATATGATTTCTTTAATACAAAGCTGTGTAGTAATTGAAAACAAATGTATGAAGAAATGGATACCATTTTGATTTCCTGAATATGATTCCTATAACCAATTTGAATCAAAATATTTCATTTGAATATACAGCTCCCATTTCATAATTCATTCTACAATCTCCTTCTCTTTTCTTTTCTCTTGACCCACTTGACATTCAAAACTTTATTCACAATCCTATGCTTGTATCATGACTTTAGGAATTTAAATTCATTTGAGAAAAACTTTAGCATTGTCATACCTCGATTGGCAAGTATCGTAACTTTTCATTCATTCCAGCTTCTTTCTTTTCTTCCCAACCCGAGTATGATATTTTTTAAATAAAATTGGTCTGGATACGATCATCCTGGGTATGATCATTATGAATATGATTTTTTGGATACAATTTTCCAAAATATGATCTTTTCTAGCTAAGATAATTTTGGGTACAATCATTCCAGATAATAATTGGCACAATCTCTTACTTGTCTATCAGCATTGCTTCTTCAATCATCACCGCCTCTTCAATTGGCACAACCATTTCAATTGGAACCATTTTTTCAATTGGAAACACTTTTTCAATTGGTACCACATTTTCAATCGACACCACTTTATCAATCAGCACCACATTTTCAATAGGCACCACCTTTTCAATCGACACCAACTTTTTAATCGACACCACCTTTTTCAATCAGCACCACCTTTTCAATTGAAACCTCTTTTTAAATAAACACCATGTTTTAAAAAATTAACTCCTTTTAAAAAAACACCTCCTTTTAAAAAAACAACTTGTTTTAAAAATAACATAATGTTTTAGAAAAACACTTAATTTTAAAACAACACCTCCTTTTAAAACAACACCTTGTTTTAAAACAACACTATATTTTAAAATAACACCTCCTTTTAAAACAACACCATATTTTATCGACACCACTCTTCATCAGAACCAACTTACAAATAGGTACCACCACCCTATTAAATCAATCTATTTTTATCTTCTATCAACTAGATATGATTTTTTTGAAAATCAATCAGTATCAATTCTTTCTCTCTACTACCTAGATATGATAAATTTGGATATGATACTTTTCCGATCGGCAACATCTCTTCCAATACCGCTTTCTTCCATAAAGATTGAATCACAAGTTCTCAATTCAACTTATGATTTATATGAAATAAAAATTGAAAAAGCATCATGAAATTTAATTCAATAATAGAAATATAGACTATGATTCAAAAAAATCAACTTCATTAATATCGGTTCCAGAGTGAATCTGATGAAATTCAATTCCCCATTACAATATTCTCCCATTTGGGACCTGATCCATGCTCGATCAAAACCTTTTCTTTTAACAAAACTTCTTCTCATTACAATGGAACTTCATAGTGAGTATGATTATTTGGAAAACATGAATCTGATTCTTTTAAAAACATGGATATGATTCTTTAGAAAACACGAATCTGATTATTTTCAAAACATGAATCCAATTATTTAGAAAATGTAGATCTGATTATTTTCAAAAAAAATCCTCAATAGAATTGTTTTGAAACCAATAATTTTTTTTGAAAAAAATGATTCATAATACATTTATTCTTTTTAGAAAAACCAATCACCCATAAAACATATTTCTTTTGATCTCTTTGAATCCAAATTCCCATTCATCATCTTTCTGATCGATTGATAATAAATAAAACCAAAATACAACTTGGTACTAACAAGATGATCATTGTACATGAAGGATAACAAGAAATATTTGACATCCATTGTGTTGTCCACATGTTTCACATAGAGAGATACTTCCTCTTCACCATATTCTTTTTCAAGTGACTCATGAAGTGGGGTTTCCAGCACACATAATTTCTACTCATGGAATAGTATGACTCATAAGAGTCTATACCATTCATAGAAATTTAAGCTAGTGAATTTTTTTTAATTCTCCAGTATAGATCATATTTATATTTACAAAGTATCGTGATTTGAGATTTATATAAATTTAGAGTTGATAATTAGTACTTCCTTGATTTCCAAAATATATTAATAAAAATAAATTCCATTAAATTCCATTAATATACCACTAATTTTTGATACCTAATAGCACACACCATTAGTTTCATAATATCTTATTTCATAGATACTCTAGTGGTAAGGACCCATATGTTGGGTCTGAATGGAAAAGATGAAGACACATGAGGGGAGGAGGGGTAAATTATGGTCCTTTTAAAAACATGATAAAAACAATACTTTCCTATTAAGTTTAATGATATTATTTATTTCTCTCTTAAATATGAGTGAGGAGTAGAACATAAATAAATAAAATAAAAATACACAATGATGTATAGTGGTTCATGGCATATAAATTCCCCATTCCACTCCACTGAAGCTCTGTCTACAAACATGGTGATTTTCACTAGCAGGTCCACTTATCCAGAGACCTCTAAAAATGAGCTCAGGAAGTATAAACCTTCACAAAAAGGATTTTAAAAGGCCTTATGGTTCTTTTAAAGGGAACTAGTGTATCCATATATTAGTATGAGAAGCTAGAACTCCACTATGTCTGAGTATGAGTAGTCAACAATTCAATAGAAAATAAATTGGATGTAGAAGTTGAATACTAGTTCAGCTCATAGTTGTAGTAAAAATTGATTGATGTAGATTATCTTCAATAAAGCATAAAATAAGGAAAATATTATTCAACTTCAAAATACTTTATTTAAATAGTAATAGAGAAAAAACTAAGTAGATGAACAAACATTCATATCTCCAAAGTGTAGCTCTAATAGATTCTTTATAAATATGTAGAAAAATATTATCAAAGATATACAACAAAAACAACAACAACGAGTCGATAAAAAAATAAGAATAAAAAAAATGCATTTCTACAAAGTGTATCTCCAGAGATGATGACAATAATATTTTCAAACATACATATATCTCTCTTATTAGAAGAAGAAACTGTTGGTATTTAACAGGATGATTGTATTTCTTAGGTCAAATGGATTCAAAAATATTTCATGATAAATCATGATTATTCAAATTTAAAATGTTTAAAGAAAGTTATAAATTCCCTTATAAATAGTAATGATTTAATATGTTGATAATGAGCTGTTGAATAAATATTTAAATATATTTAAAATATACATTTAATTTTGGTGATAATACTGTAGTAAACATGAAAATAATTCATAATTTAAAACAATGTAGTTAGTCACATGAGCCTCAGCCCGGTTGGTGAGGACTCCTTAAGTGTATCTGGGTGAATTGGGATCAAATCCAGGAAGAGGCATACTTTCCGGGTACTATAGTAGTACTATAGCGGGAACCGTAGCATGCACTGTTTTTCACTATAGAAGTTAGTAATAATACCCCATTTGGGACTTCGGTCCACCAATTTTGTCCCAGAGTCCTTTAAGGCCTTCAGGCCACCCAGGCCTTCAGGTCAATAAGGTCTTTAGGCCACCTCAAGGCCTTCAGGCCACCTTAAGGACTTCAGGCTACCTTAAGTGCAGATGCAAACCAAACATCCTATAAGGAACAAGATCCAGAAGGAGAATAATTATGGATCTTTCACCATATCAGAATCTAAACAGATTGCAAGAATGAGAGGGTATGTAACCTGCTATCGGGATAAGCCTATTCATGCAAGGGAAATCCTAGCCAAACAGTCATGCGAAGGTGGAGAGTTGATTTCACGATGAAGATGCTGGGGAGGAGAAGTTCCAAGTAGTTAGCCTGGGTTGTTTGTAATGTTTGAAGCCTATGGGAAATGAATTCCTCTAGGGCCTACAAGCCATGAAATACTTACACCTATGAGTCTTGTTAGGGTTCCACCTCACCCATTGAAAGATGGATTATCAAAAATCAATAAAAATGAAGGCCTTCTGGCCATTAGAGTAAAACAATATAGTTGGATGATAAAAACATAAGGTTATTCTGTATAGTGATAAACTTCAAAAATATATTTTGAAATGTACAGTTGATCACAAAAGTAGAGATTATGAACTATACATTTGTTCCTCAAACATATGGTTTCTTTTAAAAGTAGTGTTCCTAATCTATATGTTTACTCCAAACTTAGGTTACAAAAGTATGGTTCTTTACTGAAATAAGGGTTCAAAAACCATATGTTCTACATAAAACATAAGATATAAGTAATGTTTATATATAACTTATAAAAATTTATATAATAATTATACTTTTAGAAATCAAATAAAGCTCCCACAAGATTAAATTATGAAAATTATTCCAGAATTAAATAATTATTCCAGTCATCATTGTCCTAAAAATCACTTAAAGTAACATTATTAGTAACAAAAAATGTGGGTGATTGTGAGCATAAAATTAAAAAATTAAATAATTAAATTTATGGATCAACACATTCCCAAAAACGTCTTCCTTTTTTATAATAAAAAACCCATAAAACCAATTTTAACATAAAAATAAAAAATAGGTCTAAATTGTTTAATTAATAACATGGAGATATAAATGATAGTTCTATCCCAAATTTACAAAATAAGAAATTAAATTTTATCAACATGAGAATAAATAAATTTCAAGAAAATTTATCCCTCAAAAAGAAAAATACTTTTTCAAAGAAATTTCACCTATATATGTTCTTCCATTTTCAAATATCTATTTCCATAAATTTATCAAATTTATTTCTAAAAATTTTCTACCATTATTACATCTATCCCCATACAATTATTCCCCATTTTGGAACATCAAAAAGAAATTAAGAAATATATTAATGTATTTTTGACATAAAAATATATACAAAAAATGATACTAAACTGAGAAAAATAGGAAAGAAAGAATTTTTTATTATTATTTTAAAACATTTAGATTTTACAAATATATTTCAAATTTTATTTTAGATAGGATATGGTGAATGAAAAGGATATAGATTTATTTAAAGGTTAAATAGTTCATCTTTACACTTTAAACTTTGAACTCTTTTACTCACAAAAACTAAAAATATCGACAATAGTTATATTCTTCTTTGAAAATCTTTAGATATTTGATATATTAAAGAAGAGAAAGAATTTTTAACTAAAAACTTCTTTTTATCATTAAGATATAATGTAGAAACAACTTCACATATGATCCGCTCTATTTTATTTACCATTTTAACTTTAAATGCATTAAATTATTCTCTTGAAACTGAGATTTTCTGCAAAGTTTTATACTTCCTTTAAATAGAAAAAAATATATTTTGAAATAGAATATTTTTCAAACACTTTATAATATTTTATTGACATTTTTAGATCTTCATTTAGCTTCAATACTTCTCCTTTAAAAAGGTTAAACTTTGACACTGACTCTACAGATGGCATTCCAACTTTAGCTATATGATGAGATTGAAATTATTATTCTTCACAACAAAGGATTTATGTACCTTTTAGAGAATATTTTTCTAAGGAATATGCAAAAAAATAAACTAATTATTATCCAAATAGATCAGTCATAACATTAGGAAAATAATTATCTTACTTATAAAATTATTTTAACTATACCTTATCAATATATTCTGAACAACTTAAAGTAAAAAATGATAAAAGCATGAACTCTTAGCAATTGAGAACAACAATTTTAGGTGATTGAAGTAATAGGTATATTAATTACACTTAGATGGTATTCATAATAATTATTTTACTTTGTAATTTCAAGGAAGGAAGATGAAATGTTTGAGAGGGTTCAAGAAGGAGTTAGGGTTCAAAAGAGGAAGACAAATGGTTTTAATCTGATCATTTTTAGGCGACATTTCATATCATCGAGCCAAAAGAAAGAGTAATCATTTTATATTGTATAGTTTAAAAGAAAATTTTACATAATAAAATATTACATAAGAATAAATTAAAATAATTTATTAACATTTCTGAGAAAAATAATTTTTTAATTCAAACTGGTTTTAAAAAATAAAATATTAATTAATTACACATTTTTTCATAAACCTATCTTTATTTATGTGATTTAAATTTTGTAAAAATAAATAATACATGCCCCTATGAATTATATATTCTCCTAGAAAATTATCCATAATAAGATATATAAAACTTTATTATATGAAATAACAAGAAGTTTGAAAATAATAAAAATTTTACATATATTAAAATATTTTAAAAATTTTATTCCTCATCTTACTATGAAGTTAAATTATGTGATTATTATAAAATCTTTAAGGATTATGTATTATTCTATCAAGATAGTTTAATAGATTGAATCATCTCATAAAAATAATCGAGGGAGAAAATATTTAACAGTTTATGTATAATAATAAAAACTTCCTAGAATTCAATAGATCAAGATTTAAGGATATTTTAATTCAGATAAAATACTACTTAATAGTCAATCAAGAATAGAAGAAATATTAATTTTCTAAAAAACCAATAATAAATATTACAATGATGTTTAGTATCACATGTTTTGAAAATATCAAACATAGGTGCCTTTCGGTACCCATATGATTTTGGTCCTGATAGTGTTAACAACTGAGGATTTTGGTAACCAAATCTGTTTATTTTGAGTAAAGACTTAATAATTAAATCTAGATAATGGTTCCAAATAATGAATATGCTTGAAAACAAAAAATTGAGGTTTTTTCATCTCTTCAAGAAGAATGCCCAAAGCTCTATTGCGCGGCTATTCGGTCAGCCTCTCAAAATTGATAATGCTACACTTAATCTTTCACGCCCCTCAGTTGCTAATATTTTCATAGAAATTGACATTTCTCAGGATATGACTTCGTGATTTTGGATTTAGAATGGGGAGAATGGTTTTTTACAGGATGTGATATTTGAGAACGCCCCAGAATTTTGTAAGAAATGTTTTAGAATTGGCCATACTGTAAAAGGATGTGGGATTACCCCTCGTCTCCTGCCACATTTCAAATCAATTTGGTTTGAAAAGGCTTCTCTAGAAGGGATGCCCGCTGATCAGATTGACATTACCAAGAATTGTAGTAGCACCTTGATCCCTATGGATGATCTAAACCCTCAATCAGCCAATCCCCATGAAAATGATATCCCTCATAATTCCATGATGGAGGTCTCCATTCCAGAGGGCCATGAGACTAAGGAAGAGGGTCATGAGACTAATGAGGCTGCACAATTGGAAGCTGATGAGTCTTTTCAGGAAGATGCTGATAAGATATCCCAAGTAGAAGAATACTTTCATTTGAAAGATCGAAAAGGAAAAAAGGATATTGTTGAACCTGATGGCTTCATCACCCTGAATCCCAGGAAAACTAAAAAACATAGGGAAAATGTCAATAGTGAGAGGAATATTATCACTAGATCATTATCTTCCAAGATTATTGAAAATGAGGTCCCTCCACAACCTATCCTTATTGAACCCTTACCTGAATCCTCACAATCTTCTGATTGTTCTGACTCAGAAGCTTCCTCAAGTGAGGATGAAGAAAATGATCCTAAATTTAGGGATGCCTATCAATATGAGGAGAAATTGGATTTATCAAAAGAACTTGACTCTCAGTTTGTAGAAAATGACACAACTGCCTTCTGAAAAAATAAAAATGATCAAATGACTGGAGATGCTTATCTGGATATTAGAAAAAGGAAGTTTATCAGAGTGTATGAGGAATTTAAGAAAGACCCAAACTTTGATTTTAAGGAAATACCTTGGTAATGACTTCTGTCCACTGGTTCATTGGAGTTTTTTCAGTTTTCTATTCTGTTTGGGATTTTTATTTTCATTTTTCTGTCGATTAGAAAATGTCTGCCATCTAGATTTGTTTTGAACTCTTTATCTGGAAACCTGATTACTCTTGGACCTCTCATTCAGAATCTTGGACTTTATATTCAATATCCTTCTCTTTTCTTATTCTGGTTTTGAAAATGTGACTTTGGAGCTTATGAACTCCTTTACATGGTCTTTTTATGCCTATGGTTTGGTTCCTAGAATCTGTCCAGTTGTTTGGAATGCTATTACAACAAATGGATGAAGGTCAATGAGCGTATTGATGTAGCTATTTTCATTTTCTGGTCCCTACTGGCTTTGGAGGATTTTGCTGCATCGATTATGATTTTTTATTCTGGTTATGAGACTGTTTAACAGAATGGATTTTTGGATTTCAGTGGAGATTCTTTTGTGATATATGCTGCTCATCTTGACACATTTTTCCTGCTCTCGATTTACATTTTGGCCTCTCTTTAAACAGAGCTGATTTGGTTTTCATTCACTATTTTTCTAGCTTGAGTGTGCTTTTGATCTGTTTTTTTCTTTGTTTTGCTGGCTTGCTGACTTGTGAGGAGGCCGTATGCACTGCTACCTCTCTCAATTTTCTCTCCATCCTCTTTAATTTCCAGAATTGTTGATGACGAACGCTGGATTTGATCTTGTCTTTCTACATATTGCTGCTGGTTTGCCTTGAATTCTTTATATGTTGTCTCTTTTATTCCTTGCTGGTGTAAGCAAATTACACCTCGAGTCTTTAATGCTACTCCTTTTTTTAATAAATTACTTCATGGGCATGAATTGGGAAACCAATTCATGCCACCATATTCTTTAAAAAAAATTGAGGTTTTTTAAAATAACAATCATTAATATAATGTCTATTAATACCATAATAAAAACATTTAATAGTAGATATGATGTTTATTTTTGAACCAAAAACAAAATAATTTCTATATAATTTGGTTTTTTCTCTATTACTTTCAATCCCAAGATTACCCTTATTATTAGATTTATTTCTATTAAGAATTTGATTCAAAAAGTTTTCTCCCATGATAAGAATCCTAGATTCTTGTTTTAGAGTATCAAATTCATTTAATAGTAACTGAATTTTAATTTCATGAAAAGTATAAATTTTAGAATAATTAGGTATTAAATATTCAATATATTTTTAAAAACCTTAATTATAAAAGGAAATAGAATCATAATTTTTTCTAAGTTTTCTGTTCTCTTTGTTAAAATATTCAAATTTTTATTGGACCATAAAACAATATTTAGTTAATTCATCATAATAAAGGTTTTTAGAATTACAAATTTGAGAGTAAGAATATGGTACCTCATCAGCCTGAGACATAAGACATAGATTTACCATTTTATTTTCATGATAAACTTCAATTTTTATAGTCAATTGATAACTTGAATCATCATAGGAACTCTATTTATCCTTAATTACTTGCTTAACTTTTATTTTATAATTAACTTTCCTTTGAGATTTAATCAAAGGAAAATTATACTTCATGTGACCTTTATTTTTTGCATACATAGAATATGTTTTCTTTATTATTTTTTTTAATTTATTCTTTATCTTATTGTGTATTGTTCCAATTTTTTTATAAATATCTTATATATCTTTACTTGAATATGAATAACTTGAATCAAAATATTATTCCATAGTAATTCTGAGTGTAACATCTTCCATCTTGATAGAGATATGATTTTCAACTTCTAGTTTCATCTCATCTTCATATATCATCAAGGTTCCAATTAGTTCTTTCATCTTTAATTTTTTAATTTGTGTGGACTGATGAATAATATAAGATATTCCATTCCACTTAGATGGTAAAACTCTACGTACATTTAATACCTAATATGGTTTTGGAATAAGTTCTCCTAGGGTCACATCATTGTTGATTTTTTTCTTCAATATTTCATTTGAGTGATGATTTCATATTCATGTATCCCTAATGTATCAAATTTCAATTTTTCAGTATTGTACCTTAGTTTTATAACATTATCAGTTCCTTCATAGGTAATATAAATGATCTTCCACATCTCATATGTGATGGTATATTGAGAAACTTGATTAAATTTATTAGATTCTAATATATAGATAATATAATTCATAGATCTAGAATTATGATTATATTCTTTCTAATGAGAATTATTATACTTCTATCGATATCCTTTAGAAATTTTAAAGGTCTTAAATACTTTCAAATAAACTCTTATTCCAATTTTTTTTGATAAAAAATTATGAATTCTTTCCTGTATCCATAGTTATTACCCTTAAAATTAGGTGAACAGATCATTGAAACACCTTCTATAATATTAACTATGTGATATTTATCTTCACTACATATTCAAATTTTAAATTTTATTAACAAAAGAAATATAACCACTTGAGTCTAAACTCTGATAAATTTTTCTGGTTCCAGTAAAAAAATTTAGAATCTTCACATATTTTTAAAAAGATAAACATAGAAATGGATCCCTTCCTCTGATACCAATTTTTGGGTTGGAACAAAAATGATTAAGACATAAGGGAGGAGGGATTGTTCCTTTAAAAACTTGATGTAAATAATACTTACCTCTTTAGTTTAAAGAGATTCTTTCCTTCTCTCATAAATATGAGTAAATAATGAAAAATAAATAAATAAAATAAAAACAAAAAATGATGTATAGTGGGTCAGGGCATAGAAATCCCCTATTCCACTCTATTAGCACTCTCTCCATGAGCTTATTGATTTTCACTAGTAGGTCCTCTTATTGAGTGACTAATACAACTAAGTACGGGAAGTTACAACTTTTACAACAAGGATTTTATAATTCATTTTATTAATTTTAAATGGAACCAAGATGTCCCCTACTTATTATAAGAAACTAACACTCCACCATGGATGATTACGAGTAGTTGAAACTTCAATAGAAATTTTATTTGATTTAGAAGTTGAATATTGGTTCAGCTCATAGTTGGAGCATTAACTGACAGATATAGATTATATTTAATAAAGAAAAGTATTAGGAAAATCATCTTCAATATCAAACATAATTTCTTTAAATAATAGTAGATAAAACACTAGTATATAAAAACAATGTATGAATCTAAAGTGTCACTCTGATAAATGATTTTTCGGGCTATAGAAAAATATTAACAAAGAAATACCACACATTAAATAGTGATTTGATCAAACAAATAATAATAAAAACATTTATGTATCCAAAGTGTATCTTTATAGATAACGAAAATAATATTTTTGAATACAGATCTATATCGATTTTTAGAAGAAGAAACTCTCAGTATTTAACAAGATGCTCAAATTGCTTCAGTTATTTAATGTATTGAACATGAGACTTTGAATCAGTTATTAAAAAAATTTAAAATTGATATTTAATTCTAGAAATACCATTATAAAAAGCATATAAATAATTCATAATTTGAAACTCCGTAGTTAACCGAGTCAAACATAGGGTTTCTCTATATAATGATCAACTTAAAAAGCATAGTTGTAAATGTACGATTGATTAAAAATGTATTGATGATTAACCATATGTTTTCTCCTCAAACATAAGATTTCTTCCAAAATTAGGGTTCCTGATCTATATGTTTACTCCAAAAATTAGGTACAAAAGTATGGATCCTTATTGAAAGTAGTGTTCACAAATCATATGTTCCAATTAAAATGTAGGGAATAAACAATGTTTCTAGAATCCATAAAAAATTTCCAGAATGCTCATACTTTGAGAAATTAAATAAAACTCCGATGGGATTAAATTTTGAAAATAATTCCAAAATAAAATAATTATTCCAGTAATCATTAACATGAAATTCACTTTATGTAACTTATTTAGTAATAGGAATGTGGGTATTTTTGAGCATCAAAATCAAAAATAAATTGATGAAATTATTGGATAAAAACATTCCCAACACCATATCCCCTTATAATAACCTAAAATTTGGTCTAAAAATTTAATTGAATAGTTTTAGGTAGGTATAACAGTCTAATTGCATTAACTCACATTTACTTGATCAGTTGAGTAGACTTCCCAAACCTAAAATCTCGGATAAAGATTTAATCAATCCTTTCTTCTTAGTTACATAAAGGTCTACTTGGGCAGTGAACCCTTTATGTTAACCAAGCTAATTCAACACGAAAATTCAAGATATAAGTTACCTGACAGTTGAAATCACACCAACTTGGTCCAGTCAAGCACGTTGAATTATGTGGTCGATTCTAACTTAAGGAATGGAAGGTTACACCTACTTAATATTTTAGTTAAGGGATTTTAATACTTATATATAAAACCCAATTTTTATCTTATCACATGCCTTGTTAATATTAAGTGTATTTTAATTAAATGATTAACCATGTTTGATATAATTTTATTCATAATATGGTTTTATTTTATTCCATATTGCATGCTCGTTAATTTATTTATTAAGTGATTGTGTAGCATCCACAAACATAAAAAATAAACCACTCAACTAACAAAAATTAAATTTAAGTGGAATTATCATGAGATTCTCTAATGTTTATTTTATCTAGCAGATAAAATCTAACCCTTGATCTTAGAGGGAAACACCTTAATCCATAGCTTGGTTTGTGTTGTAGCATTCCACCTTAGCTCATATGTATTTCCTCAATTGGTCTTGCCTCAACTATGAGACTTGGACCACCTCCTCTCACCAAGGATCAACATCCTTACATATTCTTTTACTCACACATAGGTGAGGGGATCCAATGCATTGGATAAGGTAGGTTTACATAAAATAAACCACAAGAATGTAGGACCTTACATAATAAGAAGTAGGGGATGATCTGTATACCATCATTTTCATTTAATAATAATAAATTTAAATAAAATTAATCATTTACATAGATCTGGTATAATCTCATGATCATCCACACAACATTCAATGAACATAAATTTTAAATTTATCCATCAATTACATAAATTTTCTCTTTAATCAAGATTAAAAACCAAAAATTAATCCAATTAATATAATTCATATTAATTCTATATAGAAATCCTTAGATTACCACCATTTATAATTTTAAACAAAATAAATAAATTAATTTCAATTAAAATTAATTATGTACACAAGTGTACTTAGAAGAAACAATATGTACTCATTAAACCTACATGGTATAATCCTTATGCTCTTGATTCAATCAGAGTGAACTATAAGAAAATACAACACTAAAATTATAGATTTGAAATTTAATATAGAATTAATTTAATATATAATTGAAAATACTATGACATTTCATGTATTTTCAAATAAATGAAACATGAAACACATGTGAATAGGTTTAATTATATATTTATTTTTATCTCAATGTAAAAGTAAGAACACTGTTTATAGAAGACTATGTAATGTGTACTTGGTTACATGATGTGTGGTCTCTTCTTCCCTTGTCCGTAACTTGTTTCTAGGGATTGAGTGTGTTTACCTACTACAGATGTGTCTAAGGTACATGATGTGTAATGGTTCTTACCTAGAGTGTGGTCTCATATTTTCACAGTTTATCAGTCTTCATGGCATATAGTTGATACATGACATCTTACACACCCTATGTTCTCAGATGTAAGAAAATGAGGACTAAACATTGTGTACATAGGTTACAAGATGTGTGGTCCTTCAAATAGAGTTCCCTATTGTCTAGATCTACTCCCTGATATTATTTTATCAGATCAATAATCCTATTTCATTAGATTGATATGATTTTATTTCAAGATATAGATGAAATATATGGGTATACGATGTGTAGTTAGGTGGTACATGTAATGTAGTCTTATATTTCCAGCAAAAAATCTTTGGCACCTCCATGTAATGTTTTTATATATTTATTTGTTTTATATTTAACCATTTACTAGTTATGTGAGAGAGAAAAAAGAAAGGGAATAAAAAAAATTTATATTAAAATAACTAATTGGTTTGAAGTAAAATAAATAAGAAACACATAAAAGAAATCAATTATTAATATATAATTATAAATTAACCACGTAACCACTCTAATACCACTTATATGTTCTAGGAATAACATAAGAACCTCTATGTCATATAAAAATTCGAATTTTAGTCTTAATATTTTGAAACCATTTATATACGTGATGATCGACATCATGAAAAATATAATTAAGCCACAAATTACTTGACTTGTTAAACACTATAACCAGAATAGAAGGATTATCACATGTAATTTATAATTAAGTTATGCGCATATCAAGAATTACCCAAACATATAGTTCTTTCTTCATTAGCTCATTGCACTTTAGGTTCTAAGTACATAATTCATCTATCAATGAACCACACATACACCACAATCTCTAAATTCCACTGTAGAATGATCAGGTGCTAGCACGATCAATCATAATAACCTGCATCATTCAATATTGATCACAAAATAATTCCATTAAATAATTATTTGTGTTCTCTTGAGGAATTTATAGAGTAGGAGGATAAGAGATCACTATTGATCTCTACATATCTCTATAGGGTTTGAGAGAGCTCCTTGATCTATCTCTTGTGCACAACAATAGTGTGTATAGAAATTGATATAATTAGATATTTATTATGGTAGGTTGAGGGTTGAAATTTTTTACGCAGAACCCTATACTATTACTTAATTCTTAGTAAACCCCATGTATATAATAATAATAATAATAAAAATATTATTATTAATAACCTGAAATGTGTATTACTTTAAGAATATATAAATAAATATCTTTTATATCATTTCTAATCGGACCATTAAGCTTGGTCTACATACCCTCCTTACTAATTACTAAACCTTGAATAATGATGATTTATTTAATAAATAAAAATAACTACATTATTTTTTGATAAATATAATAAATATAATATTATATAATCCTTTAAAAATAATATTTATTTATATTATTTAACTCACACATTCTTTTTAATAACTTTTGATTAAATATTATCGAGCAGCCAAACCATAATAATTATTAAACAAAAAATTCGGAATAATTTTTATTTTAACATATTAAATTCAACATTGAATTTAACTAGGATTGTGGATAAACTTAGTGTGGGACCCTATAGGCCTATTTCTTAGTGGAATTTGGTTGAACTTCCTAAATTATAATGTTAGCATCTAGAAAAATTCCAAGGCACCCATAGAGAAATAAGTTAACATTGTGGTGACATACAACCTACTATAAAGGATTACTATGCAATATAATCCCTTTATCGTGATATCTCTAATAAATTAGGTTACATATTATTGTTATTAACCTATGTGATTTACGTCTCTTTCTTTTATTTTCTAAAAATAAACTTTCCTATTGAACAACATGACCATGGATTTACTTAGGTAGTTCTATTACCATCAAAGGGAATGATATATCTACTCTCTCCAATGAACAGAAGGGGTAAATCCTTTCTATAACTATCCATTAATACAATATCACTCATGATACACCCAATGTATCTTATATCTCCGCAAGCATATGTTTTCATGATTTTAATCAGTACATCAAAGTACAAGACTCATTGTATTCATCAATGAAAATGCTAAAGTCTAAAGATCAATACCCACATTTAAAGATAGAAACATCCAATGACACATGTAAATATGTATTTCCTATTGTAAAGTCTTATTATCATAATCTATTACACTGAAAATTAAAAAGGGTGTACACAATGAGTGGGTGCCTCAAGTTCCAATGAGTCTCTATCACTGATTACCCATATCATTTCTATCCTATAAAATGACATCATCCAACTGTAGAACATATATTCAAGAATAATGTCATAGAACCTCATGGTTCTCATAATAGAGAGGAATTTATATTAACTTTTCATGTGACAAATATTCTCATGAAATTTTCACATACATATGTCATGAAGATAAATAATGATGATGTGATAAGAAACTTTATTAATAATGAATACATGTAATTAAGTACTTAGAATTAGGTTCTATGACACCAAATCCAATTTTTTTTCTATTTAATACTCAATTAAAATTTAAATAGTACTTGAACTATCAACAATAAAGGATGAATATATATTGAAATAATAAGTAATACCAAGTTATGGAAATTTTATTGTTGGTCAAGTAAATACAGAAGAAAATTTCAAGGAAATTCCAAGAAGGATGTTTACACTCTTTATGAGGTAAAAATAGTGTATATTCTAAATGATTTTTATATTAGGTTATAATCGACCAAGATAACTTTTAAGGTAAATACGAAAAGGAAAAAAAGTTTCTAGATCTATTTCAATGAGATACAAGTGAACTATTTTAGGTAAAATCCATAGGTAAATTTATATACTTCAAGATATTAATTTATTAAATTTAAGGAATAAAAAAGTGAAGTAAGGAACATGAATGGATAGAATATATTTATTTATTTTATCCCATGAACTATAGAATATCTTAGATATAGATTCCTTAATCACCAAACTGTATAGTGGATATATTCTTAAACTCACATTTTCTTTTGCACATATGATTCATGATTTTATTAAAGGAGGATAGATGATGATACTTACAAGTAGTTATTGATCATTGAATTGTAGAGTGGATTTATTCCTAAAATAAAATTTCCGTACACACATCATATCTATGACGTAAGTAGAAAGAAGATCAATTATGGGACTCATAATTCATGTATATTATTTCATCATCTTTTCAAGACATACTTCATAAATAAAGAAATTAACCCATTACCATATGCCAACTATAGTGAAAAATGGATATCATATGAGATATATTATGATGTAATCCAATATTTCATAATATCATAAATCTATATGTAAATAGTTTATTATGTCTAAGTAAATAAAAAAACTTTCATCATGTAAAACACAAAGTTCATATAATGTAATTATTCTAATGTTTATATAGGATCTTATATAAATCCCTAAGATATAAAAGTTATAGTGAAAGAATATATTTCAATAATAGGGTGAACATATCTATTTGAGATAATGGGAGAAATATTGAATCTGATACAAGTCAAGGATTGAGATACATAAGTAGTTGACATATGAATGAGTTCCATAAGAGCTCGTGGAAAATGAATGTTATAGTGGCACATGATATGTAGGAAAGATGAAACCAAAGTGATATGATTTTATGATCACCAAGTTAATGTTATATATTATTAAATATGAGTTATTCATCTTAATACTATATAGAATTAACAAATATCAATAATCTATGTTTGGAAAGTTCATATAAATTCATAAAAATGTATTATGTATACCAAAATCAGTTTAATATATTGGCGATTTCTCTAATTGATGTAAATTCATTGGTGGGCATTCAAGATAAAATATACATGGGTAGTACAATAATGGTACTAATAAATCATGATTGATTATACCAATTCTTTGTACTTAAATACATTTGAATTTCCCTTGTTATATTAACTTTATATGATCATAGTATTGGGCACTATATGTTAAGGCCACCTCCCTTAGTGGCAATCCTATTAAACATATCTATATAATGTGATTAGAAAGGATTGATGACATCAAGGAAAGTCAATACAGAATGTGTTTCAATGATACATTCATGGGTTGAAACAAACAAAATGATCATATAATATTCATTCATAATGAATAGTTTCTAATTGTTTAAACGAGGTTTGTGAGAGTGCCATAGTTTTTCATCTAAAATATGTTGAGAACATATGAAAAAATAGTTATTAGTATTACATTTAGTTAAGAATATATTGGAATAAACTCTCCAAAGATTGAATAAAAGTAGAAATATGAGTTTTAAGGAACAATATCTAATGTGGTAGATCTAAGGGTTTATTCTAGTAATTCTATGTACATATATGAAAAAGGTATTAAAAAAAGTTGGAACAATTTGAGAGATTATTGTTACCAATGTCACATTGCAAAAATATCTCCAAGAAGATATGTATGAGACATAGGACAAGGTTGAAATAATTAGTAAAATTCCATATGATTTAATGATTAATCTACCATATATTCCATGCTATGTACTAGATATGATATTTACAATACATAAAATATAATAGGAAAATATCAGTTAAATTAAGTAGAACTATATGGGAAACAATTAAAACAATCCAATTGAACTCAAGAAAGTACAAAGGATATATACTCGATATATAGAGAGGAAGAAACAATAGTTATACATGCACACAATTTTTATTATAGTTTTGATAAGGATATGATTAGGAGAAGATAACTCAAGCTAGTGGTAGCCATATCTACAAATATCGAGTACGTTGAAACTTTTTAAGAAGTTAACAAAGTAGTATAAAATAAATAATTATTTTTTCTAGTTCTTGGAATCATTCCAAAGGTACTTGACAAGATGCAAAGATTATGACATAAAAAAATGGATATACTTGAGGATATCATTTTTGGATCAGTCCAAGAATTAAGTATTTTAATGATCTTAGATAATGTTCATTTTTTTATTATTCAATTCTTTATTTTCTGTTAGTAATTTATCTTTTCCAAACAAATGTAAAAATTTCTATGAGTGACCTTAAATCCAACAATCGACCGCATGAAGAAGCTCAACTAACTACAAGACTAAGCAGGAAACCATATGTCAAATGAGTGTAATTTCTCTATGTACTCAACTGATTTCATGAGTACTGGATCAGATACATGAAGACTTTCTATCAACCACATCAAGTAATCTGGGTCTTAGAAGATTTTTACAAAGGATGGAAGTTACCACACAACTAAGTGGATCATTCATGTGATTGATCGATTGGATGTGATGGAAATTTAACAAACTCCTCAAGAATTTTCAAGGCCAAATAAATCGAACACATGATATATTTGATCAACCATATGATTTAATCAAGCTATTACTTGATAGAGTTAGAATTTTGGAAAATCATTGAAGCCACTATATGATGAATTTAAGTAACCACACATTCAAGTGAAGCTACCACATGTTCAAATGATTGACCACATGCATAGTCAAGGGAATAAATCAATTTTTTTCATAAGCATTGAACTGATCACGAGGTATCAAGATGACTTGGAAGGATTAAATTGACCATGTCTAAATATAATTATATTTAAGTAATATATTCTAATAACCATATTTAAAGAACTAATTTAATTTCAGGGAATTTATTACTTCTATATTTCATGCCAAATATGAAGATCTTTAATGATTATTATTCAACAGGCATTTTGAGGATGAATTTATCTATTTAAAAGAAGAATAATTTAACTAATAAAAAATTTCACAAAAAAGAGAACACATGATCTATTTCAAAAAACCAAGACACTTTTTTTATGGTTTAAATTAATAAAAGATCCGAGAGAAAATTTTCAAAAGATTTCATATGCTCATAGAAATAAAGGAATGTATCAATAAGAGAAGAGGACCCTACTGATCAACTGAATCTTGATCAATGTCAAAATCTATGTTGATCGTCATATCTCTATCTCTATCTATATAAATATATCTTACACTAATTTTGAGTTGGGATTAGTTTAATCTATATATCTGTATACACATACTTATGTATAACATTGACGAGTACTCAACTGCTATTTATTTAAATTTGTTCACCTTTGTATCCCCACAATCAACTGTGGAAGATGCTTTGTGATATACTGGGTAACCTTGTGTGCTGTTATAATTTTTATAACTAATCCAATTTTTGGATCATCCTTTTTATATTTATAATCATTCTTGACAGTGGGTTATTTTCAAGTAGATGGGATTAAGTATTTGTTTGAGAATTAAACTCTTTTTTTTTATTTCTATGTTGTGATTATTTAAGTTTTTCTTACTTTGTTTCAAATTTATTTATCAAATCAATTTTTGAAAATGATATTTTGATAGATAAATTTTATGAGTGATATATCTACTATTTTATGTGATTAGAGTAATCTCAAAATATTAGGATAATATCAAGTTATTCTAACTAAGTTTTTATCAAATACTTAAGAGGTTATTTCAAAACATCAAATTAATTATTCATATAATATCAATTAACCAGTTGTTTTATAAATGGGGGAATTTTGTTTTAAATTTTTTTAAATAAAAATTTATTAGATGCATATTTTACCCCCTCTTGATCACCCAACCATAACCAACATTTGGTATCAAATTTTATTTCTTTATCTTCATTTATGATTTTATATTAGACCTTGATCAAGTCACCCATACAGTATATCTATTTTATTTTATTATTATAATTATATACTTATGGATAAATCTAGATCAGAATGCCATTATTGAAATATACCACCTTATTTTATTGATTAAAACTATTCTCATTGGAAAATCAAAATGAAAATTGATCTTGAAAGTATGGGTTTTGATATTTAGATAGTAATATAAAATTAATATGAAAAAATTGTATATCTAAGAGCTAACCGGAGTGATGAAACTAAATATGATTATGAAAATAACTATAAAATAATTAATAATTTATATTGTGATTTAGAAGAAGATGAATTTAATAGAGTATTTTTTTATGATATTACTTTTAAAATCTGTGATAATATTTCTACATCTCATGAAGGAAAAAATATTTAAAAAATGAGATTGAATACTTGTACAATTAAATATGATACATTAAAAATGAAACCTAATGAATATATTTCTCATATATATCTTAGGTTCAATGAAATAATTAATACCATGTTTTCTCTTAGACATAATGTGGATAAAAAAGCTCAAATATTAAAGATCTTGATATGTCTATCTAATCACTAGAGAGGCACTGATATCTCCATTAGAGAGTCTTGTGACATTATATAGTTTCTAGATAAGGATGACTATAAATTTAAAATCATATTCTAAGGGGTTTACATTAAAAAATAAAAAGATAAATAAAGGTAGGGGGGCTGAAATTGATCTAAAATAGGTGAATAACCTTGGATAATGTCCATAAAATCTAAATAAATTTAACATAGGTTATAAAATATAACCAATCTCACCACCTCATCGCATTTAGATAAAAGAATATCCACAATCATATTACCCTTTCTTCTAGTGTGAAATATATCCACATTGAGAGAGAGAATGTTTCTTCATGCTCTGATAGAATAGGAAATGTTCCAAGGGGTGATATAATTATCCACCAAATCATTGACCACTTTGGTTGATTCTGATTCGAATGAGGCCAGACAGACATTATTTGTCCTACATAGAGAAATCCCAGAGATAAGTACATGTGTTTTAGCTTGTAGAGAATATCCTTGCCTATATAAGGCCGAGTATGCCAGGATGATGGATCACTGAGAGTCTAAAACAATTTCCCTTCCTTTAATAACACCTTTTACAAATGATTCATAAGTTTTTAGTTTGAAACCATGATTAAGCAGTGTCCAAAAAACCCTGACACCATGATCACTAGAATGTTTTCCTTCAACCAGACTTAAAACAAATGCTCCATGTGGATCAGAAACCATATCTTCATACATATAAAACCAAAATAAAAATATAGATATAAAACATGACTTTGAAAAAAAGGTGTATAGGCACTACAAAATTAATTAAGAGTGGATTTACCTTCCTACCAAAGGACCTAGCAGCTAGTAGTGAGGCAGAACAACCTACCCTAAAAGATAGAACCCACAGTCACAAGATTTTTGATCCAAACCTTTATAAAAAATCAACCAAAACAAATCCATGATCAAGACTTGGGATACCACACAAAAAACCCCATATGTATCTCATATAGTCACCTTTATAAAATAGGTACAATACTGATTCTGTACCGCTATTAGCACAACATACACATTTAAAAGTGAGGGGAATGCCAATGCCTTGAATGTTTAAATCTGTAGAAATGGATTGGTTCTAAATCCTCCATAATAGGAATTTAATTTTAATTGGAATTTAATTATCCCATATCCTTTACCCTAAACAAATAAGTAGGTTGTTCATGTGGATTGCCTTGCTAAATCTTGATCAAGGAGTGAAGAGAAGATAATCGAGAACATCCTCAAGCTAAATACAATGAAAGAGATATTTCTAATAATAACTAAGCACAAATTCAATGTAGGTATGATAGTTAGAGGCTTTGATGAAGCTAATATATGATATTGGACACCATGTGAAAAAGAAGGTATAACCTGCCCAGTTTTCCTTATAAAAAGATAAGTTTCCCCTCCCGATGATCTAATGGGAGGTGACTCTTGGTAGAAGGACCCCTTTGAAAAATACTGGATCTCTCTAAGGATATGACTCTTAATGATACCCCAATATGTGGAGTAGAAAGAGACTAAAAATTTATATATACCCAGAGCACTATCCAAATCATGACCTAGGATAACACCATTAATATCATCCTCCCCTATGAGTCTAATTACCTAAAAACTTTACTCATTTCATTACGTGATTTTAAATACAGCCATCTATTAATTACAACCCAAATATCATGAGGCCTAGTTTTTTTGAAAAAATAGGATCATAATACATTAAAGGAAACTAAAACATGGAATAATTTTTTATTATTTTCCTTAGTGAGATCCAAAATCCATTTGATCACTTAAAACTATATTGGATAATCTAAGGAATACATAAAATAAAAGGGTCATATAAAAACCACCGTAGGAAAATAAACATGAAAAGGAAGCATAATAGGCGAGTCTAAGGTATAAAATGATATAATAAAAGATAAGGCACATGATTAATCACATAGAATCATAAAAAAAGAACATAGATTCATAATAACATGACATTATAGGAAATGTGGTAGAAATAAAAAACATGACATAAACACAATTAAAGTCTAATTTTTGAGAAAACATCACATGGTGGACAAAGTCTCATAATGGATTAGGTTCACCCCCTGATCATATACATGACATATAATGAGACTAAAACATTACCCAATGCATTGGAAGTATATATAATTTTGGGCCCACCCATTTAATTCATTTCATGTACATGCATATGTATGCCACATAAGGGAATCCATCATAAATTAAGAATTACCAGTGGAAATAAAATGTTTTATGTAATCTTGACTCATATCATAATAAAAAGAATTTTCATAATTAAGTAATTAAATATATAAACATAAGGCATGTATTACCACATTAAAATAAATGAGAATAACGTAGGTATATATTTTGGAGATATATATGCATAATTTTGAAGCAATCCATAACTTCAATGGTTTTTTTCATTGATGAATATAAATAATATGGAAAGATTAAAAATATTATTGAGGAAACTAACCTTTCAAATTTGAAAATATTTTTTGAAAAAATAAAAAGTTACAAAGCATTTTAGAAGTCCTTTTATTTTAATTTAAACCTAGAAACTTATAAATGACGATTCATAGAAAATATAGGTTATTATGGTGGGTAATTTTATACATTCCCTATAAGTTAAAAACATTACTTTCACACTTGGGTAAAAATTCAAAAAGTGCCTTGTTCAGAAAACAATAAGAATATTACTTAAACAAATTGTATGAAATTTAAAAAAGGGTAAATATGGCTTTAAATAAATCATGTAATAATATTAAAACATTTTTGAAAACATTTTAAAGAAAACATGGACATGTAATAGAAATGGTTTTTGACCGCAGAGATAAATAAAGTGATTTTTTTAAAAACATTTCTCAAATAATTTTAGTTAGAAAAGAGAAAAAAAGGAACTATAACTCTAAATGTTCATGAATTACTATATTAAAATAAAATAAAATGGATTTATTATACAATGATCAAATAATTTACTTTAATTGAAATTCAATCATAAATAATCCCGATTAAAATGCAATTGAAGCATAAACCCTTTTCACTTTGAAAAATTTTGAATCATAAAACTAATGAATTAATTAAGTGAATTGTAACTTAAAATACCCTTAATTGTGAATTATTAGTGATATAATATTTAAATGGGATGTATATACACTATATAAAATAAATTATGTGTATAAAATAAAATGCTTCTCAAAGATGGAAGTTTTGAGAAGGAAACCCTTACCTCAAACCCAAATCATCACATGTGTTGCTTATCTTCATTAATAATAAACTTATTTTAATTATTTATTTTATTAAGAACAATTTTAAATTTTATTATTCATTTTTTACCATGTGATATTGAATTACTTAACCAATTAATTTCACATCAGACTTTTTAATGATAAACAAATCATATGTCCAAAATCACCTTGGTAAGTTGACTAAGGTAAAATAAATTATTATTTAACCATTTAAATGATGTTATCAATGAGATAATTATAATATTTGTACATAAATTATAATTTTAAAACTAACCATGAAATATGGTTATGAAAAAATGAACTATGTTACAATCATGGAGACGGTAGGATGTATATGCCCATGTGCAACATTTCCATTTTTCAATGATCATGATAGAAATAATTTTAGAATTATTTTGTATTAAAAATATGATAATTATATCATAAATATCATTTTATATATTTAAATACACTTAAATATACCATCCATACAATGCAGTAATAAAAAAATGAATCACATCACTTTGCGAGGTGCTAGTCCACTGTATACATGAATGATGTTATAATTTATTTAATGGATGCTAAGGTAAGAATATATATGATATATTTATTTTAAAAAATTATTAATATTACATCAATATAAAATATATACATTAAACTAATACTTATCACCTTTCATGTAAATTTTATGTGAAAAAATAATCACATCGCTTCGTGATGCGGTAGTCTGTTGTACACACGAGCGATATTATGATATTCCATAAGGAAAGGAAAGTAATAAGGTTTATGAAGCATTATAATAAAAAGTAATAATTATATCATAAATATCATATATAAACATTAAATACATCATTATATATATCCATGATAAGTGGTGGTGGGAAACAATTATGTCGGTTCGTGAGGTGGAATTCCGCCATACACACGATCAACAGTTTTGTTTCCTATTTGATGGAGGAGGAGATGGTTGTAGGTCATGAATTTAAAATAAAAAATTATTATAGTTAAGAAACTTAGTTTATTATATATTCATGGTTTAATAATATTTTATGTATTTGGAATAATAAATAAAATAAAATGCTCGGTTATGGACGCTACATCTTTATAGGATAATTTCTTTAGGTTTGCACCAAAATAAATTCTATATTGGCTTTATGATCCCAAAAATTCTTATAGGATGAGATGATGCAAGTAAGGAAGTTATTTTATTAGGTATTTTTTAAAACCATTGGGTTTTTAAGTGTGTAAAAGAGACGTGAGTGCATGGTCTTTTACAAATGGGGGAGAGGACGCATTTGGGTTTTTTGAAAATAAAAATTACACCCACCTTTTTAATAAGAAAAAAGACTCCAAAATAATCCATTTTAAAAAATTGTAAGTTATAAGGTCTAAATATGACTATAAAATAGGAATTGTAAAATTTTAGGATCATTGTTAAATCTTATCTTTTTAGTTTAATCCCCTCTAAACCCGTTTTTATCTTAACCGTGATAAATAATTTTTACTCTTTCCACAATTCATTATGGTAAAAAATTAAGTTGAACTTATTATATAATATAAATAGTTATGATTAAAAATATTTAATCAATTTTTCCAAATTAAATTAACTCAAGGGGAATAAATTAATTTAAATTTGATTCTACAGATGTATTGAAAAAATGATTTTTCCAAAGAAAAAATTTCAAAATTTTAAAAAGTTTTTAAATCAAAATTCAATATGAATTGATCATAATGACCTAATTTTGTTACATTTTAATGTAATTAAACTAATTTTTTGTTTAAACTAATTTAAAATATAATTTAAGTTAACAAATAATTTAAACAAAAAAGGCAATTTTCATTAAAAATTAGTATTTTTCACTATTTCTCAAAAAATTAATATTTTCAGAAAATTCAAAAAAATTTAAAAAAATATAATTTTTACACATAGATTTAAAAAATTAAGTTTTTTTTTCCAAAAAATTTTATAAAAGTGTTAAAGATTAATTTTAAATTATGTTCACAATACCCGACTAAATTTTCTTTTAGAGAAATAATATTTTTTAGAAAACATTTATTTTTCTTTAAAATGATTCTTATTTTATTTATAATAAATAGGTAAAAATTGAATTTATTTTATACATTTTTAAAACATTTAATTTTTATAATTTATTTAGTTCTATTTATAGTCACCAACATAACAACTAGGTTTTAATAGTAATGTTTAAAATAATAATATTTTAATAGAGTATCACATTTTCTTTAAACATGGTGTTGCATGCATCACAAGCTATAAAAAAGATAGAATTTATTTAAAAATAAAAATATCATAAATTCTCAAGGTGTTACGTTATCTTTTGATATTGGTGTTTCCTATTATATACAATATTAAAAATTATGTCCCTCTTTAAAAATATCAGGGTGTTACATTCTACCCCTTTAAATAAATTGCATCATGAAAATTTAATTTTGATCGTAGTAATAAAGGGTTTAATATTTAAAAATACCATTCTTGAAATCCCACATATTATGAAGGGTTAATAAAAATTCATCTTGATAAGAGAGAAATGGAAGTATTAAGGTCATCTAGAATAATTCATTACTTGGTTTCCAAGTAGGAAACAATTGGTGGGAAGTGAAGATATAGATATAGAATAAAATCATAAATAATTATAGAGAGTGATAAATATCATTGATCTCAATATATTGAATGATCAAGGGTAGGTTAATGAATCAAAATCATAAATATGTGTTGATATAAATGTCAATAAATTCATCATATATAAAGGAAATATGGTAACATTTTTTTTCAAGATCTGTTTCCTAGAGTTGAGGGATTATTTTACTATTTAAAATAAGAAAAATAAAATATAATCTATAAGTTTAATTTCATACTTTAACCAATTTCCACCAAAAACTCATATCTTCCTCCAAATAATGGGTATTCAAGATGATTTTTTCAAGCTTCAAGAACTAAAATAAACTTCTAATGGATAATATATTCCACAAAAGAATAACAATATATTCCTCCAATATTTAGTAAAACAAAAATGATTAGCACACGTTTTCCCATATAATAAATTAATCTATAATACCTCAAAAGTAACTTCCAAATTTCAACTCAATACATTCTAACCCAATAAAACATTTCCCAAAATATATTTAATCACCTCAAAATCCTAAAAATTAAAAAATATTGATCCTCTAATATGTTTCAAAAAATCAAATTAATATTTATCCACCAAATCATTTAAGTAAAAAAATGTTATATTAACCAATACATACCATAGGCCATTGGTATAAATTACAACATTATCACCCTTCTGTTTTGGGTTCATACCCCATGGCCATTTTGGATGCGATGGGATGTCACTCGGCTTGTGAGTTTTCATTTCACAAAAACTATATTAATATAATTCTTATAACATTCCTAAAAATATGATCAAAACATACTAGAACTAAAATTAATCATAAAATAACTTTTTAACCCCTTAATATTTTTGATACAACTTATTTTTTTCCAAAAAATATCACCATACCCTTAAATCACCTTTCTAGTTCATTGTTACCGTTCAACATATTCTTGTAAATCCTTAAAGAAAAACTGCTATAGAATGATCCTTTGAAGTTTCATGATTTTTATAACCAAAATACCATTGATAAAATACTTATACATAATAATTCTAGGTCCACCTTATGTAAATAATTCACCTTAATGATTGGTATTACTTAGTTACTTCCTTAGTCTTGGGGATAACACTTGGTTTAAGACACATACTCTGGTAATGCCCAAGTTCTTAAAAAAACATCGAATTATTTGAAAATTTATTTCTCTATGCCATTTATTTCCACATAGAAAAATATTTCTATCTATTTTAGATATTCTTATACTATCTTCTTCCCATATTATTGAAATATAGGAGGATATATATTCTTTCCTTTGTCATATTTAACAGTTTATTGTGCATGATATGTCATAATTCTCTTCTTTGATGTGTTTTGAAATTCAACTATGTTCTAGTTATTGATTGTAATTTGATATAACTCATTTTTATGATCATAATATATATAACTATCATTCCCATTAGGCTAGATGTCTTATTAGGTAAATCACTAAATTTACCATCACATTGGTTGTCTATATTATTTATCTTATTTTCTGACATTATCTAAAAAGATTAAAAGAAACAAGATGATACTAAATTAATATATGTAGGTAAAATTATAAATCTAAAAGGAATAACTTATAATTGATTAGTATATCATGACTTATGGACTCTTGGTTTCAATCTACATTATTAGTGGAAATGATTCCTATGAGGATTTATAAACTAAAAATTCATACAAGTCCTTCATAATGGTTCATAAATAGTTTTTCAATTTAAAAATAATATGAACCAGGAGTGTCAAACCAGGTGCATAGTAAGGCTTATTTTCATGTACCAAGTAATACTCAAGTCAAGCCCGAGAAATTTTTTTTAGAGTTATTACCCCTAGACACATCTGTTCCAAAACCATGTCCAATTTTAGTATCCAGATAGGGATGTAATTTCTCATAATCCAATCACTCTAAACTTCACCAAAATTAAAAAATATTTTCCTATACATATACTTATCCTTATACATATCCTTATAATTCTCCCTAGGGTTCTCACTAAGGTTTTCTCATCTTAATTTCCGAAGGTTAACTATACCTTTTATCTGATACCAACTATAATGACCAAATCCTTTTACACATATCATTACATGATTTTAATCACAACCACATATTAATTACAACCAAAATTTTATGAGGCCTAGTGTATTTTGAAAACATAGACCATAATAAATCAAAAGAAACAAATAAATGGAATCCTATTTTTAGTTAGTGAGATCCTAAATTCATTTTATTAGAATAACCTGGGGAGTACATAAAATAAAGGGGTCAGCTAAAAATACCAGTAGGGAAATAAACATGACAAGGAATCATAAAATGTGAGTCAGAAGTATAACATGATATCATAAAATAGAATACACATGAGTAATCACACAATATCATAACATAAAGAAAATGGTATCATAAGATCATTGAATCATAGTAAATTTCACAACTATATAAAACATGATATAAAAATAAGTCAAGGATAACTACCGAGAAAAAATCACATGGTGAACAAACTCCCATAATATATTAGGTTCACTCTCTAATTTCACATATGACGTCTCATAAGACAAAAACATTACCTAGTACATTAGAGGGATATATAAATCTAGGCCTACCCTTAACATTCATTAGTTGGTATCTGACCTATTAATAAAGGATCCCTATAAACCTATATCAAAGACTAGGATCAAATCCTTGTGGAGCCCCAATATTTAGGGTAGTTGGAATTTTGGGCATCCGATGGAGGATAAAGTCTCAACATGGCAGGAGACCCTATAAGTGCAATGACGGTGGGATAATGTCCTCAGTATGAGAGGTGGTAGTCAGGCATGATAGTGGGTGGGATTAGTTCTATCCTTAATGAAGATAACAATGGTTGGATGTTGGATGATCATATAGAGTTATGAGTGGAGGAGCGATTACTATGTCATGCTGTAATGGTGGGAGGATAACGAATGGAGGGTGGATCCTCGGTGACAGTGGTGATGCTGACTACGGTGGCAGGTTGTCAGGAATCTTCAATGATTAGTGGGGACTGAAGGGCTATGATGCAATTCTATAAATGAAAGAGAAAAATACCAGGCCTCAGTATACCTATTTTTCAGATCTAGATGGGGTATTATAGTACCATCACCTAACTTTTCAGGTATATTGGATTAGAGGAATGAGAGGGTATGACTTCTTCCATTGGTACCTGACATTGTGCATCTCTACATTTGAAAATGGTAGTTGTGCATCCATGAAAGGTTGGGATCTAGGTTAATTATATAAAATATGATGGGGAAGGGTCTGTCCTAGTGGTGTCATGTATTTAGTGACTTTAGGGTCATGTATTAGGTATTACACATACTAGGCCTATGGGTATTGTAAGGTTCCCACTAACAAAATTAAAAATTGGATAATTGAAAATAAATAAAAAATGTAAGGAATTCGGACTTTCAGGAAGGTATAAGTAATCCATGACATCAAAGGTTGTTGTTGTTGAATAATAGAAATACTACAAAATTATTAAAAATATTCATGAGGAAAATAACCTTTCCTATTTGATTTTTTTGAAAAACTAAAAATTCAAAAAGTATTGTGGAAATAATTTTATTTGAATTTAACACTAGAAAATTATAAAGGAATCTTCAAAGAAAACATTGTTCATGATAGCCGGTAATTTTGTACATGCTGTATAAGTTAAAAAAATTCCTTTCACACTTGGGTAAAATGTCAAAAAGTGCCTCATTAAAAAAATGATAAAAAATTTTCTTTTAAAATATTTTGTAAAAAATTAAAATAGGGGTTAGAAAACATTAAAAAATAATGGAAGGATATTAAAACATTTTTGAAAACATTTTAAAGACAACCAGGACATGGAAGAGAAAGGGTTTTCGACCGAGGAGAGAAATAAATTCAATTTTATTAATAAATATTTCTCAAATAATTTTAAGTACCAATGATAAAAAAATTGAAATATTACTTGAAAAGTTCATAAATAACTATATGAGAATAAAATTAAAGCTATTTATTATATAATGATAAAATAATTTCCTTCAATGGAAATTTAAGCATAAACAATTCTGATTAAAATTAGATTGAAGCATAAACCCTTTCTGCTTCAGTAACATTTGAATCATAAACCCCATGAATAAATTAAGTGAAAGTTTACTTAAAATACCATTAATTATGAATTAGTTATGATATAATATATAAATGGGTTGTATATACACCACATAAAATAACTTAGGTGCATAAAATAATACACATCTCAAAGAAAGAAGTTTTGAGATGAAAACCATTAACTTGAGCCCGAATCATCATGTGAATTCCTTATCTTCCTAAATAATAAACTAATGTTAATTATTTACTTTCTTAAGAGCCTTTTTAAATTTTACTATTCATTTTATTTTATCTTTTATAATATTATATTCAATTACTTCACAAATTAATTTCGCATCGGATGTTTTAACGATAAACGACTCATATGTCCTAAATCACTTTGGTAAGTTGAATAAGGTCAAATATATTATTATTTGATCATTTAAATACTGTTAATAATTAAATAATAATAATTTTTATATATAAATCATACTTTTACAATAAACTCTGAAATGTGGTTATTAAAAATGAACTACGTTACAATCCTGGAGACGATAGGCCGTACATACACATGAGTAATGTTTCCATTTTTAGAAGATCATGATGGTAAGAAAGTAAGTATTTTTTATAATTAAAATATTATAATTATATCATAAATATTATATTATTTCTTTAAATACACTTAAATATACCATCCAAGTTTTGAGGTAATATAAAAAATGAACCACATCGCTTTGTGTGGTAGTAGTAAACTGTACACATGAGTGATGTTATCATTTATTCAATGGATGGTAAGGTAAAAAATTATATGATATATTTATTTTAAAAAATTATTAAAATTTTATGAGTATCATATATGAAAATGAAATTAATCCTTATTACCTTCCATGTAATGAGTAAGTGAAAAATGTATCACATCGCTTCACGAGGTGGGAGCCCGTCATACACACGATTGACATTATCATATTCCAAACAGAATGAAAAGTAAGAAGGTTTATGTGATATAATAATTAAATAAATATAAATATATCATAAATATCATATATAAATATTAAATACATCATTATATCCATCCATGAGAAGCGGTGGTGGAAAACAAATTATGTCGGTTCGTGAGGCAGTAGTCAGCCGTACACATGATCAATGGTTTCATTTCCCATTTGAAGGAGAAGAATATAGATGTAGGTCATGAAATTAACATAAAATATAATTATGTTATTTTTTCTTTATTGTGTATTAAAATTTTAGAGAGGTGTAATAAGAAATAAAATAAAATACTCATTTAAGTACGTCACCGATTCTTCGAATAACATCTTTATCTTTCCACAGAAATCCATTTTAGATTGTATTTATGATAAAAAATGGTTATATTATGAGTTTAGGGAATTAGGTAAGTGATTTTGGTAGGTATTGGTTGAAATAATGGGTTTTGGAATCATGTAAAGGAGAAGAGAGGGGGTGGCCTTTTTGGAAGTGGGGGAGTTGACACACTTGGAATTTTTGAAAAGAAAGAATTACACCCAGGTTTTTCACAATAAAAAAACAATAAAAAATGGTATATTTTCTATCATTATAATATATAAGTTCTAAATATGACCATAAAATAGTAATTAGACAATTTTTTGTTCATTAACTCATATCTTTTTAGTTTAACCCCTTGTAAAACCGTTTTTACCTTTACCGCTTTAAATAATTTTCACTGTTTTCAATGTTCATTATGATAAATAATTAAGTTGGAATTAATAGATAATATAAATTATGATGATTCCAAACATGGAATATATTTTTCAAAATTCAATTCACATAATTTGAAAAATTAAATTTAAAAACAAACCTGTAGATGCATCGAAATAACAGTTTTTCCAAAGAAACAATTTCAAAATTTTAAAACGTTTTCGTATAAAAATTCAATATGAAATTGATTATAATGAACTAAATTAGTTAATTTGAAATATAATTTAACTAATTTTACTTTAAAAATAATTTAAAATATAATTTAAATATTTTAATAATTTAATTGAAAAGGCATTTTTCATTAAAAATTAGTATTTTCACAATTCATCAAAAAATTAATATTTTCTAAAATTATCAAAATTTCACTCAAAGATAATTTTCACATGTAGATTTTAGAAATGGATTTTATTTTTTAAAATAAAATTTCTAAAATAATTAAAATAAATTTTAAAATATGTGGGCAAAGCGTGACTAAATCGCCATTTAGAAAAATAGAGTTTTCAGAAAATATTTTTTTTATTTCAAATGGTTCTTATTTTATTTATAATAAATAGATAGAAATTGAATTTATTTTATTCATGTTTAATCCATATAATTTTCATAATTTTTTTAGTCCTATTTATACCCTTCAACTTAACAACTAGTTTATAATGGCCATGTTTAAAATAATAATATTTTAATAGAGTATTACATTTCCTTTAATCCTTCTGTTGCATGCATCACAAGATATCAAAGAGATTGAATTTATTTAAAAATAAATATATGATAAAGTATTTAGGCATTAAATTCTATTATAAGACTGATGTTTCATGTCATATGTGCTATCAAAAGTGAGGTTCCTCTTTTAAAATCTCAGTATGTTTTAGGGGGGCCTTCCAGGCTAGAGTTATGATACTCCATGACCAAATTGGGAATTCTATGAAAAAAGAGTAATCCAAAACCACACTTGGGTCTCTCCATCTCATTATATTCCCCAAACCTATAGAAAAATCATAAAATAAGTACCCCATTAAAGGGACGATGATGTTGGAATCATCAGAGTGGGACCCCTTTAGCTAGATTCATGATGATTTTACGAGTAAAACTATTATCCAGGATGAATTCATGGAAGTATGTTGTGATATGATCTCCATCCCTCAACCACATGATCCTGGATCTCTATCTAGAAACCTTTTCAGCTTCTTGAAACTCCTTTAAGATTTTTTGATGATTGAGAGACCATTGAAGAAAAATTCCATCATCCCATTGAATTTTAAATCTATTATCAAGCTAGAAAATGTTATCTCGTAGGCTATCTAGATTACTATATTTACTCAGTTGACCATTCCTCCACATTATTATGTTGTTTTTCAACATTATAAGATCTCTTTTATAGGGACACCCCTGCCTAACCATAGATCAGAGGAGACCAAAAAGCATGGACCAAATCCCTAAAACAATCCATCTCCATCCATTGGTTGCAGAAAAAGAAGCCTCTATCCAACACAATGTCGCTCTAAACCTAATGGGAGCATGATAAGACAAGGTTCTTTATAGATGTTGGAATGAGGAACTAGAGAACACTATTAGAAATTGGATCTATACCAATGGACCTATACAAGTAGTTTGGACAAAACCGTTGGTATATGTACCTTAGTGATACTCTATACCAAGGGTTTTGGCCAAAACCGTTGGTATAGGTCCCTTATAGAGACCCTATAGCCACAATTGTTTTTCTAAAACTATTATTATAAGTCACTTATATGGACCTATACCCATGGTTTTGGACAAAAATATTGTCATAAGTTACTTATATGGACCCATACCAACGATTTTGGCCAAAACTATTGGTATAGGTCCATTGTAGATACCCAATACCAACGGGTTTTCCTAATCCATTAGTATAGGTCCACCCTATACCGATGATTTTTCTAGAACTATTGGTATAGCACAAAAATAAAGTTACCTATACCAATTGTTCCCAAAACCATTGGTATAGGTCTATACCAATGGTTCTCAAAAGAACCATTGGTATAAGTACCCATTTTTTTGTGGATTCATTCACAAATAATATTAAATAGATAAATATTAAAAATAATTGTGTATATATATATATATTTATGAAATTATGTTTACAAAAATTCATCTTAGGTTAGTGGTTAGGTTGTTGGATTATAAATGGGTGGTGTTGGGATCAAAACCAAACTGTGTTTTATTTTTCATAGTACCCATACCAATGGTTTTTCATAACTATTGGTACAGGACTATATGCACATGAGCCTTAGCCAAGTTGGTAAGGACTATGTAAGTGTATTCGGGAGACCCAGGATCAAATCCAGACAGAGAAATCATTTCCGGGGTACTGTAGAAGTACTGTATTAGGTAATGTAGCAGGAACTGTGTACTATTGTAGTAGGTACTATAGCGGGAACTATAACTGATACTGTTTGGTACTGTAGAAGCCAGAAATATGCCCCTGTTTGGGCCTTCAGGCTACTGATTTGGTCCCCAAGTCCTTTAAGTCCTTCGGGCCACCCAGGACTTCAGGTCAGTAAGGTCTTCGGGCCACCTCAAGGCCTTCAGGCCACCTTAAGTGCATATGAAAACCAGACGACCAACGAGGAACAAGCTCTACAAGGAGGATGAGCAAGGATATTTCACCACAGTATAAGCTAAACGGATTCCAAGAATGAGACGTATGGAACCTTCCATAGGGAAAATCCTATGCATGCACAAGAATACCTAGCCGGACAACTATGCGAAGGTGGAGAGCAGATTTCACGATGAAGATGCTGGAGAGGAGCAGTTCCAAGTAGTTAGTCTGGGTTGTATGTAATGTTTAAATCATATGGGCAAATGAATTCCTCTAAGGCCTACAGGCCATGTAATACTTATGCTTACGAGCCCTGTAAGGGTTCCACTTCACCCCTTGAAAGGTGGATTATCAAAATCAATAAAAAATGAAGGCCTTCAGGCCATTGGAGGAGGTATAGGACTATACTAACACTATAACAAATAAATTCCCCAGAAACCATTGGTATAAGCTATAGAAATAGTTTGGAGACTGATAAAAATGGATCCAAACAACTGGTATTTTTTTTCTTATAGTGGAAGGATGATATGGCTTGAAGATTTCCCAAGAACCTGTCAACTCTACTCTAAATACAGCTACTGCCACTTTTTTTATTGCACCAAGTAAAATTTCCACCAGAAAAATCTAGAGAGAAATGATTTTTGAGACTTATAAAGGACTAAAAATTGAGCATAAAACCAGCAGAGTGAATACCCCCTCACCTCTTCTTCGAAGGATCCAGTATGGTGTTGAAATACCCAAAAATATACTAGGCCTTTGAACTAGTTTTGAAAGAATAGAGGGAGTCCCATAGGTCCCTGCTTCCAACTACATAGAATTTGGAATAGAAAACTATTCAGAAAAAGGAAATATTGTCTTTACACACCTTTATGGTGATGTCCTGGGGGGGGGGGAGTATCAATGAGATCAAATTGAACCCAATTATACCAGAAATTATAGGTGTGAGGGTTGATATACCCATTGTAGATATAATTTTAGAACTAAATCATTTTGGATATATTCTCAAGATACTTTGTTTTGAGCTTAGTTTTCAAGACAACTAGTAGGGAAAGCTTATTTTAGAAAATAATATTTTGAGGATATGGATTTTTTATCAAAGAACCAATTCCTTTAGCATTCTAGATCATTGAGGAAGTCATTGAGAAGGAAGGGGGGATGAAGGCATGGGTTAACATGGTTAGGGAGGACAAAGGAACCCATGTTGTTTATGATTTTGGAGTGATTAACTATATTATTGGTAGGGAGGGAGTTTTAGAGATTCTTGTGGATCCCTATAACTTATGGGGGAAGAACTACATCATTAAAAAGAGAATCAAGAGCCTAAAAAAATTTATAGAGACTATATAATCCTCCATAATAGAAGGATACATCCCTTTAGTAGGGGGTTTTGTTGATTCAGAGGAATTACCAAAAATTGAGGTGGAAAACACACAAAACATTTAGGAAGTGAAACCATTTCAGTATCTAGAACTCCCTCTACATGAATCTTAGATGGGGGATGGATCTTCCAAATTGACTTGGACCCATCTAAGAGGTTATAAGCATTAGAATTCATGGGGAGACCTAGTGGATTCATAACTATGGGAGCACCATGGGGTCCATACATCCCTTTATCATTTGAATCTAGATGAAGATCTTAAAGGGATGGTGTTGCATCTCTCACTGGTACTTCCACCAAAAGAGAAAACATAATCATCTTAGAGAGAATAAATATTGGAGGGTCAACACCATCCCTACCATCTTGGATACACACATTACCCAACAAATCATTATCAGGAGATTCTAGATGATACATGAGCTATAAGCTATCCCCCAGAGAAGAAGGTTTAACACTTTAAGAATAAGTCCTGACACTTGGACTCCTATACACATTTATAGTGTTACCCTATTAGTTACAATGATAATAGAAGTTAGTAAAGAAAAAAAAGGATCTTCTATGAAAGTTAATTATCATTACCTTCACACAAAAGAATCGTTTGGGGGAGGGGGAGAGCCAGATCCACCTCAACATATATGCGGGTTACCATAGTGAATTATATACATAATATAGTCTTATTAGAATTGTGAAAATTACCAAAGGAATATTCAATTATTTTAATAATGGCTGGGTTGTGGAAGGGTAGGGGAGGACCAGAAGAAAAACCCATAGTGTAGAAAGAGAAGAATACATACCTAGATGTGATTCAAATGACCAATAAAGTAGAATAAACCTTCAATGGTCACAGGATAGGTCCTCCTTGGAATAATCCCAAACAAAATCAAGATGAGAAAAAGGTTTATGCAAAATGATTTCTAGTTGAAGCTTGATATGGTGTTGAGACCATTAAGATTCTAGGGGTGGATAAAATGAGATAATATATTATGTGAGGGATTAGACACCCCAAAATATAATATTAATGACCACTGATGGTATTGAAACACCACTTAAAGCTCCTCCTATGACAATGAAATATCCAGGTATCCATATACTGAAAATTGAGGCCTCACCTCAAGCCAAATCAAAGGAATCAGAGGTAGAAACATAGGAGATAAAGGATCCCTAGACACCATTGAAAGTTATAAATATATGGATCATCTATCTAGAATATCTAATAGGTTTTATAGGATGAAAAATTTCTTTATTAAATTTAATTTCGAAAGAAAATTTGATAATAAAGGAAACTAAAAGAAGGATGATAACTTTAGTTATGTGTTATGAGTATAAAAGTAAACAACACATCAAAGTTGATTGTCTAAAATTAAAATAAAATAATAAATATGTGTATGGAGTAAATAAACATAAGAAATACATGAATTCAACTTAAAGAACATCAAATGATAGTTAAATTGATTTAGACTCATCTAGAAATGATTCTCAAGAGAAGGAAAATCTTTGATTTATGGGAATTAAACCCAAGGTAAGAAATAATATTTATATTTCTTATAAAAATTAAAATAATGAAGAATCTAATATTTATAACGAGTATTTATTCAAATACATAAAAATACTAGAATAATCCTTTAATGAACTAAAGGGTAAATATAAAAATATAAAGAAACAATTTTCATTTTCTACAATATTAAAATGCGATCTATATATTGAAAAAGAAAATAATGTTGTGTTGTCAAAAGAAAAGAATAAAATAAAATTGTATAATGAAAAAATCCATATGGATCTGAAAGGTTTACCCAAATAATATAAAGTTTGACTATTATTCTTGGTAAACATACAACCTTTAGATATACTACTGGAATTGGTTACTATCCTGGTCAAAGAAAAATTCATAAAAATAAATTCTCTCCTAGTTCAAAATAATCTATTTGTAAAAAAAACTCATGTAACTTTGGTCCAAACAAGTTATTTATTTATAGAATTATTATTTTTTCTACTAAAATATATATTAAGAAAGTATGGATTCCCAAGGCTTTATGTGTTAACATTTCTAGACCCAAGAAAATATGGGTTCTGAAATCAGTGAATAATTAATTTTGTGTTGGTGAAATTCTTAAGGAATACCAGTAAAAACTTATGGTGTCTAGGTAGTGGTTGCTCTAGACATATGATTTGGGATTTCTCAAGTTTCAAGAATCTTGTAAAAGTATATGGTGGGCATGTCACTTTCAGTTATAATTCTAAAGGAAAGATTATTAGACTTGGACAAATCAATAAATTTAAATCTATTCTAATTTCTAGAGTTTTGTATTTTGATGTTTTAAAATATAATTTTATTAGTATTTATTAATTAGTATATCATGTTTTTACATTAATTTTGAAAACAATAAATGTAATATTTATGATTTTAAACTCAATTTAATATTTAATTCTATAAGGGGTGATAACATGTATGATGTTAATATAGATTATTTGATTTCACCAAAATGATTCTTGATTGAGTGAAATTCATAAAGAATATTGGTTCTGGTATAGTAGACTATAATAATGTAATATAAACTCACTTATAAATCTTAACAAGATAGGTTTATTTAGGGATCTCCCTAATCTATAATTTCCAAAAGACCTATTATGCGATCCATATAAAAAAGTGAAGCATCATAAGATTTCTTTCAAACCCAAGAAAGTTATTTCTACCTCTCAACACCTAGAACTAGTTCACATTACTTTTTTTGGACCATATAGAGTTTCTAGACTATCAAGAACACATTATTTTTATGTGATTATTAATCATTACCCAAAATTCGCATGGGTTTATTTCATAGATCAAAAATGTGAATCTTATTGATGTTTTTCAAAATATACTAAATATGTAGAAACAATTACAAGACTTACCATTAGGACCTTAAATTTTTTTCATGGAAATGAGTTTGAGAATCAATACTTTGAAAAAAAATGGCTATAATCCTAACTTCTACACTCCTAGAAATCCTCAACTAAATGGAGTGTTTGAAAGGAAAATGAGACACTTAAAGATATTTTCTTAACTTTGCTTAATGAGTATGACATACCTTTTCTACATCTGGGATGAAGTAATTAATAAATCATTATATGTTATTAATAAGGTTCTTATTAGACATATTTTAAAGAATAATCCCTATTAATTATGGAGTGGTCTAAAATCTAATGTTAATTAATTTAAAGTCTTTTGGAGTAAAGTGTTTATTATTAATAAAAAAGAGACTATGGAAAAAGTTTCTCTAAAGAGTGATTAAGGTATTTTCCTAGGTTATTAAACCTCTATAAAATATTATTGTGTCTTTAATAAAAGGAAAAACGTTTTGGAAGAATATGTACACATCACCTTTGATGAAATAAATCCACATGAGCCTAAAACTTCTCTATATGACCATGAAGACAATCTATTAAATTTGAATATCAATAGACCCTAAAAGAATCCTATCTAATCTATAGATTTTCATGTTAAATATTCCAAATACTACCAATATGACCAACCTAATTTATAAAAAGGATTGGAAGAACCAAACACCTGAATTCCTAAAACTATTAAAACCAATAGAGGCCATCCTTTAGATTTTGTTGTTAGAGACCAATATAAGAGAACTTAGACTAGATTTTTTCTTATAAACCAAGTCAAAAATCAAGTTTTTTTATTATATCTTAAACCTAAAAACATTATTGAAACTCTGAAGGATGAATTTTGGGCCATTTATATTAAATAAGAGTTAAATTAGTTTAAAGGAATAAAGTCTGTAAACTAGTGGAAAGTTCTAAAGACTACGTAAGTATAAGCACTAAATAGATTTTTAAAAATAAGGTTGATGAATTTGTCCATATATTTATATTTAAATATAGTTTGGTTTCTCAATTTTATATTCAATAAGAAGGTATTGATTATAAATAATCATTTTCTCTTATATTTAGGCTTGAAGCCATCAAAATACTTCTTTCTTATGCAACACATTATAATTTCAATTTATTTCAAATTAATTTTATGATTTCATTCCTTAATGGATATATTATTTATGATATTTTTGTTTAAAAACCATGGATTTCAAACAATAATTCTCAAAATTATATTTTAAACATTAAAAACCTCTATATGGTTTAAAATAGGCTCCTTGATCAAGGTATAATAGGATTATCTCCTTTATTTCTAATGGGTTTTCAAAAGAAATAACTGATCCTACCCTATTTATAAAAAAGATTTCAAAAGCTGTTTTAGTAGTTCAAATATATGTTGATGATATATTTTTTGGACCACCCAAAAATTCCTTATGAATTGAATTTTCCAAAATGATGCAAAATAAATTTGAAATGAGTTTAATGATAGATTTAATGTTTTTATTTATTTTCATATTTTTAGAAACTAGGAATATATTTACTTAAATCAAATTAAGTACACAAAAAATATTTTAAAATTCCTGACATTGATAACAAAAAATTTTGTGACACTCCTTTTATTATCAATTTTAAGTTAAATTTGGATGAAACTAGAAAACCAGTTGACCAAACAACTCACATAGGTATGATTGAGAGTTTATCCTACTTAACTATTAGCTAACCAATTATTTTGTATAGTTTTTTTATTGTGTTGTATTTTTCAATAATACCCAATATAATCTCATCTAAATTCAGTTAAAAGGATTTTTAAATACATCAATAATAAAATTAATTTTAAGACATTTTATTCTAGGAGTTATGCTTTTGAATTAGTTAGTTATTTTGATACAGATTTTGGTGGAAGAAAGTTAGAAAGAAAAATAACCTATGGATCAGGCCATTTTTTTGGAAAATTATATAGTATCTTGATGTAGTACAGAATAAAATTCTGTTTCATGATCCTCTATGGATGCTGAATATATATCTATAGTTAGTTTTTGTGTACACATTTTATAGATGAAACACAAATTTCTTGATTATGTACATCAATTTTGACATGTCCCTATAAATTATGATAACTTAAGTTCTATTGATCCACAAAATATAAATTTTTATTAAAAATACACTTTAAGGACAAGTGGGAAACCATCGTTCGGAAAACCAAAACCACTAAATGCTAAAGGAGATCACAAAATTGTTAAACACCGGGCTAAGGTTTTTTGAATCAGCCACTCTATATAATTCCTAGCGCAAAGTGATAACCTGTGTGTTTGGATCCTCCCTGAGAAGTTCTTTGAGATGAGAGATCATCCTGTCCATTGTCTGAATGTATTATTCTAGAGATATTTTTCCTTGATTGAAACCCCGAGCAATTATTCGATCTTGCTTGTCGATCCACACTTCTTGCTCCTCAGTGGCCTCAACTTGAAGCCTTATTTCATAAATTATAGAAATTTACTCAATTTAGGCATTAGGCCTCATGTCTTTCTCAATCATTTCTTCCTTAGAGTGAATTATGAGCTTTAGGCATTCCCCCACCTCTTCTTCTATTAACATTGGTTCTCTGCTTAGATCACCGTTATCTCTGTCTTGTAGGGCCTTGATTTCCTTTCTTCCACCTTTCCTAGATGACCTGGGTTCCATTGGTTTTGGAAGGTAAGAATTTTCTTTACATCCCTTTGGTTTTTTCCCCTGAACCACAATGCATTTTCCAGAGTCACGCTTTCCTTTGAGCCCCTTCTTCCTTCTAGGTATGTGAGGACCTTTCCCTTGGAAACAATCCCAACTATCCAATGATATTTGGATAAAGCTATCTGCAACTGAATCCTCCTCCTCATGCAACATTACTTGATCTTGATCCACCAGATTATCAAAACGGTTCCTTAGCTCAACCCTCGGGCCTTCAGTGGGAGGCTTCAACCCAAACTGCTTGCTCAGCTCATTAGGGAACCACTTGTTTCCCTCTCCAGATTCATCATTTAGATAAGATGGGGGTTGGAGAATGTTTGGGTCCAAGGGACCCAACACACTCCCCTCCTCCTGATTCCCTATAATAGGCACTACATCAGAAAACCTTGGAACCTTTTGTATCTTAGGAGGCTTGTCCACCATGCCCTCCTTAGTCCTCCCTTTATTAGTAGGGGGACCTCGGTATAAAACATAGGCACCTACTTTGAATTCCCAGGAGGTTCGGACTCCTTTCCAGCCTCTATTACAACACATTCATGCTCACTTTGAGGGAGTTTCTTCATCTCCACTGTAGACCTGGTAGCAGATGTCTTCTCAGAACCAGTACGGGCCTGTTTTTCATCCCTAGCACCCAACTCCTTCAACGGTAAACCCAAGTTCTGTTTTAGCTGATCAAACACATCAGCCACCTTTTGATTTTTATTCAACCTCCTTCCCTTACTCTGTATGGAAGAAAGAGGATCAGTGGTCCCCTGAGGCACCTAATACAACACCGATCCAAAAAATTGTTCTCCTTCTCTGCGAGGGCTCCAATAGGTAAATTACATACATCAACGGTGACATCCTCCATAATATTGGAAGGACCAGACCAGGGTCGACCAGAGAGGCTTTACTGGAACCAGGAAACATCATGTCCTATGCAGGAACAACTTGAGAAAAAGGAAATCTAGTAGTCGCAACGTACCTTCTAAAGCCAGCAAAGCTCTCCCTCAATTTCGATGACAATGGACTCCAGAGGGCCTTTTAATAAATCAACTTCGACACAAATCCTTGGCTCAACTGGGTGGAAGACGACCATGGTGCGGGAATCAGAGAAAAAGTAGCATCCAACCAGATTTCCTATCAACCGGAGGATCATCGGGTTCTAAAAAGGTAATGGGAGACCATGTAAGGATATCCGGAGTTCTGAGGTCAGAGGATCATGCATCAGGTGAAAGTCGATGGTCCATCAGAATAAATAGAACCTGAACCATTGGTATAGAACATCATCTAGTAGGCATCTTTAAAAATCCTATGAAAGTTGAGATATTGAATTATGTTAGACATGAATTAGGAATAATTAACCATGGATAAATTCTTAATGTGATATATATCATTTTAATTATTAAATTAATATAAATCTTTCTATTTATGAAATTTATCTAATATTTTTTTAATAATATAATAGTAATATTACTATTTTTATATGTTTAAGTTATCTTGAAAAATCATTTGTACAATAGATCAACTTAAACATATGGTAAATTAAATTGCATGCCTCTATTTTTATTAATATGGAATTACATACTACCATTACTTATTTTAACCTACTACTTGTATTATTTTTAAGTATATTTTATTCTATTAATTCACTTTACTATTTAAAAATCCTTAAATTACTTTTAAAGAGCTACAAATAAAATTTTAATTGCCAGTATCCTCTCTAAACCTAAGTATAGATCGATTATAACCTTTCTTTGTTAACTGAGCCCTAGCCTTACAACCTTATAATATTAGTCAAGAGTATTTATAATAAAGGGTTTTCTTGAATATATAGCTTCATAAGCTTGGGTTACTTCTAAAAGATCAAAATAAAGCTCCAGTAGGACTGTAAAACCATAAAAAATGATCCTATTATCTCTTGAAGTTGTTTTAGAAAAGGAAATGGATTTGAAAAGGTTTAAATCAATTTTATCCTTATTATTGAGAGTTGTGTGACAATAATGCTAAACTAAGTGGTTTATGGATAGTGATATAACATTCTATCACTAGTTGTTAAAAGAGTTCTATGTAAATATCATTTTTGATGTTGGTGAAAGATGTGATCACATTTAAATGATCGTTGATGGTCAAAAACATGTAGTTTATTAAAATTTGTCGGTTATAAGTTTTTTATTACCATATTAAGGTCAGTATTAAGACTTTCAAGTATATTAAACTTCCAATAATACTCATTTTGAGTTTTAGAGATCCTTGGAAGAGCTAACTTGTAACCGGAATCCCATGGGACCCAATGTTGTTGATTTCATTGGTGAGTGTAAGTTTTTGGTTAAGTTTGTTTAGCATGATATTTGTACTAGAAAAGAGTAATTTATCATTTTAAGGAATCATGGAATATTATTTATTTATCTTATAGTTAGAGGAGTGCATATAACCTACCTAGATATCCTATGATGCATATGGATGAGGTAAGAGATAATTCATCTCAGTTCAATTATCTACCTTATCCAAAGTTCATCTCATTTTTGTTAGAGCTTAAGGTAATTTTTCTTCTGGGATAAGAAAAGTATACTACTTCAAGTGGTATTTATTTTAATCAAACCACTTGTAAGAGAATGAAATTAGGATGAAACACATGGAACAATATATGGGTTACAAATGAAAATAAGTTATATGAACATTACAATCCTTTGAAGAATCCAAAAAGAATAAGTGAAATAGTTGATCTGGGTTTAAAACCCAGCAAAGTGGTTAAATATGACTATTATTTTGTTGATAGTGAATAATATTTTTTATTTGATCTTAGTTAGGAATCTTTGAGGGCTTATGATAAAATAATGATCCTCCCTCTTTTAGTAGTGGTTAAAAAATATGTAGGACCCATGGAAGGAGTAGTATCTCTTGAGGGGGAGTGTACTCCTAGATATTTTTTTGGACTAAATCTCACAAATTTCGGAAGTGATGATAATGAACATACTTTTTTAGATATTCCAACTATGTTTGTGATAAGGGGAACTAATTTTTTAATTACACCACCAAAAACCCCTCTATTTGTTTTGGATTCTTCTACTCTGGACAATTATGATAAGGATGATCATAATAGTATAAGTACACCCAAAACTAGTGGACATGCCATTACCATTTTACCCCATGCTCTATAGAAATATGAAAAAGATACATCTTCTCTTGTTATGTAAAAAGACCAACTAGATCTCTCAGTTGATTATGTGTTACAAAATGTGTTTATTTCTTTTCTTACCAAACCTATTGAGACTTCTTCTTTATATCATTTCTTAGATGTCTCTATCTAGGGAGATGTAATTTATGATTCATATCATCATACCGAGATTTTAGTAGAAGAATATTTAGATAGTTAAATTCAAGATATTGATAGTCCTAAGTTTGAATCATTAGATGATGCATGATCAATGACACAACCCTCGCATATAGTTTTTTGTGAATCCACACCTATCCCTTCTCCATCTTAACTAGATAGTTTTTTCTACTTTATTTTATCAACCAAATAATTTTTGGTTAAAAATGAATTATTAGAAGTTTTAAAAGAAATATTTTTGATTCTGGGAAGTGCTGGTGAATGTGGTAGTAAAAAATATAGATTTTATAGTTTCTAGTGTCGTTTCTTATATTCATCCAAATTTGATCATATGGAATATGATATTGATTGTTTAAGGGAACATATTAGATATATCTAGATATATTTAATATATATTATGGTGAATATTGACCAAATATATCTTAATATTATAATAAGTTCTTCTAGAACTCCTACTCCTCCTCTAACACCATCTGTATCTCTAGATGAAGATCTCATTTAAAGGATTGTGAAGGAGGAGATTCAATATCTCTTTGAAAGTTTCAAGGAAAATGAGAATTTGATGGAAATAGATCTAATTACTCATGGTGATAAGATGTTTGATATGATTTAAGATGAGATATTTAAGATTAACCTAAATAAAGATACTATTATGGATTCTATCAAGTATCACCTAAGCCAAATTTTCACAAAGTCTGACATAAAGACCAGATTTAGGTATTTGGATCTAGATTTAAGGATTCCTCATTTAAGATAAACTTTTAAGTCAGTTAAAGAAAATATACTGGTCATGTATCTTATGTTGTATTGGTTTATAACTAATAAAGATGAGTTATTACATATTATATAACATGGATATCAAGTTGTTTTTGATATCACCCATTTTTTGGATCCTTACCACTTTACTTCCAATGCTGTCATTCTTGATCCTTCATATCTTATTATTAATAGGGTCCTAACTACTACAAATCCACCTTATACTTCTCATAAAACACCTTTGGTTCTCAATATTCCTTAGTCTATCTAGTATATTATACCTATCTCTAAAGGAATTATGATTCCAAGATATTATTCTTTTCATAGACCTAGAAAAACACCCTCTTATGTTTCTATAGACAGAGGAAAATACCCTCTTGATCCTTTAAGAATTTAGGACCTTGAAGACTCATATTATGATTAAGGAAACTAACAGGGCTGTTGTAATTACTTATACATTTTTTAACTTAATGAAACATATCTGATTTATTCTTATTTTTATTTATATTTCATATTATTATTTTTCTATGACTATATCATCTAATGTATTTTTATGTCTATATAAACATTACTTAACTCTCCCTACTAACCTTTTGATAATATTATAAAGGGGAGTATAATATGGCTAGTTCATAAATACTATATATTTTATCACTAATATCTTTTTTTTCTATGATTTAATTTTTCATGATTTTTAATCATCAAAAGGGTGATATTTTTGGATTAGTAAAAAAATTCCATATTTTGCTGATCTCTAATGTTTATTTTATTATTAATTAGTTTTTTGTTTTATTTTAGAAACTTTTGTTTTCTAGATAAATTTGAAAATTTTCATAAGTGTTAGAGTGACCGTAAAGACAACAATATACCACATAAAAAATATGAATGTTTCCCTCGGAATTTGGGGATGACCTCCTTGATTGAAGGTTCAAACATTCCAATTGGTTTATAATGGGTTTGTTTGTAGAAATAGAAATATTCAATGATTCCACATCCATTTGGACCTACTTTCCAAAGGCAGACTCTCATTAGTTTGTGGACTGATGAGGCTTAGGAATTTTGCATTGGTCGAGAGGATGGGAGGTCAGACTCATCAAACCTTTTTTAGGGGAATTATTGTCTACTTCAGTACTCTCTTTATAGATTTAAGTTATGTTCGTGAATCCTTATTACATTACCAAGTATAAAATGAGGTTTCCTTTAGTTTGAAAATCAATGATAGATATATATGAAATTCATAGAATCTTTTATATGTATTCAAGGGTCTTCATCGATGAATAATCATCTATATTTGTTAGAGATTCTTAGTTGATGGTGTCCTTAAAATACATAAAAGTCTCTTGGTCATTATGATGACCATACTGGTTTTAAAGCCACTCAGTGGGGCACTTGAAGCTTATTGTCATTCAGGAGGACATGAATTATTTCAAAATTGGGATCATACCCATTGATGGGATACCTACATATCCTTTGTTTTGGAAAAGGAATTAGAACCCATGTAGTTCGAATAAGGGAGTATGATGTTTTATGATTGATGGATCAAATAAGGATATCATAATTACTTTTACACTCTAAGCTCACGTAAGTCATGCTCAGTGTGAGAAACAAGAGGTATTGGTAGAAATCAGATAATTGTTCCATGAAAGATGCAATCATAAGAAATAATGTGGGACTTATGTATGTATAACTGCCCAGATAAATGAAGATTAGGATTTACTTCAGGGAAGAAATCCAGGAATAGGGTCCATAAAGGTATATGTGCTTTATGGAGATTTGAATACTCTAACTTGGGGATTACTCCTGAAAAGGAGGCCCAAATTAAGAGAGGACTTATGATTGGGTTTTACTCCTGAGAAGGGATCCCAGATCAAAGGTAAATTAGGTCTGGTTAAGAGAAATTAAGACTGGGGCTTATTCCTAAAAAGGAGGCCCATGTTAAGAGATTTGAAAAATCAAGGGACTTGGGGCTTACTCCTGAAGAGGATTCCCATATTTGAGACTGGGGCTTAATCTTGAAAAGGAGGCCTAGGTTAATGAGATTCTCTCATCTTTAAAGGATGATATTGAATGAATGGAATCTCAATCTTTAGTGACATAAAGATGTGTAATCATTGGATGTTTCCAGTTCTACGAACAAACCCGTTAGAAACCAATTGGAATGTTTGAACATTAAATGAAGGAGGTCATCCCCAAATTCTGAGGGGAACAAAAATTGTGAACCCTATGTGAATCCTTAACCAAGTTAAAATGATGTTTTACCTATTTTGTTAGGCCCCTATTTAAAACTCAATGAGAGGGCCAACAAAAACAATCATTGACATATGTGCTCATCCAAAAGTTGTAGTGGCTGAATTTATCTTGATCGCGTTTGTTATATAAAAAAGGCACTCTTTTGTAAGATCTTATCTATTTCTAAGAATGGCTTCTCTCAAGTTCACACCTGTGAATACCACTGCTGCGAATGCCACTGCTGCTACTCCTGCTGGATCGTCGTCCGCTCTAAGGATGACATCACCTACTCAGAATCTTCAATGCTGGGTATCAAATGCGCTGGTTAAGGAGTACTGTCAACATGGTACCATCCCAACTCTAGAGGCTGCCCGACAAGACCTCCAAGTGAACAACTCACCCTGGTCGTCCGGACAGCGATGATCAGTGATCAAGAAGCAGGCGGTGCTAACCACCGTCTCCAACCGTTTCGGGTCGTTATCCCCATAACACAATCACCATTCACTCCCATATTCTAGGGAGGTGATTGAGCAGGTCCTTCAGGGCCTTAATTAAAAGAAGCAGGAGTCCTTCCTGAGGGATCCTATCAACAATCGCCGCCAGACTCGTGCGGCAGTATTCCCTCAACACGATGAGGGTACTGACTCTAGGCGTTCGGCTCAGGTTCCTCAAACCTGAGCAGTCAAGACGAATCACTAGAGACGAAATCCGATTAACAGTGAGCAAGTTATCATCTCTGCCATCTCCAGAGAAGTCCACCAACCTAACTTGGTGGCAAGAAACGAGCGGGCACACAAACCTGCCCGTTTTAATTCCACTGTCTAGCAGACTCGTCTGGAAGCATCACGCCCATCCCGCCAGGCAATTCCGGCAGAGTACTATAGGCAGGAACATAAACCTGTTTATACATCATCAACTAGTCAACAGGCTCGTCTGACTACATATAATGGAGCTCGTCAACCACGTTCGGCGAAGTGCAATTAGCAGGAACATACAACTGCTAATACTAATCAAGCCTACCAATATTCTTGCTTGGTAGCACACGAAGAAGTCAGTCGGAAAGCTCTAGTGAAAAATAGGAGGCAGACTCAACTCTCTGCCCCCACACTTGAGTACTGTCAGGATTCATTGACAAGAAAAGGAGGACATGAGTAGGCACATACACCTACTCCAAGAACAGAATGGACGTATATCCCCGTTCCGGTAGCTAAATTCACCAAGCATATTTTATCAATGGTGAAAGAGCATAAGCAAATCCCTGATCATATTCTGGATGCTTTCCAGGATATTATAACAGCTTCAGCAGCATCTCTAGGAAAGACACATAAATCTATCCCTACCAGTGGAGTAACACATCAACAGTTCACTCCGTAACATACACACACATCTGTTCCAATCCAAGAGGGTTGTGGGGTATACTCCCCCATATCATACGGACAACTAAGTCAGGCACATAAACCTGATTTGAGTGGATATCGTCAGCCTAACTAGGCCATCTTTCTGGATCAGGCACATACACCTACTCAGAGCAGCCACTTTCGTCAACAAGTGGTTTCCAAGGCGAGTAAGAAAGAGTCTAAGAAGAAGACCCTCCCAGAACAGTCAGGAGATCAAGAGCCAATCTTTAATAAGGCCTTGCTCGATGCTAGAGTTCTTGAAGCCCCCAGACAATTATCTGTTGGAATTCAAGATTATACTCCCTCATTTCCCAATAGTGGGAACATTAATTCCGAAGGTATTCAATAGACACTTCCTTATGAAGGCTTGATTCATGACAATTCGGTCGATCTCGAAGTTTCATCTTCAGATGAGAGCCACAGGAACCCTCTGTGTGGTCAGAAGACCAAAGAGTAAGAGATCTCATCTTTTGCTGTAACCCATTATCGTGGTCCTCCCCATGATGATGAATTTTGATGCGAAATTCCTCTCCACAGTAGTGATTCACATTTCCCAAAAAATGCTCTAGTGGACAATGTAGTACCGAGAAAGCCCTCTTATCTTGAGACACTTTCAAATGAAAAACCAGTCATGTCTGACACTTCATCGCTATCAGGTGAAATATTTTCTCAACCAGAAGATAGCCCAGGGTGTAGGTCATTCTTCTAACCACCCCTAAGTCATGCATCTTCTAGTTTAATCAGTGATTTATCTACTAATCTTGTTGAATCCGATGAAGTAACAAGGAAGCACCATCTTTGGTCAAATCAGGTAGAAGAATCTTCATTGAATGATAAATAAGAAATTCTGAACATGAGAAAACAACTAGAAAAAGGTGAAGTACCAGTCATGTTTTGTCCTTTGGATGACTCTCAGTATGACATTCCAAAGATGTTGACGGAAGATGAAATTCATGATATTCGTCTCAACATATGGAAAAATCTTTGTCAGTTGAAGAAAAAAAGTATTATCTTATGATGAATATGAAAATAATCTTAAGATAATAGAAAGGTTACAACGTCAGATTGATTTGTCTTCTCTATCAGTCTCTCGATATCTGAAGGCTGAAAAGCAGTAGAGATCCCTTCAACGTTCATGCCTTGGCGCACTAAGAAGATTGTGTCAGTTAATTTCCAATGCCCCATCTGGTATTCATGTTAGAAGATGGGGTGTTCATGGAGAACTACATTTCACTGTGCTCTCTAGTCAGCAAAGCCCACAGAAAATGGTCTCATGCAATGTTATTGCCCATGGCCGGCCACAGTCAATGGGCTTTGTTTATAATCAAAAGCATTCCCAAGAACATGATTCAACTAGTTCTTCTCAAAATCAAGCATACAGAGAACAAGTTGTTGAATTACTCCTGCATCAAGCAAACGAGAATATTGAACATGCCTCTCGTATGGAGCAAGAACATCATCAAGTGATAGAAGAGTCAGAAATTATCCAACTGTATTTTGAACCAGGTGATAAAAGTGGATACAGGTTAATGCATCCAGCTAATTTCTGGACTAATGTTCGCAAGATTAGGAGAGCTTTTAACAAAGTCTCAGGCATAGCATGTCCAGAGCCACCCCATCTTACCAGACTGGGGACTCTTTTAAACCAACCCTCGGAATCAACAAATAGGATTCGAGGAGTTGAGCGGGAATAGCAGGAACAACCCCAGTCCACCGAACTGGGGACTTTTTCAAATCATCAATCCCCTCCTCATAGAAATTCGGTCTTTTCTCGATTGGGGAAGAAGCCTCAAGAGGAATGAAGAGCCAAATTATCAGGGGTTCCCTCCAAATTATGGTTCGCCAAGAAGTTCTTGAGGGATCGAATAAAAAAAAGGCAGTGTCTCATCAAAGACATGGAAGAAGATAATATCACAGAAATGTTGATAGAAGGGATGTGATGCGTTATGCATCAATCAATTTCATCAATGCCGTTGTTGCTGATCCACCAGATGAGGCTCCCTCAAGGGACTCAAATGAAGAGGTTCCTACTCAAGAAGATGTACGCACCGACACAAATGAAGAAGGTGTGCGTACATAAAATCAAAGGGTTACTTAGAACCTAGGTAATCCTTCAAGTAACCCACTTCCCGCTCTCTGAAAAGGATCCAACAAAGGGAGGGGAAAGAATCAGGTTACATATCCTTCCTATGTAGAAGGCCAATCGCTCTCACTAGAGAAAAGGTTTTCACAACAGGAGGAAGAAATGAAGGAATTAAGGAGGTTGAATGCAGAACTACTTCCAGGTAGTCTTCTTCTTAAGCATGATGGAGTTAGTCAGCCAAGGGAATTTGTTGCAGATACTGAGATGGGTCAAGAATATCCTCCTCTATCAGTACACCCTCACAGGTCTAATCCTATGGGTCAAGTGCAACAACAGTTGGCAGTGCTACCATCAGTTGCAGCACCAACCACCACAACCGTCCAAGATCCAGTCATTGCACCTACCCAAGTCCAAGTTCAACCAGATGTTTCTCAAAAGTTAATAACTACCATTGAGTCATTAACAGCTTGGTTCGAAACTATGGAAGGGAAATGTGTGCAGGTTCAACCAGAAAAGAAAGTCTACCCTGAATGGGTAGATTCAATCTCTTCTCCATCCAGTTTTGGAAACCCTATATTCCCTTTTTTCAATGGATCAGGCGACCCTGAACAACATTTAACACATTATGTGTCTTGTTGTGATCCTATGATGGGAAATCCAGAGCAGAAAGAAGCAGTAAAACTCAGATTCTTCATACGGACTTTGCAAGGACCAGCCTTTGTCTGGTATACAAGCTTGCAATCTCGGTCAATTACCGGATGGGAGGATCTTCGCAAAAAATTCCTTCTTCAGTTCAGCTCAACTTTTCCAAAGACAATGGTTTTCAATCTTACAAACTGTAAGCAAAGAGAGAATGAAAGGGTCTCAGATTTCATTTCTCGCTGGAAGGGATTAACATATTCCCTAAGTTTGGAACTCCCTCAAGAGGAATTGTTGCCAATATGTGTGGCAATTCTGTGTGAAGAATTACGCACGTCATTGATCCCTATGAAATATACAAGAGGGTTTTGAGACCTTACTTCAATCATTCAGAAGATTTAAGATTCCATTATACAGGCTAAGGCTAAATCTCGTGTAATTCCATCAGCTCCAGGAAGGAGAATGGGTAAAGCAGAAACTGCTACAATTATGCTTAAACAAGCACCTGTACCTGTTTTTACTTCAAAACTTTAATCTTCTCGAAGGGATCCACCTCTTGAGCGCCAAAAACAAAGGCTGTTTCGTCCAGATGATCAAATAGATCAAAGACGAAAACAATTTGAGGATCTGAAGATCAAAACATTCTCTTTCCGAAATGAATAAGTTCCTGATTACTTCATTTCAGCTTTGGAAAATAATCTGGTTCAATTTCCAAGGACTAAGAGGCCAAATAAGGAAGGAGATGAAGACCGTCCCAATTATTTCCCTTTTCATCAAATGTTGGGGCATCCCATCCAGGAGTGTTTTGTCTTCAAAGACATCCTGTAAAAGATGGTCGAATCGGGACAAGTCAAACTGAAAGGTTCTTCAGCTTAGGTATCATGTGTTACTGCTACAGTTCTAGAGGAGGAAGGCGAATGACAAGAAGTAAAAAGAAAAAATGCACAAAAGTATGATGATTGTATGGTCAGAAAGACAATCAACCAAACTCATGCTATTTTGCGAACACAATTAAAGAAACCACTTGTGTCTTATGCCATGAATATTGCGGCAAAACCCTCTTCATTAGAGGGAAAGTCCTCAAAGAAACGACATGATTCAAAGAAAGAAAAAGAATCCAAAGAAGATGAGTATGTGTCAAAGCCTAAGTTATCTTTGACTCTGGAAAACTTCATACCATCTACTTCAAAGCCACGAGCACCACCCCACCAAACGAAACAACCTAAATAGGCTAATCAGTCAGATTCTTCATCAGACGAAGAGTTAATCTTCGGTTCTATTAAAATGATTCAATTAACAGATCCATATGCCAGACGCAGTTTCGATTTCGATGAGCCTGAATTCCCTGTATCAAACAGGGGAATCGGAGGAAGTTCTAGAGGCTCAGGATACATGGGAAGATGTGGATCTTTTAGAAGACACTATTCCAATTCTACCCCTTCTAGAACTGTGTACGCAGCAGAAACTCATGGTAGAGCCCTTCAGTGATCTCAGCAAGAACAAACAAGTTCTTCTACCAATAGCAAATTCAGTCCTGGCAGAGTTATTTTGGAAGACCGGTTGAAGGTTCCATATTCTTCCTCTCAGCAAGTAAATGAATCTAATTGGTCTAATCTTACAAAACCAGGAATATTGCCAACTCCTATCCCAACACAAGATGCATCAACTTCCAAAGCATCTGCTTCCAAGGTACCTGCTAAAACACATATTCCTGTTGGGAAACGCAGTCCTCTAGATCAAAAAGTATGATATATTGAAACACTTGGCCCAAGTACCAGCCAAGTTATCAATTCTGGATGCTTTGAATTTGTCAAAATATCTTTGGGAAGCACTCATCGAGGCTTTTTCAAGTCCTCAAGAGTTTGAAACTGAAATTGCTGCAGCTGAAGTCAATCACATAGAGAATAATCCTGCAGAATGCCATGCAATAATATCTTTTACTGATGAAGGTGAAGATGATGTTGTGTATGGGAATATTAGACCTTTGTACTTATCTGGAAAGGTCAATGGTGTAGACGTCCCAAGAGCTTTCATTGACAATGGTTCAAGAGTCAACCTCATGCCCATTCATACACTTCGTCGATTAGGCCTCACAGAATCTGATTTATCTCCTTCTACCATGATGTTACAAGGATATGATAAAAATGAACAAGAACCACTGGGCGAAGTTACACTCAGAACTCAGTTTGGAGATCTTGTATCCAATTCGGATTTCATGGTTATTGATCAAGACTCAGCTTTAAACATCTTTCTTGGAAGACCCTGGCTACATCAACATGTGACTATCCCTTCATCATACCATCAATGTCTCAAATATTGTTTCGATGGTAAATTTGGGACATTTTATGGTGATAAGGCCCCGTTCAAGAGATGTGAGTCTCAATACATTGAGGCGGAATTCTATCACATGAAGGGAAGGGAGAAATCCACAACAAAGGAGATTACCAAAGTTAATGCTCCATATGGTTTGGAGAAGATTCCAGTAAATCCATTTACACATGTGAGTACAGATTATGTGTTTCCTATTAGTCAAATTGACAAGATAGACCCAAATTGAAATACTCTTATGGAAAGATCCATAATGTCAATTATGAAAATCGATCCAGACAACATGGGAGAAATTGGTAACCCACCAAGCAGTGATGAAAGCACAAATGGTGACATCTTCATTTCATTTTCTGAAATCCAGCAAGTCTATACTTCACCAATTAGGCTAGAAAAAGTTATAGCAACATCAGAGGTGAAAAATGATATCGATTCTCAATCCATCATCTCCTCTTTATTACCCAAAAAGACCCTTCATCATCAATTGGGTCAGGAATGGAAGATTCTTATTCAAGATGTGAAAATTTTGACATCTCTTCTGATCATGAAAATTCTGCTTCATCATCTACTATGCAAGTAGAAACAGAAGAAATAACACATGATGAAGAAGAAGAGGAAGATCTCAGAGATTATCCTCCAGCATTTGAAGAGTTTATCTCTACCACTGTGGATGAACTCAGAGAAATAAATCTAGGTTCAAAAGAATATCCACTCCCCACTTTAATCAGTGCGGCCATGACTCTTGAAGAACAAGAGATGTATATTTCCTTTTTAAAGTAAAATCGAGACATATTTTCTTGTAACTATACAGAGATTCCCGGGCTTGATCCTGATGTTGCTACTCATCATTTGGGTTTACTAGAAGAACATCGAGGATTTAAGAAATCCGCAAGAAGAACACACCCAATTTATGCTTCCAAAATTGAAGTTGAAGTGGATAAGCTTGTCAAAGATAACTTTGTTAGAGAAGTTCAGTATCCCAAGTGGTTGGATAATATTGTACCTGTAAAGAAGAAGAACAGACAAATTAGAGTTTGCATCGATTTCAGAGATCTTAATCGGCATTGTCCTAAGGATGATTTCCCAGTTCTGATTATAGAACTTTTAATTGATGCAACAGCTGGCTATGAAGCACTTTACTTCATGGATGAATATTCCGGATATAAATAGATCCAAATGGCCCCAGAAGACAAGGAATCCACAGCCTTCAGAGCCCCTCAGGGTGTGTTTTTCTACTGGGTAATTCCCTTTGGCTTAAAGAATGCAGGTGCAACATATCAGCATGCCATGCATCGCATCTTCAATCCCTTCTTAGGGAATTTTGTTGAATGCTATGTAGATAATTTAGTGGTTAAATCCAAACAACATTATAATCACTTGGCTGATTTGAAAGTCATATTCTGCAATCTTTGAAAACATAATTTGAAGATGAATCCCTTAAAATGTGCTTTTGGGGTAACCTCAAGAAAATTTCTTGACTTTGTTGTATGCCATCGTGGTATTGAAGTCGATCCTGAGAAGACCAAGTCAATCCTTGGTATGTCACCTCCTCAAAATTTGAAATAATTAAGAGGAATTCAAGGACACTTAGCCTATATTCAGTGTTTCATTGTCAATTTGACAGGAAAAAGTTTACCCTTCACCAAATTGATGAAGAAGGGAGTCACTTACCAGTGGAATGAAGAATGTCAATAAGCATTCGATATTCTCAAGAAATACCTCTTGAGTCCACCGGTACTCATGCCACCTGTTGAAGGAAGACCACTTATCCTCTACGTGACAGCTCTAGAGCGATCATTGGGTGCCTTTATTTCTCAAAAGAATGATGCTGGGAATGAAAAGAACCTCTACTATATCAGTCGAACTATGCTTGAAGTAGAAACCCGATATTCAAGTATTGAGAAGTGCTGCCTGGCATTAATCTTTATAGTTCAGAAGTTGAGACACTACCTGCAACATCATGAGGTCCAATTGGTATCTTGCAATAACCCACTCAAATTAATCCTTAGTCGTCCAATGCTTATAGGACGTCTCGCAAGGTGGGCAGTTATTTTGCAGCAATTCGACATTCAGTATGTGTCTCAAAAGGCAATAAAGGGTCAAGATCTGGCTGATTTGCTGGCTGAACATCCTTCAGTGGAAGATACATCTTCAGATATTGAACCCCTTGATGAGGAAGGCTTCTCTATTCAATAAAGTCATCAGGCATGGGAAATGTATTTTGATGGTGCTTCCAGAAGTCCAACAGGGAGGAAAATGGAAAATCCTAAATTCAACAAAGTTGGATTAGGAATTGTGCTCATTTCTCCAGAAAAGGCAGTGTTACCTTATTCCTTCTTATTGTGGGAAGGTGGTACCAATAATGAAGCAGAATACTAAGCTCTCATTTCAGGCTTGGAATTAGCGCTTTAAGCACAAGTGAATCACTTAAAGGTGAAAGGTGATTCAGACCTGGTAACCAAACAAGTCAATGGGGATTATGCCATCAGAAAAGAAGAACTGATACCTTTATATGATTACGTCAGAGAGTTAATAGCGGAATTCCCTTTGGAACCTACATTTTATTATTTCCCAAGGTCACAAAATGATCAAGCTGATGCACTGGCTAATATAGCCACAGCTCTGGAAGATCCAAATTGGGACGAGAGAACCATCAGTATTACCCACTATCGTGCAATTTCACCTTATTTTTGAATCAGAACAAATGAAATTAGTCCCATTCCTGAACTGTATGGTCATACTACAGGATGAATGTCACCTATCAGGGAATACCTTCAAAATGGAACACTTACACCTGATAGAGTTGAGAAAGAAAAAATCCGGTGATGTGTGGTCAATTTTAATCTTTATGATAGCCCATATCACCTAGAGAAAATTCTCTACAAACGTGGTTTTGATGGAGTTCTCTTCAGATTCATTGATGGTGAAGAGACAATGGCTGTCATGAAAGAAGTGCATGCAGGAGTCTGTGGTGCCCACCAGTCTGGACATAGACTGTCTGATCAAATTCGAAGGCTTGGATACTTTTGGACTTCAATGATACAATATTGTGTTGATTTCACAAAGAAGTGTCATTCATGCCAAGTACGTGCCAACATCATTCATCAACCTCCAGAGTTACTTCATACAACTAAATACTCATGGCCATTTGCCACATGGGGAATGGATGTGGTGGGACCTTACCCTTCGACTATGACCAAGCAGTTTAAGTACATTCTTTCTGCTACTGACTTCTTTTTCAAATGGGAAGAGGAAATACCTCTCAAGGAAGTCAGTTCTAAATGCTTTGTTAGCTTCATCAAGTCTAACATCATTACTAGATTTGGTTTCCCTCATACCATATTGACGGACAATGGCACCAACTTCTGTTCATCCGAGGTGAAGAAGTTGTATCAAGAATACAACATCAAATCCAACCATTCATCTCGGTATCATGTAGTGGCCAATGTACAGATAGAAGCCTTCAACAATCCTCTTTAAAATATACTGTAAAAGATGGTGGATAAAGATAAGAAGTCATGGCCTCATAAAATCTTTCATGCTTTATGGGCTTATCGGACTACCACCCGCACTGCAACGCGGTCAACTCCATATTCATTGGTATATGGAACGAAAGCAGTCTTTCCAATTGTAGTTCAACTACCCTCACTCAGAGTTTCCATTTGTGATCAATCATCTACAGATGAAAAATCTAAAATGTGATTGAATGAATTGGAATGGTTAGATGAGAAAATATTGTTCACTTTTCACCACTTGGAGGTCTATCAGAATCGAATAGCATGAGCTTTTAACAAAAAAGTTCATCTTCGTTCATTCACTCAGGGAGAATTGGTATTAGTTCTCAGAACTCCAATGATACCAGGAAAGAAACCTCCTAAGCTTGAGCCAAATTGGGAAGGACCTTAATCAATACATAGGGTCTACTTAAATGGAGCTTATTCTTTAATCTCAATGGATGGAGAACTCATCACTACTCCAACAAATGCCATATTTTTGAAGAAGTATTTTGTATAAACACAAAATATATCATCCATATGGTCTGGTATGACCTTAAACTACACCACCATCCAACAAGACGTTAAACTGCACCATCCACAGTCCATACATATGACTTTAAACTATTCACGCTTTCGTCCAACATGACGTTAAACTGTAAAAAGTCCCTAATACATCCAAAATGATGTTAAACTATGTCCCCATTCATCGTCCTTTCTATATGACTATAAACTATATAGAAGTCTCTTTTGTCCAACATGACATTAAACTGTATTGTCCCCATTTCCCTAACTACATGACGCTAAACTGTACAGAAAGTCCTTGATACGTCCTACATGACATTAAACTGTACTTTGTCCCTGCTACATGACAATAAACTATGCAACACCAATAGTCCTAACTGCAAGACTTTAAACTGCATAGTCCCTTTATATGTCCTACATGTCATTAAACTATGCATTGTTAAGGTTGTTGTTACCTCTTGTTTCTCACACCGAGTATGACTCACGTGAGCTTAGAGCAAACCTCAACCATAACACTCTATCTGGGATACTAACCATGTGTAAGTTCCAACAACGTCATTTTTAGGTCGTTATCCCAAATAACAACTTGATCATTAATTCATTATTTAATTGAAATACGCGGACTTTGATCCTTGCCTTCCAGGCTGGGTACGTAGGCAACCTCCCAAGGTTCAAGCCCAAAACCAATCTCTTCACATCGGTTCACCTCCCTCTCATATGATGTTGATTCGTGAAACCGCCCCTAGAATAAATATCTTTACATTGGTTCACTTTCGTCCTTGTTATATGACGTTAAACTATACAACACTTTTGTCCAGTATGACAATAAAATACAATATTCTTTGATACCCTCATCGGAGAGGGAACCATTATTTACATTGATTTTTCAATCATGTTTCATTTCAAAGACTACGTGCATACATGGCAATGCCCAAACCTTTTATCTTGGGTTAAACCATCATTGTACTAAAGTCCCCTTTCACCCTTTACATGTATGAACCAAATTTGTATAGAGGGTATTTATAGAACTACGTGGGCTTGATACCCATCCTTATGGGATACGTAGGAACGTTCGAGTGTCCCTCGAATCCAACCCCAAGTTTTTGGGCCTAACCCCAAATTCCACTTCCAGTCCCTTGGCTGAAAAGTCCCCATTAAAACACACACTGTGTATTTCTTACAATGGTCCAAGATCTATGACCCTAAACTAAGATATCTAATCCTTTTGACCCACACGACGTTAAACTGTAGTTCAAGAACTACGTATGGCTTGATTCCCATCCCTATAGGATACATAGTGAAGTCCAACATTTCCATTCAGAACCCAGCCACAACATGATTATAGTTAGAATTGATCTGTGTATCTTTGTATACATTATAAAATACCCATCTTTATGTGTCATAATCCTAACCTTAAATATTTTCAGATCTTCATAAACCTTTTCTTGACTTTTAGTCACAAAAATGTCAAATTTCTGAGATTTCTTTTACCTGACTATGCAACACGTGCCCTTAGGTGGCCTTGTATAAACAGTCTACATAACAGACTTGTCAGCCAAAAGATACTATTATTTGACTATGCAGCCAATGCCCTTTGGTGGACCTGCATAATTCAACCCCCTAATGGGTTTGTTAAATAATGGTAACTTCATTCTTGGGAAGAAAGCCTCTTTTGTTGTTATTGGTCTTAAATGACAGTATGTAGGGATCCACAAAAATAGCCATCCTTAACATATTTGTCCCATATCCTTTTTCATGATCTGAAAGTATTCAAGTCTATGGTTTATATTCTCTCCTTCCCTACATTTGGGTCAGACCTTCGTAGAAGTGATATCCATCCAGTTCTTTGATAATCTTGTTTGGAAATTTCTTCTCCATATTCAAGTACCTCTTTCCATACAACAAACTCTATACTTTGTAAAATTTGAATCTCCATAAAATTTCACTAGATTTTAGCAATATAAAGGTAAATTTATGAGAGTTCTTTTGCTTGACTATGTAGCACGTTCCCTTAGGAGGCCTTGCATAAACAGTCCACATAACAGACTTGTTAGCCAAAAGATGCTATTTATTTGACTATGCAGCCAATTCCCTTAGGTGGCCCTACATAATTCAACCCCCTAATGGGTTTGTTAAATAATAGTAACTTCATTCTTGGAAAATACTTATTCTGATGCATTTTAACTCCTTTTCATATCATTCGTCAGATTCAAATATTCTTAAGCCATAGTTTACATATTTTCCCTCATACTTGAGTTTGGTAATATGTTTTTAGATAAATTGTCAAAGAATTGAGTCAATTTTAATTAATCCGGTCAAAGATATTTCGACCTTAAACATTAGTCTCTTTATGTCCGACATGCATGACTTTAAACTGCCCACAAAAGACAAAGGAAATCTGAATAAAAGTCAAGTTCCAGCTCACTAAACATACACTTTGTATGATTTAGGTAATATTGAGCAATTAAAAGATTCAAAGTTTGTAGGGTTATTTACATTAATCCTAGTAAAAATAAAACTATGCTTACTAGGCCCATTGGCTTCGGTAAAATTTAAAGCAAGTAGCAGGAAAATATGTGCACAAATGATTGAAGACGAAAGTGTTTTTCAATGATACACAAGAGATAGAAGGACATCCACAGACTAGAGTCTCTTACCTTTTTCATAAATTACAAAAAGCTTTCAACATAACTATTAATTTTATTTACGGCATCCCGAGATTCATCGGCAACCACCTGGAATTCATTCATTCAACTGGATACAATAAGAGATGCAATGATACCAGATCTTCTTGGAACAATTGTAAAAGGATGTTCTTGAGTACGATTTGAGAAAATTTTCTGCTGATCAAACAGTGACTCTGTTTCTGTCCAAGAGACTTGGAATATGGATACATGGATTTGAGAATGGAGCATTGGAAGTAAAGATCCATTTGGAGAGAGTACTCTTTTCGGATATTGCTCTAATTCCATGTTTGTCTTCTCTCCACCAACCGGCAGCGAAAAAAATTTTAGCCCATGGGTTTTCCATTTTCATATCTGCAAGGAAATGGCATGGAAGGAAAATTTGAAAGTTCACACCATTGTTGTTGCTCTTAATGCACAACATAACTGAAATAGAGGAATAGCAGTGTAGCTTCATCTCAGGTGTATAGTTCTTTGAATTTGGAACATTGACTCCTTGCAGATGACCATGACCATACAGAGACAAGTAGATTCTCTGTGGAAAATTAAGATGATATTTCTTCAAGTACTTATCCAAATTTGGGAGAGTGCTGTCGTAGATATCATAGTAATCATGGCCAATAATGTTCATCATTTCATCAATCCGCTTGCTTTCCAGTTCATCAGTCGTTCCAATTACCTTGGGAGCCATTGAATCTGCACAAAAGTTGAATGAACTAACTCTTAAATGGGTTTATTTTTCATAAAATTTGTGAAGGAATTCAGAAAAAATGGAAAAGGCATTAAGACGCGCAATTATAAACTTAGCGTGCAAGTGTTTGTGTGCCACACTAGTTTTTGACGCGCAAGTATAAACCGTGCAAGTCTAAACACCTCTACAGCAGCGTGACAACAAAGAAACAGTGGAAAAAAGAGCAACCTTCACGGAAAAGGCCACTTGCGCGGTGAGATCTCAGATGTTTGAAATCCAGATGATTTGTACGAAAATGGGGTCACATATTTATAGGCCACAGTCGTACCCTACGCGCTGAAGTCTGTCCAGCCAGAAGTTGCATGCCCTAACTTGCGTGCTACATCCTGTGCGCCAAGTGTTGCGCCCTACAAACTTGCGCGCCACCTTTCCTTTAGTTTTATTCTTTTCCTTAGAGTCACATCCTCATTTCATTGGGATCCAACTCTAAGGAGGGACTTTTGTTGACGCTCTTTTTTTGTCACATTTTCTAAACGAATGGAAAGGGAAATGACTTAGAACAAATTTATTCATCCTTTGAAAAAAACATCAAAAATCGACAAAGGCATGAACAAGTCTTCAAATGCACAATTTCCGCGCAAGTTCCATCACTGTCACACAAGTCCACTTGCGTGACGCCTCATGGTCGCGCAAGTGACTTGCGTGCCCTAAAGGATAACCACTCGGGGTCTTCTCCAGCCTATAAATACCCCTGGTGGGCCCCCCATTTGAGGGAGTAATTTTTCCAGAAACTCATATTTGAGCTCCCGGCGCCCTAGTCTCTTCTCAAAGCTTCCAATACACTTCTAAGGTAATTTCATACCTAGAACAGAAGATCTAAAGAGGGGTAGGAAGGCCTAAGTGTTGAAATTCATCAACACTTGAGCGCTTGAGTGACCAGCCCTTAAGGGAAATGGCCACACTTGCGCGCCACCTAACTCCTTCAATAAAACTTGCATGCCACTCTTCTGGAAGAACCTCTAGATGATTCTAAAAGGCTTTAACCAAGAATCACCCAAGTATTACCATGATGGCTTACAAACGTGCAAGTACCCATGTGTCGCGCAGGTATACCTGCACGACCAGGACTTACGCGCCCACGCAGTACCTGTGCGCCTGCCAGGACTTGCACACCCCAGCCTTTTTGGGTGCCCTTCTTTCCCATCCACTCCACCTCTCCTATTCAAGATTCAGTCTTCAAGATACTCTTCAAAGCCATTTATGGCATGATTTCTTGATTTTACCTCCTTATCTAAAAGGAATTATGTGGAATATATCTCAAAACCTAGTGATTTACACATCTTTATGTCACTAAAGATTGCGATTTCATTCATTCAATCTCATCCTTTAAAGATGAGAGAATCTCATTAACCTGGGCCTCCTTTTCAGGAATAAGCCCCAGTCTCAAATATGGGCATCCTATTCAGAAGTAAGCCCCAAATCCCTTAATTTTTCAAGTCTCTTAACATGGGCCTCCTTTTCAGGAATAAGCCCCTGTCTTAATTTCTATTAACCAATCCTAATTTACCTTTGATCTGGGATCCCTTCTCAAGAGTAAAACCCAATCATAAGTCCTCTCCTAATTTGGGCCTCCTTTTCAGGTGTAATCCCCAAGTTAGAGTATTCAAATCTCCATGAAGCACATATCCCTTTATGGACCCTGTTCCTGGATTTCTTCCCTGAAGTAAATCCTAATCTTAATTTATCTGGGCAGTCATACATACATAAGTCCCACATTATTTCTTATGATTGCATATTTCATGGCACAATTATCTTATTTTTACCAATACCTCTTTTTTCTCACACCGAGCATGACTTACGTGAGCTTAGAGTGTAAAAGTAATTATGATATCCTTCTTTGATCCATCAATCATAAAACATCATACTCTCTTATTAGAACTACATGGGTTTTAATTCCTTTTCCAAAACAAAGGATACGTAGGTATCCCATCAACTGGTACGATCCCAATTTTGAAATAATTCATGTCCTCCTGAATGACAATAAACTTCAAGTGCCCCACTGAGTGGATTTAAAATCAGTATGGTCATCATAATGACCAAGATACTTTTATGTATTTTAAGGATACCATAAACTAGGAATATCTAACAAATACAGATGATTCTTCATTGATGAAGAACCTTGAATACATATAAAAGATTCTCTGAATTTCATATATATCAATCATTGATTGTCAAACTAAAGAAAAGCTCATTTTATACTTGGTAATGTAATAAGGATTCACGAACATAACTTAAATCTATAAAGAGAGTCCCGAAGTAGACAATAATTCCCCTCAAAAAGGTGTGATAAGTCCGACCTCCCATCCTCTCGAACAATGAAAAATTCCTAAGCCTCATCAGTCCACAAACTAATGAGCACCTGCCTTTGGAAAGTAGGTCCAAATGGATGTGGAATCATTGGATGTTTCCGGTTCTATGAACAAACCCGTTAGAAACCAATTGGAATGTTTGAACCTTCAATCAAGGAGGTCATCCCCAAATTCAGAGGGAAACAATGAACTAATTGCATGATTAGAAAAGTGAAATTGTATCAAATGAGTGAAATTTATCCAAGTGCTGAACTAACCACATGGGGACTATATTGACCGCATGAAGACTTCCTATTGACCGAATAAAGAAATTTGGATATTAGTATATTTTCACAATGGTTGAAATTAAATTCACAACTAAGTGGATCGACTATTCGACCAATTGATCGACTGTGGTGGAAATTTTGCAAACTATTCAAGAGAAAAAAAGGAAAAATTAGGTGACCACATGATATACCTGATCATCCATGTGATACAATCAAGTGATGAATTGAAAAAGTTAGAATTTTGGAAAACTATTGAAGTGATCGTATGATGACTTTGAGTTACAATGTGTTCAAGTTAAGTTACTACATGTTCAATGGATTGACTGCCCCAACCAATCAAGGGAATTTATTAAAGTTTTTGATTAAGTGTTGAATCAACCATAAGGTATCAAGTTAACATAGAAGACTAAAATAGACCATGTCCAAATGGAATTATATTTAAGTAATATATTCCAATTTCTATGATTGAAGAATTAAATAAAAATACATAACATTTATTACTTTATTATTTCATGTTGAATACAAGTATGTTTAATGTTTATTCTTCAATGGGTATTTTGAGGAAAAATTTCTCCACTTAAAATGAAGATAATTTAAAAAAAATCACAAATAAGAGAAAAAATTATCTATTTTAGAAACCTATGTCACTCTATTTTTTGTTACGAATCATTGAAACATCTAAGAGAACATTTTATAAAAATTTATTATACTCTCAAAAATCAATGAATACATCAAGAAGAGAAGAGATCCCTAATGATCAATTGAAACTTCATCAATGTCAAAATTTGCATAAAACTTCTTCTTCTCTCTCTCTCTCTTTCTATATCTCTATATTTTATATTACATTGAGTTTTTCTTAGTTTATTCTGTATATCTATTAAGATCATACTCTTATAAGATATTAAAGAGTAATTAAATACTATTTCTTAAATTTCTTTTATCCTTTTATACCCATGATAAACTATGGAAGTGGATATATGATATCCTATATGACTTGGTGTGTTGTTGTATTTTAAATACCCGATCCAAGTTATGGATCAACTTGTTTATATTTATAAACATTATTGATAATGGGTTACTATAAAGTGGAGAGGACTATGTCCTGGATTAATACTAAACCTCTTGTTTTTTTTATTTTTTCGATGTGATTATATAAGTTTTGGTTACGTTATTTTAAAACTACTTCTCAAATCACTTTTTCAAAATAATACTTTGATAGATAAATTTTACTAGTGATTTATATATTGTTTGGTGCGAGTATAGTAATATAGAAAGATTAGGACAATTTCAATTTATTCAAACTACGTGTTGATCAAACCATTGAGAGGTTATTTAAAAACATAAATTTTTTTATACATATTATATTAGTTAAATAGGTGTTTTCTAAACTGGGTTATTTTTTTAAATTGTTTTTAATAAAAAACTTTTTTAGATGAACAAGTCACACCTCTATTGATCCCTCCACTTTGACCGAAAAATATTTATTAGGTAGTTTTAATCAGGAAGGTGAAGTTTCAAATAAAATATTTGCAATGTAATATTAGAATGGAAGGCCCTATGACTAAATCCATAACTTAGTAGAAGAATGATCTTATCATGAGAGAGCTATAATATTGATTGTTAGTAATCTATCTCTTGTTTAAGTGGGATTTTTGTGAAGTTGGGTTCCCTAGACCCAAATTGAGTAGTACTTATTTGATTAAAAAAATCATGTATATAGAGAGTTATGATTGATATATAATTACCATAATAGTATTGATACTTCCACATATACTATTTATATGGAAATTTATATAGATTATTTGTTATATCAAATGGTTATAACAGTTCATAGATATAATGAGAACCTCAAGATACTATGATAGTAATATTAAAATATATTTCTTATGGTAAAGATACATCATATTGATGGTACATAGATGATTTCTAACTATCAGTTTTCGGGGGATCATAATCATTAATACTTATTCTCAATAACTTCACACTTAGTGATATTGAGTAAAGGAGATCAAGAGGGATGATCCACCAACAGAATTACCACATTATTCAAGTGTCATTGGTCATTCCTATTTATGAGTACAAGTATTGGTCTCTCTAGTTGAAATCATTATCAATGTATACTATTTGATCATGTACTTTGATTCAAGATGAAAACCATGAAATTTATATTGTGGTGATTTAGTTTGCGTTGGTTGTGTCATTTGTGGCATGGTATTAATTGAATGGTCAACATAGTATTTTTTGCTTCTATAAAAGAAGAGATATCTCAGGCCTGGTTGATTAAACTTGTAATAACTTTACTAAATCCATGGTCTTGGTAGAAGAAGTTAATTGCATCTAGTAAGGTCATAAAATAATAAATAAATAATGGATAATGACAAAAAAGTGTGTCCTACTTTATGGGATATTTTGAGTCAAAGAGACTATATTAAATGGTGTTTTTTCATTGGAGGTTATCGTTACTATGAATAAACCTTATCTCCTTAGGGGACTTGATGGATTCCTATAATAAACTCCTCAACTATGATTATTACTCACTACTATCTAGATAAGGTTCTATAAGGTCACACATGAAGCGTATTCAGAATCTTGTCTAATTCTAATGAATTGGTGGTTTAAGACATGGAAGGCCCCACAAAAATGGACTGGGTAATATCCAAGTTTAAATGATCATAATAAAACTAATAAATTAAAGGCTATTTGAGTTTGAAATAATAAATTGTTAATTTTTTTACTTATTGTATTCAAAAGTTATTTAGTGTATATAATGAAAAATATTTTTCAAATAAATATTTAATATTTAATGTTTGTTTAATGTTTATGGGAGAGGCGAGTTGATTTAGTGAATTATATTTTATCAAATAACATAGTTTTAATAGTGAAAATTATTTTATAAAATATTATGACCATTGTGATACATTTGTGAGGTTATAAGTATTTTTTGGGTGACCTCTAGAAGATTTAACTTATTAAAGGTATTAAATGAAAATTTTATAAGTTTAATGCTAATTATAAAAACCTAAACATACCCAAATTCTAGGTTATATTCATTCCCTAAAATTTGGGAATATATCTCCCTTGTATGTCAAGTTCTAGATAAATAAATGACCGTTTGGTGCTCCCCAATCCAATAATTGCCTCCCGGATCAAAGAGAAAGTGTTCCTATAATCAGGTTGACATTAAAAGGGATTTGTTTCTCCACCCCATCACCAAGAGTATGAATATTGGTGATGGAGAAAACTTTTGGTTCATGTTTAAATGATATATAGGGATCCAAATTTACTTTCTTCAAACAATAATATTTGATAGTGAGTGAACACACGTTCGATCAAAATCAGATGAGGTATCATTTTATTTTTTTTCATACTTAATTTAAATTATACTAGATACCTAGGTGGTTACTGGGTTACACAATGATAGTGATTATCTTAAAAATTTGATAATGGTGTGAATTTTTTTAATTTTCCCTACATCACATACTTTTTTCTTCGTGGTCGATTCTTATATTTAGCACGTAATGAGTGAAGAAGGATCCCTCTTGTATGACTAGAGATTAAGTATGATCATGGATACATTAAGTGGTGGTAAATTTTTTTTCAACTTTGTGATCTTCATAAAACTCACCAAATAAAGATCAATACATTGCAGAATCTTATTTAGTGAACTGTATGTTGTTTTACAATATTTATTCATTTTATTATTTATGTAGTTTTACTATTTCTATGCATGGGAGATCCTTAGAAAAATGGATTAATTCACTTCTTCTTCTTCTAAAAAAATATTATGAGACCATAATAGTAACCTATAGTGGTATTAGAGCAGTACTATTTTTTAAAATTTTAAAATATTAATTAAAATAAAGAAGAAAAAATAAAAACAAACTATCATAGTGCACCGAACAATATTTTTAGGTAAAATGGATTACCCTTATACAAAATCATTCAATATAATGGTCATAATAGATTATCATTATGCTGAAATGTTCTATATAAGGGTCATCTTGGATTACCTTAATGTAGAAAGTTCTGTGTAAGGGTTATCTTGATTTACCATTACATAGAGCAATATAAATAAAGGTCACTCTATTTTACCTTTACATATATCAATCTATGTAAGGGTCATTCAGTCATGCCCATATGTAAAGATATCTATGTAAGGTTCATCAATGATTACCCTTATGTAGAGTGGTCTATATAAGGGGCATAACCACTTACCTTTATGTAGCCATCCTATGTAAAGTTAAAAGATTTTACCTCTACGCAAATCACCCCTACTGTGTAAGGGTAAATAAAAGATTTTTTTTTATATTTTTGGTAATTTTACTTATAATTTATAAATTGTTTATAAATTATAATAAAATTCCTTTTTGGAATATTTATAGATTAATAAAGGTTAATTATTTAATTAATTTTAATTTTTTTTATAATTAATTAATAAATGTTTATGAAACATTTATTATTAAATATTATTTAAAAGTTAATTTTTAATATTTAAAATAACTTTAACATGTTATATAAAATACCTTATGATCTTGATATAGAGTATTTATTTATAAATTATAAGAGTATAAAGTGTTTATAAATTACATTAATATGGACCAAATATAAAGGTATTTATACTTAATTTATGAATTGTTCATAATTAATTAATTTTAATTATTCAAATTAAAGATATTTTTATGAAAATTATTCAAGACCCGTCAAAAGTGTTTTGACGACTGATTACTCATGGTTTAAATAATATAAAGTATATGACATTTAGATTCTGTAAAATTTTTACATAATAGAAATTAAATTATAAATTATTTATAATTCCTAAAATATCATATATTTAAAATAAAATTTTCATATAACGAATAATAAGAAAGAGTTCATATTAAATTGAATATAAATGTTTTATATTAAAAAATATGGCATGTCTATGATGTGAAAGCTAATATTATAAAATTTTTATCATTAGATTGTATTTATTAATTGTTCATAAATGATATCATAGGTTTAAATAATTGAATTTTTTACCTATTTAAAGGTTATTCCCTACTTTATTCATATTTATAAATTTTTTGTATGATAAATGATATATGTTTTAGTTTCAATTTTAAACTACTTCTTAGAAATAGTCCTTTCATTACATTTTAGGTATGAAAACAAATTTATTTTTTATCCACCTAAAACTTAGTTTGTAGTTAAATTTATGAACTTGAATTTAGTTGTTAAATATAGTTTATGCTTTTTAGGTTTTATATATATGATGAATTGAATTTTCTCTTGAGTAAAGTATCCCTAGGTAGAGGGACTTGGGGCCGGACTACCTACCAGTATGAAGTCTTATAACTTTACCAAAATGGTGAATGAGGTTGACAGTCTTTTACTTCAGGCTTAATCATGTATGGGTTTTAAGTTTCATATAACTATCTTTCTTTACGTTAAATGTTCAGGTACCTTATTCAAATAATGAATTTCGATATGTGTAAATATACTTAACATCTATTTTTGCGTGAGTAACAAAAACTTATGGGTTATGTAAAGAGTTTCACATAAATATGGTTTGAACATATTGGTTTGGTAAATGGAATATGATACCAAAATAAATCTCTAGATGTATTCATATATAGAAGGGAATAACACGAGATAATATGGTGGGATTAAATTCCACTCAAAAATTAAGTGTGAGATTCCATCCAAAGTGTAACTTTTCAAGACCTCCACCATATAAATGGGCAGGCCATTCAATATCTAGGTGTTAGTGGGTTATCTTGTGTAAGGAAAGTAAGGATAGGTTACAACAGAACATCCTTGGGTAGGTCATTCCATAGATGGGTTCCCATGGATTGGATTTTTTTAGCTTGTTATTGGCATTTTATTAGGGTTACACTATCTTGGAGACCCTAATAGGATTGGTTTACTAGTAGAATAGGTCATGTTTGTCCACATGATAGATCAATTAAATCTTTTTCTTCTCAACTATCCAAGAGTCATATATAATATGATTAGGATTATTGCCTTACTAAATAACTAATTGGTGAGGAAAACACCATAATATACTCATTTCTTAGTGAAATATGGATCTTGGACTACTAATGAGTATAATGAATTCAAAAGGGGTCATCATTTTAGTTTGATCCCATTTAATAAAAATCATTGTTAAATAGTTTATAACACATGTTACTAATTTGATAAAATATTAAATTGTATATGAATAACATCATCATCATCAAACTAAAATTTGAGATTAATCCTTAGATAGATAATCTTAATGTAAGATACTACTAGGAATAGTGATTTAATAAAAAGTTATTAAATAATAAAAATATTCTACGTGCTCCTTCATGAGTAACCAAGTGTTTTAATTGTTCACCAAGTGAATTAATATGCTTATGAAATATATAATAACCCACTTGATATTTCAAAATCATTATATGAAAAATGAGAAAAGGAATATTAGTCACTATGCATTCACTCAATATTATTGGTTACATTAATAATTTAAGGAGTTTTAGTATCATATACTCAATAATATTGGGAATTCCAAATGATATTCAATATTAATGAATAGGTTAATGACTTGTTGAGAATAAACATTTTCTTAATGTTTTAATGGTTATAGATTTCAATTATATTTTTCTGATAAAAACATGATATTAAATATATTATTTACAAGTGTTGTAAATATACAAAAGTTTATAAAGAGAAAATAATTGATTAATATAGAATAATGTAATTTATAATTAGAGTTTCTGTATTGATAACCTGGATTCTTCAAGATTGGATGAGCTTGTCATAAGATGTGTATTATCTCATTTTTTTCTCGAGGAGAGTATACAAACAATTACTATTTAATAAAATGATATGGGTATTTTTAATACACACACTTTATGACTTGTTTAATTCTATAACATGCTTTAAAGGGGACTAAAATGGATTATTATGGTTTGGGAATTTATTATATTGTATTTTATGTATTTTTTTTACAATTTGAATGAATTAAAGGAAAATTTACCTAATATTCTCAAATTGTTGAGAATAAATTATCTGGGTATATGATTTCTAGGTTTTAAGAGATGTATGGTTAGTGTTAGTGTGGAAAAGTTAAAACTGGGAGAAGAAACTTTAGTTTAAAAGTTAAAAAATGTCTCCTAAAAAATACAATTAAGGTCTTTGAAACTTAGGTTTTTTAGGAAAGAGGAATAATGATTCCATCTGATGGGATTATCTAGAATACTTGAAGAAGTTTAAGAAACTCCATGAAAATTCCCTATTAGGTATAAGTTTAATAGAATTAAATTCTTTAATTTTTAATGGTATGTGATTAAAAATGTATATTTTATAAGTGTTTTAATTATAAAGGAGTAAAAATTCAAGGGAAGAATTTATAAATCACGTAGTTTGCATTTAAATGATGAACCAAAGAGTTTCTAAAAAAATATTTGATTTTAAAATAATTTATGAATCTAAAATTAATCTATGTAAAGTATATGTATCTTGATCTCAATTATTTTTTTTGATAATAGAAGTGGTTAATTTATAGAGATATTTTTTGAATAAAATTGAAATGACTGATTGTATACACATTGTTTAAGATTCATTAGATTCTATAATGTAGTTGAAAATAAGATAAGGGTTAATGTTTTTATCCAGATATTTGTTAAAATATAAAGTTATGTGATTCTTCCACCCATTAGTGGAAAATTTTAATGAATTATCTACTTTTAAATAAAAATGATTCAAAAACATAGAACACTATATAAGATATAAAAACAATAATTTATTTGTTAAATGTTTCTACTAAAATGAAATAAATGTTATTTACTAAATGAAATGTGTTTTGTGTATCCTAAAAAGATATTATGAAAATAATATAGTGCCTAAGAGGTTAGTGGGAGAAAGTTTTAACTTATAGGAATTAAAATTTAATAAATAAAAGATTACATCAATATGAAGTTAAATTGATTTCCACTTAATATCATAAAAGTGTTTTAGGATATGCGATGGTGAAGAAAAATGTAAATTATTACATTTAGGTACACTAAGGAAGTTAAAATCCATATATAATTAATAATTATTCTATTCAATATATTAAAGTGAAATACATTTTATACTAAAATATTTTAGGGTATAATGGTAATTAAAAATGAAAAGTGTTACATTAGTTACCACAATAGAGTAAATAACACTTTATCCTAAAATGATTCAGGATATACTGGTGAAGTAATAATGTAAAATAAACATTATATAAATAATTTCAAGTAAAAATTTTGATGGGATGAGTTCCAGGTTTGATGATGATATACATTGATATATTTCTAACTAGACAATAGAAATTTATGTCATAACATTTGATGTTTTGAAGTTAAGAAGTTTGAATATTTTCAAATATTTGAATATTAGGGACATGATTTCTAAATATCACAATTATTCAATTTTATTTAATTTATATATGTTTCTTAATAAAGATTTATTGGGAGGGTTTTATTAGATGGTCACTTAGAGATGTTGCAGGAATTACATATGGATATAATGATTTATCAAAAACCCAGAAAGTGCATTTAACATAAGGTTGATCTAGAAGTTTATCATATATGATATGATAGATATGAACTTATTTTTATTTCATTAAATATTATTAAAAATAATTTTAAGGATATAAAATTCATCATATTAGAGTACATACCTACTTTATCATTCTTTCACATTGGTTGCATAAATTTATATATAGATATACATTTTGTGAAGTGTACCAATAATTGAACTCTCAAAGTAAGTATTTGAGTTGTCCCTAACTAATTTTTATCGGGGAGTATTATGTGTTGCAACACAATTTTAAGGCTAGAATGAGTAGGATTATTGTATAGAAACACATAACATGACCATGGGGCACAAAAATAAAGAATTAGATTCATTGTATGTGTTGGATGGCCCATGAAATATACATCACGAAGTGTCATATAGATGTATTTGGTATACTAGGGGTGCATGGATCATATTTGAGTCCCCACTACTTAATGTTGGAGAAATACCTAGCTTGAGAACCTTTATATTTTGATACCCTACTTATGAAATTCTATATATTAACTTAGCTATTATGTGGGTTGTTGGGTATATTGGTGATCATGTCATTATTTGGAGCTCAAACAAGATGGGATTTTTCCTCTCATATGACATGTATGAAATTTGGTCACCTAATTGAGATAGACTCTGAAAGTGTGAAACCACACCTAAATATTGTATATATATTTAGATAAGGGGAATGCGATGTTTATATCCATAAGGGTGAGTGACATTTGATATATTCATTGAACAGTTTAGTCTATATTTTGAGAGTAAAGAATATATGAGTAGGATATATGGGATTTACAGACTTTATGTCCCATTATTACTTAATGTCTTGGACAAAGGGAAAATATGAGAATGAATGTTTTCATATGATAAAAACTGGTGTACATAGGTGTAGAGGTACATGTGTTTGATGGAGATCATAAAAAATTCCTTATATCTTGAGCAGTAATGATTCTTTTCTAGAGGCCTATCTTTTCTTACATATATGGATCCAAAGATTCATATTTGTTTTCAATGATATAATGTCCCATGGGGAAAACATTTTAGTTGACTGAATGGGGATTGATTTTGATCTAGAGATATACTCTAAAAGTGGTATAGAGTAAATCCAATTTTTTTGGGTGGGTATTCACTGGGTATTATATATAATGATATATAAGGTAAAGTTAATGATAGATTTACGTAAGTGATTTAAAAATATTAAAAAGGATTTTTGGACACGATTTCATGAGTTATTGTATATGATAGAATATAAGGTGAAATGACACAAACTCTATTAATATTTAGTATAAGTGGGATATTTTTGGAGATACTACCTAAATCCTTATATCTATATGATATATATAAGTTAATTATGTATTTTGTGAAAATTATGATTTTCATGCATGGGGTGTGTCACTTCAGGAATCCTATCACATCATTATTAATCTCCTATGTAGTTATATTTAATAAACTATTTCATAAGATTAAACAGTATAGAGGAAATGCATATGATGAATTCATACATGAGATGCTTGAGATTACCATGTAATTTACTCATGCGTTAAGGGTGCATAAGTAAATGTAGTAGCAATTTAATATTTTTTTTGATGACCAATATATATATCTTCCATGAAATGACGATAAGTGTATGATTTTATATACTTGGCCGAACCTCTCTATGACTCAAAAGCTCTCATATTCTTTAGCCATTACACTGTGAGATGCTAGCACATCATGAGTGAAGAAGGATACCTCTCATACAATGAGAGATTAATTTTGTTCATGGATACCTCTAGAGTTGGGAATCCTTTTTTTAACATTTTTTAACTTTATCAAAATCACTATATGAATATCAACACATTGAAGTAGCTTATTTTATGAACAATATGTGGTTTTATAGTATTTATACTTTTTATTATTTATGTAGTTTTTATATTTATATACGTGGGATATTATTTTACAATGAATTAAATAACTTTTTATTTTTTTAATAAATATTATTATTCCTTATTGATTCCATTTATATTTGAAAGATATGGAGAATATAACAAAAGGTATTGAGTGTTATTTAATAAGATAAGAAAGAGGAAGAAAACATGGATTTCATTGAGGATCTAATTTAGAAAAGAATAGTGTTGTTGCATAATTTTAGTGCATTTAAGAACATACATGGATGTAGAAAAATTCTGTACACCTCATTAAATATCCAAATTAGTTAGTGAGATTTGTTGTGTATTAGATTTAATAAAGAATATGTATCAAGTATATACTTGAAGATCATATTTATGAAATTTCATTAAAGCATCATATTTTTTAATGTAAAGAAGAGAATATATTTATGAAAAATTACATTATATGAATTATTATATATAGTTTTTTATTGGTTCTTTGTAAATGTTATTTGAAGATTAAATTCTCAACTCCTCTCACAAGAAGTTGTCTATATTAGGAGGTTTCATTAGGAGAAACATTTGGAGTTCACTAAAGAATTAATATATGGAATTTATGATTTATAATTTGAGTAAATAACGCAGAGTGAACTTCTTTTCATTAAAATAAGAAGTGAACTAAAAGTCAATAAAATAATACATTCACCAAATAATTTCATGGAGGGGGGAAATAAGTAGTGAGCCTTGGGAAATAGAGATATATCCCTAAATCAATTTATAGAAATTGAGTCTTAGTAGGTAGTGAGATTATCCCTAAATATTATAAAGGTATCGAGCTTTCTTGATGAGTAACCATACCTAATATTTTATCCACACAAATAGTGAGTTATAGTGGATTTGGTACACCGATGGAATGCTGACCGTACTCTCATTTTATATAGCCTAATTTGAGTGAACCAAGTAAATTTTTTTTTCACCTTGAATTTACATTTCCATATCTGTTCTTGTGGTTTGTTTGGGTTGATTAATAATTTACGAGGTACAATGAATAAGTGTTCCTTTTAAAATGGTAACAATATCTTAAAGAAAGAGCATAGGAGAAAAGTTTTAAATCTTATATCACCCAGATTCACCCCTCCCCTCTCAAGGTGTCCCAGGCACTTATACATTCTCATTCCACTAATGAGATTATTTTCCATTTGAAAAAACCCTTTGATTCTCTTAAAATTATTTTTTGTTACCTTGAATAGAATTTTCACCCTATTACACATGTATCAGTTCATTATACACATCTCAATCCACATATTCCAAAATTCTACCATTTAATTTATCTATTAAACTATATGTTCCACCATCTAATTCAAAGGCTCCTTATTTTATTATTTCTCAAAACTAAAAAATAATATCAACTGGTAAAATATTCATCAAGTATAAATTTATTTTCCTTTATTAGTATTTTATCAGACCTTTTTCTAAAAAGTAATCAATTTTATATATTTTGAATTTTCTTTTTATGTGATAATATTCTCCTCTAATTTCTTTAAGGTTGATTTTCATATCATAAAACTATAACTATAGAAAAATTCTAAGGTAGTTAATACTTTATTTTTTAACACTTCCAGAACAAACCCTCCATGGACACTGGTGTAATATCTTTTATCATTTTATACATGTTTATTAATTCCATCACCAATTAAGGTCTTCACATTTTGTTTTTAGTACTTGAATCAATATTTCAAAAATTTTCTAAAAATATACATTATATTTCACCACTGTACCTATTTGAGGTGCATGATCACTAAAAATGTTGAAAATTATCAGTTACTATAATTATATTAATGGATATGATAACATTTTTTACTTCATAATTAAATAAAAGAAAAAAATAATACCCAAGGACCAAATAATCAATTTAATTCTGGTTAAGGCCCTTTAATTTTAAAATATTACTGAAAAACTTACTTAATAAATTATTTTTTGTTTTTGAACATAAATTTGTTAATAAATAAAAATAAAAATAAATTTTATTTCTATTTTAAATAATTAAAGAGAGAATGACAGATGCAATGACATGTAATTGTAAATTATTCACTACATTTACATATAACTCTTAAATGATTTTAAAATTTCACTTCATTATAATTACTTGTGGAATACTTAAATTATTTATTCACTTTAAAGTAACCTTTAAATCATTGAACACATCATGTTGTTATAATTACAACTGAAATATATTTATGATATTGAAGATATTATTTTTGTGTACAAACAATTTTAAGATCCTTTAGCAAAATTAATTCCATGAGTGTTTCCTCTAGTATCATTTTTCAAAATTAATTAACTATTATTATTCCATTACATGGCCTTTCATTGTAATTTACCCTATATAAAATTAAATAAAAGTGTAAAACTGTATAATTGAGTGTCATGAACCAACCCAAATACCCTTGTATTCAGATAATCAAGCCAATCCTAACATACCCTGAAGGGCATTCTCGATCCCCATAGGTAGGCGACTACCACCATGCATCATGTAAGAAAAAAGTGGGAATGGTTTTTCCATATAAAAAGTGGAAGAAACATACACCCACACACACACACACACATATATATCAATATTCTTAAAGAAAAATCCCAAATGAGATAGTACCCAAAGTAAAATTGGTATAACAACACACAAACAATAGCTCATCAAAGTACTAGAAACAGATAGGATAAAACTCAAACCTAAGAAAGGTATCCACACTCCAAGCTGAAGGGTCAAGAACATCCACCTCCTCCAAGGGGAGCTTTATCTTTACTCAAACCAGGAAAAATAAAATCTACAAACGCCCGAAGGAAAAGGTAGGGTGCGAGCTCAAAAGCCTAGTTAGGTCTCAACAACTATTATATAATTAGATGTCAATAATAAAAAAACAATTCATGATTTTGATTTAAAATAAAAATTTCAAGGCAGTACAATTTCATATTTAAAACAAAACATTTTTTTATTTCAAATGATGTAAACCTTTCAAACAATGCATTAATTAAAATTTTTATTTGAAACGGTTTATATAAATCACAAGGCATGTGTAAAATAGTTTAACAATCAACGAAATATATATCAAAATAATCAAAATAAGAATCATGGTCATCTATCCCATGGTATGATAGTTTCAAGTTATAGGATCCTCACTGTCTCATATTAATGATCATGGAATACGTATACACACGTCCCTCAGGCCCAGGATGAATAGGACTCATCAATGTTCTATTAGTAATATGATCCACCTAAATATATTTTGTTAGTGGTTTCAATGTCTATCAATTTCTGGGAATTACCATCATAGCATGCATTTCCCAAATAACACACTTACTACCTGGGATTTCTTATTCTCAATCAATCAATAGAAAAAGTGAAAAATCATTTCACTTAAAATCAATCATCATTTACAGTTAATTTTCTCAATTTCACTATTCAAGATGCTAATTTACTTTCAAAAAACAAGACATAGGTCTTTTATAAATTCATTAATTTTAAATAAAATAATAATAATAGGTTTTAAAAAATTGAATTTAATCTATTTTATCAAAATATTTTCTCAAATAAATTCACAAATTCCATCAATTACCAAAATATACCCCAAATTCCAATTCCATTGGAATTGGGAGTTTTCCCCAAAGTTCCATGTTAATTAAAATCAAGATTACAAATATAATTGAATTGGAATTTCATAAATAAATAAAAATCAATATAAATAAAATCAATAAAATCAAGGTTTAATTATATAGCGAAACTTAAATAAAACCACCTACATTTAATCATGGAAAACAACACTCAAAATGAGAATTGGTAATGGAAAACAAAGGCAAAAAACATATAATAACACTTCATAGAATAAATATTAAAGAAAATTAAGTTTAGATAAATCAATACTAAGACAATATATAAAAATTCAAGGAGGAAAGAAAGAGAAAGGAAATATACAAGAAGATCGCTTACCTATAGAGGTGCGCCATAACCAACACGACAATTAACCATTGAACATATGATTAGGAGGGATTAGAGATCTCAAAAATAATCTTGGAAGAGACTATAGTTTTATATTAAGGATGTATGTAGGAATGAAATAATAATTTTAGATAAAACTCATGATAAAAACTAGTACTTGGGATTTTACATGATGTGTAAACCAATTACACATCATGTAATTTTTGAGTTCCATAAATCTAAAAAATATGACCACCTTTTATAAAAAATATGATTTTTAATATTTACATGGTTTTTAATATGTACATGATGTATAAACTTTCATTCAGTGTAACTATTTCATATCATCTCTTAGGTGATGATTACATGTCATGTAACCCCATTATATAGTGGGTAAATCCCCAACAGGCTTCAAAAACTGCAGGTTTCATGCTGAAAATTCAAAAAAATATTTAACTTTAACACTATAGGTACCCTCTGAATTTCATATTGGCATTACTCAATCAACAAAAAATTAAAACCAAAATAAAGGTTAACACATACCTGACATAAAGTTAATGTGGTATTATAACCTCCCCACCACAAAAACTTTATGTTCCTATAAATCCTATCAAGAAGATTCCATATCAAAAAGGTGAGACCACTGATCTCTCATCAGTTCCTCATGCTCCCATTTATAATGTATATAAGATCCATTGTTCTATATAAAATAGAAAAAATGTATTATCCTCCCATGAAGTGCCATGGTATCAGAGTAAACTATCATGACTGGATACGCTGTCATAGATATATCAGGCTCAACATCAAGATCACTCTAGCTAAAAACATGAGATGGATCATAAAAATACTTACAAAGTTGAGGTACATGAAATAAATTATGTGTTGATGTAAACTATTTAGGGAGTTCTAAATTTTAAGGCACTCTCCCCACCTACTCAATAACCACAAAAGGTCCCATAAAACAAGGATAAATATTCCCTTTCCTTCCAAGCCATCAATAACCTAAATGAGGTGAAACATTCAAGAAAACCTAGTCACCAATTGAAAATTACAATGGTCTACGTTAATGATCAACATAAGATTTATATCAGATTTATGTTGGAAAAATTGTCTAATGAATCAACTGAATATTTTTTTTCATCTCTTGGACCAAACTGAGTTTAACCATGGAAGTTTCACCAATTTCCAACCAACACAACAGATATTTACAAGGATGGACATACATGGCCTCAAGATGAGTCATTCTGATCACATACCGATAACTATTTTTATAAGAAAACTTAACCAATTCCAAATGGTCATCCTAAGCTATAACAAAATCGAGGATATTGGAAGGAAGCATATCATCAACAATCTAAATATCTATGTCTATCTGGACATCCATCTATGGATGGTATGCTATTATCAAATGAGCATGTGATCCCAATGCCTCTTGAAGTCCTCACTAATGAAAATAGGTAAAATGAGGATCTCTATCTGAAACTATAGAATATAGGACTCTATACAGACAAACAATCTCTCTCACGTATATATTTCCAAAATCCTCAACTTTGGTTTTATCACCCATGGGTATAAAGTGAGTTTATTTGTCCAGCCTATCAATCAAAAACCATATAACATTATTCTTTCTCTGGGTATGGGAGAACCCAACCAAAAATTCCATAGAAATATTATCTCACTTCCAAGTCAAAACTGGAAGAGTATGAAGAAAACCCGAAGGTCTCTAATTCCCAGCCTTTACCTTTTGGAAGGTATAGTAGTGTGAAATAAAGTCAGTGATGTCTCATCTCATTCTTGGCCACTAGAAACATTACCACATGTCATATAATATCATTTTTCTTCCTGAATTCATAGACCACTGAGAATTATGAAACCCCTCCATCACAACTTTTTTCCTAGGTAATGTCATGATAGACCGATTCTGAAATCATAGAATACCCTCCATGAATAATGACCACTTAGTGAAATTTTCTCCACCATAAAGAGAGTCTCTAATTCTATAGAATTCACCATCAAGTTAATATTCCTAAAGAATGATCTCAAGAATAGTAGAGTTCAACTTAACACTATCTAAGACAACCACGACCCATGTTTCCCAAACAACAATATGCAACTATGAAAAAAGAGCCATCAAGCTCCACTCTTTTGATGATTATTTCATGTCATGGGTTAGAAATTTCTTGATCAACGCATCAGCAATGAAATTACCTTTCCCTAGGGTATAGAAAATATCAAAATCAAAATGTTACAGGTAATCCACCCAATTCCTCTGGTGTAGATTCAAATATTTTTGAGGGATGATATAAATCAAGCTCTTGTGGTTAGAAAACATGGTAAAAATTTATCCGAAAAGGTAATGCTACCAACTATTAAGTGAATGCATCAGAACTCTAAGTTCAAGGTCATGGGTTGGATAATTTTTATCGTATGTCATAAGATGCTAGGATCCATAGGCAATGGCGTGATCATCCTGTATAAGAACACAACCCAAACCTAAATCTAATGCGTCACAAAAGACCACATAACCCTGAACGACCTCTAGAAGAGTCAACACTGATGCATAAGTCAAAAGACATTTCATCTTCACAAAAGAACTTTGGTATTTCTCATCCAAATAAAAATTCACTTTCTTCCAAGTTAGAGCAGCATTGAAGAAGCCAAATTTGACAAATAATTTATGAACCAATGGTAATATTTACCTAAACCCAAGAAGATATGAATCTTGAAAACATTCTATGGTGTCTCCCATGTCATAAAAGCTTTCAAATTCTCAGGATAAATTGAGATACTATGTTTTGAAATAATATGTCTCAATAAATTCACCTCTAGAATCTAGAAATCACATTTCTATATCATGGAATAAAGTTGGTGATTTCTCAATAATTCCAGAACTAATCTCAGATGATGAACATGACCCTCTTTATACTTATAGTAAAGAAGGATGTCATAAAAAAATACCACCATGAATACATCAAGACACTCATGGAAAACCTCATTCATAAAAGCTATAAATACTACAGGTGAATTGATTAGAAAAAAATGGTATGGAAAGGTACTCATAATGGACATACCTTATCATAAAGGAAATTTTCTAATGTCAAATTCTATTATTATCAACAGGTGATAACAAGATAGAATATCAATATTAAAAAAATCCTTTTCACCCTCCAAATGGTCAAAAAATTCATCAATCCATGGTAAATAATACTTTTTATTTTTTGTAACTCGATTGAGTTTCTTGTAATCAACAAAAAGGAAAAGTGACCCATCAGTTTTATTAGAAAAGAGAATAGGTTCCACCCAAGGTGACACAATTGAGTGTATAAATAATTTCTATAAAAGATCACCCAAATGAGTCTAAAAAATCTTTCATTTCAAATGGTTCTATGTAGTAAGAAGTAATAGATACTAGGTGAGTATAAAACACTAAATCAATTGATAAATCCACCTATCTTATTGGTGGAAAACTATAGAAATCAGAAGGAAAAACATCAAGAAACTTGATAAAAACTGGACAGAGATCATTTATCAAATATTATCACTCTAGGTCAAAAGAAAACAATAATATTATTTCATTAAATCAAGATAATAAGTTCTATCTCTACTCAACCTTAGGTCCCATTCTATCTAAAATATACAGCCCACCCCATCAGGTGTAGTAAAGGAGACTTGTCAAAGGCAACGTTCAATTCAGGATTTATTTTCAATGATCCAATCCTTCCTAAAAATGACATCAAGAGGATTTAGGTAAAGAACCAAAAAATACCAAGTAAGGTCAATATATGATAAATATAACACACAAGCAGGACAATAAAGACCCTGATCTCTTTTTTATGAGGGGTGTAGTAATATCCATCACATAAGATAAAATATACATAGGAAGATTCATAAAATTAATAATACAAGTTGAAATGAATGAATGGGATGCACTTGTATAAAATAAAGTATTCACTAATGATGAATCAATATTGATGACACCTCCATAGTCATTGGACCCATATCTGATTCATCTGGAGAATCTTCCACTGAGTGAAGAACCTTTACTCAGGATGCCTATGGATAGAACCCCTTCTTTCTTGAAGCATCTGATTTCACTACTGTACTTTTAGGCATTGATGATCCTGTTCCACTATATGAAGAATAGAACATATAACAAAACATCTAAAAGTTTCTTGAACGTCCACATGAGTTTCAAATATTGGGTGCCTTAGTGAAAACCCATTTCAAATGACCATAAGTTCCACACTGGAACTAAGTCAAAGGGACTCTACCAGGAACTATAGGAGAATTAAAATAATTGTGATATCGAGATCCACTATGAGACTTATTACGCTTCCTCTTCTCTTTATGAGAACTCACAAAACTACCACTTGGAGAAAAATAAACTCCCGTCAACACTGACTTACGATCCATATCAATATCAACCATCAATATCCTATCCAACAAACAAGAATAATTGCAAAACTTCAGTAATAAAACATGAGAATGAATATTATATATAAGTACCATATCAAACCATCAAGTCTTCATATTCTCATTTGATACAATATTAGGTAAAAACTACACAAGCTCAATGAGCTGGCTCGCATACATAGTCATGGTCCTATCAACCTACTAAAGTTTGAAAAAATCTATATCCTTAGACAATACCATAGAATCTAGATAGAAATAGTCAATTATAATAACTTTAAATTTATTACACTATAATCTCTCATGATTCTTTATTATCACCATCATTATAACAACCCTTCTCTTTATTACACATTTAAACATGATTTATTACATAAAATTCACTTGATAAAACATAGAAGATAGAAAGTTAGAGTGTATTTGGGTAATATAAAAATTACATAACAAATTAAAACATAAAACACACAACATCTTTATTGAAAACTTCCTTTACATAACCACAACATTCCCTCATACTTAGCATTGCATGGGATAACATGAGGACATTCATAAGTAAAGGATGATCTATAAAGCCCAGTAAGGGAGTAAAAAAGGCATAACATGAATAATAAAATAAATTTTTGGAAATAGGAATATCAATGAAGCATAAGAGAAAAATGAACATAAATTCATGATAAAACAAGATTATCACAACATGGAATTGTGGCAACAAAACTTAACATGGTATTAGAATGAGCCATGGATCATTTCCCATAGAGCATGAGTAAACCATCATTGAACTTGAATTAGAATATGTAAATCCTAATTGTACTTGAATTTTCATGAGTAAACCCTCATTTGACTTGAAATATCATGGAACTAATCTTTACCCAATGCATTGGAGTGCTATCAGGGCATACCCTTTAAAAAATTTCATTTCATGCATAAGTGTGCCACATGGATCATACAACATGGAATCATTCATCATCATTTATTCTAAGATAAATGGATGTGGAATGCATACATGAAGATTTATAATCAATAAATAAATGTTCATAAAGGTGATACCCTTGATAGAGAAATGGGCATGGTATTCACTACACAATGACACTAGATTGGAAAATCATGGTTTAATTTTGGCAGCGTAACGATGAGACATAAGAAATCATAAAAATGATTGATGAGAGAGAAAGGGGTGTATCATAAAATGTACATGAAATTAAAAGTAAGGGGGTTATTTAGATTAATGTCCCAACATATTTAATGAAATTTAAATTCATAATACAAAATAATTTCTTGATTGTAAATGAGGAGAGAGAAATTCCTTACGGAATTTCGACATAGTAACAGGTGTACATAGGAGGAATTAATGAGAGAGAAATAGGTCTCTCATCATTTCAAACATAAGGAGGGGAATATAATGGAGGTGAGAAATCATACCCCAACATTTTTAATTAAAAGGAAAAGTGTATTACAATATAAAGAAACTTGGATAAAAATAAGAAAGGAAGGAATCCCTTACATGGAAGTGTGATACCAAAGGCTTGGAAGGGGATTTAGATAGGCTTATTGGGAGATTGGGGTGCCTTTTGAGGATTATAGAGAGGGGATGTAAGGGGTTGGTTGAGTTAAAAAGGCTTTGAGTGAAGTGAAAGTGGGAGATTGGGTGGGTTTATATAGGAATGAAGAGAGAATTCTTTATTATTTAGGTTTGGATCACCACAAATTAAACTAATCCAAACCACAAACCAGCCCATGGTTTTTACCCATGGTTTTTTCCAAAGGGGAGTGGAAAAAAATATTTTATAAGTCCAATGTATGAACTTTTTAAAATAATAGGGTTGCTTATGTGTAGGTGAGTCACACTCTCAAGTAAATCAATTTAAATAGGTAACATGTTTTATAAGTCTTGAGGGGTCCACTAAAGCATTATAAAATAAATAAAAAAACTAAAATCACATTATTTTAATGGTAAAACATATATTGGCCGAACATAATATTTATAGTATTTTATTACATCACTATTGGGTCATTATGATGACATAAAACACATTATATATTTAAACGATATTTAATTTTGACCAAAAAATTTGACTGTCTTAGAAAATTATGAAAAATTCACCATTAAATAATTTAGACACCCTGATTCCAAAAATAATATTTATTTTATCTAAATAATTTTCTAAATATGTGAATTTTTACTTTTAAAATAAAAACAGACATTTGTCGAAAATTCATGGGTTTTGACAAAAATAGATTTCAAACCTTAATAAAAATTACAATTGTATTCATAATAATTATACGGTCATTTATATTATATTGAAATTAATTTAGTAATAATATTTAATTAAAATATTATTTAATTCAAAAATCCATTAATCCATCAAAAAATATTTCTTAATCAAATATTAACTAAAAATACTATTTTTGATTTAAAAACTATTTACAACACAACAATAATAAAATGAATGTATATTATTTATTATATAAAAAAATAATCCATATAATCATGGTGATAAGGTCTTGTTATAGACTCTTGGGGTGGATTAGATAAGGTCTTATAACACCCGCATAAGACTAATGGGTAAGGTGTGCGATGGTGACAGACTCTTGGGGTGGCTCACATAAAATTGCTCTGGTGGTAATATCTATCAGCTTCCAATTCTCCTGTAGGTGATTCCGCTCAAGCTTAAAGTGATGAATCTCGGATTGGGCTTGGTCAAGAGTGAATCCCAATGATTCCACCTCCTTTCTGAGCTTTGACAAATGGGCTTCGTATGGGGCAAGTCTACTGGATGAGGCCATCGCTTCCTTTGTCTGAGTAAATTGGATTTATTAAATCCCTATATTTATACTAATCCTATGATCACTGTTCAAAGGATATATTAGCAATGGTAGTAATTCTTAATGGAATTTTGAAATCAAAAATATAAAACCAAGGAATTACATATGTTATATAATCATTTTTTATAATGAGACATTTAATTAGATCAAGATGATTGTTCATTGATAAAAGTTTGGGTCATTAAAATATTTCCCCCTTTCGAAATTTCGCCCTAAAAAATTTCATTTTCCCACACTAAAACATATGTGTGTAACTCTGCTTCGTCACTTCCTCTAGTTCCCACATTTACTCTTCAAAATTTTGGTTTCACCATAACACCTTGATGAGGGGAAGTTTCTTATTTTGTAGAAATTTTCCCCTATGATATAAGATCTTCACTGGCTACTCCTTATAAGAATGATCATCTTATAACTGTACTACCTTTGAAGATATTATGTGTGAAGAGTCTAGTATGTAATTCCTTTAGAGGAACACATGAAAGACATCGTGTAATTTTTCCATGGTAGGTGGAAGTGCTAGTCGATAAGCCACATCCCTGACACAATCAAGAATCTTGAAGGGGAATATGTACCTAGGAATTAACTTTCATTTCTTTCCAAAACTCATGACCTTATTCCACGGAGATATGCATTGAAATATCATGTCTCCAAATTTGAACTTAAGGTCTCATCGACAGTTATCTATATAACTCTTCTGTCGATTTGGGGCTTCCTTGATATGCTGCTGAATGATTTTCACCTTCTACACCATTTCTTTGACCATCTCAGGTCCTTGAATCTTACACTCACAGACTTCATCCCAACACAAAAGTTTTCTACACCTTTTCCCATAAAGGGATTCATATAGTTCCATTCAGATGCTCAAGTGGAAACTGTTATTTATGAGAGTTCAACCAGTGGAAGATGTTGGTCCCATCATCCATTGAAGTCCATAGAACATGATCTTAAAATATCTTATAGTATTTGAATAGTTCACTCAGATTGGCCATCATTTTGAGGATGATAGGCCATACTGAAGTTCAGTTCAGTGCTTAGAGCATGTTAGAAACTTTTCCAAAACTTTAAGGTGAATCTTGGATCATGATCAGATACAATAGATAATGGTACCCCATGTAGTCTTACCACTTCATTGATTTAAATCCTTTTAAGTTGATCCAATGAGAAGTCCTCTCAAATCATGATAAAGTGATCTATCTTCATAAGACGATCCACAAGACCCATATAGCATTGTTTCCTCTAGATGTACTTGGAAGTCCAATGACAAAGTCTAGAGTAATGTTATACCACTTCCATGTTGATATGGTTAGTGGTTGCATCATCCCCTTAGACTTTGCTTCTTAGCCTTAACTTGTGGGTATACCATGAACTTTGGTGTATATTCTGCATTCTCCCTTTTCATATTGTCCCACTAAAAGTTTTCTCAGAGATCTTGATACATCTTTGTGCTCCCTGGGTGAATAGATAAGGTTGATCTATGTGTGTAATTAAGAAGCTCCTTCTTTATATCTGGATCATATGATACATATAATCATGACCCAAATCTCATAATTCTATCCTTTTCAACCATAAAATCTTAGGATTTACCATTTCTAATAGCTTCGACCCTTTTTAGAATTTTCACATCCATTCTTTGAGCATCCTTTATTTTCTCCATGAGGGATGGTTGAGCAATCATTTGATAAAGGATTGATGATGTTCCCCCCTTAATGATTAAAATGTACATCCTCTACAAATCCAAAAAAATTGGATCCTTTTCAATTCTCATCGTTGATAAAGATGTAGGATCCTTTCTACTCAGAGCATCCACCACCTTGTTTGCCTTACCAGGATGGTAGTGGATTGAGAAGTCATAATCCTTGAGGACTCTATCCATATTTGTTGGCGCATATTAATATATTTTTATGTGAATATATACTTGAGGATCTTGTGATCAGTATATATCTCACACTTCTCTCCATATAGATAATGCTGCCATATTTTCAATTCAAAGATCATAACCACCAACTCCAGATCATGCGTGGGATAATTTTTCTCATGCATTTTCAGTTTCTTTGAGGTGTAGGCTATCACTTTATAATTTTTCATTAGTACACAACCTAAACCCCTCTTTGAAGCATAAATGTACACCACAAAGAGTTATCCACTTATTGGGAGTGCGAGTATGGGTGCAGTGATAAGCCTCCTTTTCAACTCCTTGAAGCTCTCTTCACATTCATCACTCCAAGAAAACTTTACTCCCTTCCGAGATAGCTTGGTAAGAGGGTTGGACAATCTTAAGAAATTCCTCACAAATTGGTGATAATATCTAGATAACCCTTGGAAGATATGGATATCCATTATCTATGTTGGCCTCATCCATCCCTCAATTGTAGTTGTCTTAGAGGGATCCATAGATATCCCATTTCTTGTGATGATATGACCCAATAATGGGACTAACTTTAACCATAACTCACACATGCTGTACTTTTCAAAGAGCTTCTCCTTTCTCAAGGTCTCTAGTATAGTTCTTAGATTCTCCTCATGCTTCTCCTTGGTTTTGGAGTATATTAGAATATTATCTATAAAGACTACCACAAATTGGTTGAGGTAATCTTTAAAGACTCTATTCATCAAGTCCATGAAGATTATTGGAGAATTAGTGAGTCTGAAAGGCATTATTATGAATTCATAGTGCCCATACCTTGTACAAAAAGAAGTCTTGGAGATATCCACCTTCTTCACCCTTACTTGGTAAAATCCCGACCACAAATCCACCTTGGAGAATTATTTTTCTCCACGTAGCTAATCAAACAAGTCATCAATTTGAGGCGAATGATACCTATTCTTTATAGTGATTTTTTTGAGATCACGATAATCAATGAAAAGGTGCTTTGACCCATCCTTCTTCTTGACGAAGAGGACTAGAGTACCCCATGGAAAATCACTTGGGCGTATAAACCCTTTATATAGATTCTATTGTAGTTGTTTCTTTAGCTCCTCACGCTCTACAATAGCCATTCTATACAGAGTCTTGAATATTGGAAATTTCCCAGGTATAAGGTTAATTGAGAATTCAATGTCTCTTTTAGGAGGAAGACCAATCGATTCCTTGGGAAACACTTCAGCGAATTCCCTCAAAATAGGCATATCTTCAAGGATGGTTTCTTCCTTAGACTGAATCATCTAATCCAGATATGCATGCTCATAGGGTAGTAATATCTACATTTGAGATGATGGTTCTAAAGAAGATTCATCTACCTCCTTGCACTTGTTTAGAATCGGGGTTCGATTCTCATTATAGAGAGTGATTTCCATTTCATGACAATTTATGTTGGATATATATAAGGAAAGCCAATACATGCTGAGAATTGCATCAAATTCCACCAGAGGGAGTATGAAGAGGTTCACTGGGAAGTTCACTCTACAAATTATAACAGGGGTTGCTTTAAATTCATGGGATGGAATGATTTCCTCATAGCTATCGAAGTCACGGATCGCTAGGACTTTCCATAGGCTAGGTTTTATCCCACTAAAGAAGTGGTGAACCTTTCCTTCGAGGGTAACGACAAAACTAGAGGTGTATCGTGCAAGCCTTGTGAAGTTTTACTCGTACACTCTAATGGATTCATTATCTTTTTTCTTGAGATAAAGGAAGTCCCTTTACATCTTAATTCAAAGGATGTGCGAAAAATATTTATCAAAAAACATTTTCCGAAAATCCTTCCATTCCAACGCCTCAATGTCATCCTCAGGCTTCATATAATTAATCAATGTCCACCATTGATCAGCTTCACCCTCCATTAGATAAGCTTCTAGAATAACCTTCTCTCATTAAGAACATTGAATTTTGGAGAAGATCTTTTCAATGGAGTTAATCTATTGTTTGAAAATTGAGTGACCAGATGATCCATTAAAAGTAGGAGGTCATTGTCGCATGAAGCTCTCGATTACGAATTGTTCTTTATTGGGGGGGGGGTTGAATGTTTCTATTAACCCATGTTTCTATTCAAATCTTGAGTTAACTAAGAGAGTATCATGAAAAAGTTTCTGACTCCTGCTCTCATCGAATTGGGAATCTCATTAGAAAAGTCATCACATTGATCTTCACATCGGTTTCTAGCTTGAGTCCTCCTATTACTGGCCATTGGTGGGAATAAAAGGAAAGTTATGGGTAACACATAAAGGGTAATCCAAATAAAAAAATGGATAAATTATAAATAACTTTTATTTCCTAAACTTATGAATCTATAGGATTCAATCTATGTTATCAATGATCTACTTTCTAACATATATTATTAGGGGTATTTTTTTCCTTTAACAATGGTTCATACTAAGCTTGTGAATTTACCAAAGCATATCCCCTAGGAGTTTTGTAACCAAGAGTGCAGTGAGGCCCATTTTCATGTACCACGATACCCTAGTTCAAGCCCAAAACTCCTTACTAGAGTTTTCACTCCTAGGTACATCTGTGCTAAAGTCGCCTTTAACTGCTTATATATAGACATAGAAGTATTTTATTGATAAACCAATTACTCAATAATAATCAAAATTTATGGATATTTTTATTATACTTATTCTTATACTTAATTATTTTACTAGTTTTTTCTAATCCTAATCCCAAAAATAACTAAACCTACCCTATGATACAAACTATAACAACCCTACTCTTTATTACATAGTTAAACATGATTTATTACATAAAATTCACTTGATAAAACATAGAATATAGAGAGTTCTAGTGTCCTTGGGGATTAAGAACATTACATAACAACTTAGAACATAAAAAAATATCTTTATTGAAAAATTCATTTACATAACCATAATATTCCCTCATACTTAGCATTTCATGGGATAACCTAAGGACATGCATAAGAAAAGGGTGAACTATAAATCCCACTAAGGGAGTAAACAAGGCATAAAATTAATAATAAAATACATGTCAGTAATTAGGAATATCAATGGAGCATAATAGAAACATGAACATAAATTCATGATAAAACATGACTATCACAACATTGAAATGTAGCAACAACACTTAACATGGTATTAGCCTGAGCCAAGGCTCATTGCACATGGAGCATGAGTAAACCCTCATTTCACATGAATTATCATGATTAAATACTCATATAACTTTAATTAGCATGAGTAAACCCTTATTTCACTTGACATATCATGATACTAATCTTTACCCAATGCATTGGAGTTCTATCAGGGCACACTCTTTATAAACAATTTATTTCATGTATAAGTGTGCCACATGGATCATAAAACATGGAATCATTATTCATCATTTATTACATGATAAAGGGATGTAGAATATATACATGAATATTTAAAATCAATATTTAAATGTGCATAAATGTGAATACCCTTGATATATAAATGGCTATGGTATTCACTACACAATGACATTGGCTTGGAAAATCGTGGTGCAATTTCAGCAGCGTAACGACGAGACATAAGAATTCATAAAATTGGTTAATAAGAGAGAAATGGGTGTCTCATCATATGTACATTTAATGGACAGTAATGGGTCATATAGTTACATGTACCAACATATGTAATGGAATTTATATTCATAATTCAAAAGAATTTCTTGATTGTAAATGAGGAGAGAGAAATTCCTTACGGAATTTCGGCATAGTAACGGATGTACATAGGAGGAATTAATGAGGGAGAAAGAGGTATATCATCATTTAAAACATAAGTATGGTAATATAAGGTAGGTGGTAAATCATACCCCAAAATATTTAATTCAATGTAAAAGGGTATTACAACATAAAGAAACTTGGATAAAAATAACAAAGGAAGGAATCCCTTACCTGGAAGTGTGATCTCAAAGGCTTGGGAGGGGCTTGAGAGAGGATTATTTGGAGATTGAGGCACCTTGGTAGGATTATAGAGGGAGGATTTTTGGGTTTGGCCTATATCCAAAGGCTTTGAGTGAAGAGTAAGTGGGAGATTGGGTGGGTTTATATAGGAAATGAGATGAAATTCTTTATTATTTAGGTTTGGGTCACCACACATTAAACTAATCCAAACCAAAAACCATCCCTTGGTTTTTCCCATGGTTTTTTCAAAAGGGGAGTTCAAAACAATATTTTATAAGGAAAATGGACAAACTTCTGAAAATAATAGGGTTTCTTATGTGGAGGTGAGGCACACTCTCACAAAAATCAATTTAAAAAGGTAAAATGTTTTATAAGTCTTGAAGGGTCCACTAAAGAATTGTAAAATGAATCAAACAAAACTAAAATTACATTTTTAATGGTAAAGAATATAGTATCTGAACATAATGTTTATTTTATTTTTTATTACATCACTATTGGGTCATTATGATGTCATAAAATAAATTATATATTTAAATAGTATTTAATTTTTACCCAAAAATTTGACTCTCATAAAATAATGAAAATTTACCATTGAATAATTTTTATGTCCTGATTATAAAAATAATATTCATTTTATCTAAATAGTTTTCTAAATATGTGATTTTTTACTTTTAAAATAAAAACCGACATTTATTGAAAATTCATGGGTTTTGACAAAAATAACTTTCAAACCTTAATAAAAATCACAATCGTATTCATAATAATTATACAGTCATTTATATTATATAAAAAATTAATTTATTAATAAAAATTACTTAAAATATTATTTAATTCAAAAATCCATTAATTCTTAATAATATATTTTTTAATTGAATATTAACTAAAAATACTATTTGTGCTATAAAAACTATTTACAACATAACAATAATAAAATGAATGTATATTATTTATTATATACAAAAATAATTCAGATAATCATATTGATAAGGTTTTGTTATATAACCCCTTATAACAACTGCATAATACCAAAGGGTAAGGTGTGCAATGGTGACATACTATTGGAGTGGCTCGGATAACATCGCTCAGGTGGTAATCTCTATCAACTTACACTTCTCTCGTAGGCCTTTCCGCTCGAGTTTAACATGTTGAAGATCATCTTGGGATTGTTTAAGAGTGAATCCCAATGATGCCAACTCCTTTTCGATGCTCGACAAATGGGCTTCGTACGAGGCAAGTCTACTGGATGAGGCCATCGCTTCCTTTGTCTGAGTAAATTGGATTTTTTAAAGCCCTATATTTATACTAATCATGTGATCACTATTCGACAACTATATTAGCAACTGTAACAATTCTTAATAGTAATTTAAAATAAAAAACATAAAACCAAGGAATTTCATATTTTCTATAACCATTTTTCATAAAAAGATATTTAATTAGATCAAGAGGAATTTTCATTGATAAAAGTTTGGGTCGTTACAATATTCCCCCCTTAAAATTTCCATTTCCCACACTAAAACAGATTCATGTAACTCTACTTCATCAGTTCCTCTAGTTACCACATTGCCTCTTCAAACTTTTTGTTTCGCCAAAACACCTTGACGAGGGCCATTGTCTTATTTAGTAAAACTTTTCCCTATGATCTAAGATCTTCACTGATTGCTCCTCGTAAGAAAGATCATCCTATAACTATAATATCTCTGAAGAGAGTACATGTGAAGGGTTTGGTATGTACTTCCTTAAGAGGGATACATGAAATATATCATGTACTTTAGCCACGGTAGGTGGAAGTGCAGGTCGATAAGCCACAACCCCAACATGATCAAGAATCTTGAATGGGTCAATGTACCTAGGACTTAACTTCCCTTTCCTTCAAAACCTCACGACCTTCTTCCATAGAGATATGCATAGAAATACCATGTCTCCAACTTTGAACTTAAGGTCTCATAGACGGTTATCTTCATAACTTTTCTGTCGACTTACGACTGCTTTGTTATGATACTAAATAATTTCACCTTCTCTACCATTTCATCAACCATTTTAGGTCCTAGTCGCTTACACTTACTGACTTCATCCCAACATTCTGGTTTTCTGCACTTTTTCCCATAAATGGATTCATATGGTGCCATTTAGATGCTCTACTGGAAACTGTTATTGTAGGAGAATTCAACCAGTGGAAGATGTTGGTCCCATTATCTTTTGAAGTCCATAGAACATGATCTTAAAATATCTTACAATTTCTGAATATTTCACTCAGATTGTACATCAGTTTGAGGATGATAGGTCGTACTGAAGTTCAGTTCAGTTCATAGAGCATGTGGGAGACTTTTCCAGAACTTCCAGGTGAATCTCGGATCACGATCGAATACAATATATAGTGGTACTCCATGTAGCCTTACCACTTATTTGATGTAAATACATGCAAGTTGATCTAATTGGAAGTCCACTTGAATCATGGAAAAGTGAGTTATCTTCATAAGACGATCCGTAATGACCCATATAGCTTTGTTTCCTCTGGATGTCCTTGGAAGTCCAGTGACAAAGTCCATGGTAATTTTCTACCACTTCCATGTTGGTATGGGTAGTGGTTGCATCATACCCTTATACGTTTTCCAGTTAGCCTTCACTTGTTGACATAATAGGCACTTTGATATATATTCAGTAATCTCCCTTTATATATTGTTCCACTAAAAGTTTTCTCATCTTGATACATCTTTGTGCTCCCTGGGTGAATAGAGAAGGTTGAGCTTTATGCATCATTTAGAATCTATTTCTTTATCTCTAGATCATATGGTACATATAATCCTGACCCAAATCTCATAATTCTATCCTTTTCAACCACAAACTCTGTGGATTTCCCATTTCTGAAAGCTTCCACCCTTTTCAAAATTTTGATATCCTTTCTTTGAGAATCCTTTATTTTATCCATGAGGGAAGGTTGAGAAATCATTTGAGAAGGGATTGATGATGTTCCTCCCTTAATGATTCCTATCTCCATACTCTAAAAATCTAAGAAGATTGGATCGTATTCAATTATCATCATTGATAAAGATGCAGGATCCTTTCTAAATAGAGCATCTGCCACCTTGTTTGCCTTACCGGGATGGTAGTGGGTTGAGCAGTGATAATCCTTGATGAACTCCATCAATATTCATTGGTGCATATTAATCTCTTTTTGTGTGAATATATACTTGAGGGTCTTGTGATCAGTATATATCTCACACTTCTTCCCTTATAGATAATGCCACCAGATTTTCAATGCAAAGATCACAACCTCCAACTACAGATCATGCATGGGATAGTTTTTCTCATGTATTTTCATCTCCCTTAAGGCATAGGCTATCAATTTATCACTTTTCATTAGTAAAAAGCCTAAACCCCTATTTGAAGCAACACTTTACACCACAAAGAGTTCCCCACTTATTGGGAGTGCGAGTACATGCACAGTGATATGCCTCCTTTTTCAACTCCTTGAAGCTCTCTTTGCATTCATCACTCCAAGAAAACTTTAATACCTTCTGAGTTATCTTGGTAAAAGGGTTGGACAATCTTGAGAAATTCCTCACAAATCAGCAATAATATCCAGCTAACCCCAAGAAGCTATGGATATCCGTTACCAATGTTGGTCTTGACTATCCCTCAATTGCATATTTCTTGGAGGGATCCATAGATATCCCATTTCATGTGACGATATGACCCCAGAATAAGACTTCCTTCAACCAGAACTCATTGTTGTTGTACTTTTCATAGAGATTATCCTTTCACAAGGTCTCTAGTACAGTTCTTAGATTCTCTTCACGCTCCTCCTTGGTTTTGGAGTATATTAGAATATCATCTATAAAGACTACCACAAATTTGTCGAGGTAATCTATTAAGACTATATTCGTCAAGTCCATGAATATTGCTGAAGCATTAGTGAGTCCAAAAGGCATTACTATGAATTTATTGTGCCCGTTCCTTTTATGAAAAGTAGTCTTGGGGATATCCTCCTTCTTCACCCTTACTTGTTAATATACCAACCGCCAATTCACCTTGGAGACGTATTGTTCTCCACATATATGATTGAACAAGTCATCAATTTTAGGTATAGGATACTTGTTATTTATCGTGATTTTGTTGAACTCATGATAATAAATGCAAAGGTGCATTGACCCATCCTTATTCTTGATGAAGAGGACTGGATAACCCCATGGTGAATCACTTGGGCATATAAACCCTTTATATTGATTCTTCTATAGTTGTTTCTTCAGCTCCTCAAGCTTCACAACATCCATTCTATGCTAATTATTGGATATTGGCAATGACCTAGGTATATGTTCAATTGATAATTCAATATCTCTTCTAAAAGGAAGACCAAAAAATTCCTCAGGAAACAATTCATCGAATTCCCTCCCAATATATATGTCTTTAAGGATGGTTTCTTCCTTATAATCAATCATTTGAGTCGGATACGCATACTCATAGGGTAGTAATATCCACACTTGAGATTATGGTGCTAAAGAATATTCATCTTCCTCCTTGCACTTTTGTAGAATTGGGGGTCGATTCTCAATATGGAGAGTGATTTCCCTCTCATGGAAATTTATGTTGGCTCTATATAAATAAATCCAATCCATGCCGAGAATTGCATCAAATTCCACTAGAGGGAGTATGATGAGGTTTTTCAGGAAGTTCACTTCAAAAATTATGGTATGGGAAGAGTTATATTCATTTTATGTAATGATTTCCCCATTTGTCATTCTCACCAAAATCTTTACTTGCATGATTTTTGGTTGTGTTCGGATTGTTCAACTAAATGTTTTAGATATAAAAGAATGCATTGAACCAGAATAAAAAAATAGTTTCGCTATTATTGAATTAATAACTAGCATACCTATCACCACTTCATTGTAGGGGTTCACTTCGACGGTATTGATGGAAAAAGATCACCCTTGTTTCCTTGGAGGTTGTTGGTTTCCTTCAAAAAACCTTGGCTTAGGGAACTGATTTACAAGGTGCCCTGGTTATGTGCAGTTGAATCAATGAACAACGTGTTGAGGGTCAAAAAAATAATTCCCCTCCTCTATTGCAACAGTAGGTTTTTCTTATTGGAAGTTAATGTCTAGGGGCCCTTCTCTTCCACTTCTAAATAATTTCCTCATCCCCTTCAGGCAATTTTCGGGGTGCTTATTTCCACACCTTTGGCAAGTGGGGTGCTGGGTTTTTTAGCACTGTTGGATTTATCCATCGAACCACTAGAATTTAAGTACACCTTTTTATTCTTATCCCCATGATATCTATGATATTCTCTGATCTCCATTTCAACCTTCAGGGAATATCAGACAAATTCCTCATATCTATCGAAGTCTTGAATTGTGAGGAATTTCTGTAGGATAGGTTTTATCCCACCAAAGAAGCGGTCAAACTTACATTCGAGGGTAATGACAAAGCTAGAGGAATATAGTGAAATACTTATGAATTTTACCTCATACTCTTTGATGGATTCATAATCGTTTTACTTGAGGGCAAGGAAGTCCCTTTCCATCTGAAGTCGGAGCGTGCATGGAAAATATTTATTGAAAAACATTTTATGAAAATCCTTCCATTCCAATGCCTCGATCTCCTCTTTAGGCTTCATATTTTTGATCAATGCCCACCATTGATCCATTTCACCCTCCATAGGATAATATTATAGAAGAACCTTCTATGGTTTGAAGCATTGAAGGATGGAAAAGATCATTTCAATGGAGTTGATCCATTGTTCAACAATTGAGGGATCAGATGATCCATTAAAAACTAGAGGTCATTGTCTCATGAAGATATCAATTGTGAATTATTATTTCTTAGGGGTTGTTAAGAGTTCCTCTTGACCAATTTTATATTCAAATCTTGAGTTAACTGACAAAGTATCGTGAAAACGTTTGCGATTCTTGCTCCCATCAGATTGGGCATCTCATTAGAATAATCATCACATTGATCTTCACATAAGTTGTTAGCTTGAGTCCTCCTATTACTAGCCATTGGATAGAATAAAAGGAATGTTAGGGGTAACACATAAAGTGTCATACAAAGAAAAAACTATTGACTTATAAATAACATTTATTTCTTTAACTTATGAATCTATAGGTTTCAATATATGTTATCCATGATCTACTTTCTAACATATATTCTCAGGGGCATTTTTTTATTCCCTTAAAAATGGTTCATAATAAGCTTGTGAATTTACCAAAGCATATCCCCCAGGAGTTTCATAACCAATAGTGCATCAAGGCCCGTAGTTTTGTACTAGGATACCCTGGGTCATGCCCAAAACTCCTTGTCGAAGGTTTCACTCCTAGGTACATCTGTGCCAGAGCCACCTTACCTGCTCATATCTAGACAAAGATTTATTTTCTTGATAAACCACTTACTCAATAATTATAAAAAATTTAGGGATGTTTTTATTATAATTATTCTTATATCTAAGGATTTTACTAGGGTTTTCTAATCCTAATCTCAAAAATAACTAAACCTACCCTCTCATACGATTTATAAAAACTCTGCTCTTTATTACACACTTAAACATGATTTATTACATAAAATTAACTTGATAAAACATAGAAGATTGAGATTTATAGTGTATTTGGGGATTGGGAACATTATATAACAACTTAGAACATAAAACACAAATCATATTTATTGAAAAGTTCCTTTACATAACCACAACATTCCCTCATACTTAGCATTTCATGGGATAACCTGAGGACATGCATAAGAAAAGGGTGAGCTATAAAGCCCAGTAAGGGAGTAAACAAGGAATAACATGAATAATAAAATACATTTTAGGAAATAGGAATATCAATATATCATAATAGAAACATGAACATAAAGTCATGATAAAACATGATTATCACAACATGGAAATATGACAACAATACTTAACTTGGTATTATCATGAGCCAATGCTCATTACACATGGAGCATGAGTAAAACCTCATTACACTTGAATTATAATGAGTAAATATTAATTTCACTTTAATTATCATGATTAAACCCTCATCTCACTTGAAGTATCATGATACTAATCTTTACCCAATGCATTGGAGGGATATCAGGGTGCACCCTTCATAAAAATTTCATTTCATGCGTAAGTGTGCCACATGGATCATACAATATGGAATAATTCAAAATAATTTATTCCATGATAAAGGGATGTATAATACATACATGAAGCTTTAAAATCAATAATTAAATGTGCATAAAGGTGAATACCCTTGATAGATAAATGGGTATGGTATTCACTACACAATGACTTTGGCTTGGAAAATCGTGGTGCAATTTCAACAGCATAACGACAAGACATAAGTATTCATAAAAATAATTGATGAGAGAGAAAGTGGTGTCTCATCATATGTACATGAAATTGAAAGTAAGGGGTTCATATAGATACATGTCCAAACATATGTCATGGAATTTAGATTCATAATACAAAATAATTTCTTGATTGTAAATGAAGAGAGAGAAATTACTTAAAGAATTTTGGCATAGTAACGGGTGTACATAGGAGGCATTAATGAGAGAGAAATAGGCCTCTCATGATTTAAAACATAAGGAGGGGAATATAAGGGAGGTTTTAAATCATACCCCAACATTTGTAATTAAAAGTAACAGGGTATTGCAATATAAAGAAACTTTGATAAAAATAAGAAAAGAAGGAATCCCTTACCTGGAAGTGTGATCCCAAAGGTTTGGAAGAGGCTTGTGAGAGGATTATTGGGAGATTTGGGAACCTTGGGAGGATTATAGAGAGATGAGGGAAGTGGTTGGTTTATTTACAAATGATTTTAGTGAAGAGGAAGTGGGAGCTTGGGTGGTTTTATATAGGAAATGAGATGGAATTCTTTATTATTTAGGTTTGGGTCACCACACATTAAACTAATCCCAAACACAAACCAGCCCATGGTTTTTGCCCATGGATTTTGAAAAGGATATTGGAAAAAAATATTTTATAATTCCAATCTCTGAAATTTTTAAAATAATAGGTTTGATTATGTAGAGGTGAGTCACACTCTCAAGGAAATCAATTTAAAAAGGTAAAATGTTTTATTAGTCTTGAAGGGTCCACTAAAGCATTGTAAAATAAATAAATAAAAACTAAAATCACATTATTTTAATGTTAAAACATATATTGGCCAAAAATAATGTTTATAGTATTTTATTACATCACTATTGGGTCATTATGATGTCATAAAACACATTAAATATTTAAACAATATTTAATTTTTACCGAAAAATTCGACTGTCTCAGAAAATTATGAAAAATTAAACATTGGATAATTTTGATGTACTGATTCCAAAATTAATATTCATTTTATCTAAATAATTTTCTAAATATGTGAATTTTTTCTATTAAAATAAAAACTGACATTTATCAAAAATTCATGGGTTTTGACAAAAATATATTTCAAACCTTAATAAAAATAAAAATCATATTCATAATAATTATATGGTCATTTATGTTATATAAAAAGTAATTTAATAATAATATTTAATTGAAATATTATTTAATTCAAAAATACATTAATTCATTAAAATAGATTTCTTAATTAAATATTAAATAAGAATACTATCTGTGCTTTAAAAACTATTTACAACGTAAAAATAATAAAATGAATGTATACTATTTATTATATACAAAAATAATGCACATAATCATAGTGCTAATATCTTGTTACATATCCCCTTATAAAAAATAAATAAGATCGAAGGGTAAGGTGTGCGATGGTGATAGAATCTTGGGGTGACTCTGATAACATCGCTCATGTGGTAATCTCTATCAACTTCCACTTACCCATAGGTGGTTCCGCTCGATCTTAACATGTTGAAGCTCGGATTGGGCTTGGTCAAGAGTGAATCCCAGTGAAGCCACCTCCTTTTTGAGCTTTGACAGATGGGCTTCGTATGAGGAAAGTGTACTTGATGAGGCGATCACTTCCTTTGTCTAAGTAAATTGGATTTGTTAAAGCCATATATTTATACTAATAGTTTGACCACTGTTCAACAAATATATTAGAAATGGTAAAAATTCCTAATGATATTTTGAAATAAAAAACATAAAACCAAGGAAGTTCATATTTTATATAACCATTTTTCATAATAAGACATTTAATTATATCAAGAGGAATTTTCATTGATAAAAGTTTGGGTCGTTACAATATTGTCCCACCATCTCCTATAAGGTCCTTCTAGCTTGAAGGTGGAACATTTCACTTTGATCTCATTAGGTCACTCTATGTACTAAAAAAAGTTGAATACTTTATAACCAATCATTAAACTCTTTAGAATTATTTGGCCCTTATAATGTTGGTGGATTCTAGTGAAGAAAATCCTAATCATGACTCCAAAACTCATCCCTTCGAGGTTCCATAACTAGAGACTAAATGGGAATGAGTTCATGTTCCAACCATATAGCTTGGAAGACATGCACAATAACCTCATCTAGATTATGGTCCACAAGAGTATTTTCTCACTGTGGTTCATCATCAACTTCCTCCTAGATCCTATTTTCACATCTTCTCATAGGAATGAAACTATACAATATCAACATACAACATTGAAGAAATTAAATGATTACTTAGATCAACCACTCAACAAGAGAAACCTGGAAATCAATCCCATTAGATAGATACAAAGAATTTTATTTCAACCTATCCAAATACAAAGTAGGAAAATACTAGAACTAATCCTCAAGATGTATTTCGCAAACCGTCCATGAAGAATTAAGGCTCATCATAATGATAGATGATCAAACACTCACTTATAGATACCTTATAAGTTCTAATAAGATTTCTTAAATGCATACTGACATCATGGAAAGATTCTTAACATGCACCTTTGATACCAATTTATCATGAACAACCCAAATACCCTAGTACCCTAATAACCAAGCTGATCCTAACATATCTCGAAGGGCATTATCGATCCCCTTTGGATGGTGACTAGCACCAGGTATTATACAAGGAAAAAATTGGGAATGGTTTTTCCGCATAAAAAAATGGAAGAAAAAGATATATATCAGTATTATCAAAGAAAAATCCCAAAGAAGATAGTATTATAATTCAAATAAGTATAATAAAACCCAAACAATACATCATCAAAGTACTATAAATAGACGATAAAACTCAAACATCCCAAAGGTATCAACACAACATGTTTAAGGGTCAAGAACATATACTTTATCCAAGATGTAATTTCCATTTACTCAAACCTGATAGAAGAAAATAAAAAAATTCTCATAGGAAAAGGTAATATGTGATCTCAAAATTCCAGTAGGGTCTCACCAAGTTTTTTGTATTAAAATTCTAGTAATAAAAGAATGAAACCATGTTTTAAATTTTAAATAAAACATGTATAAAAGTAAATTTTCATATTTAAAACAAAACATGGTTTTCAATTCAAATGATAAAAAATTTCAACCAATTAATTAAGTAAACATTTTACATAAAATATTTTATATTAATCGCTAGGAATGAGTAAAAAAGTTTCAAAATCAATGACATATATATCAAAGTAATCACAATAAGAAACATGGTTATCTTCCCTACAGTATGATTGTTTCAATTTATAGAATCATCACAATATCATATTAGTGATCACGGAATATTTTTACACATGTCCCTTAGGCTCAGGACAAATAGGACTTAGCAACATTATATTAGGAATATGATCTTCCTAACTAGATTGTGTTATAGTTTTCATCGTCAATCCATTGTTAGGTAATTACCAACCTCGTATTCTTCTCTTAAATAACCCAGTAAGTACATATGATCACATGTTCTCAATAAATTAATAGAAAATGGAAAAATCATTTCATTTCAAATAAATAATCAGTCACAGTTCAATTTTATAATTTATGTTTTCAAGTTTCCAATTCACTTTCAAAACCAAAACATATATTTTTTATAAATTCATTCCTTTTCAATACAAAACCAATCATAGATTTTCAAAAATTTAGTGTAAGATATTTTATCAAAACAGTTCTGAAACAAATTCATTAATTCCATCAATTACTAAAATAAGCCCCAAATTCTAATTCCATTGGAATTGAGAGTTTTTCCAAAAGTTCCATGCCAATTTAAATCATATTAAAATTCATTTAGAATCATGTTTTCATAAATCAATTTAAATTAATATAAATAAAATCATGAAAATCAAGGTTTAATTGTATGGTACAACTTAAACTGAACCACCTACCTTAATCACTAAAAGAAACACCTGAATTGAGACTCTCTTATAGAAAAAAAGGCATGGAAGATCTAGAAACACAACATATAATAAAGGTTCAAAAAAAAAAATTATATCCATAAATCCCAAGATGATATCTTAGACTCTAGAAGAAAATAGAGAGATATGGAAGAGACAATAAGATCACTTACCCAGAAAGATGAATAACCACAAACAAAATGATCAATAACCAAACAGATGATCCAGATTTATTGGAGATCTAAAAAAATTGTTAGGAAGAGCCTATAATTTGATAGAAAGGAATACTATAGAAATGAACTAATAATTTTATCTAAAAATTATACTAAAAGCCAAAAATTAGTTTTTTATTCGAAATGTAACACAATTAAATGTCATGTAATTCTTGATTCCCCAAAACTCTGAAAAACCTATTGCCTTTTGTAAAAAATTCAGTTTTTAATATTAAAACGACATATAATCTATACATGGAATGTATCCTTTCACACTTTTTTCCCATTTAATGGAATGTGTTTGGCAATGATTACACATCGTGTAACCCAATTACATGGCATGTAAATCTCCAATAGACTACAAAAATATAGGTTTTATGCTGTAAATTCCACAAATTCTTGACTTCACCATTATAGGTAACCTCCAAATTTACTCTTGGTATTACTCCACCAATGATAAAGGAAAACAAAAAAAGGTTAAAACATATCTGATATAATGGTAATGGGGAGTTACATTGAGAAAGAATAAAAATTTACATGGGGAATATAATCTCCCCTCCAATAACTAAAATGAACCTCTAAATAAAAATTGTTATGTATATGGTATCATTTTGTTTAGAAATGACCATGACCATGTAAATTTATAGGCTCCACTTATTGTTAAGAACCTCTTAAAAACAAATAAAATGAATAATATTAGTAAAAATTATATTCAAAAAAACAAAAAACTAAAATTGAAATATTTAAAAATATAGAAGTGTAATTACTTATTTAATTTACATAATATATCCAGCCCTATGATCTAAGATATGGATAACCTTATATGATCCCTCAATTTCTATAATATTCAATATATAATAAAATGACTAGAAAGCATACAAAAACTCATTATACATGTCAAATTCTACTCAAATCCACTCAAATTAACTTGTTCAAAAGTTACTCAACAGAGTATGAGTTCAAGAAACCCAGAATCATTAGTTTATAAGTTGAAGAAATTAAAATATTAGAATTATAAGTTTGAATAATTATGGATTACAATAATTATAAAAGTACAAGTCCATTAGTCAACTTACTATTTAGAAGGTGTTTCTATAGTTATGGTTGGTAATGAAGACACAGGCCCCTAGATGACCAAGAATAAAGGATGTAAATCAATTACACCTAATAATTAAAAAGATTCAGTGTCAACAATTTGATGGCATTAATTACATATAATAATAGTTGTATGTCATTGATTCCTAAACTAAGGGGTATAAATATTTAGAAAAATTATAACTTTGACCTAAATTTTGTATTGTTTCATTTTCTCTATAAAAGTTGATATGTTCTTATTTTAATTATCGGGAACTTATTTTTATTAAATAAAATAGTTTATCGATGTGCACTATTTTAATCCCTCTATCTTCTTTTCTTCACCCATTGTGAGAATATTTTTTAAAGGAAAAACCAACATTAGGTATCAAAACCAAGGTTAAATGACCTTACATCTATGTTTTGATACCATGATGAATACCACCCAATATACGGAAAAGAAGAGTATTAGTATATTGTTCCATTACCAAACACTGACATTGTGTAACTACACTATATGAGTGATCAGGATGTAGGCTATCATAGATTCCTAGGGATTCTGGGATACTATCAAACTAGTGTTCGAGGTGGATATGAAAACTAGGAAGTGAAATATGGCATGGGAACATCTAGTCTATGCCTTATTGGAGTAAATTAACTTTCAATTTACAAATAATAAGACCAAAAAATAAGTATGGAACATTCTCAAGGTATGATTTTTTGGAGAGAATCATGTCAAGAATGCATATCTAAAAAAACTTAAGAGTGAATTTGATGGTTTGTACATGAAGAAATGAGAGACTCCCAATGAGTTCATAAGGAAGATGAATAATATGTAAATAAATTAAAATATACTTGGAGCCAATATTGATGATGCCGTAATGGTTAATAAATTACTTAATTTAATTCTTTAAAAACACTACCAAGTGATGGTAGAAATCTTAAAACTTTGCGATGTTTACCACATGCCATTTGAAAAATAAATAAGCTATTTGAAGGCTTATGAGATGTGGGAATGTATTTGTATCAACATCATAAATGGTGATATCGAACTCCTAGTCACTTATCTAGAGTATCTTCTTCACATGCATAAAATGGTAGAGAGTCATCAAAGCACGATACCATTAACCTCAACTAATATGGTCAGGGACGAAGACATGGAAAGTATCATGTTCATAGAAGGGTTGTCACATCCATAAAAATATTTCATTTGAAGATGGTATTAGTGGCATATAAAGTCGAAATAGATATAAGATCCATATAAAATATTTCAACTGTAACAAGATTTGGAATTATGCCTCAGAGTGTTAGAATAAGATAGATAAAGAGGTGACTAATCCCACATGTTATCTTAATGAGGAACCATTGCTATTATTGATATATTATTAATAGGATAGACAAGGTAAGGATGAATAACAAGGTGTTGTTTTGTTAAGTAATGAAAATGTTTTTCCCAAATTATATGGTGTATAGGGGGTGCACATTCACTATGATGTTTGGTATCTAGAAAATGGGACTAGAAACCACAAGATAGGCTATAAAGAAAAGTTCTAGAAGAAATATGAGAGCATCACTGGAAAGGTAAATGTTTTTGATGGATCCACTATATGAAAAACTGGAAAGGGGTCTATCTTGTTCCTATGAAAGGATAAAGACCAATGAATTATCCTGATGGTAAATTATATACCTAAGATTTTTAATAATGTTATAAGTTTTGGAAATATACTGGAAGATGGGAATTAGGTGGAAATTATTAGTTTTTCTAAGAATATATATAGGAAAAGATATATACTCATGATGATAGTGATACATTTCCCAATATGGTTTTACCATATCTGGTAAGAAATTTACAAGGAAATGTATCCCATGATGAGCTTATATAACTTGATTTGGTTTTAGAGCATGAGGAATGATCATATCAATTTACCTAATTTAATGTTTATGGGAGAGAATAATATAGAAATTATACTCCTTATATCAATAGAACATAATAATTAGTGTGGGTTATATTTGATCACTAATCAAACTAAGATTTAATTCCTAACCAAGGTTGACATCAGAGCTGAAATGAGTTTGGAGTTGTTGAAAAGAAATATTTTTGGAGTGACCATCCCAAGAATCCTCACTGGTAATTACTATTTTCTTATTATTAATGATTATGTTAGCCATTATATGTGGGTATATATTGCTAATTCAAAGAATCAATCTATATATGCCTTAAAAAAAATTCAATATTAGGGTTGAGAACACCTTCAGGTATAAGGGGAAGATGTTGAGGATAGATCATGATGGTGAATTTTTATCAAATGAGTTCACCAAAATTTGTGTGGAGAAGGAGATTAAGATACACCTCACTAAACTATACACTCTAAAAAAAGTATTGAAGTGGAGTCGAGGAACTAAAAATTCATGGTTATAGTGAGGTCACACCTCAAGACTATGAACATCCCCACTAGATTATAGGGATATGCAGTGAGACATGTGGTGTGCCTAATAAAATATATACAAATAAAGGTCTTAGAGAGTATAATATATTTAAATCTTTTAAAATTAAAAACATAACATGGAACATTTTAAGGAGATCAGGTGAATGACCTATCTGAAGGTAATAATGTTTCTATTGAAGAAAAGAGACAATCATAGCCAATACATGGTGTATCTTAGTGTATATAAGGTATAAATACTCTCCATTTTTACCATCTATTTAGATATAAATATACAAGAAAGTATTTCATTTTCAAAGAAATCATGGGGTGGCATTAGGGTGAGGGTGATGATGGATATTCTCAAAATCTACTGAAGTTTTTCATTCTAAAAGACTTACAACATGAGAGATGTAGACCGTGATAGGAGTGGAAAAAATTCCACAAGCCTAAGAAGGATAATAAGATGAAAAAACTCTCATACTTTTTGGAGTGAAAACACTAAGTAATCCTTGTACATCACCATCAGTAGGTACTCCACTGATGTCTCTAGAAATAATTAGTACGCAAAGTACCAATGTGGAACTAGTTTGATATTGACCAATATTTGTAATGAGAATAGATAAGTGAATCACCTTGATGATCTAAAACTTATAGAGGATGATAAATTGAAATCCTTTCATAAAGAACCTAATGAGACTTCATGGGTATAAGGCACAATTAAGGAGTTGAAGTCTATCAATAATCCCATGGTTCATGGAGAATAATTTGATCTAGTAGATTATATAGAGGATAAACATGCCATCGGGTTTCTGAAAAGAATGTGTGAAGAAGATATTTTTATCTATATAGATAACTATCAAGATGGTGATCTTGATAACAAAATAAACACTAGATAATAATGAGCTGATGTTCAGATAAATGTGTTGATGGGTGTAAAGTGATGTCTATTGGAATGCATGGATATGAACCATGTCTAGATTGGTAAATGTGTGTGTGTGTGGGGGGATGATAGTTGGTAATCAATACATAGGCCCATAGTGGACCAAGTGTAAGTGATTTTAAATAATGAAACCTAATATTTAGTTGGAGTTGTTAATAATTTGGTGGTGTTATTGACAACCAATATTAATGTCATGTTAATGATTCCTAAATGAAGGGTTCTAAATATTTGATCAAAATTATTACTTTGACCTAAATTTATTATTGTTTCATTTCCTCTATAAGATTATATATTTCTTCATTGTAATTATGGGGAATATATTTTGATTGGATAAAATATTTTTTCAGTGTGCTCTATTTTTATCCCTCTATATTTTTATCTTCTCCCATTGTGAAAATATTTTTTAAAGTACAAACCAACCTGAATTTTTTATTCCAAAATAACAATTGAAATTAGTGTATCTTTTATTATCCAATTCTAGATTCAAATAAAAAAAAATAAGAAACTAAAACATTTATGAGATAATCCTTATAAAAATATTTACTTATTAATTTATAGATTATGAATAATAAACAACATATAGTAATTGATAACCTCCATTATATCCCCAATATTTATTCAAGACCCTATAGGTGGATTCAGAACACCATCTACTTTCATATTATCCTCAACCTCTAAAACATCACTACCAATAACGTCAATCCCTTCTGTATTATCACTTTCCAGTAAATAATATTTTGAAACCACTTATTCTTTAATAACAAACTATTATGTCTATAGAAACAAAATGAATGAACCAAAATTGATTTTAAATGAATGAGAATGTGTAATAGAGTAGATAATATATTTATAAGAATTCCTAATTTATTCAAAGGATGTCACATTGTAATGAAATGGATAACTTGTGAAAAAAAAGTGAGCAAATAAAGATAACCAACACACACATACACAAACTCCAAAGAGATTTAGTAGAAAGATAGATGGCATGGTGAAAGAAATTAAAGTCTATGTATCTTATTCAAATTTGAAATTAAGGTTTTTAGAGAGGTGTTGTGGAAGGAGGTGGATTCGCTAGAGATAAGATCGATTTTTTTATTCTCTTGCATAAAATTTGTTATGATCATTAATTTTGAACCACTATCTTATTTTATTAACCATTGGATAATCATTAGCTAATATAGATTAATCACACAGACACAAACATATATAACCTATATTTATAGAATATCCATTTTCATATATATTTATGTTTTAATTATTTCATTTATTTCAATATATGCTTGTAGTTGTTTTTCATTAATTTACCTTCAATCAATATCGCTTAATTTTAATTTTAATTTATGTTATATATTTAAATTTATTTTCACTTTTTATTATTTTTTGAATATCAATTTTCTAACATGTTATCACCATGAATTTTATTGGGATAAAAAGGTTTGTATTCATAGATTTTAAATTTCATAGTGAAATTTTTTAAACTTGATTACCATATCTAAAATAAGTGAAGAATATACACTATTATACCTTATTATCAAGTAAAAAAATATTCCTATACCATTAAATCATGAAGGGTATTCATGAAACTTGATCAAATAAATAAAATTATTTCCCTGAAGAAAATGTGATCATAGTGAAGATTTGATAACTCTAATTCATATAAATTTATGTATATATATATATATATTAGATAGATTTAATTGACAATTGAAATTAATAGTATCTTACTCAATTTATTTTTGATAAGTTGTGGAAGATTAAATCTTAATTATGAATTTAGATGTGTTTTATGTTTTTTAAGAAAAATGGAAAAAATCACACCTTAGACCATGAAATTATGGTGTGGTTTGTTTAAGGAGTTCTAAAAGGTGAAGATCAAGAAGAAACCATGAAACAATACCCCTACCCATGCTGAAACCAAGGGACATGATAGATTACTTTTATGGAGTTAAAGAAGAAACCATGGATTTATTCACAACATCACAACATAGTGGGACCATATATGAATAAGTTAAAGCCCTGGAAGATTAAATTAGAGGAACTGAGGATATTATATTCCATGAACAATAAACTTGTATTAGAAATAATTCTTTGGAAGAATGAGTTAAAACTATATTGAAATATAATTAAATATTTTTGATTTTTGGTATACCTAAGTTATTCCAACATATCTGAGTAATTTATGTGTTTTATGATTTAAAAAATTACTATTTGTTTTAAGAATGAATTTACCTTAATAATTTTAGATTTTATCTTAATATCTAAGTGAATTTTTATATTGATGATGGATTGAATTTTTATATAAATGACTTTATCTTACATGTGAAAACATTTATCTTATTAAAATTATCTTATGAAAATGACCTTTGCGAATGGATTATGTTATGGATGTCAATAAAACCACATAATAATTCATTTATCTTATGGAAGTTAAAGAATATCCTATAAAGACATATAATAAAGGATTTATATGACATATGACCTTTTTTTCCAATAATAGGATTCATATTTTGAAAACATTAAACCTAGATAAATTATCTTATGTGTTGAAGAAGTAAAATATTTAATAAGTGTTTTATATTAAAAATATATTTATATTTCAATGTTATTATTATCTTAGGAGAACACTGATTATATACATTTATCTTTTGATAATATTTTGGAAATAAATATTATTAGGATCTTTAATATGTCCATATATTTTATAAATTAAAACTATATTTTTATGTGCATCAAAAAAGTAGATGTCTATAGAAGGAAAGGTTGATTTGGTCCAAATTTCTTTTTCCCAAGAATGAAAAAATTCAATGAATAAGAAACCTGTTATATTCAACCATCCCTATTCATTATTTATTTAGAAAAGAAGGAAACCTGTTAATTAAGATCCTTTTGCTTCAGTTTTTTAATAGATTATCTTCTCTGACCGTTGAGATTATCAAGTGTTCGTAGTTAAAATTAAAAATTAGAGATATAAAAAGAATACATTTCTAGTTCGTGCAATAAGTGAGATACAAAATACAAGATATAAAGAAGATATATATAATATAATCATATTCCATGATCATCTAAAATGCTTTGATTTGAAGATTATTCTTTGCAATCAGAGAACTTATAGAGATTCTCTTTGAAGATAATCATATTCTGTGGATGTTTCATAAACATCTGTCGGTTCCTACTTGAAACTATGTGCTACACCTATTTCAACATCATTTTTTATCATTATATATATATTAACTCATCATGAATTAGTGTGATAAGTCCATGTACAATTATTTTAAAGGGAGAGTCTGGTTAAATCTATTATAAATTTTTAATAAGTATTAACTACTTTCACTCAGATGAGTAGCCCCTAGAAAAAGGGACGATATAGTGAAAATCACTAAAATCATGGAATAAAGTGTTTTTAGAGTGGAATTGGGGAGATTTTTCCCTAAACCACTATAAATTCTATGTTTTTTATCTTTATCTTACAATTTTTCATTCCATTTATTATTTTTGATAAGAAAATATTCAAATCATTCAACGGTAAAGATAAATTAGTTTTTAGGTAAAGGAAATTTCAAGAACTCAATTTACCACACTTTTAAGTGATTACCACATTTATCTCCAACCAGAAATTGGTATAAAAGTTTTGAGACTCTTGAGTTTTCAAATCAAAATGGTTGGAGTCATGAAGATAAAATTCAGATGGCTTAAATGTTTTAAAATAAAAAAATGAATGTATATGGTAAGAGAATTATATTTTAATGGTGAAAACTATGGATGCTGGAAGTCTTGAATGACCATCTATCTAAAAATTCTTATTCTAAAAGTTTATCTAATGGATGTTAAGACTTATGAAATTCTCAAGACTAAACCTAAAACATGGGAATGAAATATGAATCTTGATATGATCTAAACTCAAAATTAATGACTTCTATCATATTCCGAATCAATAAAAATGGGTTTAATAGAGTTTCATAGTGTGATATACATATTAAACATGGACTGCCATTTAAGTAGCTTATAAAATAACTAAAAATGTTCTCAAACTTCAGTATTATATTTCAAAACATAAGAATGATTCTTTCATAATGATATAAGGAAAATTAACCACTTAGTTAATAGAAGATTAACTAATATTGTAAATTACATTACTACTTTAGGAACTCTTATTAATAATCTATATCAAGCTCTAAAAATAATAAGAATTCTACCACCAAGGTAGAGTGGAATTTCAACTTCTATGATAAAATCTTCTATTGTGAAAAAATTCACTATAAAATAAATTTTTGATACTCTTATGATGTATACAGCTAAGGACGAAGAGTAAAAACTATTTAAGAAGTAAAATATAGCTTTTAAAGTATCTACTTAAAAGGATGATATGAAGAAAAATCTTATAAAAATTTCTAAGTCATCTAATTAATAAAATTCATGAAATTCAAAATAAAATGATTAACTTGCTCATTTTTTCAAGAAATTTAAAAATATTAAAAACATGATAAGAGGATTTAAAAAAACTCTATCAGGTATAAGAATTATGATGTAAATTTTAAGGAAGTTAGATTATTTGATTATCATAAACTTGGACACATCAAACCAGACCTCCCTCAATTGCAAGAAAATAAGAAGTCGGAGAAGAAGTACCTAAAAATTGTTGAATATAAGATTCTAGTAAAGAAATATATGAAAGATAAATGGTGTATCTAAAAGGTAACCATTAATGACTCATGTTATGATTCCAAATCTAAAATATTAAATAATAAGGGCAACATGTTCCTTATGGCACAAACTGATGATGCACACTCTACTTATTTACATTATTCCACCTACTTTCATTATGGTTCAAATGGTCATTTTCAAAATGAATGTTTGCTAAGAAATACACATGTGTGAGGAATAAAGAAGGATTTTATTTATTCAAAGTTATTTAATCCTAGTATTAATTCAAGAAAATGTAAATAGATTTTGATTCCAAAATATTTTATAACTTACACGGTTGGACCTAAGAGCATTTGGGTTCTAAAAAATCATGTTACTTAATTTTTTTTCTTGGGAAAATCCACATTAAAATAAATGAAACATGGTTTATTGAAAATTTCTATTCGAGGCATATGAGTGGTTATTTTACATCTTTAACTAATTATTGAATATCGAAGGTGAGAATTTCACCTTTGTTGACAATATTAGAGGGAAGATAGTTGAAATTGGATATATTGAAAATCTTTAATCAATAATCATTAACAAAGTACTTTATATTGAAGGTTTAAATAAAAACTTGATAAGTATTTCTCAAAATTTTGATAATGGATATTTAGTTTTTTTTCTAATAGTTCTTTCTCTATTTTTAAAGACAAGTCCTTTAAATTTATATTTCTAAGAACTGAAAATGTCTATACTTTAGATCTTAATTATTTATGTAGATATAATTTAAAAACTTCTAATGATGAAATTAATGAATCATAGATTTGTAATAGGAGATTTGTAAATTGTAATGGTTATTGTTTATGAAATTTATCTATAAATAATTTTATTTCTTCTTTACTTAACCTAAATTAGGATAAAAATAAACTGTGTGATGCATGTCAAATAGGTAAGAAACAAAAATCATCTTTTAAAAAAATTTAAGAGATTTATACTTATAAACCCTTATGAATTATCCAAATGTATCTATTCAAACATTCTAGAATAAAATGGTTTGGTGGAAAAATATTTTATTTATGTTTTAGTTGATTATATTTCTGGATTGACATGGGTTTATTTCTTAAGACTTAAAAAGTGATGTTTGATATTTTTTTTATTAATTTTTGTAAAGTTGTACAAAATTAAAAATATTCCAAAACTATGACTTTGAGAAGTGACCATGGGGAGAGTTTTAGAATCATTAATTTGATTATTTTTTCTCAAATCATGGCATTAAACACACCTTTTCTTCCCCCAGGTCACCTAAAAAAATGTATTTTTGAAAGGAGAAATATGACCTTGTAAGAAATTATAAGGACTATGTTATGTGGGTATAAATTTCCCACTCACATATAAGATAAATATATTAACGAAGCATGTTGTTCCATTAAAAAAGTTAAAATATGGCATATCTTAAAGGAAAACCCTATGAGCTATACAATAATAGAAAATCAAAGGTTTGATAATTTAATGTTTTTTTATGTAAGTTTTATATCTTTAACACCATAGAAAATCTCGGTAAGTTCGATCCAAAGGATAATGAAGGAATATTCATAGTTTACTCTAATAATTCTAAATCCTATAAGATTTTAAATAATAATTCAAGGGAAATTAAAGAATATACTCATTTTAATTTTGATTAAATTGATACGTTTTATTACAAAAATAATCGAATTGATAACTTGATTAGTTTTATAGACAACCTAGAACTCGAACATATTTTTATTAAAAAAAGGATGATGATTTTCTTGGAGTTGGTTCCCCAAAACCAACTTCTTTTGTACATTACAAAAACTTATATTCATATTTTTTAATATTAATAAATTCCTTATCACATCATGATTATTCTTTTATGTGACATTGAATGTGATAATGTCCTAAGAGTAGCTGTCACACTAAAAGGTCACAACGGATCCCTACTATGATGATAACCTAAAAGTGATATGACACTATTCTTGAATATATGTTATATAGACAGATTATATCATTTTAGGGACACAAATGATACAGGATATCAGGGGTGGAGACTTATAGGACTTTGAAGAACCTTCTCACGGTGTATTCCCTTGGTAATATCCAGGATAATTTTATGAGAATAAGACAAGCTAGTAGGAAATCCACATTTCTATGTGTCATTGGATGTTCCTAACTTCAAACGTGTGTATCGGTACTTATACATTAATATTATTATTAATGATTATTATTAGTTGCACAATTAGATTTATTGACAAAAATTGTGATGACATATGTTGGCAGTGAGGTAGGATTTGTTGGGTGAATCACGAGTAATATTGCGTTAATGAATAATGCGAGAAAGGATTTTTCCCTTCTGTTATTTAACATAATTTGATGTTTCATTCCCTTTGATGGAAATGATATAGCCTAAATAAATCCATGTCCATGGTGTTCTATAGGAAAATTCAATTTCTGATAAGTCAAATAAAGAGAAATCGAGCACATGGGTTGATGAAACTAGCATGCAACCAGCTTGATTAGAGATATCAAGAAAAAGGGATTATATTACATGATAAACATTCATATGAGGTGACATTTCATTACGACATTAACTTCTTTCTCTATGGGTTCCTTGGCGTGTTGCTAGATGCTAACCTTGGAATTTTGGCTACTCTACCTATTTCCACTGAGAAATAGGCATAGAGGGCCACACACTATGTTTATCCAAAATATTAGTTAAATAATACATTGTTTATTATTTAATGATTTGAATAAATACTATTATATACTTTGGTTTAAAAATTATTCATGGATTCCAGATCACATTTATTCTGACACTATTTATTCGAGAGAATATATATTGTGGGTGGAATATTTAATAAATATTTATTTAATATTTAGTAAATATAATATTTATTAGAGAATAATGAAATGAAATTTATTAAACAAATAAATATACAATATTCAAGGTCCAATAAATATGGTGTAGGATTGGTGGACCGAGTTCAAGGGTCTAGTGGGAAATAATAATGTTGAATATTATTTTATTAAATAATATTTAATTATAATTCGTAAGTTATGTGTGTGTCAAGAAATAATAATAATATTATTATTATTTTACTTGAGGTTTCACTAAGATTAATAAAATAAATAATGGAAATTTTGAAATTATGTTATTTTAACCCAAATGATATAAATACCCAATTATCTTTATTTTTATCATAACATTAGCTAAGAAAATAATTTTTCACAATGAATTGGAGAAAATATCTCAAGTCTAGAGAGTTTATGCTTCTCCAAGAATAATGTCAAGAAAGGGAGAGATCCTCCTCCACCGGATCAAGGAGAACACTTTGGAAGAAGTTCTCAAGGAGATCGATTTAGGACATTATAAGCGCAATGATCTTTCACACTAGCACCCATAAACTCCTTCGGTGATGTTCAGATATTTTTGGAGCATGTGTGGATCACTGTTAGAGGAATCCTATGCTTGGATTATACAATACAATGGTAGTACAATGCAGATCTATGGCCAGATACATCAATGAAGAAAGAATAACCTTATAGGTAATTCTTATTTAAATAAATTAATTATAAACAAAATGTGTTGATCTCCTCTCTCTTGGTTCAGGGTTAATAATCATTTCTTGTTCTTTTATTCAAATCCTTTGATCATGGTGTTCATTATCACTTGATCTTGGATTAATCATTGATAATGGAAATAATAAAATTTGAGGACTGTCCCTCCTGTGCTTCTACTGCACCTGGAACCTACATATTGGGAATATTCTCTAGAACAATATAAACCAAAAGGTACTAATTTTAAAGAACCGAAAAGTGTACTACATATAAAACCTAGAAAACTTAAGGTAAATCCTCTTGAAATGGTTATATGAGATCTAGATTTCAGTGTTATTACTAGGATAATTATAGGAAACCTTATTCAATTCTCATAATTTCTTTCTTATCTTGAACCTAAAATCATAGAGGAAACTTAGAAGATGAAATTTGGGTAGTTTCTAGGAAGGAAGAGAAAAAATAGTTCAAAGGGAACGTGGTATGTGAATTATAGATGGACCCTTTAACTATCCTATTATTGGAACCAAGTGAATATTTTGGATTAAAAAATATAACCAAGCTATGATCACTATAAATAAGGATACGTAAGTTTCTGAAGGTTACAATCAAGAAGAAAGAATATATTTTGAATAAACCATTGTCTCGATGTCTATATTATAACCCATTAGAATCTTGTTTGTATATGCATATCAAATTAATTTCAAATTATATATTATGTATATTAAATATAATTTACTAAATATATTTTTAATGGAGGAATTCTATATTTAATAACCTCATGGTTTTAAAAACATCATTTTCAAAAAATATTTTATCAAACTTAACAAAGATTTGTATAGTCTTGAACAAGAACCTTGATTTTGGCATATGATTTTAAGTTCTTCTCTTTTATCAAGTAGTTTTAGTGTGACATTTTAGAGGAACACTTTGGGATATAATCAACACTGAGGGGGGTGGGGGTGAATTAGTGTTGTGAACTTTTTCACCAATTATAAATTTTATTCTTTTAACCTCTTAGAACTATTTTTATCTTTATTCTCTTATTCTATTTTCTAATCACATGCAAGTATATGAAAGTGAGTAAATATGGAACACTATATTCTTTTAAGGTTCACTAAAAAATAAGAGTATCTATTACTTATAATGATTTAAAAATAATACAATACTGCACAATAACTCAAAAATAATCCTTTAAAAGTAGTTATAACAGGTTTGGAATAACCATTCACTTTCTTTTTATTATAGTCAATCGAAAATTCTTGTTTTATAGATCCTAAATGGTTCTTTATACTAGCTTTATAGATAATAATCACATTATTATAAAGGTTTATTTTAACACTAATTAATTCATCCACTATATAATATTTCTTTTGGATGCCACAATTATTTTTTTCAACTTACTTCTTTAGTTGCACAGTAGTAGGCAAAAAAATATTCTTCTTCTTCTTCTTCATCAAATCAACAAACTAAAAGATTCACTTCTTTCTTTGTCTGAATTTAGTAACAATAATATTAATATGTTGTGTATTGATAATATCACAATTCTTATTCAAACCAAATTATAATCAACAAATAAAAGTTTGGTCACCAACTCTTCTTCACTTTTTCTTTTAAGAATCACAATCATCCTTTATGATTATTAAAATAATGAATTTTTAGATCAACATCTTTACAATTAATTCTCCTTTAGTCAAATTGATAGGAATGTATAGATAATTGGATATCTCATAATTATTCTTCAACCCAAAATAAAATAAACTAAATATATATTGTTCACTCTAACTTTTTTCTTGCAACCTTCAACACACAATAATATGCAATAGTGTAGCAGTGTCTTGTTTTATTTATTCGATACACAATAATAAAAATTGAATGTAGTATCAATTATCATCTATTATTTATCCTTTAATTATGAACTTTTATTATTTAAAATCACTTATTTCATTAAAAATTATGTATGTGTTATTAATAAACCGTGGTACATATTTATAAATTCATATCATTATTTCAAGAGATTTTATTACCTACTAATTTACTACCTCTTATGAGATATTAGATTTTTCTCAAATTCGGGTTTCTTAAAATAATTCAAGTAACTCAATATGTTTCATAAACATCTTATTAGTGTGACTCCACATATCATACATACATTAATTTTATCTGTCATGCAAGTTATTAGCACATGACTTCTCCTTCTTTCCTTCAAACCAGAAGGCCTTTGTGTGTAAATCTAATAAAACACAATCTTAATGACATAATGTGAATAAAATGAGTTTTATATTCTTATTATTGGTGTGAACCTAAAAGTTTTTAATGAACATATGAGTATGTGTAAAAATTATCTGCAAACTCAAAATTTAATTGTATAACTCTCCTTCACAAGACCAAGATGCTCTAGAAACGTTTTCATGCTATAGATGATTGAAAAAATCCTCTATTCACATAGTTTAGTGGTTCATGATTCTATATCATTATTCACATCAAAGAAATATTTGGATATGACCTATTTTTTAAATAAAAATATCTCTCAATGTATAACATGAGTGGAAACATATCTCCTTGACTTGGTACTGTGGTATTTATAGGTGAGTTTTCACTACATTTGTACCTCCTTTGATGCCATGTTCAAATCCCCAAAAAATATGCCTTGTTGAGGAAATCATAAAAACCATGAATATCATATCATTTTATTCTTATAATGTGGATTATGTGATGTTGATAAAAAAGTAAAATTTTCTTATGCGATGAGGCCCTATCCCTTTGTGGTGGGTATCTCATGTTCAGGAGAAACTAATCACATGCTTCTCCCTCAACTCCATGCACTCAGAATGGATTAAATATTGCACTCTTAAATTAGTTTTTATATTGTCAATGGATTCATTTTTTTAGATAATATGTGCATGAAAATCATATCATTCATGCATATCGATCCATATAATAAGATTGATCATGCTTGTTTTGATCACAGAGCATGGTGCTTAGTGCATAACTTGATCGTCGGTGATGGAGGACATTGGACATCTTACTATCAAGCTACGCTTCATGGTGAGAGGAAGATAGTGACTAAATGGATGCTCAATGATCATTATATTTCTTCAGATTAGATTAATGTTTTATGTATATATCATTTAAGTAGAGGAATAGTACCACACCATAACTCATCCAGCATTGAACTTTCGATCTTTTGAAGCATGCTTAATAAGTAAAGTCATTCCATTAGTGTTAGATATATGACACTAGGGTCAGAACTCGGACACACCTTTACACATATACATGGGGTGCAGTTGACATACTCTACCCCCATGTTCACCACCATGTGACCCCTGTGGGTTCTATGCGTCCACATGCACTCCTATGTTTCCATTAGGCTCCTTAGAACAAGTATATCACATGGTTTACCCTTGGGTCCCATATCTGTGGTTGATGAGATGACCCTTGTGGAAAGTAATGGTTGACCCATTTTTTTTTAATTCTAACCATAACTATTATTTAGAATTTTTACAAGTATACCAACTAATACAAATCCATTTAGGTACTCAAACCCCTTCTTCGTAAATTCTTACGTGGTCTTCAAATAACACCTCATGAAATAATATTTTTCATCCCCTTCATTAAAATTAGCAACATCTTTCTGGACCTTATGAAATAATGAAATATTTCATATCCTTCTTCAATGCTTCTCACTCAACATCTTTTAGGCATAATCCAATCAAGAAACACCATTGGATGAGTTATCTTCCTTCTTCATTATAGTAGACAATGTTTCAAGTTAAATCACTTACTGAAATATTTTCTATACATCAATAACAATGAAACCATCATCATATTTATTAACTCAAATTATTCAAAATAAATTACATAGAATAATAATACTTTAGTATTTTCTTATTCATACATTTATCCAACAAACATTCACTTTTAATCAATCTTGGATATATTAGATACTTTATAAAATCTTTCTTTATAACTTCTTCAACATATTAACATCAATGAAAAATTTCTATTTAATTAACCATCATTTAAAGCCAATAACAATCATTGATAAAAAATAAAAATAATATAGAAATTGGGATCTTTATAATTGATATACCCCACTATTTTTAAGAAAACACCCTAAAATGATACTTTTATTGTGTAAATATATGTTGATGATGTTATTTTTGGCTTAAAAAATAAAAAAATGTATACTTATTTGTCAAAATTCATAGAAAAAGAATTTGAAAAGGAAACTATGGGTGAGTTAATCTATTTCCTTAGTTTTCAAATTTATCAAAAATATTTGGAACGATTTTAAACTAAATAAATTAAATACTTGATATAACTAAAATATTTGGACTTAAAAGAAGTAATACTTTTCAACTCCTATGAGATCCACATTAATCTTGACTTAGATGAAATTGAAAATCCAGTTGATAATAAGCTATGTATAAGAATAATTGGTATCTTTATTTATCTCAATACAATTAGAATATATATATATATATATATATATATTTCAATATGAATTTGTTATTTATTTCAATAAAATCCAAAATAATCTCATTTTGTTACCACTAAAATAATTTTAAGCTATTTAAAAGGAATTATGTATCTTTATTTGATTTAAAAAAACCTATGATTTTGATTTATCATTATTATTAGATGATGAATTTTTTGGGTGTATACTAGATAGAGAAAGTACCTCAAGAAAATATCATTTTCTTGGAAAATATTTAGTATCATGGATTAGTAAGAAACAACACTTTGTTAGATTTTCAACAAATGAAGTTGAATATATTACAGTTGGAAGTTGTAGTGGATAAGTGTTGTGGATGAAACACACCCTGATGAATTTTGGATTAAATTTTAATCATGTAAAAATAAAATTTTATAACACAAGTTCTATAAAAATTTAAAAAAATTCAATAAACCATTCTAGAATAAAAAATATTGATCTTAGACATCATTTATTTAGAGATCATGCACAAATATGCAATTTATCTTTAGAATTCATTTGTATATAGAATCAATTAGTATATATATTTTCTAATAAACTACCTACTTATTGATTTTATTTTATAAAATACGAAATATGATTGTTTAATTTCAATAAATTTTATTCTAATTATTTGTTTTATGTTTTTGGCGTGAAAATATATTTTTAGTTAGGATTTTTTTCTTTTGTTTTTAGAGACACTATTTTAGTTTTAGTTGTGTTTTAGTGATACATGTTTCATATTTTACAATGATTACCTCTCACGTAACTTTTTGTGGCCTTTAATTTATATCTAATGAGGAAAATAGATAAAATTAGTCTTATATGAAAAAACATCTAACCCTTGAGAGTGTCATAGTTCTCTTCCTTCTCTTTCAAACCTTTTTAACCCTAAAAACTTGAAACCTCCTTTCTTTACTTCTTTTGATCATGGTAAATAAAAATAACTCTAGAAGTGACACCTCAAGTATTTTAAATCAATCAAAGTCATTGAGAAAAGTGATTAGTGGAAATGTGAATAATTTTATATGGTTAGATCAAACATACATGCCACTGAAAAAGGTTAATACTAATCCGTGCTAAGAGTTTGTTTTAAATTAAAAGAGGAAAAAAATTCTTTGAAAAATAAGTGCATGATTTCTATGAGTATGTGACATTTAATTTTTAATATATTTAATAAATTTTCAAATATATGGTAAATTAGATGTACTTTTTTAATGTCATCAGTGGTAATGGCTAGTGTTTTTCATTATCCCTGTGAGGGAAGCTTCAAATTAAATTCCTCAATTTATACTGTGGATGAAGTAAAGAATCTGAATATTATGAAATATAATTTTTGGAACTATTTAGGCAGATAAAAAAAAGGTGAAGTATCTAGATCCTAAATAAGGGTTCTTTTAAAATTAATTCAGCGATTTCTTAGAGGAATGGTGAGTTTAGAAATATTTTGTTTCAAGATATTGCATTAATTTAATTATTTCTAATAGAAAAACCTATTAATATGGAATGAAATATCATGTGATATATGTGACATGTTAATAACAAGTCTATACACTTTTATCCTTTTTTAAGGATCTCAAAGCTAGTATTTTTGAAATCCAATAGTCACTTAGATTAAATTTTGGTTATATGTTGTCATGGTTTGACCAATTTCAGTGCTAGTGTGTTAAAAAGAATTGAATATTGTTAATGTTTATCCCCAAAGAAAATATTAGCTATAGGAGATGATGAGGTGAATGAATTAGACCTTGCTTAGGTTTAGGTAGAGCAATATCAAGTGGCTGTTATTATTGATATAAAAAAAGTGGCTGCTACAAGTATAGTCATGGAAGACCCATTGGATGTAGTGTCTCTTTATGATTAGAGAAGGTGAGTATGAGTGGTTGTTTCAAATGATATTCAATACCAAGGTGATTATAGAATCAATGAATCCATATAAGAATTGGAATCTGAATCACATTATGTTATTAATCTAGTACCTACTCTTGATGTTGCTATACCTATAGTATTTCCATACTATGGAATTAAATATAATTTTTTTTAACCCTTAAAAAGTTAGTAAGAATTGTTTAAGAGAAGGCCATTTTAATAGTTTCTATATTTTTAACCCTATTTGAAGTATCTATAAAAGTTGATACTAGACAATGAATAAAGTGTTAAGTAGTTTGTTTTGTTGGAAATGATTTTATAGGATCTAAATATAAAGTCTACGACATAGTGGAAGATTTTTTCCATTGGTATGCATGATAAAGATTAATACGACTTCAGTTAAACCCAATAAAGTTAAATAGGATCACTAAGTTGAAGTGAATCATCCAGAAGAAGTTCCTCAGGATGTGACCAAGCATTAAGAAGTCACTTCTCCCACCCATGTTGAAGCATAATGTAGTATCACTGGAATTCCTACTATTGATATTTAATCTTTTGGTGGAAAAATTAACTCCCAGTACTAAGAGATAATGATTGAAGTTAATTCATTGAAGAATTAGTTGATAGAATATAAAGTTAATATAAATTTTCATAGATAAAATTATATTTCCATGGATTATATAGATACAATAAATAATATGGAAGCGATCCATTTTGAGTATATTAAGAAGACACCCACTACTCAACCAAATCTTGTTTCAAAGACCGATTTGGATGGTTTGAAGTCCATGGTCCAATTTATTTTGGATGAATCTTAAAGAGAGTATTATAATGAAACATTAAAGGTTGTATCCATAGATAACAATTATTTAGAAACCAAATTAGATTCCATTTATCATATATTTGATACCTTGATTGCTATAATTTCTTACATATAGTGTGAATTTCTTTCCCTTGATAATTTTGAAGTTGTATAGAGAGAATTAGTTGTTGAAGTTAGGAGTATCCCGATAATTCCCAAATTTAATAACAATCAAGTGAAATTATATTTAAAATATAGAAGTAATATGCTTTAGGAAAACATTCTGTTGATCTAGGATGAATTTGTGTAAGCTCAAAAGGATTCCAAATTTATTGTTACCATCCTTGAGAGAATGGATGGGTCATTACCTATTAAGTTTTTTAATTGGAAGATAATATTTCAATAATCCATTAGTTAGTTGGGAGTTTAAATGTATCTTACTCTTCCTTAGAGGAGTAATATGTGTTTTCATAGACAAAAGAGTTATATGATACCTCTAAAGGGAAAGAATTTGTTTTGACCAATGCTTCTTAGTCATTACATTTTATTTCCACCTCTATAATTAGTGAAACTATTTTTTATAATTTCTAGTTAAATACTTTGAAGAATTTGAATATGAAATATGTCAAAAAGTTATATATGAAAAAATGTTTTAATAAATTTAGCTCAGAATTCATGGCATGGTTTTACCTATTTTTTGGAATTCTATAAAAATGACATGGTGAAACATATCGATATGTGTGGAAATGAAATAGTCCATTAACGAGGAAGTTATAATTTTGGACCTACCATTCTTGATCAACATATTTCCACATCTTGAAATATAAGGTATATTTTTGATCATGCTATGATATATGTGTAGGTGAATTATAAGATTTCCCCTGAAACATCAACTACTAATTCCAAAGACAAGTTCTCTTTAACTACTAAATAATGATTTGATTTAGCTATTAAAAATAAAGTATTTGTTGGTATCCAGTCCAGTTCCTTCTGAATCATTCTTCATGATTGATAAAACCTTGAAAAATACTTTGGTTCAGATGCTTTACTTAAATAAATTTGTGGTGAAAGTGTATATTCCCATCTTTCTAACTAATCCTTACCTCTAGGATAACCCCTATAAATCAATATACCTCCTCCAAAGTACCATCTTGTTGACCCAAATATGAAGGAAATATTTGTACTCATTTTTATATATTTTTTGATTGATAATATCTCACACTTTGTTATGAACATTTGATTGGGTTTTTAATCATTTTATTGGTTTTTTACTTATTATTATTTGACATATTTTCATAAAATTCATTATTTTTAATTCTTTTATTAATTGTGTTTTATTTTGTATTATTATTTTATTTTGTATTTGGTTATGTTTCATTCTTTTAAAGTCCATTCCAAATCCAATTCAACTTCAATACATCCTAATTTAACTATTTACAAATTTTCATATTCCATAATGAATGTTTTTTATTATATTTCTTCCTTTTGATATTAAAAATTTAATATAAGAGAATCAAAACCTTGTTTAGAGTATGAAAGAACCCAAAATTTGTTTATGTGAACATATAATGAAAAAATTCAAAAATTTACTTTTGATAAAATATACACACAATTTTTTGTATCTTCATTTAGTAGCATTGTGATCATAAAAAGGGAGGAGATTGTTAAAAATAGTTATGTTTTTCCAACATATATTAGTAATTTATATTTTTTTATGAATTTAAGAAATACCTATTTGTTTTACTAATTAATTTAGCTTAATAAATTAAGATTTTATCTCAATATCAAAGAGAATTTTTCTATAGACATTGAAATTAATTTTCTACCAAATTAATTTATTTTATATGAAAATTATTTTATCTAAAAAAAATTATCTTACAAAAAGTACCTTCACAAAATTATTATCTTATGGATATCAATAAAACATATAATAAGTAATTTATCTTATGTAAGGTATGATAATATTATAAAGATAAATTAGAAATGATGTATCTTATAGATGTTATTTTTTGTTCTATAAAAAAGAATCATCTTTCAGTATTAGTAATCCTAGATAAATTATCTTATGTGTTAAAGAATTCAAATAATTAATAAGTTTTTTATCTTAAAAAGTTGTTTATATTTCAATTATAGGATTATCATATAAGAATAGTGATTCTAGAATTCTATCATATAAAGATCTAGATATATTATAGAGAATCAATATGATTAGTCTCCTTACCATTTCTGTATCTTTTTTCATGTCAACTTATGTTTTTACAGGTATTAGAGAAGTATTTTTTTTATATAAGAAAAAGTTTGTTTGGGTAAACTATAATTTTACAAAGAATGAAAATATTTGATGAAAATGAAACCTACTATATCCTCATATCCCTGATCATTATATATTTGGAAAAGGAGGCATATTAAATAAAATTCTATCAACTCATTTTTCCAGATGGATTATTTACTTGAATATTTATATTATTAATTGTTCTTAGTTCCAATTCCAAAGTGGATATATAAAAAAATACACTTCTATTATAAGAACAAGAAGATATAAAAAATACAAGATATCTAAGAGAGATATAGAAAACAATAATTTTTATTGATCATATATTATTTTAAGATTATTCTTTATAATCATATAACATCCAAATGTTCTATTTTAAGATATTAATCTTCTCGATATGTTTACTGATCATTTTTCAATTGATGCTTGCAACTGTTTATTGAAACTATTTCAACTTCATTGTTATCTTTTTATATAACTACACTTATTGTGATTGAGTGTGATAAGAGCGTGTAAAGGTCTTGTAAAGGGAGAGTCTAGCTGGAAGATATTAGACCTTTGTAACAAATAATAGCTACTTGCACTCATTTGGGAATCCCCATGAAATAGGTCTGGTATAGTGAAATTCCCCAAACTCATGAATTAGAGTATTGGTGGAGTTTACTAGGGGATCTTTGTGACTAAAAAAATATAAATTCTATTTGTTATATGTTTCTATTATATTTTTTCACTCAGTTTATTATTTTTTATAAGAGAATATTAGAATAATTTAGTAGTAAAGATGGGGTGGTTTTTAAGTTAAAAAATTCAAGAAATAAATCCCCCCCACTTGTGTCATTGGTATATTATTTTTAACAAACAAATGATGGACCCTTGTTCCATAATAAAAAATAACTATTTTTCAATGAAGATATATTAGATTAACTTTTCTATATCGAGAGGAGATCATACCAGAACATAGACACCATGACATGGAAGTTCATGAAATAAAAGAAGCTTAATATTTATATTATATGACCTTCACACTATAACAATGCTTCCATGACCCAACAATGAATAATAAATAAATTGAAAAATAAGACCATAATTGAGAAATTTGGAGTTCTCACCCTAATTATCTAGATATTCTGAGATTTTTGAAGGGAAAATATTTTACTACACCATGAAGGATTTTTTATTCTTCAATAAAGCTAAGCTTGGTGGATATCTTGAATGTTAAACTGTGATATTCAAGGGATTTGAATTTAGATTTTATTAAAATTTCATGGTACTAAGGTTTATTAGAGTATCATGTTGCAATGGATTCATCCATGTTACAGTCAATGGATATTTATTCATTATTTCACCATGACTATAAGAAACACACTGTGATTTCTATAATTTTTTAGGATTTGATAAATTTGGTCAATATTTAATTTATGTAAACCAATATATAATATTTTGGATTTTGACTTGACCATATTTAGAGAACTTAGAATATACTTTTATGGGTGACACATGGTGTTTTTACTTGGAGAAAATCAAGGAGTCATCATGGATTAATTTTATTTTTAATCATAGTCAAATTCAAAGGTGATGTTTTAGTCAATATTTTGCATTAATAAAGTGTGATTTTTATGGAATTTGACTTTAGTGGATCCTTGAAAATTTAGATATTCTAATTAAAGGAGATATAAAGTGATGATTTATAATTTATGGATCAATATTTAACCTAGATTTATTCAGTCAATATTAAAGGGTATTGTTGTAGGCTATTCTATATATTAGTCCACATTCAATGACTGAATTTAGATAATTAATCTTTATTTTGGATCTCAAAATTCTAAAACCACAATTCTTCCTATTTATAATTCTGTAAACTATAACTAGAGTCAAGAAAACATGAATAAAAAAAATCCAAAAATTAATTATCATAAGAATAATATAATAAGGTGATTATAACAAATAAAAATCATAGAACATGAAAATACAAAATCCAGAGTCACACAAACATTTGCAGCAACTAACATGCTTAATTGAGGAAAAAAATACAGTTTTATTAATAAAAAAACCTTAAGACTTGTATAATATAACAAAATCAAATAGAAGATAACATTAACATTAATGGTTAATATATAGTAGTAAAGAAATCAGGAAATAGAACACTAGGATTTAATTTTCATCAAGAAATTGGCCTACATTCATAGGGATGGGGAAATGAGGTTCCACTATAAAAAGATGTATAAAAAATTAAAAGAAAACATGATCATATATGGAATAAATCATATAAAATTATTGAATATACTTTATAAAAAATGATACAATAATACAAAAAATGAAACTAAATAACTATATGATACCACCTTTATAGAGACCCAACTTTTTCTTACATGACTATTACATCATTTTTAAGATAAACAACAAAATGGTGATACAAATATAATATATAAAGGTTTAGTTTCTTGAAAAAATTAGGCTCATAAATCAATTGTACATAAGCATATAAATCAAAGAATGGGGTGAGAAAAAATCCTAGTAATGGGAGTAATAAGGTATATAAATAAAAAATACATGGGTGAGAATAATCAATATCATAATATCATAATAATAGGATCATAAAAATAATCATGAATGAAATATTTGATTAGGGTATGGAATGTATCATATTCATAAAAATTAAACATCACGTTATAGTGGCCAAATACCACACATGGTTGGGAACAAATCCATTATCATGTTCACACATAACATATGCGTATAAATCATAACATCATAATTTTGAATCAATATAACATCATGTTCATTAATATTTCACATAATATCATGAAATAAATCACATTAACCAATGTATTGGCGAGGTATATATTTCCAATCCCACCCCTCACATCATAAAATGAACATAATCATGGATGCCACAAGGAAGGATAATAATCATAGTCATGAAATAAACCATGGAAAAGAAAGAGTTTTGTAAAATATTTCACATATAATACTTCATGAAATAAAATTTAGGATTCCCAATTGAATAATAGATATCATAAATTGGTATAAAAGTTAATTTTGTTCTTTGAAATGTGTAAAAACTCAAGAGGATTTAAGAGATGTTTTGGAAGTTAAATTATTTTTTATAAATAATTTTAAATGTCTTAGATAACTTTTTGAAAGGGTAGAAACATGTATATCAAAAAAATAATATATAAATAACAATTAAAGGAAATATTCTGGATTCTATAGAAACATTAATACTAAAATCAATGTGAAAGAGTAGATAACCTAAAAGAAATATTTTGGGTTTGAGAATCCCCTTACCTCGAATCCTGCTTTATTTCATCATTTTTATTCCTCCTGAATAATAAAATAAGGTTCATTAAAAAATTGATAAAAAATTTAATTATTCTTATTTTTAACAATTTTTATCAATTATATTCATTGGATTATATTTCTCAATTCTCATCAATAAAATTGAAATGTTTTGATATCATGTTTTCCTTAAAAATTTCTTATTTTTCTTTGATTTCACTATTTTTGTTCAAGTTCATTTATAAATTAGTAGAATTAATTACAAACTTAATATATATATATTTATACATTTTTTTATTATAAAAAATTTATAATAACAATCAATAAGTTTTGATATATGAAATAAGTTGGAAACATCCTCATTGGCGGTTAACAAACCGTTATCGGGAATATTGTCCAAAAGTGGAGAAAGTAGTGTATAAAATATAAATACCTCAAAAATATAGTTTTTAGAGTAGGTTAAAATAATTTATATAATTTTAAAACAATTCATAATTAACTTTAGATTATTTGGTTTTGAAATGGATAGAGAATGAGAGGAAGAGAAGAGGAAAACACAAAGACGAGTTGATGAAAACATACTCTCTTCTTGGTGTTGCTTCCCTTCCACAGAACTAGAATCCCTGATGATTTGTGCCAAATTAATCCAAAATGACCCAATGGACTATAATAGGCTTAATAGAGTGTATTTGGGTAGATATTTTTCTTTTTAAAGTGTGGTATGAGTGTTTTTCTAATGGGAGAAAGTGGGGTTATTTATAAATGAGGGGGGGGGGGGTTTAGAATTAAATATTGAATAGAATACTATATCCAGGGAGAACCTTGTAATAGTGATATTTTTGAGACAATTGATCATATATAAATAAAATATAAATGTTTTAGGACTTTAAAACCCTTTATAATTCTAATTAAATTTTTTATTAAAAATAAGTGGAAAAAAATAAAAAAAAATGTTATTTTAAAGGAATGTTTTTAACATTAGAATTTGTAAAGTAATTTTTAGGTTTGGGAAATATGTTTATTTTATTTTAATGAATAATTTATAAATTATACATATTTTTTTTGAGACTCCATTACAATAATTTATTAGGTCATTATTTCATAATTAATGATGTCATTTACATCAGTTATCGAAAAAAAATATTTTTACTGTTAACCTAAACTTGAAGGATTTTAGAAAATTACTAAAAACCCACCCTTGAAAAATTTCAATAAGATAATTTAAAAAATGAAAATAATTTTATAAAAATAATTTTTCAATATATGTTATTTTAATTTTTAATATAAAAATTATGATTTTTACAAAATAACTTAAAATATAGTTTATTAAAAATTTTCTTATATTCTCTTTGAGTTTTTAACATTTATATTTATTTTTTTAGAATTATAATATTTATATTTACTTAAATTAACTAAGATAAATATTATTCATGTTACAATTTATTATTTTGAGTTCAAATTACCATTACAATGGTCAGGGTACGATTTTTAGCTGTGAGGTTTCTATTCTCAATGGCCATGTTACTATTCATTGGTCACATTAATTCATATAAATAATACTTCATTTATTCAATAAACATTCACTAAAATTCCTCCTAAGGTTTGATATTTTCATTTTCTAACATTTAGATTGGTTTACTAATATTTTGTTTCATTTTTATAGTGTTGGCCATGGGGGTGATGATTCTAGCAGATTGGGGAGATCTATTTTTTTCCATTCTACTTTTCATAATTTATATTTTTTGTCTCATTATAATGGTTCCAATTTTCATTGGGTTAGTTGTTGATTAATGTAACAATATTTATTAATGAAATAATGTTTTTTTTTCATTTTTTATGTGATTTATGTGTATAATACTATATAATATAATATAACCCACATTTATTTCAAGAAGAAATATTAATAATAAAATATGGATTGTTAAATTATTCCCCCCTTTATAAATTACATCCCTAAAATTTTTACTCCTATTATCGATAGATAATAGGTGTGAGTATTTTTATCTCATTGTTTCCTCTGGTTCCCACATCGTCTCTTCATACTTATGGTTACACCATAACATTTTGATAAGGTGAGTTATCTTATTTCATAGAAATTTATCTCTATGATCCATTATATTCATTGGTTTCTCCTCATATGAGAGGTCATTCTCCATTTTCACCACCTATGTATTTTTTATACGTGAGAGATCAGATATGTACTTCCTCAAGAGTGATATGTAGAACTCATCATGAAATTGAACCATATTTTATGGAAGTGCAAGTTGATAGGGCACTAATCATATGTGATCAAGGCTCTCAAAGGGTATAATGTGCCAAAGTCTAAACCCCCTTTATTTCTAAACCATACAAATCTCTTCAATGGGGATATTAAAATGAAAAAATTAACTCTATATTGCTTCTAATATAGATCTTAATATAGAGCCAGGAATCTTTTTGGGATTGATAGGCCATGCTGAAGTTCAATTTAGTATTCAGAGAATGTTGAGGACTTCTCCAAAATTGAGAAGTGAACCATAGATCATGATCAAATATGATTAAAATTTGTTCCCTATGTATCCTCACAACTTCCATTACATATATATTATATTTTTTTAGCGATAGATCTAACCTAATAGTGATGAAGTGGATAGTCTTGGTGATTTGATCCACCATAACCCATATCACATTGTTTCCTTTGGATGTATTTAGGAGACTATTTAAAAATTACATGGCTATTTTATCCAATTTACATGTGGGTATAGGAAATGGTTTCATCATACCCTTAGGATTCTATCACTCTTCTTTAACTTGGTGACATACTAAGTTCTTTGAGGTTTATTAAAAAAATATCGTTCTTCATGTTATCCCTCCAAAAGTGCTCTCATAGATCTTAGAACATCATGGTGATTCTAGAACAGAATAAAAAAGATTAGTTTGTCAGATCATCCAATATCTCATTCTTTATGTTATGTAATAAAGGCACACAAATCCTAGTTCAAAACTGAATCAAACCATCATCATCAATGTGGAATTCCCAAAGCTTCCTTTCCTTTACTTATTTCACCATTTTTAAATCTTCATATCATCCCTTTGTGCCACCATGATCTAATATTGGATAGATGGTTATGAAATAATTCAGTAAAGGTAGGATGTATTCAATACTTATATGATTTATATATCTCCCCTTTTCATATCCATGAATATATGGTATTTCTCAATCCACATAATGGATAAAGTAGAAGGTTATTTTCTACTAAGAGTATCATCTAACTTGTTTTCCTTTTCAGGATGGTAGTGAATATATCATATTTAGCTCTAACCATCTTCAATGAAAAATGTTAAGATCCATACATGTGAATGTTTAATTTATAATATTGTGATTGGTATATATGTAACACTTCTCTCTATAGAGTTCGAGACACAAAATCTTTAAAGTAAATATTATAGGTTCTAACTTCAGATCATCCTTATGGTAGTTATACTTGTAGATCATTAGTTATTGTGAGATTTAGGCTATCACTTTTTCATCATGCATGTGTACATGAATCATGTATTTCTTTTAATCATGAATTCATATAAAAACCCTTCTCCACTTGATGTTAGTGTGATTATAGGCGTATTAATTATCCTCCTATTAAAATCCATAAAATTTTTATCAAATTTTTCTATCCATACATACTTTACCCCTTTTTATGTTATGTTAGTTAGTGGGATATAAAATGATGAGAAATTTCTTAAAACATGTTGGTACTACCCTGATAAGACAAGAAAAACATGAATTTTCGTAAAAGTAGGGGGTATGGGCCATTCCTCAACTACCTTTTTCTTTTAACGGACCAAAAACATTCCCTCACTTGTGATCACATTCCCCAAAAATGTTACTTTATGCATCCAAAAGTCATACTTTCTAAACTTATCACACATTTTTCCTTCCTTAATATCATCAGTTAAATCCTTAGATACTTTTCATATTCTTCCTACATCTTGGAGTAAAAGAGAATATTGTTGATAAATATTACCAATTTTTTTTTGAGGCAGTCTATAAAGACTCCATTCCTCAAATACATGAATATAGCATGGGAATTAGTAATTCCTAAGGGAATTAATATAAAATCATATTATACATACCTTGTACAAATTTTTTTCTTTTGAATATATTCCTTATTCACCTTTCAACTGATGATATATAGAATTAATATCCACCTTTGAGAAGTACCAAGTTCGTATAGTTGATCAAACAATTCATTAATACTTGGTATGAGATAATTTTTATTTTTTGTGATATTTTTGATTTCATGAAAATCAACACACAACCTTATTGACTCATTCTTTTTCTTTACAAAGAGTATTGGTTCACCCCAAGGCAATAGACTAGGGAGTATGAACACTTTTTCCAAATGTTGTTTCAGCAACTTCTTTAGCTAGTCCATTTTAATAGGGGTCATCCTATAGGGGAATTTGGAGATAGGTGTGTCTCTAGGAATATAATCTATTAAGAAATCTACTACACAATCTAGTGGAAGTTTGGGAAAATATTTGGGAAATACATTAGTTTATTCCCAAAAAATTGGAATTTACTCAAGGTTGATTCTTTCCTTTGACTCAACCATTTGGGATAGGTATGCTTCTCTATAGGGTATCATCACTAACACTATTGATAGATTTATAAAAGGATATTCACAATATTCCTTTAATTTGTACAAGAGCATATGTAAGTTCATCATATAGAAAGATATTTCCTTTTCTCGGCAATTTACATGTGATCTTTACAACGAGATACAATACATGCCTAATAAATTGACGAATTACGCCAAGGGTAGGATTATGAGATTCATTGGAAGATTATTCCCACATTTTCTATTATGAGAAGAGTCTAACACTTGGGTTTCAATGATATTACCACTAGGAGTTTTTATAGATATCTCTACTTCATGATTTTAAGACTTTGATTCAATAGTTATAAAAAACTTATAGGATGTAAAGGAATGCATAGAACTAGAATAAAACAATTTTTTTCCATTCTTGAGAGAATATTGAGTGTACCTTATACAAATTAATTTTCACACTCTACCCCATCAGTAGTCATGGATTGTGCATTAAGAAGTTCCTTCATTTCATCCATCATTTTGGATGAATTATTCATGTATCTTCCACATTCATGATCTTGTTTTCCTTCTCTCCCATACTAGAATATTTTACTCATCTCCTTGAGTTAAATCCTATGATGATTCTTACCACATTTTTTGACATGTGGGTGGTTGGATCCTATTTCCTCCTTTTTCATTTGACCCAAAAACATAAAACTCCATTGTTTTATTCTTATCTTTATAACCATAGGACCAATCACAAAACTCCATCTTTAATTTGAGATAAAATAGAGATATTTATTCAAAACTCCCAATGTCTTAGATAGATAGATCCTTTTTAAGGAGTGGTTATAAACAACTGAAGAATATATCTATTTTTCTATCATTATTGATAACAGAACCTAAGGTGTATATTGAAATAAGTTTGATGTTTTCCTCATAAGTTGTGATAGATTGACCTTCCTTTTTCTTCAAATTTATGAATTCACTCTCTTTATTTTTTCAAAGAGTTCTAGGGAAATAATTATTAAGAAAGGTTTTATTAAAATTTTCCCAGACTTTCTCTTCCGTTTCATCATTTTGATTGATATTATTTATCAACAATGTAACACCCCAACCCCTCTAGACCAGAGCCGATGCATTCATAAGTACATTGGAATGGTTGGAAGGATTGAAAAACTTGAAAGAATGATCAGTTTAGTAGTCTTGAAGAAAATAGATACATAGATCTAACTCAAATTACATTGGAAAGGTTACAAAATAAAATACATAACAAAAACTAAAAACAACAACCATATTAACTCAATAAATGATCTCCTATTCATCGTATGTTGAAGGTAAAAAATGAAAGGGGTGAGCTAAAACACACAGTAAGGTTTACAAATGGTGTAAGCATGAATTAATAATAACTTAATTGTAAACAATATGACATAATCATTATGGCATGGTGAATAAATGAAAAACTCACGCCATTAATATACTGAGAATGAAACTGCATCCATAAATTTTGTCATTGTGAAAACCTTATGGATATTTATAACTAATAATAAATAAATAGAATGCTTATTAATTGGACACCATGTATTTGGCACATGATACCATAATATCGTAAAAATGGTTTATTTATGTGGGTAGAAACCCGTCTGATTTTTGGGAACAAACTCAATGGGTTTGTTGCCAACTGACTCATGAGACCTATCAATGCATCAAGGAGATGTAGTAGGCCCAAACCACTACTTTATTTAAAAATAATTCTTTATAAATAGATTCAAAAAATGAGAAATATGTCTTTACATTATCCGTATAGAATTGAGGATACAGATTCATCAATATTTCCACAGTCAAAACAACATTCAAAATAAATACCGTATGTAAAATGGTATATGGATTAGAAAATAATCATACCAATGATAAGATAATATGGAAATTTAAATGGAATATAATTTCAATTGAAAATAAATATCAAATGGTCAGTAGGTACACTACATAAGAAAGAGTAGGTTCACAATACTAAACAAGTCACAATGAAGTGAAAATTGAGACAAAGCTCGTTACCAAGTTGCAATCAATTGAGTCGTATGACCAAAAGATAATAATCACCAAATTAATCACATAATAACATGAATATAAAGATAATAATGATAATATACATCAAATGTAAGTACAAATACACCACATATAATAAATAATAGGTGAACAATGGAAATCCCAGATAATTGAAAGTGAGATGAGAAAACCCCTTACAAACATTTCAGCATGGTAATGAGTGTTATTGAGCGGGATTAATGAGAGGTAAAGGGGTATAAAATTACTTATATATTATAAGGGAATTATGGGGGAGGTGCGAAAACATTCCTCATAATTAGGTATTAAAAATAAAAGAGCACAATATAGGGGAGATTCTTGAACCAAAGTGAGAGAGAGGATCCCTTACCTTACGCACGAAGGTGTTCTTTTTTGTTCCTAACGACCTAAATAATCAAATTTAGATTCATTAATTAATAATTAAAGAACCTAATAAACATTTAATTGATATATTATAACCTTATTAAGTTCATTAATTTCCTTTTCAATGGGTTTAAGAGATTCAATTTTATTGTTTTGAAGCATTTTTTTCTTGGTTTCATGATTGGTTACTTGTATTCATGAATGGAAGTTCATTTGAAATGTGGTTAAACATCCAGAATTATTAATATATCTTATTAATGAAATTATATATATATATATATATATGATCTTATAATGATTCTGGTTATATACCATGATAATGAATCATTTGATGAATTAATGATAAACCCTTGGATTTGGCTTGGCGGTTTTGTGCACAATAAACTTGTTTTGTATTATTATTCCATTTTATGAGCATGCAAGGATTCCAGAATATTAAAGATAATTAAATAAATATATTATGATCTGGTTCAACCATTGAAAATGTTTCATGACCAGTATTTAAGATAATAATGTAAATTGAAAACCCGTCTTCCTTGAGTGTGATAAATTAACACATCTCAAATGATGTTTGCATTTATAGTATAAAAGGAGGGGAAAAAGAGAGATTATAATGAAATATTCCATTAGCACAAAGAAAATCCAGTACTTTTATGGTAATGGAATTATCATGGAATTTGGATGAGGTGAGGTGAGAAAAGAGGAAAAAATAATGGAACTTGAAAAAGGAATTGAAATAAAAAGGAAGAGTGGTTCACCTCTTGAGTACTCCTCTTTGAGAAACTCCTTAAAACCTTTGATTTTGGCCTTTTGGTGAGACCAGAAGGTATTGTACATGAGGGAGGAGGTTAGGGAACTATTTGAGTCAACTTTAGGCAGGGCTTGAAGCTTGAGTGGTGTGTGAGGAAGAGGGGGAGAGGGGTAATTTATATAGTGGAGGAGAGGAGGGTTTTTATAAATTTTTAATTAGTTTATTATTTCTTCACTAGACAAGAAATAGTAAGTATTCCATGACCAAGAACAGTAATAAATGCATGTTAATTTGATCCAATTAGTCTTACATCAGAATATCATCATCAATGACTCAATAAATCCCTTATTTAGCATTTATCGTAATTATCGCATTTTACTATTCTTCAAAAATTAAAGTATTTCAGAAAAATCCCAAAAAATCACCCTAACCATTTTTTGATGTGTAGAATCCAAATATTATGTCCATTTTTCAAAAATAATTTTATATATATGATTATTTTAATATTTAAATAAAATCATTGTTTAATCGAAAAATATAAACACTTAAATTATTCAACTTCATTTTTACGGTGCCTAAATTTATTTATACATTCATGGGTGTGGATACCATTCATAAGAGTCATATTACTATTAATAAGGGAAAGTTACTACTCATAAGGGTAGGTTACTATTCATAAGGGTGTGTTACTATTCACCAAAAATTAAGTTAATTCTATCAGGATCAAAATATCATCCTAAACACAACCGTGTATGTCAGATTTTCAAAATTCAAAACACACAAGTGGAAAAGTTAAGTTCAATGGCTAGGATATGACTATCTCCAAAATAACCAAGTGTTGTTTCAAAGAAACTCAGTGCTTTATGAAATATTGGCTATGACTTGAACGTATTTAATAGAAACATACCATAAAATTTTTGGGGTGCTACAATATTCTATCCTTAAAAAATTTCATCCTCAAAATTTTTCATATATAAATCTCCCCAAAAATATGTGGGTAGTTCTTCTTCATAACATCCTCAGGTTCCCGTGTTTCTTCCTCCATATTCTGGTTTTTTTAATGAAACTTTACTGGACGAGTCTTCCAATTTCTCAATACCTTCTCCCTTATGTCAAGGATCCTGATAGACTCTTCACAGTATGAAAAATCAGGTTACAGTTCCATTTATTCATAGGCGAGTACATGAATTGTGGTTGGCATGTATTTATTCAACAATGATACATGGAATGCATCAAAGATTTTAGAGAAACTAGGAGACATTGCTAAATGGTAAGCTACAACTCTGATTATTTCTAGAATTTCAAATGGTCTGAGGTACATGGGGATTAATTTCCCTTTCTTACCAAACATTAAGACACCCTTCCATGGAGATACTTTCAGAAAGACATGATTTCCCACTTGGAATTCCAAATCCTTTCTACGGTTGTCAGCATAACTCTTCTGCCTACTTTGAACTACTTTAATATGGTCTTGGATTGTCTTCACCTTTTTTATAGTCTCTTTAATAAGTTCTGGGCCTATAAGTTTCCTCTCACCAACTTCATACCAAGAAGTTGGAGTTTGACATCTCTTTCCATATAATGCTTCATATGGAGCCATTTGAATACTATAATAGAAACTATTGTGGTATGAAAATTCCACCAAAGGCAAGTATTGATCCCATATACCTTGGAAGTCAAGAGAGCATGACCTCAACATGTCTTCTAGAGTTTTAGTTGTTCTTTCAGACTATCCTTTAGTTTCGAGGTGATAAGCAGTACTCATACGAAGCTCAGTATTCAAAGCCTTTTGGAGACTTTTCTAGAATTTTGATGTAAACAAAAGATCTTGATTGGACACAATCGATAGAGGTGCACCATAAAGTCTTAAAACTTCATTAATAAAAAGTCTTTACATGCGCTCAAGTGGTAAATCCTCTCTTATAGGAAGTAAATGTGATGATTTTGTGAGACGATCAATAATTACCCATATTGCATCATTCTTTCTAAGTGTCCTCAGTAGTCCAGTGAAAAATTCCATCGTAATGTTATCCCACATAAACATAGGAATATGTAGATGTTGCATCATTCCTATAGGATGTTGTCTCTCTGCCTTCACTTGTTGACAAACTTGACAACTTGACACGTAGTCAGCAATTTCTCACTTCATATTATCCCACCAAAACTATTCCTTCAGATCTCTATACATCCTTGTTCTATCTGAGTGTATATAGAAATTTGAGCTATGAGCATCATCTAATATTTCCTTTTTTAGCTTAGGTACTAATGGAATGCATAAACTCTTTCCAAATTTTATATCTCATTCCTCATACATGAAGTTTTCCAATCTCCAATCCTTGACAACATTAATTTTCTTGTGCAGATTCTCATCATCAAATTGAGAGATTTTTAACTTCTCTAGTAAAGATGGTTTAGAAATCATTTGAAAGAGGAAAGATGTTTCACATTTCTTAATCATTCCCATATCCATCTTTAGTAGATCTAAGAATATATAATCTCTATCAATCATCATTTGAGTCAAAAGTCCACAATATTTCCTACTTAATGCATCTTCCGCCTTATTTGCCTTTCCCGGATGGTAGTGTATTGAACAATTGTAATCTTTGAGTAACTTGATCCATCTCCTTTGCCTCACGTTGAGTTCTTTTTGTGTGAAAATGTATTTTAAACTCTGGTGATCTATGTATATCTCACATTTTTCATCGTAAAGATAATGTCTCCATATCTTCAGAGCAAAGATTACAGCTGCTTACTCAAGATCATGTGTTGGATAATTTTTCTTATGAGTCTTCAAATTTTTTGATGCATAATAAATAAATAAATCATTTTTTCATAAGGATGCATCCCATTCCATTCTTTGATGCATCACTATATATCACAAATCCATCACTTCCAGATGGAAGAGTCAAAATTGGATCATTGACCAATCTTTTTTTCAATTCCTCGAAGCAATCTATACATTCTTTAGTCCAAAAAAACATAACTCCTTTACGTGTGAGCTTAGTTAGTGGGTTAGCCAGTGGGTTGAAATTCTTAATGAAACGCCGATAGTAACCTACTATGCCAATAAAACTACGTACCTCAGTTATGTTTGTTAGCATGAGCCAATCTTGGATTGCCTTTGTCTTCATAGGATCAACTAGGATTCTATCCTTAGAGACAATATGACTTATAAAAGAAACTGATTGATTCTATAATTCACACTTGGTAAACTTCCCATATAATTCATTTTTCTAAGAGTTTTCAGAATAATCTTCAAGTGATCATCATGTTCTTCATATATTTTTGAATATATGAAGATATCATCAATGAATACCACAAAAAAGTTATCAAGATATTCCTTGAAAACTTTATTCATTAAATCCATGAAAACAATTGGTGCATTCATCAGTCCAAAAGGCATCACTATAAACTCATAATGCCCATACCTGGTTCGAAATGTTGTCTTCTGTAATATCTTCCTTCCTCACATGTAGTTGATGATATCCGGATTGAAGGTCAATCTTAGAAAATTATTTAGCTCCATGAAGTTGATCAAATAAATCATCAATTTTGGTAAGAGGATACTTATTATTTATTGTAGTATCTTTGATTTCCCTGTAATCAATGCAGAACCTCATGCATCAATCTTTCTTTTTGACAAACAAGATCGGGGATCCCCATGGAGAAACACTAGGTAGAATAAATTCTTTGTCACTCAACTCCTCTAGTTGTTTAGTTATCTCTTCTAACTTCATAGTGGCCATTCTATAGGGGGTCCTTCATATAGGTCTTACTCCATGAATTAAGTCAATGGAAAACTCAAATTCCCACTTAGGAGGATGTACAAGTAAATCCTATAGAAACACATCAATGTATTCTTGCAATATATGCACATATCCAATTTGAATATTTCTGTCCTCACCCATAGATATTGGGTTCTCTTCCTCTCTATGAATTTCATTCAATAGATCTATTGTGGGTGGGTCTAGATAAGAATCAAATGGAGTGGTCTCCGCTCTAAAGATAAGAGATTATACACCATTTTCAAAAATTATAACTTCCTTTTTATTACAATAAATATTCACATCATAGTTTGACATCCCATTCATACTGAGAATTTTATCAAAGTCATTCATTAGTATGATGATAAGGTTAGAAACTAAAGCAGGTTTATGTGTCATGAGGGGGACTAGTTGACATGCCTTTGTTGTAATGATGCATCCCCTATGAGTTTTGACTCATAAATCCTTTATTAAATCAAATTGAATATGTATAATTCTCTTGGAAAATTGGGAAGATATAAATGAATGTGATGATCTAGAATCAAATAAAGTGTTGGCTATGTTGGAGGAAACAATTAAAGTACCTTCCACCATACCTTTAGGAACTTCAACTTCTACAGTTGTATTCGCATAATCTCTCCTTGCTCTCTTGGATTTTTTGAAGGCATGTTTCCATAGATCTTAGGACACCCATTTTCATAGTGTCCCATATATCTATAATTGTAGCATTGAACATCATCAAATATTTTCTTACCCTTGTATTCATGAGATAGATGACCCTTTTCTCCACACTTATAGCAGACTCCCATTCCTTTTAAGAATTTCCTGAGATGATTATTTCCATAGTTTTTGCATAATGGGAATTTCTTCATTACCTTGTTCTTCATTAGCACTTCACCTTTCCCATGGATATCAGAGTACCTATTCTTATCTTGGTTTCGCCTGAACAAATTTGATCTAGAAAATTCCTTCCCTATTTTGATGTCACTTGATACAATTTCATCATATGATGTAAATGTTTGAGAATCCAGTGCCCTTCAAAGACTTGGGTTAAGACCTTCAAATAAATGATCAATCTTGTTTGCCGAGTCACGTACATAATCTAAGACATCCCTGGCTAGCCTTATGAAGGCATCCTCATACTTTTCAACACTGTTTTCTTCCCTTTACTTTAAGTCAGGGAATTTATTCTTCATTTTAGTTCATTGCTCTCGAGGGAAATATTTTTCAAAGAATATTTCCTCAAATGTCTTCCATTCCATATCTTCTATTTCTTATTCCTCTATGGTATTCTAAATCAAGGACCACCATTGATCAACATCACCCTTGAGATAATATACTGTCAGTATGGCATTTTTATTTTCATTGCATCTTAATTCCATGAATATCTTTCCAAGGGACTTGATCAATTGCTCAACAACCACTGGATTATTAGTCCCACTAAGATATGGGGGCTTCTTCTGAATGAAATGATCCAACACAGGTGTGGAATGGTTATTTATTTTAACTTGTGTAAGTTGTCCCAATATAGTCATGATTTGATCTGCTCCAACATTGACTGTGTTGACTTGCTCAGTGGAGAGATCCCTACCTTGACCACAAGTATTGATTCCCCTTATTCCATTAGATTCCATTTATAAATAATGGAACACACTATATTAGGGTATGAATCATAATTAATATTCATAACTTTGCAAAATACTTAACATAAATTGAGATCCTACGCATGGCAAATACCATAATGAGAAAAATTATTTCTTTGAGGAATAATTTACATTTCAATCCTTCATAATGGCTTGTAAATTAAATATTAATTATCCTAAGCATATCACCTAGGAGTTTCATAACCAAGAGTGTATTAAGGCCCATTGTCGTGTACCAGGAAACCCCAGGTCAAGCCTGAAACTCCTTATCGGAGCATTCACTCCTAGGTACATCTGTACTAGAGCCACCTCTACCAGCTCGTATCAATACATGGATGTATTTGCTAAAAAGATTAACATAATATATTCCTTACCAAAATTCAAAGATAATCTTGTACTTTTATCCTCAAATACTACCTTAGGGATTTGTTCCCTATTATAAATTTCCTACTCTAGTTTCCAAGTTTTCTACTAAACTTCCTTTGGTACCAACTATTACACCCCAAACCCTATAGACCAGAGCCCGTGCATTAATAAGTACATTTTCATGGTTAGAAGGAATGAAAATACCGAAGGAATTAATAGTTTATTAGTCATGAAGAAACTAGATAGATAGATGTAACTCAAATTAAATTGGGAAGGATACAAAATACAATACATAACAAAAACTAAAAACGACAACCACATGAACTCAATAAATGATCTTATCTTCATCACCTGTTAAAGGTAAAAAATGAAAGGATTGATCTCAAATGATCAGTAAGGGTTAAAAATGGTGTAATAATGAATTAATAATAATTGAATTGTAAACAATTTGACATAATCAATATGGCATGGTGAATAAATGAAAAACTCATGCCATTAATAAACTGAGAATGAAACTGCGTCCATTAATTTTTTCAGAGTGAAACCTCATGGATAGTAATAAATAATACTGAATAAAGATAATTATTATTAATTGGATTTCATGTATCTGGCACATGATACCATAATACTGTAAAAACAGTTTAGTTTTGTGAGTAGAAACCCGTCTGATTTTTGGAAACAAACTCGAAGGGTTTGTCGTCAACTGATTTGTCTCATGAGACCCACCGATGAATAGAGGGGATATATCAGTGCCACCCACCACTAAATGTCCAACTAATTCTTTATAAATATATTAAACACAAGATAAATATACCTTTACATTATTTTTATAGAATACAGGATACAGATTCATCAATACTTCCACAGTCAAAACAACATTCAAAATGAATACCGTATGTAAAAGGGTATAAAGATTAGAAAATAATCACATCCATGATATGAGAATATGGAAATTTAAATGGAATATAATTTCAATTTAAAATTAATATTAAATGGTCAGTAGGTACACCACATAAGAAAGAGTAGGTGCACAATATAAAACAAGTCATAATGAAGTGAAAATTGAGACAAAGCTCATTACCATGTTGTAATCAATTGAGTCGTATGACCAAAAGTTAATAAACACAAAATGAATCACAAAATACCATGAATATAAAAATAATCATGATAATATATATCAAATGGAATTACACCTATAACACATATAATAAATAATAGGCGAACAATGGGAATCCCACAGAATTGAAAGTGAGATGAGAAAACCCCTTACAAACATTTTGGCATGGTAACAAGTGTTCTTGAAAGGGATTAATGAGAGGTAAAGGGGTATCAAATTAATTATATATCATAATCTAAGTATGGGGGATGTGTGAAAACATACCCCATCATTAGGTATTAAAAATAAAAGAGCACAAAAAAGGGGAGATTCTTGAACAAAAGTGAGAGAGATGATCCCTTACCTTACGCTCGAAGGTGTTCTTGTTTGTTCTTAGAAACCTAAATAATCAAATTTATCTTTATTAATTAACAATTGCAGAACATAATAAGAATGTAATTTATATGGTATGACATTATTAATTTCATTAATGTCCACTTTTATGGGTTTAAGAGATTTAATTTTATTATTTTGGAAGCATTTTCTTACTTGGTTTCATGATTTGGTTACATGTATTCATGAATGGAAGTTCATTTGAAATGTGGTTAAACATCCAGAAGTATTAATATATATTATTAATGAAATTATAGAGATATAAATCATCATACAATTATTATGGTTATATACCATGAGAATGAATCATTCAAGGAGTTAATGATAAACCCTTGGATTTGGATTGGCGGTCTTGTTCACAATGAACTTGTTTTGTATTATTATTACATTTTATGAGTGTGTAAGGATTAAAGAATATTAAAGGGGATAAAATAAATATATTATGATATGGTTCAACCATTGAAAAAGTTTTATGACCAGTCTTGAATATAGTAATTCAAACTGAAAACCCGTCTTCGTTGAGTGTGATAAATTAACACATCTCAAACGGTGTTTGCATTTATATTATAAAAGGAGGGGAAAAAGAGATATTATAATGGAATAATACATTAGCACAAACAAAATCCTGTATATTATTTTTAATGAAATTATCATGTAATTTGGATGAGGTTAGGTGAGAAGAGAGGACAAAATAATGAAACTTGTAAAAGGAATTGAAATAAAAAGGAAGAGAGGTTCACCTCTTGAGTAATCCTCTTTGAGAAACTCCTTAAAACCTTTGATTTTGTCCTTTTGGTGATACAATAAGGTATTGGACTTGGGGGAGGAGGTTAGGGAGCTATTTGAGCAGAATTTAGTCAAGGATTGCTGCTTGAGTGGTGTGGGAGGAAGAGGGGGTGAGGGGTGATTTATATAGTGGAGGAGAGGAGGGTTTTCATAATTTTTTAATCATTAGTTTATTATTTCTTCACAAGACTAAGAATACTAAGTATTCCATGACCAAGAGTAGTAATAAATGCATGTGACTTAGAACCAATTGTTTCTACATCAGCAGATCATCATCAATGACTCAATAAATCCTTTATTTATTATTTATCGTAAATTATCGCATTTTACTATTAATAAAAAACTCAAGTATTTCAGAAAAATCCCAAAAAATCACCCTAACCATTTTTCGATGTTTAGAATAAAACAATGAAGGACATTTTTCAAAAATAATATTCTATATATGTTTATTTTAATATTTATTTAAAATCATGATTTAATCAAGAAATATAAACACTTAAATTATTCAACTTCATTTTTAAGGTGCCTAAATTTATTTATAAATTCATGGTTGTGGATACCATTCATAAGAGTCATATTAATTTTCATAAAGTTAAGTTAATACTCATAAGGGTAGGTTAATACTCATAATGGTATGTTATTATTCACTAAAAATTAATTTAATTCTATCAGGCTCTCAATATCATCCTAAACACAACTATGCATGTCATATTTTCAAAATTCAAAACACACAAGTGAAAAATTTAAGTTCAATGGCTAGGATATGATTATGTCCTAAATAACCAAGTGTTGCTTAAAAGAAAATTAGAGCTTTATGAAATATAGGCTATGAATCAAACATATTTAAGATAAACATACTATAAAATGTTTAGGGTGCTACAGACACCCACCTTTTACTAGAATCTCCATCAAAATGATAGATGATTGTATTTACCTTCTCCTTATTAGAAAATTATAGTACAAAAAATATATTCTCTATTTATTTCACCCACAATTCAATGATAAGTGGATCAAGAAATACATAGAACATTGGTGGTTGTTTCTAAATAAAGGAATCGATTTCTAGTTTCTCATTCTTGGTAGAATTCACACATTAAATTTGGTTTAGGTTATTGTTTATAGCTTGATATAGCTGGGTAAGCATCACCATAATGTTTGAACTCCACAACCCATGTAATTGAGTATGTCATTCAGAAAATCATTTCATTGTCCCTCACAAGGGTTATTGGCCTGATTTCTCATTGTTCCCACCATTTTTTAACATATAAAAGGTTTGAGAAAAACATAATTTAACAAATCATAAATAAATAATTTATCATTATTTGAAAATTAACTCTAAAGGCATATCTTATGGGATCCGGTTGTTTATAATTTTCTAAAATGATTCTTATAGTATGTTTACCTATGTATAGACTTATAATTATGGATTTCAATCATTTTTTCTAATCAAAATTCACAAATTAACTAAACTATAATCTTATACAAACTATAACAACCAAAAGTTTTCTTATATGACTATTACATAATTTTTAAGACAAATAAAATGACGGTGATACAAATACAAGATTAAAAGGTTTAGTGCCTTGGAAAAATTAGGACCACACATCAATTTTGTATAATAAAACATTAACATTATTTAAATTCTTATTATTTATCATTTTAGAACTCTCAAAATTTTATTAGTAAACGCAGTCACCTGAGGATATATATAAAAGAATGAGATGATCTAAAATCCTGGTAAGGTGATAAATAAGGGACAAGAGCATAATAAAAACCATCATATTATAATAATAGTATCATCAAAATAGTAATGATATAAACATTTTATAAGGAAATATAATATGGAATATTCTTAAAAATGAAACATCATGTCGTTGTGGTCAAATACCACATATAGTTTTGAAAAAATCTAGTATCATGTTCACACATAACATATGTGCATAAGTCAAAACATCATAATTATCAAAAAATATATAATCATGTTAATGAATGGTGTAAAAAATTTCATTAGATACATAACATTAACCAATGAATTTGAGGTCTATATAATTATGGTCCCACCCAACACATCATTATATGCTCATAATAATACATGCCACATGGATGGATAACAATCATTGTCATGAAATAACCCATGGAAAAGAATTGGTTTCATAATAGATATCACATATCATACATCATTAAAAAAACTTTATGTCTAAAAAATGAATAATTGATATCATAAATTTGTATAAAAGATAATTGTTGTCATTTAATAGAGATAAAACTCAGAAGTATTCAAGATATAATTCAGATATTGAATGCTTTTTGAAAAAAGAACTGTAAATGGATTAGAAAATGTTTTGGAAGTGTAAAAACATGTATATCAAAAAAAGAAAAGAGAATGAATTTTCAAAGGAAATATTTTGGATATTATATTAAAATTAATATTGAAATCAATGTGAAATAGGATATAACCCAAAATTAAGATTTTGGGTTTGAGAATCCCCTTACTTTAAATCCTACTTTATTTCATCATTTTTCTACCTCCTGGATAATAAATTTAGGTTATTTAAAACATTTATCCATAAGTATATTATTTTTATTTTTAACTATATTTATTAATTATAATCATTGTATTATATATCCTAATTCCCATCATTAAAATATAAATTATTTGATATCATGTTTTCTTTTAAAAGTTCCTATTTTGCTTCGATTTCACTATTTTTGGTCACGGTCATTTAAACATTAGTATAATTAATTACTGAAGTTTAAAATACATATATTTATACATTTATATATTTTTTTTATAACCATATATAAGGTTAGTGATATGATTTTTTTTTAAACTTCCCCGTTGGTGGTAAACCGACCGTTATCAGGAATGTTGTCCAGAGGAGGATAAAGAGGGGTATAAAATATAAATTCTTTAAAAATATAATTTTTATAATAGGTTAACATCATTAATATAATTTTAACATAAAAAATAATTAATATTATATATTTTTAATTTGAAATTTATTGATAAATGGAGGTAGAGAAGTGGAAAACACAAGGAAGAGTTGATGAAAACAAACCATCTTCTTGGTGTCACTTTTCTTGTACGACACTGAAATCCCTTGATGATTGGAGTTAAAAAAATAAATATAATACCTATGGATTATAAAAGGATTAATAGATAGTATTTATGTATAAATTTTTATTTTTAGGTGTGGGGGGAGTTGTTTTCCAAGGGGAGGGAGATGGGTTATTTATACATGAGAAGAGGGGTATTTTTAGAATAAAATACTGAATAAAATACTATATCCAAGGTAAACCTTGAAATAGTAATATTTTTGACACAAATAATCATATATAAATATAATATAATGTGTTTTAACTTTAAACCCTTAATAATTATAATTCAATTGTTTATTAAAAAGGAAAATGGTAAAAAATAAAAAATTGTTATTTTGAAGTTATATTTTTGACTTTATAGTTTTGAAAGTAATTTTTAGGTTTGAAAAACGTGTTTATTATATTTTAATGACTAATTTAAAAAATTAAATATGTTTTTATTGATCTAAAATTTCTATCATTTATTTTTTCATTATTAAATAATGAATGATGTAATTTGAAATACACTGGTTACAGAAAAACTATTTTTTTACTATTCACCTAAAAATTGATGTATTTCCAAAAAATACAAAAAAATAACCCTTGGAAATTTTAAACCTTCTAATTTCAAAAATGAAATCCATTTTATAAAAATAATTTTATAACAATTGTTATTTTAATTTTTAATATTTTTTATTTTTAATAAAATAACTTAAAATACACTTTATTATAAAATGTTTTAATATATTCATTGAGTTTTTTACCTTGATTTTTTTTTGAAATTATAGTAATTAATTTTACTTAAATTAACAATGATTGATATTTTTTATTTTTTATTTTATTATTTTTGGGGTCAAATTACTATTCCAATGATCTTGTTACTATTCCCAATGGTCAGGTTACTATTCCCAACAGTTAGGTTACTATTTAATGGTCACATTACCTCCTATAAATACTGATTCATTTATTCATTCAACATTCACTAAAATTTATCCCAATTTTCTTTATGTTCATTTTATAAGATGTCATTTGTTTACTAATATTTTTTTTCATTTCTATAGTGTAGGTTGTGGGGGTGATGATTCTAGAAAATTGAGTCGGTCCATATTTTCTCATTATACTTTTCTTAATTTAGTTTTTTTCTAATTGTAATGTTTATAATTTTCATTGGTTTGGTTACTGATTAATGTAACGGTCTTTATTAATGAAATATTTTTTTTCAGTTTCTTTATGTGATCTATGTGTATAATAATATATAATATTTTATAACCCAAATTTATTTCCAGAAACAAATAAAATTTATAAAATTTGGTTTGTTACTTGCTTACTGAGGATCATACTTACCATATCAAAAAAATTGAGTCATTATATTATATATGAATATTGACATTATAAAATCTCCTCCTCACCATATTCCTCTAGCTATAGGAACCTCGATTCATAGCTTCCTCATGATCCACATAAGATCTCTGAAACATGTTGTGGTATAAACACTAAGATCTCGATGAGACTCCATTATAAAACACTTGGATGATGGATTCCTCTTGTTTTATCCTACTCCTCTTCCTCCTTTGGTAAAAAATGCTCTTCACTAGGTCCCTCACCCTCTTATCTATTGAGGAACAAGAATAACTATAACCAAGGAGCTCTCACCCCTTGAACAGAGCACCACACTCTGAAATTGAAGATGAAAATGAAAATGAAGCTCCGACACAGGCATAACAACCCCAAAGAACTGTATGAATTATGGAGCACATGTGGATAGTAAATAATATCCCCAAAAAATAAACTACCAAAGTATAAAATAGATATAAGAACTATATGAGGTGGATATCAATCTCACATGATATTAGATTTCATGCTCTATGTGTGATTCAATCAGTTGTGGTCTAATATTAAACAAAAGGGTACATGTAAAACATGAAAGAATAAATATACTATAAGTGACTCAAATCTAGTGAAACTAAACTATCATGTGAGGTTAAACCTACTGTGTATAACAGATCCCTACTCACATGTGATTAACTCACTCAGTTCACCACTTAAAATAGTTGAGAATAAACCCTTCACATAATGTTAAACCAAAATGCAATAAATCCTTTGTATGAATGACTAGAGAGGGCCCTAGGTAATAATGAACTAAGACACACATGTAATTATTGGCCAAAATTCATGTAAGAGTCATATATAGGTTCCTCATGATATAGATCATACATAGAACACAAATAATGAAATTCTATTTTATTTGAAAACTATTAGAGAATAAAATTTACAAAACTCTACTTTGTAAATTAAATGCATAAAACTAAACACCCAATGTCCCCACACCACCTATAATATCTCATTGATTTGGGAAAACATGAAATAAAAATAAATTTTAAGAGTACATAAATCTATCCTCTATGTGAATCACACTAACACACACCTGCCTAAATAATGAAATATAATTATAACTACTAAAACATGCTCATAAATGAAATCTAAATCTCTGCAATGATATTAACCAAAATATTACCTTCACTAACATGAGATTACATCTACATAACTTCAATCCAGTTAACTCATTCCCTAATAGGTTTTTTAGTTTCCCTATGATGCTTTGAAAACATAAAAGAAACATAGTAATATCCAACTGCTTAAATAGAAAAACCATGGAAGAAAAAAATTTAAGATATTAAAAAATAGAAAAAGAGAAATATATAAAATAAAATAATAAAATTACTAGATTAAAACCATAGGATACAATCACAAAACAAACCAAAATAGTCAAATCATCATGGATCAGAGCATATAATCACCTAGTCACTCAACATCAATCCACATAGGACAATCCATCATCATGGATTATATTTGATTATGATTCAGAAACACTCTCCCATCAAGACACAAAAAACTATATTGATCCCAGTACAAGGCATTATAAAACTCTTATGCAAAAGGAGGAAACCTGAATACTCATTTTTATTGATTCAATTCCCACAAGAATCACTAATGAGTATTATTTAGACACAAATCCACTTAATAAGAACACCCTACCTAAACTACACAACACCCAAAAATGTTCCATAAACAATAAAATACCCCATGTAGTAACATAAAGAGATCAATAATAGATCTATCTTATGGGAGAACAAGGAAAAAAACAACTAGGAAACCACCTCACCAGATCTCATCTATATTTTTTTCTAGGATAACACCTATACATGATACCCAAACCTTAAAAACACAAATAGGTAGAATAAAAAGAAATAATAATCATACAAATATGTCTACAAAAAAAATAAAAAACAAAGAAGTTTATAGAAAATAAAACATGATGATGTTGATCAAATAAACAAGTAAATAACTCAATAAAACAGTTCCATAAAATATTATAACAATCATTTAATTTTGAGATTCAAAATTAATTCCACATTAGCTATGATACCAATTATAGTAGGTTATACTATAAGAAAATAGAAATTCATTACCCTAATCAAGATGAATGGATTTAATTTTGAATCTAAAATTTTAAAAATAACTATTCAACACATCTATAATTTTTTAAATCATATATAGAATCAGGAACACATGAATAAAAAAAATATGCCAATGAATTCTCATAAACAAAAGCTAAAAACCGATTTTGGAATTCCAAAATCAAAGAACATGATAATAAAAACTCTAGATTCATTTAAAAATTTACTGTAGCTTACAGTATTAATAGGATAAAATAGATATAGTTTTATTAAGTCAAAATGATCATCAAGATCATTTTGATACAATATAATTAAACAGAAGTGAACATTAGAAGCAATGATCAACATAAATCAATAAAGAAATTGTAAAATAGGATTACAAAATTTAATTTACTTAAACTAATCAGCCTACATGAACAAGGTATGGGAACCAAGGTTCTACTATGAAAAAAAGAGGAAAACATATGAAAATAATATATGAGAAAATAAAAATTAACTCATATGTAATGCCCAAATATACATCATAAAAAAAATGATACAAACACGTAAAATAATAATAATAAACTACCTAATACCTCTTCACCGAGGCTCACACCTACAATCATTGAAAGATATTGAGACCTTCTATAATGGATAAATATTGACCCTATAAATCATCATCCACACTATCTTCCTCCATGTACATGTAACTTGATCTATAGCTTCCTTGTGATCCATGAAAGAACTTTGATACATTATATGATATAAAATCAAATATCTTGATGAAGTTACTCACCAAAACACTAGAATGATGGAGGCTTTTCAATTTTTCTCCTCTCTTTTGGTAAAAAAGATGTTTGAAACTATTTCCTTTACCTCTCTTCACTCTTGATGAACAAAAATTTTCAAAACCAGGTATCTCATGACTTAACATTCCCCTAAATAAAGAACCACACTATATAATTAAAGACAAATAGTGGTGATGAAAAGATGATGTATATGTTACAACCTCAGGTATGATATAAATCATAGTGAACATGTCGATTTCCATGAATGGTCCCACCAAAACCTCTAAAAAAATATGGATATGCACTAGATTAATTGAATCTTGAGCCTATGTGATATTAAATTCCATACAATAAATGTTATTAAATAACCTATGGAAAAATATTAAATAACAGAGTACATGTGAAAAACGTAAGAATAAATAGTTAGGTGGTGAATCAAATTAGTTGAAAACACACACTCATGTTAAGTATAACATCGAACATCAAAATGAAACCTATATCATATGTGATTAAATCACATAACTCACTGGTTATGTCAAGTGGCAATAAATCCTTCACAGAAGGTGAAATGAAATTGCAACAGGGCCCATATATATATAACTAGAGAGGTCCTTATTTAAGAATGAATCAATTCTTATATAAGATTAAATAATATGTCATTTAAAAATCATACAAAAGTTTATCATGATATAAATCATTCATCTAAAAATAATAATGAGATGCTATTTAATTTGATAACTATCAATAATAAAATCCCTAAAATTTATTGGCATGGAATAATTAAATATGTAGCCAAAAATGAAATATTTTTACTAGAAATGTTTATTGGAGATATTGTTAGTGGATTTGATGGAAGATATGAATATTTTTTAAAGGCTAACCATACTACTTGGGGATAGACTAGTAATCAAGGGATCAATGACTCGGGAGGAACCAACCAACATCAACCAATCATATCTTCTTATATAGGATATCATTTTTTTATTTGTGTAATTTTGGTATTCATACATTGTATTTATCTTCAAAACTCAAGTAAGTGTTTCATTTTTACTAAATATTTTCTTAGTTCCTTTAGTTATATTCCCCCTTTTATGATGTCATGTTCATTCAATGTTGATGATCATTTGGCTATTGGTGGATAATTTTAGAGAATAGGGCATGACTGATGGGAATGTATGTGTTTGAAATGTTTTACAATTCTTCTTCACATGTTAGTTGTTATTATTAATTATCATTACATTGAGATAAATTAATTTCTCATTTCTTATTTAATAGAGGGAGTAAAAAAATTTAACGGATGAACCCCAATATGGTAAGTATGAATAAAAATTCAAGAGGTAATCTTATTTTTTCCTTTTTATTTGAGATAAATTGTAATGAATATAAATATTATTAGATTAATTTCAGTGTAATAATTGAATTGTTTTAGGTAGTATTAATCAACCCTAAACATGTGGTATTAACTAACTTTGAAGAGTCTTATAATTAATTAATTTTATTAATCTCATGAGTGATGTTGAAAAATTTTCATTAAAGAAAAACCATAGTTGAAAGTTGATCCTTCCCTCTTTTTACTCATCATTAACATTTAATTCATTAACTCAAAAATATAGGTTAGATTAATTGATTTCATGTTTCAATTCACATTATTGACAAATTTGTAAATATTTAACAATTAGTTATGTGATTGATACTGGGATTCCTTTTTTATCACAAGATCGAACTCATACCTACATTATATAACACCTTGCGAGTTAGTGTAAGTTTAAGAAAAAATGAAATTAAAACCTTTTTCCTTTGTGTAAGGGAGTAATGTTTATTTTCGGTCATGTTTTTCATATTAATGCTTGGGAATAAGGAATCTAGAAATGATCAAATAACCGATTACTTACAGCAGTGTATTTTCATACAACATTTTTTATTGTAGATTTAATAATTTTTGTTCTTTTTTACATGCTGGGAGTTTGTGATTGTGGTTGCAGATTGAAAATATGAAGGTTTAAATTCACGTGCCTTTAAAATTGAATCCCCTTGTTTAATAAACATCTATACTGAAAGAGGGAATTAAACATAAACATTAGGGTCCAAAATTATTCTGTGAAGAAAATCCAGATTATTACTTAACCATTGAAGAAAAATCTCTTAATTTTATGGAGAAAAAATTCATTGAATGGTGTGAACTCCTGGATAAAGTGGAAAATGAGTTAGATAAATTAAAACAATTCATAGAAGATGGATCTAAATTCAATGTTGAAACAGAAGAGAGATCGAGTAGTGATACAAAGATTATGGCTAAATATAAGAAGTTTTCTAATGATGAATCTGAAATTAAGATAAAATATATTTTGAAAGTCACACAGATTCACGATGAAACTAATGAAGAGGAAATTTTGGACGATTAAACATAATAATAGAATATAAAATAGGAAGAAAAATCCACTAATTTGAAGAGATAAATTGAATAATTTTAATAAGGGCAATAAGAAGAAGTGGTGACTATGGAGTATGGTGATGTTTGGTCAGATCATGAGTTGATTTTAAATTATTTTTGTATTTCAAAAATTTTCTTTACCACCGAAGTATGTTTCTGTCTACAATAAAGGAAAATAAGAAGATAAATCACTTTAAATGAGAAGGATTTCAAATCATGGTTAAATATAAATTGGGTAACTCCTTTTTATACTCATATTATGTTACATAATGAGGTAATTTCAAGAACTTATCTGAGGAAACACAAAAAGTTTATTTCTTTCTTAGAAATTAGTTTTAGGGACCCTTTTAATCATTAAATCCAACTCCATTATCTTTTTGAGCTTCAATTGAATGGAACTTTTAATTTTCTTGGTTATTGTGATTTTCTAGGTTCAAAGGAAGGAGGAGCCTTGAATAGATCAAAAAACATCCAACACTACTACAACATGCATGGATTTTAATACATCCAATTCACTCTAAAGATCAATAAATAGAATCTCTGACATGAATCTATCCACTGGGACCCCTCTTTGGTCATATAGGTTGAGACTACCACACCAAGACCATCTCTAATAGGATTAAGGATGGAGACTAGAAGCAAGAAGCATGAAAAATATATGGGAGGCCTTAGATTAATCATATTGAAAAATTTATATATCATCAATCTAGTTAAAAAATGAAGAATAACCACATATGATATACATAGCTAGTTGAAATGAAAAATATTATTTTATACCTTTCAAGTGATTGTGAGAAGAGTGTTACCAAGTCACGTCATCTCCAATACAAAATATACCATCTCCTGAATCTCTTCAGCACCACCAAGCTCTAGCTTCATAGTACCAGGTAAAAAAGGACACCAATCTATACATTTCCTAGATAGGAACAACATGTGGTCCCAGGGTCAGTGAATGGTTTAGTTTAAAAATTCCCTACAGGACACCCTCAAATAGGGCCAAATTTAGTATACAAGTAAGTATGAACCATATGACCACCCAATATAACCCATAAAAACACCAACTTAGAGAGAAGTCATCACTCGACACCCACACACGATTTACACCCTATTCGCTAAGGGGAAAATAGGTAAAACCCAACTTACCACTCATCCATAGCATGTGGACTCCTTGAATAGGTCCCATACCTTAGGGGAAAACACCTACCCGCTTCACCATCCACCACAAAATACCAACTCAATTGATCCAGGAATCCCAACACCCTCAATACTTTTTAGGGAATTTAATGAGATACCCAGTCAATGAAGTCACAAAAAACCATAAAATAAACGGCCCTAAGTAGAACCTTCACTAACATGTAGGGTGATAAACTAGAACTAACTTCATGTCACCATTCCCTGAATGAGGCATTGCGCCACACCAAACTCACCAAAGCACATATCGAATAGAACCCAACACTCACAACACATTGAATAGAAGTCCATGCTTCATAACACCTATAAGAAAATAATTACTAAGACAACAAGAGCACAATATAGGAACCGAAAATCCCAGATTCACTCAAAGAGAAACAAAACAATCTTTAAGAGAGTAACCAATCTCGAAACTTAAACACCTATAGAAATTTAAATGACTGGGAAAGAACTGAAGAAACCCACACTCCACAAGAAAATGTGCAAACAAACCTTCAATGGAGTCCAACCATAATTATCACAAATACATGGAAACCATAATAATTATAGGTGACCCATGATTCACCATAATTCACACACTAACTAAAGGAGTATCATCCCTAGACATCAATTCATCTCTACCAGATCAACCATTGTCAACACTATGTAAATATTACCACTACATCAAAAGTCTTGTTCCATGTTGAAGGGGTGAGAATAGACACAAAGAATATCTTACAAAATTTATGAATTAATAACCTATAACTCATGAGTGGGGGATTATAGAGATTATAATATAACATAGAGGACCCACACCCCACATCTCGGGTGTAACAACCCAATTTTTGACTAAGGTACAGATCATTTGTTTTTCATTTTGAATATTTCATTATTCTTGGTAAAGTTATAATAAGTCCTAAGAAAGGCTTGAGGAGTGTCTTGGGATGGTATAGAGCTCAAAGGTTTGAAAACATGGATTATAGGCTAGGCTGCATGGTTAGTGTAAACCATTCGACCTAGGTTGCAAGGTCTATGTAAACCATGCAGCTGTAGATAGGGGAGCCCGCAAGTCCATACTATTTGTATGCAACCGTGCAGACTTGCCACATATACGTGTAGCCTATTGTAGAGAGGGAACAGAGCCTTAACACATGGTTTGTAAACCATGAGCAAAAACTGTGTGCAATGGATTTTTGGGAAAAATTTACCATTTCCCCCTTAAGGTTTTTAAACATATCTAACCAATTTATCCTCCCTCTTGCAGAAATAACCAAGGTTTTCCTATTCTTTGTACTCAAACCCCTTCCATGCTTGGATCATTTATATATCCTTCATATGATGACCGATCTTTGATCCGAAGGAAGCATCAAATAGCCCTAGGTAAACATTATTGCTTGCACTCCTCCTTCCTCGATTTATATCACCATTAGTTGAGCTATTTAGATACAGGATCATTCGCCCTATTTTTAGGTATTTGGACTAAAACTTAGATCTCTACCAACCTATTTTGAATCTGATTTTGATATCAAGTGAGGCTACATCTACAATGCTATGGTAGGTGTTCATGTAGTTTTCCATTTGAGTTTTGGTCGTTTCATATTTATTCTGTCATTCCACAAGACAACCTTTTCCTAGATCCTTTGTTTTTTTGATTACATCATATATAATTAAACCTAGTGTTTTTACCTAGGTTAATTGAACCATGTTTAGAGATTTATACACCAACCTTTATCTTTATAGACACCTATAGGTGTGGCACTTTGAAAATGGCCTTTTGGGCCAAATGGTTTAAAATATGTAGAACCCAATTTATATTCTGGATTGGATTTAATTTATATAACAATTTTCTCATGTGTAATTGATTTATGCCAAGGTGCCTCAATGGTGATTATCCCCTTTTGAATTAGAAGTTTCTAAATGGTTATGTGCATATTTGACCTTTAATCTTTAACCTTGACACTATGACTTGAAATGAATTTTCTATGTTTGTAAAATAGGATGATTGGATTGTATAGGTTGGATAAGATGATATGGATTAAAACTTAAAGATTATTTATCATTAATGGAATGGTTTCAAGGGTTTTCATGTACTTTCCCATATTAAGATTTATTATAAAGTCATTACATGAAATGGATTTTTTTTTGTTTAAATTGAAATGATGTAAAATGGTTTTTCTTTATGTTATATTATATGAATGGTTATGAAACTGCTATTATTAGGATATAGATGAATGTATATGGGTGGGATACATTATTACCCCATGACATCTTATTATAGGTGTATGGGTGGGAGGAATTCTTACCCCATTCCAATTACAATCTTGATTTACATGAATGGATGGGAGACATTATTTCCCCATTCCATATATATATATATATATATGTATGCGAGGAATTATTACCCCATTCCAGTAATACTCTATATGTAATTATATACACATTTATGGTGACTTGACCAGACATACCAGCTTGAAGATGAAGTAGGTAGGCCCACTAGGAATCCTTTAGGAACCATAGTGGGAGGTTGTTTATTTAATCCACTTTGAGTTAATTTATTTCTTTGTATTTCACAATGTTTATTTACAAATTCCTAATTGGATTACACGTAAACACCATTGGTGGGGCCTAATAATATTTTTATCTCACACCCTACTCAAGCCATCTTTGTCACCTGAGAAGACTATTTTCCTACATGTATGGATAGGGGAAAATTACACTCTTTAGGTTATTGATTCTTACAAACTAGTTGGATCTTTGAAGTAAAGGATCAGTCATAGGCTCGAGATGCTATAGAGTAGCATTTGGATTTTTTTTCACTCTTTTACTTTTTGTTAGAATTCTTGTTTATACTTACTATTTCCTTTTGTACTAGCATTATATGCATAGATGTTTGAATCAGACACTGCTTATGAGGATTTTGGTTATTATATTCAGTTACCTATTTCTTCCACTACTTAGTTATTTAGATGTTTGTTGTGATTCCTTTATTTTATGTATTTGTGTATTTTATACATTTTTTCTATTATTTAATATTTTTTGTATAGAATATGTTACTCTAACATGGGGGTATATCCTCCCTATTGTACTACCATATATACCCCCGCTGCTAGTCAGCAACCCCTGGTTTATGGGGAGATGCGCCCAAGGTTATGTGGCTAACTGGGCTTGGGGCACGGGTTAAGTGGAATCCCTATCTGAGATGTCATAAAGTTCAATTATAGGTGATTCCATTGTTTCTTCACTATTTAGAGACAACATATTGAAGATTTCAAATGCTTGGGACTTGGTCCAAGCTATTATTGGGCATCACAAACCCATGTATGGGGTAAATTACAAGTTTCAATACGTGAGAATGTTATTGATTCTGCTATTATAGTTGATATCATTTCAGAATTGGTTGATACACATGACCGGTTATGTTAATGATATTAAGGTCATTAAAATTCCTTTTTCTTCACTTGTTCTCGATGAAATGAGGGTTCTACATTAGACCATGAATCACGATAGGCACAATATGAATATTCCATGCATTCATTCGATGTCACGTTTAATTTTTTGTGATAATTGCCTATTGAATGTTGAATGTTCCTTGTTATATATATTAAATAGTTCTAACACTTCTTATATGATTTTTATCATAGAATTGTCTGATTTTAGTGGGTGCCACTCTATGATTCATAAGGTGTATAGGACCTTATAAATAAAAAATGTAATTCTTACTCACTCAAAATTTAAATAAATGGTATAATTACATGATTAAGATCAATTTAAATGAGAATTAAATCCAAGGGAATTCCATATTTTGGTTAATAAGTTATATGGGACCTTATGGGCCAAAAAATGGCATATCATTGGATTAAGCTGATTCAAATGTTTAAAATTTTTCAATGGACACATTTTCAAATGGGAGATGACTTATAACCTGAGAAAAAATATATTTCACATGCCTAACCTAGATACTTTAGTTAGAAAAAACCGTAGTATTGGGTAGTGGGTGTTTCTCCATCGTTATGGCCTGTTATGGTCTGTTCCAACATCTAGTACTGGCTTTAGAATCAGGAAGAGAGGCATGTTCATTGTTATAGTAAGGATATAGTAACTATCCAAATTTCTAGAAAACAACTTCTAAATTTATTAAATATCTTCTGATATTTTCATTTGGCATTTTAGCATTATTTCTCAATGACGTCCTTCAGTCATGTGTTCTGAAGGCGATGATGATTATCTTCCTTGGGGTGGTGGGAATTGAGCCACAAGTCTTTCCACTTGTTGATCCACCCATGGATCCTCTTACTGATCCTGATATGAGTGCCGAAGCCCAGTTTTAAGAGGGTTTCTTGCATATTATGTAGAACATGGAAGGTAGAGTGAAACCTACCTCGAGTAAGGAAGAGTTAACTTGTGAATTTCAATAACCACATCCTACTACTTTCTTGGGGTATGACATACCCCTCACTAAAATATATTGGTTCAAATCAATCCTTTTTATATTTGATCATCTAGAGACACATCCAGATAAGAGGGTTAAGATAGATACTTATGTTCTATGTGATTCAACCAAGCAATGGTGGGATGTCATCATCGAGGTAGGATATCATAGTGAGATTGATTGGGATGATTTACAGACTTTTTTCTATGAATACTTCTTTACTTAGACTCTGAGGGCTAACAAAGATTAATAGTTTATAAATCTGTAGTAGGGGACCATGTTAGTTATGGAATAATATACCTGTTTCACTAAGCTACAATAATTTTCTCCTTCTCTAGATGATGGTGAACTGATGACTGTTAGGCAATTTGAATATGGGATAAGTTATTCCATTCGATCATAGGTTAATGTATTTAAGATAATGAGCATTAATGATATTTTCAACTAGGATATAATTATAGAGTACAATTTGAGGGAGGTGGATAGTGAGATCTAGGGAGTTTCAACACCTTAGGCTTCCAGTTTATCTTCTAATGGAAGAAAATGATGGTTTGAAGAATCTCATAGAGGTAGTAGTGGTCAGGATCCTTTCATGGGTAGTTATTTTATCTATCACCAGTGTGAGGTGATATGACATTTTAGGAAGTAGTGTATGTAGAACACAGTTGAGTGCATAGATTGTGGTAAGTTTTTTTTATCTCCACTATTTCTGTAGGACTTTACCTCTAGAGAATATCGAGTAGGGATTTGTACCTATTCCTCAGTTAGGAGTTGGTTTATTAGGATCATGATAGTTAGGCATATGGAATACGACAATTCATTTAGGCCAAGGTGGGGGTTGAGGTAGAGGAAATGGGACATATGATTCTAAGCGGTAGTAGAGAAGACCTACTCAAGATAGTTATGAAATGACTCAAGACTGAAGGTCATGCTAGTTACATGCATTTCAACCTACGCCATAGGAGTACAGTGCCGAACCATCTACTATATGATGTACTAGTCTAGTTTCCTACACTTTAGTGTCTACTTTGTGTGATACGGGTGAATATCACTCATTTATATTTGAGGCAATAACTCAGAGTTTGGGACACAACATTGAGTTTTATAATGGTGTTATGTTGCTATATATACCCCTAGGTATTTTTTTAGAGGTCATTTTCCGTTGTCCGAATTTCCCCCATAAAATAGGCTATTACCTATTTTAATGGAACTTGTATGTTATTGATATGACATATTTCAATGTAATCATCGGGGTGGAATGATTATTTCCTTAAATATCCCATATTGACTTCTATTATTGAAGGGTGATGTTTACATTATTATAGAGCATTAAACATGTTTATAAGGGATAATGGGATGGTAGTGCGACACGACCAGGACCCAAGTAGCAGAGGCTGTGTAGTGTTATGAAAAAAGGTTTTTAGTATATAACTTGTTGACCAGGAGTTACAACCCATTGTTTTCCATCCTATAATATAATATTTTAGATAAATTGTCCCTAATTAATTATTTGGCCTACCTATGGTGTGATAGGTAGAGTTTACTATTGATAATATTCCAGGAGCAACACCTGTGACCATTCCTCCTTATCGGATGACACCTATGGAGCTCCTCAATCTCATGAATTAGTTGAAGGATTTGGATGTAAAACTCTTTATATTCCTTGACACTTCTCTATGGGGTTCACCTATCCTCATTTCTAAGAAGACAGACGATACCCTTAAGATTTTTGTGGATTACCATTGTATGGATCAGTTGGCGATTAAGAACTAGTATCTTCTACCTAGAATATAAAAACTCTTTGATCATCTCCGAGGAGAAAATATGTTTCCAAAGATATATATAAGGTTGGTATATCATTCCATGTTTGTGAGAACTTCATAAATACCTCGCACTGCTTTTAGGAGAAGGTATGGTCTCTAAAATTACCTGGTTATGTCATTCAGATTCACGAATGAATCTGTTGTCTTCAAGGATCTTATGAGATGAGTCTTCCACATATATTTGGATTCATTTTTGGTTGTCTTCATTGATGATATATTAGTGTACTCACATTCTATATAAAACAATGAAACCCATCTTGATATTGTGTTGAATATGCTGAGAGAGAATCATATCTATGCTAAGCTCAGTAAATTCCACTTCTGGATTGATAAAATCAAATTCTTGGGTCATATCATCTCAGAGTTAAGAGATTTTATTGACCTAGAGAAAGTGAAAGCTATAGTTTCTTAGGAGCTTCCCAATAATGTATTCGATATCAAAATTTTCTTGGGCATTTATAGATATTATAGATGATTCATCCATGATTTATCATGCCATGAAGTTACACTTACATGTTTTACAAATAAGGGTGTGAAATTCAAATGGTCCGAATATTATGAAGCATCCTTTCAGGAGTTGAAGGCCAGACTAACTTTAGCACCAATATTAATTCTACCAGATCTAGGCATGGCTTATTCAATCAACTATGATGAATCCACTATCGGTTTTGGAGCTATTTTGATGCAGGATAAGTGAGTCACTGTATATGGTTCTCATCGGTTGAGGCCTCACAAGCATAATTACCCAACACACAACCTCGATCTCACTACGGTTGTTCATTCCTTATACTATTGGAGACACTACCTATTGAGAGAGAATTTTTGTGTGTTAAAAGACCAAAAAATCCTCAAATGTATCTTCAAACAATGGGATCTAAATCTCAAGCAGTGTTGGTGGGTTGATTACCTTCAATCATTTTATTTTGAACTTGACTATACTCCAGGGAAAGGTAATTAAGTAGCCAATGCTCTGAGATGAAAGACTCAGAAGGAGATAGTTTAGGAGTCCAGTGATGAATGGAAACTTATGGACTTATTCTCAGAGATGTATGTTTGAGTTTAAGAGGAACATGGTCACAACTTTATCTTTTCCTTAGTGGTGAAATCAACTCTTCAGTAACAAGTAAGGTCAATGTAGGTATCTAATACTGAAGGTATTTTCCTACAAGAAAGTGTCTCGGATGACAATACTACTTCTGATTGGACGACCAATGGAGATGATACTCTATTGTTTTGTGGGAATGTATGGGTCTCAAAATATTTCAGAGAGGAGATGATGAGGGATTCACAAGCATCATCATGGTAGGTTCACCCTGGTGTCACCAAAATGTATTGAGATCTTTAATGCCAATACTGGTGTTCTAGCTTGAAACATGAGATATATAGTTCTATATCCCAGTGTTCCACCTGTCAGCAGGTGAAGGCATAACATCAGTGTATGAGAGGGAATCTTTAGCCATTGTCCATTAATGAGTGTAAATGGGATGATGTTTTTATGGAATTCATGACTGGTTTACCATATCACCTCATGGAAATGATGTAACGTGGGTTTTTTTGGTTGTTTGATGAAGGGTTTACACTTCTTACCTGTGTGAGAGACCTTCTCGATAAGTGATTTGGGATTTTTTTACGTCAAGAAGGTGGTAAATATTCATGGAGAACCTCATTATCTCATTTATGATATATTCTTGTGGCATTTCATAGTTTTGGAAGGGGTTACAAAATGTCTTGGGTACACAAGTACTTTTGAGCATGAACTATCACCTGTAGACTGATGGGAAGATGGAGCATACAATTAAGATGCTAGAGGATATGCCATGTGCACGTGTTATCAACCTCGGGGGTTCATGGGAGAAAAACTTTACCCTTATTTAGTTCTATTATAATAAAAGATTATAGGATACCATTGATATGGATACCTGTAAAGACTTGTATGATAGACCTTGTCGCTCACTTATATGCTAGTTAGAGGTAGGAGAAGTAGTTTTTCCTAGGCCTCTTCTCATTCAGGAGACTTTAGAGAAGATCCATATGATCAAGAATTTCATGTTTGAAGCTCAGTATAGATAGTATTATTAGGCCAATAGATGATGGTGAACTCTTGAGTTCGAGGTCTAAGACCGGGTTTTCTTGAATTTCTCACCCAAGTTAGAGAATAGACGTATTTAGAAGTAGGGTAAGCTATCACTGAGATTCGTTGGACCCTTAAAGGTTGTGAAGAAGTTCATACCAATGGCTTACCAGCTAGTAGTTCATCAGAGATTCTGATCCATGCATGATGTCTTTCATGTATATCTGCTTCACCAGTACTATCTATATTCAACCAATGTATTTCAACCAGATGGGATCGAATTGGATATGGATGCTCCCTTAAAGGAGTATCCTTTGTGTATTGTTGATTAGATCATGATGACAATTTGAGGCTGGTATGTTCCACTTGTATGGAATCTATGGTAGCATGGATGAGTACATGAAGAGATGTGGGAACAGGAAGCTGATATACGATACCATTTACCCTTAGAAGGACAACTTATGGATGAGTTGCTATAAGGAGGGGAGGTTGTAATTACCTGACTTTTGACCAAGGTATAGATCATTGAATTTTCATTTTTAATATTTACTTTAGTCATGGTAATGGTATAATATGGCCTAATATAGTCTCAAGGAGTGTATGGGGTTGGTTTAGATCCTAAAGGTCTGAAACAATGGGCTGTAGGATGGGACACACGGTTAGTATAAACCTTGCGATCTAGGCCACATGGTCTATGAAAACCGTGCGACTATAGACAGGGGAACCTGAAAGTCTACACAGTTTTTTCTAGATCCGTACAAACTAGATGCACAACTATGTGGCTTTCTAAAGATAGGGGAAGAGCCTTAACACATGATTTGATCACACTTTGTAAACCGTGCACATAAATCGTGCACATTGGGTTTTGGGGAAAAAATTACCATTTTACACTTTAATTTTTTAAAAACTTTAAAAACTATTTCTCCCCACATGTGGAAAGAATAGGGGGTTTACTCTTCTTTTTTCTCAAAAAACCCTCCAATCTTGGATCCTTAATATCTCCTCTATTCAGCGACTGATCGTTGATCTAAAGGAAGCATCAGATAGCCCAAGGTAAGGCTTACCTCCTGCACTCCCCCTTCATCGATAAATCACACCATCAGTTGCAATATTTTGATATAGAATCATTCTCCCTATTTTTAGGTCATTGAACTAAAACATAGATATATTCCAACCTATTTTGAATCTGAGGTTGATATAAAGTGATTCTATGTCTGTGACCCTATGGTATGTGTTCATGTAGTTTTATATTTGGGTTTTGGTCATTTCTTATTTTCTTTGTCATACAAGTCGGACTTTGATGAGATCCTTTATTGTGTCTATTTATTAATGTAAAATTGACCCTGGTATGTTGACTTAGGTTAATTAAATCATGTTTAGGGGTTTATAAATCACCCTTTCTCTGTATGTACACCCATAGGTGTGCCACTATTAAAATTTCCTTTAGGCCAAATGGTTAAAAATACATGGAATCCAATTTAGATCATGTATTGGATTTTAATTTAAAAACAATTCCCCATGTGTAATTGTTGTATACCAAGGTTCCTTAATGGTGTTTAGACCCTTTTAAATTGGAATTTTCCAAATGGGCATGTGATTATTTGAACATGACACTTTTTTCTTGACACCATGCCTTGAAATCAATTTCCCGTGTCAGGAAAATAGGATGGATGGCTTGTATAGGTTTGCTCAGATGAGATGGATTAAACCTTAATGATTAATTTGAATTAATGTAATGGATTCAAGGGATGTAATGTCCTTTCCCTTATTATGATTTATTATAAAGGGATTACATGAAATGGTTCGTTTGTTTAAATTTAAATGATGTTATATGGTTTTTACTTATATTATATGATATGAATGGTTATTCCAATTATATTCTTATGAGATAGATGAATGAATATGGGTGGGAGGAATTCCTACCCTATTCTAACTTATAATACTTGTATGGGTGGGATGAATTCTTACCCCACACTAGTTATAACCTCTATATGTGTATGGGTGGGTGGAATTCTTACCCCATGCTAGTTATAATCTCTATTTACATGTACATATGGGAGGAATTATTACACCATTCTAGCTATATATATGGGTGGGAAGGATTTTTACACCATGAAAGTAATACTCTATATATATACATATGTGGTGACTTGATAAGACATACCAACTTTGAGTTGAAGCATGTAGACCCGCCAAATATCCTTTAGGAACTTGAGTAGGAGGTTATTTATTTAATCATCTTTACTTTACTTCCCTACTTAATATTTCACACTATTTACTTACCAATTCCTACTCGGAATACATGTAGACACCGCTGGAGGTGGCCAACTGAGATTTTTATCTCACACCCTACCCGAGTCACCTTTGGCACCTGAGAGGACTCTTTGCCTACTGGTATGGATTGGGGAAAACCCCACTCTTTAGGTTGTTGATTTTTACTACTATGTTGGAGTTTGGGAGTAGTGGATCAGGCATACGATTGAGATTCTATGGAGAATATTTTGGATTTTTTTTCACTTTTTTCACTTTTTTAGAATTCATGTTGCTTGTTTCATGTTTTCTTTTATACTAGAATGACATGCATAGATGTTTGAATCAGACACTACCTATGAGACTTTTGGTTTTTATATTCAGTTATCTACTTCTTCCACTTTTTTTTGTATATGTGTGTTGTGTACACTTCCATTATTATTTACTATTTGTTGTATCCACTATATTACTCTGACATGGGGTTATAGTCTCCCCATTGTATGACCATATTCACCCCACTGCTAGTCGGTAGCCCCCGACTTATTGGGAGATGTGCTAGGGGTAATGTGGCCAACCGAGTTCGGGGCACATGTTAAGTGGTATTCAGGTCTAAGACATCACATCTAGATAAGTATTGACACCATCATCATAGTGGATGATTGATGACTCATCCCAGAACACACACTCATGGGAATTATCTGAATCCTAATTTTTGTACTATTGAAAAAAAATATAGAAAGATTAATAGTTCAATGAAAGGGGACCATCATAAATGTTCTACAATCACGTCTCTGTTTCCTCAGTCATAATTCATGATGCAACATGGGATAGAGAAAATATATACCATATGAATAAATACTGTACACATAAGTTAATGAAAAAAATGGGGAAATGATTAACTTCGATGTCCTCCACTTTCAAACCACATGCACAAACCCAATTTCAGGGTGTATGGAATTAAGGGAAACCACCATGGATTTTTCTTTCTTTAGAGTCTCATCATAGTAATCTACGATAAAGAAGGTATTTATCTTTTTTTGTCTAACACATATGTTCATGATACTACATCCTTTTAGTAAGAAAAAATCCACCTACTCTTAGGAAGTCCAAATCTATGAGAATTTGTGAGCGATCCACACCTGACATATGAATGCACCATAGGAGGAGTACTACCTTCTCACATGATTTTCTTCATCAACTGAATCTCGTTGCTGCCACCAGGAGAATAAGATCTAAAAAATTCCTAAAATCATCTCACCAATAGTTCTCCATGTCAAAGAGGACCCACACATGACATTATATATAGAATGATACTCATAATGGAATACTTATTTTTCTAAATGCATCTCAAGGGAAATAAAATACAAAGTATTACTTCAATGGGATAATACATGGTGTGTTCCTTGGTTATATAATGTGTACCTCTAACATACCTCTTTGAGAATGAACAACTATCCAATTTAGTATGCACATTCCAAGTACATGATGTAACCAAGGACTACATGGTGTGTAAGAGACATGGGTAACATGATATTTAGACTAACCCAGCTCATGTCATGTAACTCAAGAAGGCACATACTTGTACATGCTGGGTTCCACACACGAGGGTGCCTGGACATGAACATGAAAATGGCCCAGGTTGTGCCTCCAAGATCTATACATGATATTTCCTTATGTCCAAAATGACACGTGGACACTATCTGTAACTTGAGACACATAAAACAACATCATGTCTTGTTTTCTTAAGACTACATGATATGTAGTCAGAGACTCCAGTAATATAACACCTATGAAAAACTTGGTTTCCCCAAAACTAACTAAAATTGGTCAACCATCAATTAAAACACATTTGGGAGGAAATAATAAACCTAAAACAAGAGGCACTGAAAAAATTAGATTAAAACAAGGAATAATAAAAAACAATGATCCCTAACTCATGGAAGATCATTATAGCTTCAAAATCACACACCTATGATTCATGATCCATGGTCATAGCACCTCGATCAACAACTTCAATTTCCTTTGGGTAAAATATTCTTGATATCCAGACTCTACCTCTCCCTCAGAGTTTCATAATGTAAAATAAGAAATTGGGGGGGGGGAGGATCCTTAGAGTGTATAAGTTATGAGTGAGGAATGGTTACAAAAATAAATACCCCTAATTAAAAATTAAATAGGCATATATTAATTGGTCCTAACCCGAGGCCCGATACCCACATGGAGATTATACTCTACCTTGGTAAAGCCTAAAATTCTAGATTCAACCATGAATTTAGAATTCCAATATGGGGCTTCATTTAGGATATATTAATGTTCAAACATGTGATAATTATAATATTTATTTAACAAATGTTAAATATATTGAATAATTCACCCAACTTAGAATCTCATCAAATTCTATCCCTAGGGTAAAGATTCCATCCCAAGAATAACCAACCACCCATAATTTTTTTGGGGGGTTGTTTTTGGGGAAACTTTTATAGTTTTACCCTCCACGAGGGGTAAAGGGTAAAAATCTCCAAAACTAGACAAGTCTTCAACACATGAAAACCCAACTGTCCACATCCTCTATGCCTTTAATGATTATAATCCTTGAAAACAAGCTATAGGTTTGAATATCTAAGAATTCCAAAAACTAACCTCATGTGAAAATACGTCACACCAATTCACGATTTTCTCGTACTTAAGAAATTTACATAACACACCGGGACACTAAACACATCCCATTCAGAAACTCATACCCCTTTCAACAATAAAACGTGGAATATATGTTTGAAATTATCTTTCCTCTAAAATTCCATTTAGAATTTACCCATCATAGTGATGATCCCATTACAAACACAACTCGCCTCCCATAAGTCCCATAAAGTATTTCTACTCACATATATTCCTTTCTACCATGGGATGTTAGGAAATATAACCGTGAAACCATTCCATGGATTAAAAGTATCTATTAGATATAGTTCATCCACTCAAAAATTCAACAAGAGAGTTCCACACTATAACACCCCAAGCTTCCATGGTACGATTCTCTTTGACTAATACAGTATTGTGTGTTGTACGCAACGTCAAGTTCTAACACACACCACAACCAATCAAATTAGCCATTATGAATAGTAATAACCACCTTTTGAAATTTTATAAATTTTATCTTTGAAAATGGACTTAAATTTTGGATTTGGAATATCGAAATTAGCTTAGGATTAATTTTTGGTATTTCTCTGAAAAAATTCAATTTTTGATGAATAGTTAAAAAACACTGAGTTATAGTTTAAAACCGAATTTTTATTTAAATAATTATTTATTTTATTTAAATATAATTAAGGTTAAAAAAGATACATAATAACTATATAATTTCAATGTAATTCATTGAAGTTAGTTTAGAATAATTTTAGATATATAAAAAGTTTATTGAACTTTTCACCGTCTTTTACCCACCTCCTAGAAGAATTTGGAAATTCACATAAAAATTAATTTTACCTCTTATGTGAGTGGAATTTCGAAAATCTGAGAGACACGGTTAATATCAAGGAGTAAAATGTGGTTCAATAAGATAAAAATAATTTTTGGTGAATAGTAACTTTTTTACTTTTATTTACCTCGGTTAAAAGTAAATAGTGTAATTAAGGGTAAAAATGATATTAATATTACCCTAACACATGTCTTAATTCTATTGGAAAAGTGTATCTCGACCAAAAATAACCTTAGGAATAAAATATTATCATTTAGGTCCACTTGGATCAGATTAGGACATTTATTATTATTTAATTAAAAGAAGAGTTAAAAGAGTTAAAATCAAAGTTTAACAACTAAACTTTTTTTAATATAGGTTTATACATATAATAAATTAGATTATAAATATTCATTAGAAATATAAAATGATTTCATACATAATGGTATTTTATTTATAATTTTTAGACATTAAATAATTTAATTTATTTATGACCCAATAGTGATACAGTAATTACCTAATTAATGAAATATTAAAATAATTGATATTATAAATATAAAAATAAATGTAATTTGAGACTTTTTATGAATTAAAATAATTTTATAGGTTAATATGACATATTCGGATTGGTTATATAAATTTTTTTCGAAGTAATAATGCTTTTATGAAATTATTAAAAACAAAATACCCAATAGTGTCAAAATTGACATAAAAGAGTTTTTAAAATAAATATTATATTATTAATTGATATTCTATTCCAAAAAATCTAATCTTCGGCCAAAAAACTTATATAATGATATTTTTATCATTAATGGACCACTTGGGGGTCTCTTGGAGGTATATAGCAAGTTTATTACCTATATAATATAAAAATACAAAGAGACATGGTAAATGTCAAACTATTTAACTAAGAGTTAAATATAAATTCTAAGGTTAATATAGTGACCCAAACCTATCTAAAATATATTTGTTGAAATGATTTCGACCCATCCCCACCTTAAACTTTAAATAATCCACTTTGAATCCATTAGAAACCGAATATAAATTTGTTATGAAATAATATTTCTAGCTTCTCCAAAGGTTCCCCTCACCCCTCTTATAAAAGGGCACTCCCCCTTCTATATAATTAACACCTTCAAAGCCTTTTGTATCGACCAAATCCTGACCAAATATTCTCTAAAATTTCCTCACTTCAACCTAGAGGCCTTAGTTTGATCAGAAATCCATCCTAAGGATCCCTTTTGATCAAATCAAAAGGAAGAACCTGAAGAAGAGGTAATGTTTTCACCACCATCTTTCAAGTTCCTTTCTTCTTCAACTTTTTCTTTCTTTGTTATTTCCATTCTAAAATAATAACTCCAGTGTATTTTATATACTGTGATGTTATTATAAATATGGTACAACCATATTCAGTATTCTATCATCCTTTTAATGACATGTCACCATACGTGCGTACGTACGGCCTACCGTCTCCACGTCCTGGTGTAATTGTTATTAAATACATTATTATTTGTATGGGTAAAACAATTATGTGTAATTCATGTAAATAATAAATATAACATGATAATGATTCTTTATATATGATATAACATCCAATTATATATTATTTTAATATCAAAAGAATGATATTGTCGCACATGCGTACGTACTGATTACTGTCTCCACGAACACGATGAGATTCATTCCCCATCGTATCCATTCAAGAATAAATTTCATTTGATGATTAAAAATAATTTTTAGAGAGATGATATCATTATAGATATAAATAATATACATCCAATCCATAAAACATATGGCTCACATAACAAATAATATAAAGGAAAACGAATCCGTTAACACCCAAAACGATGATAATACTAAGATATTATTAACAAATCAATGTTAAAAGATCATATATGATATCATATTAATGTATATGATTCATGTATAATTTAATAACAATTATTTCACCATTATACAGGAGGTTAACCTACCATCAACCAAAGATAATTATAAGGTAAGGGTTTATTTCACAATCTCTTCATTATCCGAGGTTGTTTATACGTAATTATCTACTGAGACCTCTTTATCATCCACATCCATGTTTCTTAAAAATGTATTTAAATTCATTATTACTATTTTACAGACTATGGGTTAAAGATATTTATACCCTTGTTGACTTTTTATAAGAAGTTTATAAAGGAATATTTCGGTCGTTTTCCAAACAAGGTCCTTTTTAACCTTTTTGACAGAATTATGGTAAGAATGTATTTTTTAACTTATACAGTGGGTGTGGCTATTTTCCTCTGTTATAAAACTTTCAAATCTTCCCTTAAAATATTATAAGAATATTTTCAAAGTAAATTTTTTATTTTATAATTATGTGACTTTTAAATGATTTAAAAAAAGAGATATTTCTCTCAAATAGTTTTGATTTCATCTATGTCAACATCCTTTGATGGATTTTAAGATTTTTTGAAGTTGATTTATTATGATACAAAACAACCATATAGTACTGAAGGTTTTGTGATATATTTGAATGTGGATGTGTTATTTTTATACCATTCATGTCTTATGGATAAAGTATTTACATTTCGTATTCTAGTTTCAATACGAATGTTTATGTTATGTTTAAACCTATTCATATGAGGAATGCATTGAATTTAATAAGTGATGGGTGGAGCCTGATATAGATCATCGATGCATCGGTAGGTCTCATGAGGAAAACTAGTGTCTTGGCACAAGGCCTTGACAAGATCTTATTTGTAGTCTTGGCACAAGGCCTTGACTATGTGGTTAGGATAGTCTGTCATTATGAATTCCATCATTATGAAAGTGGTTATTGATATTTCATGTGATTATTCGATTAGTAGAATATCAATGTGAATATGTAAATCGCATTATTTCATTTTATTTCTGCCATATTATGCTGATGTTCAAGTTTAAAAGGCTTTTGTTTTAGTTATACATTGATTTAAATCTTTATGTCTATTTATGAAAGTTTTCGCTATATTGTTATCCTTACTGGGCATCTGAGCTCACCCCACTCTATGTTTTATTTTTCCCAGGATGTGAAGAAGTATTTTATGAATGAAATGTAGGGATAGTATAATGGGATATGAGTGTGGAGACAAGATGTTGTTGTAGTTTTCACTTTATGATGTAATGTAACCTTTATGAATGTATCTAGTGATTCCAAGGCTACTAAACTAATCGGTCGTTCGAGAATTGATCTTTTGTGATCATGCCAATGTTATGTAACAATGAACCGATTCTGGGTAACTAGGGTCGAGGCATTACAGTTGGTATCAGAGGAATTTTAGTACAAACCTTGGGAGCTAGATTTGGATAAACTCTGATTAGAGAACATAGACCTAAGATGGACTTTGAGGATTAATATAGAAGAACTTCCTAGAATTTTGGTATTGTAGAGATTTTGTGAGTTTTCTGAGAAATACATCCCTATATAGATATGAGTAGGTAGAGGAGACTCTGGCACAGATGTACCTAGGGGTAAAACCCGAAAACACTGCTTTGAGCTAGACTCGAACGAGAACTGTTGCACGATAACGGGCCTTGCTGCACTCTTGGTTACGACACTCCCGGGGGATATGCTTAGGATAATTCTCATTTTCTTTAAAAACCATTATTAAGGGTTTATGAGTATATACTTCCTCAAAGAAAACATTTTTATGATTATGGATTATATCCATAAATTGTTCAATTTATGTTAAGTGTTTTACAAGTTTGGATTTTTGTATTGTTATTCATAAACTAATCTAGTGTATGCCATTGTTTAGAAATGGAACCTAGTGGAAGAAATGGAAACCGTATCAATGCAAAGAATCTATTTAGGTATTTCCCTCCTACTCAAGATAATTATAGTGGAGCTGGTGATGCAACTGGTGTGGATCAGCTAACTGCCATACTGGGACAACTCACTCAGGTTATGAATAATAACCATACCCGTATGGAGAACCCTGATCCACAACGTGGAGGATCAATGTTAGACCACTTCACGAGGAAAAAACCACCAACATTAAATGGGAGTACAAATCCCTTTGTAACTGAGTGATGGATAAATTCCTTAGAGAAAATATTCCATGCCTTGGGGAGTAGTGAAAGGGAAAAAGTTATCATGGCATTTTACCACCTCCCTGGAGATGCTGACCAATGGTGGTCATTGATTCAAAACACAAAGGAAGATGATGAAGTATCAAATATGGAATAGTGGGAGTTCAAAGAACTTTTCTTAGAAAAATACTTTCCTCATGACCATCGAGCAGATATGAAAAGGCAATTTCTGAGTTTGAGACAAAAGGAGGATGAGAATGTCACAAAGTATGAGGCTAACTTTACAAGGTTAGAAAGGTATGATGGAGATTATATACGTAACCCAAGAAGAAATATTGATTGTTTCTTTTATGGGTTAAAACCATTTCTTCGTCGATCATTAGTGTCACAATCCTTCTCGTCGTACGAAGATATTGTATCATATGCTATCAAGATAGAAAAAGAATTCTCTAAGTCATACGACTTTAATGTAAAGAAAGAGAAGAAGAGATCTGTTGATCACTCTGAAAATGGAAATAAAAGGAAAAAGGGAAAAGTTGATTATCCATCCTACTGTAAATGTGGGAAGAAACACCCCAGTACTTACTTGAAAGGAATGGGATTCTGTTACAAGTGTGGTGAAAAAGGCCACCATGCTCGTGATTGAAAGGGGAAGAAATAAGCTACCAATTTTCAATGCTACAACTGCAAGGAGATGGGAAATTATGCAAATGAATGTCCTAAGAGTCAGGGGAAATTACCTCAGAAAAGGCCAATGGTTCAAAGCAAAGATTATGCTATCACTACTGCTGAGGTAGAAACTTCGAAAGACGCGGTGGCAGGTAATTTAATGGTTTCCTCAAGTTTAGAAAGTGCATTATTTGATTCTAGATCATCGCATTGTTTCATATCTTCCCAGTTTACTAAGAAAATTAGATATTTCCAATTTTATTTAACAATGGAGTTATCAGTTAAAACTCCTAAGGAAAGTTTCATTGAAACAAAGTTCTGTGAATCAATCCCCATTAGAGCACGCAAATGTTCATTATCTGCTGATCTCATCGTCATACCCATGATTGAGTTTGATATAATCCTCAGTATAGATTGTCTTTCAGACCATGATGTGAAAATTTATTGCAATAAGAAGGAGGTTAATTTTTTTGATGATGATGATAAAGAACACCTTATCTTTAGAGCAGAATCATCACCACCTGATTCTTACCTAGATCCACCCCCCAGTAGCTCAAAAATTTAATTATTGGGGAGGAAGAGAATGAAATAACTGCGGGTAAGGAAAGGAATGTTCAAACAGAGTATTTACCTATTGTGAGAGAATATACTGATGTGTTTCCATAAGATTTACCTGGACATCCTCTAGAATGAGAAATTGAGTTTTCCATTGATTTAATTCCTAGATGAAGGCCCATATCGAAGATCCCTTATAGAATTGCCACTGTGGAATTAGTGGAACTAAAGAAACAACTAGAGGAATTGAGTAATAAGGGTTTTATTTTCCCTAGTGTTTCTCCATGGGGAGCCCCTATCCTTTTTTTTAAGAATAAAGATGGATCTATGAGGTTATGTATTGACTACAGGGATATTAATTCTATAACCATAAAGAAAAAGTATCCCCTTCCCCGCATTGATGATTTATTTGACCAACTGAATGGATCTCAATACTTTTCAAAGATTGACCTTCGATCTGGATACCATCAGTTGTGTGTGAAGAAGTAATACATTCCGAAAACATCATTTCGAACTAGGTACGGGCATTACGAGTTTACAGTAATGCCTTTTGGGATGACTAATGCACCCTCTGTTTTCATGGATCTAATGAACAATGTTTTCAAGGAATATCTAGATGATTTTTTAGTGGTATTTATTGATGATATCTTTGTATATTCAAAAAGCTACGAAGACCATGAAAATCACTTGTGCATTATCCTAAAGACTCTTAGAAGACATGAATTATATGGGAAGTTTAGCAAGTGTGAATTCTGGCTTGAGGAGATCTCTTTTCTTGGCCATATTGTCTCTAAGGATGGAATCTTTTTTGATCCTTCTAAGACCAAGGAAATCCAAAAATAGCCATCCCCAATGAGTATAACTGAGGTATGCAGTTTTATTGGTTTAGCAGGTTATTATCGGTGTTTCGTCTAGAATTTTTCCCGATTGGCTAACCCATTAACTAAGCTCACACGTAAAGGGGTTAAATTGGTTTGGACAAAAGAGTGTAAAGAATTTTTTGAATAACTGAAGAGAAGACTAGTCAATGACCCTATATTGACTCTACCATCGGGGAATGATGGGTTCATTATTTATAGTGATGCATCGTAGAAAGGACTTAGTTGTGACCTTATACAGAATGATAGAGTTATTGCCTATCCATCACTACAACTAAAAATTCATGAGAAAAACTATCCTACTCTGGATCTTGAGTTAGCTACTGTAATATTTTCTTTGAATATATGGAGATATTATCTCTATGGTGAAAAATGTGAGATTTATACTGATCGTAAGAGTTTGAAGTACATTTTCTCACAGAAAGAACTCAACATGAGGCAAAGGCGATGGCTTGAACTACTCAAGGATTATGATTGCATAATACACTACCACCCGGGGAAGGAAAATAAGGTAGCAGATGCTTTTAGTTGAAATGATCATGGAGTTTTGAACAAGATGAGAGTTGAAAGGGATCCTATTTTCATGGATTTAGTAAAGATGGATATGGGAATCACCATGGAAGGTGAAACATCAATAATTTTTCAAATGGTTGCCGAACCATATTTACTAGAAAGGATAAAGAGTTCTCAGACCAATGATGAAGAGTTTAAAAAGAAAATTAAAGCTATTGTTGATGGGATATTGAGTGACTTTTTGTATGAAGATGGAATTTTGAAATTTGGAAAGAGACTTTGTGTTCCCAATATACATGATCTGAAAAGGGAATTTTTGGATGATGCTCATAGTTCCAATTTCTCTATACACCCGGGGAGCACCAAAATGTATAGAGATTTAAAGGAACATTTTTGGTGGGACAACATGAAGAGGGAGATATCGGATTTTGTGTCAAGATGTATGGTTTGTGAACAAGTGAAAGCTGGAAGGCAACAGTCTGGAGGTGTCATGCAACCTCTTCCCATACCTGAGTGGAAATGGGATAATATCACTATGGACTTTTTCATGGGACTTCCAAAGACTCCTAGAAGGAATGATGAAATATGGGTCATTGTTGATCGTATTACCAAGTCAGTACATTTTCTTGCTATAAGAGAAGATCAAACACTTGAACGTCTATTAAGACTATATATTAATGAAGTTGAGAGACTTTATGGAGTACCACTATCAATTGTTTCTGATCGTGATCCCCGTTTTACTTCAAGATTCTGGAAAAGTCTTCAGAAAGCCTAGGATACTGAACTTCGTTTGAGAACTTCCTACCACCCTCAAACTGATGGACAATCATAACGGACTATTCAAACCTTAGAAGACATGTTGAGATCATGCTCACTTGACTTTCAGGGTATGTGAGATCAATATTTACCTCTGGTGGAATTTTCCTATAACAATAGCTTTTATTCAAGTATTCAGATGGCACCATATGAAGCATTATATGGAAAGAGATGTCGCACACCAACCTGTTGGGATGACGTTGGTGAAAGAAAACTTGTAGGCCCAGAACTGGTGGAGGAAATGATGGAGAAGGTGAAGGTAATCCAAAACCACATCAAAGCATCTAAAAGTAGGCAGAAGAGCTATGTTGACAACTGAAGGAAGGATTTGTAATTTTAGGTAGGAGATCATGTTTTCATGAAGGTATCTCCATGGAAGGGAGTTATACATTTCGGTAAGAAAGGTAAATTTAGTCCCAGGTAGATAGGACCTTTTGAAATTCTTGAACGAATTGGGGTTGTAGCTTACCGTTTGGCAATGCCGCCAAGTCTCTCCAAAGTTCGTGATGTGTTCCACGTATCACTGTTGAGAAAATACATGCCTAACCCAACGCATGTACTCACTTAAGAGGAATTAGAACTAGAACCCGATCTGTCTTATTGCAAAGAGCTCTTCAGGATTCTTGGTACAAGAGAACAAGTGTTGTGAAACCGAACGACTCCTCTGGTAAAAGTTCTATGGAGAAACCATAAAATGGAAGAGGCAACGTGGGAACCTGAGGAACTTATAATGAAGAATCACCCGATTCTTTTCATGTGGTAGTATTCTAGAAACTTCAAGGACTAAATTATTTGAAGGAGAGGAGAATTTAACACCCCAAGCTTCCACGACATGCTTCTCTTTGAATAATACAGTAGCGTGTGTTGTATGCAACTTTGATTTCGAACACACACCACAACCAATCAAATTAGTCATTATGAATAGTAATACCTACTTTTTAAGATTTTATAAATTTTATCTTTCAAAATAGACTTCATTTTTGGATTTTGAATTTCAAAATTATCTTATGGTAAATTTTTGGTATTTCTCTGAAAACATTCAATTTTTGATGAATAGTTTAAAAACATTGAGTTATAGTTTATAACCAAATTTTTATTTAAATAATTTTTTATTTTATTTAAATTTAATTAAGGTTAAAATAGTTACATAATACCTATATAAGTTCAATGTAATTCATTGAATTTAGTTTATAATAATTTTAGATATATAAAATGTTTATTGAGCTTTTCACCGTCTTTTACCCACCTCCTAGAAGAATTTGGAAATTCATATAAAACATAATTTTACCACTTCTGTGAGTGGAATTTCGAAAATCTGAGAGAAATGGTTAATATCAAGGAGTAAAATGTGGTTCAATAAGACAAAAATAATTTTTGGTGAATAGTAACCTTTTAATTTTATTTACCACAGTTAAAAGTAAATATGGTAATTAAGGGTAAAAATGATATTAATATTACCCTAACACATGTCCTAATTCTATTGTACAAGTGTATATCGACCAAAAACAACCTTAAGAATAAAATATTATCATTTAGGTCCACTTGGATTAGATTAGGACATTTATTATTATTTAATTAAAAGAAGAGTTAAAAGAGTTAAAATCAAAGTTTAATAACTAAAACATTTTTAATATAGGGTGATAAATAAGATAAATTCTATTATAAATATTCATTAGAAATATAAAAATATTTCCTACACAATGGTACTTTATTTATAATTTTTAGACATTAATTAATTTAATTTATGTATGACACAATGGTGATGCAGTAATTACCTAATTAATGAAATATTAAAATAATTGATATTATAAATATCAAAATAAATTTAATTTGAGACTTTTTATGAATTAAAGTAAATTTATAGGTCAATATGACATATTAGGATTGTTTATATAAATTTTTTTCGAAGTAATAATGCTGTTATGAAATTATCAAAAACAAAATACCCAATAGAGTCAAAATTGACAAAAAGAGTTTTTAAAACAAGTATTATATTTTTAATTGATATTATATTCTTAAAAATCTAAGGATTGGCCAAAAGACTTATATAATTATTGGTGTATCATTAATGGAACACTTGGGGGTATCTTGGAGGTATATTAAGTTTATTAACTATATAATATAAAAATAAAAAGAGACATGGTAAATCTCAAACTATTTAACTAAGAGTTAAATATAAATGATAAGGTTTATATAGTGACCCAAACCTGTCTAAAATATATTGGTTGAAAGGATTTCGACCCATCCCTACATTAAACTTTAAATAATCCAATTTGGAGACCTTATAAACCGAATATAAATTTATTATAAAATAATATTTCTAGATTTTACAAAGGTTCCCCTTACCCCTCTTATAAAAGGGCACCCCCCTTATCTCTAATTAACACCATCAAAGCCTTTTGGATCAGCCAAAAACTGCCCAAATATTCTCTCAACTTCCCTCAATTCAACCTAGAGGCCTTAGTTTGATCATAAAGCCATCCTAAGGATCCCTTTTGATCAAATCAAAAGGAAGAACCCGAAGAAGAGGTAATGTTTTCACCACCTTTTTTCAAGTTCCTTTCTTATTCAACTTCTTCTTTCTATGTTATATCCATTATAAAATAATAAATCCAGTATCTTTTATATAATATGATGTCATTATAAATATGTTACAACAATATTCAGTATTCTATCCATCATTTGAATGACATGTCACCATAAGTGCGTACGTACGGCCTACCGTCTCCACGTCGTGGTGTAATTATTATTAAATACATTATTATTTGGATGGGTATAATAATGATGTGTAATTCATGTAAATAATAAATATAACATGATAATGATTCTGTATATATGATATAACATCCAATTATATATTATTTTAATATCAAAAGAATGATATTGTTGCTCGTGCGTACATACGGATTACCATCTCCACGAACACGATGAGATTCATTCCCCATCATATCCATTCAAGAATAAATTTCATTTGATGATTAAAAATGATTTTTAGATACATGATTTAATTATGTATATGAATAATATACATCCCATTCATAAAAAATATGGCTCACATAACAAATAATATTAAAGAAAACGAATCTGTTAACACCCGGAACGATGATAATACTAAGATATTATTAACAAATCAATGTTAAAAGATCTTATATGATATCATATTAATGTATATGATTCTTGGATAATTTAATAAAAATTATTTCACCATTATACATGAGGTTAAACTACCCTAAACGAAGGAAAAGTACAAGGTAATTGTTTATTTCACAATCTCTTCATTATCTGAGGTTGTTTATATGTAATTATCTACTGAGACCTCTTTATCATCCACATCCATGTTTCTTAAAAATGTATTTCAAATAATTATTTCTATTTTAAATACTATGGGTTAAAGTAATTTATAACCTTGTAGACTTTTTATAAGAAGTTTATAAAGGAATCTTTCTGTCATTTTCCAAACAAGGTCCTTTTTAACCTTTTCAACAGAATTAAGGTAAGAATGTCTTTTTTAACTTATACGGTGGGTGCGGCTATTTTCTGACGTTATAAAATTGTCAAAGATTCCCTTACAATATTATAAGAATAATTTCAAAGTAAATGTTTTATTTTAAAATTATGTGACTTTTAAATGATTTTAAAAAAGAGATATTTCTCTCAAATAGTTTTGATTTAATCTATGTCAACATCCTTTGATGGATTTTAAGATTATTTGAAGTTGATTTATTATGATAAACAACTTCCATATATAATTGAAGGTTTTGTGATATGTTTTACTATGGATGTGTTATATTTATACCATTTATGGTTTATGGATAAAGTATTGACATTTCGTATGATAGTCTTAATATGAATGTTTATGTTATGTTTAAACTTGTTCATATGAGGAATTCATTGGACTTAATAAGTGTCGGGTGGAGCCCGCTATAGCTCCTCAATGCATCGGTAGGTCTCATGAGACAAATTAGTATCTTGGCACAAGGCCTTGAAAAAATGTTATTTGTAGTCTTGACATATGGGCTTGACTATGTGTTTATGATAGTCTGGCATTATGCATTCCATCATTATGAAAGTTATTATTAATAATGTATGTGATTATTAGATTAGTAGAATATCCATGTGAATAAGTAAATTTCATTATTTCATTTTATTTATACCATATTTTTCTGAATTTCAAGTTTAAAAGGATTTTTTTTAGTTATACATTGCCTTAAATGTTTATTTCTATTTATGAATGTTTCCACTATATTGTTATCCTTACTGGGAATCTTATCTAACCCCTTTCTATGTTTTATTTTTCCCAAGATGTGAAGAAGTATTTTATGAATGACCTTTAGGGATAGTATAAGGGGATATGAGCGTGGAGACAAGATGTTGTTGTAGTTTTCACTTTATGATGTAATTTAACCTGTATGAATGTATCTAGTGATTCCATGTCTACTAAACTAATCTATCTTTTGAGACTTGATCTTTTTTGATCATGCCAATGTTATGTAATAATGCACTGACTCTAGTTAACTGGGGTCGGGGCATTACACACACTCCCCCCCTTAAAAATGGATACCCTAATACTTTTTTTTAGTTATTATTGATTAATATCATCATCCAGTATTATCCATCTCTGAAAGGGTTTCACATTACATTGTAAGAGCCTATTTCTACTTACTCTAAACATCATCCAAGCCCACACATCAACTCAATCTGGTTCAAGGTAATAGGGTAACATCAATACCCTTATACCTTTCATCATTAAATGTTTGAAGGTTGAAACATCCACACCACTGATCTAAACTAGGTCCTCACACACTAAAGTTGAAATATATTACCCAATATGGAACCAAAGTTCAACATTTGATTGATTTCAACTACACATATTTGATCCTGTAGAATAGTTGAACTCACAAACATCTCTTAAGGGGACATGATGAATCACAATAGAAACTATTTCCACACCACCTAAGAGGGTTTAATATATTGGCAGTTGATTTTTAAGTCAATCTGATACTCAAAATTTCAAACCCAACATTTTTCAATGTGTCTATACCTAAGAATATCATGAGTCCCAATGATAAGGGAACTGTAGTGTACTATGCTTGAGACTCTAGTTTATTCCAAATAAAAGATAGGATCACAACTTTAATTATGGTTTAACACTTTTAAATACCCATTAGTAAGCCACAACCAAGCTCTAAAACCTATAAAAGAACTAATTAATGCCTCCAAAGGTTGGTCCTAATCACCAGCTAGGTCCTAGTCTAAACAATGCGAACTGTGATCCATCTGCTCGATCAATAAAATTCTTCATGATGTCGACCGCTCACTAGAAATCAGTTTTTGGGTGGTATCTCATTTCCATGACAAAACAATTGGGTATCACCCATCTATGAATGAATCTCTAGGGATCCTAAGCAAAAATATTATCACACTATTGGTAAAAAGTGGATAAATTATCACCTCTAAGAGATATCTATATTCCCACATCACTGTTCTAGAGTCCTAAAGGGATCTATTTAACCCTAATTTATGATGAAATATCAAATGAAAAGGATTAATGGGTGCTAAAGATCACAAAAACTCCCAAAAAAGGATGTAGACCACACCTCAGTTATGTCGAGCCTTACCTGCCCCATGCATCCATAGACCATGTATAGGGACAATCATCACAGAGATCATCATCAGTCCTCCACCTATCATCAATGAATAATGGTATTAAGACTAAGGATGTCCTATAAGCATGTTGGGTAACAACCATCAATCTAGATCTTCTAAACCTAGAATCCATCATTTAATAGCTCGTTCCTTCTTAGCCCATTACTTTGTAGGTTTGGGAGTTGGAGGTGTTTAGAGGTGGGTTGAGTGGGGTTCAATGGAGTTTGGAGGTATAATTATTATATATTAGGTGGTTCACAATTTGAACGATTTTTCATGATGTGAGTAGTTTTTTGTATCTTAGAGTATGGTGACTAATGACTTTAATTTTTGGATAGGAGTTATATTCCAAATAAACTCACGATTTGAAGGAATTATTCATAACGTGAATACGAAACATGGAATTTTTTGGATGTTCATTGATTTTAGAGTTTGAGGGGTTCATGGAGTGAATATGTTTTATAGATTTAATTGGAGGGCTTCATGATAACTCATGATGTGGATTTGGGTTTCTTTCCATGAATGTTCCAAATTCTAGTTTGTCTATTAATTATGGGGCTCGTCCAGATTCTTTTATTTATCTATCATTTCACTTGAACATCAGTGGAACCTTATGTTTTTTTGAGGATCCTGCATCCCCTTTCATCCTAATTTAATCCTTTTATTACATAGTCTGATCATTGGTATTTCAAAGTGATTAAATCCAATTTTCTTCTATATTTTCTCTGATTTCTCTCTGGGTGTACATAGAGGTGATGTTTTCTTGGTTTAAGAAGTATTTTGGATTTTTATTATGATCTATTGGTATGGTTCAAGTTGGTTCATGGTTTTATTATGAAATTGTGTTTTTATGATTATTTCTTCTTCACCTGCTATGCATAACGATTCAGAAAGATCCTTTGAGGCATGGAATCCTAGATATATCCCTATTTATGAACATGTGTGGGGAATTCATGTTTTTTTATCCGTTAGGTAGTAATTAAGGATCATATTAATGAATATAATGAATTACATTAACTAAAATAGATGGGAATGTGAAGAAATCACATGTTTTAATACTTCTTATTTTATTTATATTGATATTATTCATTCTTGTAACCATTTCTAAAAATCATGGATGATGGTATCCTTGATTTTAGTGCAGTTGATATGGATGTGAGATCCTTGTTTTGTTATTTCTTGATATCACCCTGAATGAATTTTATAATCACTTATATCTATATAATGAATTGGTTTTTCATGGAATTCTATAATTTGTTATAGAATTCCCATGCTAAGTAATATATTTTAGTAAATAAATTCATTATTTAATATAAAATTGTAGAATTTAGGTTGTGGTAGTGTGTGTAGTTATGATAGTTTTTTTCTTTGTATGAGGTGGGATATTATGTTATGATGCTAGTGACCAGATTGGGCATAGAAAGTGTTGGGTAGTGATAAAATGGTTGGTTGGCATGAGATGTGATGTGGGTAGTTATGTGATGGTGGTGATGAGTAGTAGATGTGATATAGGTTGAGGAGTGTTGGTTGTGATGTGTATCTAGTATAGTGAGATAGTTACGGTTATGGAAATATGGTTTGGCCTATGTTGTTTTGTGTTAGTGGTTGATTTGATATGGGTGAGCTATTATGTTTGGTGTTGTTATGATTGTTAACTAGTTATCCTTGGAATAAAATTGTAATGATGAAAATGAAAAATCATGGGTTAGTAAATTAATAAGAATGGGATGGAATTGATGTGTGATAATTATCTTAAATTATTTGAATAATTAATGAAAAATATTTGAAAATTTGAATGAATGGATTAGTAAATGGGAGTTAGTGAAAACTTTTTAAAATTTAGAAAATGGTGTAACCTGTAATTGGAAGTGGAATCGTGTGGTTATGCATGGTGGTTATGTAGTGTGATGTATTTAGAGGCAGTGATAGTTATGAGGAATTTCATGTGGTGAAATGATGGTTCTATGGTGTATGCTAGTGAAGTTGATACGAAACCATCAGTTGTATACTATGTTCTATTTATATATCACGTATTTTAGGATATTTCTATATACACACCACCAAAATTAGATAACCATACCATTGCTCAAATGTTTTGGGTTCCATATGTTTTTTCCAAAATCTAGGTTTGTGGTGATATAGATGATCGACTACCACCTCTTTCGGACTCTTCCTTCAATAATATTGATGTCACGTGTTAGTTTTGGAAATTACCTAGTGATGATACAATTGGTGTTGGGGATTAATCAGGGATGATATGGGTTGGTGTTGGATATTACCTAGTAGTGATGAGGATGTGATATGTTGCGGGGGTCATGGATGGTAGTAGGAGGGTACAAGGTTTATTCCCTTCATGTTCATGATACCCTACATCCCTAGTTATATGTTGGGGTTGTGATGTGATATGATGAGGATTTGATTTTATGATGTTTAATGCTAGAACTATATGTTAGAAATTTTGAGGGTGGGATAGGTAGGGATGTGTCCGGACCCACATCAGAGATGTATGGATTTTTGATGTGTTATGTATGGAAGGGATGAGAGAATAAGACATTTTACATTGGGTTGTGAGAGAATTAATTCTATGGGGAAGTGTCTATAGGGTAACTTTTCTTTATGTTATTGATATTATGTTACTATATTGGATGCATGATTTGGTGAGCATGCCATTATAAGGCTGGGATTGGTTACTTGATCTATTTAGGTGCTTGTTCGTTCTGATTTTGTTTAATGGAACATTAGTGTGCTCTTGTCACATGTGCACCTGAGACTCGATGTATGATCCTAATGAGTATACATTTTATGATAAATTTACATATATAAACTATTTTTTTTAGTTTTTTGGAGGACTTTGGAAACCGAGATAGACATTAATATCTTGGGTTTTAGAGCTGTTGTGGAGTCACCACCATAGTACTATCTTTTAGTATTTACTTAGATACTTTTATTTGTATTTTTTAATACTATTCATGCATTATCGGATGGTTTGGGTTGATTTTATAATATGTTCTAGATTTTCTCTATGGTCGATTATCCTATCTCACGATCCTATATTATTATAAAGGTTAATACCTTCCATATGTGAGATTTTTATACCCTCATTGCTTGTCGCCAACATAGGACCTGCTGATGGTGGGACTCGAGGGTCATTATCTCTCTTCATTTGTTTTTGGACCAGGAGGGGAACCTTTGGAGGGAGTGGTTCATGATGTAGTGGTATAAATGGTTTTGGTTGAGAGATATTATGGAGTTTTGGATTTAGGAAATGTGAGTGTTAGATGAATTGGTAGGGAAAATGTGCTTGATGATACTGGTGTGTGACATAGAATAGGGAGACCAACTAGAAAATAAGATTTTAGGGACCCCTATGATCAGATTCTAGGACTCTGAGATTATTTAATGACCAAGTGAGGTGGAAATATTTATTGGGTAGAGACCTAAGAGAGGTACATGCACCATTATTTATAAAAATTTTATCTGGATTGGGTTATTTTGGAAAATAGAGATTAATTAATTAAATGAACTTTTAAAACATTCCATGCCACTGGGATTAGGGTTTGTTCTAGATTATCAAGAATGGATCCTAGTTTTCTTCCATGATTAGCTTAGTCAGTAGGGGTTCAACATACTGATATGATTAATCATTGAAGGATCAACTGATATATGAGTATGAGGCATGGAAGAGGGCATTGCATTTATTTTAATATAATATTTTGGGAATGTATGAGAAGAGAACCACTGATCTTGAGATGAAGCGTTGGTTGAAGTAACTTTAGACCAATTTATATCTGATTTGGGATTGATATGAGTTTTGGGTACCATTATCAATAAGTTTTATGTAGGGAGGTGTATGTTAGTGGTTGATGTTGTATCTTAGTGACTAAAAAGAGACATATTTTTTTATGGTAATATTTCTAAAAGGAGTTCCCTTTGGAATTTATTTCATTGATGATGAAGGAAATAATGAGGAAAGAGATTCTCTCTATTCTTAAGGGAAGACTGAGTATGTGGGAGATTGGGATAAGATTCAAGGACATCATACACATTTCTCTTGATGTCTTCCTTAGTGAGGATTCCAAAGAATGATGTTTGGTGGAGGTGTTATTCCCAGTGATCATGTATCATGTCACCCCTTTTATGATTTCTATAAACCTGTAGGTCTAGAAGGAGGTGGTTATCGAGCTGATGATTTATTTGGGAGGTGAAACCTGAGTGGATAGTAGGGCCTCTCAAGAAGAATGTATTTAGGTCACGGGATGAATACTTTTAGAGATTAAAGGTTCTGACTAGTGGAGAACTAACTATTGTAGATCCCTTCACTTATTTCTCAGGCCAGTGGCTTCCAAGAAACTTATAAGGGATTACTATTTTTATGATTTTTCTATAGGTGACATAGCCACTATTTGGACCAATAGTCTACTACTCAGGGATTCTAGTTTTATATAGTCTATTAGGCCGCTTTCTGATAGCAATAATAATTTCCACTGAGGAAATTTTAGCAGTAGGGACCACTGAAACATGTTTAATAGATAAGGGTAGATGGATTTGGTAGAGCGAAAACTCAAAATGGTTTTCATCCTTAAGGACCTAGGATAAAGTGTGGTCATCAATGCTGAAAGTATATAGGCAGAGGAGCTAGGAATGGACAGACACAGGTCATGGAGGCAAAATCACCACCTAAACCTGAGGTTGTCAGAGGTATGATCAGTTTATCATCTACCCTTATTTTTACCCTATTTTATTTAGGATCCTCACACTCCTTTTTTTTCTCTTACTTTAGTCCATAACATGAGACTAGATGTGAAGATAATTCAAGTTCCTCTAGTGTTATCTACATCGATCGGTGGTTAGGATACTTTGTTTGACGTGTGAAGAGGATGTAGGCTAGTGATGGGAAAACACCAGTCAATGGGATATTTCTTCTTTTTTTTATTGAAAATATATCCATATAATGTTATCCTTGATATGGATTGGATGCATTCTATAAATACAACCATGGACTGTTTCTAGAGGAGAGTTTCGTTTTCTGATGTGATGGGCCAATGCATGGTGTTCATTGGTGAATGGAGCCATCAGATGAGTGGTAGGAAATTAGAGCCCCTTTTGTCTCATTTAGAGGAGTTGTTAGTGGAACATTAGATATTGGATGTTATTAGGGTTGTGGAATCATTCCTAGATGTTTTCCCAGATTAGGTTATAACACTTCCCCCCTCAATGCAATTTTGAGTTCGGGATAGAGATGAAACCTAGTGCATCTTTGATTTTTATGGATACCTATCGAATGGTGCCTATGGATCTATGATAAATGACATTTTAGTTTTATGATCTAATATAGAGGGTTTTCATTCAACCTAGTGTATCTATTTATTGTACTCTAGTGTTATTCTCCATGAAGGTGAACAATAGTTTGGGGTTGTGTGATAAAGCTAATATATTCATAATTATTCATATGTTTTCTATGATTTAATCTCTACCAATTAATCAATGTGTGATTATTTGTATCATTTTATGATTTGTTTTGAGTTTTGAGCTTAAATGTCAAAATTGGTTAATTTTGTAAAATTAAAAGTTTTATTTCACCTTTGTATTTTGTGTATAAATTATAAAATGTGGATCCAATTTTTGTGATTATTTTTTTACGATTCCTACTTTGTTGGATACAAATTAGTCTTCTTGACCTAGAGACCATTCAAACACCCACAATCCCAAAAAAATCATTCAATGTGAAAACTTATTCTGCTTGACAGAATGGACCCTACCTTATTCAATGAGGTATAACTTGAGATACCTATCTTAAAATGGGATGATTATAGCTGGGTTTGAAATCCAAATCTAAGGGGAAGCCTTACATTATATTTCATGGAGAAACACTTTCATTAAGGCCACCCTTGAACTGGTCAAAGTGGGGTTGGTGGAATAGTGCTCAACATCTTGAAAAGGTTAGTTCAATTAATGCAACCACAACTTATTTAAAATGACTCCAAATGATTTGAAATTTCAAGGGTAGATGGATAACTCAATTCATATCATCTTATAATAAGGGACCATGGCATGATTTGACCATCTGGTGGGTAGAACTGAATCATATATCTGGTGGAAAGATTCTGTAGTATACAATTTATATTCATTATTTTCTCTCTTTTCTTCTTTTTAGTTTTGTAATGCAATCATCTTCCCAATTATTCTCAATTACCCCCACCATAGTGGGGTAAAAATCTAAGTGTTCAGATATGGGTAGGTTTTATATTTTTATAATGCTTGTGTTCTTTCATTTGATTGAATAAAAACTCTCCCTATTCTATGAAGTTGTTTTCAAATTCTGATAGCAGTTATTATTATCTTGTATGATCATATTTGATTTTATAATCTATTGTTTTTATTTCTTTGATAAATGATCAATTTTATCCCTCCCCTAGGTTCTTTTCTATATTCGATAGAATAAATCAAGGCTTAGTGGTGAAGTACTTGGAGATTGCCAATACGTGTAGGAGGGGTAGTGAACATTCATGATTATTTGGGATAAACAATACCCAACTGAGAATTTCCTAAATCAATTGGGGGTATTCACTATGACTCTATCACACATCATAAGGAGTGTTTAAAAAACTGTGATTTTGTTAAGGTATATTCTTATCATAACCATTTGACCAAAGAAGAAAGTTGAAGTGATTGTGGAATCTCACTTAAATCAATTTACCAGAAGAAAATTGAATAAAATGGAACAAGGATAACATTGCTATCAGAAAAATGACATGATTTGATCACCCATCTCATATAATAGTTTTTAATCACTTGGGTCAAAAAAATTTCTTGGATCTATTTCTTAATTTAAACCTTTTGTTTCGTTTCACTCATTTTAAAAACCAAAAAAAATTCAAAACAATCAATTTATCCTCTAATTTAAAAGTGAAAAATTATTTTTTGTGCACTCCTCATTAGGAGACTACCTTGGGTTAATCAATATACTATACTCAGGTAATTAAATTATTTTTCTGATTCCCATGAAAAGCATTTGTTAAACTTGGAACCATTTCTGTGGATACATTTCCTCAAAACACCAAAAACTAAAAAAAGTATTGAATGAAATATAGTTTAAATAACCATTTAATTTAATTTTATTCTGAATTTGAACAAAAAATAACTTTATTGAGATTTTTTTTGAAAAGAGGGTTTTAGGAAATACATCTCACTGATTAATGTTATACTTTGTGTGATCACTCTAAATCTACAATAATGGCTAAAAAAACTCAACCAAACTCTTCATGATCTCTACACATCTGAATTTTCTAATCAAAATAACCAAATCACTATCCCTACTATAGAAAATGATTTGGAACAACATGTTAATATGATCCAAGTGCTACAAAAATTTCATGGCCATGTAGGTGAAAACCCAAATCGACACATCCAAGAGTTCACATATATCTACTACAGCTTCTAACCCTAAGGATTTTCTGAAGAGCTAGTAAAGTGGAGGGAATTCCCTTTCTAGCATAAGGGAGCAGAAAAAGAATGGTTGTACAATATTCAATAAGGGGAGATAAATCATTAGAAAGATCTCAAAATAATCTTCTTATGGAGATTCTTCCCTACATATAAGAGCACCACAATAAAAAAGTGATTTATGTCATACATCAATCGACTAGAGAGACTCTCTATGAATACTAGGAACGTTTCATGAAACTATATGCAAGAAAACCACACCAAGAAATGGAAGAGAACCAATTCCTTGTGTTTTTCTACCAAGGATTGCTCGATAATGATCGAAATTTGCTAGACACCTCATATGGAGGATCCCTAATTGACAAGTATCCTACTAATATCAGAGGTCTCATTGAAAATATTGCACAAAACTCATATCAATTTAGAACTACATATACAAGCACTAGAGAAATACATGAGGTGAAAACTTTTGATTCTTCCTCACCCTTACTTGAATCAACACTTAAGGAAATAACCGGTTTGATGAGAAATCTTTATTTTAACCAAGTGAAGTGACAACAAGGCATGAATCAGGTATATGGTTTATACTCTTCTACTTATCATTATAATGATTAGTATGTAGATGTTCAAGGGACATAAAGTTGTGATGCAACCTATCAACAAAGGCAATTTCAACCAAATAAGCCATGTCAACCCCAAACCCAACTAGGACATGTATTCTAGCAAAACCAGGATAGACCTCATTTTCAATAGTAATACAAGAATCCCCCTCAATTCCAACAATCCTATAAACATCCCTTATAGCAACAAAAATCCTTTCATACAACACCATTCCAATGAAATACTTATGAGAATTCTTCTACAAGTGCACAAACTACTGAAGAGAAGCATCTACAAACAAAAGTTTCAGGGTTGGAAGATAATATTGATAATCTAACTAATAAATTTTTAAGTTTTATGGAAATTATGACAAAGAATCAAGGTAAAATACCATCCCAAACAATCCCAAACCCAAAGTAGAATGTAAAAATGATGAAAAAAGAAGTGGAGAAGAGCTCACACCACTTGAACAAAGTGAGAATTATGATTCTAAGAAACCTACAAAATCTCAACCCATCCATCTAATAGAAGGAGACTAGAACAAAAAAAGGATAAAGAACTAGGTTTATGAAGGAAATGATATGAACACATTTGTAAAAACAAAAAAGATACAATAAGGATATCCACACACCATTCTCATATGAATTAGTTATGTTAAAGAAAGATGAAGAATAGTGTATTCAAATGTTAAATTCAGGAAACCTTCTAGAAAGTTGATACCAATATCCCACTACTAGATGCAATTCAAAAAATCTATATGTATGAAAGATTTATGAAGGAGCTATGCACAAAACGAAGTACAATAGATAGAAATGAGAGAATTGGTTTAGGAAGAAGTATCTCAGCACTGATCACACCAATGATAAGAAAAAATGTCAAGATCAAGGGACATTATCTATTATTTACACCATTGGATCTTTAAATTTTACTAATGCACTATATGATCTTGGAGATCCAATAAATGTTTTGTATCATTCGATATTTTCCTCATTGCTGATCAAAGAGCTAAAACCAACTCGAGTGGTGGTCTAATTAGAAAATAGATCCACAATTTTCCCAGTTGGAGTTGTAGAATATGTACTCGTGGGGGTAAGAGGATTGATCATTCTAGAAGACTTTTATGTCCTTAACATTGAAGAAGACAGAGAACCATGACACTCTCCCATCATTCTAGGGAGACCCTTCCTAAAAACAGTGAGGACTATCATAAATTTCCATTAAGGAACACTGATAATGGAACTTGAAGATAGTACAATACTGTTCGGTATTCTTGATGCAATGAAACATCCATTCAGTGATCAATTACTTTATGTGATCTCCTATAAAGTAGGTATAGAACCAATTGAATATTCATGTATGCTTCATGACTTCTTATCTTTAGGAGAACATTTTTTATTTGAAAATTCCAATCCCCAAGAATCTAAAAATCCTAATCTCATGTTATAGGGGGAGGTAAAATATGACTTTTTCAATGATTTATTAAAAGAAAATGAGATGATACTAGATATTCTATCTTTAGAAGTAGGAAACCTAAATTCAATATAATCCCTTTAAAATGACCCATTTATTGAACTTCATCCATTTATAAGTGATTTTAAGTATTCCTAACAAATGTAAGGAGATAAATTTACAGTAATCATTTCCAATAACATATCCCATTCACAAGAACAAACTATGAATGACATAATCAAAAGAAACTTCAAAGATATAGGATGGAGTTTAAGTGATATAATTGGAATCAATCCCAAGGAATGATCTCATAGAATTTTTTTTGAATGTAATTCCCAACCAATTTTAAAACCTCCAAGAAGAATCAATCCCAACATCATGGAGGTTGTAGAGAATAAGATAAAGAAATTGCTAGAAACTTACATAATTTACCCAATCTCTGATTCTTAGTGGGTCAACACCATTCATGTAGTCCCAAAGAAAACTAATCTGACCACTATTAACAATGATAGAAATAAACAGATCCCCATGAGAATAAAAAATAGTTGGAGAGTGTGTATAGATTATTTAAATCTAAATCAAGTTACCCGAAAATACAAATTTTCTATTCTGTTAGTCGATAAGATGCTAGAAAGGTTAGATGTAAAAACTCATTAATGTTTTTTAGATGGATTATCAAGATACTTTTAGGTACCGATCACACCAGAAGACAAGGAGAATACGAACTTCACCTGTTCATTTGTTACATTCTCCTACAAAAGGATTCATTTTGTGCTATGCAACACCCCAGGTACACTTCAATGGTGCATGATATTTAATTTATCAAATCATATTGAGGACTTATTGGAGGCATTTCTTGATGTTTTCATAGTTTTTTGGTTATTCATTTTATCATTGCTTAGGAAATTTGAAAAATGTTTTGAAAACATGAAATAAAAATAGTCTTATCTTAAATTTTAAAAAAATCCATTTCATGGTTGGAAAGGGAATAGTGTTGGGGAACATAATTTCAAAAAAAGGAATGAGGTTGATAAATCAAAAGTTGAAGAAATAAATTACTTACCATTTCCAACTTTTTTAAAACATGTTAGATCCTTTTTATGATATGCAAGATTTTACAGAATATTCTTCAATGATTTTAGTAATATTTATCTCTCTCTCTCAATATTACTACTAAAGGAATCAAACTTTAATATTGATTATTCATGAATGAAGTCATTTGATGAACTGATGAAAAGGCATATCACACCTTAAATAATGAAACCACCCAAATGGGATTACCCTTTTAAGTTGCTTTGTGATGCATCCAACCAAACTTTGGGTGCCACTATATCAAAAATAATTGACAGAAACCCCTAAGTCATATCTTACTAGTCAAGGAACTTGGATTACACACAAATCAATTACACAACCACTGAGAATGAGTTCCTTTTATTTGTATTTGCACTAGATAAATTCTGATCATATCTTCCTTCTACTAAAGTTGTTGTTTTATCTGATCATGGAGAACTCAGGTATTTAATGAAATAGGAAGATGAAAATACAAGGCTAGTGAGATGGATGTTACTCTTATAAGAGTTCAATTTATAAATTAAAGATAAAAAGGGAACTAAAAATCAGGGTGCTGATCATCTAAGTTGAATACCCCAAACCACTAACGTCGAAATTACAAACCCGAACCAACTTAATGATGAGATTCTGGGAGAAAAAATCCACATCATCAACAGTTAAGTTCCATTATATGACAATATGGTCAATTATCTGGTAACATCTCAAGTACCATCTCATTTAAATTCCCACAAAATTCAAAAGATGAAATATGTATCTAGATATTATATCTCGGATGATCCATTTGTTTGGAAGATTTGAAATGAATAAGTGATAAGAAGATGTTTGCCTGAAAGTGAAATTTATTCTATCTTTGAATTTTGTCACAATTTTTATTGTGGAGGCTAATATGGACTATAAATGACCACAAGGAAGGTTTTATAATCTAGAATTTATTGATCCAACCTTTTTAAAGATGCTCATGAATTTTTCAAAAGGTGTGAAAAATGTCAGCTTTCTAGAAATATTTCGAAGAGACAAGAAGTGCCCTAAAAAAACTAATGTTTTGAATTTTTTTTGAATTATGTGGGATAGATTTTATGGGCCCTTTCCGAATTTCATTTGGAAATTATTATATCATGCTTTCAGTTGATTATGTTTCCAAATGGGTGGAAGAAAAATCCACCAAGACTGACGATGATAAAGTCGCTTGTGATTTTGTTAGGGAAAATATTTTTTATAGGATTGGAGTTCTTAGAGACATCATCAATGACCAATTGAATCACTTTTTCAATAGGATAATGTATTATTTTCTGAATAAATACGGGGTGTATCATAAAAAATCAACTGCATATCATCTACAAACTAATGGTCAAGCTGAAGTGCCCAACATGGAAATAAATGGAATTTTGGAAAAGAATTTTAATCCAAATAGGAAGGATTGGAGCCAAAGGTTAGAAGACACATTATGGTATTATAGGAAAACCTATAAAATTTTGATTGGAATGAGTCCATATAGACTAATTTATGGGAAAAGATATCACTTACCCATGGAATCGGAACATAAGGAATTTTGGGCTTTGAGGAAGATAAATTTGGATCTTAAAAGTGATGGAAAGGAGATAAGATTAAATTTTTAGGTGTTAGAATAAATTATAAGGGAAGAATTTGAAAATTATAAGATTTATAAAGATAGAACAAGAGTGTCTCATGAAAAGCTGATCCAACCGATGAACTTCCATCCTAGAGACACAATGTTATTATTCAACTCAGGACTCAAGATAATGCCAGGTAAATATCATTCCAAATCAGAAGGTCTATTTATATTTATTCATGTATATACTTTTGGTAATATGAAGATTGTGAACAATGGAGAGTATAATCCATTCATTGTTAACGGCCATCGACTAAAGAAATTCTTTAGGACCATACCGTCATAGAAAACAGAGGAGATCACACTCCTCTAAACTATTTATCAATAAATACATGAATTCATACATATCCTATACACTTTATTGATTATTATTATTTAATTTAAAATCTTATTACATGTAAAATCCACTTTAATTCATAGAGGACATTTCATTATTTAAGTGAATGGGAGGGAACCTTTGTAGTTTAGGATTTTCATTTGTTGTTTGTTTATCTATTTCAAAAATCATGATTTAAAAACTTTATGTATTTATTTTTCAATATTTTTTTTTGTTTTTGAAACTTTTTGAGAAGAAATGATTATCATTTCTATTTTTGAAACCCATGTCTGTGATTGAAAATTTTATCCCATGAAGTTGAGCATAAATGAGTGCTGAAAATTACTTTGTTTCAAGTTAAAATAATTGGGAATTTCATGAGAAGTACTATGATTTTTAATTATCATGCCACATATCAGTGTCTTTATATTCGAAATAACTTTCATGTGAGGCTTATAAACCAATTTTTCCATAATATTTACATTCACCTCACTTCTTGGGAGAACTACACCATTCTTGATTTAACTAGAATTTGATTTATTTCTATCAAAACGTGAGGGTTTGAGGTACTTTTGTTTTAAATGATTGAGGAATTTATTTGGTTTTAACTCCCATTTTCTAATAATACATTTTATAATATCCTACATTCAATATTTAATCCTTTTATCCCTTAGAATCCATGAACAACCTATTAGGATATCCACATTACAATTCAATTTTCCCTATCCAACCTGATCTTGATGTGAAATTGCAAAATCTAGTTGAACATAAGTGTGGGGGAAGGTATCTTGTATTATGATACCCCATTTTGTGATACATTTTACAGAAAATAAAATGAATAATAGATTATTTTTATAATGAAACAATTCAGTCTTTTTAAAGAGGTTCCATTCAAGATTTTTCATGATAAAAGAAGGTGTGCATTTGTAGAACTTCCAATGGATAAAGAAAGTTGTGCCTATATGGAGATTTCAAGAAAAATTATTTTTGACAATATTGAATTTTTTTGTTGAAATGTCGGATGGTGTGGACATTACTAGAATTCTCAATTATTCTTTGGAGCTTATTTGCTGCTAAGGGAAGTGTAGAGGACACCATACTTGAGTAAAAATTAGAATCATGCAATTTTTCTTCAAAAAGAGCCAAACCCTCCTCATTTATCCTTATATTTGTTCACATATAAATCCAAAACAACAAAATCCATATAATAACCCTAAAAATTACTCATGATAAACATATGTACTTGACTCACATCGGGTAGAGATTTTGGAATTTATCAAGCCTATAGTGACCCTTTTAAGAGTCTGGATGAGAAAGACATTGCGGAAACAAATTAAAATTTGTGTGATAAGAGAAAAGGAAAGTTTGGTAAGTGTTTTATGTGTATGAGAGGATAAATTAAGTTTAAATATGTTAAATTATATGAATTAATAACTCGAAATAATGGTTTTTATAAGGTATTATATTTTTTTCGTAGTGTTAAATTGTTGGATCTCAAGGATATGTGTTTTAACATTTTATTTCATTTGATATTGATGTTTACATGTCTAAGAGTTCAAGTGGTGTGGGGGAATTGATAAGGACAATATTTTAATAATTATTCTATGTTTTCAAGGATTTAATCCCTACTAATTAATCATTGTGATCTTATTTTTATCATTTTATTATTTTTGGTGATCTTTGAGCTTAAATGTCAAAATTGGTTAATTCTGTAAGATTAACCATTTTATTTAACCTATTTATTTTGTTCATAAATTTTAAAATATGGATTTAATTTGATTGATTCATTTTTTATGGATTCCATGCTTAATGGGATACAAATTAGTCTTCTAGACCCAGATCCCATTCAAATTTCCATAAGCCCAAAAAATCATTCAATGTGAAAACTTATTATGGTTGGAAGAATGGACCCTACCTAATTAAATGAGGTATATATTGAGATACTTAATTTCAAATGGGATTATTTAATATTTTTTCTTAATCTACCTGGAATTGGAAGCCTCACATTAATTTTCTATGAAAAAATATTTTGTTACGGCCACCCTTGAACCGGTCAAAGTGGGTTTGGTGAAATAGTATTTGGTGGCCATAAAAATTTGATCTATTAAGGCGGCCATAAATTCTTTGAAATGGATCCAAATTATTTGAACCTTATAGGTTTGATCTCCAAATAAATTCCTCACATATTATAATAAGGGAACATAGCATGATTCGACCATCTAGTGGGCATAACTGAATAATACTTCTGGTGGAAGGATTCTTGAGGAGAAAATTTTTGTTCTTTCCTTTCTATCTTTTATTATTCTTGGTTTTTTAATGCCTTAATATTCCCCATTATTCTAAATTCACCTTACCATGGTTGGGTAAACATATAAGATATTTTGGAAGGGTAGGTTTTTTATTTTTTTAATTCTTGAGTTCTTGCACTTGATTGAATAAAAAATCTCCCTCTTCTGCAAAGTTGTTTTCAAATTGTAATAAAAGTTATTATTATCTTGTATATTCATATTTTATTTTATATTTTGTTGTTATTATTGATTTTATAAATGATAAATTTTATCCCTCCACCAGGTTCTGGTCTATATTCGATATAATAGATCAGGTCTTAGTGGTGAGGTACTTGGAGATCTCTAGTACGTGGGAAAGGGGTAGTGAACATTTTTGATTGTTTGGGATAAAAAATACCCTATTGGGAATTTCCTAAATCAATTGGGGGTATTCAATATGACTCTTTCACACATAAAAATGATTTTATGCCAAACTATGATTTTGTTAAGGTCTATTCTTATCATAACCATTTGACCAAAGAAGTGAGTTGAAGTGATTGTGGAATATAACTTAAATAATCTTAGCAGAAGAGGATTGAAAAAATGGAACAAGGATATCATTGAAATTAGAAACCGAACCCCAACTTGATCACCCATCTCATATATTAATTTTTAATCACTTGTTTTTGAAATTTTTCTTAAATGTGTTTCTTAATTTCAATTTTTTGTTTTGTTTTTATCATTTTCAAAACCAAACCAATTCAAAACACTCAATTTATCCTCTAATTCAAAAGTTACAAAATATTTTGTGTGAAATCCTCATTAAGAGACTACCTTGTGTTAATCACTAGCCTATACATAGGTAATTTTAAAAAAATTGTTTATCCACACCCATGATAGGAATGCATCATTATGCGTAGACTAACAGAGGTTAAATCATGTGACAGTAAAAAACCATTACCTCCTTCGAAGGATTAATAATATATTTGACCAGATGAAGGGAGATAGTTGATTTTGAAAGATTGATTTTTGATCTGTATATAACCAGATGAGGGTGAAAGATGAGGATATCTTGAAGACTACATTCAAGTGTAGATATGGAAACTACTATTTTATGATCATTCTATTTGATGTCATGAATTATTTGACTATGTTAATGTTAATAATAAACTCCATATTACATGAGTTCTTAGACTAGTTCATCAATGTGTTCATCGATGATATCTTGACCTACTTAGAATCAGAGTAGGGGCATGATAATCATCTTAGAGCTATCTTACAGGTCCATTGACGCCACCATATCTATATAAATCTATCCAAGTGTAAGTTTTAAATGAAATATGTTTGTTTCCTTATGAATGTAGTTCCATGGATTTGTGTGGACATGGAACAGTCAAAGTTTGAGGTAATCATTTCTTGGGAAGAACCCAATAATGTGGAAGAGGTTTATAGTTTCCTTAGCCTTTCAAGATATTATCAGAGGTTGGTATTCAGTTTATCTTGGATTTTAAACCCTATGATAGAATTTACTAGTAAGTAGCATAATTTTATTTGGACCGATTAATGATAGGATGTGTTTGGTTACCCAATGGAGAAGTTGATCAGTTATCTAATTCTTTGATTTCCTAAGGAGGGCGTGATATTCAATTTTTCTTGTTATTTATCCTTTTAGTTCTTTAGATGAATATTGATTTATAAGAGTGTGGTGATATCTTATTAGTATATGTTGTTTTGTTCCCATAATCAGAACTATACCACCCATGATTTAGAGTTGGAAGGAGTTGTGTTTTCACTAAATTTGTGGTGAAATTTCCTCCTCATTGAGCACCTTTTTATTTTCATAGAAAAAAATATCCCACAATATTTTTACTATCAGTGTTACCTAAATTGATACCAGAAGACGTGGATGGAGTTTATCTTATATTATGAGTTTTGATATCATTTACACCACGGGAAATGAGAATATTATTACCAATTAATTGAGTCAAAAGTCCCAAGGAGATGCGTTCTGAGATTATTTAGATGTTTAGAAAGAGATGTTGGTTATTTTATTTTTGTGTCTTGATGTCAAAGAAAGTAGTGAAATAGGGTGTTTTTAATAGATAAACATTTAGTAATCCCTGATACAATAGGTGGATAAGTCATAGTGGGGAGAATTAGAGTCATAGGTGATGCATGACCATATCATCCATGGTGATACACCAAAGGGATGGTCATAGGATGGTAAAAACTGGGTATTGTTATAGGGGAGGATGTTTTTTCCATTTTCAATGCATGAGGGAGTTATTCATGAGTTTCACATATCACCCTAAAAAGTGCATCACAGTGTGACTAGAACATATCATGGCTTGAGGAGTCATATTTCATGGTCTGGGATGAAATTGATGATGGAAGAGTTTCTAGTGAAGTATATGGGTTTTCAGTAGGTGAAATCCAAACATCATGTTCCTATAGGTTTTTTGAATCCCTTGGAAGTCCCTAAGTTGAAATGGGAGGATGTATTGATGGATTTTGTCACAGGGTTACCCCGATTTTAAGGAGGATGTAATTTTGTTTGAGTGATTTTGTACTGATTGATAAAGACAATTCATTTTCTATAAATATGTGAATCAAGTGTCATAGATTATTTAGTGAGGTGATATGTAGATTACATGGTTAGGATTCATGGGTTACTGAAGACCATCGTCTATGATTAATACCCTCATTTTACCTCATGGTTCTAGAGGGGATTGTAACATGAAATTTCCTCCTAGTTTCACCTTAAAATTACATTCCAGCCTTAGAAAAGTGGGTATAAGTACTGGGCCATCTAGACACCAGAGAATATGTTTTGAACTTTCATATTATAATTTAGTGGATACTAGAAATATGTCCAACCTTTGGTTGAGTTTTCCTACAACAATAGTGATTGGTCATTTATTGGAAAGGCCTCATTTTGAGCATTATATGGGCATCCATGTCATTCTATTTTTTGATGGATAAAGGTTGGATAGTCAGTGGGTCTTATCCCTATTGTAGTTTATATAATTTCCAAGAGGGTCTAGATCATATGAGAGTATATATGGGTTGTTTAGGATTTTTATAAGTCCTGTTTTGATCATAGGAAGATCCCCATGGGGTTTTAAATTGAATCCCATGTCTTCCTAAGGGTTTACCCTCAATAGGGGAAACATAGGTTTGGCTAGGGGAGTAATATTTATCCCTATTTCATTTAGTATTTTGAGTTGAGATGAGAGACCATCTCTCTCTAAACCCTTTGAATGTGTAGGGTTTTTTCACCCTCTTTCTATGATCTCAATACCATGGCGATCTTCCTCATTCCCAGGAAATTTGATTCTCATCATTTCACAACGCTGTAGATGACACAACCTCCCCCTATGCACAATCATTCTATGGATACATGAAAACTGGAGGCACCCGATGATGTCTCCCACAACCATCCTTCTATTGGTTGATCCCAAGGGATTTTGTTCCTGTACGTGTTAAAATGCCTTGATGAAGGCATTGAATTCATGATGAAACTCCCTAGTAAATCAACAAGATGATGGTGGTTACCTAGTCGAAGCGGATCTAGATGCCCTTCAACAATGTGCACAACTGTGCAAATTCTCAGTGATGGGTCATATCTCCTACCACAAAGGTAAACACCCTTGTTCCCTTACTGAACTTTTCTCATGTATTTCACATTGCTGGAATATTGAAAATTGAAAACTAATCCTCATAGGAAAAGGATATTTTAAAATACTATAAAGATCATAAGATTATTTTTAAAGAGTTTGGAAGACTGGTAATCTCAACCTCAGGCCGAGTGTACTTAAAATTTTAGAGTGGGACTCCACCTTTAACCCACACACACACAGAAACACTTTAGCACAAGTATGGATTAAATTTCATGGTCTTAGCTGGTTATTTTGGATCTAAAAAATACTAAATTATATTTTGTCGTGTATAGGAAATCCTCTTAAAATTTATCACATGACCTTACATGATGACTTGGGTCTCTTTTCTAGAGTATTGGTTGAAATAAACCTTGAATCAAAACATCCCAAATCAATTAACTTGAATTCCAATGAATACAAAACTGAAATTAGAGTGGAATATTAGCGAAAACCCCCATTTTGTGATCATTTTAAAATCATAGGGAATGCCCTCTTCAACAGTAGGGTGATTATGAATTAGTTAACCCAACCATATGATAATGATTGGAAGGAAATAAGGAGATATAAAAAAGATAAATCCCCCATGATAGACATACCTAAACCATCCAAAAATAAATCTGAAGTTTGGAAAAAAAACACTCATTCTGAATCTCATAGGTGATAGTTTAGGAACTAAGCTGATGAATTGGAAAAAGAAGAAAATTCTATTAATGATCAAGACCCCTCAATCAAAATTACAAACCTTGTCCTAGACACTATTAGAGTATCCACTAAGAAAAAAAATGTTACTTTATATCAACATGAACTAGAATGTCATAATCTACAACATCCAATCATGGATAGAGGGAATTTTCCTCCTAATGAAGTGAAGAAACTAGCCTATAACACTGGTACTTCCACCCACAATAATGATTTCTGCACCAAATAAATTCAAGTTGTGGCTGACACTCTAGACTGAGGCACCAAGCAGACCCATATTACTACCACTTGTAACTTAGGTACTCAAAAGGACAATTAGGAAACGCTCTGGTCTTCTAGATCCATGGTGATACCTTTCTCCATGGACCTAGAAGATAGATAAGGCATGAAAAAGATCTCAACACTTGTCTTACATGATAATTCAACTTCATTTCTAGTACCCAAGCATATGCAGGTTTATAATGTTCCCCCATAGTATAAGAAGAGTATCTCTCAGAACTCTGTCAAACAACAATCTACATTGGATCCTCCTATCCTAGGTACTTATTCTCCGATTTCTTATGCATATGAGGACTATTCCATGCTACCTGAAAAACTACATTATGATCAAAATGACTCTTGCCCTGATGTTTTCTCTAAGAATTCTATTTCATTGAACTCATGCAACCTGACCACTACTAACCCATGCCTTATTGCTGCAAAAAGAAATACCTCTTCTATGGACAGTAGCCTGATTTTAACTACAGGTGAGCCCACAATTTAAATAAGCATGAGACCAAATCACAAGACCATAACCAACCCCCTCTCCCTCATCTCACACTTCCCCCCTTAACAGGGTTGTTCAACCCAAGACACAGAATGCTAAGCACACCCCATATGCTAAGAAGAAAATTGAACCTACTGTACATGACAGTCTACCTTCTGTTCTAGAGTTGACTGATTTGTAGGGGACTAAGGATCCCCTGGAACAGAAGCATACTACCATGTCACTGTCTATAGTGGATACCAAGTCTCTAGGTTCAAAGGATTCTATAGAATCAACCATGACTACTCAATTAAAAGATCCTACAAATAAGAACAATGTAATCTCTCATAATGTATAGGAAAAAACCACTAACACTAATGAGGTTAGAAGGTCTTCTAGAAATAAAGGATCTAGAAAGAAGAAGAAAGAGAGTTCTAACTCCAAAATTAGATTTAAATGAAGATATTTTTTTGGAATTTTCTGGGTATCACCAACTCTGACACACTTAATGTTTTGAAAATAATGATTAACATGAATCACCCTATTATTTTTTCTATTAATTAACCTAAAATCGCTTTCTCCTCTAAATATTCTCACTTGTGTCAACAGAGTTATGTTTTTATAATACAATCAATAACAATCTCAATTCTGATTCTTTATGATTTTTTTCACATGTTTATTTACAGGATTTTAGTGTTTTCAATATCTCAGATTAGATTCTCACTTGCACCCTTACTATTGATGGTGATCACACTTTATGATCATTTTTTTATGCTAAGAATAGATATCAAGAATGAATAACTCTTGGGAATGAACTTTCTTATTTAGGCACAAACATCAATTCCACTTGGTTTCTCATGGGGGAATTTATTTCTATTCTTAACTCCAGTAAAAAAATTGGTCCATCTCACACATCTATTTCCTCAAGAGAATTCAAAACCATTATTGAATTCAAGAACCTTATTGAAATAAACCTCACTTGTTCAAAATATATATGATATAGAAGACATTACAACATAGTGGTCACCTCTAAATTGGACAGATCCTTTACGAATGTCCATGCTTTAGACCAGTGGGACAATATCTCCAGCATCACTCTTCACAGACTGAACACTGATCATCATTCTATCCTGGTAAACATTTCCTCCAAAAACATGAAACTTTGGTTACCTTTATGTTTCAACAATGTGTGGCTCTGTAATGACAAATGTAATCATGTCATCCAAAACTACTGGTCCTCAATGTCTCACACCAATGGAGCCTTTTATAGAAACCTCAAACTAAAACACCTCAAATAGATGCTCAAATCTTGGTGTAACTCTAAAGACAAAAAAATCAACAATGACATTACTCTTCTTGAGAAAGATCTCAATGATGTGAAAAACCAAAACACCAACTCTAATATCCACACTAACCCTATGTAAGAAATTTGCATTGTAGTTAAACTCAATTCCTTGTTCAATTTTAAGGAAAATATGATAAAGAAATATTATAAAGTCAAATGGTTAACTGACGGTGACAAAAACACCAAAATCTACAACTCTCTCTAATGAATCAAGAAGGCCTTCATACCTCTCACCTTTTTAAAATATGGTCAAATGATTTTGGAAAAAGAAGACGACACTACTAATCATGTAGTCTCCTTATATGAAACCCTCTTCAATGGATCTAATAATAACAAATACCTCCTCCCTGAGGTCATTCCTTTAGTGATCACTAATGCAGACAATTATTTCCTTCATAACCCACCGCTAGATCATGAAACCAAAGACATTGTCTTTAGTCTGAATCCCAAAAAGTGATCCCGGTCCTGATGAATTTAACAATGGTTTCTTCCAAAACTATTGGGATGTGGTACATATCGATGTTTGTAATCTCATTAAATCCTTTTTTACCAATGGGGTGATACCCTATGCTCTCAATGCTCAATTCCTATCCTTGATCCTTAAAGTGGATAATACCTCTAAGATTCACCTTTTTAGACCCATTACTCTTATCAACACTCTTTACAAAATCATCACCAAAATCATTTCCCTCTCAACTATTACTGAAGAAATTATCTCTTGGAATAAATTTGGCTTTATAATGGGTAGATCCATTAAAGACTATATCTGTCTTGCCTCTGAGTGTATCAACAAATGGAATAAACCTAATATAGGAGGCAACATAGCTATTAAACTCAACAACAAATAATCTTTTGACACCATTGATTGGATATTTATCTTTAAATTCTTTCAAATTTTTCTTTTTAGTCCCCCCTTTATCACTACTATAAAAAATATCTTCAATTCATCCACTATCTCTATTTTGAATAATGGTTCTCCCAAAGGTAACTTTAAATGAACAGAAGGTGTTAGAAAAGGTTACCCCCCCTCTTCCATTCTCTTCTCAATAGAAGAAGACTACCTCATCCATCTGATCAATATTCTGGTGGTCCAAAATAAACTGAAACCCATTCATTTCCCCAAGAATGTAAATTTCCCCACTCCCCTCCGTTATGCTGATGACATCATCATTTTCCTCCAAGGTGAAAAAAGAAATATTCTTAACCTCAAGACTACTTTAGCTCACTATGAAGAAGTTTCTGGTCAAAACATAAGTTGGAACAAATCCTACATCTTCTTTGGGAACAAATTCTCCCTCAACAGAAAATGTAACATTATCAGTGATTTAGGGCTTAATGAAGGATCTCTCCCTTTCACTTACCTTGGTGTCCCCATATTTTGGGGTAGACCCAAGTCTTTCCACTTTGTGACTATTTTTAATTAAGTTCTCAGCCAAATTTCCTTTTGGAAGGGTGAGGATCTCTCTATGACAGGAAGGACAGGCCTTGTTAAATCCATTATTGTCTCCAAGATGGTATACTCCATGATGGTCTATAAATAGCCTTTTGGTCTTATAAAAAAATGAACATAGCTATTAAAAACATCATCTGGACTGGTAAAATTATAGAAAGAAATCTTGTGATGTTCCCTTGGTCCATTTTTTGCAAACCCATCAAAAATGGTGGCATTGGTATAAATTTTTTTAAGTCCTTTAACAATGCTCTTCAAGCTTGGCTCACTTAGAATCTTTTTCATAGTACTTCTGATTCTATCACCTATCTCAAGAATATATTCCTCGAAAAACTAAAGACTGATAACTCAACCTTCTTTAATTCTTCCATTTGGCCCACCCTCAAGCTCTCCTTCACCAATATTATGAATAATTCTAGATGGATGGTTTCCAGAGATTCCTCCATGAAATTATGGCTAGATAACTAGACTAGCACGCCTTTAATCTCTATGATTCCTCCTGAACAAACTCCCGAAAACACCAATAGATCTATCAAAGAGACTTTAATTTCTCACCATTATTATCTTCTTGAAACTATTTTAAATCTCATTGAAAACTATCCTTTTTCTTACAATTATGATTTCTTAATTTGGGAGCTTGCTCACAATGTCGTGCTTACCTCAAAAAATTACTGCAATCATACTCGCTGCAATAATGAGAATGACTTCAGTTGGATTAAAAACTTCAACACACCTTGGAAAAATTTCTCAAGATTTAGTCTCATCTAGAGACTTTATCACAATATAATTCCCATGAAGTATTGTCTTCAATCATTTGGAATTCATCTTTGCATTAAATGTAAAATTTGTAACCAACATAGAAAAGATGCGAAGCACATCTTCCTTTCTTGTGCTACTGCTTCTGCTCTTTGGAAGTATATTTTTGACATCTTTGATTGCAGATAGTTGATACTTGGCTCTACCAAAACTCAACTTAAGAAATGTGCAGAGATGGAGGGCTCTCAACAAATCAGGAATATCTTTCTTGCTGCAGTTGCTGAACTCCACCATGTGATCTGGTATGATCGAAATGCAATTATTCATAGGATGTACTCACTCAATCTTAATGAAGGTCAGACCCAAATCCTCATTTATATAAAGGAAGATTATTTGTTACAAAAATGTCATTTCCCCAACTCCATGAATGAATTTGGAATCCAAAAACATCTACAGATCAATGACAACTTCTGTCAGCCGCATCAGATTCTGGCGGTGTTCTAAAGAACCCCTCTCCCTGGATGGATCAAAATGAACATTGATGGTTCTTCCAAGTAAAATTCAGGGCTTGTAGGGCGTGGTGCTTTCTTCAAGAACCAGCTTGGCCAGATTCTAGGCTACTTCATAGGTCATTGTGGAATTTCCACCTCCCTCAAAGTTGAGATGATGAGTTTGATTTACGATATATAATGTTCCATGGTCTTTGGTTGGAACAACCTTTGGATTGAAAGTGACTCGACGACAATCGTATAAGTTATTTGGAATGGTGTAACTCATCTAGCTTGGCTGATTACTTCCCGTTGGATAGAATGAAACTGTTCACTCACCAATATGAACTACATCATCACACATGTCTATCGAGAAGCAAATACGGTTGCTGATGGCTTGGCCAATTTGGGAGTTTATCAAGACACGACCTGGTTCAAAGACTTCCACGCTTCTCTTATTCCATTCCATGTGAAATACTATAATATTATCCCATACTTTCGACTCTTGTAAACATTATTTTTATAAATTGCGTGATTTGGAAACTTAGGTCAATACATCATTCTTTTAAAAAAAATTAGTATTTTGAGGTGTTGGAGTGTTTTTGAATGGTAGAGTATTTGTTACTTCTTCCAATTTAGTTGGAAAATATCTATACTATATTCCATGTTGTTCTAGATTCATCAATATATTCAAAATAACTCCAATATATTTAACTTGAGATATTTGTATATTTAGGATGATGTGACATTAATGGAGTGGATAGTAGAGATCTAGAATCATCAAGAGAAATTGTTTTTTGAAAAAACCATCCCCTTGGATCTTGTATAGTGAAGTTATATTGTCTTATAGGAGAGTACTTGGGAGTGTGAGATACAGATGTATGCCCAATAAACTGATTTGTTTTAAATTTTTTACTCTTTTTATTTTTATTTAACGATTTGATGTTTGAATCTTATTGATTTATGATATATTCCTTTTACCATTTCTGGTGGTGTGTGTTATGTCTTTAAGTACATGAATAAGGAAAAAACCCCTTCCTAATCAAGTCATGTTATATTTATGAAACATTTTTAAATGGTACAATTGAGTCAGTGTCACCCAAAGTAGAAAATATCTTGATATGGGATGTGGGTTTCCATTACTTGTGTTCATGGGATAATGGTGTATGGAAATTTGATGTGTTTTTTGGCATGGACTGCATGGAGGATAAAATGATCATGTGAGTTTTTACATGGGAGAGAGTTGTCTTGTGGTTATATTAAGACACCATGGTATTGTTCTTGGTGGAGGATGGTCATGTGATTGTGTGAGCTGTTTTGTGACTATTTTTCTTTGGCTTGATATGTTTGGATTGTGGTATCATCTAGAGTGTAAAGAGATCCCTGATAGTTATCTCATGGGAGTTTTGTTCAAACCCTTACTTTTCCTTTTAGTTTTTTAGGATGATAATTTTTTGAGATGTGTCTAATGTAATGTTCTATTCCTTCTTAGCCCATTAATTTACTGGTTTGGGAGTTTGAGGTGTTTGAAGGAGCCTCAAAGAGGGTTTGATAGAGTTTGGGGATGCAATTATGATATAGTAAGTGGTTCATGATGTGAACATGTGTTCATTAAATGGGCGTTTCTTCATATCTTGGAGATAGTAGATTCACGACTGGAAGTTTTAGATGGGAGATTTGTACTTAATGAACTCAATAAATCCAGAAATTGTTTACAACATGAAAACGTTCCTTGAAAAATGATGAATTTTATCTAGGTTTGTATTTTAAGAGATTCAAGGCCTGAATATGATTCAAAACTAGAATTGGAAGGCTTCATAATAACTCATGATGTGAATATGAGTTTCACACCAGGAATATGCTAAGGTATAGCTTATCTATAAATTCTGAGTCTCTCCCGAATCATTTTATTTCAATATAATTTCCCTCAAACCTTAGGTGAAACCTAGGTGTTTTTGGAGTATCTTTCACCCCCTTTATCCAACTTTAATCCTTCTATTCTGAAGGTTGATCTTTGTAAATCTATAGTGAGTAAATCCCTTTTCCCCTTATTTTCTTTGGTTCCTTTCTGGGATCACATATCAGTGATGTTGTTCTAGTTTGGGGAGTGTTTAGGCTGTGTTTTTTTTGTTATCTCTAAGTATGTTTTTGGTTTATTTGAGGCTTCCTTGTGTGATTGTGGTCTTATGGTTGTTTCTCATTCACCATATTATGTATGATGATTCAGAAATCTTCTTTGTGGTAGGGGATCCTCATGCTCTCCCTATTTATGTACATGTGTGGCGATAACATGATTTTACCTTTAATTTGGTAGATATTAAGGGTAAACTTAATGAATATGATGAATTGGATTAACTAAAATTTATATGAATGGGGAGAAATTGTGTGTGTAACTACTTTGGTGGTTATTACTGATGAGATCATACATTCTATTTTCAATTTCTAAAAATCATAGTTTTTTGGAGCCTTTCTTATGTTATAGTTGATATGCATTTAAGAACCATTTTTCTTGACTACGTTATATCACCCTAAATGAAATGTTCAATCACTTTTATCTAGATAATTAATTTTATTCCTATATAAATCTATAATGTTTTAATAATACCCATAATAAGTAATGAATTAGTGTAAATAAATACCTTTTTGAATCTAAAATTATATAATCCAAGTTGTTGTGGTGTGTGTTTTTGTGCTTTCTATGTTGTGTTGTTTGATGTGGGGTATTGTACAATGATGGTAGTGACTATATTGGGTGTGGAAATTGTGGGGTAGTGATGTGATGGTTGGATGTAATGGTATGTGAATGTGAAGTTGTGTAATGGTTCTGATGAGCAGTGGATGTTATATAGGTTTAGGATTGGTGGTTGTGATGCGCAGTTATTACGATGAGATGGTTGGGGTTATGGAGAGATGGTTTGGAATATATTGGGTTTTGGTAGTGGTTTATGTGATATGGGAGATGTGTTATGTGTGGTTTCGTTGTGTTATTTTCCTAATTATCCTTGGAGTAAAATTATAATGATGAAAATGAAAAATTAGTGGTTGGTAAATAAATAAGAATGGGTTGGATTTTATTTGTGATAATTGGATTATATGAACTAAATGATTACTGAAATGGAACTATAAATGCGAGTGAATGGATTTGTAAATCGGAGTTAATGGAATTTTTTTAAAATCTAGAAAATGGAGGAACTTGTAATAAGAAGTGTAATTGTGTGGTTTGGCATTGTGGTTTTGTGGTGTGATGACTTTAATGGTGGTTGTAGTTGCCAAAGATACTATGTGGTGAAATGGTGGTGTTGTGGTGTACACTAGTGGAGTTGATGTGAACACATAGGTTGGGTATTATGTTATATATATGTATCATTTATTTTATGTTATTTATACATGTTTCCCACCTAATTTGGATAACCTTACAAATTAAAAAAATTGGGTTCCAAGTGTTTTCTCATATATCTAGGTTGGTGGGGATACAGATGGTTGGCTACCCCCTCTTCCCACTCTCTTTTCAATAGTAGTGATAGTATGGGTTGGTGTTAACTATTTCCCAATGATGATATGTTTTGGTGTTGTAGATTACCCAATGATGATATATCTTGGTGTTACATATTACCAGACATTGATGAGGATGCGATATGTGGTGTGGGTCATGCATGGTATGAGGAGGGAATAAGGTAGATGTCCTTCATATCCATGATACCCTACTTCCTTGGTTATGTGATATGGTTGCGATGTGATGTGATGAGGTTGTGATGTGATGATGAATAATGCTAGTATGAGATTCTATAACTTGTGAGTGTAGTGTAGGTAGGGATGCATCTTGACCCATATCAGAGATGAATGGATATGTGATGTGATATGTATGGAAGGGATGGGAGAACAGGACCATTGTTTTTGGGGCATGAGAGTGAAAAATCAATGGGTAAGTGTAATTAGGGTTCCCTTCCTTTATTTTTTTGATATTATGTTACCATATTGGATGCATGATTTATTGAGAATTCTATGTTGAGGTTGGTATTGGTTGGTTGACTTGTTTAGGTGTATGTTGGTTCTACTATTTTTTCACTAGAATGTTAGTATTCTATTTTGACATGTGAACTTGTGACCTTAGGTATGATCCCAATTAGTGTACATGTTATGATCTCCTGACATATATAATTTATTTTTCAGGATTCTAAGAGGACTTTAGAGACCGTGTTTGACATTACTAGATTGATTTTTAGGGCTATTATTGAGTAATTTCTATATGACTATCTACTGGTATTTACTTAGAGAAATTTTATATTTATTTTTTGACATTTTTCAAGCATAATGGGATCGTTTGGGTTAATTTTATACTATTTTATGAAGATTATTTCCATTTATTATACTATAATTTTATCATATATTATTATAAAGGGTAATACCTTTCATATGTAATATTTTTATACCCTTGGTGTTTATCACCAACCCAGGGCTTACTGATGGTGGGAATCAAAGGTCATTATCTCTCTTCATTCATTACCAAACTAGGAGGGGGTATGTTTAGAGGGAGGGGTTATGGAACATCTCATCATTAACACCACTCTCCAAATAAAGGATCACATCATGTAACACCAACCTTATCCAAGGATTATCCAAGGCAATACTCTTCGTCAAGAGATCATCATATAATATCACACCAATCCAAAATCACATAAATCATTGTTCTATGGTGTATGATACACACCTCACTGAGTGTCTATAAAATGGTCAAGGGAGTGATTACTAGACCAATGGTGGACCTATCACTCTGAATTGTGGTGGAGGTACTACACTATAAGGTAGAAAAATAATACCCCACATTACCTTGAATGTCAACCTATATAGATGTAGGACCCACACCCCATCTCATTGGGGAGTACTGAATCCTATATAGGATGGAGGAACCATACCTTGTTGGGATCTTGGAAGTACTGATCCCATATCTGAACAAAAAGTATGATAATTATTGGGGAACCAATCCCTACAAAGGAGGACTTTTTCCCTTCTTGGAAGGGGATTACCAACTCACGTGGATAAAAACAAAATATCTTGTAATTAAAAACATCAAAGTATGGAAATCAAGGAACCACACCCTACCCTATAGGGTAATATTGACACCACTATAGTATGGAGGAACCATACCAAATTAGATCAAGGGATTACTAACCCCATGAATAATGGGGTTCTCATACCTTATGAATGGTTGTCGAAACCCCTATACCCATGGGGGGAGGGTGCAATGAACTCTATAATTTCATAGGGGGAACCCATTCCTCTCTATAATGAACAAGAAAAATGAGGGGGTATTGATACCAATAGAGGATCCCTATCTAGTCTAATCTTTTAAATGGGTAAGACACTATCTCTACAATTAAAGGATTCCCACCCCATATTAATGGGTGAGATACCATCTCCATCTGGTATGAAATTAGATAATTTCAAACCCAGAATATGTGAAATACCAACCCTAATAGAGGATAACTTAAATCATCACATTTTAAATAGATCATATTGTGTAACTCAATTTTTTTGCAGGTTGTTTTGGGGATCTTATCATCCGTGAAAAGGTCCATTCCTCACCCCAAGTGAAAACATTTTTGGGAGTGAAATTGGTCCTCCCCATTATATGGTGTTGACATCTAAAGACAAGATGCCACTCCATGAAATAACAATGTACAAATCACTATATGATATTTGAACCTATTCAACTTTACCATGCAACCAATTATATAATCACTCAAGCTAGTGACCCATATTATTATATTCCTTTCATCGAAATGTTTCATCTTCCACACCCTAGAAAGGTTCCCTAATACGATAACTAAACTTAAGAACCATTAATAATTGTCACCCCACATTTCCCAAACAATGGATCAACAGTCATCTATCTCTAAACTCTTTTACTAGGTTTTAACTTCTTTGATACCACTTTGGAAAGACCTAATCAACTTGGACCCCTCCTAGGCAGTGGTAGGTCAATTGTGGCACCCCTATGCCACCTATAATATGCCACGTTGTATAGAATAACACTAAAAAGTCTTGAAAACCATATGGGACGACTTGGACTAATTATACCACAACAAAGATATACCACTAATCCAAAAAAAAGAAGCACAACCACGAAGGATATACATAGCTAGTTAAACTGTAAAATATGAACTCATACCTCTAAAGTGAATATGAGATGAGGGTCATCATGTCAGATCATCTCTAATCCAAACTCTACCAACACATAAATCTCACTGGAACCACCAAGATCTAATTACATAGTACTTGGTCTGGAAGGCCAAAAATTTTTATGCATCCTGCACTCACACAACATCTATGGGCTTAGGGCCTGTATTGGGGTGAGTAAAAAAATACCCAGTAGAATGCGCCAAAAAACAAAAAAGGGAAGCAAGGATGATGGTTAGAACTCAATAAGGGCCAAAACATATAACCACCCAATGAAACCCAAGGTAAAACTAACTTGAATAGAAGTTATCACTTGACACCAATATATAATCACTACAATATATTGTAGTGTAAACCAGGGATAACCCAACATCCCACACATCTACACCATAGGGACACCATGAATAGGACCTATACCTGAGGGGAAGGTACATCCATTCTTTACTATCCACTATAGAAGACAAACTCAATTGGTCCAGGAAAGGGAAGCACCTAACAACACCATCAATACACTCTATGTAATCTATTAATTTTATTAGTAAATAAAGTCACACTAATTCATAAACTACACTTCCCTTAAAAACCACCACTAACACATAGGGTGATAAAATGGAACTACCTCCACACCACCATTCTCTAAATTTTTCCTTGCACTTTTCCAATATCACCAAATCATGTAGCCAATAAATCTTAGTGATCAAAACACATTTAAGAGAAACATGAGGGAAAGACATGATTTATCTAACTAGAAAAAATATAGGAACCTAGAATCACAAACACTCTATAAGGAGGAAGGAAATTATCTTAAGGAGAGTGACCACTACCATAACTCACTCATATATCTAAATAGAGTTGAGAAGGATAGAACTAAATTGACCTGCTCTCTATAATACTTTTGATGCATGAACCATCCATAAATGTCAAACATTATCATCCCCAAGGCATCAAAACTACAATCATCATAGTGGAACCATGTATCATTGTAATGAACACACTGACCGAGGGAGTACCAACCCCATCCATGAATCCATATCTTCCAAATCAACTTCTATAAACATTGATTTCACATTTCCACCATGTTAGAAGTTTCACACTGCACTAAAGGGAAGGGAAAACCCATAGAGAGTGTCTATAACATTTTTTTAAGGAATATCCTAGACCACATTAGAGGGGGTTCTGATAGATCATAGTATAACTTGGAGTAGCCACACCCCACATCCATGTGGGGGTAATAACTCCATCATCATGGAAGATGATCCATAGCTTTTCTTAGTACTCACCCTCAATAGAAGTATCTGAATTTCAAGTTTTATATTTTTTACTCCCAAAAGACTTCAATACAAATAGCCTTATTAAAGGGGAGAATTGGGAACACTTTATAATCACTGATCTATTTACCTAGCCATAACTTATGATGCAACATAGGAGAGAGAAGTTTCTACTATATTAATAAAGAACAACTATAAATGATAATGTGAAAAAGGGGGAAAAAAACCAAATCTCCTATACTACACATTCAAACAACATGAACCAACCCAAATATGGGGTTAATGGGATTAAGGGAAACCACCATCAGATTTTCTATTATTAGAGTCACATCGCACTACTATATTGTGTAGTGGGAATTGCCCAATCCTAGACCAACACCTACATTTGAGATACTATATCCTTTAAAAAACCCAAAATCCACAATCTATTAAGGAGTAATGACCCCTGATAACATGTGAGGGATCCTTTACATGCATCTAAATGTTCCCCAAGATATCCACTTCCCTCACACATGATCAGTTCCATAATTTATATCTCATCATTATTTCTAGGGGAATATGATCAACAACCATCCTCAAATAATATCTCTAATGGTTCCTAAAAGTGGTGAGGACCCCACCACTATTTTATACATGGAAATTTACTTATAATGAACTAATTATATATCCAAATCCTTCTCTTGGGTGAAAATATGATAAGTATTTCTTTGATGTAATAGTACATGGCGTGTACCTTAGTTAAACGACGCACACCTCTAACACACTCCTTTGAGTGGGAACAACTTCTTATCATAACATTCACTTTCAAAATACAAAATGTACTTAAGTAATATTTGGTGTTTATGATACATGGGTACCTTGTTGTTTATCCAAAACCAACCCATGTTGTGTAACTACACATGGTGTATAATTTTATACTACATGTGCCTCACATAGGGGGTTCCTATCCATGTATATGTTCATATATCATGTTGTGCATCCAAGGGTCTTACATGACTTGTAATTATGTCTCAAACTTCATGTGGACACCATATCCAACCTAATATTCAAAGACCAACTACATAATGTGTGTTCTTGATACTATAAACCATGTATTCGAATATTCTTGCCTTATAACACCTTCAAAAAACCTGATTATCCCCAAAATCCCCAAAATCAATTAAAAAAAATAAAGAGGCAATAATAAACCTTGAATAATATGAAATTATTTTTTTATCAAAATAAGACATGAAAAATATAATGATCCCTACCTTATGATAGATTGTCATAGCCTCACAATCACACGCCTCTGATTCATGAACCATGATCAAAGAACCTCAATCCACACATACAATGTCTTCACTCTCCCTACCTATAGTTTCCAAAAAATAAAAAAATGGGCGTAGAGTCTCATTCAAGTGTATATGGTAGGAGATAAGAATGGAAAAAAATAATAAATAACTATAATTAAAAATAAAACATTCATATATTAATTAGGACCGACTCAAGGGTCAGTACCCGCATAGATATTATATTCTTCCTAAGTAAAAGCTCCATTATGAAATCAATCATAAATTATGAATTCTAATATAGGTCTACTTTCAGAATATATTAATATTCAAACATCATGGAATAATAAAATTTATTTCAGAAATATTATATATCTCAAATAATTTTTCCGTCTCCGAATCTCACTAAATTATATCCTTAGGTTAAAAATACCATATTGATAACAAAGATGAATTCAAAAAAAAAATTCCAGGGTCATTATATATTGGAAATACTAAATTTTTACCATTAATTGGGGACCAAGGATCTGGATCTCCAAAACTTTTCAAGTATTTTTAATAGAAAAACCTAGATCACTATAATCTTTATAAACTAGGGACGAATTCTAATAATCCATCCCTATACTAAAAAATAAATTTTATCCATTATATAATATTTAATAGTTAACAATTTGGGAAAATGTTTAATTTAAGTGTGTGTGATGGATTCTTGGACCAACCTTTGTATTTTCCCTTTGACTGATCTAGTAGACATCATTAATTTGGAAAAATATTTTCACATGTAGGAAACATTTGATTATTTATTTTTATAAATGATAGAAACATAACCGAAAATTATTTAAAGTTACATTTTCATTACAATTTGGAGTTTTTTAAATGATTAATGATATGAATTTGGTATTTGATTACAATTCTTAGAAATTTTCATTCAATAGAATGCTCGCTTTTTTCAATTCCGTGACTTGATTGATTAATATTTTTTATCCCATTCTCAAGAGGTAATCCAATCATTCTTTAAAATATTATTTATTGTATCATTGTTCTTGAAATATTTTCAAGATATGTATGACTACTAAAAGACACCTGTATATGTTGTCAAAGCATGATATTTTTAAACTACATTAAAATTATTGAGTCTCTCATTTTATTATTTTCATCTCATTTGATCTAGAGAACTAACTTTAATTTTATCGTTTTAAAATACATAAAAACCATGGATTTATATCTAAGAATCCACCTTACAAGACTATTTATCCTTTTACCCTAATTCTTAGTATAATTGATTTTAACTGAGATTAAAAGGGTGTTCAATGATTTTATGGTCCTACTTTTATTTTAAACTAATGTGGAAAATGTATGGGGTTTATCTATTGAATTTTGGGATTTTAGTTTGACATATTTAATTTTAATTATAATTAAATTGATTTATCTGTATTTTGAAAAGAAAAATTGAAAACAAGAAAAAAATGAAAAAAGGGATACCTTGGATCGACATTTAGCTAGTTACATTTCTTATTCTTGTGCTAACTAGTCCAATTAGTTTCATGGGATATTGGTGTTGGTAATTAGGTAATAATTGGTTTGAATTATAAGGATTCGATACCTATAAATTACATTTAATAAATGATAATAAAAAATTTATAAAAAAAGATTAAAATTTCATCACTGATTTGAAAGATCATATTGTGATCTAATGAGGAAGAGGAAAAAAGAAGTGGTAGATGATTTCTAGGTATAAATTTATATTACATTCAAGTATATGGATAGAGTGAAAATACTTTGGATTGCAGATAACACCAGTTAAATGATCTTGTGTGATGAGTGAATTGGAATTTTAGGTAAGGTAGATCATAAGTGTCTTTGATATTAATAAAAGGATGAATAATATGAGTGAAAAAGGAGAAAGGTTTTTAATTAAATTAATAAATGAGGCATGATTGAAAAAAATTTAATTGGATTATTTTTGTGATTTTGAAATTATTATTTATGATTTAATTTTTATAGGTATGATAGATGAAAATTTTCCATTATTAGAGTATGTTTTGTCTTTTATTTGATGTTGAGGTTTTTCTTGGGGGAAAGAAAAGTTTAACTATAGGGGAATTTGATAATTCTATTATATATATATTTCATTTATTTTTTGAATTAATATTATCCAACTGAACTTTTTTAATAATTTATAGAAGATTTAATCTAGATAAAAAATTTAGAGGACTTTGGAATATGTTAAAGAAAAATGTAAAAAATCACACCACAACACACTGAGTTATAATGTGGTTCATTTCAGGAGTTTTTGAAGATTGATAGAATGATGAAACTATAGTGAAGCATCACTTACTAAACTACAACTAATGGATAAAAAAATATTAATTCATTAATTCGAAGAAGATACCATGATGCTAGATATGACATCACATCACAATGGAGATAAAAAAGATTAAACTAGAATATATGAGGAGATTTTGTATCGTGAAAACCAACCGTACACTGCAATATATATAAATATGAATAAATTAGTTCTACATATAAATTATGTGAAAGGAAAAGTGTAGTCTATTGTGCTATAACAATAAACATTGATCCAAAATGAAGCTATGCCATATTAACTTATAGATGTCAAGAGGAGATCATATTGTAATACATGCAGCACAATACAGAGGACACCAAAATTTAAGAAGGTCAAGATTTTTTCAAAAAGACATTTGTTACACAAAAATAATTCCACATTGCAACTAGTACGAATAAATAAAATATAAATTTTAACCATGTCTTAGAAATCTGGTGGTCGTGTTGTGATCAACTAGAGATTCTAAGATATTTTTGGGAAAATATTTTATTGTGATATGAAGGATTTAGTCACATTATAATGAATCTTATCATGGTTGAGAATTTTAATATTAAACCATGGTATTCAATGGATTCAAATTGATATTTTATCTAGAATTTTTTATTTTGTAGTTGAAGGGATCTTCATGTCTCAATGGAGTCCTCCACACTATAGTCAACAATGTTTAAGTAATTATTTCACCATAGTGGGGAGTACCACATTAAAATTTCAATTATTTCCGAAGATTTGATATATTTTCTAAATATTAAATTTATAAAAATTTTATGAGATTATATTGGTAGTTGACTTGAATATATTTGGAGGAGTTTGATGAACCTTTTATGGGTTACACATGTTGGTTTTACGTGGATAAAATCAATGAGTGTTTTTGGATAAATTCATGGATTAATTTTTGAAAAACTATTATAAAAATTTAAAAGTTTGTCATGATTTTTCATTAAAAAGTGTGATTGTTTCAAGGAATTTTAATTTGGTGGATACTTGATCATTTTTATCCTTAAATTGATGAAAAAGTACAGACTGGATGTTGATTAATACTTTATGGATCAATATTTTCTATTATTTATTTGGTCAAAGTCAAGTATATTCATATGAAAAAATAATAGAAGATATAGGTGAAGATGGAATATTTCTACTAGATATTTTTTATTGGAGATATTTTAGGTAGATTCAATGAAAGGTATGGATGTATTTAGGAGGAGAACATTACAAGGAGACATATCATCCGTCATGGGATCAAAGACTTTAGATGAACCACCTGACAATGACCACTAATATTTACTTATATAAAATTTATTTTTTATTTTTTTTATCATTGTGTAATTTTTAGATTCATAAGTAGTATGTATCTTTAAAATTTGAGTAATTATTTATTTATAATCAATTTTTTTAATTTCATTAGTTCTAATACCTCTTTTATGATGTCAACTTCCTTTATTATTGATGACCACTAAACTATGTGTGTCTAAATTAAATAATATGGAAATATTGATGAAAAATAATGTGTATGATATTTTTTAACATTATTCATCACTCATGAGTTATTCTTATTAATTAGTATCACATTGAGCTTAATTAATATCTCATTTCTTATTTCCTAGAAGGAGTGATGAAAATTAGAGCATGAATGCCAATGTGGTACAGATGAATGAGATCCCACAAGAAAATATTATTCTTTCTTTAAGATGATTCTTAATTCCCCTAAATATTATTATATTACTTTGGCTATAATAATTTAATGAATTTTGGAATTATTAATCAACACTGACCATATAAGGGGAATTACCTTCAAAGAGTCTCACAACTAGTTAATTTGATTAATCTCACGAGCTAATTTTAATATGTCTCATTAAATAAAAACCATCCTTGGAAGTTTACCCCCTATCTTCTTTCTCCCCATTGAAAATTAATTAATTAACTAAATAATCTAGTTTATCTTAATTTAGTTTATATTTCAATTCAAATTGTTGAAAAATTTGTGAGAAATTAATAATTTTCTAGAGATTATAGCTAGGATTCCATGTTCTTAATGAGATTTACGAAATAACTATACTATAATTTTTTTATAGTTAGTGTTAGTTTGAGAAAAAAATCTAAACTTTTTTTGTCATGAAAAGTAATTATAGGCTTTGGGTGAAGCATAATTCCGTTGGGCCCGTTCCTAATTATGGGGTTTTCATTAAATCCAATGAATAAATCATAAGAACCTGATGAATAATAAAATGTCTCATGATAATATTTTAATAACCATAAAAAAATAATTTTTTTAACTATAGAGAGAATCTTTTAAGTTAAATTTATATTTATTTTTTAAAAATAAATTACCATGGTCTTGAGCACTTTATTTGAAGCAGATGTTGATCAAATAATTGTTGTTTAGGTTGAATTGCAATTTCACTATAATGAATCAAGGATAAAACCCCTATAACTGTAGTCCACACATTTTTATTAATCTTGAAACATCACTAAAGGTACTATAGGTGATAGCTTGGCAGTACCGATCTTCTTGAATTTCTCACCTTGATCACAATAATACCCTTCAAAGACAAAGAATTATTTTTCATTCTGTAATTATTGAGAAGAGGATGAAGGTGGGAAATATTCTCCTGAGTTTGAGAGAAAAACCTATAGACTTTAGTCATTTGGAGTTATTTCTATTTTTGAGGATAATGTTGTGCACAATGAATAATTAACAAAACTTTTTTCTAACCATGGGAAATGATATAAACATGTATTTATAGAGCTATATTAAGGAATAATTAATTAAACATAAGACCTTAATTATTCTCAATATCCTTAGTAAACCACACATATAATAATAATAATAATATTATTATTATTATTTCCCTAATGCGTACATGTCTCACAGATATAATAAATAACAATATTTAAATAAATAAATAAATTTTTATTTAAATTATATTTAATGTATCATTCATACTAGACACATTATATTTTTTTTCGTTTACTCATTTTTATTTAACAAACCTCAAATAATAAATATTATTAATTCAATAAATAAATAAATATTTCTAATATTCATAGTATTGTGAATAAATTTTTATTTAATATTCAACTCAGATAAAATAGTGATTTAATAAATTTAATCAATAAATATTGAATAAATATTTTTCCACAGTCTCAAGAATAATATTTATTATAGTAATTAAATTCCAATATAATATAATTAAGATCAATAGAAACACTAAGTGTGTGGACCTATAGGATTTTTCCTGAGTGACATTAGGTGGGTTCACTTAAACTCCAATATCAACATCTAGAAACATGTAAAGATATCAAAGAGAAAGAAGTTAATATCTTAATATTGACAACCACATAATAAAATTTAATATGTAATATAATCTATTTGTCACAATATCTCATCAAGAAGGTTATTCACTTGTGTCATCAACCTATATAGTTGATATGTATTTCTTTGATTTCCTAAAATGAATCCATCTATACACCATGGCCATGGAATTTAGTTCTAATGTTTCAATTAAATCAAAGGGAATAACTATAAACTTCTATTTATATGGGAAGGAAAAACACTTCCTTAAATTATTAATTAATAACATATTACTCACGACACACCCAACAAAGACAACATCATCATGAATATATGTTATCATGGTTTAAAATAATTAATATAAGTACATGATTCATGATATGATCTAATAATAATCTTAAAGTATAATTATCATTACACGCATTCAAAAATAGTAATATCCAATGACGTGAAAACTTGTAGAACTCATATTGGTGGTTCAGTTATAATAATCTTCTATTTTGAGGTTACCAAGTGATAAATTCATTATATGAAGTATCTTCATCTTAAAATTATCTAACACATGATATTATATATCATTTGTGTCCTATCAGAAGATTTCATATAACAATTGGACATATAATTTAAGCACATCAACATATTATTTCAAGTTTATCATCATATAATGGAATTGCTATAACATTATCAATTAGATAGATACTCTAGGAGGTTATCCCATTAAATTCACACTTTAAGTACAATAAATATGAGATAATTTATTTTATTAATATTTAAGTCTATGAATATAAAATAAATATAAAATACAAATTAGTTGATACTAGGACACCAACCCCAATAATAATGACTCATATAGCCAGTCAGATCATAAATAAAATTTACATTTTAGGATTAATTTTAATATTTTGATTAAGGTGGTCATGCATTGAATGAAATAAGAAAAGAATATCTCCAAAAAATGGACAAATTATAAAAAATGACACATAGATAAATAAATCATAATGAAAGTGATTTTTTTGACATAATTGGGAACTAGTCAAATACCTGTCACGTACCAATTTTTTTATTGATCTTTGTTGTTGATCAATAAAAGTTATGGATAAAAATGTTGAGGAAAACTTTTCTGACCAAACTATTAATTATGATGATGATATGATAATTTTATACAAATTTGATTTCATTTTTTAAACAAAAATAACAAACCTAATCATTATAAGTGACCCCTTACTAACATATCCCCCCTGTATTTACCTTGATCCTGGGTCCCATATTCCGCTTGTAGTGTCAAACTAGGGAAAACCCTAAAGGTGTTTAGCTTGATTATAGTGTAAAAATATTCATCATGGTGATTGTTTTTGTAAGGTTTCTAATAAAATTTACATATTTTATTTTTTACTATTTTAATTTTTATATTTATATTTCATTTTTCCAAAGAAAAAAATAAAAATATTGAATTATATATTCATGTTATTGGGTTTAAAAAACTATAGATCTCAGTCAACCAATTTGATTATATTTACCCAGGTAAATATCAATACTTTTAAAATAAATATTAGGGTTAATATAAGGGTTAATGTCCCTAGATGATGATATGAAAATAATTTATTATCAAAATATATATGATTATAATTTTAATTTATCAATTTTTGTTCATGTAGTTGTAATATCAAAAAAAAAATTACTTATGGTCCCATAATGTATTAAAAAAATTATGTCATATAATTTAATTGATATTATGCCAGGACATGGTTAGAGTCCATTGAAATGATGGTGAAATCATATACATAATGATCCTCATTATAAATAAAATTATTATTTTTTCACGAGATGATCATAATTGATAAATAACACACTATCATTCAGGAATCATGAAATCCAATAAATGATTTTTCAAATTCATTCTTTGAGGTAAATGTAAATTTAAAGACTTTATTTCATTCATGGAAATGAATGAAATTATTCATGTTGTTTTATAAAATTTGTGTTATCAACATTGAATATTTGATAAATCATATAATCTAATCAGCTATATTTTCCAGCATTCCCTAAAGTAAATGAAATTATAAAATTATTTTATGAATTATAATTATGATTTTGATATGTTATGTGTTTTAAATCATAAATGTTCCCCATATACATTATCACAACCATAAAAAATTCCTTAAATAAGTGGGGGGTCTTCTACCTATTAGACACTTTTTTTTAAAAAATTGTGTTAGAAATTCTAAACCACATAATATCTACTAGTATATGGACCGACCTATTATGATTATGTTATAAACTCCTTATTTAAATATTTACTTCCATATTTATAAATAATATTAATGATGATGATGATGATGAAATTTTTTAGTATTAATAGTTTTTATCTTATAATGATTGTGTCCTCGATACCTCAATAGTAACATATCAAGTTGCCATAATACCTTGGGTGCACCTCCAAATAGATATAGTCTGGAATTGATAATGGGGTTAAGATAAGTATTGATGGGAGTTGATTCCCCCTATTTAATTTAAAGTGAAAACCTAATGGGTCCATTCTTAAAGTGGTAAGACCAAAATAGATACATGCACATTATGGGGATGATCAAGTAATATGAAAGCTCGAGAAATGGTAATGAACAACATGAGAAGCATGATAAAACATGTACATGAACCAAAAAAATAAAACTAGACCCAAATACACCCAAATACCATACAAGTTTGTGAAATTGGAAGCAATTATATACACACATGTTAGGTAAGCTGAAAACGACTAAAAATTCCATAAGTGGAATCTCCATGTGAAATCCTTCATGATTTACACTGAATAAAACCCATGTTCACCCGTTTAAGACACTCTCTAAATGTTCCAAAAGGTGGGTTTGTACTATAGAATCTATATAATACTATCCCTCATGACCAAGCAGCTAGAATTTACTAGGATCACTGAGAAAAGGGCCTACAAAAATTATACTATGCGCATATAATATGTGTGAGTATGATATACCCACTATGCGGCCACTGTATGCCCCTAATAACCTACCATAGACTTATGAGTATGAAGAAATAGTGAAAATCTATAGAAATTGGTATATTAAACAAGTAACAACATGATTACAAAAATTTAATCATAACAATTATCTAACATAGTTAAGTCATTATAGAATGAGGATCTATACCTACCATGCCTATTTTGGGATTAACTCAGATCTCAGAGAAATGATAATTGAGTTAGGGTGAACCACCCATACAATTTTGGGGAAAGATAATCATTAATGGTATAGTCAGGCCAATCGATCCAACCATCACATTCAGAGTAGGGGAAATGGGATAATATAATTAGGGCATTATGATCCCGTCCCACTCTTTCTACTTGTCGAACTACCAAAGGTGTATCTAGGAACTTTTTTTATTCAAGCCTAATATACCCCTTTAAAGGAAAATTTTCATCCTATTATATAAAAGAATGAAAAATTATATTAAGAGTCCAATAATGATAGAATAATATGTGAAAATATTCAAACTAATATTTTGAATCATGATAACATGAAATAAGATATTCTGAATTCTTAATATCTATTTCTTTCACCCGTAGCAGTAGCAGAAATATGACTTATCTTTTTTCAAATATGATATAATAAAGCATTTATAAAATAAAATATTTCAACACATAAATAACACCATAATAGATAATATTAACACAATTTTATATATAAAACCATTTTATAAACACTTTATTAGAAGAAAAAACCTTCATTTTTAATTATATTCACTCAGCCATATTCTATTTCTAACCCAACTCTTAATAAATATGATACGAGAAAAGGGGGTTTCCTACCAATTAGCTTATTGATCAGTTCTTTGGAGTCTATGAAAGATTATTTAGACTTATATTTAATTCTAGAACCAACCTAAAACTAAAATAAGAATATTTATTTGTCTAATCTTGACACTAAATTTGAAATTAGAATGAAAAACTGATAAAATACCTTAGTATCATCCATGGAAACCCTCTGTGACCACTAAAATTGAATAATATAAAATAGGTAACATGATATGACAATCCCTATATATTTATAATTGTGTTTTACATCCAATTTAGTAAAAATATAGGTAATAAGGATAATGTAGGTGAGTTAGGGCTTTACCTTAGTAGAGTGTATTTTTCAAGACTAACAAAAAGAAATGAGAGCAAGTGAGAAGTAGTTTAGACCAAGGATGGAAAGAATGTTAAGGAAATCCCCATGAATTTCTTCCATTCTTTAAATGAGTGGAAAACCCAAAGAGGTTGATAAAGGGGTTAAATTTAGGTTGTGAAAACATAATTTTACCCTTATCATTTACATTTTTCCTAGAATCATATTGGGAACTTGATATAATAAAACTAGGTACCTAATAGCTCATGAAAATCTACCTATACATTTTATCCCTCAAATGGGCACTTGTTACTAAACCACTATATTCCCAATAGTTTTAAGAACCAAGGGGTATCTCCCATTGAACACCCTAAGACTTTATGGTATGAATCTTTTTAAATTTAATTTTTTCGACAACATAGTTTTCACACAACACCATATAGAAATGAATAATGTTATACAATTAAATATAATTATAAAATAGCTGTTAAATTGGAAAGAATGAATAGTACAAATAAAATTATAAAATTTTAATATTATATATTAAAAAAAATGTTTTTACATGCATCCAAATTATTTGATAGGCTTAAGATAAGAATGAATCTAATTTCACGCATTAAAAGACTATATTTCCAATGGCCTCTTTACCACCTTTTAATGGAACAATTTTTTTAAAACTAAATTTTAACACTTTTATGAATTATATTGGTCAAAATAAACTTAATTTTGATACTATAAATATAAAAATTATCTTAGGGTGAAACTTTGGTATTTTTCAGAAAATATTTATTTTCTAGTGAATAGTGAGAAATCCCTATTTTTATAAAACTGTCATTTTCATTTTAATTATAGTATATTTATGATTTTAATAGTAAAATCAGCTATGAAGTGTAAATAAAATTTTTGTAGCTTATTAATGAAAATATAATATATTTATATCATGGAATTAGTAAATGAATGTTTTAAAAAAGATAAATGAAGTATTTATATTTTTGTGAAACATAAATGATTATTCACAATTTTATAAATAAAATAATTATTAAAAGAAATTTTAATTTCATTCTATAGGTTAATAACTTAATATTTTATTACCCTATGATTATTAGATAATTTTATGATACCTTAATTAATTTTTGAAAGTGTCATAAAATAAGATATAATTTTAAAATCAGTATTTTTCAAGTAAATTATGATTTTATTTAAAAATTAAATTTATCATATTTAGAAAATTATTTTTATAAAATGGAGTTAATTTTTTAATTTTACACATCAAACAATGGTTAGGGTATTTTATTTTATTTTTATAAAATAGTAGAATTTCTGGTGAACAATGAAATACAGTAATTTACTGTATTTAATAAATACATGAATTATTTAGTCATAGATGATGTATGGTTGATGTAATCCCATAATATCAAACTATAATTAACTATTTAAATATATTTAGTTATTAGTTTTAAACTATTTATTGTCTTAATAAAAAATAATAAACTAATGAATAAAATTTTCAAAAAAACATCCCTCTCCTCCACTATAAATACCACCCCTCACCACCTCTTCTACTCACACATAAAAATCCTCAAAGATTGTATAATATATAACCAATACCTCTCATAATCCTCTCCCCAAAGTTATGGTCTTTTTTTCTTCACCAGAAGTCCATTTCCAAGTCCCTTAAAGAGGTTTTTAAGGAGAGACACTCAAGAGGTAAAATCGCCTTTCATTATTTTAATTTTCTTTAAATTTCTTTTCTTTTCATGTAATTTCATTACCTAATATATAAAAACATACATGATAACTACATTATATTATATAAACTTTATTTTTAATATGATAATGTAATATCCACCATCAATGATTTTCTCTTCCCCTTTCTATTCTAAAAATGAAAACATAGTCTGTGAGGTTTGGATTTACCACCTTCGTGGATGATGAGTTTTCTTTTTTCATTTATGTATTCAATGATGGTAATAGAACCATTTTTATGGTTAAATAAGATTATAATATTTATATTAAATATTACTTAGTGTTTTGGAACTAGTAAATATACATAATAATAATTAATGAAACAAAACTAGTTTGTGATGATCGAAAAAATGCCAAAATAATCTAAATGGTTACCATTAACGCTTTATCCAATGAATCATCCTATATCTAAAAATTATATATAAGACCATTAAATGTCCTATAAGTTCATTAATAAATTTAAATTATTGATATTTATTCCAATTTCACATGATCTTTCGTACATGTATACAAGTGAACCAATCAGGAAAACCAAGGAAACAAATACCCCCAAACGATGAAATTGAATCACATAAATTATAAAAACGGTCATAAATGAAATTTATAATATTATTCTAAAACAAATAATTTTTTAATATGTTTTTAATTAAATTATTAATGAATTTAATTTCTTTATCCATCACATTAAGTGCAAGTTTAGATCACTTTCAGAAATAAGGTAAGAGTTTTCTCATCTAACTTTTATTTTTATGAGATATTCCTTATTCACCACAATTTATTGTGTGTGATGTATGTATAATAAATATTGATGGATAATATCATGTATCTATTAATCATCATGTTATTAAATGTTTTATTTGATTATCATTAATATTATGGGGCATACAGCTCGACTATTTTCAAAGCGGTAAGGGTTTCTTCCCGAACCTCGATTTTTCATTTGAGTTTCACTATATATATCTTTAAACTAATGTAATTGTTATTTATTTTTATTTAATTATTATAAATTATATGTATTTGTTCCAGACTCATGTATCCAATTTATTTCATCTTTCTTTGATGAATAAATATATGTATTATGGGGTTCCCTTTTTTAATTATTCTCGTTAAGCAAGCTCGATAAAGGGAACTTCCAATTTTTATACCCATTTTCAAGTACCATCCATAATATATTTTAAGACACCATTATTTTTCCAAAATATAATTTCTTCAAGAAAAAAATATCTTTTTTCATTTATGGTTTTATACAAACAATTATGAATTTTTCTTTTTAAAGACTCATTCATAGTTTCTCTTAAACCACACTAAAGTGTCCCAATTCTAAAGTTTCTTAAAAACTCTTCTTACATGATGTAAATAATTTATGATTCAAAAATAATTTCATTTTCCTTAACTTTTATTTTCTAGTATATAAAATTTTATAATCTGATTTTATGAAAAATACAAATGATTTTACAAATGAACTCTTGTTTCCCAAGTAAAATGGGGTTTTCTCGTCTCACTTTTACTTCTATGAGACATATGCCTTATTCACCACTTATTCCTTGTCTGTGGTGTATGTATTTCCATGATATATCATATCATGAGTCTTATTATTATCATGATATTATAAGTTTTAGTTAATGTTATGCATTAATTAGGATTATTATTTAAATGTTTCAAAGTGGTACGAAATACTTTGAGATGTTTAAATATTATTTTCCTCGTGAAATTTTAAATGATCTCATTTAAAAGTATATTTATCTATGTCAACACCATTTGTATAATCTTTTACTTCATTGAGGTTTATTTATAATGGTACAACATAACATATGTTTTTGAATGTTTTAGGACACATTTATTTGTGTGTGTGATATTTTGATACCTATAATGATTTATGGTTGAAGTATTCACATTTCATATGCCTGTTTTTTAATATGAATGTTTTTGTTGTTTATGTTCACCATTTTCATATGAGGAATGCATTTAAATTAGCAAGTTATGGGTGGGGAATTATATAGCCTCTTGATGAATCAGTATGTCTCATGAGACAAAAAATATATGGACTTGGAAGAGGCCTTGTCCATTTATTTTCAGATATGGATTTGGCCAATACATTAGGCATTTAATTTCTTATTTCTTATCTAAGGCTTCAACTATATGTTTCCGGTTTCTATAATTGTATATTCAATAATTATGATATTATTTATTGATATTCCATGTGATTATTCAACTAGTATAATATACATGGTTAATTGTATTTCTCGTATGAATATTTATTGAATTATTTTATCAGATTTTTTATACAATATTATGCTAAATATTATGTTGTAATGGCATGTGATTTTAGTTATTCACCATTACTTATTGTTTATGTTTATTTATGATATATTTTTCTATATTTTTTACTCTTATTGAGTATTTGAGATCACCCCTTTATTATATTTTATTTTCCCTATGATGCAAAGATGTATATTATGAATGACTTTAAGGGATAATATTGGAGATTATGAATGTTTCCATTGGAGTTTATTTTTTTTTCTTTTCTTTTATAGTGTAATAATTATTTATTTTTCTATTTTCCCAAATATACTAAAATATTCCATCATTTTGTATGAAGACACTTGTTTATAGTACCAATGTAATAAAGCAGAACACTAGATCTGAGCTATTGGGGTAGGGGTCATTACACCCTTCTTCTTTACCCTTCCTCCAAACTCCTTGGAAGTCCTCAAAACTCCAATTTAATATCAAATATTAATAAAATTAAAATTAAAATTAAATTCGAATGAGAATTACCTAGTATAGAAAGTTGGGGTATTTATAACCTCCTCGATATCCAACATCTCATCCTTAAGGTGCTTCAAGTAGCTTTTTTTAGAGAAAAAGCTTGACCACTAGATTTTCATTTTAGCTTCATGATACTGAGATTCATATTGGATCTTCCCATGTTTCCACCTAACTAGAACTGGTGGGATAATATTTTCTTTTTATACTTTTTGAATTCATTTAATAATGTATATAGGATGCTCCATGTAGGATTCATTGGCCACGAGATCAATATCATCATATCAAATCACATAGGAAGGGTCATGTGCATACTTCCTCAGTTGGGATATATGGAAAGTATTGTGCATAAAAATGAATTTAGTAGGTGAATCCTACTAATAAGACACTCCCCTAACTTTTCAAAAGACTCAAAATGTCCAAAATACCTAGAGGTTTATTTCCTTTACTTTACTATACATCAGTGACATAATCTTGTAGATACTCAAAGGAATATGCACTCTCTCACTTTAAATTACAATATACACATTCACTGATTGGAATATGTCTTATAACTATTTTTGAAAATTATGAGCCACTTCAAAATTAGTTTTACATGATTGGTCATCTCCTGAACAATGTTTGGACCAATCACCCAAGATTTCCTTTGCTTAATACATCATATGTAAGAACAAAAAAATCATATATATAGAGTCTTGAATGGTTCCATTTGAATGGAATATTGGTACCAATTATTGTTTGATTACCTCAACAAAGATAAGTTATCCTACCATGGTTCACTAGAATCATGAATATGATAACATAACATATCCTTCTAGATGGAGATATGTCATTTAATTTTATTATTAGTTTGTGGGTGGAATTAAGTACTAAGTTTCACCTGGAAACTTAAATCTTGTGGAATCCTTTGCCAAAATTGAGATGTGAACCCCAAGCCCCTTTAAAAAACAATCACTATATTTATAAGATGAATCTTAAAAATTCCACAAACATATAATATTCTAAGCCCATCATTCAGATATTCCTTCTTTATAATCATAATGTGTGTAGTTTTAATAAAAAAATCCACAAATACCCAAAAATAATCCTTCCATTTAGAATACTGACAAAAATTAGTCACAAAATCCGCTATGATATCTTAATATTTCCTTTATTTAAAAGGGAATTATCAGAGTGTACTTCCAGGATATTGATTTTTTACCTTCCCCTATTGATAGGTGATGAATCAAGAGAAAAATCCCATAACGTTCTTCTTCAATCCAAGAAATCATAACTAGTGATTTATATCATGATATATATTTGTGATAATAATTTGTATTACCCATATAGATGAGTGTAACTATTTCATTATTTATTCCTTTTTTCATACAGAAACTATTATTTTTATTTGAATATATTGAATGGAATAGGAATCTTGGAACTAACCCTCAAGGATCTCCCCCCACCATGTTTCTCCCAAATAATATTATAATCATAATATTATATTTTAGAGTCCTTACCATGATCCATAATAGATAAAGGGATATAAATTCGATGTAATTGTGCTCCAATATTATCCCTGGTCATTTAAAAGTGGATTTTGTAGGACCCCGAGACACCCTGAGAGGGGAGGGGTGAATCAGGGTGTCAACTTTTTCATCTTAAAGTTGTGGATCTTGTTCCCACGTTGGTGGGAACTACTCAAACCCATATGATGGATATGATCAGCAATGAAACATTCACATGCAAAGAGATAACACAACAATTTTACTTGGTTCACCACTAAGGGCTATGTCCAAGGAGCATACGCCGATAAGTTGATGGTCATACCAAATTCCACTAATCTTCACTAGTTGTGGATTACAATGGTTCAGGAATAGTCACATTGTCCCAGGCTCACTGCCTTTACAAAAGGTTCAGGGATAGCTCACTGCGTCCCACGGGTCACTCCCGTTGACTCCCCCTGGCTCACTGCTGTTGGTGAAGTCTCACTCAGTTTATAGACGTGAAGGTCTATTCAATAGATGTATATTGAAGTTCTTTTTCTCCTGTTTAGCATGTGACTTTTCTTGCATCAGGGTTCAGAGTTGATGCCCTTTTTAGTTCAATCCTTCTTCTTTAGTGCAATGACTGAATTCACTAGATCTTTCTTCTTCTCTTCCTTTGATTCTCGCTACTAACACCTGAGTGTATTGATATATTCCCCTATTTCTGTGTAGATCTGAGTTTAGTTGCACGGTCCATTCTTCTTCTCTTCACAAAGCACAATGAGGATGTTAAACACCAATCATGTGTGTGCGGTACCACTTCTCTTCATAAAACCAAATGGTTTACTGTTCTTCCATCTTCACAAAGCATATTTGAGAGTGCTAAGCACCTATCAAAGGCCTTCGGGACCCCCAAATTTTCGCGCACCCTTCCCGGAGCCTTGCGCGTAAAATTTAAACCTTGCGCGTAAAAATAACTTTTGGCGCGTAAAAGGCTTTTCGCGTAACTCTTCTTTTTCGTGCAAATCTTCCCTTTTTCACGCAACACCTTCTTTTTCGTGCAACCCTTCTTATTTTAGCGCACCACTCTATACCTTAGTTTTTCCGCGCATCAGAGCTCGAGATTTGTCTAAGTGTCGAGCCTCTCCGAATGAGAGGGGATCCCCTCATATTTATAGGCGTTTTTTATCCTGCGCGTAAAACCCCTTCCTGCGCGTAAAACTGTCTCTCAGTTCTTTGAGTTACGTGCATCTTCCATTTATTCTCGCGCACCACTTTGGTTTTTCAAACATCTCATTACTTCTACATTTTTCATCATTCTGAACAGGAATCCTCTCTTGCGTGTAAGACTTCAAACTCACATTTTGCGCACTACCAACTTTACACGCAACAGTTTGATTTTCCGTGAACATGGTGCGAACATCTCCGATTTTTCGTGCGCCTCTTGCCTATGCCGATTTTCAGTATTTCTGATTCGATACGCTGATTGCGCGAAAAATTCACCTAGCTATTCTGCGCACAAAATTTTTCGTGCACATTCCCATTTTTCCACGCACAGCTCTGGTTTTTCACGCAGCCCATGCCTTTACCATTTTTCAACGTTCTGATTCTGAAACACTATTTGCGCGAAAAAATTCGCACCACTTATTTCACGCACCACGCTGTTTTTCACGCCCAAATCAAGAATTCCGCGGACAACCCTTATTTTCCACGCAGCCCATGCCTTTTCCACTTTTCACCAATCTGATTTCGAAACACTATTTGCACAAAAAACTATTTCGCGCATCCCACTGTTTTCCGTGCCCAACTTAAGTATTTCGCACAAGCCTCTTATATTTCTTGCACCAGTTCATTTTTGTTCGAACCGCCTTTTGTAGACAATCCATGTCTTCATTTTCTGATTTTGAGGCCCAAAAATTTGGCAAACATGGGAAATAGAACCACCTTATATCTGCTCTTTTTGTACCACCTCCAGATCATCCATTCCTTTGTCGACGTTCTCTGACCAAACATGGATCATTAACCACATCCCTTGAACTCGACATACCACCATGGAATCTCCTTTGTCAACAAATTTTTATGTCATTTGTTGGTTTTGTCAACAAGCACGATCACCTCAAAAACACTTCTTCTCAATGATCTGTATCCTTCAACAACTCTTCTGCTTTCATCACAAACTCCACTATCGTGATATGTATTCCTTGAAGGAAAAAATTTAGCATCATCATCTTCTATGACAATGTGACATGCATGGCCATCTCAGAATTCCAATCACTTGCACATTGTCTTCTTCTTCAAAAATCATTATCCTCATATGGATTATCCCTCACTTCTTCATTGTTGTAAACAATGTGTCACCTTTGACACATGTTCTTTGAACTTATGATCAGTACAACAATCATCTGAATTTCCATTCCTCTATTTCATTAGAGTACTTCTTGATCTCCTTCATTTTGATATTCATTGACAACTATTGACAACAAATAAAACCTTATACACAAAGTGGTTCCAACAATCTCCCCCTTTGTATTTTTTTGGAAATACCTTATACATCTTCTGAAATGAATTCATCAATTTCAAAATGAGAATCTTCTCTTCAATCAACTTTTCTTTTCAAAATTTAATTTCACTTTCTCTCCCCCTTATTGACAAGAAATACAAAGAACCTGGTAGAGAGGGTATCAATCCATACTTAATCAATGTTTCATTAATCATTTCACTCTAAGTCTACTTGAGAAATGCTCGATGTAGAAAACAAGAGGATTTGATTAAGTCAACAAGGTTGTCTGTTATTCACAAATCATGATACTAACATGAGATTAAAACTCATGTATTTTGTATTCAAGGGTTTACCAATTTTATTTCAGGTAGAAGAAAATAAAATGTGATAGGGAATAATCAACCTGAAATTTATGCACTCACATTAGCAAACAGATCAAAAACATTCAAGTGCAATCGGCAGGATAAGTGAACTTGGGGCACATCCATTCTTCTTATGTCACTGATCAATTCAGTTACCCCCCCCCCTTTGTAGAATGATTTATATTCTAAGTAACTGAGGATGAGAGATTAAGAAATGGCATACCTTCATCAATGACATTTTCTTCATGAAATTTACATAGTAATTGCATTTAATACCAGCTGGAGTTGATACTGATTTAAACAATGATTTTGGAAGCTTCTTCATTTTTCTCCCCCTCAAGGGAAACACTCCTCATCATATTCATTAAGAGTGATCCTTCATCATCATAATATTTTAATATCAATTGAAGAATCTACTAAGGATGAAAACTTCTTTATCTTGTCTATCAAGAGTTGACATCATTCACTACTTCTCAGGTTCTCCCCCTGAGAGCATGCTTCACCATCAATTACCTGCATTATTAGCACAAATACAATTCACAAATGATTATGGGAATAAGGTGGTTCCTCCTTGCTTCATCAACAAGACCTTCATGGTTGAGGTTCTTTTCTCAACCAAGTTCCTCTGTTCACTCCAGTCTTCACGCCTGAATATTTCAACATATGTTCTGATATGTGTTGATGTGGCATGGCTCTTTTCACATTCTCTTCTGCTTTGTGTGGAGAATTGTTCTGCTTAACAGCCATCATGAATGATACATTCTTTCTCCACTTAAGGACTGCTTCTTGTTCTGGTATTAAGGTTAGAAAACCTTTTGTAATGTGACCAGATTTCCTGTATCTCTAACACAGAACTTCTTTGACACAAGTGTTTTTCTTGGTTTGTAATCTCTCCTGCACTCTGTCTTCCTCACGTGAAAGTTTTTCTTTTCCTTTAACACCAGCCTTGGACTTTTCATCTTCAAGTTTCCTCACTCTTTTCAAATCTTCTGGCCAGATGACCAATATGTCATTTGGAACTGTTGCAGCTAGTTTGGATCTTCCACATGGGTTCATCTGAGTTTCATCCCACTTAGGGTTTCTTTTGGATGAATGACCCTTCAATTTCATGGATCTAAAATCCCGGGTCTTCTCAGCTTACCTACTTGAGATCTTCTTGGGGAAATGTGTGTTCGCACTATTATTCTGATTTCTCCCCAAGGGAAATTCTTTCTTCTTAGCTGGCTTGTGTGGTCTTCTGTTCTTATCTGCTCTGGATATCTGTTGACATAGGCATGCACCGTTCTTGTGACCACTGCCGCTGCATACATCACAGATGTTGTCAAGCATTCCAAATCTATTTGCTGTAAACATGTGCTTCTGGACCTACAGATACTACTTCTTCTTCTCTGGATTCCTTCCTTTTGATATAGGCTTTCCATTTGCTTTTCCATGTAAGGGATTGTAAAAACAATCCAGTGCACAGTTCCCAAATCTGTTGCAACACCAACATTGGCCCACAAATCTTTTATTCTTTGTTTCTTCTATATGAGGTTGTTGGGCCATATTCTTAATCTTTTGTGCTCTATTTGAGGAACTAATTTCCTCTTTTTGCTTCTCATCCACCCTAGCCATGGTGGTAGGTTTATTCCACTCACCTTTCCTCATCCATACTTTCTTAGAAATTTTCTTCCAACCTGCACTGATTGTAGGAAGGTATTTAGAAACATGAGTACAAGATGGTTTGGATGGTACCTTCACTTTCTCAGTTGCTTTTGATAGATCAATGAGTGAAGTCATGATCTTCTTATCACATGTTGGATGTCTTTTGACAATATAATACTCTAGTGAGGATTGAGTACCAGCAATGACTGATTCTTGAGGTGGACACTCAAGAGTTGTCATAATCTTCTTGTCACATGTTGGAGGTACTTCAACTTTAGTAGCCTCCAATGAACATTGAGTACCAGAGTCACTCATTTCATTCTTTTGTGAAGTCTCAATATGTGTATTCTCAATCTTGGTCAACTGGGATTCCAATTTTTGACCCTCAATATTGAGGATGATCTCCAGATCATCAATCATGATCATCTTCTCTTCACAAGTCTTCTTCAATCTTTCAACCTCATCTTCATGAATCTTATCTTTGTTTTGTAACAAAGAGTCAAGTTCCCTGAATTTCATGGAAGTTTCTTCCAAACAAAAACTCTCGACTTCATTGCTCTTCTTCAACTCAGCTTCAAGTGCATGGATCTTTTCTTTTAGAGTCTTATTGACTTCCTCTTTTTCTTCAAAGACTTTCACCTGTTTGGTGAGCTTCATACTTTCCATTACTTTCCTTTCCAACCCCTTTTCCATATTGTCAGCTTCTATTTCTAGTCAAGTGATCTCAACCTGCATAGATTGGAATAGGCTACAAATAATAGCAACCCTTTCTTCAGGAATATCATGAAGATATGTTTTGAGTTTTTCATGAATTCTTGAATTAGGGGTGTCATCCTTTCTTCTGGAAGAATCATGAACCACCTGCTTGATACTTTCCAATCCTGATGTTTCTTCATTATTGGAATGGCATGGAGAACAAGACACTGCATCTTCTTTGGATATGAGGGACTTCTTCAGTTGATTGTTCTCTTTCTTTTTCCTGTTTGTCATGGTCTTGCTAGATGTAGAATTCTGCTCAGAAATGACTGCGTCATTATCAAGACTGCTCTTCATTGTTGACTTTAGGAAAGAAACTCAAATCCTCTTCTGACTAGGATTACTGTAGTATCCAACATATGTTAACCTCTCTCTGATACCACTTGTAGGACCCCGGGACACCCTGAGAGGGGATGGGTGAATCAGGGTGTCAAATTTTTCTTCTTAAAGTTGTGGATCTTGTTCCCACGTTGGTGGGAACTACTTAAACCCGTATGATAGATATGATCAGAAATGAAACATTCACATGCAAAGAGATAACACAACAATTTTACTTGGTTCACCACTAAGGGCTACGTCCAAGGAGCATACGCCGACAAGTTGTCGGTCGTACCAAATTCCACTAATCTTCAATAGTTGTGGATTACAATGGTTCAGGAATAGTCACATTGTCCCAGGCTCACTGCCATTACAAAAGGTTCAGGTATAGCTCACTGCGTCCCTTAGGTCACTCCCGTTGACTCCCCCTGGTTCACTGTCATTGGTGAAGTCTCAATCAGTTTATAGACGTGAAGGTCTCTTGAATAGATGTGCATTGAAGTTCTTTGTCTCCTTTTTAGCATGAGTCTTTGCTTGCATCAGGGTTTAGAGTTGATTCCTTTTTTAGTTCAATCCTTCTTCTTTAGTGCAATGACTGAATGCACTAGATCTTTCTTCTTCTCTTCCTTTGATTCTCACTACTAACACCTGAGTGTATTGATATATTCCCCTCTTTCTGTGCATATCTGAGTTTATTTTCACAGCCCGTTCTTCTTCTCTTTGCAAAGCACAATGAGGATGTTAAACACCAGTCATGTGTGTGCGGTACCACTTCTCTTCATAAAACCAAATGGTTTACTGTTCTTCTATCTTCACAAAGCAGATTTGAGAGTGCTAAGCACCTGTCAAAGGCCTGCGGGACCCCAAAATATTCGCGCACCCTTCCCGGTGCCTTGCGCGTAAAATTTAAACCTTGCGCGTAACAATAACTTTTGGCGCGTAAAAGGCTTTTCACACAACTCTTCTTTTTCGCGCAAATCTTCCCTTTTCGTGCAACACCTTATTTTTCGTGCAACCCTTCTTTTTTTCACGCACCACATTATAAATTAGTTTTTCCGCGCATCAGAGCTCGATATTTGTCTAAGTGCCGTGCCTCTCCGAATGAGAGGGGATCACCTCATATTTATAGGCGTTTTTGATCCTGCGCGTAAAACCCATTCCTGCGCATAAAACTGTCTCTCAGTTCTTTGAGTTACGCGCATCTTCCATTTATTCTCGCGTACCGCTTTGGTTTTTCGCGCATCTCATTACTTCAATATTTTTCATCATTCTGAATAGGAATCCTCTCTTGCACGTAAGACTTCAAACCCACATTTTGCGAACAACCAACTTTACGCGCAACAGTTTGATTTTCCGCGCACATGGTGCGAATATATCCGATTTTTCTGGCGCCTCTTTCCTTTGACGATTTTCGGTATTTCTGATTCGATACGCTGATAGCGTGAAAAATTCACCCAGCTATTCTGCACACAAAATTTCTCGCGCACATTCCCATTTTTCCACGCACAGCTCTGGTTTTTTCGCTCAGCCCATGCCTTTACCATTTTTCAACGTTCTGATTCTGAAACACTGTTTGCGCAAAAAACTTCACTCCACTTATTTCGCGCACCACACTTTTTTTCGCGCCCAACACAATAATTCTGCGCGCAACCCTTATTTTCCGCGCAGCCCATGCCTTTGCCATTTTTCATCAATCTGATTTCGAAACACTATTCATGCGAAAAAATATTTCTCGCATACCGCTGTTTTCCGCGCCCAACTTAAGTATTTTGCGCAAGCCTCTTATATTTCACACACCACTTCCTTTTTGTGTGAACATCCTTTTGCAGACAATCCATGTATTCATTTTCTGATTTTGAGGCCCCAAAATTTGGCAAACACTGGGAAATAGCACCACCTTGTATCTGCTCTTTTTGTACCGCCTCCAGATCATCCATTCCTTTGTCGACGTTCTCTGACCAAACATGGATCATTAACCACATCCCTTGAACTCGACATACCACCATGGAATCTCCTTTGTCAACAAATTTGTATGTCATTTGTTTGTTTTGTCAACAAGCATGATCACCTCAAAAACACTTCTTCTCAATGATCTATATCCTTCAGCAACTCTTCTGCTTTCATCAAAAACTCCACTATCATGATATGTATTCCTTGAAGGAACAAATTTAGCATCATTATCTTCTATGACAATGTGACGTGCATGGCCATCTCAGAATTCCAATCACTTGGACATTGGCTTCTTCTTCAAACATCATTATCCTCATATGGATTATCCCTCACTTATTCATTGTTTTAAATAAAGTGTCACCTTTGACACATGTTCTTCGAACTTATGATCAGTACAACAATCATCTGAACTTCCATTCCTCCATTTCATTGGAGTACTTCTTGATCTCCTTCATTTTGATCTTCATTGACAACTATTGACAACAAATACAACCTTATACAGAAAGTGGTTCCAACAATCTCCCCCTTTGTATTTTGTTTTCAATACCTTATACATCTTCTGAAATGAATTCATCAATGTAAAAATGAGAATCTTCTCTTCAATCAACTTTTCTTTTCAAACTTTCATTTCACTTTCTCTCCCCTTTATTGACAAGAAATACAAAGCACCTGGTAGAGAGGGTATCAATCCATAATTAAGCAATGTTTCATTAATCATTTTACTCTAAGTCTACTTGAGAAATGCTCGATGTAGAAAACAAGAGGACTTGATTAAGTCAACAAGGTTGTCCATTATTCACAGATCATGACACCAACATGAGATTAAAACTCATGTATTTTGTCTTCAAGGGTTTACCACTTTTATTTCAGGTAGAAGAAAATAAAATGTGATAGGGAATAATCAACCTGAAATTCCTGCACTCACATCAGCAAACAGATCAAAAACATTCAAGTGCAATCGGCAGGATAAGTGACCTTGGGGCACATCCATTATTCTTATGTCACTGATCAATTCAGTTACTCCCCCTTTGTAGAATGATTTCTATTCTGAGTAACTGAGGATTAGAGATTGAGAAATGACATACCTTCATCAATGAAATGTTCTTCATGAAATTTACAGAGTAATTGCATTTAATACCTGTTGGAGTTGATACTGATTGAAACAATGATTTTGGAAGCTTCTTCATTTTTCTCCCCCTCAAGGGAAACACTCCTCATCATCTTCATCAAGAGTGATCCTTTATAATCATAATCTTTGAATATCAATTGAAGAGTCTACTAAGGATGGGAACTTCTTTAGCTTGGCTATCAAGAGTTTACAGCATTCACTACTTCTCAGGTTCTCCCCCTGAGTGCGTGCTTCACCATCAATTCCCTGCATTATTAGAACAAATACAATACAAAAATGATTAAGGGAATAAGGTGGTTCCTCCTTGCTTCATCAACAAGACCTGCATGGTTGAGGTTCTTTTCTCAACCAAGTTCCTCTGTTCACTCCAGTCTTCACGCCTGAATATTTCAACATATGTTCTGATATGTGTTGATGTGGCATGGCTCTTTTCACATTATCTTCTGCCTTGTGTGGAGAATTGTTCTGCTTAACAGCCATCATGAATGATACATTATTTCTCCTCTTAAGCACTGCTTCTTGTTCTGGTATTAAGGTTAGAAAACCTTTTGCAATGTGACTGGATTTCTTGCATCTCTCACACAGAACTTCTTTGACACAAGTTTTTTTCTTGGTTTGTAATCTCTCCTGCACTCTGTCTTCCTCACGTGAAAGTTTTTCTTTGCCTTTAACACCAGCCTTGTACTTTTCATCTTCAACTTTCCTCACTCTTTTCAAATCTTATGGCAATATGACCAATATGTCATTTGGAACTGTTGCAGCTGGTTTGGATCTTCCATATGGGTTCATCTGAGTTTCATCCCACTTAGTGTTTCTTTTGGATGAATGACCATTCAATTTCATGGATCTAAAATCCCGATTCTTCTCAGCTTCCCTACTTGAGATCTTCTTGGAGAAATGTGTGTTCACACTATTCTTCTGATTTCTTTCCAAGGAAAATTCTTCCTTCTTAGCTGGCTTGTCTGGTCTTCTGTTCTTATCTACTCTGGATATCTATTGACATAGGCATGCACCATTCTTGTGACCACTGCCGCTGCATACATCACAGATGTTGTCAAGCATTCCAAATCTGTTTGTTGTAAACAGATGCTTCTGGACCTGCGGATGTTGCTTCTTCTTCTCTGGATTCCTTCCTTTTGATATAGGCTTTACCTTTGATTTTCCATGTAAGGGATTGTAAAAACAATCCAATGAACAGTGCCCAAATCTTTTGCAGCACCAACATTGGCCCACAAATCTTTTCTTCTTTGTTTCTTCTGTATGAGGTTGTTGGGCCATCTTCTTAATCTTTTGTGCTCTATTTGAGGAACCAACTTCCTCCTTTTGCTTCTCATCCAACCTAGCCATGGTGGTAGGTTTATTTTACTCACCTTTCCTCATCCATACTTGCTTAGAACCTTTCTTCCAACCTGCACTGATTGTAGGAACATATTTAGAAACATGAGTACAAGATGGTTTGGATGGTACCTTCACTTTCTCAGTTGCTTTTGATAGATCAATGAGTGAAGTCATGATCTTCTTATCACATGTTGGAGGTCTTTTGACAATAGAATCCTCTAGTGAGCATTGAGTACCAGCAGCGACTGATTCTTAAGGTGGACACTTAAGAGTTGTCATAATCTTCTTGTCATATGTTGGAGGTACTTCATCTTTAGTAGCCTCCAATGAACATTGAGTACCAGAATCACTCATTTAATTCTTTTGTGAAGTATCAATATGTGTATTCTCAATCTTGGTCAACTGGGCTTCCAATTTTTGACCCTCAATATTGAGGATGATCTCCTGATCTTCAATCATGATCATCTTCTCTTCACAAGTCTTCTTCAATCTTTCAACCTCATCTTTATGCATCATAACTTTTTTTTGTAACAAAGAGTCAAGTTACCTGAATTTAATGGAAGTTTCTTCCAAACAAAAACTCTTGACTTCATTGCTCTTCTTCAACTCACCTTCAAGTGCACAAATCTTTTCTTTTAGAGTCTTATTGACTTCTTCTTTTTCTTCAAAGACTTTCACCTGTTTGGTGAGCTTCATACTTTCCATAACTTTTTTTTCCAACCCCTTTTCCATATTTTCAGCTTCTATTTCTAGTCGAGTGATATCAACCTGCATAGATTGGAATATGCTACAAATAATAGCAACCCTTTCTTCAGGAATATCATGCAGATATGTTTTGAGTTTTTCCTGAAAGCTTAAATTAGGGGTGTCATCCTTTCTTCTGGAAGAATCCTGAACCACCTGCTTGATACTTTCCAAGCCTGATGTTTCTTCATTATTGGAATGGCATGGAGAACAAGACACTGCATCTTCTTTGGATATGAGAGACTTCTTCAGCTGCTTCTTCTCTTTCTTTTTCCTGTTTTCCATGGTCTTGCTAGATGTAGACTTCTGCTCAGAAATGGCTGCGTCATTATCAATAATGATCTTCATTGTTGACTTTCAGAAAGAAAATCAAATCCTCTTCTAACTAGGATTACTGTAGTATCCAACATATGTTAACCTCCCTCTGATACCAATTGTAGGACCCCAGGTCACCCTGAGAGGGGAGGGGTGAATCAGGGTGTCAAATTTTTCTTCTTAAAGTTGTGGATCTTGTTCCCACATTGGTGGGAACTACTTAAACCCGTATGATGGATATGATCAGAAATTTAACATTCACATGCAAAGAGATAACACAACAATTTTACTTGGTTCACCACTAAGGGCTACGTCCAAGGAGCATACGCCGACAAGTTGCCGGTCGTACCAAATTCCTCTAATCTTCACTAGTTGTGGATTACAATGGTTCAGGAACAATCACACTATCCTAGGATCACTGCCTTTACAAAAGGTTCAGGGATAGCTCACTGAATCCCTCGGGTCACTCCCGTTGACTCCCCCTAGCTCACTGCCGTTGGTGAAGTCTCAATCAGTTTATAGACGTGAAGGTCTCTTCAATAGATGTGCATTGAAGTTCTTTGTCTCCTGTTTAGCATGAGACTTTTCTTGCATCAGGGTTCAGATTTGATGCCCTTTTTAGTTCAATCCTTCTTCTTTTGTGCAATGACTGAATGCACTAGATCTTTCTTCTTCTCTTACTTTGATTCTCACTACTAACACCTGAGTGTATTGATATATTCCCCTCTTTCTGTTTAGATCTGAGTTTAGTTGCACGATCCGTTCTTCTTCTCTTCGCAAAGCACAATGAGGATGTTAAACAACGGTCATGTGTGTGCGGTACCACTTCTCTTCATAAAACCAAATGGTTTACTGTTCTTCTATCTTCGCAAAGCAGATTTGAGAGTGCCAAGCACCTGTCAAAGGCCTGCGGGACCCCCAAATTTTCGCGCACCCTTCCTGGTGCCTTGCGCGTAAAATTTAAACCTTGCGTGTAAAAATAACTTTTGGTGCGTAAAAGGCTTTTCGCGCAACTCTTCTTTTTCGCGCAAATCTTCCCCTTTTCGCGCAACACCTTCTTTTTCACGCAACCCTTCTTCTTTTCGCGCACCACTCTATAACTTAGTTTTTCCGCGCATCAGAGCTCGAGATTTGTTTAAGTGTCGAGCCTCTCCGAATGAGAGCGGATCACCTCATATTTATAGGCATTTTTGATCCTGCGCGTAAAACCCCTTCCTGCGCATAAAACTGTCTCTCAGTTCTTTGAGTTACGCGCATCTTCCATTTATTCTCGCGCACCGCTTTGGTTTTTCGTGCATCTCATTACTTCTACATTTTTCATCATTCTGAACAGGAATCCTCTCTTGCGCGTAAGACTTCAAACCCACATTTTGTGCACAACAAAATTTACGCGCATCAGTTTGATTTTCTGCGCACATGGTGCGAACATCTCCGATTTTTTGCATGCCTCTTGCCTTTGTCGATTTTCGGTATTTCCGATTCGATACACTGATTGCGCGAAAAATTCACCCAGCTATTCTGCGCACAACATTTTTCACGCACATTCCCATTTTTCCACGCACAGCTTTGGTTTTTCGTGCAGCCCATGCCTTTACCATTTTTCAACGTTCTGATTCTGAAACACTGTTTGCGTGAAAAAATTCGCTCCACTTATTTCACGCACCACGCTGTTTTTCGCGCCCAACTCCAGAGTACCGTGCACAACCCTTATTTTCCGCACAGCCCATGCCTTTTCCATTTTTCACCAATCTGATTTCGAAACACTATTTGCGCGAAAAACTATTTCGGACATCCCGCTGTTTTTCGCGCCCAACTTAAGTATTTCGCGCAAGCCTCTTATATTTCGCGCACCACTTACTTTTTGTGCGAACCGCCTTTTGCAGACAATCCATGTCTTCATTTTCCGATTTTGAGGCCCAAAAATTTGGCAAACACTGGGAAATAGCACCACCTTGTATCTTCTCTTTTCGTACCACCTCCAGATCATCCATTACTTTGTCGACGTTCTCTGACCAAACATGGATCATTAACCACATCCCTTGAACTCGACATACCACCATGGAATCTCCTTTGTCAACAAATTTGTATGTCATTTGTTTTTTTTGTCAACAAGAACGATCACCTCAAAAACACTTCTTCTCAGTGATCTGTATCCTTCAGCAACTCTTCTGCTTTCATCACAAACTCCTCTATCGTGATATGTATTCTTTAAAGGAACAGCTTTAGCATCATCATCTTCTATGACAATGTGACGTGCATGGCCATCTCAGAATTACAATCACTTGCACATTGTCTTCTTCTTCAAACATCATTATCCTCATATAGATTATCCCTCACATCTTCATTGTTGTAAACAATGTGTCACCTTTGACACATGTTCTTTAAACTTATGATCAGTACAACAATCATCTGAATTTCCATTCCTCAATTTCATTGGAGTACTTCTTGATCTCCTTTATTTTTATCTTCATTGACAACTATTGACAACAAAAACAACCTTATACACAAAGTGGTTCCAACAGATTTCAATAATAGAAAACATCAATATCCACTCATTTTTTTACCACTACCACATTTTGAGTATGAATATTTCTACTGACAGAACCAATAACTACGTTGCCTTTACTAGGAGAATATTGAATGGAAAAATTAAATAACTTTATAAATTCTACCAAACACAGTTTCTTAATATTAAATCACATTGAGATATGATGTATTTAATAATTTTATAATATTTGAAAACTATGAAGTTCCCATCGAACAAGTAATGCACTCAAAACTTTAATACGAGAACTACAATTTCCAAATTTAGATCATCGATTAGGTAGTTATTCTATCATGAGGAAAAAATTGTATAGACACATACACCAATTATCATTGATCCTATATGAGGACTGTAATAACCAAGGTGCTAAAATATATTATCTTTTTAGTAAGTTATATGTTTTCAATAATTTATTATTCAAATTAGAATAAGACTGTATGTATAACACAAAAAGAAATGAATATTACTACATTTATATAACAAAATATACCAAGGATGAATACAATCTATATGACGAGTACAATTACAATAAGAAAATAGTAACAAGTATATAGAATAACTAAAATATTTAAATACACATCATTATGAATTATCACGACCTGACCCACCAGGGCCCACCAGGTTGGTGGCAAACCGAGTGTGACACACCAAGCCCACCATAAAGTTATATATTATAAGGTTTGGTTATATATGGGGAAAATTTTTTAGTTTTATGGATCGATGTTATATATTCAATAAAGTATTCATTGAGTATATATGTTATGAGATCCATATAAATAATAAGATAAGATATAAAGAGGTATTTTGAATAAATCAATATTACGTTTAATCAATATTCATGTTTTGAATTTATATTTATTTAATAAATTTTTATTTTAATATGTATATAAGATTATTGCATGTCTCAAAATATATTATATGATCAATTATATTTTTATTATATATGTAAAATTCATATTGTTTTACTTCATGTTATATAAAATGTTTTTCAAAGATTATATAGATTTTCTTAATATATTTTTCTATTTTTAATCTATTTAAAGGATTATATATTTATTAGATATATTATAAATGTATATAAATATTATTTATATGAATTAATATATATTTATTAATTATTATTATAGTATTTCAAATAATTTTATCAATATGAAAAAAACATGGGTTTCCATTTTAAAAGATAGGTTTTCTTCTAAATAATTTTTCCCCATCTACTCTATGGTCTTATTTAAAAGTTAAATGTATAAATTTTAGATTCTAAATTTGATAATGTGAAATTATGTTTTTCTATTATATTATATAAATTATCTTATTATGAATTCTTTATATAATTCTGAACAAGTTGTGTTTTGGTGAATAGTTAAAAAATACAGTTTTTGCGAATACCATATCTTTTATGAAATTATCATCATATAAATATGTATTAAAATTATATTAAACCTATGAAAAATTTAATACATCATAATATAATTATAATATCATAAAATATTATCTAATTAATAAAAATAATTTTTTATATCAATATAAATATGAAAACATTTCTTAATGTTGACGTAGTGCTTGCACAACATTGGAAAAAAAATTGTTGTATTTGATATAGTATTAATGATAGAATAATTATATGAGGATATTAAATGATAAATATGATGACTAATCAATTATTTTAATGTATATTTATTATTTCTTTAATTTATATAACATGTTAATTATCCAAAAATACTAACTCAATGCTTGCGCAAAGTAAGAAAAGTACATATTATTATTTGAAAAATGTTATCATGATAAGGATGAAAAATAAAATTTTTTTTGAATGGTTTTAGATAATAAAAGTGATGAATTAAAAAATAATATTTATTATTAATATTTATTATTATTATTTATTTTAAAAATAAGATAATTGGTTAATTTTCCGAAATTCTTACATTGGTTCAACACAACACTTTTACAAGCAAGATAAAAGTTAAAAATGAGGGTTTTAAAATATTTTAGGTGAAAAGATTTAGATTAATTAGGGTCTTGATTAATTTTTTGGAGTAATATGAATATTAATAAATTATTTAAAAATTTAACGTTTAATTAAACATTTATATAGATATTGTAAATCCAAATTATACGAATAACCCCGAAAATGACTTTAAATGGTATTTAATGTTAAAAATGATTTATAAATTGATACATTATTTTGAGTTAATTTTGCTTCATAAATTATCATTAATATAACATATTTTACATTTATAAAACACTTAATATTTTCAAATTACATTATTGACCCTTAAGGACTGAATATTTGTGAAAATGCAATTGAACTATTCCTATAAAAGGGATCTCAATCTGTCCCTTCAAAAACCAAAATCATGTTTGGTTTTCTTTCAATATTATACCCAAATACCTCTCTAAACATCCCTTTACAAGTTTATAAGAATTTTTTATTGCGAAATTAATCTTATTTAAATGCTTCATAATTAATCCAAAGGAGGGTACTTGAAGAAAACCAATAATTTAAAGAGTCTGGTTTAGTGAAAAAATGACCATTTTGTTGAAAAAATATGAGTTTTTTATATTGGATATTTTCCAATTCTATAAAACTCCTAACCTAAAAGGTATGGGTGTATAGGTGATGAAATATTTTCTATAAATAATTTAATCATATGATGGTTATGTTTGGGTCATTTCATTTAGAATCAGAGCATGGTTGAGATAAAATTAGAAGTTAAGATATTGATAAGGAAACAAAGGAAAGATGATCTAGGGATGATATTGAGGGGTTTCTATTATTTTAATGATTTTCAAGTTGATTAATATAATCTATGTCTACTTTAGAAAGTTTTTTCATATAGGTAACATGGTTAATGATGTAAGAAGGAAATAAGAGGACAATAACCTTGCAAATTAGAAACTTGAAATGGTTAGGGTTGGATTTAAGAAAAATTTTATTGTGTTAAATAAATTATAATAGGCCAAAGATAATGGTACCAATATAACGGAGAAATTAAATTTCCCATAAAAGAATATGTCAATAGAGTATAATTTCATGTGATAACATCATACATCATCTGGTGGAACCACAAACCTAGTGATAGTTGATGGATAAATCAATGAATTAGAGTTGATATTTGGAGTTTTGAGTTTTTTAGATCATAATAAGGCAACTATTGTAGTTTATCATTTTTAAGGTGAATCCGATCAATGGTGGTATTTGAATAGTAATACTAAGTGGGGAATGGGATTAACATAATGGAATAGAATTTATTTAATTATATTTTTCTTGAAAAATATTTTTCTAAAGTTATTTGACTTAGAATGGAATGGATATTATTTTATTTGAATAAAAAGAAGAGGAATCACTTATTTTATATGATTCCAATTTCATCAGAATTGAAAGTCACACACTGAATTTTGTTCTAAATAATGGAAGTATGTTTTATTGATTTTATACAGGTTTTTAACAAAAATTATGAAGGGAATTAATTACTCATGTATTTTTATGTTATAAGGAAATTTTTAAGTGTGTAGAGAAGGTAAAAATGGAGTTTATTGACTCTAATAAAAATCAAAGCCCTGAATATAATAAATGTTTGATTTAGAAATCTACAGAAGGTTTTGGTATAAAAAAACCTAATGGCCTGAGAACTCAACTACCTTTATTCCCTAAATGTGATAAAATTCATTTAGGAGATCATATTATTAGTTATGTTGGTTTTATAAGTATTTTAATTTTGGACACATGACTCAAGATTACAAAGAAATGGTTAATGTTTAAAAAAATAATGTTAAAAATAGTGAACCAAGGCCTTATAAATATGATCAGTAAATAGTGAAATGTTACATTATAATGAAATAGAAAATTATGCAAGTCGATTTTGTAAGTGTAAGGATTGATAAAAATATCAATAAGATATTATGAAGAATGTTTTAGAAAAATCATATGCTATTACAGTTTAATAATAGAAATTGTGAATGACATACAAAAGGAATAGATTATTCATAAACATTTTTTCTTAGGATTAAAATAGGGAACATGATTAGATTGGGTTTGATGCATACTAGGGAATAATAAAATTTTGGACTGTATAAATTCAAAAAAATGGATTATTTAATGGTTTATGAACGGAGTTATATGATTTAGTTGTCAATATAATGGGTTTAATGGGTTATGAAGTACTGGTATTACTATTTCCATTCAAAGAATAAAAAAAGTGTGAGGTTTAAATTTATAAATGGAGGATATAATAACCAATTTTTATCACATATTATCTTTTCAATAAATTATATGTTTACTGTAATTAATTTTTCATAATTATAATAAGATTACAATTATAACACTAAACAAATGAATATTACTACCTTAATATACCATTACATACCAAGGTTGAATACACTTCATAATATCTGTAGATATATAATAGGAACTTAATAACAAGTATAAAAAATATCTTCAGGGTTAAAATATGCATAATTGGGATCCGTTATGAAATTGATATTACTAAAGTTAATTATAGAAAGAAGTAAATAACTATAAATATGGAATAACTTTTGAGTATAAATTGATATGTTATAAATTGTGGTTATTTATGTAGAAAAAATATAATGAATATAGGTAGATATTATATATATGATAAATAAACCATTTAGGATAGTCAATATGATATCTTTTAAAAGAAAAAGATAATATTTGATTATTTATTTAGAATAAATAGATACCACGATTTATTAACATTCATGTTATGAATTTATATTTATTCAAGAAATATTTATTTTAATATGAATGTATGATTATGTGATGTATTATAGGATATTAAAACATAAACTATATTCTTATTATAAATGTGAAAATAATTTTTTTACTTAATTATATATAATTTTTTTATTTAAATGATATGTATATTTTATTACAATAATTTCTTATTTTGATATATTTAAAGGATTATTTAGTAATTACATATGTCATAAATAGATATTTATTTTAATTATATGAGTTCATATTTATATTCATTATTATTATATCCTTATAAATAATTTTATTAAGCTATGAAATAATAATATGGTTTTTCATTTAAAACAATTGTTTTCCTACTAAATAAATTGTTTTCCATGTATTATATGGTTTTATTTAAATGTTTAATTTATAATTTTTAGAAATTTAGTTTGATAAAATCGAATTAATATTTGGTATAAATTTATAAAAATTATATTATAGTAAATATTTAAGAATTTTCTAAACAAGTTGGTTATTTTATGAATAATAATAAATATAGATTTTACAAATACCATATCTTTTATGACATCATCATGATATAAAACATGAATTAAAAATTTATCAATCCTATTTAATATTTAATATATAATAATAAACTCAAAATATTATATAATTATTATTTAAATAAAATTAATTAATTTTTATGTAAGGAAAATACAAAAAATATTTATTGATGTTGATTTAGTACTTGCAGAACATTAGAAAATCCAAAATTAGTAACTTTAAGAAAATGTTTGAGATGGTATAATGATATGATCTAATTAAAGGATAAATATTATTACTAATCAATAATTTTGATGTATATTTATGATTTTTTAAATTATATAAAAAATACAATTATCTAAATGCATACCCAATGCCTGTGCAAGGTTATAAAAGTAAATAATATTATCTTAAAAATGTTATCATGATAAGAATTAGAATTAAAATATTTTATTATTGGTTATTAATGAAATTAATGAGGAATAATAAATTATATTTATGATAAAAATTTATGTTTCAAATTATATAATAGGATAATTATCTAAAACGCTTATGCCATGTTAACGCAACACTTGTGTAATTAAGAGAAATGTCAAAAAAAAAATAGTTTAAAAAACAATAATGTGATTGTATTTAGATTAAAAGTGGAATTTATTAGTTTTTTCGGAAGTGCATGAAACGTAATAAATTTTTTAAACATATAAAACATAATTACATTGCAATATTGATATTTTTAAGTAAAATTATAATAATGAATCTGAATATGACATTAAATGGTATTTAATGTTAAAAATGATTTATAAATTGATTAAAAACTCATAATACCTTATATTGAGTCATTTTTTGTTACATTATGTTCAATAATATTATATATTGTTCATTTATGATCCACTTTTCATTTTAAAATTACATTATTAACCCTTAATGTCTTTTTGTTTGTGAAAATATAATCAAAATTTTCATATAAAAGGGGACTCATTATAAACATTCCAATACACATATAAAGTTTGATTTTTATTTCTATATTCTACCAAAATACATCTTTAAATTTCCCTTTTCACATCATAATGTTTTTTTCTAGCCAAATATCCCTTCTCTGAAGGCTTCAAACTCAATCCAGAGGAGGTGATTTGAAGTGTAAGGAGATTAGAGGACGTACGAGGCACTTTGGGACTTGAGGGAATAAGGGTGAGTTAGAATAATTATTAATTATAGTTATTATAATAAAATTATTTCATTTAACTAATAATGTTCTTAATTTAAATGGTCTATTTTTGTGAAAAAAATGACTATTTGGTAGGAAAATGTGGGTTTTGTTATATATGGGATTTTCCCAATTCTCTAAAATACTAAACCTAAATGGTATTGGATATATAAGTGATAAAATATTCGTAAAAAATAATTTAATTATGGGATTGTTATATTTGGTTCATTATATAAAAAAATAACACCCATCAAGGGTGCATCCAGTTATACCTCAAATACCTCACATGGTTGAGGTATAATGATAACTGAAAGGGAAATAAACTTACTATTTAGTTCTTAAAAGTTTGATTCACATTTATCAGTGCATATTAATTTGGCTCCATTAATGGTAAAATATAAAAAATCAGCGACACTACCTTATAAAAATATTTAATGAAGTGGTATTTGAAACCTGTGATTTTGGGAAATATTCAAATATCCATGACATAAATGATTCCAAATTCATAGGATCTATAGATATTCCCATGTCAAAAATCACATCCCCATGGAATTTAACTTCTCAGACCTAGAAATATAACTTTAACATTTTAACATCTAGTCAGTGCACTCATAAGGTATCTATAAAAAGTATAATATGTTGATTATTGTCATCAAAATATTTGGAATAAACTAGGATATAATCTATAAAGAACATAATGAATGAATCCAATAAGGTATGGAAGATCTAGTTTATTAAAGGCATCAACACAACAAGATCATTAGGTAACCCAAAAGGCACGACCAAGAAATCAAAATATCTATATCATATCTAGAAACCAACCTTAGGAATGTATTCCACCCTAACCCAAAGTTGGTTATAGCGCGATCAAAGGTAATTTGTTTATAAATATCTTAACCCTTTTAACTAATCAAATAGATCATTAATTCTTGGTAAATGGTAGAAAGTATTAGTAGTGAGATAGTATAGCTTTTAGTAGTCTATATAGAGGTGTAGATTCACATAATACATCTTGGTGAAGATGATTAGATATCCTTTGAGAGATATAATTTTCCAAATGTACAATATTTATTCAATAACATTTAATTGGAGTTTCAACTCTTGAAATTTAGTTGGAGATATTTAATATAAAGGGATCAATATCAGTTTAGTTCCAGAAAGAATATTGATCACAAATTCAACCTCTTTATTAGGTTGGAATCCAAAAAAAATTCATTGAAGACATATAGGTAAAGATAAACTACCATAGGTAAAATAAAATTTCACTTAGTCTCCAATAATCTGAGTACGGGGATAGCCATTATCATGGAAATATCCCCAACCTTCCAATAGTTAGGACCTTTTAGGTTATCTTGAAGCTCCTAGTCCCTACAAAGGGTATATTTTATACTGATTGTAAAAGATAAATATAACCTTTAAGAAAGGTATTAGATGTAGGATTAGAATTGGTTTATCCAGCCCATTCTTAGAATCTTGTCAAAATATTAAATATTCAATATCATAAGGTTCTAGAAATTCCCGTAGGAAGAAACCACCAAATTTCATGAACGAAACTTCTTGATCAACTTAATTGGTTTTTTTCAAAGGTGTATCAAGGCTCATTTATAATGATTAGGCTTCAACTTTAAGCCCTAAAGTCCTTAATAGTTATAAATAAATAAGAGAGTGTGATTCACCTATATCAAATACAGTAAAAGAAAATATATATGAAACTAGAATATTATCACTCGCAATTGATGACATTACTCTAGCATCGATAGTAGATTGGCCTTCCATATACATCCTACCTGTTGCCTCATACAAACCCTGAACTTTATACTTTTTAACAGAGGATTGCACCACAAAACTTGGACTTATCAACCATGATATACTCCTCAGCCAAAACTCCCAAAAGGTATTTGGATACCCACAATAAATTGATCTACAAACTATGCCCAAGATATTTGAGTTTGATAATGTCACTAATAAATTGTCTTATATGAAACATAAGGATATAACCTCTATATTTGGTCATACTAATCACTTAAATAGAATTTCATAACTTCAAAGCTTAAATCTAGTCTTATCTAGCCAGTGTGGACACATCAATTACACTACATAGAATAATATACTAGATTATGAGTTATAGGTACACTATTTTCCTATCTACCTTGAAGAGATCCACCGTTACTCATTTCCTCCCATCACATTTATGACCACTAAAAGAACTGGTTCCCATAGTTTAGTCGAGTAATGGGTCACATGCATTTGAACCTCCCTTAGATATAGGGTTAGCCAAAATTTCATTCTTCACCACTTCTAATGAACTAGAAAGGATCACTAATGGAAAATTATACATTTGCGATGTGTTATTTGTAATGGATAGGATTCCACCTTCAATATTCAAGAATAATTACCTTTTCAGAGAGATATTAATTTCTTTAAAATAAATTATTTTCAACAGGTAATAGCGACATAAAAAATTATTTGGCACAAAATGTTTTTGGGAAATTATGTTTTGTGATACATAAAATGATCCAATGAAAAATATTTTCACAAAATTATTTTTTTGCAACCGATTACATGATCCATAGTAAAAGTTCATGATGAAAACATATTTAGATATGGATATTCCATAAATACAATTCCATTGCAAGAAAATTCATTAAATAACAAATGGACCCTTCTTGTATCCTCTCTCCTCTCTGATTCTGTCTTCCCCTATGTAGAATCCCCCCCCACACCCCATCAAATAAATTGGCCCCATATTTATCCATCACACCCTTTTTTTCCTATTGATGTTAAAATTACCTAGTTCTGGACTCATATTGTGTCCTCCTTCTATATTATTGCAATTCCCTTTTCCTTCTCACTACAGTTGGTTCATTCTAACCTTAGGTAAAAATATTTACTATATTTTATGGTTTTTTTTATTATTTAGGGTTACTATAAGTTTATTCTTCTCTATTTGGGTGTCCACCATTGAATACAGTCTGCTTTAGGTTCAAACAAGTTGATTCTAGGCACCCTGCTGACTCCCTATATGCAAGCACCTGCTAAAATCCAATATAATCCATATATATATATTCAATAATATATATAAATGATATAAATTTTATTGAATAATGGATATATTCAAGGAAACCTTTTAAACTTATACACACACACACACACAAATATATATAAACGTTGAATGTGTTTTTATAACTATATATATATATATTATGTAATGTGTGTATACTTATATATATTTAATTGTTCCAAACATGAAAATCATTTTTAATAGAAAAATGATGGATTTTATTCTTGATTGATTAAATTAGGTTTTTTTGATAATTAAAATTTTAATTTTTCAATTAATATTATATATGTGGGGGATATTATTGGAAATACCATAAGGTGGGATTTTTATTTTTAGTTAAACCAAAATAATTTTGAATTTATTATTTTATGTTATTTCTCAATAGTTTATTATTATGGAAATTATTTATAGGGGTGTCTGATATTTAAATAAATGTTGAAAATGATTATATAAATCTATTTAATTGGTCAATTATTGGTGTTGTAGGAAATATAAATTATGACATTTAATTTATGTAATGATGAATCCATATAATTTTAAAGTATGATGAATAATAGTGGATTATTTAATAAATACTAAATAATGTTAAAAACTGATATATAATATTTCATGAAGGAAAAAGAAGAATATTGCATCCTTAAAAAATAAATATAAGAGAAATCATAATTTTAGAAAAAATAATTTTAAAATGAAGCATTTAATTCTAACACAATGAATTTTATTGATTTTTTAAAGAGATTGCTGAATATTATGCCTTATTATGATTTTTTGGAAAACATGCTTATGGTGATTTAATTTTTAATGAAATATAATAATTCTTGGATTGAGTCCATGAGGTTAAACCATGTTTGATTATTATATTATGAATTGTTTTCATTTATTTAAAACACATGAATATTTTTTTTAAGCATTTGGATGCATACATATACATATATATATATATATATGTGTGTGTGTGTGTGTGAATATAATTATATAAAAGTTTTTAAAATACCAGTAAAAATATATTTAGTGTATATATATTTGATTAAGAAATCATTTAATATATATAACGTATGAAATAAAGAAGAAATGAGTGTTTTATAAGTATTTTTTATTACCTTGTAAAAAAATATAAAAAAATATAATAACTTTTAAAAATATTCAATAATTAGTAAAAATGTAATAATAATTAAAATAATCTATAATAATCCTTAAATAATTTGAAATAATTAATAAATAATTAGTCAATATTAGTAATAATTGGTAAATGTTTGTATTAATTATTAAATATTAGTAATAATTTGTAAATATTAGTAACTTATGATAATTGGTAATAAATTCTACAAAAAATATATGAAATACTAATAATTATTCAAAATTAGTAATATAAATTAGAAATTTAGTTACAATAGATAAATAATTAGTATTACTTAATAAATAATTTTATCATTTAGTAAAAATAAATAAAAAATTGTAATTATTAGTAAATATTTGTAAACATTCATGATAAGTAGTCATAATTAGCCATAATAAAAATATAATAATAATCGTCAATTAGTCGCAATGAATAGAAATTATTTTTTTATGTTGATTTTTTAGATTACTGTGGAGTCAGGAAGTAGATATCAGTTTATATTATATGATTGAGATTGGAACAATCATCACAAAAATTCCAAAATATTGGGTATAAATCCTATATATATTGAGGGTGTTGAAACATTTATATCATTTTCACAATCAAATTTATAATTTGATTCTATAGGAACAATTAAATATCCAAATAAGAAATTTAATCTTACGAGATTCAAATTTTTTGACAATATTAGACTTCATCTATTTCATTTTACTTTTTCGAAAGATTATATTTTTTAGTATCAACATAGTGAATGATATTGAGTAGAAAACACCATTTTTTGGTTCAGAATCTATCATTTCAAAATTTAGTACATGAGGTCGTTGGTCCATCTATTCAAGAAACAAAAATATAGAATAATATATCAAATCTTGAACCAAAACCATATCAATTTTAAAATTTATTGAAAAATATTGGGGATACATTATATCTGGGATGCCATATAAAAAAAATTGTAGCCGTTTCAAAATTTATAGACATTAAATTAGATATTGGAATGTAAAATAGTTTTTTTGATCAAATTTTTTCTTCAGTTAAATTACTATTTCCTGAAGGAAATATATTACCTTCAATTTTTTATGAAAGAAAGTGGCTGGTCTATAATTTGGGTATTAATTATCACAAGATACATGCATGTTAAAATGACTACATCTTATATTATGGTGGTTATGAATCATAATTAAATTTCCCAAAATTTTGAGAATTGAGGTATAAATTGGAACAACATGTAAATTCATGATTTTATATGAAATAATTGATGTATTTTCCAATTACACTCCATTTAAAAAAAATTTTATGTTTCGCAACACACTTTTATTGGTGAAATGACATAAATCAGACAGTTTAATTAGTAAAATATTAAATCATCCATGTGATTGTGATTCATGGAATCAATTTGATCATATAGACCATTTATTAGAACCTTGTAATATATGGTTGTGTATTTCTACATATTTGTTTGTCCATTTGGCGCTTACGATAGTTGATATTCTAGTTGACCCATTTTTATAACATCGTATAACTTACCTACTAGGATGATAATGAAGGAAACACACACATATATATATAGCTCTATTAATTCCAAGACATAAAAATAATAACATTGATATTTATTTGAAGCCACCAATTGATGAGTTAATTTCTTTATGGAATGATGTTATAGCCTTATTTGATATAGTTTCAGTCCAAAAATTTACACCAAAAGTATCAATAATATAAAAATCATTGACTTTCCAGTGTATGTTATGTTATTAGGATAGAGTAAACATGGACTAAAATAATTTTTATATTTCATGGATGAGAACAATGATTTTATTATTATCAATGGAAGAAATAATAGTTATTTTTATTTTCATTAGATATTTCTTCCTATGGATCACCCTTTTCAAAGGAATAAAAATAATTTTACTAAAGGTAGAATTTAATGAGATGAAACAACAGTAGTTCTATTAGGTATTTAGGTAAAATATATCATCTATTCATTATCTCCAATTAGTTTTGGACCAACTATAAATGAATGAAAAATATATGGTTTTGGGAGAGATCATAAATGGATAAAGTGAAGTTTTTTTAAGACATACCATATTGATATTATTTGTTGGTTTATCACATGTTAGAAGTGATTAATGTTGAGAATAAATAATTTGATAATAAATTTTATACTATTTTGGACACACCTATTAAAATCAATGACAATATAAAGGTACGGTAAGATATTTTCCAAATTTGAAGGTGTTTAAATGTGTAATTATTTGACGATAAAGGATCATAAAATTTAATGAAGATAGTGTAATCCTATGAAATTTATAAGGAAAACAATTTATTATTCTATCAATGGATTATATACTTGAGGTTACAGGATGTATGTGTTTTTAATTTTTCTAATTGTGTTAGAAATGGACATATTATCAGGATAAAAATCCATGATTTCTATGTCATAACAGAAAAACTACTACCTATTAGTCTTAAAGGGATATTAAATTATTCAATATGGGTCATGTTTATGAAAGTATGATATTTATTCTAAGATATTTTTAAAAAAATATAAGATTATGATGTATTGGGTATGATACAGAAATATATTGTTTTAATTTTATGTAAATTAGATAAAATATCCCTGCCGAACTTTTTTAACTTAATGGGACTTTTAATATTGTATTTTCTATATAAAGAAATATATGGAGGGTCAAACAATTTCAATGGATATAACCATTTGAGAGATGTATTAAAAATCTAAAGAAGAATGTAAGTAACAAAGCATCGATTTAAGAATCAATTGTAGAAGCGTACTGGTAGAAGGAAATTTCAAATTTCTTCTCCTATTATTTTCAATATGAATATCATTCAAAACATAATCACATAATTCAATTGTAAGTTTTTAATAAGATTGATCTTAGTTTTGGTGGTTATCATGAATTATGGATTTTAGATGAATAACTACATAGAGATCATACATATGTTTTGGTCAATTGTGAATAAAAGACACGATTTTTGAAGTAAGTAATAAATTTTATTATTTTTTAATTTTTTTATAATAGATAACTTTATATATATTTTTTTAGATAATATGATGACCATATAAAAACAAAATTATACAAATTACCCCTATTTATCTTGAATAACATCGATGTTTTCTGATGCTTCCGCAGCCGGGGTGCACAACTTCAGAGGGTCACATGTTTATTACCCTAAATTCCTTCTTTCCAAGGGATGGAGGCATCTACCACTATGTATGGTGATGTTAGACCCTTGATTTAAATGGTTTGATGGGATGTTGGTTCATGCTTCAATATATTCCTCCTTGGAGCTTGTTTCCTAGTCTGGGTCTCCCTCATAGATTTTAGTCATGTTCATGGAAGTCGTTCTTGATGCCATATCTATGTGGAAATTGGTTAATTATGCTTCTTTGTCTCAATGGGGTATCAAACTTTTATCAGGGTAGATGGTAATGCCATTCATGTCTAGGAATATGTAGATGCTGGGTGTGTTGGGCACCTATAGGTTCTTCCTATTTGGAAGGCATCTCACATGAGTCATCTTGGGAATGGAACCCAAGGAATCCCATGTAAATAAAAAGGTATTTGACACATGAAGTGTTCTTATCCTTTTAAAGATATATGGATATAATATGTGTCATGTTATGCATTAAGCCTAAGGCATCTCTTATAAATCATGAGGTATTTAACTCTAGGAGCATTCATGTTCCAAGTCTTGTTTCATCAGGTATCCCAAACTTATGTATGGTGTACATATTAAGGACCAGGTCACGTGTTCAAATTATTATAGAGATAGATTAGAATTTATGGTTTAGATTTATTGGGTCAGAAGTTTAACATCTTGTGAAGATGATTTGGGTTTATCAGAACTCTCCATGGAGGCGAATCAAGTAGGTGTGTACCTAAGATGGAAGATGTCATAATTGGGTTTTGTAATGGGAATCGAACACCCTATGAGGAATATTCAAAGGTGTGTACCTTGTAAGAAAGATATAACACCTGTGTAGTTTTCTTTTGGTTGGGATTGAATCTCAAGGAGGCATCCTATGTACCACATTCAGAAGACATGGATCAAAACCAACAAAGTTCGATGCTGCAATTTAAGGTCATGTGTTAGGACCTATCCATGTAGTTTAAAATCACGTGGTAATAATTATTATTTCGTGAAAGGATCATAAAATAGGGATGGTGACTGGATTATACATTAATTATTCGATTCACAATAGGATTTATCTTTGGGAGATGGTGTGGGTCATACTCATGGAGGCTGCCCATGCATTGTTAGGAGTAGTGAGGATGTGGTTGGGGCTTTGGCGTGGGAGAGACCCATGCGATGCTGGGAGAAGCATGTGGTTGGGTCATATGTGTGGGATAATCTCATCCCATATTACTCATTTTAGGTAAATAGGGAATACTATTTCCATTTCATGGGGTAAGATGATAGTTTGACATCACGTGGGAGGACGTGGTGTGCGGGGCTTATGCATGGAAGCTGCCCATTCGAGCTTCCTCATGTCAGTTCATGAGGTTATCCCATGTCCATTTCATGGGGTATGATTATAGTTTAACATAATGTAGAAGGATGTGGTCATATTATTATTGACGCTAAGTTTTCTCATGTTTATCTCAAGTGGCATCCATTTCTTTGACATATAGGGTATGCTATAGTTTAAAGTCATGTAGTGTGGACTATGGAATTTCATCTCATGAGGATGGAATGAGGCATCTTATTACTGACACATAAGTAATCCTATTCTAATTAAAAATGGTATACTATAGTTTAATTTCATATAGTGAGGATTACTTTTCATCTTACACTTTTCACATAAGGAATATCATGTTTTTCATAAGAGGAATCCTATTCTAATTACATAGGGTATACTATAGTTTAATATCATGAAGTTAGGACTAATAGGTGAGAGATGTTTATAAATAGATGGTGTGGGAATTACGAAAGAGAGTCCCTTTCTAGTTCGACCTGGCGTGCAATTCAGGTGATGGGTTATCAAGAGTTGGTTGAGGAATGTTTTGACTCAAGGTACTTGATGAATCCAAGAAGAGAATCTCAACTCGTGGCTTGGGAAAAGGGACTAAGAGGAGTAGGTCAACTCAAGGTATTTTAGGAATTATTGAGGATTATCTCGACTGAATGAATTTTATGGGGTGGATTTTGTGGAAATATAAGTCCCAACCCAAAATTTTCTCAATTCGACATGAACTTTTTGTGGTGTGACTCTCCATTTTCCATAGGGTCAACGACAGTAGTGAAGGGACCAGGTCAGAGTTGTGGAAGTGATCCTGAATGGGGGTATGAGGGTGCACCCACATGGTATGAACCAATGGGTGTGAAAGTGCTAGGTTTACAAAGGATAGGGGTTTATAGAGCTCAGGTAGTCATGAAGGTCAGGGATTCATAGATCTTAGAGTCCCTTGATAGTTGGAGATTTGCATAGATTTGGGGTTCTCGAAGGTGCTCTAATTTCATTAGAGTATTCTTTGTGAAAGGAGGGGTCCAAATGTTTGTGGAAAACACTTCATGAATCATTAGAGCTTCATAAAAATTGGAGCTTTGAAGGGAATCCTCATCCACAAAGGATTTTCCATTGAAAAATGAGATCCATTAATTCTTGAAGTTCATTAGAGCTTTGCAAATGAGTGAGTGACGTCGAAGCTCGATTTATCTTACCCCCTTCCAATGAACCCACAAGGGTGGTAGGGTGTGTGTTTTGTGATTATTGGAGGCCTTAACTAATATTTATGAGCTCAATGAGTCAGTAAGGCTTTGCAACTCCGTATTTTTATTTTGTGGAGATACCATTAACCCTTCATTAGTTCGAAAAATGCTCCATGAAACCAAATGTCATTGAAAATAAACTTTCATAAAACCTACACAATCCAAACCTCTAGGATTGGACCTTCAAGAAAATGACCTCTGCAAACCAGAAATCTGTGAATGGATCTATGCGAAAGGAACTCTATGAATGGGACCTCTGTGAATGGGACCTCAACCAAAGGAACTTCGTGAATGGAACTCCATGAACCATTTCGATATTATGATTTCCAAATGTAATAACTTATGATATATGACTCCATTTAGGCTCTATTTAAAGTAAAATAAAATCCTAAGAAATGAGATACACTTTTTTATTAGGATCCTCAGCACTTGGTGCATTCATGAATGCATTTTTCCAGTACCAACAATCACTAATTTTTTTCATATTGTTTTCCAAGACTGTAAGTTAATTTTTTTATTATGTAACATTAAATAAATTTTTAATGATATTTTTTTAATAATTTTTTAAGAAAAAAACATGAAAGTAAAATTGACATTTGATTATGTGTGATTAAAACACCTCTATAAAAATTGGTAAAATCTTATAATGGGTTTGTGGTTAATGAATTTCAATATAATACAAGCATTTATGATGAATCAAATAAATCAACATATAATGTTTTTATGAATGTATCTCATCACAAAGAAAGTGATGTTGGATTTTTTGGTATGTTGGATGAAATAATTGAGTTATGTTATCTAAGACTAAATTATGTAACAATGTTTAAATTCAATTAGTTTTATACTGATCAGGGGTTTAGAGTTCATCTATGACATGAAGTCTTTTCCATTAAATATAATTGCCTTTTTACCTCAACTGTACAATTTATGTTGTCACATAAAGAACATGAAGTTTATTAATAATATTATTTTTCTGTTTTGGATATTTAAATGACTGGTGGAGGGTAATAAAAATGAAATCTCATGAGAATAAATTTCATGAAAATTAAAATGGTTCTATGGAAGTGAAAAATATTGAAAATTTTCATGAAAAATACCTAAATATATCTATTAATTAATGAGATGTAAATATCAATGATGAAACCCCCTAGTGAAGGACTAATGATATTGATAATATTGATGATGGAATAAGGGATTTTGAAACTGAAATTTGTATGTAGTTTGATGATGTTGAAGATAAATATGAATACATTATCATCAAAGAAGATAAGTATAAAAATGGTGAATGTTTAATTAAATTTAGGTAATTATTAGTTTTTTTATATTTTATATCTATATTAAAAATTATTTACAAGTAAGATTGTTTGTTTCGGATGGTTGGATATATTTCCAATGATCTATTCCGTTCACTCACTGATGCCAATATTTATAATTTTTTTCTATTTGATATATGTATTAACAATTTTTGATAGGTAATAACATTATATTCTTAATGTTATTTTTCTGTTTTCTATATTTGATATCTATAATAACAATTATTTGTAGGTAAGATTATTATATTCTGGGAATTTTTCTAGTAATTAGTATATTATGGTATTTATTAGATTTTTATATTTAATATCTATATTACCAATTATTTACAGGTAATATTATTATATTATGGTGTTTATTTGTTCTTAATATTTCATATTTGTAATAATTTTTTTTAAGAAATTTTATTTGTTTCATATGGATAGAGATTATCCCAATGGTCTATTTCATTATCTCAATAATGATAAACTTCCTGATGATGAGGCCTATTAATTTGACCCACAACATGTTACAATAGACCGTCCTATTAGATGGCGGTGTAGCCTTGATATATTGATGATTCCAAACCCTATTTCAGAAAGATTTTTATATCTTGATTTTGATCCTAATTTATAGAGTTATGTTCAACTGTTTAATTCATTCATTTTAATTTTTGTTTTAGTATTAATTTTAGTAATAATATCTTTATTCTTCATTTTAATTTTCATAGTTTTTAACTTTTAGCTATTGGGAAAGATGGTGTGATACTAAGAAATTATTTTTATGCACCATCAGTGTCATGAGATTAGGTTCCCATTTTTGTTCAACATCATATGTTTGACCATTGGATTATATTTTAGTAAATAATATATTTAAATTTATTTAATTAGTACCATGTAGTTTTTAGTTTTCTTGTAGAATTCATGGTCACTGATCAACGATATCATGATAGATCCTATCTGGGAGACATGAAATATTTTTATATTTGAATATTTTCATCATTTTTTACACAATCTATGAAGGATATCCATGTATAGAGATTTTTTTTTTATTTTTTTGACCAGGCTTAATTATTTCATCAGCCTAACTATATCTTAGCTTCGGTATGATATGGATTATGATTCTTTTAGATATGAGATACTTTTAGGTGGAGTTCATCATCTGGACATTAGAACCAGGGGAGGGATGAGGTTACCCATAAGGTCGGGAGTCATACATTTGGTATTCCTCAATGACTTGTGGTAAGTAATATTATTTATTAATGTATATATAATTTAAATTTAAAATTTTTGTTATATTATAAAGGTTTCTACAAAACCCTCTATTATAGAGTTACAAGTTTCAAGAAGATGTACACTGATCCTAATAGAGGACATATTTTCAGGGACAAACATTGCCATATTGTGGTTAGTATTTTTTATTAAATTTTAATGATATTAATTTTATTACTATTTTAACGTATATTTATATTTTAATTAAAAATATGAGACCATGAATTATCATTCATGAGTGAGTTAATATAAGAGTGAAGAATATTCAACATACAAGGTAAATTTTGAGGATGGGTCTTAGATGTAGAAAATTTTCATGATGTTGAGAAAGTACAGGTTATCGGTATTGGTTTCTAATCGACACCTACTTATTATTAAGACACTTTTGTAAAATCATTGGTCAACATGAAGGAAGATCATGTAGATTCTTTGGCATAATATACTTAATTTTATGAAGAGAGGTTGCAATCTTAGGATGAGATGATACAGTGAATGTTGAGAGAGTGGGAGGAGTAGTATCAATAGTACTATCAGATAGATGAGTAGATGTAAGAAACGTGCAAAGGATTGCATGTTGTGTTGGGATGGAGTTCCCCCCACCGAACCATTTGATTGATTATCCTCTCCTTGATACTTGTTTATTTTTATTGTGAATTTCTTGTTTTTTGGTTTGGTAAAACTATTATGTTTCAAATGGTGTAATAATGTCATGTATGTTTTTATTATATGTATTTTTTTCATATTTTTAATTTTTATTTTATTTTTTTGAAAATATAACTACTTTTTAAGGATCAAAAAATCCATCCCATTTTGTTTTTTTAAATAATTTTGAACTATTTATTATGGAGTGATGTTCTCATCGCAAAAATAAGTTACTATGATGGCTCATCAAAAATAGTTTTTTATATATTTTGGGATTATTTGTGTTGTGAATTATGTTTCTTCACAATTAAAACTTATTTTCGGTGGTCCGTCCCAAATATGATCATTTGTGGTTATTTTTTTGAAGTTATTTTTACAATGGATTATGATCGTAAATAGTCTTTAATAATGAGATTACATCATAAGAAAACCATCACAAGAGAATTAAAATCCATTTTTGGTTTATATGTATAACCAATTTATATATATACTCTTTAAATCCCATCCCAGAATGACTTTCCTTTGACCCCTCATCACAACTCAAATAGGGAGAAAATTAAATAAGATCACTAAACCTAGCAACATAGACCATAATCATAATCAATCCTGAATATTGGTTTATACATTCTTTTTATTTAACATGAAATGGGGTATTATGACAAAACCACTATAATAATATCTCTTGAAACTTATTTTACGCGAGTACATGGTCATTCTTAGCTACTAAGTTCAAGTACCACCATTGGGGCACTCTCTCTTCCAATATGAAAGTGGGTAGACAAACCAAATGTTTATCAGGTGTCTTAATACTCTCAAATATACAATGGATTTTATTTACCCCCTCCTCAACCACCTAAAGAGGAACACAACCACATAAGTTCAGAGGATAGAGAAATAAGAAATCCATCAAAATTTTAGAAGCAGTGGGATCATTTCTTGGATCTCCCTGAACTAAAACCTAGAGTAGTTTTGCAAGCCCTTCTAAGACCTGAGGATCAAGAGTAGGTCGGTTGAGTTCCATATTCTTTCCTACCCCTTCCTGCTTTTTGGAGGTGATCATCGAGGCATAATCTTCTACAATAAAGTAGAGAATCATGTAAAAACCTTTTCCTCAAAGAGAGGTAATCCTTACACTCAATAAACACATGAAATATATTAGTTATCACCCCCTTCATATATCCATTTTGTTTTTTATTTATTAAAACGCTTTTATCTTTAAAATAGTTTTCATCAAGCCTTTAAAGTAGTCAATCCTTCTTTCAAAATAAATTCAATGACATATACAACAAGGTTTTAACATTATTTGAAAAAAACCAGTAGACATGCTTCAATTTTATCACAATAGAAATAAATCATCATCAATATAAAATATATATTTAGTAAAAGATTCCATTATTAGATAATATTTACCTACTAATTATCTAGAAATATCTATGAAAATTCTATTTATTTATTATTAATGTTTTAGTTAATACGAGACTCAAATTTATTTTATTTATATTATAATCAAGAATATGCAATAATGAAAAATTATTTTTAGTCATACATATTCTTACCTATAGAAACATAATATATTTTTAGAGTCAAAATGATCAATACCAATAGAAAGAAGAAATAGAAAATGAAGTCCTAGACTACCGATATCAACTCATACTTCCACCATAATTTTTCTAGCTAGAAATATTTACAAGTCACTTTTTGAGTTCTTATAGTCCTTTTTCTTGGATACTCTCAAGTATAATTCCCAACCACCCTTTAATTGGGATACAATACTATTTTAGAATGTCCATTTCTTAGATTCTTGAACGATATTAGGTTGGGTCACCACAACACCTCAAGAACCTCTCTAAATCACCATAGGATGATGTAAATGACAGGGGTCATTATAAGTATTAGTGGGAGATTAATGCTCTAAAATTTTAGTGAAAACATAAAGGTTATATTCCTAAAGTGGTAAGATTTAATGGATACATGAAAATATTTAATATGATCAAATAATAAAAAAACACGAGTAATGTTAATGAACAACATGAGAAGCAAGATATAACATATACATACACTAAAAACATTAAACTATTCCCAAACATATATAATGACTATTATTGTCTGTGGTATTATATATATATATAAATATATATATAAGTTAGGTTATATAAAAAAAGGCCTAAAGGACCTATAAGTGGACACCCCATGTAAAATCCTTCATGAAAAAACTAAATATTACACTGGTACACTCATTCCGTACACCCATTAGAAGTAATAAAATGTGGTTCTCATGCTCCAAAATCCATAAGATGTTTTCCCCCATTCTCAATTTCTTTAAATTTACATATATTAAGGGTAAAATGGTATGTACACATCTCAAGAGGGGTCTGTGTAATATGTGGGTATAGTATTCCTAGTAGGTGGTCAACACATACCCTTAATCACCTATAATAGACTCAAGTGTATGAAATAATATTGAAAATACATAGAAGATAATAATTTAAAATGATAATAAAATTCTGCACATATTTTAATCATAAAATTTTACTATAATAATTAAATCCCTTCATTAGAAGGATCTATTCAGAATATAACTTCTTTGTTCTTAACCTAGATCTGAGATGAACTATACCGATTCCAGGGAAAATCACCCATACTATTTAGGGGGAGAATAGTCATGTATAGTAGAGTTGGGTTATCTAAGGAAATTATCCCATTTAGGGAAGTGAAACTAGGACAATAGAGTTAGGGAATTGTGATACCATCACATTCTTTTAACCTATCAAACTATAATAGGTATACCTAAGTACCATTATTATATAGGAATAATATACCCCATTCAAGAATGATCACAAAACAATTATATCACAACATAAATAATTAAATTAAGAGTCAAATCATGCTAGCATAAGAATTGTAAATAGTTAAACTAAAAATTAAAGCATGATAATAAAAAATAATATACTAATCATGCTTAATATCTATTTATTATGCTCAAAGTATCTAAAAACAAGCTTTATAATTTTTTAGACATGTAATAATAAAATAATTAAAAAAAACATTGCGACACATAAATACTTCCACAACATGAAAGGATATAATAATTCTAACCATAAAACCATTTGAGGAACATTTTATTAGAAGAAAAATCATTAGATTTAATTGTATTCCCTCATCCCTACACCATTTCTAACCAAATATTAATGAATATGAGAGAAGGAATAGGATTCCCAACCAATTATCTCTCTATATCAGTTCTTCAGGATCCAAGTAAGTCTATTATGACTCCACCTTAATTCTAGGACCAACATAAAACCAAAATTGGAATAAAGATTATTAAAATATTAAAAAAAATTAAATTGGAATGTAAAACCAAGGTAATAACTTAGTATTATCCAATGAAACACTTAGTGAACACTATACTAGAAGAATATTGAATATCTAAGATGACCACACAAGACCTATATATTTGGAAGTGAGGTTTACACCCATTGTTGTAAAGAGAAATGTAATAAGTGTAACGAATATGATCAAGGTATTTCCTTTCCTGGAGTAGTATATTCATGAAGAAGAAGAATAAATTAAAGCAAAAGGGAATGAAGTTGACCCTAGGATTGAAGGAAGGATAATAGAATCCCCTGGAGGTGTTCTTTATAGTTCCCCTTAACTTGACCAGCCTAATTTGTGATTGAATCAGGTTCCACAGTCCTTAGGTTAACCTCCTTGGATACTAGAGGCATTTGAGTAGTAATGAGGGTCTAAGAGGTAACCATGAGGAGACTATACCCTCTACAAAAGAATGGAACAATGGTGGAAAAAATAATAAATAATAATAAATAACATAAAATAACATGAACACCCACCCATAAAAATGATTTAGAAAAATACACATATAAAATTCTATTCTAGTCATATAGAAGAACCTATACAACCTGTTAGTTGATAAAATACATACATAGTCCAAAATTAGAAAAATAAGGTGGCCACCATGAGTCATTGGAAGAACCACACCACCTATCTCCAAAATATCAACACATGAACAAATAAACATGTGTCCATCACACCTCTATCCACTATAGTCCAGAAGAAAAGCCTTTATCCATACCTCATATACAAGACATAAAATCTAAACACGTCTTTAAGTACCCATACAGGGTGAGTATGAAACTTAATATACCTACACTAATGGTTACCATCATTTATATACACATGTATGTATTTGTATGTAAGGTGTAATTTATAAGTAATATAAAATATATATAGACCAATAAATTCTACTCCACCTCATTCATGAAAATCCACAAGTTATCACTTTACCAATTTTGTGTAGTGATTGAGAAGAAGGTGATACAAATGATCTATCATACCTAGATGCACTATGCCTCTCCTATCATCCCATGAAACATAATAATTCATTTTTAACTAAATTTTTCGAAGAAAAAACAATTATTATTATTATAAGTCACACCCACATAAACCAATCCTAAATCCATGGTTCAATAATCCACTAATACACCTTTCTATTTACTAGCTCAATAGCCTTAACACTTCTCATTCTTGAAGAGACTTACAAGCCCCCAATTAGTGATCACAATAACCACCCAAATCCTATATCAATCTATGGAATAATCCTTATATATATCAATGATCAAAATAAAAATCTTATGATACTAATGTATGGAGGATATCAATAATAATATGTGGTCAACAAAACCTCATTGGATATATGTTGTGTGCACTTAACCATAATGAACTCATCTCAATAGTTAACGAAATCCCTGAAATCCTTTGACCACAACACAATGATCCTCCAAAGCCACTGTATTTACCAGAGATCAATATCCCACATTGAGAAAGATATTCCCCAAATAATTTAATAAAATGTTATGTAATTAGGATATATTATACTTTATGATTTGGGTATATCATATAATAGGATATGGTGATATAATTTTAAACTACAATTTCTATATCATGTTGCTTGAAGTTAGTAGAAAATAAAAATATTATCATTAAAATCTTACCGATGTATGTTATCATTGAATAAATTGAGTATTTCATAAAATGAAACACAAAGATTAATTAAGATCCTTTCATGTAATGAATGCATGTGTAGATGATACATTAATCTAGTGTTTTTAGTGCATTTGTAAATTCATGGGTATTAGGGAACATACCAAAGGGACAATATAAATTCTCAAGTACATGGACATGTGGTGTGTAACATTCATGCTAGTTTATGTCTAAAACACTTCATCTCTAAAATACCCCCTCCTCTTTTGTTTACATTTAAAGGCACTACAATGTCATGATTATAAAGGAGGATTTCACCCACGAAACAAGAGATTAATATTTCCCATAGATACACCATGGGGGAGGTATATTCATTGAATTACTATTGTTATCTTCATCAACCAAAGATAATGTGGAAGTAGCAGCAATGTAATGGTGAAAGTTATATACAACATGCTCTTCACTTTATAGTTTGAATGCTTTCAGGTTTCCTATACAAGGAGATCCTCTTTTAAGGTTTCTAATTTTCTTACACTACTTACATTAACAATTAAACTACACTTAGAAACCTATAACTAGTATTAGTTCCCTTAAATTTCATTTCTTACTTGAAATCATCATTTAAAATGGAGAGTCAACCATTGGTTTTAAAAGCAGTGCCCCCTAGATGGTTTATGATATAGGTGATATCTTAGATCCATGCACAATAGGTTTTAATTTTATGTGGGCTAACATAAGTTAATCATGTGAAATTTTTGGAGAAATGATTTCATCTTACATATGTTATTTTGTGTTGTGTTTAATCTCACTCTGGTAGGTGAAAAGTTAATCATTCTCAACTTAATATGATGTGGCCCTAGACACTATTCATATTATTATTATTCAATGCCTCTTTTAATTATATGTTATAATAATTTTATTCTTACATGGACCTCATAATAAGACAATTTATGGGTTAATCTCATGAAAGGTTATTGTGCACTGAGTTAATGTTATGTAATCCTATTTGAGTTATTCCTATACAACATTTGATTAATGTTATACAAGGAATATATGGTGTGAAGTTAATCCTATACAGGGTATTATCATAATATAATGATAGATGTATAAGAATAGGCATGCCCCCAGTTATTCTATTCATATATAGCTTACCATGTATCAATTTTATTTCCAAGTTTCCTCTATTGTAGTTGTTTAATACCACACTGGGTTTAAATTTTTTTTTCATAAAATTCTATTATGAATTAATTTAAATAATTTATAAATTATAATAGAACTAATTTTTGGATATTAATTATATTATAATTGTTTTTATATATTAATTAATTATAAAATTATTATAATAAATTAATTTTTTTTATAAAATATTTATTAAATAAATATACATAAATATTAATGTTAATATTAAAAATACATTTTACCAATTATATTTAATAAATTATTGTATAGATATGAATTATTTATATTGAAATTATAAGAGAAATTTATAAAATTTATATAAATTGAAAAATGAGTCCAAAATATAGAAGAGTTTATATTTAATTATAATTTTTTTAGAATTAATTATTTTGAATTATTCAAAATAAAATGAATTATTTTATAAACCATTTAAACCACATCAATTTTATTATAATTGATTTAATCTTGGATTAATTAAACTTAAATATGTGATATTTAGAATATTTAAATTCTAATGTAATAAAAATTGGATTATAAAATATTTGTATTTCTTTAATATCTTATATTTAATGTATATTTCAGTTAATGAATAATATTAAAGGGTTCATACTTGAAAGGAATATAATGTTTTTATATTCAAAATTATGGAATATATGGTATGAATAAATAAATTATAAAGTGTTTATAATTAGTTTTTCACTATTCATAATTGTTAGTATCTTTTTAGAATAATGAATTATTCATTAATTTATTTATTATTTACTTTAATCATGGATATTATCATTATATTATGAATTTTGAAGTGTATTATTTATTTTAAATATGTTTAAACATCTTTTAGAGATTATCACATATGAATCCAAGGAGTTACATGCTAGGTATGATAATAAATTTAGTTTTTTCTACCTTTACTTTGTCTTGTATTGGTTTATGGGATTAAATTAAGTAGTTAATTATGATTTATACATATTAGGTGTTAGAGTTATGTTGAAATTGATATCTCTCTGTAACTACTACCAAAAATCTTCTAATAATGGTGGTTTCAACTTCCACCATATGGTTTCGTGATGGTTTTCAAAATCTGCTTCTAAAGTTTGGGACGACATCCAACTCGCTTCAGTTCCATTCATTTAGCGAAGGTTTCTAGGAACTTTGATGAAAAGTTTTTGAATTGGTGGTTGTTTTGTTTTTAACAGTAGTTTCCCCTATAAAAAATATAGAGGTGATAATGGTGGTTTAAACTGCCACTAAACATTAAAATATATAGCGGTAGTTTAAACTGTCACTAAACAATATATTTTCATATGTTGATGTAGTTTAAATTGACACAATATATTGATGTTCAAATAAAAATACAACTATATAAACTGCATCCAATAAACATAGAAAAAAATATATTACATTATAGAAATTGTAAAAACACAATTCTAGTATAATAAAAAACATAATCAGAACATGTCAAGTTCAATTTATTCAAAAACATAATACAACAAATCCTAAATATAATAACAAAAATAACCAATAATTAATTAACTTGAATAATGTTATTTAATTTTCTTTTGGAATCTATTTTGATGTCTAGGTCAAATATTTCCATTCATTTGAACCTTGTGATACATAAATGATATAAAGGAACCCAAGTGGGGTGTTTTAAATCATGTCATAGACTAGTGAACAACGTTATACACCTTGGATCCTACCATGATAAATTATAAAATGTTAAGGTAAGAAAAAAGTGGTGGTATCATTATGAATTAGTGGGAATTTGAAAGAGGTTGGGTGTGTGACTATAGGTACCCTAACTTATGTCTAATTTAGTGTTGTGTGTTTTTCTATCCTGTGAAAATCCTTGGACTTTTATGTCTGTTCTTGGTATGTTTAATATTATTATTTTTAATAGTGGGTTATTAATTGTGTCTTATGATTAGCTATGTCTGGATTTTATATGGGTGCCTTATGACATGAGTTGGGTGATCATTCCAACCATTAGAAAGTGATTTTATATAATGGTTATGTGGTTTGGTTTGGCTGATGATGCCAACGATGTTGGGAGTTGTGATAGAAATGTGGGTTGGGTGTTCATGTCAACCATGGACATGTGAGATGATATGAATCATATTATATGTTTTGGTTCTGAAATTAATTTCAACCATGGATATGAACATTGTTATGGACTGTGTTATATGGAAATGGTAGGTAAATCATGAAAACTATGGATGTGAGTTATATATCATGTCCAATCAAGATTCACATTTATAGTGGATGTGAATTCATATGATGTGATTTATTATAATATCATTATTATAAAATCATAAGGATTTCATTTAGATTTCATATAAGATATAAATTTTATCCTGGATGAAATATTATGTGAAGATAAAATAAAAATATGATAAATGATTTATTACTTATAAAACTTTGAGTTCCCACTTCAAAAAACTCCTTATTTGAAGGATATTAATCTTAAAATAAGGACATTACAAACATGATATTTCATTTTTAGGGATGGAATATGGAAAATGTACTTCTAAATCACCAAACTCCATGTGTGTCTATCAATAGGTAGTAGAATTATCCATTTATTAATTATAATGAATGTAATTTCAAAAAATACACATTCCTTAATCTATAAGTATTATAATTTTATCAGGAAAGGGACAAAAAAAGAGAAAAAGGATAAATAAATACCTTTAATACCTTCTCCCAAACACATAAGTGATAGGGTTCCAATATATTTTAAATATCATTTATCACATTAAAATTTACATATTTATAACCCCTAAAATTATACTTTAAAACCCCCAAAATTCATTCACATAATCTCTAAGGGTGGGATAAAAAAATTTCATAGTTGAAGATGGTGGTTTATCAACTATAAATAATAAACCCTCTTATGATTTTTTGTATTTTCTATCAATAAATATGATGGTAATATGCATGAACTCAATATTTATTATGGATTACATTTGTGAAGTAGTTTTAAGTTCCCAAGAATGTTGAAGAGAATCGATTTGCATGTTCTCTCATTGTTTATCCATACTAAATAATATTTAATATGATGGAAGATGATTCTCCCATTCGTAATACTACATGAAGAATAATCATTTATAAAATCAAGTTAAAGATGATATAGATGTTTCAGATTTTAGCATGAAGATATTCCAGAAACCCATTACGTAGAATTATTGTGGTATATTGTTGAATTAACTGGGTTTTAAGGTAAAATTACAACTAGAGAAGAGTTTTTTTGGAGTGTATAGACTGATGGAAATTTTATCTCTCTGAATAAACTGGTTTAAGCTCCACCGTCTGATATTCTACACGGTTAATCTATTTAATAAGATATGAGAAGTTTGAGGAAAAAATTAATAGTTTATGGTGTCCCCCCCTCGGATGATGAGTTCTATATTATATTAATGTTGACCATATATAACAATCTTGAGACAACCCCAAGATGAGAGTGAAGATAAAAATCTATTTGTTTCACAAAAAAGAAAAATACTAGTGGGATTTCCAGATGGAAGCTGACCAAAATTTTTAGTTATCTAGGTAGTACTTGGAAAATTACCAAGTAGAAGTCAGAACTTAATAAAGTTCCTAAATGGTTGAAAGAGACTAGAAATTTTGAAAAGAAAAATAAGAGTTAGAATTTTTGGAGTACTAAAACAAAACAAAACTTAAAGAGCCTAATAATGAAGAGTATAAGGTAAACTTCAGAATAAGACATAACCAATGAACCAAGCATATAAATTTTCCTGTAATATAAGGGAAATATATATATCTCTTTCCAGAAACCAAAACATGGTTTCTTAATCACCATATTATTGTTAGTCTTTCATCATTTTATTTACACATCATCACCAAATACAATTTTAACCCTAATCACTACCCAATGAACTTTGATCAACACCATCTCTATCTCTATATCTACTCCATGCTTCCAGGACCTATATGAAAATTTTCTTGAAAATCAAACAATGTTGTATATTTAAATTTAAACTTAAAACTAATAAAATTTTATGTGATAAATGATTAATAATTTTTATCATTTACCTACTCACTCAAACCATCCATTAACACAATATCACTAGGGACACATCTTGTCATCTTCTAATGTAATTCAATCAACACTTTCTATAGATCAACGACCTTTTCATCTTGCATCTGTATATGAGCTCCTTATTACTAAATTTTTCTTTTCATTTAAACAAATATCTCTAAGAATATCAAGGAAGGGAGTAACTATAACTAGAATTAGATACTGCTACAATACCCAATGGACTTCCAAAGATCTGATATGGTAATGGTCCCAAACCAATTCCGCACGTGCATCCAGGAGACTCCTTCCCAAAGAATTTATTATCTAGATTATCCTTGGAGACCAAGAAAGACTATGAAGGATTGGAATCCCTTAGTTATTTTATTTTTACATATAAATAAAATATCAATCATATTTAAATAAACAAATATTAAGATATCAACAACTGATAATAAGTTATTATAATGAAAAGATAATTCATACCCTAACTTCTTTGGCACGATCATTTACATAACTCCCATCATATTTTTTATGAACATCCAACCAAAGTTTTGTTTAGGAGACTTGGTGCCATTAATTATTTTAATGAATTAAAAAAATATAAAACTATAATTTAATATTTAAATAGAAAATTTTGTCTTATAAATATTCAAACTAATGAAAATATTACCAGAGATAATCTGTTTCTTGAAAAAATATTTGACCCCATAGTGTGGGGGTGATTTTTTTAGCTCCACTTAATGTATTTTCCCTTGAATCATCCTGAAATAAATAACATATAATTTAATATTAATGTATGAAATTTAATATCTTTGTCATATGTATGTCTATATTTATAATTAGATTAATATAACAATGTATATTTCAATACTATGTTCTTCTGATGAAGAGGGATATTAATAAACACCTTCCACAGCTCTCTAGGTACCCCTTCAGGTACCTTATCATACAGTTACTGAGTGTTCAATGATGTATCATTGAATTTATTCCATAATCTCCATTTAAAATCTTTCCATTTCTTACCAATCATTTTCAATTTCCACTTTCATGTGATAATATCAGCAATGGTAAAGTGGAATAACTTTTTTACAAAGATATTAATGTTTAAAATATTAGAATTTAATTACATATTAACATTAAATTACACCATAATATTTTAAAATTACCTATATATGGGAAAAATGAAACTATTCTTCCAAGATTGATGCATATTCCTCCAATCAGAATAGGTAATTGGAAGGGTAACCGGCTCCACCACCAGCTGGACTAGAATCTAACCAAATAATCACATGATATCATATGTGGGGACCCCATAATATTCAAATGGGAAAATATCTTTAATCCTTTCATATTCTAGACTTCTAAACTAATCATATTTTTCTACATAGTAACATTTTTTTATATATTTTATGAAAAACAAATTAGTATTATAAAAAAAGTACCATAAATTTTTTCACATTAAAATTTGAACTTATAACCATCATCCTTTAACATCATCACCAAGAAATAGGAGTGAAGACCTGTGACTTACTACTGAACCTACTAAATGGGGAGGAAATGTCCCAGATACTGATGGGATGGAGAAAGAGCGTGTTTCTAGAGACTAATGGAATTGATGAGGGTGTGAGTGATGCAGACAGGGGGTAAATAGAGGATATATCTAATGATGTAGGGTGGGATACCGATGTATCATCAGTTCTCTATGTGGTCGAGGGAACACCAACTTGGAGTCATTGTGGAATAGAGTAATTATTATTCCTTATTATTCCTATCATTTAATCAAATAAAATTAACTTCAGAACATATATTTCTAAAAATTCATGCAATTGATTTTAGAAATGATAACAAATTCACAATAATAACAAAAAAATGTACATAACTATGATAATTAATTACTACACATATAACATAAGTGGTTGATAAATTAATCATTTAATGCACATAGAATCATTTTTTCCTTCAATCATGTAATTTTACTACTCCATAATTACTTCATCTACTTCGTCCACCCTTATAAGATTAATATTTCTAATATCATGATAAAAATATATGTTTTTTCATGTTCCTTATGGGATTCAATGTTAGAGGTCAAATATTCCAATTCATCACCCATATCATACAAATTTATTTGTTTTATGTGAAAAACTACACTCCGCCCTTCTTCCATGAAATATTACACATAATATACCATTTGTTCTTATGATGATAAGTTATAAAAATAATGTAATTCATGATTTTCAACATCCATAAAGTGAGAGAAGTTCACAGAAGTAAATTTCCAAGAATCCCTTTCAATACCCCTAGTAATATCGACCCACTTACATTTGAATAAAACAACTAAACAATTCCCATTATAGTTTAATTTGATAATATAGATCAAATTTATATAATTTTTCAATTCAAAAACTATAAATGTACCACCATTATGTGTTATTAAACACTCTTCCCAATCAAATTTACAAAATTTAAATCCATTCACATTGTAAGTGTTTAATTTTTTAGCATGTTTTGGAGGACCTTGAGCTAGAAACAAAAAATATTCTGAAAACTCATTCGGAGTATTAGTATTCACGATTTAAAAAAAAGTAATATAAATTATTATATTTAAAAAATATACATTTCAACCTAATATATGATTTTATTTTAATATTTATAAACTTATATGATGTAAAAATCATTCTATAAGATATTTATTAAAAACTTTTGTTATATTTTTCTCATTTTAGGTACAACTTCTCAATCTTATCCTTGTTTTTATCCCAAGATATTCAATCAATACATCTGAAATTTCATTATTAAATAATATAAATCTACGTTTCTATAATTATTCCATTTCAATAATTGTAAAATTTTATATCCTCCCAACTGATCGGTCAATAGTAGGGAAGATTTTTGATTTCTGATGTAGTTGAGATCAAGTTGATGTGTCCTCAATATGTCCAACTTTATTAAATCTTTTCAAAATTTCATCTAAGTATCTTGAAAAAAAGTTAAGACACTTCTCTTCTAAATAGCCTTCAAATATAGGTCCTTGAGGTTGAGATTTTATTTTAATGTATGATTTCAAATGACAAAGATATCAATGAAATAAAATACATAAAACATATTTATATATTTAAGGAAGTGCCGATAATTGTTTAATTAAGGTGAAAAAATATAAATAAATTACCTCTCAATTGGATACCTTGATCGATAAAATATAGGAAATTATAATTTATTTTTCTCAACCAAATGTCTAGTTAAATTCATTATGATAGTAAATTATGATAAATGAAAGATTATCTCAATTAAAAAAAGTGTCAATAAAAATCTCTTCTCAAGGTTGTCAAGCTCAAATTGTTTTAGAGTTTTCTCCCATAATTTTTTCAATAATGTGCATAATTAGAGTATAACTACCATAACATTTTTATGTAATAATTCATGAAATTTAAATGTTATTAATAACTATAATACAATATGTGAATTATGAATTTTCAATCCAAGTAACCTATGATTCTTTGAGTCGACACACTTTGAGATGTTTCTGGAATACCCATCAGATACCTTCACATTTTTTTAAAATTTGAAGGAATGTATCTTTATCCCCATATTCATTGCATAAATTTAAAAAGGCTAATTTCCATTCTCATCTATCCGAAGATCATTCTTTATTTTCATTGTCTGTAATTACTTTTGAGCATTGAGATGGTCTGTCACGAACCAGACTGGGGTCGAACCTAAACCGGTCACCCGAGCCGGATCACGGCAAGTCCCGAGGGGAGTTCCTGATCCCCCCGGGATGGCAACTAGTGTCGGGCATCAAAAATTGATCGCTGGGAATGATTTCAGCCCAAACAAAAGCATGATCGATTCAAAAATTCAAACTAAACAGAACAGATAAACACTAACAGCGGAAAAGAAATAAAAGTCACAGGACCAAACGTACCTCCATGTGACCTCTCTGGTTACCACCCAACTAAAGACCAACCTCGCTCTAACACCGAGCGACTGAAACCAGAAAACCTGAACAAGGGAACCTGCATCTAAAATGGTAAAAGGCAGGCGTGAGTACAAAAGTACTCATTAGGTAAGCCAAAGTAAACCACTGAATCCAAAAGTTTCCTTTCCCAAAGCAATCCATTGGCACCAGTTTGAAATACAATTATAAAAGTAGGCTTTTCAAATTTTAAACAAACAACATACCATTTCTTTCATTTAAAAATCCAAAAAACGCTACATTTCATTTCCAAAATAATTTATCATTTCATAAATAAAATCAAAACAGAAAGATCAAGATTTTATTTTCTAATCAGTAAGCAAGTAGACAAAACAAGCTGGAACAAACTAGTACAATAGAAAGTGAATAATCCAACAAGGAAAACAAACAGTGATAAGGGAAACAGGTGACGGTAAGAACTGTAAAGTAAGTACCACTGAAAGTGAACAAGTAATGTAGTAAAGTAACCATGGGTGTTCCTAAACATCCCTAAAAAACCCTTGGATGTACTTGGTTCGGAACCACCTGTCGGTGTATGGTGAATCCCTATAGTCTATAACCAACTGATCGACCTCACGAAAAAATGAGCGGCACTTCCCATCTGGCCTCTAACTCTACCAGTGGGTACCAACCCATCTAATCGGGGTTAGTAACAAACCGTCACTCGATAATATATAAGACGCTCGGGAACCCATGGTAGTTTTAATAAGACTGTGTAAGTGGGAGGCCCTCACACGCATGACTCATCTCACCACACTTGCCAACCCCTTACACGAACATCGCTACATGAGAACCCTCAAAGGGAAGTCCCCATGTAGAGGTGCCTCGTATGTATGTATATATATATAAATATATAAATATAAGTATACATATATCACATCCCCAAAGTACCAACCGGGCCATCACAACACATAACATTCAAACCATTTTCTAAAACAAATTATGTTGCCAAACGGGCTTTTACATTTTCACAAAACATATTCTTTTCAAAGAGTCAACAAAAGTATTTCACTAAAGTTTGAACAGCCAAACGGGCCCTAGCCTCCAACCACACACCCAATTACTTTTCAAGGCCAATCAAACCAATGAAGAGGGACACATTTTGGAACCATCTTTTGAACACAAGAAGCACCATTTTACCCATTTTAGAAAACAAAGAAAAATTTTAGAAGAAATAAGAGGGAGGGAAGAAGAGGTGTTCTTGAGGGAGACTAGCTCTAGGGTGCCATCATCACTTTATTGCACAACCATGTGTGCACCTAGTGCACCCATGGTTGTGTCTTCATCCAATGGAACCCTCTAAAACCAACCAAAACATTTTAAACCAAATTTAATAGATGCACCATTTTCTTTCAACTTTAAATCATCCATTTCTATCATTTATAAAATACAACACATGATCATGAATCAAAAATATCTTTCTAAAAAAAACATTAAACCACCCAAAGAGGGAATCAACACATTTCACATGCAAAGTTTAAATCGTGATCCAAACCAATTTAACAAACAATTCAGTGGGTGAAAAACCCCACTAAACCATCCAATTTCACCCAAGGAACATAAATTTCATTTCTTAAGCAACTAGCTTAAGCACAATACACAAGGGAATAAACCAAGATTTATATAAAAAACTACTTTCAGTAAAACATGACAACTCAAAAGCATCCTAACAAGCTTAACATGAGTATCATATGGGTGTGAAACAACGTTATAAATTTAAATAAACATCAAGCATCAAAGGAAATGGAATGGAAAGGAAAATCATGGATTCGCCTACCTCAAACCAAGCGCAGATGCGACGAAACTTCAACGTAAGGACTAACAACACCCCGTGGGTCAATTGAAAATCCTAATCAACGAGATGAAAGTGCGAATTACAACCTTTGACACTAGGGTTTGGCCAAAATAAATAAAAACACTAAAGATGAAAATAAAATAAAAATCACAAACTAGAGCGGATGGTCGCGAGCAAGGGGCGAGCGTCGGGATCAGGTCGCGCTGATCGGAGCGCGCCGAGCAGAGGAGCTCACCAGAGTGGGCTGGTGCGAAGCGGAGCAGGGATGGCCGGGGACGGGCCGACCGAGTGAACCTCACCGGAAACTGTACCGGACAGTAGGGAGACAGCTCCAGAATGGCGAAGCTAGAGGGGCAGGGATGCGTAGGTGCGACGGAGGGCCGGGGAGCGGCACAGGTCGCACTGGGGTGAAGTGGGAGGCCGAGGAGCGGCGGAGGGAGCCGGGACCACGAGCAGGCGGGGTCGCCGGCGACGGGGTGTGGGTCGCACGGGGGAGTTGGGATGCCAGGATGTCGGGGAGGCCGAGCTGTCGGGGAGGCCGCGCAGGGGCCGGCTGCGCTAGTGCAAGGGAAGGGGGCGGGGGTTCTGCTCGCACATGAGGGGAAAACCAGGGGGTGTTAGGGTTTAATTTTTTTTCATTTTATTAACTCAATAATAATAATAATAGTAATAATATAATAATAATAATAGATATAGAATTATTAAATAAACAAAAAAAAATCCCGATAATAATAATAAAACTTTATAAAGATAATACAACTTTATAATAATAATAATAATAATATCGTAACTATAATAATAATAATACTTTAACAATCCTAATAATAAAATAATAATAATAATATTTATAACAATTTAATACTACTAATCATATTAATTGTGAACATAAAAAATCTAATATTTAAACGTCAGGAGAACATGCGGTCACCTCAGCCGAACGCACCGTCACCGCTAACGATGTGGTGACCGCGCACCGGTGTGAAACCCGCCAACACAATTAAACATAGAAAAAATTCAAACCGGGACAAAGAAAAGATTAAAAACAAGGGCATTCTTGGTCGGGGTGTGACAATTCTCCCCACCACAGACACTTTCTTCCCCCAGAAAGTCACCAAGGAAAAAGTCGGACAAGATTCAAGTCTATACCCAAACAGAACTAAAGGAACCGAAGAGAACTGAGAATCTCAGGATGACCTTACTCTACACTGGTCACACCCAACCGATTCAATAAAAAACTGAAGTCCGAGGTTGAGGGGAGAACATGAAGTGGTTCTACCCACCACAAGAGCTCAACTTGTGTAGAAAAATCAACCATCTAAATAGACAACCCTAGGAAAGGGGGGGTCTATGTGGGAACTCCCAACCAATTTAAACCAAATCTTATAGCACGAGTTAAAAACAACACCTTCATCGGAACGTTGAATCCTCAACCAAAGTCAATGACCTTTAACACTAGGGGGAAACCCATGGAAAATACTTAACCAGACATCGATTTGAAAACATGACCCATTGAAATCCACAAAACATAACCACATATACACAAACGGGACTACTTAGATAAAAATATAATGAGTCCATGATAACCCCATGATAAAACAATGAACATAAAATAACGTCAAAACATTAACAGTAGAAAAAAAAGTACAAAAATATTTTAATTGTTGCACCTCCAACACAGAACACAAAACCTGGACCAAGGCTTCACACCCCTGGGGACTTTTGACTATGCGCGAACTTCACCCCGAGACCTATGGCTGGGGATCTGATGGCTGAAGCATCTCCTGCCTCACAGTTAGGTACTGACACTCTCCAATCATGGCGTCCTCTTCAAGTGACGCTTCCTGCAAAACTTCTCCAAATGACCCAGACAGCCGCAAAGATGACACGCCTTCAGAGGGTTGTTACAAGATGACTTCAAATGTCCGAAATGACCAAACTGATAGCATACCATTGAACGATCTGACGAACCGGGAGATGTGACCAAAGAAGATAACTCCTTAGGAACAGGTTTCTCTAGCATCCTTTCCTCGCCAGATGGAGAAACCCCACAAACAACTGGGTACACTGGACTACCAACTACTTGTGCTCCGGACACCAACTCAGCTAAAAATGCTTCCTCCACTAGCTTCTCGAAATGATGGTATTTAGAAGGGAGGACCTGCTCCTTGATTTCAGGATGGACACCCCCGGTAAAAAGAGAAGCCTTCATGAGCTCATGCGACGCCACCTCTAGAGAAAAGGCAATCAGTTCCTTGAAATGGTCAACATATGCTTTCACCATCTGTTGAACTTGTTGAATATGCATGAGCTATCCCTTTTTCTTCACCTTCACTTCTTTAGGTATAAACCATTGGACGAAAATGGTTTTAAAGACATCCCACATCATCCAAACTTGCATTGACGATGGGGAAACCATCTTCCACTGGTCGAAAGCTGGACCCTCAAACAATCCCATGACAGCACGAACCCTAACAGCCTCGGGAGTTCCCAATATTCTGAAGATACGATCTACTTCCTCAAGCCATTCCACTACCTCTACTGGACCCTGATCACCATGAAGAACAGGCAAAGTCCGAAAAGGAACAAAAACTGGGCATGACGTATCAGAATACTTAGAGACCATTCTGGGCAGCATTATCTGAACGACATGTAAAACACATAGCCAAGACCAATGTCAAATCAATGTATAATTAAAAGGTAACATCCTGAGCCAAAAAAACCGGGTCAAAACCAAACAAATACAAACATAACCCAAAAATCCCATTTTTAAAATCACTTTAGAGAAGCAAGATCAAGCCTTTAATTCCAAGTACACACCCCAGTAATCCCATGAACTGTTGCACATGTCTTCATCTGCTTTAATCTATTCACATCAACACGGAAATTCCATGGACATACTCCCACATGTGCAAACATTCGTAAAGGACACCTAAGGTTTTACCCAAACGATTTCCCTACCAATTCCAAGAAAACACCCGGTTTTGAAACCAAATCACTTTAAATTTCAAAAATCCATTTACCAATTTAAACCCATTTTAAAGAAAACTCTTCCATTTCAAAATTCAACTTTAATTTTAAAAAACACGATCACACCAACCAGAAACAAACATAGTACAACATACAAAGAATCACAAGAATGAGGAACTAGAAGTTATGCTTAACCTGATAACATGGTAGTGAGCCACGCCCCAAGTAAGCATCAACAGCTAGGATGAACTTAAACCATGTACTCGGACTCCACATAGGTCACTACTCCATGTGAAATCGCGACGTGACACTGGCTCGTCTCTTTTTTCATTCCTCAATCCAAAACGAGGTCAAAAGACACAATTTCTGGACTACCCCTGGTAACTTGAGGATCAGCATGAGCAAGAGTTCACGAGGATCTTCCCGCACCTACCTCTTGAGTTCCGACAGTCCTAATCTCCTTATACCAAACAACCCAAATAACAAGAACCTACTCTAATACAATTTTGTCACGAACTAGCCCAGGGTCGAACCTGAACTGGTCACCCGAGCCGGCTCGCGGCAAGTCCTTAGGGGCGTTCCCGATACCCCCAGGATGGCAACTAGTGCCTGGAATCGAAAATTGATCGTTGGGAACGATTTCAGCCCAAACAAAAGAAGGATCAAGGAAAAAATAGAAACTAAATAGAACAGATAAACACTAACATTAGAAAGGAAATAAAAGTCACACTAACAAATGTACCTCTATGTGACCTCTCTCGTCACCACCCAACTAAAGACCAACCTCGCTGCAACATCGAGCGACTCAAAACAGAAAACCTAAACAAGGGAACCTGCAACTGAAATGGTAAAAGACAGGCGTGAGTACAAAAGTACTCAGTAGGTATGCCAAAGTAAACCACTGAATCCAAAAGTTTCCTTTCCCAAAGCAATCCACTGACACCAGTTTTAAATACAATTATCAAAGTAGGCTTTTAAAATTTTAAACAAACAACATACCATTTCTTTCATTTAAAAATCCAACACACGCTACATAACATTTCCAAAATCATTTATCATTTCATAAAGAAAATCAAAATAGAATGATCTAGATTTTATTTTCTAATCAGTAAGCAAGTAGACAAAACAATTTGGAACAAAATAGTACAATAGAAAGTGAATAAGCCAACAAGGAAAACAAACAATGCTAAGGGAAACAGGTGACGGTAAGAACTGTAAAGCAAGTACCACTGAAAGTGAACAAGTAACGTAGTCAAGTAACCATGGGTGATCCTAAACATCCCTAGAAAAACCCTGGATGTAATCGGTTTGGAACCACCTGCCGGCGTATAATGAATCCCCATAGTCTATAACCAACTGATCACCCTCGCGAAAAAATCAGCGGGACTTCCCATCTGGCCTCTAACTCTACCAGTGGGTACCAACCCGTCTAATTGGGGTTAGTAAGCAACCGTTACTCGATAATAAATAAGACTCCTAGGAACTCATGGTAGTTTTAATAAGACTATGTAAGTGGGAGGCCCTCGCATGCATGACTCATCTCACCGCACTTGCCAACCCCTTACACGGACATCGCTACACGACAACCCTCAAAGGGAAGTCCCCTATAGAGGTGCCCCGTAAGTATGTATATATATATAAATATATAAATATAAGTATACATATATCACATCACCAAAGTACCAACCGGGCCATCACAACACATAACATTCAAACCATTTTCTAAAACACATTAAGTTCCTAAATAGGCATTTACATTTTCAAAAAACATATTTTTTTCAAAGAGTCAACACAAGTATTGCACTAAATTTTGAAGAGCCAAACGGTCCCAGCATCCAACCACACACCCAATTACTTTTCAAGGCCAATCAAACCAACGAAGAGGGACACATTTTGGAACCATCTTTTGAACACAAGAAGCACCATTTTCCCCATTTTGGAAAAAAAGGAAAATTTTAGAAGAAAGAAGAGGGAGGGAAGAAGAGGCGTTCTTGAGGTAGACTAGCTCTAGGGTGCCATCATCACTTGATTTCACAACCATGTGTGCACCTAGTGCACCCATGGTTGTGTCTTCATCCAATGGAACCCTCTAAAACCAACCAAAACATTTTAAACCAAATTTAATAGATGCGCCATTTGATTTCAACTCAAAATCATCAATTTATCTCATTTATAAAATACAACACATGCTCATAAATCAAAAAGCTCTTTCTAAAACAAACTTTAAACCACAGTAAGAGGGAATCAACACATTTTTCATGTAAAGTTTAAATCATGATCCAAACCAATTTAACAAACAATTCAATGGGAAAAACCCCACTCAACCATCCAATTTCACCCAAGGAACATAAATTACATTTCTTTAGCAACCTCCTTAAGCACAATACACAAGGGTATAAACCAAGATTTATATAAAAATATATTTTCTGAAAAACATGACAACTTCAAAACATCCTTACAAGCTTAACATGAGTATCATATGGGTGTGAAACAAAGTTATAAATTTAAATAAACATCAAGCATCAAAGGAAATCCAATGTCAAGGAAAATAATGGATTCACCTACCTCAAACCAAGCATAGATGCGACGAAACTTCAACGTAAGGACTAACAACACCCCCCGGGCCAATCGCACATCCTCATAAATGAGATGAATGTGTGAATTACAACCTACGACACTAGGGTTTGGCCAAAATAAAGAAAAACAACAAATATGAAAATAAAATAAAAAGCACAAACCGAAGAGGATGGTCGCGAGAAAGGGGCGAGCGTTGGGATCGGGCCACGCTAATTGGAGCGCGCTGAGCAAAGGAGTTCATCAGAGCGGACTGAGGCGAAGCGGAGCGGGGCTGGATGGGGATGTGCCGGCTGAGCGAACCTTGCTGTAAATTGCGCCAGAAAGCGGGGAGACAACACCGGAATGGCGAAGCTAGAGGGGAAGGGGTGAAGAGGTGCGGCGGAGGGCCGGGGAGCAGTGGAGGATGGGCCAGGTTGAAGCGGGAGTCCGGGGAGCGGTGGAGGAAGACGGAACCGCGAGCAGGAAGGGTCACCGGTGACGGGGTGTAGGTCGGGTGGGGGAGCTGGGACGCTGGGATGTCGGGGAGGCCAAGATGCCGGGGAGGCCTCATAGGGGCCGGCGGCATTAGGGAAAGGGAAGGGGGGTTGCTCGCACAGGAGGGGAAAACTGGGGGTGTTAGGGTTTAAATTTTTTTCATTTTATTAACACAATAATAATAATAATAGTAATAATATAATAATAATATTAATAGTTATAGAATAAGTAAATAAAAAAATTCCTGATAATAATAATAAAACTTTATAAAGATAATAAAACTTTATAATAATAATAATAATAATATCGTAACTATAATAATAATAATAATAATTTAACAATCCTACTAATAAAATAATAATAATAATAATTAAAACAATTTAATACTACTAATCATATTAATTGTGAACATAAAAAATTTAATATTTAAACGTCGGGCGAACACGCGGTCACCCAGGCCAAACGCACCGTCACCGCTAATGATGCGGTGACTGCGAACCGGCGCGAAACCCGCCAACACAATTAAACTTAGAAAAAATTCAAACCAAGACCAAGAAAACATTAAAAACAAGGGCATCCATGGTCGGGGTGTGACATGGTCATTTAATTTTCCATGTTCACTAAGCAATGTAAAGATCAAATTTTTAAAAATATTCTTCTCAATATTAATAAAGTCAATATTATTCCACAAAAGATTAAATTCACAATATAAAAGTTTGAAGAATATATTTTTTTATTCAATTATTGTATTCCAATTTTAATAGATGATTCAATTCAAAATCATTTCCCACTTTTATTCAAATGACGCACTTTCCTAAATTCAATTTCAAAATTTCCAAGTTGTTCCAATATTTTAGAACCTATCAATAACTTTGGAGGTTGTCTATGATCAATTTTACCATTAAATTTTAAATTTTTTTATCTAAAATATATGAGATGCATCAGGAAATATTTAATGACACCACAAGATCCATTTGTTCTATAAGGTATTCATTAGGGTTTAAAATCAAAGTCACATAAAGGAAAAGGAAATACAACGTATGTGTTACAACTAAATAAGTTCCCAAGTAAAGGGAATCCACTAATGGTCCACATTAGAGAATCATGAATTTTTAACATTGTTCTAGAAGATTCATTTTATTCTTCTACATTGTTTCTCCATAAGTCCTATAATTCTTCAATCAGATGTTGTATGTATACATAAAGATCATTTCCAGAAATTTTTTCAGAATAATAATCATCAAAATTATTAAAGACATTTGTTTCATTCAAATCCATGTAGGTATATTATAATGGATCAAAATAACATTCCAAATGCTATAACTAGTAATCAAATATCTAAATGGGTAGAATCCATCGACATCCAATCACAATATCACATTCCTAGGATTAGATGAAAAATATGGATGTAAGGAATCAAATTTCTTCCATGATTTTGAATCTCTTGTATTTTTCATTAACCCATCATTGTTATTATATATTGAATTCCACTTCATGGTCTCAGTAGTTTTCGATGACATGATAATCTTCACAATCAAGGTTTTAAAATTAGTAATGAAAAACCATTATAGACATGTTATTTTTATTCTTCTTCATATTATTATATTGATTTAGACTTCCAACAAAACCCTGTGACTTCCATCTAGAAGGAGAACTTTTTTTCAATCCTGACGAATTGAATAATCTTCCAAATAAAGCATAAAATAATTGGGACAAGCATGTATTTTTGTATAATTTCGACCAAGATTGTTAACAATTCTTTTCATATCATAAAAAAGATATCTTGTCTTTAAGGAATTCATCACACAACAATTCTAATATCATGTAAATCACCTTATTTATAATTCTGCATAGGCATTTGTTATGGTACAATGTCAACAGAAAATAATGTTTTGAATATTTCAAACATCCACCATACAACTCTTGATTTACATCATCAAATAAATCATGAATCACATTCTTCTTCTCTTTGAAGTTCTATATTAAATTAATCTTTTTTGAATCAATAGAAGCAATTAATGATATATTACAATCTTGATCTGGTTTTCCTATAGTCCCAAAAATATCAATTGTGAATTTACGAATTATTTTACCCTCAACTGGTTGTTTTGATATATTTTGATGTTGATGTTTTTGTGTTTCAATGTATAAAGCATCGTTTATAGGGTTTTTCATTTAATTTTCCATTTTATATGAAGTTGGGATCTCATTTTGTTGATTAACATCAGTGTAAAAACTTTATGTGATATTTGATTCTCTATTCCAAATCCAACACAAATATTGTGTAGGGAATTTATTAAATATCAAGTGTTCATAAACTTCATGTATCTTCAACAATCTTATAAATTTACATTTAGGACATGTACATATTATTGTCTTACCAACAGATCAATTCAAAATTCAAAATCTAAAAACTCCTCAAAACCCTCAGTATACTGAGGTGTGTTCCTTGGTAATTTGATATGGCTTTTATCGATATATATTACAATATTACTATACTTTTAAAAAAAAATTAAAACACATAAGTGTTAAGTATTAGAAAAAGATATAAATATATGTGAAAAACCTGAAACCATGTAGTCATAAGAAGATTCATATAAGTACTAAAAAGTTTATAGTAAAAAAAGAAAATCAATCTTGGATAGTATCATGAAAAATAAAAGAATGAGAAAATAATACAATCATTAAGAAACAGACAAAAATGAATCAATTAAAATCATCCTCTCATGGGATCACAAGCCACCTAGGGCATAACTATAGTCACACGAGGCACAAGAGGGTATCACACATTTATAAAAACAATTTTCTTAAATTGTAAATTGGTATTTCCTAAAGATATTTTTAAGCCAATCCATTTTCACACCATTTGAAAACAACATTTCAAACTTTTCTTTGAAAATCATTTATCAAACCGCACATTGAAAACCAATTTAGAAATCTAACTATTTTTATAAAATCAGTTTTGAGGGAAAGACACCCCTATTTAATGGAAGTCAATTGGTGTCAATCACCCATTTTTCAAGACCAAACATTCACCTTTTTAAAAAATTTCAAGATATAATGAGACTTATGGTCTTAATTTAGAAAAATCTTAAAGATCAACTACCTTAAATTCCTAAAACATGAAAAAAAAACAATACACACACATTTTAAAGACAACCCTGGTGTCAAAACCCCCTTTAAATAGTTAATTATCACTAGAAAATTCACTAGGAATTTGAACAACCCCTTGTATGTGAACTAGTTTTATGAAAAGTTTTTAAAAAATTTGAAACCATTTATAAACCAAATTGGGAATTGATGCATGTTCTTTTGTTCATGATGAGTATAATTTATAGAATAACTAAAAACAGTGAAATAAATTTTTAAATATAAACAATGCCCAAGGAATGATATAAATAACCACTTAAGCATATTAATTTCTATATAAAAAATTCATATGGAATTGAATAACCAAAAATCAGTCTGTACTAATAGTCAACCAAGAAAAGAATAAGAGGAAAAATAAGAAACAACTGATTCACATTAATAATAAAACAAACAAAGTATAATAGATGTAATATGAAGTAACTAATTCAAATTAGTAGTATAAAAATGATATAAGAGATAGAAATGAGAAAAATTAACATAGTACTACACATATAATCAAAAGATAAAATAACTCAAAAGAAATTTCAATCCATATTATTAGAATACCAAATGAAGCATAGGATATTGATTAGAAAATAAACAATTAATACTTGTTAGAAACCAAAAAAGTATGAATTATATTAGAGGCTATTGAAAATATGTAATAATATCATGGAAAACATTGTCTAAGACAAGGTATAAAGAATATGAATACAATAGGTTTTATGTTTCATAAACAAAACACATCACAATTAAATATTTATTAAAAAACAAATTCATTCCTAAAAATTTGTTAACATAAATAAATCTATGATTGACATATTCTTTAATTTATATTTTATAATAATTTTTTAATACATTTTCACTAGAATATATGAATTTATTTAATTTATTATAAACCATTCCATGTATAATATTTTACAATAATAATAAAAAGTACTATTTGTGATGATAATGATGGTTAAAAATAATTATACGCACCCTAAAGGTATTCTCATGATAGAATAACATCAATTACCATTATTATTTTATTTTCATTACATGAAATGAATATCATTTTAATATATAGAACATTTTAAAATTAAAAAAATATTAAAAAGTAGTATCATGCTTCAAACAACTTAAATTTTATATCATATAACTAAACCAACATTTTCTTAAAGAGGAAACCATGCATTACATGGGAATTGAAAAGAAATTATCGCATTACATCAAGAGGAAACCACTAAAATATGTATCCTTTAACAGAGAATGCACAATAAAGACAATAAATAACATCCTCTACATAGAAAACCCAAATACACATCATTATAACTTACATGAACCTTAATACAAACCCAAACAATGGTTGGGGTGTGTAGGAGTAAGAAAAATTGAGAGGGTGAAAGGTAAGAAGGGAGGAGAATAAAATAGAAAGAAATGAAGGCTTACCAATATTTGAAATCAAAGGGAGGAGGGGGAGTTAGTGGATAAGGGAGAGAAGGTGGGATGACAGGGATAACTCATGGGAGAAGGGGATGTAGGTGGTGAGGGGGAGGGAGAGGGCTCCAAGGGATTTGGGGAAACTTGATAGCTAGTGAGTGCTAGGGCTTAGAGGGATCAGGGGAAACTGGATTTCTGAAAAGGGTGAGGTAAAGGGCTCAAGGGGCTCAAGGGAAAATTCAATTCAAACTAGGGCTCGAGCTTGGGGGGGGGTCAGGGGAAACTGGATCGGTGGATTAGGATCAAGGGGCTCAGGGGAAACTAGAGCATCGGTGATATGGGAGATGTCGTAGTGGTGAGGTCATGAGGTATATAGAGGGGTTATTGGGTAAGAGGGGGGGATTAGGGAGAAGGAATTTTTTTAATAAATAGATAAAATTTTGTAGAGTTTATTGAACATTTCCATAAAATTATTCAATTTTTTTATCGATATTTTACTAAAACTCCTCTAATAAACCACCACTAAACTATGAATATGGTTTAGTGAGTAAAGTGTCCCTGAGTAGAAAGACTTTGGGTTAGACTGATCATTTTCCAAGAGGCTTATTTATTATTTAGAAAATTAATGGTCGACTATATATGGATTTTGGATTACTCATGTACAGATTTTTGATTTCAAATAATTCCAAGTCTTTACATAAAAGGTTTATTATTTACATAATGAATAAGATTCATTTGGAAATGTGTAAATGTGGTTGGATAGTTATTTGGGTTAGTGAAACAAGATATGAGTTCTATAAATATCTATCCATAAATACAATTTAAACATATTGATTTAGTGGAAGGAATATGATTACAAAATAAATCATTATATGCTTGAATACATAAAAAGGGAATACCATAAGAAAAGATAGTGAGATTAAATTCCATTAATAATACAAATAGTTAGACTCCTTCTATAGTGAAAAATTGTTTAGATATCGATTATATAACATGATAGGTTTAAACTAATGTGGGGAGGATTTGGATTATCTTATTCCAGGAAAAGAAGTAATGAGATGACCTGAAGATTTTGGTGACCCAATACTGGAATTTATTTTGGGTTATAATTAACTGGAAAAACCTAATAATTAGGATATAAGTTTAATGATTTTGATTTTATCCATATGATGTAATGGGAATAGGGTTGTATTTTTGACCATCCAATATTTATATTAGATATTATTGGGGTAATGGCCTACCAAAATAGATAAATAGTGAGTTTTATGCCAAATAGTGGTCATTTGATTAATGGCCAATTTAAAATTAATTTTTTTGTTATTTTCAAATAGTTTTCTTTATGGATGAATGTGAATGTTGAATTTCAGAGATAAAATTAAAACAACAAACCCACTAATCTGAACCCCATAAATCTATGAGAAGAGTGGTATGTGGGGTCTATCCATCACTGAACATATATATACTTTACTAGACATAAATAATTAATCCATGATCAACCTATTCCTATAGATCACATATACGGATAGAATGATACTTGATGACATACAATACAAGCCAATCTCACCAAAACCGAAATCCATAAGACAACCTCATCCCAAGCCCAAACACACCTCCTGCGGCTAGAGTGACAATACCCCACCACCATACTAACATTGAAATGAAGTTAGAAGATAAACTACTATGCACACCAATCGTTAAAAAACCTATAGACCACTAGGAAAGAATATTTTGTATAGAGGTAATGGAAAAGTAGGGGTAAGAAGAAAAAACCTACATAAGACCAATGAATGATGGAATACATTCTATATGCTGAGATGATAGGGAACAAATCACCTTGTAGAATATACAGATTATAAAGAACCACTTAATCCCTAAACAGTTAGAGAAATAAAATGTACTACCCCAAAACAAAAATATCATCAAGCTCTAATTCTCCCATAATGAATAATTGATTTATGTCACAACCACAACAACCATCATAATCCCAATCCACTAAAGGCTTCATCGTGCTGGAGAAAGATGAGATAAAGTATGATAAACTCGATAGTAGGATTTTATGGGGAAACCAAACATGGTAAGTGGATTATTAATAAAGATACAGGGAGATAATATAATTACAAGATAAATGAAGAACACTGGTAGAATAGTATATAATGATCATAACCATAATCAAGGTCCTCTGCAAGCAATAAAAAAAATAGTTCCATTGAAGGAGGGTGTACTATGGGAGAGTCTTCATCATTAGAGCCTATGAAATAGATGGACCTGATGATATTGAAACCATATGATACTCGACCATTTGGAAAATTATAGGACTCATAGAATCTGATGAACATATAAGACAACCCCAGTAAAACTATACATTGAAGACACCGTCAGAGGAGGATAAAAAATGGTAGAGGCTTCATTGATATAAATCCAAAAGAGAGATGACTTAAATTAATGATATTAATGGATATGTTGATATTGAGAAGAATAAGTATGGTATAAAAGAGAAGTAACGATATCTAGGTGGTGATAGTGAAAACCCTAGGTGCCTAAGACAAATCTCTCCCTTAAAGAAACATCTCACCCTCATAGATTTTTCATTTTCTTAATAAAATATTAAACCTGTCCCACTAATGGATACATTGAATTTAAAATGGGTCATAATTTTAATGGGAACACGTAAAATAAAATTAGAAATTAAATGGACATAAAACATTATAATCAATTTATTAAAGCTTATATTATAGATAATATCGTAATCATCTTTAAATAAAATTTTGAAATCAATCCTTTAAACAGATAAACTTAATGTAAGAAAATATTCTGACAGGTAACTTAAGAAAATTTCATAATTAAAAGAAATTATATATGTTAGAAAAGTACCTTATGAATAAAAAACTATTGAAACTATTAAATAGGTTAGTCTAAATGCTTTTGAGAAGTATAAAATTATTCACTCATGGTTTTAAATGTATTCGATAAAAAATACCCAAGAATATTTAGTCTCTACACACACACTTAATATAAATGAGTGTGCTAATGATTTAGATATACTAAATATACCCCTTAATAATTATTCTAGTTGTAGAATTTATTCTATTATTGTTGATGGAAAATTTTCAACATTGTGAATGAGTTTATGAAAGTTTGCTCAATATTATCAAAGTGTAGTGAATAAATTTACTAGGCAATGCGATATCAATGTTTTGGTGCTATATAAATATTAAAAGTTGATAAAAGTTCAAACTAAAATATTGGAGAGTTAAAAAATGAATCTTCATGTAGACAATCAAGTTCATTGAAACTTAGAGTTATTAGGAAGGAGGGAAATGCTTCTTTATGATGGAATTTTACAAAGATATCAGAAGGGGTTTGAGGAACTCCATAGTAATTCCATTTAAAAAAACAAGTGTTATAGAAATTAATTATTAGTTTTTGAAGGGAATATGATACTTGATAAATACATTAAATTTTTTGGAAGTATACAAGATTTAAAAATCAAGAAAATAATTGATGAATCTTATATTTTTCATTAAAGTGATAAAGAAATTAAATGTTACAAAAAAAAATTTGAATGTAAAGGAACATATCAATCTTAGATGAATCTTAGTAAATAATGTGCATAATCATCCTATTTCTATTATATTATAAGATGATTTTTTGTTAACAATGTATTATTGTAAACAATATGATATTCTGGACATGGTTTATGATTCATAGTATTTTATAACATACATTATAAGAAGATAATGTTAGAAATATTTTACCCATGATAAAATAGTTTATCCACTTTTTTGTTAAATTATGGGGAATTGATATTCAACCATCATTGGTGAAATATTTTAAAGAATAGTATTATTTTATAGAAAATTATCCAAACATAAAGAATACCATTTAAGATATGGATATTATAATTTATTTTTTGAATATTCACAGATAAGTAAATATGTGTTATTTCCTAACACAAAGGAGGTTTTTTATCTCCACATGATATTATGAAGACAATATATCATCTTAGAATCTAGTGGGAGTATGATTAGACTTAGATAAGTTCTAAGTTAACAAATAAAATATTATATTAGTCAAAATACAAAATTAATGTCACTTTACATTGTAAAAGAGTTTAGGGTATACTAGTAAATAAATAATTTAAATATCTACAATTATTAACAAAAGATATCTATAATTTTGTTTTTATGGAAAAGGTATAGAGAATGATTTTGATATACTTAAAAAGAGTTTGAATTAGAAAACATATTTCATTAACAATGTAACATTGGTTGTTTTTAAGTTAAGTAGTTTGAATATTTTCAAGGAGTTGAACATTAAGAATATGATACCTATGTATCACCATTATTACCACTGGTTTACTTCATAGTTGTTACTCAATAAAGAGTTTAGTGGGATGGATTTAACATATTTTTACATAGATATGTTATAGTAATTACATAAATATGTAATAATATTAAAAAATCGTTGAATGTGTAGTTAACATTAGGTTGATTTGAATGTCTATCAAATATTGTATGTCACATTGGAACTTATGTGTGGTTTTGTTAAGTATTCTTAAATAATTTTAATAATATAAAATACATCAGGTTTTACTAAAAGGAAATATTCAATTTGTCATTATTTCATATTTAATTCACATAAAAATATATTATGTTTACTATGATGTAAGATAGATGAGGGTCAATATGGGGGGGGGGGGTGAATTAACTAAATTTAAAATTTGAAATAACTTATAGAAAATTAAATAAAGAATGAAAGTAATTTTAATAGTAGTTTAGTTCACAGAGATCATATTCCCACTCTTTGCACCCCTATACTCCTCTAGATGTGTTGTACACCCTAATATATTCCTAACATTTGAACGGGAGTGTAAAATAATTACAATATGCCTTTTTCAACATGGAGGCACAAGCCCAAAATCCTACCCTTTTCAAAACTCAAGGCACAAGCTTATTAACTTTTTTAATGTGGAGGAAGATCCAAACATTTATTTAACTAGATCAAGACACTAATAAAACCCCTTACCTTTTACTTGACTCAAGGTATAACCAGGGTATGTTCTTTTTTATGGTAATCATAAACAACACATATACCTTTTAATGGATGTATAACATGTAAACAAAATCCAAATAAAAATATTACAATGTTGAAAATGTAACATAATGAAATTAATAAAAACAATGAAACTAATAAAGGATTTAAATGGTGGTTTCTAGTGTATAAATAGTAAACTCCATCCACTCAAAGAAAAATTTAATTATGAAGATTGGAAAATCCAGTAAGGAAGTTTGTTAATATTAAGGTTTCAAACATTGGAGCACTTCAGTAATTGGAAAATGAGTCATAAATCTATCATTTACATCACCCATATGAAAAGCTTCAGATTTTAATTTATAGGAAAACATAAATAACTATTTTTCTTATTTAATTATCAGTCATTACTTCACATGTATACTACCTATATAAATAAATTTTTATAATAATGATAAAATTTATAAATTATATCTTTACCATTAATATGTTGTAGACTCATAATAGTAATTATCTATTTCTATAATAATTTATATTAAATTATACAATAATAATAAAAATTTAATCACTTATAATATTCAAAATAACAATACGATATGAACTCCCTTGTTGAGTCTATGCAGATTTTTTTAGATGTTGGAATGTTTTGAGTTTTGAAATAGGTTGCAACAGACGTTAAGGCGCGGTGCATGGTTGGGTTTTTATTTTGAATTTGTCTCTATAATGGGTTTTATGAGGTTGTGTCTATGGAGGAATGGTTCTATTGGTTCCCACTTACCCTCAAAAGTGGATTTTCAATTAAAAAAATGGATTGTGGATGAAAATGTTTATCCTCAGAATTCTTAATTTAGGAAAGCTGGTTGTAATGTGTAAATGTAATTGATGAGAGTACATAAAAGTAAATCTAAATATGGATTCATATGTAAAAGTAATAAAGCTAAATTCTAAAAAAGAATCAATGAATTCGTAAAATAAATCTCATTAATATATAATCTATATAAAATTCATTTAACACTCTACTTATGAGTTCTTAACTTCTAGAACACTTACCTTGGAATATATAATATTTATCTTGATATAAATATAAGAGTAGATAAATTTTAATTTATATGTTATAATAAAAATTTTAAAATGTAATAGTAAACATTCCTTCAGAATTTATATTTAATAGTCATTTCCTTTGGAAAATACTTGAGACATAAAATACTCTTTTGAATATACCAAATACATAATGGATTATTCCTTGAGTAAGTAAGGTCCAATCATCAATTCATAATGTTCATTCTTCACTTATACGAAAATATGTAAAGGAAACCTCCCCTAAATTCAAAACATAAATGTAAATTCCTACTTTAATGATAATATGTATGAGTAAATTACTTATAGCATAACTAAATTTCTCCTAGAAAAAATTCCAAATGTAAGGTTATGTTCTTAAGAATATGATTCCATGAATTAGAAAAAATCTATTTATCAATGTTTCCGACGCTTTCCGTCGGGGCACGCGTGCATCCGTCCGTGGAGGAGGAGGACGCGCTGCATTGTTGCCCCGCATTCCAGTTTTCCAAAAGCGGGTGACATTCTCTCCTTGTTTAGGGACGTCTGCTCCTTGATTGAAACCGGGATGATGGGATGTCGGTTCTTCCTTCCGTGGATTCCTCCTCAGAACTCATCACCTAGTCCAGGTCTCCCTCATAGATTTATTACGTTGTTCGTGAAACTCTTCCTAGTACCATGTTTCCATGGACGCCGGTTAATTACACTGCTTCTGTCGGGACATTCCAAAGGGTCCGGTCAGAGCAGCAACCTTTAGTCGGGGGAGTAGTCAGGTCGAGGCATCAGTAGCGTGTCTGGATGCTGGGGAACTGGCATGTCTATCTTTTATTCCTTGTCATAGGTCTTCTTGAGGGTGTGGAAACCCGAGGCATCCCACATCGATCGCAGGGAATTATATTCCATAAACGTATATCGGAGGTTTTTCTCATCTTCCTGTGTTTTAACACAGGGTATGCCACAGGTTTAACGTCCAGCAGAGACGGATCTGCCCGATTTGAGCATCAGCTAGAATGGATCGGATTGAGGAACTTCCCTTGAAGGGGTTCCGATACCGGGAGCAGCCCATGGGCGGCTGCGAAGAGGAGAAGAATGGAATGATCTCGTCGGGATATGGCAGTTCGGGTGAGAATCGGGATGGGTGATGGATTGATGAATGAAGTGGTGGGGGAGTGAAATGGGACCATCGCAGGGGCGACAGTGAAGTTGGGATTGAGCCTCGAAGAGACCTCCTATGTATCCCCGTGGCAGGGAATCAAAGTCCGCGTAGTTCGGGATGGTGCCGGTGAGCCGACATGAAGGTCGACCTTGGCCCGATGGATGTTGGGCTTGAACCTCGTGAGGTTTCCTACATACCATGCCTTGACGTGGATCAAAGTCCTCGTAGTTTGGGATGGTGCCGGTGAGCCGACGTGAATGTGGACCTTGGTCCGATGGGTGTCGTCAACGAACCGATGTGAAGGTGGACCTTGGTCTGATGGACATCATCAGCGAACCAACGTGAATGTAGACCCGGGGGTCCACTGGTGGTGGGCTTGAACCTCGTGAAGGCTTCATACGTACCATGCCTTGACATGGATCAAAGACCTGATAGTTCGGGTGTGGACGCCGGAAGGCTGACGTGAGGAAGGGAACTTGGTCCGATGGGAGATGGGATTGAACCTCAAGGAGGCTTCCTACGTACCATGTCTTGACATGGATCAAAGACCTCATAGTTCAAAGGGGGCTTCGTCAGCGAACCGACGTGGAGGTGGACCTTGGTCCGATGGTGGGTGTCGGCGAACCGACGTGAAGAAGGGACCTTGGTCTGACTGGAGATGGGCTTGATCCTCAGGGAGGCTTCCTACGTACCGTTCCTTGACATGGATCAAAGTCCACGTAGTTCTGGTGGGTCACAACGGCTTGCTGTCGGACTGGAATGTAGTTTAACGTCATGTGGGATGAGGAGTGAACCCTAACGTGAATAAACGAGGGGCGGTGGGCTTGGAACTCGTGGAGGCTTCCAACGTACCATGCCTTGAAATGGATCAAAGGCCACATAGTTCATAATGGGTGTGCAGTTTAATGTCATGCGGGACAAGGGCATACAGTTTAACGTCATGCTGGAGGAGGGAATATAGTTTAACGTCATGTTGGACGAGTGTAGGACTCGACGTGAATAGATGACCGAGTGGTGGGCTTGAACCTTGTATAGGTTTCCTATGTACCATGCCTTGACATGGATCAAAGTCCTCGTATTTTGGTTAGGGTGGGGGTCAGGGTCGATGCTCACTCTAAGCCCACGTGAGTCATGCTCGGTGTGAGAAACAAGAGGTTGCAGGGACCTGATGATCACGTCGCGAAGGATGCGTCTGTGAGAAGCGAAGAGCGGCTTATGCGTTAGGCGGCGCATGGTGCTGGGACTTACTCCAGGATGGAGGCCCGAAGTGCGGAAAAGCGCGGCGAGAGAAGGATTTAGGACCAATGAAGGGAGGTGCCTCGTTCCCTATCATTCCCTCCACTGATCTTGGTAGTGGGGAAGTACAGAGATGCAGGGGTGAAGCCTTCCGCAAGAGGGTCTAGGGGATTAAACCAAGGTGGTTTCCCTTCTCCCATGGACATACGCTACTCCGAGAAGGAGGATACCATCCCTTGTGGAGGGGGTGACCCCGTCTCTATGGAGACGGGTAGCGTAAAAAATTTCCAAGCTGGGGGGACCCTGCGTGCGAAGCATGGGTCCAGATAACAGTTTAACGTCATGTGTTGAGGACGAGGTGCTTGGCAGTTTAACGTCCGACAGCTCAGACGAGGTGGGTTTACTCCGCACCCATAGGACTTACATGACCGACACCCTTTTCTCCTTGGGGAAGGGAAGGTACCAGTAAGGCCGTTACAAGGGAGGTCGTAGAGATAACCATCGAGGGGTCTACGTTAGCGTGGCTATGTGAAGAAGCGATAGCCGTTAGCGTGCCTATGCGGAGAAGCATTAGGTGGAGCAATGCTATGGGTGATGTTTCCAGTGGGACTTTGAAATCACATCGTGCAAACCTGGAGGGTCGCACGGGAAGAGGAATTTCCAAGCAGAGGAGTGTGCTTCTCGAAGTGGAGTGCCATGGCCTTAGCATGGGGCAGAGGTGTGGATGTGGGGTGCTTCACGAAGTGGAATAGTATTCACGGAGCACTGCCTCGCGAAGCAGAGGTGCCTCGCGAAGAAAGGTGCCACGAGGCAGTGTCCTTCGCGATATGTAGTGATTCTGCATTAGCATGGGAATCACTAGTCTAGGATGGGTGTTTTGCGAAGCATAAACACTTCGCGGCTGCCCGAGTTCCCTTGGGAATCCCCATCCTTCACGAATGCCCTTGAGCTTCGCGAAGGGCATCCCTCTCAGAAGAGGTGCTCAAAATGAGACAAAGAGAAGGCGTCACGCGATGTATAAGTACCTCGCAGAGCTCATGATTCCCTGGGGAGAATGGTGCTTCACAATTCAGAAATTGAGAAGCTGAAAGGTCGGATTTTCCGTCCCCTGGGCCCCGGGGGAACCCAATATTTATAGGCCAGGGGCGCCGCGAAGCAGAACTCACGCAGCGCGAAGGGGCGGCGGTTGCTTCTCGTCGGGCTCGCGAACGTCAGGCCGTTCGCGGAGAGGTACTGCCTCCGGTGCTTCGCAGTGGGCTCGCGAACATCAGGCCGTTCGCGGAGAGGTCCCGACTTCGGTGCTTCACGGGACCGCGATGCTCGGGGGTTGTTCGCGTCGGTGGTTCACGAGGCAGCATGCGGGGCTTCTTTTTTGCTCCTTCCTTTCGTGCAATATTTTGGCGCCAACAAATTCCCCCCCTCAGACTTCGATCTGCGGAGGGATGAAGGGTCGAAGTCTGAGGGAAAATCACCAAAATTGTTGGCGGTTTGCGATGCGACTTCGCGAAGGGGGCCCGCGGTGCTGACCGCGACCACGGGATCCGGACGCGCCGGGATGCTCCACACAGGTGGGACGCGCCGCGAAGCTCCGGGGTTGTCGTCTATAAATAGGGGGCCGACCTCTTTTGTCTTCATGCGACTTTATTTTCCTTTTGTTCTCTCGATTTCACGAAGCTCCGCGGACTCCACGCCTGCTCTCTGCGAATCGAGCTTCGTGGAGAACCACGAGTCTCCGACTCCGCGACCGCGCCAAGAAAACTCTAGTTTTCCGGCCTGGGTCTGACTCCGAGGCTTGGTTTCGCAACCAATCTTTGCGAGAGATCTTCGTGAGCCGGCTTCGTGACCCAGCTTCACAGTCCTTTCTGAAAAGTTCTTTTCTGTGTGTCGGAACCGGAATGGCCCATCGAGAAGATGTATTGGGGGTGATTGCTGATGCTGCCCGGAGGGATGAGATGGCCAACTGTCTGGGCCTTGGGGAGATGGTCCGAAGCCACTCTGACCATACCTCTTTGACAGAACTGCTATCGGAGGGTCAGAATAAATATCCGCGGTGCAAGAAACTGCCCTTGTATGGCTTCAGGCTAAGGGATGACGTCTTCATCCCTGAGGCGAGTAGGGACGAACCAGCTTGCTGGTTTAGGAGCACAGCATGTCAGCACCAATGGTTCAGGGTGGCCAATGGTCATGCGCGGGAGGACTTCACACCCGTCAACGCCAACTGTCTTTACAACCATGTGAACGATATTGAGGGGAAGCCACTACAACCGGAGACGTCCCCTCCTCTGTACCATACCATGCTGAAGGCGGCGTTGCAGGATCCGAAGAAGGGGTGGTCCAATCAGTGGGACCTGTGCCAGGGCGGCAACATTACTGATGACTGGGCCTGGGCCTACTGGGTAGGCGCCTCATGCGATGAGTTTGGGGTTGAGCTAAGAAGAGTGGGTTTATATGAGGCGGCATGGGCCTACCAATTCCATATTTACCAACCGAAACAACTGATGCCGGAACTACTGAGCAGATGGTCGTCTAGGACCAATACTTTTCACCTGCACCACAGGGAGGTGGGCGTCAGCCGGTGGGATGTCCACTAGATTTCGGGAGTTCCGATCTTGGGGGCCATGTATGATGAGTTCTTCCCCGTCATAAGCATGTGGGAGGATACAGAGGAAATGCCGCGATTGGCATCGGCACAGGTGGCACTCATCCCTGGAGAGGACAAGGAGGAAGTGAGGGATGTCCACTTTAAGAAGTGGTTCAAGCGATTCCGGAATTTCCCAGAAAATTGAGAGTTCCCTCCGAGGCCTCGAACTTGTCCGAGGGTGGCCCAACGGGGTAAGGAGCACTTGTATTGGCGGGTCTTGGAGGACAACCAATGGAAGACGTGGGGTTTCAGTGTCAGCATTGAATAACAGCCGATAGTCAGGCTGGAGGTGTTCATTGCGACTCTCATCTGTGGCTGGATCCTACTAGTGAGGGATACTAGCATGTGGGTGCGGCCCAGCTCGTTTATCATGGAGTCCATGCTGGCCATGGGGAAGCGGGTCAATCTAGGGATTCCCATGCTCGCCAAGCTGTACAGAATGCTACGACACATTAGCGAGGGCAAGAATCCACCAAGGATATGTGGGGCCTTCCACCTCCTGTATGGGTGGGTTGCAGCGCACATCAGGGGAATCTATGAATATCTAAAACCTATCTCACCACCGGGATCAAACTTCCGCCCCTCCATCTTGAATGCGGTCGAGAGCTTCATGTTCAAACTAACTGTGCTGATGGTGCTGAATCGGGTGTGGAGGGCGGATGAGTTTAATTTCCACCCCTTCCCATTGTCGACGGGGATACTCACTGACGATGGGCGGGGAACGGAAGAGCACCGGGCTTACCTCTTGGACTTTTAAGGTGTAGTTTTGGTGGAACGAGTGGATCGTGAGCCACTCTGTGAGCTGTACACCCCACATCGGTTTGTGAGGCAGTTCCAGTTCCTCCAGCAGCTGACCCTGCAGGTCTACTGGGAGGTTCGTCACGAGGAGCACCCGTGTGTGATGAGGCAGCTGTGGCTCATGTTCACGCGTGAAGACAAAAAAATGCGAATCAAATTGCCTCCATCCACCGCTGCTTTCGGATTGGTGAGGGAGTACGCCATTAGCTGGGAGGCTGCTTACCTAGGGGAAATGCTGAAGCATCCAACTGTTCGGGTTGGTGACAGTGGGCCTCCTCTATCCCGGGGTCGTGGTCGGAGGACAGCTAGGGCCTCTCGCGGTGGTGGGGCTTCCGTGGCGGTGAGACCTACACCGGCTGAGGGTGTGGCAGCAGTGGAGGATCCGGTGATTCCGGAAGAGCTGAGCCATCTAGAGGGGCAGCCACCGAGGGGATTTCGTAGGATATCCACTCAGGCTCCAGGGAAGCAGCTGCGTCATATCGACATGGAAGTGGATGTTGTCTTCCCAGAGGCATGGGACATTTGGGATTTCAACCAGAAATTCCTCATTCCACCCGAGATATGGGCGCACCTGAATCGCCTCGGGATGGAGTTATTGGGCATAGGCCCAGTCCGGGCTCATTTCATGGAATCTCTGGAAAAAGCAGAGCAATACTTGGATGAGCTGGAGGATTACATTCACTCCAGTGGTGTCCCTCTCCCAATGACAGACCAAGTGAGGGTACTTTTGGACAGAATGGTCCCCCCATAGTTGTCAGATGCCGATCTGAGGGAGCGATTCCCCATGCTAGAAGAATCAGAGGACTCCTCTCAGGAGGATTAGGCTGGAGGAGGGAGCCCGTTGGAGGAGGGCGAGGTTGGAGATCAAGGCTCAGATTCTGAAGATTTCACGGAGGCTCTCGAGGTAGCATTATGAACTTCTTTTCTTATGGTCTTCTCTTGGGCCATTATGGACTTCTCACCGATGTTTGAGCCATGTAGGAGGAACTTGTATGCAGGCCTTGTTCTCGCCCCTCGGTGGGTGATGATGCAGGGCCTTCAGAACCTGCGTCTATAGCTGCGTCTGGTTCCACGTCTGGTGGGACCAGAGCACCTAAGGTGGCTCCTCCAGAATCTCCAGACCTTCCAACAGTATACGGAGGGCCTTGCCTCGGGGTCCCGTCTGTATCGTCTTAAGAGCAGCACCAGGAGGTCGATCTCTGTAAGTTTCCTCTACCGATTCCCTTGTCGTCATATGTAGACTATGCCAACTAACGTTTATGTCCCTCTCTGTCGTACAGTTCTCCGACTGGCATGGGATGCTGCGGAAAGGCTAGTCGGGATGTCTGGTGGCATCCCTCCTAGGGGCATGCCAGTGATGGTGGTGATAGTCCCCCTATCTCCCAGAGCTGCAACACACATCATCACTGGTGGGACCACCAGTAGGGTCATGCCCGAGGTCATTGAGGTGGACTCCAATGAGGAGGATCGACCGGACGATCCCAGTCCCGTCGGGCCGACTTCGGCGCCAGATGTCGCGTCGGATTAAACGCCAGATGCAGATCCTGCCGAGGACTTCTTGCAGTCATATCCTGTGTACAAGCCCTCCAATCGCGCAGACTGGGACGAAACGACCTTCGATTAGGAAGACAACAGCATAGTCCACCTCCGGTCGTGGAAGCTCATCATGCGCTTCATCAAGGACACCCCCCAAGTGCTATGGCTGGATGAAAAGGACAGACTTCGCTCGTGGCTGCGTGAACTATGCGCTGGGGAGTGGATTCCCAACGTCCTCACGCCCTCATCTGAGATACTATGGCTGAGAAGATCTGGGAGCATGATCGTGGACTCAGCGTGGGATAGCAGCGGAGGAAGGTGACAAACATCAAGAAGCTTCAGGAGGCTGAAAGCGAGGTTCAACAGCTGCAGACCCGGGCGGATGAGCACTCAGCCTCTCTTAATGCACAATCTGAGCTGATCTCACAGTTGAAGGCCCAGCTGGCAGAGGCAAAGGAGCATATGAGGCAGGCTTCTAGAAAGATGGCTTCCATTCAGGCTGGGGTAGAGAGGGCCAGAGCCATGGCTGAAGAAATGCGCCCCGCCGCTGCTGAGGAGGAGCGGGAGCTGAGTCAGCGGCAGCAAGTCTTGGATGCCACAAGCCAAAGGGTGGCAGAGTTGCAACGCTCTTTTGACGGGGTCAACCCATCCATGGGGGGAGTTGACCCCGGGTACTGTAACAAACTAAAAACATTTTATTGGTACTTTCACGCTTCAATTTCTTCCTTCTTTTTTTTTGAACGTCGTATCATTCATGATTTACACTGTTTGAATCAGTTTGTTACATCCCTAAAATGTTTGCGGGACGTTCGGCGATAATTCCCCAACCTCATGTGGGTCAAGCTCGATGTGAGAAACATGAGATATTTTCCTCATCGTCCCACCTAACATAGGAGTGGAGACCAAGCTTCAGGAATCTGGGGTTTGGATAACCAGTCCGGATTTCCGGAATATGGAAGTGGCCTGGGTGGGGAAGGAGGTTCTCAACATAGCCGAATTACTGTTTCTTTAGCGTTCTCTTATGCACGAACAGTGCAACGATAGGGGCACTGAAATCGGTCCGAACAGATGGAAATGGGAAGCATGAATTACGATGGCCAAGATTCAGAACACTGTGTGGATGGAGTGGCAATAAATGAAACTCGTTAACCGTGGTGGAGAAACTATATCCTTACTGTGTTATCCTGAAACGGGGACAAAAAATGAGGGTCGACCGTTGAACATGTTCGAAACACGGGACCATGTCACAAATGTTGTTGGTCAATCCTTCGGGACGTTGGCCTAGGATAGTAGGCGGACCCTAGGTCGAGCATCCATACTATTAGGAGGTCCTTCCAAACACGACTAGTCTTCCAGAACGTTGGTCCAAGACGGTAGGTGAGCCGATGCGGCATGGGACCAGGCCGTTAGGGGGTTCCTTAAGACATGAAAGGGGACGAGGGTCCGAATAAGGGGTACGCAAAGCGTGGAATATGGAGTGATGGTTTGTCCGAACAGAATCCAACACTCATGTAATTACATCACCGTGGCGGGAACATGCCAGATGGACGCGTCAGTTTGGTTATGGATCCTTCTTTCTTTGGGACAGGGTCTCTCTAGCAGGGGGTCCAGCCAGGAGGGCCGAAAAGGGGAAGGATAGGATCAATGATTCCTATGGTCTGGGACCTAGGTGAAATGCATGGCTGTCTCTACGTATCCCATGAGGATGGGAATCAAGCCGTACGTAGTTTTGGAAGCACAGTGTAGTCATAGGGCAACACTGACAGGTGAAATCCTCTCTGGTAGAGGCTCTGGTGCATCCCATGATTAACACGGGGCATCCTGAACTTGTTCAGGGTAGAACCGCAGTTTTGTGTCATGCGTTAAGGACATATGGAATCCTGTAGTTTAACGTCATACGATAGGATGTGGAGTGAAAGAGAAGATCCCAGGGAGAGTATGGTGTGGTAGTTATGAAACCGAGATGAATGAGGACATGGAGTCCAAATCACACCACGTACCCCCGGAGGAAACTCTTCAGGTCGAGGGACCAAGAGTGAGGACTAGGCTGGGCCCGAAGCAGAGTGATTGGGCGTTCCTACTTACCCCATGAGGATGGGAATCAAGCCATACATAGTTCTAAAAGCGCGGTTTAACGTCCTACGGGATGATGAGAAGCCCGACTGTGTTGGTACACATCCTGCCAAAACAACTAAGCCCACATGAGTCGTGCTCGGTGTGGGAAACAATATGTAGTGGTGGGACTTTCCTGAAACAGAAGGGGGGCAGGTTAGGGCGAAGGGATGCACGGTGAATATCGGCCCAATGACACTAACATGATCATGTGGCACACCTAGATGCGTGAAGAGAAAGAGCTGAGTATGATGGAATTCCACTTGAACATGAGGAAGTGGAAATGTGTGAATCATGGTGCTCTAGATTTAGATCACGATGATAGCGGTATGACGATGGAGGATAACTATTGACCGTGGCGGAAACCCAGCATCCATGTCGCGTTAGCCTAGAATGGGGACAGAAAAATGAGGGTCGACCGTTGACCATGTTCGAAACACGGGACCGTGTCACAAATGTTGCCAGAGATCCGTAGGGACGTTGGCCCGAAACGATTGGAGGGCCCTTGGGTCCAACATCCATAGAGAGCCCTTAAACCTAGTAACCATGTCGTCTGAGGGTCCTTTTGGATGTGGAAGAGGATGAGGATCCAAATAGCGAGATCACGAAGCTTGGTCCTGGAACGAGGGGAATGTCCCTATGAAAATCCCCACACTTCAGGATCTTTGTCAAAACACATCTGAATGTGACAACGAGACGTATTATATAGGGGGAGTAGAGTCCTTTACCATAGGGAGATCTTAGTTTAGGGTCGTAGAATTCGGACCATGGATGGGAGAAAACATAAGAGGCACATGGTGGAGGAACTCAAACACCTAGAGTGAATGGGAATAGGGGGTGTGTACGGTGCGGTGAACAACCCGATGTGAATGAGGACATAATCATATCACACCGCACAACCCCCTTGGAGGAGGTTTTAGGTCAAGGGACCGAAATTGAAAGTTAGATTGGGCCCGCAGGGAAGTGCCCGGGCGCTCCTACGTATCTCATGAGGATGAGAATCAAGCCATACGTAGTTCTTGAAAGTGGCATGGTTTACGGTCTTAGATCTTAGACCAGGAATGGCTAAGGGGAGAAAGGGACACATGGAAAGGTGGTCACAAAACCTGACGTGAATGAGGACCTAATCCCTACTTACCATGTGTTCTCTGGGGAAATGCTCGGAGTCGAGGGACCGAACACGAAGGTTGGGCTGGGCCTGCAGGGAAGTGCCTGGGCGCTCCTACGTATCTCATAAGGATGAGAATCAAGCCTCAAGTAGTTCTAAAAAGTGGCATGGTAAGGTACCAGCACCAGGAAAAAAAAGGGGAGTGCGGGCGTGGCCCTTACACTAAAAGAAACGGAATTTGATAAATTTTGTTTGTCCTTTAAGGTGAGTGGTTTTTGTGTGAAGCGACGAACCTAGGGTAGAAACCCCTGGTGTCACCACAATAATCTTGTTGTGATAGGCGTTGAAAAATGGCATGGAACATGACCAATACCCAACGTGATGTACTCTACAACGAGGTCATCACAATGCAGTGCCGTTTTTCGTCGTGCAGCCAGGACGATAATGTCACAGTTTTAGGGTCGTATGATAGGACCAATCATGCATTTTAACGTCATGCAGCACAGACGTAGCATAGGCGATGCTAGGCGGGGAATGTCCGCAGTGTCATGATACACATTTGATGGAGACATGATCCCACATCACATTGTACGCCACTCGGAAAGGGATACCTTATGTCGAGGGGCCTATATAGAGGTTAGAGGTGAAACAGGGGGGGAGAGACTAGCTCCCTAAATGGGCTGAACCCGAAGACAAGGCGTCCAGGCAGTCCTACGTATCCCATGAGGATGGGAATCAAGATGAATATAGTTCTAGATGGATCTTAGTGTATGGTCTTAGAGCTCGGACCATGAATGGTGACAACTTCCTGAGTAAGCGTAGATGTCAACCCGATCCCTAAGCCCACGTGAGTTAAAATCGGTGTGGGAAACAAGGGAGGGTATCCTTATTGAAATACTTGGGGTGCCCATCAAAGGGGAGTCAGTAGAGAGCCCTGAAGGACACATTTGATGCGACTTGTTCCCCCAACACGCAGACGTGCACAAAGGAATTGTATTAGGAGTTCTGAGAATCTACTTGGACATGATGAGAATGGATAATGATGTGAACCGTGTAACCGAAATTTTGGGATTAATGGGGTTGGCGTGGCAATAGAGGAAAATTGTTAACCATGGCGGAAAAAATAGTCGCCATATCATGTTAGCCTGAGGTGGGAACAACAAGCGAGCATCGACCACTGACCATATTCGCAATGCAGTATTTTATTGATTTGTTGTCTGAAACCCTCAGGGGAGTTAGCCCGTAATGGTAGGAGAGACCTTGGGCGTAGTATCCATGCCGTTCTTGGGGGTCCCTCCAGGTGTGAAAGATGACGGAAGCCCTAATGAAGCGATACACAAAGCCTGAAATGTAGAGACCCGAAGCTTGACGTACATTGACATTACATTACATTTGAGGAATACTTAGTACATAAAAAAAACACACACACATGGATCGTAATAGTTTAGTATCTTTGGAAACTCGGAATATAATCTTCTAATCCTGGTGAAAGACCTTCAACATCTCACATAAAGATCTTCTTTTTTTATACCTAAAACCTTTCTTTATATACTGGGGAAAAGTAAACATAAAAGGGTGAGCTCAAATGCTCAGTAAGGGTAAACAAAAAAAATATCAATCACATCGTATACACAAGCACATAACTTTTGGAAATCTTAACCTGCAAAAGAGATCATAATTTCATAACATGGGATAAATCATGGCAGTGAAATCTAATCACAATAATCATAACTTAAAACATGAAACTTTGTGGCATACAAACATAATCATACAGAATCATTTCTTGTTAGTCAAGACTCATTGCCAAGACTATCTTAGTGGACAAAGTCCCTTTCTGAACCGAGTCACCCTCATTTCAGTCCTGTTTCACTGAACCGGTATAACCTACCGTTCCAGCCATGTCTATCTCATGAGATATAAAATCTTTACCCAATGCATTGGAGGGATATATAGGTCCCACCCATCTCATAATGATACCATTCTTATGTGTGCCACAAAATCATAAATCATACATCATTGCATAACCCATGTAATAAAAATTAGAATCTTAAACATTGTGACATCATAAAACAATTCATATAAGATAAAAGAATTCATAAAAAAATATATTTCCATCACAACATAATCAAATCCATGTAATAATAGGGATATAAACAGAACCCTTTATTATCTTAGTTGGAAAATAATTTTGATAAAACACTTGAACTCCATTCTTGAGGAAAATATCCTTTCTACTTCAAAAATACTTTTCCTTTATTAAAATGTCATACTATTTTAAACTAAAAGAAGTTGATTAAAAATAAACTTTAAAATTTGTAGAGGAAGCTTTTTGGAAATAATGTTTTTAAAATCCATTCATTCCGTATAAGTTAAAAAAACATTCCTCTCGTACTTTTGTCAGAAAAGTCAAAAAAAGTACCTCGTATGAAAAATGACAAAAGATTCCTTTCATATCTTTTACTAAAAACTCACCGAAGGGTAAAATAGGATTTAAAAAATTTTAGGTGAATGGAAATAATATTACATATTGAGGAAACATGGATGCGGATGATAAAATACACCCCAGTAAATTCCAAAGTATAAACAATCTCGGATAAAAATGAGATTGTGATATTTCCCTTACCTTAGGTCCGATTTGCTTCGTAAGTGTCCGAAAATCCTGTATAATGATTTAAATAATGTCATTAACTTATTACAGAATCATATTCATTGTTATTATATCATATATGGTTCACTTATGACTTTATATTACCCGTTCTTTTGTAAATTCATGTTAAAGTAGCGTTTTGGGTAAAATCGTCTCATTTGTCGTTCGTGTTTTAACTTGTAATTATTCATATGATTACTTAGATTATTATTACTTAATTATAGAATATAAAACATGATTTATATATAATATATATTCAGAATATACATATATATAATGGATCGATAAATGGAAAGAAAGACACCGTTCATGGAGACGGTAGGCCGTACGTACGCATGAACGCTGTTTTCGTTTCCTTATTGAATTGAGTGGAATTAAGTAGATGACATACATATATATACACATAAATCCAGTAGCTTTATAATGTAATATATTTCATTATTATTGCTTATATATACTTTATAATCATTCTTAAATGGTTAACATGGAGAATGAATCTCATCGCGTCGTAGAGACGGTAGTCCATACGTAAGCACGAGCGAGGATATCATTTCCATAATTATTGAATTGAATTGGAGTGGATGATACAATATATCAGAATCATTATGATGTTATAATAACTATGTATAGTTATTCATTACACCATAATACCCATCCATGTAAGGTGTTGGTGGAAAAACAGATTACACCACGGCGTGGAGACGGTATTCCGTACGAATGCACGCGCGGTGATTTCGTTTTCCGTAGGATGGATAGATGGTGAATTAGGATTGTTTCATACTTATAATAACATATCATTATATGAGTGATACTGATGTTATTACTTAATAATGAAACAACCTAAGAAGAAGAAGTAGAAGAAGAAATAAAGGTGAAAGAATCGGTAACGGAAATTACCTCTTCTTTGAAGCGCCTTTTTGAGACCTCCTCTTAGGGAACTAAAATTGGTCTTTGAGGAAGAAAAGAACCTCTAGGATGTTGCAAGGTAAGTGGAGAAGAGAATTTTTCAGGGTTTGTCCGAGCTTGAAGGCTCAAAGTTGTGTGAGGAAGAGAGGGAGGAGGTGCCCTTTTATAAGGGAGGAGAGGGGAACCTTTGGAATAACTAAAAATATTATTTTATTATAAAGTCAATTTAGGTTTTAAATAGCTCAAAATTGATTTATTTAGAGGCTAAGGTGGGGATGGGTCGAAATCCTCTCATCCAATAGGATTTAGACAAGTTTAGCTTATTATTTTAACCTTATCAATTAGATTTAACTCTAAGTTAAATAATTTAACTTTTACCGTGTCTTTTTGTTTTCTTACACTATATGGTTAATAAACTTACTATATCAAGCCAAAATAACCCCAAGTTTTTTATTATTAATATATATAATATTATCTAAGTCATTTTCCTAACCTTAGATTTTTAGGAATAAAATAAAAATTATTAATATAATATTTGTTTTAAAAACTATTTTATGTCAATTTTGACACTATTTGGTACATGATTTTTATGAAATTCATAAGAGAATGATAAGTTAGAAAAAAGTTACTTAAATCAACAATAACATGTCATGGTAACCTAGAAAATTAGTGTAAGTCATAAAAAGTCTCAAATTACATTTATTTGGGCATTTATAACATCAATTATGTCAATATTTCATTAATAAGACAATTACTCCATCATCTTTGTGTCATAATAAATGATAATTATTTAATCCCTAAAAATTCTATATAAATTCCTATGATGTAGATAATTGTATTAGCTTTCTGTAGACTATTCATGTTCGACGTTTCATGAAGTTTATGACTAGATTAAAATTATTATACTTATAAGATTTAAGAAAGTGACATGTTGTCACATTCTTTGGTTTTAATAATAATTAAATTATTTTCATTGACAAAATATAATTAAATGAATATAATCCGACCCTTAGGTGATATGGGTCGTCTTTTAGTCATCCAATAGGATTTTGACATTTGTTAGGGTAATTTTAAAATATTATATTTACCCTTAATTACTCGATTTACCTTTAACTCTGGTAAATAAAATTTACCGTAGTTACTATTCATAATGCCCAAAAATAAAAAGTAGCTTATTAACATAATTTGGACCCCATGATTCCAAATATGGAATCCATTTTTCCAAATTAAATACACAAAAGATGCAGAAATTGAATTAAAATTTATCCCGTTGTCGAAAGAAAACGGGTTTTTCTTTAAAACATTGCAAAAGATTGAATTGATTTAACCTACGAATTCAAGGTAAAATCAATGCTAATGACATACATTATATTAAATGTTAAAAATATATTCTATTTATATTTTAACACCATTAAATATTATAATTTAACCACATAAGATATTACGATGAAAAAAAGTTGTTTTTAATTAAAATATAGCGTGTTTTTACTATTCATTAAAATATGAAAGTTATCGGAAAAATATCAAAACTTTATCTAATGTAAATTTTTATATCCTGATTCAAAATAAGAATTTTATTTTGTCAAATTGAACTTATAAACATGTCAAAAACTAGATTTAAAGTGGGTGCGCCATCAAAAGGCGGCAAAACTGCATTTTTTGAAAAATACTTATTTTACCCGAAAATTTTATTTTTTTCTTGTACCATGTTCTAGAAAATGTGTAAGATGAATAATAATGTTATAAAATTCAAAATTTAGTTAACACTATTCATAACGGCTAGTTCATGACAATATTATAATAATATATCGCTGTTTATTAAAACCCAGTATTGCGTACAACACACGCTATCGAGGAAGGTCGCGATTGCGTGTAATGCAAGCCAAGTCAGGGTTTCGTGTTGTGAAAGAATCTTTCATTGTTTCGTATAATAGAATCCAACCACATTTCATTTATACATTTAATATATATATATATATATACTCAATGTTGCGTAGAATAACTATTATCAAAATTGTGTGTAACACGGTCCAAGACTAGTGTTGCGTATACTGCAAGCTAATACGGTGTTGCGTATAGTGCAAGGTAATCTTGGTGTAGAATAAAACACAAGACATTAATGAAATTAAAATAATATTTTTCATAAAATCTTGGGTTGTTACATTCTACCCCCCTTAAAATGAATTTCTCCCTCGAAATTCTTCGGGGTTATAAATGGTTTACTATTTGAAAGTTTCTTTGATAGAAACCCACATCGTAAAAAGGAATACCAAAACTTATCTTTAAAAACTAAAGTATAAAACGTAATGGTTACCCAAGTTAACTAATCACTGGGTATCCACATAGAAGAACATTGGTGAAAATATGGACATGGAAGAGAAATCTAACCATCATGTTCTGATGGAGAGTGGTAGAGGACATGTCTATGGAAAAGCCAACAATCACAAATCCATAAATTTGTGACGATCTAAGGTACCATCTGATTAATCATATATAAGAGCACTAGGACAACATTTTTGGTTTTCAAGATCATTTACCTAAAGTTGAAAAATTTGAATTAGAATAAATACTTACTTTATTTTGGTACAATCTCACTGTTGTTCGTGCCTTGAACAATTTCCACTTCATCTCTTAAATAAATGAAGTTGAATTTGTTATTCGTGAAGTGTTAGCAGAACATGTGATAGAATGATGGGTCATTCCATCTCTTTCAAAAAAAGGTTAGAAAAAGTTATAAGTCCATCTTATGGTTAATCGTATGTGGTTCCAAAAATGAACTTATACTTCATATATCATACCGCTTAATAAAACAAAACTAGATTCTACTAACAAGAGACTTCCTGTATGCCAGTGGTAGGCGATAAAGGTCAGTCGCACTTCGGTTGTGGGTTCGATTCCCACAGCCTTGTCCGACGCGATGGGCTATCGCCCGTCCTGCAGGTTGTCCTTTTTCTAAAACTATATTACTATAACATCTCATCAATAATATCGAAAAAAAACTTCTATCCTTAAACAATACTAACTTATGTCCAACATAATCCATTCCAATCTTTAGGCTTATCCATAATACTGTAGTCCACTCTCATAATATAGTGAAAACAATTACCAGAGATTTAATACCATCGTTGATCCCCATATATCATAAGATATGTCTTGTTGGTCACATTCCAAACATTCAAAGGACTTATTCATGTGTTCTCTTTAATACCCATTGAACCTTAGTAAAAACATGAATGAAGTTAAAAGTTAACACTTTCCACATACCAAAATCCTCAAAATTCTATATACTCAAACCATGATATCACTTAGTCCTTATATCAATCATGAGCTCATGAATACTGTCAAACATTTCATTTTCTCTTTATCACTTCATTATGCGCATATCATCCACTTTCCAAAAAATATATGAATAACCTTTCATTGTTACTCATACCATTCATCATAAACTTTCAAAACTTAAGGAAAGACAACAGTGTAACAATCCTTAGATGTCTTTTTATTCTATAGTACAACATTACACTTGATAAACATGTAATCATTCCACTACCTTCTTCAACCATTGACCGAGCTTCAACAATTCTTTCATCTCACATATCATTTGTAGTCTCTTCATCATCAACAACAAAAATACTACCCATACAACCATACCGATTCTCTTCATGAGACATTCCCTTAGGGAATTGGTTTTCATAATGCCTGTACATTCCACATTTAAAACATTTAACCATTGTTGATGTCGTAGCAATGCCATTAACCACATCCATGGTGTTAACTGAAACTTTTCCATTGCACTTACTGGATTTGTGTCCTTCTTTTCGACACCCAAAGCATCTTCTAGTTCCTTTGAAACATTCTCCTTGATGCCTCTTCCCACATTATTTACATAGGGGAAATTGAACTTTCTTTCCTCTATGATCATCATGAAACTCCATCTTTCTCTTATTATCCGATTCAGGAAACTTACCAAATTTTACTTTATTGATCATATTATGAGATTGCTGATTCGGCATAATAATTATTTTTGGACTTCCAAATCCCATTTCATTTGATTTCTTATGAAGAATATCATTCCATTGTCCATCATATCCTCCATTATCGTGAATCATCTTGTTTCCAGCCATTTTCTAAAACCCAAAAAGAATAGTGTGAGATGCAAAAATCATAATAAAGGGGGAGTAACTTCAATATCTAACATCTTAGGTTAAATTCTAAGATCGTTACCGTAGTGCTAGGACTATATCCTATATGTATACTTATCCTTCGAGATATCCCTATACATACCTTAGAAATATCTCTAGGGGTCTCACTAACATTTTCGCGTCCTAGTTTCCAAAGGTTGACTAAACCTTTCCTCTGATACCAACTGTAGAGACCTCAAGCTTGACGTACATTGACATTACATTACATTTGAGGAATACTTAGTACATAACAAAAACACACACATAAGGATCGTAATAGTTTAGTGTCTTTGGAAACTCGGAATATAATCTTCTAATCCTGGTGAAAGACCTTCAACATCTCCCATAAATATCTTCTTTTTTTTATACCTAAAACCTTTCTTTATATCCTGGGGAAAAGTAAACATAAAATGTTGAGCTCAAATGCTCATTAAGGGTAAACAAAAGAAATATCAATCACATCGTATACACAAGCACATAACTTTTGGAAATCTTAACCTGCAAAAGAGATCATAATTTCATAACATGGGATAAATCATGGCAGTGAAATGTAATCACAATAATCATAACATAAAACATGAAACTTTGTGGCATACACATATAATCATAGAGAATCATTTCTTGTTAGTCAAGACTCATTGCCAAGACTATCTTAGTGGACAAAGTCCCTTTCTGAACCGAGTCACCCTCGTTTCAGTCCTGTTTCACTGAACCGGTATAACCTACCGTTCCAGCCATGTCTATCTAATGAGATATAAAATATTTACCCAATTCATTGGAGGGAGATATAGGTCCCACACATCTCATAATGATACCATTCTTATGTGTGCCACAAAATCATAAATCATACATCATTGCATAACCCATGTAATAAAAATTGGAATCTTAAACATCGTGACATCATAAAAAAAATCATATAAGATAAAAGAATTCATAAAAAAATATATTTCCATCACAACATAATCAAATCCATGTAATAATAGGGATATAAACAGAACCCTTTATTATCTTATTTGGAAAATAATTTTGATAAAACACTTGAACTCCATTCTTGAGGAAAATATCCTTTCTACTTCAAAAATACTTTTCCTTTCTTAACATGTCATACTGTTTTAAACTAAAAGAAGTTGATTAAAAATAAACTTGAAAACTTGTAATGGAAGCTTCTTGGAAATAATGTTTTTAAAATCCATTCATTCCTTATAAGTTAAAAAAAAATTCCTCTCGTACTTTTGTCGGAAAAGTCAAAAAAAGTACCTCGTACGAAAAACGACAAAAGATTCCTTTCATATCTTTTACTAAAAACTCACCGAAGGGTAAAATAGGATTTAAACAATTTTAGGTGAATGGAAATAATATTACATATTGAGGAAACATTGATGTGGATGATAAAATACACCCCCGTAAATTCCAAAGTATAAACAATCTCGGATAAAAATGAGATTGTGATATTTCTGTTACCTTAGGTCCGATTTGCTTCGTAAGTGTCTGAAACTCCTGTATAATTATTTAAATAATTTAAATGTCATTGACTTATTACAGAATCATATTAATTGTTATTATATCATATATGGTTCACTTATGACTTTATATTACCCGTTCTTTTGTAAATTCATGTTAAAGTAGCGTTTTGGGTAAAATCGTCTCATTTGTCGTTCGTGTTTTAACTTGTAATTATTCATATGATTACTTAGATTATTATTACTTAATTATAGAATATAAAACATGATTTATATATAATATATATTCAGAATATACATATATATAATGGATCGATAAATGGAATGAAATACACCGTTCATGGAGACGGTAGGCCGTATGTACGCATGAACGCTGTTTTCGTTTCCTTATTGAATTGAGTGGAATTAAGTAGATGACAAACATATATATACACATAAATACAGTAGCTTTATAATGTCATATATTTCATTATTATTGCTTATATATACTTTATAATCATTCTTAAATGGTTAACATGAAGAATGAATCTCATCGCGTCGTGGAGACGGTAGTCCGTACGTACGCACGAGCGATGATATCATTTCCATAATTATTGAATTGAATTGGAGTGGATGATACAATATATCAGAATCATTATGATGTTATAATAACTATGTATAGTTATTCTTTACACCATAATACCCATCCATGTAAGGTGTTGGTGGAAAAACAGATTACACCACGGCGTGGAGACGGTATTCCGTACGTACGCACGCGCGGTGATTTCTTTTTCCGTAGGATGGATAGATGGTGAATTAGGATTGTTTTATACTTATAATAACATATCATTATATGAGTGATACTGATGTTATTACTTCATAATGAAACAACCTAATAAGAATAAGTGGAAGAAGATATAAAGGTGAAAGAATCAGTAACGGAAATTACCTCTTCTTTGAAGCGCCTTTTTGAGACCTCCTATTAGGGCACTAAAATTGGTCTTTGAGGAAGACCAGAACATCTAGGATGTTGCTAGGGAAGTGTAGAAGATAATTTGGCAGGGTTTTTCTGAGCTTGAAGGCTCAAAGTTGTGTGAGGAAGAGAGGGAGGAGGTGCCCTTTTATAAGGGAGGAGAGGGGCACCTTTGGAATAACTAAACATATTATTTTATTATAAAGTCATGTTCGGTTTTAAATAGATCCAAATTGATTTATTTAGAGGCTAAGGTGTGGATGGGTCTAAAGCCTCTCATAAAATAGGATTTAGACAAGTTTAGCTTATTATTTTAACCTTATCAATTAGATTTAACTCTAAGTTAAATAATTTAACTTTTACCGTGTCTTTTTGTTTTCTTACACTATATGGTTAATAAACTTACTATATCAAGCCAAAATAACCCCAAGTTGTTTATTATTAATATATATAATCTTATCTAAGTCATTTTTCCGAACCATAGATTTTTAGGAATAAAATAACAATTAATAATATAATATTTGTTTTAAAAACTATTTTATGTCAATTTTGACACTATTTGGTACCTGGTTTTTATGAAATTCATAACAGAATGATAAGTTCAAAAAAAGTTACTTAAATCAACAATAACATGTCATAGTAACCTAGAAAATTAGTTTAAGTCATAAAAAGTCTCAAATTACATTTATTTGGGAATTTATAAAATCAATTATGTCAATATTTCATTAATAAGACAATTATTGCATCATCTTTGTGTCATAATAAATGATAATTATTTAATCCCTAAAAATTCTATATAAATTCCTATGATGTAGATAATTGTATTAGCTCTCTGGATACTATTCATGATCGATGTTTCATGAATTTTATCACTAGATTAAAATTATTATACTTATAAGATTTAAGAAAGTGACATGTTGTCACATTCTTTGGTTTTAGTAATAATTAAATTATTTTCATTGACAAAATTTAATTAAATGAATCTAATACGACCCTTAGATGATATGGGTCGTCTTTTAGTCATCCAATAAGATTTTGACATTTTTTAGGGTAATTATAAAATATTATATTTACCCTTAATTACTCGATTTACCTTTAACTATGGTAAATAAAATTTACCGTAGTTACTATTCATAATGCCCAAAAATAAAAAGTAGCTTATTAACATAATTTGGACCCACTTATTCCAAATATGGAATCCATTTTTCCAAATTCAATACAAAAAAGATGCAGAAATTAAATTAAAACTTATCCTGTTGTCGAAAGAAAACGGTTTTTTCTTTAAAACATTGCAAAAGATTGAATTGATTTAACCTACGAATTCAAGGTAAAATCAATGCTAATGACATACATTATATTAAATGGTAAAAATATATTCTATTTATACTTTAATACCATTAAATATTATAATTTAACCACATAAGATATTACGATGAAAAAAAATTGTTTTTAATTAAAATATAGCGTGTTTTTACTATTCATTAAAATATGAAAGTTATCGGAAAAATATCAAAACTTTATCTAATGTAAATTTTTATATCCTGATTCAAAAGAAGAATTTTATTTTTTCAAATTTAACTTATAAACATGTCAAAAACTAGATTTAAAGTGGGTGCGCCATCAAAAGGCGGCAAAACTGCATTTTTTGAAAAATACTTATTTTACCCGAAAATTTATTTTGTTCTTATACCATGTTCTAGAAAATGTGTAAGATGAATAATAATGTTATAAAATTCAAAATTTCATTAACACTATTCATAACGGCTAGTTCATGACAATATTATAATAATATATCGCTGTTTATTAAAACCCAGTATTGCGTACAACACACGCTATCGAGGAAGGTCGCGATTGCGTGTAATGCAAGCCAAGTCAGGGTTGCGTGTTGTGAAAGAATCCTTCATTGTTTCGTATAACAGAATCCAACCACATTTCATTTATACATTTAATATATATAAATATATATATATAATCAATGTTGCGTAGAATAACTATTATCAAAATTGTGTGTAACACGGTCCAAGACTAGTGTTGCGTATACTGCAAGCTAATACGGTGTAGAATACAACACAAGACATTAATGAAATTAAAATAATATTTTTCATAAAATATCGGGGTGTTACATGGAAGGTGGGTGCGGACGTGTCCGAGTAAAGTCTGGAATTCCAGGTAATACACCGGAGTACCCTTAGGCACATTGGTGAACCGCTGAAAAGGGTTGATGAAATAGCTCGGGAGGGAGATGTATATGGCGTGGTCATTACAAGACCGACGTGAACGAGGACATAATCCCACATCACACCATATAATCCCATCATGGAGGAAGGGTAGGCCAAGGAGCCAAGATGGGATGGAGATTCCCGAGAGATGGGGCTGGACCCGAATCCTAAACATTCATGTGATCCTACGTATCCCATGAGGATGGGAATCAAGCCACACGTAGTTCTCTAGATGCAATTTAACATCATGTGGGATGAGGAGGGGAGTAATATACCCCTAAACAAGGGTGGTGTATGGTACGGTGAATAAAACGACGTGAATGAGGACATAATACCACACCACACCATACACTCCTATAAGAGAGGACCTGGTTCGGGGGGCCCGAAAAGGCCAAGGGGCCTAATGGTTAGGAATCAGTCAGGAAGGCCTGACCTGCTAGCAGTTTAACTTCTTGTAGTAAGGACGAGGTCCAGGGGCCCCAAGGAGGCCAAGGGGCCTGAGGATGGGCCTCGGAGAGGGGGGCATAAGGCTGGGCCTCGGTCAGGATGGCCTGACTAACTTGCAGTTTAACGTCTTGCATAAAGGACGTGGAAAGAGATAACTGTATCTCGTCTGGGGATGTGTATGGCATGGAAAGTAACCTGACGTGAAAGAGGACATAATCTTACACCACACCATACACCCCTATAAGAGAATCAAGGTTGTGGTCCCGACCACTGGCACCACCCGGAGGGAAGTTTGTCGCTTCAGGATGGGCCAGAACAAGTTACCGCACTCGATGTTTGGGCCATCTCGGGGTGGACCCGAGGATCCAGGACACTGTTGACCATGTTCAAAACACATTGTTTCTATGGTGACCTGATATGGGAGCAACAAATGAGCATCGACTGTTGACAAAATTCGCAACGTGGGACTTGTATCGGCTTGTTGCTTGGAAACCCTCGGGGGCGTTGGGCCGTATCGGTAGGAGAGCCCTTGGGCGTAGTATCCAGGCCGTTCTTGGGGGTCCCTATGGGTGTGAAAAATGATGGAATCCCAGTCAAGGAGTGGGTGAAGCATAGCTGTATCCATCCACGAAAGAGGAAAACATCTCCAGGGGGTGACGTGCAGTCGGGTCGAGGCTTGCTCGATGTGAGTTTGGGAAAAAGTGTGCACCCTACCATATGTCTTAACCTAAGGAGAAGATTTTGGCTTTTGGGCTGGGCCGATAGACGAAATGTCTGGGCATTCCTATGTATCCCATTAGGATGGGAATCAATCCATACGTAGTTCTTGAAGGCCATGCAGTTTAACGTCATGCAGTGAGGACAAGGGAGGATAGAAGAACATGAGTGCGCACATAGGGAAACCCTTACAATCCTTGTATGAGCGGGGCTGTATGAGTTGGGCTAAGAAAGCCTACTCCTTGCTATGCAAGGAACCTCCAAGGAAACCATTCCCAGGGGAATAGTGGGAGAGAAGAGCTTGGGGTTGGGCTCAAGACGAGGCGTCCGAGCGTTCCTATATATCCCATTAAAATGGTAATCAAGCCACACGTAGTTCTTGAAGCGCAGTCCAACGTTGTTCTGGACGAGAAACGTGTCTCAACTGGGTATATGTATGGTATGGTGGGTAACTCGACGTGAATGAGGATGTAATCCCACACCACACCGTACAATCCCATAAGAGAGTCCGAGTCAACGAAGGCCAAGGGGCCTGAGGCTGCGCATGGGTCAGGAAGGCCTGACTAGCTTTCAGTTTAATGTCTTGCAGTAAGGACGGGGGCCGGGGGCCCGAGGAAGCCAAGGGGCCTGAGGCTGAGCCTCGGTCAGGAAGGCCTGACCTACTTGCAGTTTAACGTCTTGCAGTAAGGATGGGGGCTGGGGGCCCGAGGAGGCCAAGGGGCTTGAGGCTGAGCCTCGGTCAGGAAGGCCTGACCTGCTTGCAGTTTAACGTCTTGCAGTAAGGACGGGGGCCGGGGGCCCGAGGAGGCCAAGGGGCCTTAAGCTGAGCCTTGGTCAGGAAGTCCAGACCTGCTTGCAGTTTAACATCTTGCAGTAAGGAAGAGGGGACATCTTAGTTTAGGGACATAGAGCTCAGACCATTTTGCAGTTTATCATCTTGCAGGACAGCGATGCAGTTTAAGGTTGTGCAGGACCATACAGTTTAAGGTCGTGTTGGACCTTGAAAAAGGATCAGGCGAAGTACTGATTTAGGAACCTGGCATTAGTGGGAGGAGTTACGCGCTCACCATCCGTGGTCACCAAGGAGTACTCCCCGTTGGGATAAACCTTATGGATGATATAAGGCCCTTCCCATTTGGGTTCTAACTTGGGTGGTTTCCTACCGGGGATCATTGGCACTTGAAGGGACATCACTAGGTCACCCTGTAGAAAAGAACGGAGGAGAACCTTCTTGTTGAAGGACCTTGATATCTTATTCTGATGCCTTTCTAGATTGTGCAGGGCACGAAGCCGGTTCTCGTCCAGTGCTTCTAATTCAGCCAGACAGATTTCGGCCACCTCATCTGGCGCCTGCTGGTCATAGACTGCAGTGTGTAACGATGGTAGCTGGATCTCAACGGGTAGGATGGCCTCATCCCCATACACTAGGGAATATGGGGTCACCTGGGTAGAGTTGCGAGTCATCGTACGATCATCCCAGAGGGCATTGGGGAGCTTGTCCGGCCAACTTTTCTTGTTCTGACCAACCATCTTCTGCAGAATGTTCGAGAGGGTTTTGTTGAATGTGTCGATCTATCCGTTCGCCTATGCGTGATAGCGGGAGGTATGGTTCGAACGAATGCCGTAATTGGCGTACATTTCCTTCAGCTCAGCTTCTCGAAAGTTGGTGCCGTTATCGGTGAGTACGGCATGAGGGACCCCGAACCGGTGGATAATATTGGAGCTCAAAAAGTCGACGATGGAATGGGCCTTGACCTCTTTGAGTGGAACTGCCTCTGCCCACTTTGAAAAGAAATCTGTAGCAGTCTGGATGAACCTACACTGAAGAGCTTTCGCCGGTGGATATGGTCCCACTACATCAAGTCCCCATACCACAAATGCCCAAGATTACTTGGTGGGGTGGAGAGGCTCCCGCGGCCGATGCAGGAAGTTGGCGTGAACTTGGCATGTGTGGCATCTCTTGGCATACCTGATACAATCGTAGATCATAGAGGTCCAGAAGTACCCCAACCTCCAGATTTGATGGGACAGCTTCGGCTCGACTTGATGGGCACCACAGGAACTGGCGTGGACCTTCTGCATAACTTGAGGAATCTCTACTCCTTGAATGAAACAGAGGAGAATGCCATTGAAGCTCTGTTTATAGAGGATCTGCTCAAGACTGGGACCACTCTGGAGGGTAAATTGTAGCACACGACATCGGATTCACTCGCGCTTGGCCCGGTCATCTGGGAGGCAACCATTTTGGAGATACTCGACGAAAGGTGCCCTCCATTCAGGAGTGACTTCAACCATTGTGTTCGACGAACCCGGGACCCATGACGTAGAGGGCCTAGCGGTGAGGTGACTTACCCGCATGCCATCATTTTCCTCTTGGGTGAAGGGTGAAATGACTCTCCGGTGTTCCACATGTATGATCAAATCATTTTTCTTGGGTTCCGCGAGTGACGCAGCTAAGCTGGCCAAAGCGTCAGCTCGACCGTTCTGTGACCGAGGGACATGGGTTACCTCTGGCCGAGAGGGGAACTGGTCCATTAGGCGGAGGGTGCACTCCAGCAATGGCACAAGCTCCAGCTTCTTAACGACATAATTTCCATTTAACTGCTTGATTACCAGCTCAGAATCTCCTTTCACATGTAGATGGGGCACGTCGATCTCAAGGGCCAACTCGAGGCCGGTGATGAGAGACCGGTACTCTACCTTGTTGTTGGTACAAACTTATGACAACAGGAACGAGTATGGTAGGACGGCTTGCGCTAGGGTAATGAAGACGATACCCAGTCCCACTATGTTGAGCTTAGGATCATTGATCCTCCTATCGGTGGGGCCTCGGGAGGCACCGTCGAAGTGCATTTGCCAACATGGGATGGCGTGTTCGAACGAGAGGATCTCCTCATCAGGAAAATCCAGGTCCGAGGACTGATCCGCGGAGGTTGGGTGGGCGGCTAAAAAGTCTGCCAACGCCTGTCCCTTAATGGCCTTCTGAGGTACGAACCTGATATCAAACTGCTGGAGAATCACTGCCCACCGCACTCGTCAGCCAGTCAACATGGGGCGGTTTAGGATGTACTACAATGGGTCTACCCGAGAGACCTATTGCACCTCATGGTGTTGCAGGTAATGACACAACTTCTGTACGGAAAAGATGAGCACAAGGCATATCTTTTCGATAGGGGAGTATCTGACCTCTGTTTCGAGAAGCATGCGACTGAGATAGTAGAGACTGTTCTCAGTACCCTCTTTATTCATCTGGGCGAGAAGTGTGCTGAGGGACCGTTCCAGGGCGGTCACGTAAAGGACCAGTGGCTTTCCGAAAACAGGTGGCATCAAAACTGGAGGATGTAGCAGATACTTATTGATTTCCTTGAAGGCGGTCCAACACTATTCTTCCCATTCGTAAGTTGGGCCTTTCTTCATGAGCCGAGAAAAGAGCTTACACTTGCCAGCCAGATTCGCGATGAATCGGCGTATATAGGCTAAGTGTCCTTGGAGACCTCGATGTTCCCGAATATTGCTCGGGGGAGGCATTTGGCTGATGGACTTAATCTTCTCTGGGTCGATTTCAATACCTCGGTATCTAACAACAAAGCCAAGAAACTTCCCAGAGGTGACCCCGAAGGCACACTTCAATGGGTTCATCTTCAGGTGACGGGAATGGAGGAAACCGAACACTTTCTCAAGGTCTTTGAGATGGTCCTGGTGCTGGCGTGATTTTACCACTAGGTCATCAACGTAGCATTCCACCAGCATCCTAAGAATCGGATTGAATATGCGATGCATGGCCCTCTAATAAGTGTCACCCACATTTTTCAAGACGAAGGGCATAACCTGGTAGAAAAAGGTACCTTGGGGAGCCCTGAAGGCAGTGGAATCCTCGTCCTCGGGGGCCATCCGGATCTGGTTGTACTCAGAATACCCATCCATGATAGAGAGGGCTTGGAACCCGGCCATTGTGTCAATCAATAACTCAGTCACCGGGAGGGGGAAGTCATCCTTTGGCCAATGGCGATTAAGGTCGCGAAAGTCTATGCAGAATCTGATCTGCCCATTCTTCTTCCTGACTTGCATGATGTTAGCACGCCACTTGGGGTACTGGACTTCCTTAACAAAGTTGTCTTTGATAAGCTTGTAAACTTCGGCCTCAACCATATCACCATGAGAAGGGTGCATCTTCCTGGGAGGCTTCTTAAACCCACGATGGTTTTTCGGGAGGCCCAGACGGTGAACGACTACTTGAGGATCTAGTCCTGGCATCTCACCGTAACTCCATCCAAACACGTCGCAGTGTTGTTTGAGAAAGTCTACATAGTGCTGCTGCTCCTCGGGGGACATGGCTGCACTGATCAATGTGGGACTTAGATCTGACTTGCTACCAAGGTTCACTTGCACCAGTTCATCAACCGTGGTAGAGACTCCTTCCTCAAAGGAGGGGGGAGCATCCTCCAGGCCTTCCTCTCCACCCCTGGGGGGATTTCCCGTAACGAGAGATACTTATGGGCCATCAAAGCCTGAGGGGCAGCTAGTGCTGGCTTGGGCGACAGTGGTCATCATATCAGGAGGATCACTCGCCATTGAGACCATAGCAATTAAGGCAGTCGACCCTATCCCATCTGGCCTTCGGCCTAAGGGGTCATGTTTGATGATATCAAAGCAGTGGTGACCCGTCGGCCTGAGTCAGTTGATTCCAGACCAGTGGAAGAGACACATATGACGTACTACCGTTGTCATAATCTTGAAATCCTAGTACCGCACATGGGTAGGAGGCTCCGGGATCACTTGATCCTGGTTGGTGTAGGAGTACGAGGTGATTTTCCGCCGTCTCTTGGACATGGGAACATGCCTTCCTTGCATACTTGAAATAACGAAACATTGCCCCATGTTAGGGGTCGTGGCCTCCAATTGGTGGATCGGGAGGATGTTGGCGTCATCCATGCTTGCCCAGGGATCACTTGTGACCAGGGCTGGTTCATCCTCACTTACTAGTATTTTCTTATCCTTACTCTTGTAATAATCAGCATCTAGATAGCGGGCCTCACAAGAGGCGAAAGGAGACGCATCTCCTTGGAGCACACCTACTCGACCATTTAGGGAGTATTTGAGGCACTGGTGATACGACGAAGGGACTGCTGCATGCAGATGGATCCATGGCCTACCCATCAACGCGTTGTAGGCGATGTCCTGAGAGACGACCATGAACTTGGTGCTGGAAATTAGGCCACCGAACTGAGTCTTCAGGCGGATCTTGCCGACTAGGGTTTGCTCGGTCCTGTTGTATCCCTGGATTCTGAGGTTATAGAGAGTTAAATCATCTTTAGACAGACCCATCTTTCGCAGTGTCCGAGTCTGAATTAGGTTGATTCCGGAGCCCGTGTCAATGAGGCAGCAGCGTACTTCCACACCATTGAAGTGTCCAGTGATGTACAGTGGGTGAATATGCCCCTATATAGGAGGGTCCTCATCTTCACCGGAGAACAAGATGACCACCTGACATTCGGTGTTCTTAATTGCCTCGGCATGGAAGGCTTCTGCGGCCGCCACCTCCATCTCAAACTGGAGGGGTCTCCTTAGGTCCTCGGCAAGTGCCTTGCGCATTTCAGACGATAGGCGAAGGGCCTCAAGGATAGAAATCCTTGCTGGAATGCTGTCTAGGTGCTTCAGGACATCATACTTTCGTGCTAAACGCGAGCCTCTGCTTAGAGGAGATCGTTCCGTAGTTGGGGGCATAGCAGGTCCTGCCGGTTGAACCGACAGTTCGCTAGTGCCAGGAATATCTCATTGCCTACTAGTTGAAACCTGTAGAGTAGTTGTCGAACCAGGATTAGACAATGAAGACTGGCCCTTAGATGGGCTAGACTGACTGTGGTGCGGACCAAGCAGCCCTGCCAGATCTAGTAGCACAAACGGTGGTGGAGGTGGAGCTGAGGGTGCCAGATGGGACTGCACGTACTGAGCTCTACGCTGAGCCTACTTTCTGGTTTCATTCGTGTGCACAGTCTGACTGAAAGTTCCCACTGATGTGCCTCGACGAATGTCTTGGTTGTGGTTCCACTGACGTTGACGTCGGCTGGAAACTTTAGGGGGGTTTGCCTGGCATTCCCCCTCGTCAGGGGTCATATAGGGCTCTACCAGCTCCACGGTGTTAACCGAAGCATACCCCTGGTTGTCGCTTGACGAGTCATCCAATAGCGGGCAGATTCTGGGAGGAATCCCCATTTCAGGGGGCATAAAGTCACCAAGAGTGTGGGATGACGACGACGCTGGTGGAGCGCGTTGCTTCTTCTTGTGTCGTTACTACTTACCATTTTTGGAAGAGGTCGGCCGTGAAGACGATGCAGAGGTACTGGCTACTTCCCCCGAAGGCTCCGGATGATTCAGGTGGGCCCGAATGATACCATGGGCACGGGCAATGGTTTTTCGAGCCGTCCAGTCGTCATATTTCTGGGACCCACGGCTGGGAACCTGCTGCCACTCGCCTTCGCTGTCGCTACCGATCTCTGACCCTGCAAAGACACCTGCCACTTGTGTTGGTGTCGAGCCCAACCTGACTATGTTGTTCTTGACATGGTCTTGAAGCCAGTCTTTAAACACAGAGCATTACTTGAGGGTGTGCCCCAGAATCTGATGATAAGGAAAGTAGTTGGGGTGATCGGTGAGATTCGCCTCTTCCGGCCTTCTACACTCGGGCAGGCACACAATCCTATTCTCTAGAGCACTTCAGAAGTAGACAGGGACCTGATTTTCGTTGAATGAATAGGTCTAGTGCCTTCTTTCCAGATAGGGGGCCCTGGGTGCCTGGCCCTGACGAGGGGCTAGAGGGGCCTTCCGAGGAGGCGGTGCCTGATTGTCTCACCTAGGTGGAGGTGGCGCATTGCGCGAGGGAACCTGTCGATTCTGAGGCAGTCGCTGCTGGGCAGGAGCCTGCGCTTGAGGTGGAGGACCTCTGCGGGGTTGCATGGCTGGTGCTGCTGGCAGTAATTCTAGTTGCCCGGGGGCTTCTATTTGGGCCACCGTGGTGGGTTCGTCTATGGAAGCCCTCCTGGATGGGATCATAGGGGGCAACGAACGTGCTTGACTATCATGTTGCAGAGCCTCCTCAAGGCGCTAATCCTTATCTGAGAAATCCTGGAACCCTCCAGGGTAGTTATCGGTAATCATGGAAGGTACCAGCTCTGTTTTAATGTTCCCTACACACATCATCAGTAATTTCTCCTGAGTCAGTGGCATATCGAGGGAGTATGTAAGTCCCTTCCACCGAGTGATGAAATTTGTGACTCGCTCATCAGGCCTTTGCTTGCACTTGAAGAGGTCTGCAATGCTGGTCTTCCGCGTGGTGGAGCTAAAATGGTATAGGAACTGCCGGTGGAGATCCTCCCAACCGGTCACTGATCCGATAGGGAGCTGGTTGTACCAGACGAATGCGGGACCTTCCAATGTCTGGACGAAACATCGGAGCTTGGAGGATTCTTGCTGGGCCGAAGTCCCCAGCATGGGGACACACCTGGAAGAAAAGTGGGCCAAATGCTGTGGCGGGTCCCATGTCCTGTTGAAGGGTGAGAAAGTGGGATTCCCAAAACCCGGGGGTTCGGGCATATCATCCACCCACGCGGGACACAGCTTGCCATCCCGTGGGACTGCCACCTGCCGCGTTTCCAACGCTTCGAGGCGGGCGATGAGTGCCACTATAAAATCATCTAGATGGGGGTCCCTGTCTTGACGGGGATCCCTAATCACAAGTGTGTTTCCAGGTTCTTCGACACGATAATGGCTTCGGCGGCTCGTGGAGCGACTGGCGGAACAGCCTGTGGGGCGACTGGGGGAACCCAGAATGGATTCTTCAGATTGCCCCGTCATTCAGGAGGGTTCGACGAGAAGTATCGCGCCCTCTTGCAGTTAGTTCTGGCTTCTGCCCTATCTGAAGAAGTAGCATGATCAGGGTTTCCCGGAGGCATCTCACCAGGGGGAAATTTTTCCTACCCCTGCTGCCCCGGCTTGGGATTACCATAGTCGGGTCGCCGCTCTGCAGCGTGCTCGGCCAAGAGTTCGTCAACCAGCCTCTTCTGCTCAGCAAGCTGCTGGCGTAATGTGGCCTTCTCAGGATCTTCGTCCGTCTTCTGTACAGAGGTGGACGGGTCGGAGTGATTGATAGTTCCGACGTGATCCTTACCCTTACCGACATTTCAACTGAGTACCAGCGGCTCGTTGGGTGCAAGGAGGCCTAGAAGGTTACTCTACTAACGAGTAACCCTCCCTGATGGGTCCAGCAGTGGCGGTACGCCCTCGGAGGGAAAGTCTCTATCGTGAAATTCAAGCTCCTCTTCCTTGTCCATAAAGTCAGCCATGTGGACCGCGACCCCTCTCGAGGGCATGTCCTCAATGTCACATAACGAATCGGGATGCCGTCAGATAGGGCTGAAGAGGAGAGCAGCATAGTCTCCCCAACCATGGAATTTCACATGGGGGGTAGCTTCGCTGATGACTCTGCAGAGTACTTTGAAACATTGTACACATTTCCGTTGAAGGGTGCTCTGACGGCCTGGTGACTCAGGGTGTTGGGCCATAGGGAGTGCGGTCAGATCGATCAGGCGGCATTGCTCACCGATTTCTTCAAAGTGCTCTCAACTTCTGGGGTACATCACCCGCTCGTAACGAAGGCGGAAGTGTGTCGCCCATAGGGTTCGGCAAAAGAACCCCGCTTTTTCTGGGGTAAGGGACTCTGGTGCACGAAAGTTAGGCACCGCCGTCGGCCAGAACTCCTCCGAGAAGTGATCCGCTGCGAGAATGCTCGAGAAGCTCCTGGGTTCGGACTCGGGTTCTAGCCCTGTATTTCCCCACTCATCAACTGGGGGCGGCTGAGGGACCGGTAGCGGTACCGAGGCAGACCGCTGGGACAATAGACTTGGCGGCAGAGAATACGGAAAACGAGCTGACTGGCCGCCGAATTCCGGGCCATCCTCTAAAGAGTGAGGTGACCTGACCACGATATCACGATACGATGGGATGATAGCCCCAGCTTCAGGCGCAGGATTCGCGATCACCGGAGATGGGTTACGCCATTGCTCTGCCGTCGTTGGTCCCCAAAACAGCTCCCTGTAATCTTTGGTAGAGGTAGAGGACGCTTATGGTGGGAACATTGGTGATTTCACGGTTGGGACCTGTGCAATTTACACGATTTCTTCCTCCTGGATGTACCTACGGAGAGAGGTGGGAATCCGGTGGACCTCGTATTCTGGGAGAATGTGGCTGACGCGCCTGGTTCCTGCCCTAGTCTTTGATGTAGAAGACCGGGGAGAAGGTTCCATCATTGAGTCGCATTCTGCTTCAGAATCCGAGAAACGGGCAGGTCTGATCTCCACCCGGGCCTTCCCAGGACTCTTCTTGTGGTGGCGACGACCCGCTCTTCTACCCCGGGGTGGCTCCTTGGGATAGGGTTGATTCCCAATATGTAGTCTTGGGGTGGTGTTGGCGTCGTGGCAGAGAGGGATCCTGCTCGAGGTGGCCGGGGTGCGAGGGTCACCAAGGAAAATGTCGAAGGGTACATGGGGAGGACCTCTATGGACAACACCCACGTGGGCGGAGCCTCTGTTGGAATCGGCGGGAGCATGGGGAGGACCTCCATTGTCGATGCGGGCGGAGCGAGGCTGACCTTCACTCCTCGATTTGTTGGGGCGAGGAGGACCTTTGACCATTGCAGAGAGGACGTAGGGAGGACCCCCACGTTGGAGAAGGACCAGATGGACAGTGCCTTCAGACCAGCAGTCGGGGGTAGAAGGAGGGACTCCATACCCTATATAGTGGGCGCAGGAGAGGTTTCTGTGCCGAGCGTCACCGCCACAGGGCAGTTCTTCCTTCGGGACAGGGGTAGCATGAGGCATACCTCAGTGACGAGATTCGGAGAGGGGAAAACCCATGCTCTGTGGAATGGTGGTATGGAGAGGACCTCCGTATGGAGTGACGTTACCGTGGATTGGTTCGCGGCAATCATCGCTCGGACCTGCGACCCTGAGAGTCAACCCATCCTACCCATGGGGCGACTGAGGTCTTGATCCCGGTCGGGTGAAGGAGTGCCCCTACTCAGTGTATGTAGGAACTCCATGATGTACGTCGGTGGTGGTTTGGGCCACAGTAGTTGTTGACGTCGATGTATCTTGGTGAGCGTCCTCAGCCCGGGCCCAGCGCTAACGTCGGGTCAGACAATCTAGTGCAGGTGGTGTACGGGCATAGCCTACCTTCTCTTCCTACGGAGTCAGATGATGGCGTTGACATGACCGAATGGGATCCCTTTCTTGGAGCCCTTGGATCGTGGTTCTGAGCGGACCGAGCCGGACATCACCTGTCTCATCAGCATAAGGTGAGGAGTCATCGAGGAGTTTCGGGGACAGGCTCCCGAAACGATTGAACGTTGGGGTGGGGAGCAGGGGCTCCCTGTGCGGCCTGTTAGGGCAATGTTGACGGCGGGCCTGGATGCCTCCAGGCCTAGGAGGGCCATATCCCGAGTTGGGATGACCCCTTCCTCCTCGTACCTACATACAAGGTTTTTGATCACCCTTCGCTGGATGATCTCTAACGGGGAGAGGGGACGTGGGTGCCCCGTATTCACGGATGTAGAGGCCGTCGTGGTGGTAGCGGAGCCACGCGGGGTGGTTGTTCTAGTATTTCCCCTGCCCCTGCGTAGGCGAGCGGGCGGTGATCGTATCTCCATAGAAGAAACCTGGTTCCTGGGAAACGGAGAGATCAAATCATCAGCACTGCGAGGAAAAAGGGTTGACAACCAGTGCCCCAGCATCATTCCATTCTCCATGTCTGTAAGAAGGATCCATGCCAACACGTTGCAGAGCATAATGCCCCACGTTCTACTGCCCCACCTTCTGGTGAGTTTCACTCCAGGCCCGCTATTTTCTTAGCAGGACCTGGCGCTGGATATCTGGATCCGGTGAAAAGTCAATCTACTGGTGTCTCGAACGCTACTAATCTCTATATTGAGGAGAACAGTTTCACATCGGGTTCACCATTTTTGTTTCCGAAGCATTCCACTAGGGTGCACGTGCTTCCATCCGTGGAGGAGGAGGATGCGCTGCATTGTTGCCCCGTATTCCCGATTTCCAAAGGCGGGTGGCATTTGCTCCTTGTTCAGGGACGTCTTCTCCTTGATTGAAACCGGGATGATGGGTTGTCAGTTCTTCCTTCCGTGGATTCCTCCTTAGAACTCATCACCTTGTCCGGGTCTCCCTCATAGATTTAATACTTTGTTCATGAAACTCTTCCCAGTACCATGTTTCCATGGACGCCGGTTAATTACACTGCTTCTGTCGGGACATTCCAAAGGGTCCGGTCAGAGCAGCAACCTTCAGTTGGGGGAGTAGTCACGTCGAGGCATCAGTAGCGTGTCTGGATGCTGGGGAACTGTAATGTATGTCTTTTATCCCTTGTCATTGGGCTTCTCGAGGGCGAGGAAACCCGAGTCATCCCACATCGAGCACGGGGAATTATATACCATAGACGTATATCTGAGGTTTTCCTCAGCTTCTTGTGTTTTAACACAGGGTATGCCACAGGTTTAATGTCCAGCAGAGACGGATTAGCCCAATCAGAGCATTAGCCGGAATGTATCGGATTGAGGAACTTCCCTTGATGGGGTGCCAATATCGGGACCAACCCATGGGCGGCTGCAAAGAGGAGCGGAATGGCATGATCTCGCCGGGATATGGCAGTCTGGGTGAGAATCAGGATGGGTGATGGATGGATGAATGAAGTGGAGGGGGAGTGAAATGGGACCATCGCAGGGGCGATGGTGAATTTGGGATTGAGCCTCTAAGAGACCTCCTACGTATCCCCATGGCAGGGAATCAAAGTCTGTGTAGTTCGGGATGGTGCTGGCGATCCGAGGTGAAGGTGGACCTTGGCCCGATGGATGTTGGGATTGAACCTCGTGAGGTTTTTTACGTACCATGCCTTGACATGGATCAAAGTCCTCATAGTTCAGGATGGTCCCGGAGAGCCGACGTGAATGTGGACCTTGGTCCGATGGGTGTCGTCAGCGAACTGACATGAAGGTGGACCTTGGTCCGATGGACATCATCAACGAACTGACGTGAATGTAGACCCATTGGGCCACTGGTGGTGGGCTTGAACCTCGTGAAGGCTTCCAACGTACCATGCCTTGACATGGATCAAATACCTCGTAGTTCAGGTGTGGATGCCAGAAAGCTGACGTGAGGAAGGGACCTTGGTCCGATGGAAGATGGGCTTGAACCTCAGGGAGGCTTCCTACGTAGCATATCTTGAAATGGATCAAAGTCCTCGTAGTTCAAAGGGGGGCTTCGTCAGCGAACCGACATGGAGGTGGACCATGGTCCGATGGTGGGTGTCGGTAAACCGACGTGAAGAAGGGACCTTGGTCCGACTAGAGATGGGCTTGAACCTCAGGGAGGCTTCCTACATACCATGCCTTGAAATGGATCAAAGTCCTCATAGTTCGGGTGGGTCACAATGGCTTGCCGTAGGACTGGATTGCAGTTTAACGTCATCCGGGATGAGGAGTGAACCCTGACGTGAATAAATGACGGGCGGTGGGCTTGGACCTCATGGAGGATTCCTACTTACCATGCCTTGACATGGATCAAAGGCCACGTAGTTCATAATGGGTGTGCAGTTTAATTTCATGCGGGACAAGGGCATATAGTTTAACGTCATGCTGGATGAGGGAATACAGTTTAACGTCATGCTGGATGAGGGTAGGACTCGACGTGAATAGACGACCGAGCGGTGGGATTGAACCTCGTAGAGGCTTCCTACGTACCATGCCTTGACCTGGATCAAAGTCCTCTTAGTTTGGTTAGGGTGGGGGTCAGGGTCGGTGTTCACTCTAAGCCCACGTGAGTCATGCTCGGTGTGAGAAACAATAGGTTGCATGGACCTGATGATCACATCTCCAAAGATGCGTCCGTGAGAAGCGAAGAGGGGCTTACACATTAGGCGGCCCATGGTGTTGGGACTTCCTCCAGGATGGAGGCCCAAAGTGCAGAAAAGCGCGACGATAGAGGGATTTTGGACCAATGAAGGGAGGTGCATCGTTCCCTATCACGCCCTCCACTGACCTTGGTAGTGGGGAAGTATGGAGATGCAGGGGTGAAACCTTCCGCAAGAGGGGCTAGGGGCTTACACCAAGGTGGTTTCCCTTCTCCCATGGACATACGCTACTCTGAGAAGGAGGATATCATCCCTTGTGGAGGGGGCGACCCCATCTCTGTAGAGACGGGTGGCGTAAAAAATGTCCGAGCTGGGGGGACCCTGCATGGGAAGCACGGGGCCAGATCACAGTTTAACGTCATGTGTTGAGAATGAGGTGCTTGGCAGTTTAACGTCCTGTAGCTCGGAAAAGGTTGGTTTACTCCGCACCCCTAAGAGTTACATGACCGACACCCTTTGCTCCTTGGGGAAGGGAAGGTACCAGTAAGGCCCTGGTCAAGGGGGTCATAGAGCGTACAATCGAGGGGTCCACGTTAGCGTGGCTATGCGAAGAAGCGATAGCCGTTAGCGTGCCTATGCGAAGAATCATTATGTGAAGCAACGCTATGGGTTATGTTGCCCATGGGACTTTTAAATCACATTGTGCAAACCTGGAGGGGCGCACGGGAAGAGGAATTTCCAACCAGAGGAGTGTGCTTCGCGAAGTGGAGTGCCTTGGCCTTAGCATGGGACAAAGGTGTGGATGGGGGGGGGGTGCTTCGTGAAGTGGAATAGTTTTTGCGGAGAACTGCCTCGCAAAGCAGAGGTTCCTCGCGAAGCAAGGTGCCGCGAGGCAGTGTGCATCGCGATATGTAGTGATCCTACCTTAGCATGGGGATCACCAGTCCAGGATTGTGTTTCGTGAAGCATAAACTCTCCGCGACTGCCTGGGTTCCCTTGGGAATCCCCCTCTTTTGAGAATGCCCTTGAGCTTCACGAAGGGCATCCCTCTCAGAAGAGGGGCTTAAAACGAGACAAAGCGAAGGCGTCACGTGAAGTAGAAGTACCTCACATAGCTCATGATTCCATGGGGCGAAGGGTGCTTTGAGATTCAGGAATTGAGAAGCCGAAAGGTCAGATTGTCTGTCCCTTGGGCTCTGGGGGAACCCAGTATTTATAGGCCAGGGGCGCTGTGAAGCAGAACTCACACAATGCGAAGGGGCGGTGGTTGCTTCTCGTTGGGCTCGTGAACATTAGATCGTTCGCGGAGAGGTGCCACCTCCGGTGCTTCGCGGCGGGCTCGCAAACGTCAGGCCATTCGCGGAGAGGTACCGCCTCCGTTGCTTCGCGGGACCACGATGCTCGGGGGTTCTTCACGTCGGCGCTTCACGAGGCAGCGTGCGGGGCTTCTTTTTCGCTCCTTACTTTCGTGCAATATTTTGGTGCTAACAATCAACATATAAAAGAGTTTTTTCCTCATAATGTAAGGGTTATATCCTTAGAGAAATTATCAATATGTACCATTTTATTCTTTCTCTATATAATATATAATATTTTCAAAACCTCTTGTGGATACCTAAAATCCTCAAAAAAATCATACATATGATTATATACAAAGGAAAATTTCTACATCACAGAATATGATCAATATATAATAAAAATTCTAGAATAATAATAATGAGTAATAATAAAGTATAATAAACAATTAATAAAAAAATTGAGAGAGATTAGTGATTATGAAAATATAAACAAAGTGGCATGGATCCACTAAATATTCTACCCCTTTTTATAATTACAAAACCCGAACATACTACCTCCCTTTCAATAAGAACTAAAAAGAAAAAACAAACCAAGCTAGTGTAAAAATTTTAAAAATAAAAACTCACAAGGATAAGAAAAATATAACTATTAAATATCTCTCCCAAAAATTCCAACAATAAAGATAGTAATAAAAAATAATTAAAGGAAATAATGGTATAAAATATAATAATAAATTAACTCTTCCTAACATTAAAAATAAATCAATGTAAATATAAATATTGTAAGAAATCGAGAAGTAGGCAAAAATATCTATTGAAATTTCAGAATGCTCGACAAAACATCTCTCTAAAAACAATATCACACATCAATAGATATATAACAATTATTTTAAAGAATAAAAAAGAATGAATAAATAAAAATATCATCATATTTAAAATAATAACCCCCACTAAACATAAAAATATAGAAAAAATGATATCAACAATTAAAAATTGTAAGACCTCTTCTTAATCCATGCATTCTTTGTTAAGAATATATTGTAGTGAAACATTTTATTATGAACTCCTTTAAAAAATAAATATAACTAGGATCCAAAAATAATGTTAATTATTATTTTTGACCAACAACATCTCAATGGTCATGTCATGAGAAACATAATTTTTGACACTACATATCACTCAAAAAGTTCTGATTAAAGGATTTCATGTCATCTATTTTTTTTCAATGCACAAAGTGCTTACATTAGTTTTGAGTAAAAAAACCTTTTTTCTAAAGGTAGGTGGTCACTTGGGCTTTACCAATGACTCCTTGGGTTGTGTATTGGTTGAGAGGATGATTGTTTGAGCTCATATCACCATTTTGATGGGAATTATTTTACACTATATGGTTTTCTTATAGATTTAAGTCATATTCATGAATCTTTTAAAAATCCCCATGTGTAACTGGTTACCTCCATTCTAGTTATCGATCAAGACCATGTATTTATGTGAAAATATATATTTATAAAATTATCAACATTAACATGACCATATGAATATATCATATGATCTCTATTGATGTGTCCATCCATGTATATCAAAAGTTCTCCATCTTTATTCGATTGGTTAGTGATGTTATGGTTTAAAGGCACAAAATTGGTAAATCTGGATTTATCATTATACAGGGAGGTGGAAAGTGTTTATGGTGTTTGGATTGGGACCATGAAAGGGGATTTATTTAGATCTCCATAAATATATTTAGAACCCACATATTTTAGTGTCACTGTTTCCGACGCTTTCACCGGGGCGCGCGTGCATCCGTCTGTGGGGACGAGGACGCGCTGCATTATTGCCCCACATTCCCACTTTCCAAAGGCGGGCGGCATTCGCTCCTTGTTCAAGGACGTCTGCTCCTTGATTGAAACCGGTATGATGGGATGTCGGTTCTTCCTTCCGTGGATTCCTCCTCAGAACTCATCACCTAGTCCGGGACTCCCTCATAGATTTAATACGTTGTTCGTGAAACACTTCCCAGTACCATGTTTCCATGGATGCCGATTAATTACACTGCTTCTGTCGGGACATTCCAAAGGGTCCGGTCAGAGCAGCAACCTTCAGTCGGGGGAGTAGTCACGTCGAGGCCTCAGTAGCGTGTCTGGATGCTGGGGAACTGGCATGTCTGTCTTTTATCCCTTGTCATAAGGCTTCTCGAGGGCATGGAAACCTGAGGAATCCCACATCGAGTGCGGGGAATTATATACCATAGATGTATATCTGAGGTTTTGCTCAGCTTCATGTGTCTTAACACAGGGCATGTCGCAGGTTTAACGTCTAGTGGAGACAGATCAGCCCGATCAGTGCATTAGCTGGAATGGATCAGATTGAGGAACTTCCCTTGAAGGGGTGCCGATACCGGTACAGCCCATGGGTAGCTGGGAAGAGGAGCGGAATGGCATGATCTCTCCGGGATATGGAAGTCCGGGTGAGAATCAGGATGGGTGATGGATGGATGGATGAATGAAGTGGAGGGGGAGTGAAATGGGACCATCGTAGGGGCGACGGTGAAGTTGGTCTTGAGCCTCGAAGAGACCTCCTACATATCCCCATGGCAGGGAATCAAAGTCTGCGTAGTTTGGGATGGTGCCGGCGAGCCGACTTGAAGGTGGACCTTGGCCCGATGAAAATCATCTGTGAACTGACGTGAATGTAGACCTGGGGGTCCACTGGTGGTGGGCTTGAACCTCGTGATGGCTTCCTACGTACCATGACTTGACATGGATCAAAGACCTCGTAGTTCGGGTGTGGACGCCGGAAGGACGATGTGAGGAAGGGACCTTGGTCCGATGGGAGATGGGCTTGAACCTCAGGGAGGCTTCCTATATACCATGTCTTGACATGGATCAAAGACCTCGTAGTTCAAAGGGGGCTTCGACAGCGAACCGACGTGGAGGTGGACCTGGGTCCGATTGTGGGTGTCAGCGAACCGACGTGAAGAAGGGAACTTGGTCTGATTGGATATGGGCTTGAACCTCAGGGAGGTTTCCTACGTACCGTGCCTTGACATGGATCAAAGTCCTCATAGTTCAGGTTGGTCACAACGGCTTGCCGTCGGACTGGAATGCATTTTAACATCATGCGGGACAAGGAGTGAACCCTGACGCGAATAAACGACGGGCGGTGGGCTTGGACCTCGTGGAGGCTTCCTACGTACCATGCCTTGACATGGATCAAAGGCCACATAGTTCATAATGGGTGTGCAGTTTAATGTCATGCAGGACAAGGACATACAGTTTAACGTCATGCTGGAAGAGGGAATACAGTTTAACATCATGCTGGATGAGGGTAGGACTCAACGTGAATAGACGACCGAGTGGTGGGCTTGAACCTCGTAGAGGATTCTTACGTACCATGCCTTGACATGGATCAAAGTCTTCGTAGTTTGTTTAGGGTGGGGGTCAGGGTCGGTGCTCACTCTAATCCCACGTGAGTCATGCTCGGTTTGAGAAACAAGAGGTTGCAGGGACCTGACGATCACGTCGCGAAGGATGCGTCTGTGAGAAGTGAAGAGGGGATTACGCATTAGGCGGCCCATGGTGTGGGGAATTACTCTAGGATGGAGGCCCGAGGTGCAGAAAAGCGCGGCGAGAGAGGGATTTGGGACCAATGAAGGGAGGTGCCTCATTCCCTATCACGCCCTCCACTGACCTTGGTAGTGGGGAAGTAAGGAGATGCAGGGGTGCAGCCTTCCGAAAGAGGGGCTAGGGGCTTACACCAAGGTGGTTTCCCTTATCCCATGGACATACACTACTCTGAGAAGGAGGATATCATCCCTTGTGCAGGGGGTGAGCCCGTCTCTGTGTAGACAGGTGGCGTAATAAATGTCCGAGCTGGGGGGACCCTGCGTGCGAAGCACGGGGCCGGATCACAGTTTAACGTCATGTGTTGAGGACGAGGTTCTTGGAATTTTAACGTCCTGCAGCTCAGAGGAGGTGGGTTTAATCCTCACCCCTAGGACATACATGACCGGCACCCTTTGCTCCTTGGGGGAGGGAAGGTACCAGTAAGGCCGTGGTCAAGGGTGGTCGTAGAGCGAACCATCGAGGGGTCCACGTTAGTGTGGCTATGCAAAGAAGCAATAGCCATTAGCGTGCCTATGCGAAGAAGCATTAGGAGAAGCAACTCTATAAGTGGTGTTGTCCATGGGACTTTGAAATCACATCGTGCAAACCTGGAGGGTCGCACAGGAAGAGGAATTGACAAGCAGAGGAGTGTGCTTCGTGAAATGGAGTGCCTTGGCCTTAGCATGGGGCAGAGATGTGGATGGGGGTGATTCGCGAAGTGGAATAGTATTCACAGAGCACTTCCTCGTGAAGTAGAGGTGCCTCGCGAAGCAAGGTGCTGCGAGGTAGTGTGCTTCGCGATATGGAGCGATCCTTCCTTAGCATGGGGGTCACTAGTACAGGATGTGCGTTTTGCAAAGCATAAATGCTCCGTGGCTGCTCGGGTTCCCTTGGGAATCCCCCTCCTTCGTGAATTCCCTTGAGCTTCGCGAAGGGAATCCCTCTCGGAAGAGGGGCTCAAAATGAGGCAAAGCGAAGGCATCACGTGAAGTAGAAGTACCTCGTGGAGCTCATGATTCCCGGGGCGAAGGGTGCTTCGCGATTCGGGAATTGAGAAGATGAAAGGTCGGAGTTTCCATCCCCTGGGCTCCAGGGGAACCCAGTATTTATAGGCCAGGGGCACCGCGAAACAGAACTCACGCGGCGCAAAGGGGCGGCGGTTGCTTCGCGTCGGGCTCACGAACGTTAGGCCATTCTCAGAGAGGTACCACCTCAGGTGCTTCACGGTGGGCTCGCGATTGTCAGGCGGTTCGCGGAGAGGTACCGCCTCCGGTGCTTCGTGGCGGGCTCGCAAATGTCAGACCATTCGCAGAGAGGTACCGCCTCCAGTGCTTCGTGGCGGGCTCACGAACGTCAGACCGTTCGCGGAGAGGTACCGCCTCCGGTTCTTCATGGTGGGCTTGTGAACGTCAGGCCGTTCGCAGAGAGGTACCGCCTCCGGTGTTTCGCGGGACCGCGATGCTCGGGGGTTCGTCGCGTCGGCGCTTCGCGAGGCAGCATGTGGGGATTCTTTTTCACTCCTTCCTTTTGTGCAATATTTTGGCGCCAACAAATTCCCCCCCTGAGACTGGGAGCCGCGGAGGGATGAAGGGTTGAAGTCTGAGGAAAAATCACAAAAATTTTCAGCGGTTCGCGATGCGACTTCGTGAAGGGGGCCCGCGGTGCTGACCACAGCCACGGGATCTGGACGCGCCGTGATGCTCCGTGCGGGCAGGATGCGCTGCGATGCTCCGCGCGGGTGGGACGCGCCGCGAAGCTCCGGGGTCGTCGTCCATAAATATGGGGCCGAACTCTTTTGTCTTCACATGATTTTATTGTCCTTTTGCACTCTCGATTTCGTGAAGGTCCGCATCTTCCGTGCCTTCTCTCCTCGAATCGAGCTTCGCGGCGAACCGCGAGTCTCCGACTCTGCGACTGCGCGAAGCGAACTCCTGTTTGCCGGCCTAGGTCCGACTCCGCGGCTTGGTTTCGCAACCAATCTTTGCGAGAGATCTTCGTGATCCGGCTTTGCAACCCTGCTTCATGATCCTTTCTGAAAAATTCTTCTCTGATTATCGGAACCGGAATGGCCCATCGAGAATCTGTATTGGGGGTGATTGCTGATGCTGCCTAGAGGGATGAGATAGCCAACTGTCTGGGCCTTGGGGAGATGGTTCGAAGCCACTCGGACCATACCTCTTTGACAGAACTACTATCGGAGGGTCAGAATAACTATCCATAGTGCAAGAAACTGCCCTTTTATGGCTTGGGGCTGAGGGATGACGTCTTCATCCCTGAGGCGAGTAGGGACGAACAAGCTTGCTGGTTTAGGAGCACGGCATGTCAGCACCAATGGTTCAGGGCGGCCGATGGTCATGCGTGGGAGGACTTCACACCCGTCACCACCAACTGTCTTTACAACCATGTGAATGATATTGACATGAGACACTACAACTAGAGACGTCCCCTCCTCTGTACCGTACCGTGCTGAAGGCGGCATTGCAGGATCTGAAGAAGGAGTGGTCCGATGAGTGGGACCAGCGCCAGAGCAGAAACTTTACTCATGACTGGGCCTGGGCCTACTGGGTAGGAGCCTCATGCAAGGAGTTTGGGGCTGAGCTGATAAGAGTGGGTTTATATGATGCAGCATGGTCCTCCTAATTCCATATTTACCAACTGAAACAACTGATGTCAGAACTGCTGAGCAGATGGTCGTCTAGGACCAATACTTTTCACCTGCACCACGGGGAGGTGAGCATCAACCTGTGGGATGTCCACCAGATTTCGGGGGTTCCGATCTTGGGGGCCATGTATGATGAGTTCCTCCCCGTCATAAGCACGTGGGAGGATATAGAGCAAATGTCGCGACTGGCGTCGGTGCTGGTGGCACTCATCCCTGGAGAGGACAAGGAGGCAGTGAGGGATGTCCACTTTACGAAGTGGTTCAAGCGCTTCCTAAATTTCCCAGAAAATCGAGAGTTCCCTCTGAGGCCTCGAACTTGTCCGAGGGAAGCCCAATGGGGTAAGGAGAACTTGTATTGGTGGTTCTTGGAGGACAGCCAATGGAAGACATGGGGTTTCAGTGTTAGCACTGAACAACAGCCGATAGTCAGGCTGGCGGCGTTCATTGCGGCTCTCATCTGCGGCTGGATCCTACCAGTGAGGGATACCAGCATGGGGGTGTGGCCCAGCTCATTTATCATGGTGTCCATGCTGGCCATGGGGAAGTGGGTCAATCTGGGGATTCCCATGCTCTCTAATCTGTACAGAATGCTGCGGCACATTACCGAGGGCAAGAAGCCGCCAAGGATATGTGGGCCCTTCCACCTCTTACATGGGTGGGTTGCGGCGCACATCAGGGGAATCTATGAATATCCAAACCCTATCTCGCCGCCGGGATCAAACATCCGCCCCTCCATCCTGAATGAGGTCAGGAGCTTCCTGTTCAAACTAACCGTGCCTATGGTGCTGAACCAGGTGTGGAGGGCGGATGAGTTTAATTTCCACCCCTTCCCATTGCCGACGGGGATACTCACTGACGATAGGAGGGGAACGGAAGAGCACCGGGCTTACCTCCTGGCCTTTCGAGGTGGAGTTTTGGTGGCACGAGTGGATCGTGAGGCACTCTGCGAACTGTACACCCCGCATCGGTATGCGAGGCAGTTCCGGTGCCTCCAACGGCTAACCCCGCAGGTCTACTGGGAGGTGCGTCATGAGGAGCACCCGTGTGTGATGAGGCAGCTATGGCTCATGTTCACACGGGAAGACGGAAAAATGAAAATCACATTGCCTCCATCCACCGCCGCTTTCGAATTGGTGAGGGAGTACGCCATTAGCTGGGAGACTGCTTACCCGGGGGAGATGCTGAAGCAGCCAACTGTTCAGGTTGGTGACGGTGGGCCTCCTCTTTCCCGGGGTCGGGGTTAGAGGGCAGTTAGGGCCTATCACGGTGGTGGGGCTACCGTGGCGGTGACACCCGCACCGGCCGAGGGTGTGGGAGCAGCGGAGGATCCGGTGATTCCGGAAGAGCAGGGCCATCCGGAGGGGCGACCACTGAGGATATTTCGTAGGATATCCACTCAGGCTCTGGGGAAGCGGCTGCGTCATATCGACATGGAAGAGGATTCCGTCTTCTCGGAGGCCTGGGACATTTGGGATGTCAACCGGCAATTCCTCAGTCCACCCAAGATATGGGCGCACCTGAATCACCTCGGGATGGAGTTACCGGGCATAGGCCCAGTCTGGGCTGGTTTCATGGCGTCTCCGGCGGAGGCAGAGCAATACTTGGACGAGCTGGAGGATTACGTTCACTCCAGTGGTGTCCCTCGCCCAATGATAGACCGGGTGAGGGTACTGCTGGACCGAACGGTCCCCCACAGTTGTCAGCTGCCGATCTGAGGGAGCACTTCCCCCTGCCGAAAGAATCAGAGGAATCCTCTTGGGGGGATGAGGCTGGAGGAGGGAGCCCATTGGAGGAGGGCGAGGTCGGAGATCGAGGCTCAGATTCCGACGTTTTCGCGGAGGCTCTCGAGGTAGAATTCTGAACTTCTTTCCTTATGGTCCGCTCTTGGGACATTATGGACTTCTCACCGATGTTTGAGCCATGCAGGAAGAACTTGTATGCATGACTCGTTCTTGCCCCTCGGCGGGTGATGATGCAGGACCTTCAGAACCCGCGTCTATAGCTGTGTCCGGTTCCGCGTCTGGTGGGACCAGAGCACCGGAGGTGGCACCTCCGGAATCTCCAGACCTTCCAACAGTATACGGAGGGCCTCGCCTCGGGGTCCCGTCAGTATCGACTCAAGAGCAGCACCAGGAGTTCGATCTCTATAAGTTTCCTCTACCGGTTCCCTTGTCGTCATATGTGGACTACGCCAACTAACATTTATGACCCTCTCTGTCGTACAGTTCTCCGAATGGCATGGGCTGCTACGGCAAGGCTAGTCGGGATGTCTGGTGGCATCCCTCCTAGGGGCATGCCGGTGATGGTGGTAATAGTCCACCCATCTCCCCGAGCTGCAACACACATCATCACTGGCGGGACCACCAGCAGGGTCGTACCCGAGGTCATTGAGGTGGACTCTGATGAAGAGGATCGATCGGCCGGTCCCAGTCCCTTCGCGCCGGCTTCGGCGCCAGATGTCGCGCCGGATTCAACAACAAATGTAGATCCTGCCGAGGACTTCCTACGGGCATATCCTGTGTACAAACCTGCTAATCGCACAGACTGGGACAAAACGACCTCCGATGAGGAAGACAACAGCATAGTCCACCGCCGGTCGTTGAAGCTCATCATGCGCTTCATCAAGGACACCCCTAAGCGCTATGGCTGGACGAAATGGACAAACTTCGCTCACGGCTGCGCGAACTGTGCGCTGGGGGAGAGGATTCCCAACATCCTCATGCGCTCGTCCGAGATGTTATGGATGAGAAGATCCGAGAGCATGATCATGGACTCAGCGTGGGATGGCAGCGGAGGAAGGTGACAAACATCAAGAAGCTCTAGGAGTCTGAAAGCGAGGTTCAACTACTGTAGACATGGGCGGATGAGCACTCAGCCTCTCTTAATGAACAATTTGAGCTGATCTCACAGTTGAAGGCCCAGCTGGCAGAGGTAGAGGAGCATATGAGGCATGATTCTAGAAAGATGGATTCCATTCAGGCTGGGGTAGAGAGGGCTAGAGCCAAGGCTGACGAACTGCGCCCCACCGCTGCTGAGGAAGAGCGGGAGCTGAGTCAGCTGCAGCAATTCTTGGATTCCACAAGCCGAAGGGTGGCAGAGCTGCAACACTCTTTTGATGGGGTCAACCCATCCATGGGGGGTGTCAAACCCCCGGGTACTGTAACAAACTAAAAACCTTTTATTGGTACTTTCGCGCTTCAATTCCTTCCTTCTTTGTTTTGAATGTCGTAGCATGCATGATTTCCACTGTTTGAATCAGTTCGTTACATCCCTAAAATGTTTGTGGGACGTTCGGCGATAATTCCCCAAGCTCACGTGGGTTAAGCCCGATGTGATAAATATGAGATATTTGCCTCATAGTCCCACCTAACATAGGAGTGGATACCAAGCTTCGGGAATATGGGGTTTGGATAACCGTTCTGGATTTTTGGAAGATGGGAGAGGCCTGGCTGGGAAGGAGTTTCTCAACACAACCAAATTAACATTTCTTTAGCATGCTCTTATGCATGAACGGTGCAACGCCAGGGGCACTGAAATCAGTCTGAACAGATGGAAATGGGAAGCGTGAATTACGATTCCCAAGATTCGGAACACTGTGGGGATGGCGTGACAATAAAGGACACTCGTTAACTGTGGCGGAGAAACGATATCCTTACTGTGTTATCTTGAAATGGGGACAAAAAATGAGGGTCGACCGTTGACCATGTTTGAAACCCGGGACCATGTCACAAATGTTGTCTGTCAATCCTTTGGGACGTTGGCCGAGGACAGTAGGCGGACCCTAGGTTGAGCATCCATAATATTAGGGAGTCCTTCCAAACACGACCAGTATTCCAGAACGTTGGCCCAGGACGGTAGGTGAGCCGATGTGGCAAGGGACCAAGCCGTTAGGGGGTTCCTTTAGACATGAAAGGGGCGAGGGTCCAAATAAAGGGTACATAAAGCGTGGAATATGGAGTGATGGTTTATCCGAACAGAATCCAACACTCATGTAATTACATCGCCGTGGCGGGAACACGCCAGATGGGTGCGTCGGTTGGGTTATGGATCCTTCTTTCTTTGGGACAGGGTCTCTCTAGCGAGGGGTCCAGCCAGGGGGGCCGAAAAGGGGAAGGATATGATCAATGATTCCTATGGGATGGGCCCTAGGAAAAATGGTTGGGTGTCTCTACGTATCTCATGAGGATGGGAATCAAGACGTACGTAGTTCTGGAAGCACAGTGTAGTCATAGACCAACAATGTCAGGTGAAATCCTCTCTGGCAAAGGCTCTGGTGCATCCCATGATTAACACGGGGCATCCTGAACTTGTTCAGGGTAGAACCACAGTTTAGTGTCATGCGTTAAGGACATATGGACTCCTGTAGTTTAACGTCATATGATAGGACGTGGAGTGAAAGAGAAGAGCCCGGGGAGCGTATGGTGTGGTAGTTATGAAACCGACATGAATGAGGATATGGAGTCCAAATCACACCATATACCCCCGGAGGAAACTCTTCAGGTCGAGGGACCAAGAGTGAGGATTAGTCTGGGCCCGAAGCATAGTGGTCAAGCGTTCCTTCGTACCTCATGAGGATGGAATCAAGTCATACACAGTTCTGAAATCTCAGTTTAACATCCTGCGGGACGATGAGAATCCCGACTGTGTTGGTACACATCCTGCCAAAACTACTAAGCCCACGTGAGTCGTGCTCGGTGTGGGAAACAAGAAGTAGTGGTGGGACTTTCCCGACACAGAAGGGGGGAAGGTTAGGGTGAAGGGATGCCCGGTGAATACCAGCCCAATGACACAAACACGATCATGTGGTGCACCTAGATGCGCGAAGAGAAAGAGCCGAGTATGATGGAATTCCACTTGAACATGAGGAAGTGGAAATGTGTGAATCATGTCGCTCGAGATTTGGATCACAATGATGGCAGCGTGATGATAGAGGATAACTATCAACTGTGGATAAAATTCAGCTTCCATATCATGTTATCCTAGAATGGGGACAAACAAATGAGGTTCGACCGTTGACCATGTTCGAAACACGTGACCATGTCACAAATTTTGTCAAAGATCCGTAGGGACGTTGGCCCAAAATGATTGGGAGGACCTTAGGTCCAGCATCCATGGAGAGCCCTTAAGTCTAGTATCCATGTCGTCCTAGGGTCCTTTTGGATGTGGAAGAGGATGAGGATCCAAATAGCGAGCTCACGAAGCTTGGTCATGGAACGAGGGGAATGTCCCTATGAAAATCCCCACACTTCGGGCTCTTTGTGGAAACACATCTGAATGTGACAACGAGACGTATTAGATAGGGGGAGCAGAGTCCTTTCCCATAGGGAGATCTTAGTTTAGGGTCATATAATCTAAACCATGGATGGGAGGAAACATAAGAGGCACATGGTGGAGTAACTCAAACACCTGGCGTGAATGGGAATAGGGGGTGTGTATGGTGCGGTGAACAACCCGACGTGAATGAGGACATAATCATATCACACCGCACGACCCCTTGGGAGAGGTTTTAGGTCAAGGGACTGAAAGAGAAAGTTAGGCTGGGCCCGCGGGGAAGTGCCCGGGCGTTCCTACGTATCTCATAAGGATGAGAATCGAGCCTCACGTAGTTCTTGAAAGCATCTTAGTTTATGGTCTTAAAGCTTGGACCATGAATGGGTAAGGGGAGCAAGGGACACATGGCAAGGCTGTTACAAAACCTGACGTGAATGAGGACCTATGCCCTATTTACCATGTGTTCTCTGGGGAAATGCTCGAGTCGAGGGACCGAACACGAAGGTTGGGCTGGGCCTACAGGGAAGTGCCCGGGCGCACCTATGTATCTCATAAGGATGAAAATCAAGCCTCACCTAGTTCTAAAAAGTGGCATGGTAAGGTACCAGTGCCAGGAAAAAAAAGGGGAGTGCGGACGTGGCCCTTGCACTAAAAGAAGCGGAATTTGATAAATCTTGTTTGTCCTTTAAGGTGAGTGGTTTTTTTTGTGAAGCGACGGACATAGGGTAGAATTCCCTGGTGTTGCCACAATAATAAAGCTGTGATAGGCATTGACAAATGGCATGGCACGTGACCAATACCCAACGTGATGTCCTCTACAAGGAGGTCATCACAATGCAGTGCCATTTTTCGTCGTGCGGCCAGGACGATAATGTCATAGTTTTAGGGTCGTATGATAGGAACAAAAATTCATTTTAACGTCATGCAGCGCAGATGTAGCAGAGACGATTCTAGGGGGGAATGTGTACATTGTCATGAAACACAGTTGATGGAGACATGATCCCACATCACATTGTACGCCGCTCGGAAAGGGAGACCTTAGGATGAGGGGCCTATATAGTGGTAAGAGGTGAAACAGGGTGGGAGATACTAGCTCCCTAAATGGGCTGAACCCTAAGACAAGGCGTCCGAGTGGTCCTACGTATCCCATGAGGATGGAAATCAAGATGAACGTAGTTCTAGATGGATCTTAGTTTATGGTCTTAGAAATCGGACCATGAATGGTGACAACTTCCCGAGTAAGCGTAGATGTCAACCCGATCCCTAAGCCCACGTGAGTTAAACTCGGTGTGGGAAACAAGGGGGGTATCCTTATCACAATACTTGGGGCACCCATCAAAGGGGAGTCGGCAGAGAGCCCCGAAGGACACCTTTGACGTGACTTGTTCCCCCAACGTGCAGACGTGCACGAAGGAATAGTATCAAGAGTTCCGAGACTCTACTTGGACATGATGAGAATGGAGAATGATTTGAATCGTGTAACCGAAATTTTGGGCTTAATGGGGTTGGCGTGGCGATAGAGGAAAACTATTAACTGTGGCGGAAAAAACAGTCTCCATATCGCGTTAGCCTGAGGTGGGAACAACAAGCGAGCATCGACCGCTGACCATATTCTCAACGCGGGATTTTATCGATTTTTTGTCCGAAACCCTCAGGGGTGTAGGCCCGTAACGGTAGGAGAGACCTTGGGTGTAGTATCCAGGCCGTTCTTGGGGGTCCCTCTGGGTCTGAAAGATGACGGAAGCCCTGATGAAGGGATACGAAAATCCTGGAAGGCGGGTGCGGACATGTCCGAGTAAAGTCTGGCATTCCAGGTAATAAAATGGAGTACCCTTAGGCACATTGGTGAACTGCTGAAAAGGGTCGACGGAACAGCTCGGGAGGGAGAGGTACATGGCGCTGTCATTACATGACCGACGTGAACGAGGACATAATCCCACATCACACCATATAATCCCCTCATGGAGGAAGGGTAGTCCAAGGAGCCAAGATGGGATGGAGATTCCCGAGAGATGGGGCTGGAACCAAATCCTAGACATTCCGGTGATCCTACGTATCCCATGAGGATGGAAATCAAGCCACACGTAGTTCTCTAGATGCAGTTTAACATCATGCGGGATGAGGAGGGGAGTAATACAACCCCAAAAAAGGGAGGTGTATGGTACGGTGACTAAACCTACGTGAATGAGGAAATAATCCCACACCACACCATACACTCCTATAAGAGAGGACCTGGGTCGTGGGGCCCGAAAAGGCCAAGGGGCATGATGTTAGGCATCAGTCAGGAAGGCCTGACCTGCTTGCAGTTTAACGTCTTGCAGTAAGGATGAGGGCCAGGGGTCCAACGAGGCCAAGGGGCCTGAGGATGGGCCTCGGTGAGGGAGGCATGAGGCTGGGCCTCGGTCAAGACAACCTGACTAACTTTCAGTTTAACGTCTTGCAACAAGGATGGGGAAAGAGATAACTGTATCTCGTCCGGGGATGTGTTGGCATGGCATGTAACCTGACGTGAAAGAGGACGTAATCCTACACCACACCATACACTCCTATAAGAGAATCTAGGCAGTGGGCCCGACCGCTGGCACCACCCGGAGGGAAGTTTGTCACTTCAGGATGGGGCAGGACGAGTTACCGCACTCGATGTTTGGGCCATCTCGGGGTGGACCCGAGGATCCAGGACACTGTTGACCATATTCAAAACACAGCGTTCCTATGGTGACCTGATATGGGAGCAATAAATGAGCGTCGACCATTGAAAAAATTCGCAACGCGGGACTTGTATCGGCTTGTTTCTTGGAAACCCTCAAGGGCGTTCGCCCGTATTAGTAGGAGAGCCCTTGGGCCTAGTATCCAGGCCGTTCTTGGGGGTCCCTCCGGGTGTGAAAAATGATGGAATCCCAGTCAAGGAGTGGGTGAAGCATAGTTGTATCCATCCAAGAAAGAGGAAAACATCTCCAGGGGGTGACGTGCAGCCGGGTCGAGGCTTGCTCGATTTGAGTTGGGGAAAAAGTGTGCACCCTGCCATATGTCTTGACCCGAGGGGAAGATTTTGGCTTTTGTGCTGGGCCGACAGATGAAATTTCTGGGCGTTCCTACGTATCCCATTAGGATGGGAATCAATCCATACATAGTTCTTGAAGGCCATGCAGTTTAACGTTATGCAGTGAGGACGAGTGAGGATAGAAGAACGGGAGTGGGCACATAGGGAAACCCTTACAATCCTTGTATGAGCGGGGCTGTATGAGCAGGGCTAAGAAAGCCTACTCCTCATTATGAAATGACCCTCCAAGGAAACTATTCCCAGGGGGGTAGTGGGAGAGAAGAGCTTGGGGATGGGCTCAAGACGAGGCATCTGAGCGTTCCTACGTATCCCATTAAGATGGTAATCAAGCCACACGTAGTTCTTGAAGTGCAGTCCAATGTTGTTCTGGACGAGAAACGTGTCTCAAATGGGTATATGTACGGTACGAAGGGTAACCCAACGTGAATGAGGATGTAATCCCACACCACACCATACAATCCCATAAGAGAGTCTGAGTCAATGATGGACAAGGGGACCGAGGCTGCGCATGGGTCAGGAAGGCCTGACTGGCTTGCAGTTTAATGTCTTGCAGTAAGGATGGGGGCCGGGGGCCCGAGGAGGCCAAGGGTCCTGAGGCTGAGCCTCGGTCTGGAAGGCCTGACCTGCTTTCAGTTTAACGTCTTGTAGTAAGGATGGGGGCTGGGGGCCTGAGGAGGCCAAGGGGCCTGAGGCTGAGCCTCGTTCATGAAGGCCTGACCTGCTTGCAGTTTAACGTCCTGCAGTAAGGACGGGGGCCAGGGGCCCGAGGAGGCCAAGGGGCCTGAGGCTGAGCCTCGGTGAGGAAGGCCTGACCTGCTTTCAGTTTAATGTCTTGCAGTAAGGATGAGGGGAGATCTTAGTTTAGGGTCATACAGCTTGGACCATTTTGCAGTTTATCGTTCGGCAGGATGGCGATGTAGTTTAAGGTCATTCAGGACCATATAGTTTAAGGTCGTGTTGGACCTTGAAAAAGGATCAGGCAAAGTACTGCTTGAGGAACCTGACATTAGTGGGAGGAGTTAAACGCTCACCATCCATGGTCACCAAGGAGTACGCCCCGTTGGGATAAACCTTATGGATGATATAAGGACCTTCCCATTTGGGTTCTAGCTTGGCCGGTTTCCCACCAGGGTTCATTGGCGCTCGAAGGGCCAGCACTAGGTCACCCTATAGAAAATAACGGAGGCAAACCTTCTTGTTGAAGGCCCTAGCTATCTTATTCTGATGCCTTTCCAGATTGTGCAAGACACGAAGCCGGTTCTCGTCCAGTGCTTCTAATTCAGCTAGACGGATTTCTGCCACCTCATCTGGCGCCTGCTGGTCATAGACTGCAGTGCGTAGAGATGGAAGCTGGATCTCAATGGGTAGGATGTCCTCTTCCCCATATACCAGGGAATATGGGGTCACCTGGGTAGAGTTACGAGTCATCGTTCGATAAGCCCAGAGGGCGTTGGGGAGCTTTTCCGGACAACTTTTCTTGTTATGACCAACCATCTTCTGCAGAATGTTAGAGAGGGTTTTTTTGAATACCTCGATCTGTCTGTTTGCCTATGCGTGATAGCAGGAGGTATGGTTTCAACGGATGTCATACTTGGCGTACAATTTCTTCAGATCAGCCGCTCGGAAGTTGGTGCCGTTATCGGTGAGGACGACGTGAGGGACCCAGAACTGGTGGACAATATGGGAGATCACAAAGTCGATGATGGAATGGTCCTTGACCTATTTGAGTGGAACTGCCTCTGCCCACTTGGAAAAGAAATCTGTAGCAGTCAGGATGAACCTACACTGGAAAGATTTCTCCGGTGGATATGGTCCCACTACATCAAGTCCCCATACCACAAATGGCCAAGAGTACTTGGTGGGGTGGACAGGCTCCGGCGGTTGATGTAGGAAGTTGGCGTGAACTTGGCACGCGTGGTATCTCTTGGAATACCCGATACAATCGTTCATCATAAATATCCAGAAGTACCCCATCCTCCGGATTTGATGGGACAGCTTCGGCCCGGCTTGATGGGCACCACAGGAACTGGTGTGGACCTCCTACATAACTTGAGGAATCTCTACTCCTTGAATTCAATAGAGGAGAACGCCATCGAAGCTCGGCTTATAGAGGATCTGCTCAAGACTGGGAACACTCTGGAGGGTAAATTGCAGTGCGCGACGTCGGATTCGCTCGTGCTCGGCCCGGTTGTCTCGGAGGCAACCATTTTGGAGATACTCGACGAAAGGTGCCCTCCAGTAGGGAGTGACTTCAACCATTGTGTTCGAAGAACCCGGGACCCCTGACGTAGAGGGCCCGATGGTGAGATGACTTACCCACAGGCCATCATTGTCCTCTTGGGTGATGGGTGAAATGACTCTCCAGTGTGCCACATGTATGATCAAATCATTTTTCTCTGGTTCCGCAAGTGACGTAGCTAAGTCGGCCAAAGCATCGACTCGACCATTCTGTGACCGAGGGACATGGGTGACCTCTGGCCGAGAGGGGAACTGGGCCATTAGGCGGAGGTTGCACTCTAGCAATGGCACAAGCTCTAGCTTCCTAACGACATAATATCCATTGACCTACTTGAGTACCAGCTCAGAATCTCCTTTCACATTTAGATGGGACACGTCGATCTCAAGGGACAACTCGAGGCCGGTGATGAGATCCTGGTACTATGCCTCGTTGTTTTTACAGCCTTCTGACAATAGGAACGAGTATGGTAGGACGGCTTGTGTCGGGGTAATGAATACGATACCCAGGCCCACTCTGTTGAGCTTAGGATCGTTGAGCCTCCTACCAGTGGGGCTCCGGGAGGCACCATCGAAGTGCATTTTCCAACATGGGATGGCGTGATCGACTGATAGGATCGCCTCATCAGGAAAATCCATGTCTGAGGACTGATCCACGGAGGTTGGGTGGGCAGATAAAAATTCTGCCAACGCCTATCCCTTAATGGCCTTCTGAGGTACAAACCTGATATCAAACTACTGGAGAATCACTACCCACTGCACTAGTCGGCCAGTCAATATGGGGTGGTTTAGGATGTACTTCAGTGGGTCTACCTGAGAGACCAATTGCACCTCATAGTGCTACAGGTAATGCCGCAACTTCTGTACGGCAAAGACGAGCGCAAGGAAGCTCTTTTCTATAGGGGAGTATCTGACCTCCGTTTTGGGAAGCATGCGACTGAGATAGTAGAGACTGTTCTCAGTACCCTCGTTATTCTTCTGGGTGAGAAGTGTGCCGAGGGACCATTCCAGGGCGGTCACGTAAAGGACCAGAAGCTTTACAGAAACAGGTGGCATCAAAACCAGAGGTTGTAGCGATACTGCTTGATTTCCTCGAAGGCGGTCCGGCACTATTCATCCCATTAGTAAGCGGCGCCTTTCTTCATGATCCAGGAAAAGGGCTTACACTTGCCAGCCAGATTCATGATGAAACGGCGTATATAGGCTAAGTGGCCTTGGAGACCTCGAAGTTCCCGAATATTGCTCGGGGGAGGCATTTGGATGATGGCCTTAATCTTCTCTTTGTTGATTTCAATGCCTCGGTATCTAACAACAAAGCCAAGAAACTTCCCAGAGGTGACCCCGAAGGCACACTTCAACGGGTTCATCTTCAGGTGATGGTAACGGAGGAAACCGAACACTTTCTCAAGGTCTTGGAGATGGTCCTGGCACTGGCATGATTTGACCACTAGGTCATCTACGTAGCATTCCACCAGCGTCCCGAGAATCGTCTTGAATATGCGATTCATGGCCCTCTGATAAGTGGCACCTGCATTTTTCAAGCCGAAGGGCATAACCTGGCAGCAAAAGGTACCTTGGGGAGCCCTGAAGGTAGTGGAATCCTCGTCCTCGGGGGCCATCTGGATCTGGTTGTACCCGGAATACCCATCCATGAAAGAGAGAGCATGGAACCCGGCCATGGCGTCAATCAATAACTCAGTCACCGGGAGGGGGAAGTCATCCTTTGGGAAGTGGTGATTAAGGTCGCGAAAGTCTATGCAGACTCCGATATGCCCATTCTTCTTCCTGACTGGAATGATGTTAGCAAGCCACTTGGGGTACTGGACTTCCTTAATGAAGTTGTATTTGATAAGCTTGTAAACTTTGGCCTCAACCATAGTACCATGAGAAGGGTGAATCTTCTTGGGAGGCTGCTTAAACCCACGATGGTTTTCCAGGAGGCCCAGACGGTGAATAGATACTTGAGGATCTAGTCCCGGCATCTCACCGTAACACCAGGCTAACACGTCGCAGTGTTGTTTGAGAAAGTCTATGTACTGCTGCTGCTCCTCGGGGGACATGGCTGCACTGATCAATGTGGGCCTCGGATCTACCTTGCTACCAAGGTTCACTTGTACCAGTTCATCAACCGTGGTAGAGACATTTTCCTCAAAGGAGGGGGGAGCATCCTCCAGGTCTTCCTCTCCACCCGTGGGGGGATTTCCCACAACAGGAGATACTTCTGGGCTATCAAAGCCCGAGGGGAAGCTGGTGCCGGCTTGGGCGGCAGTGGTCATCATATTAGGAGGCTCACTCTCCATTAAGACCATAGCAATGAAGGAAATCGACCCTATCCCATATGGATTTCGGCCTAAGGGGCCACGTTTGATGATATCAAAGCAGTGGTGACACGTCGGCCTGAGTCGGTTGATTCCAGCCCGACGGAAGAGACACGTATGACGTACTGCCGTTGTCATAATCTTGAAATCCCGGTACCGCATAGGGGTAGGAGGCTCCGGGATCACTTGAGCCTATTTGGTGTAGGAGTACAAGGTGATTTTATGTTGTCGCTTGGACATGGGAACATGCCTTCCTTGCATACTTGAAATAACGAAACATTTCCCCATGTCAGGGGTCGTGGCCTCAAATCGGTGGATCGGGAGGATGTAAGCATCATCCATGCTTGCCCAAGGATCACTTGTGACTGGGGCTAGTTCATCCTCACTTACTAGGATTTTCTTATCCTTACTCTTGTAATAATCATCATCCAGATAGCGGGCCTCACAAGAGGCGAAAGGAGATGCATCTCCTTGGAGCACACCTACTCAACCATTGAGGGAGTATTTGAGGCACTGGTGATATGAATAAGGTACTGCTGCATGCAGATGGAGCCATGGCCTACCCATCAACGCGTTGTAGGAGGTGTCCTGAGAGACGACCATGAACTCGGTGCTGGCAATTAGGCCACCGAACTGAGTCTTCAGGCGGATCTCGCCGACTGGGGTTTGCTCGGTCCTATCGTATCTGTGGATTCTGAGGTTAGAGGGAGTTAAATCATTTTCAGACAGACCCATCTTTCGCAGTGTCCGAGTCAGAATTAGGTTGATTCCGAAGCCCGTGTCAATGAGGCAGCGACGGACTTCCACACCATTGAAGTGGCCAGTGATGTACAGTGGGCGAATATTCCCCTGTATAGGATGGTCCTCATCTTCACCGGAGAACGAGATGACCACCTGACATTCGGCATTCTTAATTGCCTCAGCATGGAATGTTTCTGCAGCCGCCACCTCCGTCTCAAACTGGAGGGGGCTCCTTAGGGCCTCGGAAAGTGCCTCCCACATTTCAGACGACAGGAGAAGGGCCTCCAGGATAGAGAGCCTTACCGGAATGCCGGCCAGGTTCTTCAGGACATCATACTTTCATGCCAAATGCGATCCTCTGCTTACAAGAGATCATTCCGTAGTTGGGGGCATAGCGGGTCCTGCCGGTTGAACCGGTGGTTCGCTAGTGCCGGGAATATCCCGTTGCCTACTAGTTAAAGACTGGAGAGTAGTTGTTGGACCAGGATCGGACAACGAAGACTGGCCCTTAGCTGGTCAAGACTGACCGTGGTGAGGAAGAGGTAGCCCTGCCAGATCTAGTAGCCCAAACGGTAGTGGAGGTGGAGCTAAGGGCGCCAGATGGGACTGCGCGTGCTAAGCTCTGTGCTGAGCCTGCTGTCTGGTTTCAGTCGCATGCACAGCCTAACTAAAAGTGCCCGATGATGTGCCTCGACGACCGTATTGGTTGCGGTTCCGCTGATGTTGACATCGACTGGAAACGTTAGGGGGGTTCGCCTAGCGTTTCTCCTCGTCGGGGGCCATATAGGGCTTTACCAGATCTACGGTGTTAACCGAAGCGTACCCCTGGCTATCGCTTGACGAGTCATCCACTATCAGGATGATTCCGGGAGGAATCCCCATTTCAGGAGGCATAAATTCGCCAAGAGTGTGGGATGACGATGGCAGTGGTGGATCGCGTTGCTTCTTCTTGCGTCTTCGCTGCTTACCCTTTTGGGTAGAGGTCGGTCGTGAAGACGATGCAGAGGTACTGGCTACTTCCCCCAAAGGCTCCAACTGATTTAGGTGTGCCCGAATGATACCATTGGCATAGGTGATGGTTTTTCGATCCGTCTAGTTTTCGTATTTCTGGGACCCATGGCTGGAAACCTGTTGCCACTCGCCTTCGCTGTCGCTACCAATCTCTGACCCTGCAAAGACACCCGCCACTTGTGTTGGTGTCGGGCCCAACCTGAATATGTTGTTGTTGACCTGGTCTTGAAGGTAGTATTTCAACAAAAATCATTACTTGAGGGTGTGCCCCAGAATCTGATGATAAGGACATTAGTTGGGGTGATCGGTGAGATTCGCCTCTGCCGTCCTTCTGCACTCGGGCAGGCGCACAATCCCTTGCTCTAGAGCACTTCGAAAGTAGCAAGGGACCTGATTTTTGTTGAACGAATAGGTCTGGTGCCTTCTTTCTAGATAGGGGGCCCTGGGGGCCTAGCCCTAACGAGGGGCCGGAGGGGCCTGCCGAGGAGGCGGAGACTTATTGTCTCACCTAGGTGGAGGTGGCGCATTGCGCGTGGGAACCTGTCGATTCTGAGGCGGTCGTTGCTGGGCAGGAGCCTGCGCTTGAGGTGGAGGACCTCTGTGGGGTTGCATGGATGGTGCCACTAGCAGTAATTCCAGTTGCCTGGGGGATTCTATTTGGGCCACCGCGGCGGGTTTGGATCTGGCAGTCCTCCTGGCTGGGATCATAGGGGGCAACGAATGTGCCTGACTAGCCTGTTGCAGAGCCTCCTCAAGGTGCTGAGCCTTATCTGAGAAATCCCGGAACCCTCCAGGGTAGTTCTGGGTAATCAGGGAAGGTACCAGCTCCGTTTTAACGTTCCCTACACACATCGTCAGTAATTTCTCCTGAGTTAGTGGCATATCGAGGGAGTATGTAAGTCCCTTCCACCGGGCGATGAAATCTACGACTCGCTAATCAAGACTTTTCTTGAACTTGAAGAGGTCTGCAATGATGGTCTTCCGTGTGGTGGAGCTGAACTGGTATACGAACTGCCGGCAGAGATCCTCCCAACCAGTCACCGATCCGATGGGGAGCTGGCTGTACCAGGCGAATGCGAGACCTTCCAATGTCTGCACGAAACATCGGAGCTTGGCGACTTTATGCTGGGCCGGAGTCCCCAGTATGGGGCCACACTTGGAAGAAAAATGGGCCAAGTGTTATGGTGGGTCCCCTGTCCTGTTGAAGGGTGATAAAGTGTGATTCCCAAAACCCCGGGGTGCGGGCATATCATCCACCCACGTGAGATACGGCTTGCCATCCCGTGGGAATGCCACCTTCCGCGTTTCCAATGCTTTGAGGCAGGTGATGAGTGCCGCTATAAGATCATCCGGATGGGGGTACCTGTCTTGACGGGGATCCCTAATCACAAGTGCATTTAAAAGTTCTTCAACATGATAGATGGCTTCAGCGGCTCATGGAGCGACTGGCGGAACGGGCTGTGGGGCGACTAGGGGAACCCAGAATGGATTCTTCAGATTGCCCCGTCGTTCAGGAGGGTTCGGCGAGACGTATCACACCCTCTTGCCGTAAGTTCCGGATTCTGCCCTGTCTGCGGAAGTAGCATGATCAGGGTTTCCCGAAGGCATCTCACCGGGGGGGAATTGTTCATGCCCCTACTGCTTCAGCTTGAGATTACCATAGTCGGGTCGCCGCTCTACAGCGCGCTCGACCAAGAGTTTGTCAAACGGCCTCTTCTTCTCAACAAGATACTGGCGTAATGTGGCCTTCTCGGGATCTTCTTCTGTCTTCTATAAGAGGCGGACGGGTCGGAGTCCTTGACAGTTCCAACGTGCTCCTTACCCTTACTGGAATTTTGACTGAGTACCAATGACTCTGTGGGTGCAGGGAGGCCTAGAAGGTTCCTATGCTGATGGGTAAACCTCCCTGATGGGTCCAGCAGTGGCGGTATGCCCTCGGAGGGTAATTCTCGATCGAGAAATTCAAGCTCATCTTCCTTGTCCACTACGTCAGCCATGTGGACCACGACCCCTCTCGAGGGCATGTCCTCGATGTCGCATAACGAATCGGGCTGTCGTCGGATAGGGCTGAAGAGGAGAGCGGCATAGTGTCCCCAGCCATAGACTTGAACATGGGGGGTAGCTTCTCTGATGACTATGTGGAGTAATTTTAAACTTTGAACACATTTCTGTTGAAGGGTGCTCTGACGGCCTGGTGACTCAGGGTGTTGGGCCATAGAGAGTGCGGCCAGATCGATCAGGCGACATTGCTCACCGATTTCTTCAAAGTGCTCTCGACTTATGGGGTATGTCACCCGCTCGTAACGAAGGCAGAAGTGTGTCACCCATAGGGTTCAGAAAAAGCACCCCACTTCATCTGGGGTAAGGGACTCTGGTGTGCGAAAGTTAGGCGCTGTCGTCGGCCAAAACTTCTCTGGGAAGTGATCCACTGCGAGAATGCTCTAGAAGCTCCTGGGTTCAGACTCGGGGTCTGGCCTTGTATTTCCCCACTCGTCAACCGGGGGCGGATGAGGGACTGGTAGCGGTACCGAGCCGGACCGCTGGGACAATAAATATGGCGGCGGAGAATACGGCGAATGAGCTGACTAGCCACCGAATTCCGGGCCATCCTCTGAAGAGTGAGGTGACCTAACCACAATATCACAATACAATGGGCTGATAGCCACAACTTCAGGCATAGGAGTCGCGGTCACTAGCGATGGGTTACGTCGTTGCTCTGTCATCGTTGGTCCCCAAAACAGCTCCCTGTAATCTCTGGTAGTGGTAGAGGGCATTTCTGGTGACAACGGTGGTGATTTCACGGTCGGGACCTGCAGAAGTTCCACGATTTCTTCCTCCTGGATGTACCTACAGAGAGAGGTGGGAATCTGGTGGACCTTGAATTTTGGGAGAATGAGGCTGCCGTGCCTGGTTCCTGCCCTAGTCTTTGATGCAGAGGAGCGGGGAGAAGGTTCCATCGCTGAGTCGCATTCCGCTTCAGAATCCAAGAAACGAGCAGGTCTGATCTCCACTCGGGCCTTCCCAGGACTCTTCTTGTGGCGGCGACGACCCGCTCTTCTACCTCGGGGTGGCCCCTTGGTACAGGGTTGATTCCCAATATGTAGTCTTGGGGCAGCGCTCGCGCCGTGGCAGAGAGGGCTCCCACTCGAGGTGGTCGGGGTGTGAGGGGCACTAGGGCAAATGTCGAAGGGTACATGGGGAGGACCTCCATGGACAACACCCATGTGGGCGGAGCCTCTGTTGGAATCGGCAGGAGCATGGGGAGGACTTCCATGGTCGATGCGGGCGGAGCGAGGCAGTCCTTCACTCCTCGAGTTGTTGGGGCAAGGAGGACCTTCGCCCGTTGCAGAGAAGACGTAGGGAGGACCCCCATGTTAGAGAAGGACGGGATGGACAGTGCCTTCAGGTCGGCGGTCCGGGGCAGGAGGAGGGACTCCATACCCTGTATAGTGGGCGCCGGAGAGGTTTCCGCACCGAGCGTCACCACCACGGGGCGGGTCTTCCTTCGGGACGGGGGTAGCATGAGGCATACCTATGTGACGAGCTTCGGAGCAGGGAAATCCCACTCTATATGGAATGGTGGTATGGAGAGGAACTCCGTATGGAGTGACGTTACATCGGATTGGTTCGCGACAATCATCGCTCGGACCTGCGACCCCGAGAGTCAACCCAGCCTGCCCGTGGGGCGGCTGAGGTCTTGATCCCGATCGGGTGAAGGAGTGCCCCTGCTTAGTGTATGCAAGAAATCCATGATGTACGTCAGCGGTGGCTTGGGACATAGTAGTTGTTGACGTCGACGTATCTTGGCGAGCGTCCTCAGCCCGGGCCCGGCACTGACGTCGGGTCAGACGAGCTGGCGCAGGTGGTGCAGGGGCATAGCCTACCTACTCTTCCTGCAGAGTCGGACAATGACGTTGACGCAGCCGGATGGGATCCCTTTCCTGGAGCCCTTGGATCGGGACTCTGATCGGACCAAGCCGGACATCACTCGTCTCATCAGTATAAGGCGAGGAGTCATCGAGGCGTTCTGGGGATAGGCTCCTGAAACGATTGAACGTTGGGGTGGGGAGCAGGGGTTCCCTGTGCGTCCTGTTAGGGTGGCGTTGAAGGTGGGGCCTGGATGACTCCAGGCCTAGGCGGGCCATATCCCGAGTTGGGATGACCCCTTCCCCCTCGTACCTGTGTACAAGGTTGTTGATCACCCTTCGCTGGATGATCTCTGACGGGGAGAGGGGACGTTGGCACCCCGTATTCACGGATGTAGAGTACATCGTGGCAGTAGCGGAGCCACGCAGGGCGGCTGTGCCGGTATTGCCCCTGCCCCTGCGTAGGCGAGCGGGCGGTGATCGTGTCTCCATAGCAGAAACCTGGTTCCTGGGAAACGGAGAGATCGACTCATCAGCACTGCGAGGAAAAAGGGTTGACAACCAGTTCCCCATCGTCATTCCATTCTCCACGTCAGTAAGAAGGATCCACGCCAAAACGTTGCAGAATTGAATGCCCCACATTCTACTGCCCCAACTTCCAGTGAGTTTCATGCCAGGCCCGCTATTTTCTTGGCGGGACCCGGCGCCGGATATCTAGATCCGGTGACACGTCAATCTACTGGTGTCTCGAACACTACTAATCTCCATATTGAGGAGAAGACATTCACGTCGGGTTCACCATTTCTGTTTCGGACGCTTTCGCCGGGGCGCGCGCCCATCCGTCTGTGGGGACGAGGACGCGCTGCATTGTTTCCCTGCATTCCCGCTTTCCAAAGGCGGGAGGCATTTGCTCCTTGTTCAGTGACGTCTTCTTCTTTATAGAAACCGGGATGATGGGATGTCAGTTCTTCCTTCCGTAGATTCCTCCTTAGCAATCGTCACCTATTCTGGGTCTCCCTCATAGATTTAATACGTTGTTCATGAAACACTTCCCAGTACCATGTTTCCATGGATGCCTGTTAATTACACTGCTTCTGTCTGGACACTCCAAAGGGTCCGGTCAGAGCAGCAACCTTCAATCAGGGTAGTAGTCACGTCGAGGCATCAGTAGCGTGTCTGGATGCTAGGGAACTGGCATGTCTGTCTTTTGTCCCTTGTCATAGGGCTTCTCGAGGGCGTGGAAACCTAAGGCATCCCACATCGAGCATGGGGAATTATATACAATATACCTATATCTGAGGTTTTCCTCAGCTTCCAATGTTTTAACACAGGGTATATCGCAGGTTTAACGTCTAGTGGAGACAGATCAGCCCGATCAGGGCATTAGCTGGAATGGATTGGATTGAGGAACTTCCCTTGAAGGGGTGCCGATACTGGGACTAGCCCATGGGTGGATGGGAAGAGGTGCGGAATGGCATGATCTCACCGGGATATGGCATTCTGGGTGAGAATCAGGATGGGTGATGGATGGATGAATGAAGAGGAGGGAGAGTGAAATGGGACCATCACAGGGGCGACGGTGAAGTTGGGCTTGAGCCTCGAAGAGACCTCCTATGTATCCCCGTGGTAGGGAATCAAAGTCCGCATAGTTCGGGATGGTGCCGGCGAGCCGACGTGAAGGTGGACCTTGGTCCGATGGAAATCATCAGCGAACCAACGTGAATGTAGACCCGGGGTTCCACTGGTGGAGGGCTTGAACCTCGTGAAGGCTTCCTACATACCATGCCTTGACATGGATCAAAGACCTCGTAGTTCGGGTGTGGACGCCGGAAGGCCGACGTGAGGAAGGGACCTTGGTCCGATGGGAGATGGGCATGAACCTTAGGGAGGCTTCCTACGTACCATGTCTTGACATGGATCAAAGACCTCGTAGTTCAAAGGGGGCTTCGTCAGCAAACTGACATGGAGGTGGACCTTGGTCCGATGGTGGGTGTCGGAGAACCGACGTGAAGAAGGGACCTTGGTCTGATTGGATATGGGCTTAAACCTCATGGAGGCTTCCTACGTACTATGCCTTGACATGGATCAAAGTCCTCGTAGTTTGGGTTGGTCACAACGGCTTGCCGTCGGACTGGAATGCAGTTTAACGTTATGCGGGACGAGGAGTGAACCCTGACATGAATAAACGACGGGCTGTGGGATTAGACCTCATGGAGGATTCCTATGTACCATGCCTTGACATGGATCAAAGGCCACGTAGTTCATAATGGGTGTGCAGTTTAATGTCATGCAGGACAAGGGCATACAATTTAACATCATGCTGGATGAGGGAATACAGTTTAACGTCATGCTAGAGGAGGGTAGGACTCGACGTGAATAGAAGACTGAGTGGTGGTCTTGAACCTCGTAGAGGATTCCTACGTACCATTCCTTGACATGGATCAAAGTCTTCGTAGTTTGGTTAGGGTGGGGGTCAGGGTCGTTGGTCACTCTAAGCCCACGTGAGTCATGATCGTTGTGAGAAACAAGAGGTTGCAGGGACCTGATGATCACGTCGTGAAGGATGCGTCTATGAGAAGCGAAGAGGGGCTTACCCGTTGGGCGGCCCATGGTGCTGGGACTTACTCCAGGATGTAGGCCTAAAGTGCGGAAAAGCGTGGCGAGAGAGGGATTTGGGATCGATGACGGGAGGTGCCTCGTTCCCTATCACGCCCTCCAGTGACCTTGGTAGTGGGGAAGTGCGGAGATGCAGGGGTGAAACCTTCTTCAAGAGGTTTTAGGGGCTTACACCAAGGTGGTTTTCCTTCTCCCATGGACATACGCTACACCGAGAAGGAGGATATCATCCCTTGTGGAGGGGGTGACCCCGTCTCTGTGGAGACAGGTGGCGTAAAAAATGTCCGATTTGGGGGGACCCTGCGTGCGAAGCACGAGGCCGCATCATAGTTTAACGTCATATGTTGAGGACGAGGTGCTTGTTAGTTTAACTTCCTGTAGCTCGGACGAGGTGGGTTTACCCCGCACCCCTAGGACATACATGACCGACACACTTTGCTCCTTGGGGGAGGGAAGGTACCAGTAAGGACGTGGTCAAGGGGGGTCGTAGAGTGAACCATCGAGGGTTCCACGTTAGCGTGGCTCTGCGAAGAAGCAATAGAAGTTAGCGTGCCTATGCGAGGAAGCATTAGGCGAAGCAACGCTACGAGTGGTGTTGTTCGTGGGACTTTGAAATCACATCATGCAAACCTGGAGGGTCGCACGGGAAGAGGAATTGCCCAGCAGAGGAGTGTGCTTCGCGATATGGAGTGCCTTGGCCTTAGCATGGGGCAGAGATGTGGATGGTGGGTGCTTCGCGAAGTGGAATAGTATTCGCAGAGCACTGCCTTGTGAAGCAGAGGTGCCTCACAAAGCAAGGTGCTGTGAGGCAGTGTGATTCGCGATATGGAGCAATCCTTCCTTATCATGGGGGTCACTAGTACAGGATGGGTGTTTCACGAAGCATAAACACTCCGCGGCTACCCGGGTTCCCTTGGGAACCCCCCTCCTTCGCGAATGACCTTGAGCTTCGCGAAGGGCATCCCTCTCAGAAGAGGGGCTCAAAACAAGGCAAATAGAAGGCGTCACACAAAGTAGAAGTACCTCGCGGAGCTCATGATTCCTGGGGAGAAGGGTGCTTCACGATTCGGGAATTGAGAAGATGAAAGGTCAGATTGTCCATCCCCTGGGCTCTGGGGGAACCCATTATTTATAGGCCAGGGGTGCCGCGAAGCAGAACTCACGCGGTGCGAAGGGGCAGCGGTTGCCTCGCTTCGGGCTCAAGAACGTCAGGCCGTTCGCGGAGAGGTACCGCCTCCAGTGCTTTGCGGCGGGCTCGCAAATGTCAGGCCGTTCGCGGAGAGGTACCACCTCCGGTGCTTCGCGGTGGGCTCATGAACGTCAGACCATTCGCGGAGAGGTACCGCCTCCGGTGCTTCGCGGTGGGCTCACGAACGCCAGACCATTCGTGGAGAGGTACCGCCTCCGGTGCTTTGCGGCGAGCTCGCGAACGTCAGGCTGTTCGCGGAGACGTACTGACTCCAGTGCTTCTTGGGACCGCAATGCTCGGGGGTTCTTCGCGTCGGCGCTTCGCGAGGCAGTGTGCGGGGCTTCTTTTTCTCTCCTTCCTTTCGTGCAATATTTTGGAGCCAACAGTCACTTAATAAGAAATGTTTTACATTTTAAGGTTATATAATAAGGACCATTATGGAACATTTTAATATTATACAACAAAGATCAGAGATATTGGGATTGAGCCCCAAAGTGGTGTCCAATGTATCCTAATTAATAGAAATAAAATCCTATTTAGTTTGGGAAAACATAGTTTAAGCTCTTATGATAGAACCATACTATGTAGTTTATCATTACATTCCAAGGATGTTGTCTTGTATTTTTATGTCACACAAATAGTATTTTCATGTTATAAAAGGGATAAAAACAAATAATTGCATGTTTCTTATGCATGGTATGCCCGTATGTTAATCTTTTTTTTGAATACGTTCCTTTTAAAAGGATGTATCATATGAAATATAACCATTTGATTAATATTAATCATAGTGAATATGGACCTTTGAGTAAGACTTTTCATAGGTAATATACTCCTTTGATTAGGATTTCATAGAGGATAGGGCTCCGTAAAGATAACTGTTGACGCCCACTAAATGAGCATCTGAAAATTTTACAAGAAAGAAATACTTAGATATGGGTATTATTTTTCCTAAAAAATAAAAGAAAATTGGGGCCAATGACTCATGGATCACATGGACCCCCACGAGACACGTGATCAAATGACCAACATAGGGTTATGTGGATGGGAATGCATAATACAAAACCTACAGTGGATCCCAAAATCCCCTTTTCACAAGCACCAATGATCTTATGAAGGTTTCCCAAACAAATAGTGATCACATAGTGGTGACCAAAAATCACCCCCAAGACACACAGATTGTCAACCGATTATCACCTGATAACCACTAGTATAAAAACTATTTTTAAAAATTGCCTTTTTCGCATCGGGTTTTTAGAACCAACATGAAAATCCCTAAAATTGATTTTCCAGTCCGGTTATTATATAGACATGAAAATCCATTTTCACTGTTTTTTCACATCCGATATATAAGAAAAAACATGGAAATTCCATTTTCAATGATTTTTCATGGTGGTTATATAATAACTGATGTGAAAAATCTATTTTATTGACTTTTTCATGTCAGTTATAAATAACCGACCTGAAAATTCAATTTTCATGAATTTCAAATCAGTTATTTAATAACCGATCTAGAAAATGTTTACAAACATGTATTTAATTTCACAAGCTTTGATTTGAAAGGTCATAGAGGTCAAATGGGGTTATATATCAAAAGTTATGGTCATTGGAAGTTTATCATCTCTAAATGAAGTCTTAGGGAATTCCAATTTCCAAAGGCCATAAATTTTGATCTGTAACCCCATTTGAGCTTCATGACCTATAAAATAGAAGATTGAGAAATTAACTACATGTTTGTAAACATTTTTTATGTTGGTTATTAAATAAAGAATGTGAAAAATACCTTTTAACATCGGTTATTAAATAACTGAAATGAAAAAGTCATGAAAATTGATTTTTCACGTTAGTTATGCAAGAAACGACATGAAAAATTGGTGAAAATTTTAATTTTTTTCAATATAGTTATAATAAAACTAACGCGAAAGATAATTTTAATATCCATACAATGCAAAATTTTAATTTGTTTACATCGCAACATTGAAATTTCTAATTGCCACCTAAAAATTCTAATACCACATTTTTTATCATCTCAATTATATGTTTTTATTATACACATATCATAATTTTACAATCATTTATTCCAACTATCATCTTTCCCCCAACTAGACTCTTTTTTTATTCATTGGGAATCAATTATTTCTTCTTTCCGCGATCTTGTCAAGGTATTTGTAATTATTTATCCATGATTTATAGTTTTTATGATTTGTATTATTAATTGATATACCATTTAAAGATAATTTCCTTCAACCACCATCATTCCACAAAATTGACTTTTTTGATATTCCACATGAATCCACTATTTTTTCTTTTTGCGATCTTGTCAAGGTATTTGTAATTATTTTTCCATGATTTATATTTTTTATGAGTAGATTTCTTAAGTGATATTAGATTTAATGATTATTATTTTATTATAATGATGGATAATGTTTTATATCATGGTAAAACTATAAACCCTCCTTTGGATTCTAAAATTCCTTCTAAGACAAAGCTACGGTTGGCTCATTCGATCTTTCCTCAAAAAAATATATCAAACTTCTTATGGTCATAACTTTTGATCCGTAACTCCATTTTATCTCTATGACATATCAAATCAAATATTAAGAAAATATCTACAAGATAGTAAACATTTTTGTTAAATTGGTTATTTAATAACCAAAGTAAAAAATAACTTTTAACATTAGTTATTAAATAACAGATGTAAAAAATGACTTTTAACGTCAGCTTTTTTAGAAACCGCTGTAAAAATGGATTTTTAACATTATTTTTAGATGGTATTTCATGTCTGTTTTTTAAAAATCGACATTAAAATCCATAAAACCCCATTTTTATCATCGTTTATTTGAAAACTGATGTAAAAAATCATATATTTAATGTTTCTCACAATAACATCGCCTCAAAAACGATGTTTAAACGATACAAAACCGATGTAAAAAATGTTTTTGTACTAGTGAACCCATTTGAAAATCCTTAGAAAATAGGAGCACAACATAAAAAATATGGAGGCCTCTTGCGGTCATAAAACTCACACGATGGATCATTTATTTGGAGAATTATTTTCCTTAACAACATTCATGAAATCTTGCAAAATCCGCAAACTTTGTAAAATAAAATAGGTAATAAAAGTCGAGGATTCAGGAGCTTCTTCAAGTCATAAAAAGTCATACGATGCACCCTTGACAATATAAAAGACACCATGAGACCCAGATTAAATGTTATCCTCATTTGATAAAATCCCACTTTCATGTCATCCACATAACAAGAAGATCGTTGAGTATGTCTAGGTGACCTCACGCCCCCCCCCCCCTTTGGTTCTACCAGGACAAATAGATGGAGTATTCCAAGAAATTCTCGAGCATCTCTATAGGACCTCTGTTGGTCAAGAAACACATCACTAAGATGTTGATTAATTTTCATTTATAATACTTATACAATCTCATGCGATCCAAAGATTTAAAAAAAATAATGAAGGGAAATACGAGAGCCTCTTCTAGTCATAAAACTCTTGTGACACACTAAGGACTTCAATAGCATGGTCTTGCAAGACCACTTGAAATGTTAGCTTGGTCCTACAATGGACCTCTAACAGGTAACTCTTGTCTCATTAAAAGTCCCATATAAGTCACATGAGACCACGTGAAGGCCTTTCGATAGACTTCCTCATCTCATGAAGGCCATTGGACATGTAAATATGATGATATAATGAAGTCCTTAAACATGCCCATATGATTAAAAATACCCATTAATTGGAAATAATTCAGTAAAGGAGGTGCTGAGGGGATGGACACACAATCACTAAAAATAATGCGACATTCATGGAATAAACCACGATAGGGACTCGTGAAGATGCATGACACCGAGGCCCTCCACTAGCTCCATTCTGGATTCATGAAATATATTCCATGAAAAGTGTAAAATAACTGGAGTGGATAGGCCAATAAATCCCCCACACCAGTATAAAAAATTCAGGGTGACTCTCCATACAAAGGGTTGACATTTTTTTCATCCAATCACATCATCTCACCCAAGCACTAGATAAGATTTCTCAGAGCGGTTGATCTCGCAACTGGGATGTTTCCCATCATGTAATATACCGGGGAACAATAGGAATGATCATGAAACATGCATTATGAACTTCGTGTGATCTCTTATAAATCACACAAAAGAAATCTATGGTAAGAAACGTGAAGAACATCCATCATTCCTACTTAATCATGTGAGACTTTCAATAAGATAATATTAAATAAATATAAAACATTCACAATAAAAAGTCTTGAACAAAGTATAAAGATGGAAGATTTAAGAAAAGAATGTTCAAGCTAATCCTCACACACTTAGCATGAACCATCCAAGACACATGAAAACACTAGCACATTCCACTCGGATTTCATGATGCTCCTCCTGTATACTATTTGGATCATGTGAATTACTCTATACATGTAAAATAAAGTCACATGGAACCCCTTGTACATGACAAAAAAGTCTCAAAAAACCCTATAGGCTCTCCATCCTAGCCTTGCAACGTCCTTCATAAATGTTGACTGACTCATATGGAAGCACTAATTCATGTCAGTTGAGTCTCTTAGTAGCTCCCAGTCATGTCAAATGGCTCTCGCAATGCCCTCCTAGCACACTAGCCAAGTTTCTTGATTCCCTGCAGACATGTCATTTGGGACATGCGACACCCTCTGAGACCTAGTGTATTGAATCTCACGATGCCCTCCATGTGTGTCATCCATATATCATGATGAAACCAAGTAAAGTTAGCTATATTATAAGAACACCTCTATATAATACATCCAAGATCATGTGAGGGCCTCTAGGACCAACCATCCTGGTCTTGCAATGTCATATGGATAAGTCATCCTTGATCATTTGATGACCCTCAAACACACCATCTGAGAAATGTGATGTCCCTTTAACAAGCCAATTGGATCATGATATTGTATTTGGACATGTCTAAAATATTACCAGACATGTACATACATCCTCTTACATGTCAAAATTGTAAATCAAGGCATGTCAAGATGGAAGTCGACCATATTAAGGAGGAAAGAGGGCCTGGTCAAAGGGAATCCTATGACTTGATAACCTTATTTTTCCTTGGTGTGTAATCCCTGATCAATGGGAAACCATTAGTGTGTAATCCCCAATCAAAGGACCTACACTGAATCTAATTCCAACCATTACCAGGAAATGTAGGATGCCTCTCCAAGGTTTGATCTCTATATTAATCATCCAAAGGTAAGTCCCAACATGTTAGCCCTGTATCCACAAGAAATGATATTGATTATTTTTTATCTATTTTTTCTCTTGATGAACATAGATCAAATGGGATTAGGGAGTTGCAATAACCATATAATTTATTAGGGAAATGTTAGTGTGTAATCCCCGATCTGATTTAAATATAGTTACTTTGATTCTTGTAATAACTAGGATATGTTGGAAACCTCCCCAAGGCCTGAGATGTATATTAAATCTCTAAACGGTTGTCTCAGTGATTAAGTACCCCACCCATATGTAATGAGTCTAATCACATGTTATCCCTTATTTATCAAATTGATCATATATCACATGGTATTAGGTAGTCTCAATGAACACATCATTGACATCACAAATTAAACCCATCCATGGAAATCTCGGCATGTAAGCCCTGATGAGTGTCGTGGTATAAGGCTCTCCCATATGAGGACATCTACCTTGGGGTCAGTCCAAAGGGCATGATTGAACTATGATAACTCTTATTCCTAAAATAAATAGGACATGTAGGAAGCCTTTATAAGGCCTAAGTCCAAATGGGAATCCATCCCAGTATAAGTCCCATAATGTCTCTAACATCTCAACCATCAGGACCCAATCATTCCCATGGGTTGTCACCCTACCTCATCCTTCAAGGGATTTAGAAATAAATTGAACTATTGTGACTATAATTCCTATAATATATATGATATGTAGGATTCCTCTGAGAGGCCTAATATCTATATTAAATCTCTAAAGGGATGTCTCTATGCATAAGTTATGAACTGATATGGAATGGGATTGATCAGTTGTTATCCCTTGTTTCTCACAACAAGAATAGCTCACATGGGCATATGGATTTGAAATGAACAAATCATTAACATCATGAATCTCCTATAGAGATGGAAATCTTTTCAAGTAAGACCTGATGAGTGTCATGATATAAGCCTAACCTATATGTGGACATCTACATTAGGGTCAGTCCCAAGGGCCTGAATAAAATATAAAGACTATGATTCCTACCATAACTAGGATATGTAGGACACTTTCTTAAGGTCTGATACCAAATTAAAATGGGCATCCACATCAGTGTAATGCTCTCCATGTCTATGAAATTTTAACAACGACGACCCAATCATTCACATGGGCTGATCACCCTACCTCATCCCTTAGTCGACTGAGGGATAAATCAAACTATGATGACTTTTATTCCTTCTAGAACCAGAATATTTAGGAAACCTCCCCGAGGCCTGATCCCTATATTAAATCTCTTAAGTGATGTGTCAGTGCATAAGTCTGTCACCCACATTCATTGAGACCAGTCACCTACTATCCATTATTTCTCACACTGAACATATATTATGTGGGATTTGGGAGTCAAAATGAACACATCATTGGCATCATGAATCTCTCTAAAAAAGGTAAACTTTAGTGTGTAATCCTCGATGAGTGGAACAATATATTTTCCTCCATATAATGGCATCAACATTAGGTCTAGTCCTAAGGGCATGGAGGAAATTCGAGAACATTGATTCCTACAATGACTAGGATACATTGGATGTCTTCCTATGTCCTGAGATCAAATGTGAATGTATATCAATATAAATACCCAAATCTATCCAACATATAAACCATAGAGACCCAATAATTTCCATGGGATGACTATTCTTCCTTATCCATGAGTGGTTTAAGAAACCAAATGAACTACAGAAAATATAATTATATCTATAATTAGGATACAAAGGATGTCACCCCAAGACAAGATCTTCTATTCACTGTTCCTAAGTGCCCACATATATTTACTTTATTTATTATAGTAAACTACATGAGTTTAATGAACTATGTGGGTTTTGATTCCAATAATAACTAGGATACGTATGATTCCCCATAATGGATTAATCCCCTCCTTGAAATATTAACAGGATCCTTATGTGGAATAAAATTCCAAAGTTCATCTTTATATTTCTTTAGCACATAAGAATATATTAATTACATAAAAAAGAATAAACTTAGATAAATATTGATGGATTCACAAATAATATCCCCTTCTACCACATGAAAAAGATACTTAATAAATAATCACATTTTTAGGGTAATCAGTATCATATCTGGATTAAGAAGTGATTCATGAACATATCTAAAATCTATAAGAGAATACCATAGTAGGAAACATCCCCCCCAAAGGATGTGATGAGACCGAACTCCCATCCTATTGACCTATGAGAGTCCCTAAGTTTCATTAGGTCTGAAAACCTAGGTGACCACCTGACTTTAGAAAGTAGTTCTATACCCTGTTACGGATGGGGGAACCATTGGGGGTTTCCATTGAAAATGAAAATGGTAACCCAGTGTTTATGATTGTTCATGAAATAAACCCCCCTCAATCAACCATTGGGATAAACCAAACCAGCCTCGATGATGTTTCTTGATTATATATTTCCCAATGAAACAAAAATAGTGAACTTTGCGTGAATATCTCAATAAAAAAATCATTGGGTTATTATCTATCAATTGTTTTTGAAAAGTATATGAATAAATAGAGAAACCAACATTAAACTTCCAAATAATATAATGATCGGTTAATCATACATCATGCCACTTTGTTTTTCATACCTTATACAAACAAAGCTAATAATATTCACCAAAATGTTATAACTAATCCTCTATAACTGAGGTTATCATAAATAAGTTCATCCTCGCTTTGAAAAGTTCATGTGAGAAGAATGGATGGATCAAGAATAAAAGGAAAATTGTGTTAAACATGAATATCTGATTGAGTATATCCTGAATTTGATATTTCACTAACATATAAAATTGTTCATTGCTCTCTGAAAGATTATAGACACTGCTCTTATTAAAAAATCTTGATCTGAGATAATGTCTTCATCATCCAACATCCATTCCAGTAAATCACATACGGTTGTAACCCTCATGGTTCACAAAATGATATACCCTTCCTGAAATTTTAAATGGTTAGTGGAGAATATAATGGTTTGGGAGTACTATGGATGTGGTATAATCCCAACCTTGGAATTGTCCCAGGAGTCTCTCTATGTATAGAAAATAGAGATTCATTATCACCCATGGAAAGATATAGCTAAGCTAGTGCCCCCCATCACCACATACAACTTCTTTGGGAGCTTATCCTTGGAGTGTGATGACCATCACCTTCAGTATCTAATGAAGGTGGATGAGGGATTCAAATATATCTCCCTTCTAGTTCAAGGGCCACCGATGAGGGAACCTTTTAACCACTATTTCCAATACCATCCCACCGGTACCTATCAGTCGCTTGCTATGGGAACCACCCGACACAATTCCACCTATGAAAATGATGCATAGGAAGTAATGAAGGCACATCAGATGAGGATTGAACTGGATATCTATGAGTGGTATCATATCCTCACTCCCATTGATGATGTCTAAAAGCATATTCTAGTAGCATCCAATGAGTAGGCTCGTATCACTGCTCACTTGGAACTTGTCTATGGGAATATTCTTTCATTAGGATTGGGAAGGAACATATCCCTACCCCTATGAATGAAGTCCATCAACATATTTAGGTGGAATAAGGAGGATAGAACTAAGATCATATCCCTTCTTTAGTCAAAGACATATTCTAGTATATAATAGATATGAAATAATTGTTGGTTTATATCCTTGCACATAGTTTTCAAAAATTCCAATACATCTTAGAAATAGATGAATAACTCCACCATAATATTATGGAACACGTTCATATATAGGTACGTGAACATATTTCTATCCCTATATCTAGGATAACTCAACACTACGATCATCATGAACATGTGTCTGCTCCAGAAAAATCACACATTCGTTCTTCCATCTAGGAGGATTATCAGAATATTTTGGTAATGGATGAGGCATCAAACCAGTTTTATACTCCTATTCCAACTAGGGCTCACCAGGTGCGAGTGACACATTCCTTAAGAAAGTGGCACTTGGATATCAAAAAATTTCAACGACATATTCTATGGTCCCAAGATCAAGATCATTTCCCCGTATTGGTCAGGGCTCACCAAGTGAGAGGGGAACATGCCACAAGACATTCTCATGTCCCTGTCAAAAAAATACATTAGAATAATACAAAGTCCTTGGATTTGGATTATATCCCTATTCTATCCAGGACTAACCTTGTAATAATGCAACATTATTTAGAATGGGACCATATTCGTCTTAGTGAATTTGCCTAGAATATTCCAGCAGATCATAGAATCAAAGAGCATATTCCAACTTCCATAGATGAATGACTGCACTAGCATCATTCTGAGGTAATACATAAGGATTTTTATATCCATTATACCATTCTGGAGGTCCATTGTCTTATTTCGACAGGTAAGGAATATTCAGACAAGGATCATATTCTCATTCTAATGAGGGATCATCAGGTGAGAGAGACACATGCCTTAGGGTAGGCTCATATTCCTACCATGAATGACCAAAAATATATTCCAAAGGCTCAGGATCAAGATCACACTTTCATTCTGACTGAGGCTCCCAATGTGAGAATAGAAAATGCCTTAGGAAAGTATCACATTCATGTTAATAGTTAGATAGATCATTGGAATATTCTGGTAGATTCTCAGTAGCAAAAACATTTTCTCACAACACTATATAGTTATAAGCAAGTTCCGAAAACCGTCACATAATAGGATCATATCCATGCACAATTACAAAAGGAAAGTAATAATATTCTATCCATGACACAGATTTAGACTCGTATTCCTCATATTCTCAAATCCAGTGTCCTTGAATTTATTCAAGACACACTCTCAACACCACAAGGGTCTGTCAACTCTTCAACCAAAGTAAAAGATGATATTTAGCATGATAGTCCTCATCATGGTAGTGTGGAGATGGATTGAAGGGACCCTAATCATGATATACATAATGGATAACCTGACCATGATAATATCTCCAATGGAAAATGAAATCCTCTCCTTACCCAGACACATCCATATATAGAGGAGTTCAAAACTTTGACGTCTTCATATAGAGAGGTGCTCAAAACAGTAGGTCAACTGCATAAAGTTCCATATAAACTTCCAACATCCATCCACTCTAGTCAAAAGGAGATCCTTAGAAGTAAATTCTATTGTGTGACCAGATGGATTCATGTAAGTCTGATGAAGAGAAGGTTGTCATTGACAAATAGAGTGAGTTAGCTGGAAACAACCTCCCCCATCATGTTCGGGTCCCTCACCAATCTTAACTATGAGATCCCAGATGTGATAGAAAAGGATTGCATGACTTATATAGTAAAAATTATGTAATCTAATCATCAAATACTAAAGGTTTTACATCTCCATTATATGGTATATGAGGGTAAACATCGAACAATCAAGATACACTCTTATTAGCTAGATCTGTCCTCTATCTCCATGGCCTAAGATCTAAAAATGGAAAAGCACAATTCAAATATGAAACACTATTACTTCCATTTAATCATAACCATTTTAAATTTGACCATAAAAGCTACTTCATGAATCTATATTCAATGATGGGTAAATTATGGATTGTTGTGCTTTTTTTCACCACTGGAACAACAAAACCCCTTAGATTCAGCGTCCTATAATGTCATAACCTTTGTAAAAATCAGGGGATCGGGTAACACTTGGGCCAGTTGGTCACTAAAAAAGAATGAACCTACTTCAAAAATTATTAGACATCATGAATAGGGGGATCATATTTCCATAAAGACTTCAAACTGGGCCTCTTGAAGCAATACTATTTCATTTCAAACATGGAAACTGAAGTTGCGATCACCCGAATGACTTATCATAATGAATGGTTCTAATCACGGTATACCATTGCACCCAGATCCTATTCTAGCATAGATATTCTACATCAAATGGTCCACTATAGAATATTCCCTAAAATCTATATAGGAGTGGACCCAAGTCCTTGTCCTTGGGGAATATCTACCACTGCATTTGCATCTCAGATCATGAATTCCCAAGAGGATTTGGGACATATCAGTAGAAGTTGTAAACAAACCCTATCCCATTGGGTTGGGGGAATTTATATCTCAATTTCCATCACTTATATCATCATCTTCTAAGAGGGTTTAGTGGAAATCAATAATGATTCTAGATTAGACCCATCTCACCGGGCTGGGGGAATTTAAATCCCAATCACCATCACCAGGATCATTATCCTTTGAGAGGGTCATTGGGAAAATCAATGGTGAATCTTGATCAACCCCATTTTATTAGGTTGGTGGAATTTATATCTCAATTTACATCCCAGGAACAATCAAATTCCCAACTAGAATCACTGGATTCTCAATAATAGGATCAATCAATGCCAATTTAATCCTCGAATAACCCCTAGCCCACATGTCTAGGGACATTTTCATCATCATCAACATCACTATAGAGAGAATTAGTCTTCTACAAGTTGGGATTAAAGGTTGGTATTCCATATATTCCTCCCACTGAAAGAAAAACCGCTGTTACTCGAGGACCATTCAGCAAACATGGCTGCAAACTCCTTTAAGTTTACTATTAATATAGGAGGATGAGAGGAATATATGACAAATGTGATCAGACCCTATCGGGTTCTAAAGCCAAAATGGACCAAAATGGACCAGGGTTCAAACAATAACCCTATTGATGGAAGTGAAGAATCATCAAAGTATATCAAAATTAATGATACATAAACTATTTCCATATATGACTATGTGAATGTCATCAATGTAAATATGACAGTCATTGTGGATCAAGATGAAAATGAAGAGGACCGCAACATGAAAAAACTATGATGGGAGGAGGGTGATTTGGATACACCAATCCAGGTTTCATGCCCCCAAAACCATAGATATATCCTAAATCTTGAACCTCTAAATATCGATTTACCACATATTTGGAGAAACAATGCAAAAAAAAGTAAACATGTGGCTACATACCAATCACCATCAAGAAGAGTTGAATCTCATTCTAGAGATGAATTATTGTCTCAATACAAGAGTGAAATAAAAACTCTCATACAACTCAACGAGAAGCTACTTAGGGGAAATATCCCATCTTGGTATTGTCTTCAGGAAGAGGCAGATATTCTCCCTCCTATATCTAATATAAGATGCTAATCAACATAGATGAGTAAGTAGAAAATGATCATTATTTCCTTACATTGTGTAAATGACCTCTCCCTCAATAGGTAAATAATTTATTTATAGTACTAATTGATAATTAGTGGTAGATAAAGGAGGTTCTACCTCATCGACCGTCACACTCTTCCTATATACTGAAGGCATCTCAAATAGTAGTACCCTCTGAGATACTTAACATCATCTAGCCCCTGACTACTTGAATGGAATTCATGGAAGGGTGATGTGAAACCATGAAACTAAGAGGAATCCATATACTGAGTTTGCAGATTATACTTTGCCTCCACATAATTTTGGAAACCCTACCTTCTCTACCTTAGATGGTGTAGGTGACCCTGAACAACATCTCACACACATCATATCTCGATGTGGTCTGATAATGGGTCCCCTTCAATAGGAGGAAACCAAGTTGATGTGTTTTGTGCAAACTCTAGAAGGGACATCCTTTGTTTGGTATAATGGTTTTTTAGTAGGATATGTTGCAGGATGGGAATACCTTCAGATTCATTTCCTCTATTTCTTCATCTCCATGCCGAGGAGAACGATGATCATCGACCTAAAAACTACATGCAATATGAAAATGAGAGGGTGTCTAACTTCATAGCCAATTGAAATGGTTTAACCTATTCACTCTGCATCCCTCCATCATTGGAGAACCTTTTTGAACTCTATATTGAAAATATATGGGTTGAGTTATAGGAACTTCTGATCATAATGAATTATTCATGTTGGTTTTGTGTGTTTTATAAAATAGAACAACTTCTTGAGGATTCTATTTAGTGAAGTTGATCAAAGTCTTGAATCCTTACTTCAACACTGGGGAAAAGGCCATGAAAAGTAAAAGTTATAGTTAAAACTATCAGTACAATAGTGGTTCCCATAAAAGAACTCGACAATTCACAAACCACCTAGAAACTCTTATCGAGTTGTGATAACAACAAAATATCCCTCGAACAGAATCACAGAAAAATCATAGTAGCCCGAAATTTGAGGAATGGAATAATAAACATACTCCTTCCTAAATGAAAAAGTCCCCAATTATTTCTTGGAATACATGTATAGAAACTACTAAGGCTTCCACAACTAAGGAAGTCTAATTAGGTTAACCTCTCCAACTGTCTTGACTAATTTCCTTTCCATAGAAGGCTGGTTCAAAATATCCAAGACTTTTTCGTCTTCAAATATTTCTTTCAAGGAATGGTCAATTATGGATAGGTGGTGCTAGATAAATCCTTAGAAAAGGAGGCCTGCATAACTATAGAGACCCAAACTTGACGTACATGAACATTACATTAAATTTTCTAAATACTTAATAAATTACAAAAAATGACACCCAAGGACCGTAATAGTTTAGTGTATTTGGATACATGGAACATAATCTTCTAATCACGGTGAAAGATCTTTAACATCTCCCAAAAAGATCTTCCACTTTGGTTTTCTTACCTAAAACCTTTCTTTATATCCTAGGGAAAAGAAAATATATAAAGGGTGAGATCAAATTCTCAGTAAGGGTAATCATGGAGAAAATAAAACAAACCATATACATTTGAACATAAAAACATTAACATAAAGTTTAAAAATCAAGATCTTGAGTTGGGAAATAAATCTTGGCAGTACGTAAGGCATAGATCATAAAGGAACATTAATCATGATAAAATATCATGGGAATAAAACAAGTAATTGTGTTAACCATTAATAACATGTTATGATTTCTATATTAGCTAAGACATTGCTACTAAGACCATCATAGTGGAAAAGGTCCACTACTGAACCAGGTTTACTTGTCATTCCAACCCTGTATTACTGAACCAGATTCACTTGTCATTACAACCATGTCTATCTCATGAGATAAAAATATTTAACCAATGCATTGTATGGATATATAGGTCCCACCCATCTCATAATGAAATCATTCTTACTTGTGCCACAAAATAAACATAAATCATTCATCATAACCCAAAGAATAAAATGGGTCTCATAAACACCATCCCATCATAAAGTAATCCATATAAAACAAATGGATATCATTTCATCATAAGAAGAATCAAACCATGTAAATAATATAGACATTATACTTGTAACATAATCATACTAAATAATGTCATATTATATGGAAAATAGTTTTGACAAAATACTTGAAATGAATTCTTGAGGAAAATATCCTTTCTTCTTAAAAATCATTTTCTTTTCACAAAATACCATTCATTTTTTTTAAAAAGGGATTTTGTAGAAAATAATCATGAAATATTGTAGAGTAAGATTCTGGAAAATTATGAGTTATGAAATTGTAAAAATCCATTCATTCTGTATAAGTTAAAAGAACATTCTCTCCATACTTTTTCCAGAAAAGTCAAAAAGTAACTCGTATGGAAAACAAAAGAAAGATTCCTTCCATAACACAAAGTAAAAGCCAAAATGGGGTAAATATGAATTTAAAAATACATTTAAGAATATTAAACACTTTATTAAAAACATTTTTATGGACATGGATGAAAAATATAACCCCAGTAAATACTTACGTATAAACAATCTGGGATAGAAATGAGATTTTCAAAAATTACCCCTTACCTTAGGTCTAATTACTTCCGTACGTGTACTGAACTCTTGTATAGTGGGTTTAAACATATTATTAAATTTTAAAATAACCATAATAATATTTTTGATATAATATACGATTCAATTATGACTTTATATTACCCGTTTGTTTTGTAAATTCCATGTTAATACAGTGCTTTGGGTAAAAATGTTTCATTTATTGTACGTGTTTCGAATTGTTATTGTTGATATTATTACTTATATCATGATTTAATTAATTCTATAATTTAAAACATGATTTCTATATAATATATATTCATAAGATAAATATATATTGTAGATCAATAAATGGAAGGAAATACACCATTCATGGAGATGGTAGGTCGTACGTACACATGAACACTGTTTTCATTTATTTATTGAATTGAATGGAATTAAGTAAATGAAACATATATGTACATAAATCCAGTATAATTATTATGTAATATATTTCATGATTATTTATTATATATACTTTATAATCATACTTGAATGGTTAATCATGGAAAATGAATCTCATTGCGTTCGTGGAGACGGTAGTCCTTACGTACGCACGAGCGAAAATATCATTATTTTGATATTGAAATAGTATATAATTTTATGTTATATCATATATAAAGAATGATAATAATGTTATATTTATTATTTATATCATTTATACTCATTATTATACCCATCCAAATGATGTAATGTTTGAATAACAAACTACACCACGACGTGGAGACGGTAAGCCGTACGTACACACGTGTGGTGAAGTTTTCATTCATAGGATGGATAAAATAACTAATATGGTTATAATATTTTTATAATAACATCAAAATATATATAATATACTGGATTTATTATTTTAAAATGGAAACAACTAAGAAGGAGGAAGTGGAAGAAGAAAGGAACTTGAAATAGGTGGTGAGATATTTACCTCTTCTTCGGGTTCTTCCTTTTGATTTGATCAAAAGGGATCCTTAAGTTGGATTTCTAACAAAATTAAGGCCTCTAGGATGAAGGGAGGATAGTTGAGAGGGTATTTTGGTAGGGGTTCGCTGATCCAAACAGCTTTGGAGGTGTGAATTAGAGAGAAGGGGGAGTTCCCTTTTATAAGAGGGGTGAGGGCCACCTTAGTAAAAACTTAAAATATTATTTTATAATAAATTAATATTCAGTTTATAATGGCTCCAAACTGACTTATTTTGAGTCTATGGTGGGTATGGGTCGAAATAATCTCAACCAATATGTTTTATACATGTTTAGTTTACCATTTTAACCTTATCATTTGGATTTAACTCTAAGTTAAATAATTTAACTTTTACCATGTCTTCTTGTATTCTTACACTATATGGTTAGTAAACGTACTATAAACTGCCAAGAGAACTTAAATTGGTTCATCAATACCGTATATATTATTATATAAGTCTTTTGGATGATCCTTTGATTTTTAGAACCATTATATCAATTAATAATATAATATTTGTTTTAAGAACTCTTTTATGTCAATTTTGACAGTATTTGGTATTTTGTTTTTTCTAAATTCATAACAACATTATTACTTCAAATAAAATTCATCTAACCAACCCTAATATGTTATATTAACCTATAAAATTAGTTTAATTCATAAAAAGTCTCAAATTACATTTATTTGGGTATTTATAATATCAATTATGTTAACATATCATTAAAGAGGTAATTACTACATCATCATTGTGTCATAAATAAATGAACTTATTTAATGTATAAAAATATAAATAAACTACCATTACATAGGAAATCCTTTTATATTTCTAATGAATATTTATAGTCGAATTTATCTTATGTATAATCCCATATTTAAAATATTTTAGTTATTAAACTTTGATTTTAACTATTTCAACTCTTTTTAAATAAAATAAAAATAAATGTCCTAATATAATACAAGTGGACCTAAAGGGTAATATTTTATTCCTAAGGTTGTTTTTTTTCGAATTACACTTATCAAATAGAATTAGGACATGTGTTAGGGTAATAATAATATCATTTTTACCCTTAAGTACCCTATTTACTTTTAACCGTGGTAAATAAAAGTTAAAAGTTACTATTCACAAAAATTATTTTCTTCTTATTTATCCATGTTTTACTTACTGATATCAACCGTGTCTCTCGGATTTTTGAAATTTAACTCACAGAATTGGTAAAATTAAGTTCTATGTAAATTGTAAAATGCTCCTAGGAGGTGGGTAAAAGACGGTAAAAAGTTCAATAAACTTTTTATATATCTAAACTTATTATAAAATGAATCCAATTAGTTACATCGAACTTATATTGGTATTATGTATCTATTTTGACCTAAAATAAATTTAAATAAAATAAATTATTATTTAAATAAAAAGTCGGTTTTAACAAATAACTCAGTGTTTTCACTATTCATCAAAAATTGAATTTTTTCAGAAAAATACCAAATATTCACCCTAAGATAATTTTGATATTACCAATCCAAAAATGAAGCCCATTTTGAAAGATAAAATTTATAAAATTTCAAAAAGTGGGTATTAATATTCATAACGGCTAGTTTAAATAATATTTTAATAACATATCGCTGTTTAGTGAAACCCAATATTGTGTACTACACACGCTATCGAGGAAGGTTGTGATTGTGTGTAATGCAAGAAAAGTTAAGGCTATGTGTAGTGCAATATCCCTTTGGTGTTGCTTATAACATAATCAAAACATATTTCATTTATACATTAAACAAAATCAATACTTAATGTTGCATAGAATAACTTCCACAAAACAAACGTGAAATTGTGCGTAACACGAGCCAAGAATAGTGTTGCGTATACTGAAAGCTAATACTATGTTGCGTATAGTACAAGCTAATCTTGGTGTAGTGTAAAATAGAATACATAAAAGAAATTAAAAATAATATATCTCATAAAATCTCGGGGTGTTATATTCTACCCCCCTTAAAATGAATTTCTCCCTCGAAATTCATCAAGGTTATAAATCGTTTACTACTTGAAAGTTTCATTCATAGAAACCCACATCATAAAAAGGAATACTAAAACTTAATTTTAAAAATTGAAGTATGAAACATAACAGTTACCCAAATTAACTCATCAGTGGGTTTCCACATAGGAGAACATAGGTGAAAATATATATATGGAAAATAAATCTGACCATTATGTTCTGATGAAGAGTGGTATAGAACATGGATATGAAAAATACAACAATCACAAATCCAAAAATTTGTGATGATCTAAGGTACCATCTAATTCATCAGATATGAGGGTACTATGACAACATTTTTTTTGTTTTCAAGATCATTTAACTAAGTTTGATGAATTTTTTCATAAGGAGAAATACTTACTTGATTTCAGTGTAATATCATTGTTGGTCATTCCCTGAACAAATTCCACTTCATCTCTTATTTAAAGAAATAAAGATGAATTTTTTATTCTTGAAGTGTTAGTAGATCATGCGATATAATGATAGGTCATTCCATCTGTCTCAAACAAAATGTTAGCAAAAGTTATTAAATATACATAATCCCATCTATGGTGAGATTAATCGTATATGGTTACTAAAATGGACTTATACTTTATCTATCATAGTGATTAATAAAATAAAACTAATTTCTACTAACTAGGGACTTCATGCAGGCCAGTGGAAGGCAATAAAGGCATGCTGCACTTTGGTTGTGGGTTCGATTCCCGCATCCTTGTCCGACATGACGGGTTGTCACCCGTTCTGCAGGTTTTCCCTTTTCTTAAACTATACTATTATGACATTCCAGAAATAAAATTGAAACAAAGTTCTATCCTTAAACAATACTATATGATATTTAACTTAATCCATTCCAACCTTAAGACTTATCCAAAATACTTCTTTCCAAATTCATAGTATAAAGAGAACGATTGCTAAAAAGGTCATATAACAAGCACATGAATACCATCATTAATCCCTCATATATCAAAAGATATATCTTGTTGGTCACATTCAAAACATGTGATTACCTTAATCATGTATTATTTTGAAACATGTATTACCATATAACCTTAGTGAAAACATGAATGCTATCAAATGTTAACTCTTTCCACATACCAAAATCCCATAAATTCTATATACTCAAACCATGATATCACTTTGTCCTTATCTCAATAATGAGCTCATGAATACTATCAAACATATTATTTTCTTCTTATCCGTTCATTATGCGCATATTATCTGCTTTCCAAAAATATTTCAATCACTTTTCATGGTTACCGATACCATATTCTTATGGAAAACGACAATGGACCAATACATTGATATTCTAATATACAATAAAAGTACCTCAACAAAATTATTCTTGAATACCAATACATAAACACTTCAATCCATCCTCTTCAATGATCTTTATGGAATAAGTCCTTCCTTAATTTAGAAGTAACCTCTTAGGTCAGGGCATTGAGTTGGGTAATGCCCATGTTCTCCACAAATAAGACATTGAACTCCATAACAGTTTGTCACTCTATGACTCTTCTCTCCACACAGATAACATCTCCCCCTACATTTTATGTATTCATCAAGGTTCTTCTTCCCTTCTTTAGAAATCTCAATCATCCTTTCTTTATGCTCCTCACCATGTGAACATGCATAAAATTCCATCTTCCTCTTATTTAATGAATTAGGAATACCACTAAATTCACCTTGTTAATCATATATCGCGATGACTAATTCAGTATAATCACAAAATCTTTCTTTCTAGGAATTACACAATTTCATTGCTCATAGTCACCAATTTTTCCATTGGATTCATTGAGGTTCCATCCATTGACTAAAAACAAAAACCATGGTGTAAGAAACAGTTAAAATAACAATGAACCACATAATCATAAAAAGTCACATATGGGATGTCTAACTTATCACAGGTCCGTTAATCCATAACACCCTAGGTTCACACTAGGTTATTCATGATAATCAACATAATTCTAGGATTGTAACCTATAGTTATACTAAACCTTAGGGACATCCCTAGATATACCTTATAAATATCTATAGGGATCTCACTAAAGTTTTCGGATCCTAGTTTCCAAAGGTTAACTAAACCTTTCCTCTGATACCAACTATAGAGACCCAAGCTTGAAGTACAGGGACATTACATTAATTTTTCAGAATACTTAATACATAAAAAAAATGACATCCAAGGAACGTAATAGTTTAGTGTCTTTGGAAACTCGGAACATAATCTTCTAATCATGGTGAAAGATCTTCAACATCTCTCATAAAGATATTCCTCTTTTTTTTACCTAAAACCTTTCTTTATCTCCGGGGGAAAAGAAAACATATAAAGGGTGAGATCAAATTCTCAGTAAGGGTAAGCATGGAGAAAATAAAACAAACCATATACATTTTAACATAAAAACATGAACATAAAGTTTAAACATCAAGATCTTTAATTGTGAAATAAATCATGTCAGTAGGTAAGGAATAGATCATAAAGGAACCTTAATCATGATAAAATAAAATGCGAATAAAACATGTAATTGTGGAAACCATTAATTACATTTTATTATTTCTATATTAGCCAAGGAATTTCTTCTAAGGCCATCATAGTGGACTATGTCCATTACTAAACTAGGTTTACTTTTCATTCCAGCCCTATATTACTGAACCGGATTCACATGTCGTTCCAGCCATGTCTATCTCATGAGATATAAATCTTTACCCAATGAATTTGAGGGAGATATAGGTCCCAACCATCTCATAATGAAATCATTTTTACTTGTTCCACAAAATAAACATAAATCATTCATCAAAACCCAAAGAATAAAATGGGTCTCATAATCATCATCCCATCACAACATAATCCATATAAAACAAATGGATATCATTTCATCATAAGAAGAATAAATCCATGTGAATAATAGAGACATTATACTTGAAACATAATCATACTAAATAATGTCATCTTAGATGGAAAATAGTTTTGACAAAACACTTGAAATAAATTCTTGAGGAAAATATCATTTCTTCTTCAAAATCATTTTCTTTTCACAAAATACTATTCAATTTTAAAAGAAAAGGGATTTTTTTGAAATTAATCATTAAATTTTGTAGAGGAAGATTCCTGAAAATTAGGCATTATGAAATTGTACAAATCCTTTCATGCTGTATAAGTAAGAAAAACATTCTCCTCGTAGTTTTACCGAAAAAGTCAAAAAGTACCTCATACGGTAAACTAAAGAAATATTCCTTCCATAACACAAAGTAAAATCCAAAAAGGGGTAAAAATGACTTTAAACATACATGGAAGAATATTAAACACTTTATGAAAAACATTTTTATGGACATGGATGAGAAATATAACCCTATTAAATACTTACGTATAAGAAATCTCAGATAAAAATGAGATTTGAAAAAATTATCCCTTACCTTAGGTCCAATTTCTTCAGTACGTGTCTGAAACTCCTTTATAGTGGGTTTAAACATATTATTAACTTGTAACATAACCATAATAATATTTATGATATCATATCTGATTCACTTGTGACTTTATATGTAACGACCCAATGTTTTTCAATGGAAATTCACTTTTTATACCAGAAAGTATGATCCAAGAAAGCTTGGACCACCAAATTTATTAATAAAATAAAAGTGCAGAAATAGGAGAAGGAAGAGAGAGAGATTACAAGTCAAAACATTCATAGTCACCACCCCCATACCCGATCGTGTCATCAGCATCAGCTGATTCCCATTCTGATTGGGTCTCGTATTGTTTAAGAAGCTTCTTATAGAACTTCCGTTTGTCCATCTGCTCCTTCGATAGTTTCTCAATCTCCTTCTTGGAAGATGCCCTAGTGGTCACGGTCCTCGGAACTGCAGAGTAGTCCTTCCTTGGTTTTCTTGAAACAGGGGCAGATCTTACACCCTCATTGTCAGAGCCTCTTTTCTTTTCTCCTCGGACAATATCACTATATGATATCGTATTTGCATCCATACCTCTTCCCTTGGTCTCAACATGAGAGGCACCCCCTTTGAAGAGGGTTAGGTCCCCAACTCCAGGAGTGGATTCCTCCGCCCTTCCTTTCTCAGTAGTCTTTGACTTGTCACCATTGCCAGAGACCCTGATCGGTGTACCCACCCTCCCCTGTTCATCTTCAGAAATGTTCCCCCATTTCTCAGGTAACTCAGATATCTGAAATTGCTTCTGGATTTCATGATGATAATCAACATGTAATTGCACATCACCCTGATTATAGACATCAACCTGGTGAGAGTCAGGAATCAAATTATCAGAAGTGAGAACCTCCTGATCTCTAGAAGGGCCGCTATAAGATCTTGTCGGAGTAGAATCAACAATCAACTCTTTGCCCTTTGAAGGAGTCGGCACATCAGGGACTGCCTTCATAGGAGGGTCGCAGTCCTTGATGACATGCTTTGGAGAGGACGATTCCTTCAAAGTATCCTTTTTTTGACAGATATTGGAGGGGTGTCCTCGCATCCCACACTCTTTACAAGAGTTGTTTTTACGACACAACTCCAAAGAGTGCCCCACAGTCATGCATTTAGTGCAGAAAAGAGGCATCTTTTCATATTCAACATCAATTTGAATTTGATCAGACAGAATAGAAAGAGTTACCGTATCAATGAGAGTGGATCTGAGATCAACTTCCACCAGCATTCTAGCAAAGTGCCCAAATCTGACATCAGTTGTTTCCTTGTCAAGGCGGATGGGAGTTCCAATTGCCGTTCCAATATCATGCAGGATCTCTGGATGCCAAAGAACCCAATGAAGACCATGAAGACGCACCCATACCTGAGCGAAGACATTTTTTGCATTCGATACATTAAAGTCAATTGACCATTCGTGCAGATGAAGCCATCCCGGTTTTAGAAACATGGAACCAGAACTCCATGCCCTAATCTTGAGATCCGCCGATGGAAACAAACAGTGAAATAATCCCCGCCCAAGGGAGACACATTTACAGCTAGCAAAGCCCCACAACATCGAAATTCTACGGAATAAATCTTCACATTTCCAGGGTTGCGCACCTTTACGAAGAACAATGCGAGCAATCAATGAGTTCTCACCCAATGCCAACCTTTCGGCAATCACACCGGGGTTCGCCTCAACGTGAGCCAAAGATCCCTTTTGGAGAATCCTTCTAAAGCAGGAATTCTCAATCTTTTTCTGATCCGATAAAGAATACTTCATCACATCAACAAATGAACATTGACCACATGATGCGGCACCAGAACGAACCCTCACAGATTCCTGAAACTGACCAATATTGACATCGTAAGAGGAAATCTTCAAAACATCCTTTACCTTGGACCTCGAAGAATCCCAAGCACACTGGTTAAGGGGTTTGCAGGGCGGAGGTTTCGCAGCGACGCGATTCAACCGGTCCACCCTTATGAATAGTAATATAACCCTTATGAATTGTAAATCATCCAACATAAGAGTAAGCTTACCCATGAATAATTAAATAAAATTTAGACATCTTAGAAAGTTACAATTTGACCTTAGTAAACGTTTTGGAATTTTTTAAGTCATAAATAATTAATTATAACTAATTAATTAATTTAAAGGAAAATGTATTTTCTTAAAATGTATTCATTATTTATAAAATCAATGTCTTATAGTTTTTAGATAATTTTATAAGACCCTACATAATTTTTGAAAGAACTAAAAAATCAGTTTTAATCTTAAATACTGTTTTTAAGTAAATTATGATTTTAATTAAATATTAAATTAATAATATTTAGAGAATTATTTTTGAAAAATGGACTTCATTTTTCGATTCTACACATCGAAAAATGGTACGGGTAAATTTTTCGGATTTTTCTGAAATACTTGAATATTTGATGAATAGTAGAATCTGATAATTCACAATAAATGCTAAATAATGGATTAATTGAGTCATCGATGATGTTACGCTGATGTAAGCCCACTTGGTTCAGGACCACATGATAAAATTACTATTCCTGGTCATTCAAGACTCACTATTCCTTGTCTTATGGTAAATTAATAAACTAATGGATTTTATATTAAGGAAACCCCTCTCCCCTCCACTATAAAAGCCAACCTTCACACCCTCATTTCCTCACACCTCTCAAGCTCCAACACTTCCCTAAACTCTACCCAAACACCTTCCCTAGACCCTACCCCACGTCCAAGAGCTACTGGTCTCATCAAAAGACTATTATTATGCCCTTAAGGAGGTTCTAAAGAGAATGATTCAAGAGGTAATTTGTCTCCCTCTTCTCCTTTAATCTTCTTTCATGTTCAAGTTCATTTATTGATCTCTCCACACCTATATTCATCCAAATGGTATTTTAACTACCGTATTATACACATACTGTAGTTTTATGATTATAATGGGATATTATATCATCCAAACCCCTTTCTCTCTTCCTTTTATTTCATTAAAGATAACATTGTCCGTGAGGTGTTAATTTATCACCTTCAAGAACGACATGATTTTTCTCCCATTTATACCTTAATATCTAGTCATGAAACCATTTTTATTGTTGAAAAATAATATGTTATATGTATTATGTCCTATTTAAAGATCTGTAACTGACTTATGAACATATTACTAAGTGATAAATTAAAACAACATCATTGTGATCGAAAAACCGCCCAAATTAACCCAAACAATATTCATTTAATTCTTATGTAATGGTTCATCCACATCAATCTAATATAATTCATTATGATATCATTAAAACTCTTGTAATATAATTTCTATATGTTTAACCATGCTCTACCTGAACATCAATTTATGAATACAAGTGAACCACCCAAGAAAAACCATAAAAACGAACTTCCCCGAACAATGTTTTTAAACTCTATAAGTCATCCAAAGGAACATAAAATGAAATAATGAAACCAGAATGAACCCTATTAATTTATATAAGGTTATATAATTTCTCATTAATGAATATAATGTCATTATACAGGACATTAAATAGAAGGAAGCATTCAGATGAAAGGTAAGGGGAAATTCTGAAACACAACTTTCATCCTTTGGGTTCTCACTCTTTCACTCTTTTTTGATATGGTTACTCCTTAAAAATATTATTTTCATATTTTTATTTCATTTTATGGGATATAAATGTTTGTCACCGGTATTTATGACAAACCAAATGTTTTCCAAAAGAACTCTTCTTTTAAGAACTCACCTTTTACTTCTCATTCAAGGTTGATGGTTCTTGTATCAAGTATTTTATTCCCCCTTTGTTTTGGGAACCCAATGTTTATGAATGTGTTCTTATGAGATGAAAACCATTCCTTTACATGGGTTAGTTATGTTTATTATTTATATAGGTTCTATTTTGAATTCTTTTTAATGATAATGTTATGATGTGACTGGTGCGCCCAGAATTATATAACACAATATGAATGTTTCAATGTGACGGGTTCACCCAGAATTATACAGCACTCCAATGCATTGGGTAAAGTGATGAATCTCATGAGTAAATGTGAAATTATTTGTGAACAATATTCTATCTTGGTTCACAAATATGTGTGGTAGTTAACCACTAATACATGATGTTTCATTTTTATGCATTTCCACATTTCAAGTCTGTTATTTATGATCCTCTCATGTTCATGATCTTTTGCATATGTTATGATTATGCTCACCCCATAATCTATTGTTATTAACTATCCTCTTACTGGGATTCTATCTCACACCTTTTGATGTATATCCTCAGGTGGCTACATATACTAAGGAGAATACAAGTGCCAATAAAAATCTAGAGAAGAAGAAATTAAATAAATGTTTATGCTTGATGTTGTATTTTTTATGTATGGTCATAGTTTTCCCAAGACACTAAAACTTTGGATCCTCTATGTGTAATAATATTATTTTGTTTATATTTGAAATGATTTAATAGTAATTTAAGAAAAGGTGGGGATGTTATAGTTGGTATCAGAGGCAAGGTTTAGTTAATTTGGGAATTAAGATTAGTGAACCCTAGAGAAAACCTCTAGTATGATATTAAGTACAAACATACACACAAGAGTACTTATATAGGGATACCATATGTTATGATTTTGGTATAAATTGTTCAAATTAATAATTTATGTATTCATGACTTGTTTACTTATGTTTTTTTATAACCTTTTCTATTTTAGAAAATGGTGGGAACCAGGAGATATCAGGCCAACAACTCTTGCGAGGTCCAATGCAACAATTACCTGAACGACATCCCCAATTATTTATGAGGTGGAGTTCAAAACTTCATGGCGATGATTACCCAATTATCTCAGGTTATGAACAATAACCATAATAATATGGAACATCCTCCTTCAACAAAGAGGGAGAAACTGTCTATCAAATGTTTTATGCGGCAACGACCACCGATGTTTAGTGGATCTTCCGATCCACTAGTTACGGAAACTCCATGGAGAAGATCTTTTCTGTTCTTCATTGTTCTGAGACAGAGAAGGTGACTCTATTCGTTTATCATCTTGATGGAGAAGCCGATCAATGGTGGGATTTGATTAAGAACACCAAGCCAAGGGAGTAAATTAAAGAGATGGAATTGGAAGACTTTAAGATAATGTTTCTTAATAAGTACTTACCACGAACTCTTCACGTGAAGATGGAGAGAGAATTTATAGAGCTCAAGCAAAAAGAATGAGAATCTGTCACAACCTATGAAGAGAATTTCATAAGGCTTGAAATGTACACTTCAGGTTTTGTTATCAACAATGATAACAAAATTGATAGATTCTTTAGTGGATTAAAACCAAACCTTTGAAAGGATATTGCAATTAGAGACCTTGGGAGTTATGAAAAAGTCTCTCGATGTGTTCTCAAAGTGGATATGGAGTTTGGAGAATGGTCCCATGGCTATAGTGATACAAAAAGAAAGATGGAGTTTCAAGATGGTGGATCTAATGAAAAAGGCGGGAAGAAAAATCAACGACCCACATGCAAAAAATGTGGGAAGTTGCACCATGGGAACTACCTCAAAGGGATAAGGAAATGATTCATGTGTGGGAAAGAAGGACACCATGCTCAAGAGTGTCAAAAAGACACGAAAAGGAAGGAGAATGTAGCCGATGAAAGGAGAGAACTACTCATGGTTCATTGATACAACTATAGGGAGCTAGGGAACTATGGAAACCAGTGCACTAAACCTTGAGTTCTCGAGGGTAATCAGCGTTAGTATCCACCAAAGACAAAGGAACAAGGGAAGGCTTATTCCATCACTACTACGAAGGTGGAGCATGATAATGAAGTCGTATAAGGTACACTTCCTATTCACTAAAGAATGGAAAAAGTCTTATTTGATTTTGGTTCTACCCATTCCTTTATATATTTCAAGTTTGATAGATCTATATAATCGAAGCCCCAAAACCTTAAAGTAGAGATATCTATAAAAACACCAAGTGGTGCAATCATTGCAACCCAAGTGTTTGACTCTTCTCCTATTGGCATATGTGGAAATATTCTTTTGTAAAATATCGTAATACTTCCCTTGGTGGATTCCAATACTATAATGGGAATGGATTGGCTCTCGTTATATAGAGAACATATCAACTAATGGGAAAAGGAAATATCTTTTCATATTCTGAACCATCCTATGATCCTCTAAAAATTCAAGGAAGATCATGAATCTCCTTTGAAAAATATTTCAATGGTGTGGGTGTTGATTCCCTATGAAGAAGAATAACTCGCCCAAATGGTTGAGTTGAAGGAAAGTAACAACCTTGAGGAAATTCCCATCATGAGGGAATACAATGATGTATTTCCCGAAGAGTTACCTGGAATTCCCCCAGATCATGAGGTAGAGTTCTCAATTGAACTCACACATGGAGCTACTCCTATCTCGAAGTGTCCCTATAAGATGGATCCTATCGAACTGGAGGAGTTAAAGAAGCAGCTGCAAGAGCATATGGACAAAGGGTTCATAAGACCTAGTGCATCACCTTGGGGTGCACCAGTGGTCTTTCTGGAGAAGAAGGATGGAACAATGTGGATGTGTATCGATTATCAGGAACTCAACAAGATCACCATAATGAACAAGTATCCTCTCCCAAGGATTTATGACTTGTTCGACCAGTTAAGTGGAGCTCAATACTTCTCAATAGTGGATCTTCGTTCTGGATATCATCAGGTAAAGGTGAAGAAAGAAGATATTCAAAAGACTACCTTCTATACAAGGTATGGGCACTATTAGTTTTTGGTGATTCCCTTCGGACATACTAATGCCCCTGGAATTTTTATGGATTTGATGAATAGAGTCTTTAGACATTACCTCGACAAATTTGTGGTAGTGTTTATCGATGACATTCTCATCTACTCCAAGAGAAAGGAGGAATATGAAGAACATATAATACTTGTGTTGGAGACATTATGAAAGGATAATTTGTACGCCAAGTTCAGAAAGTGTGACTTTTGGATGAAGCAAGTCATGTTCTTGGGACATGAGATCACAAGTGAGGGAATTTATGTGGATACTTCAAAGACAATGGCGATTGAGGAATGGCCCAGGCCCTCTAGTGTCAGAGAAATCCATAGTTTTCTTGGATTAGCTAGGTACTACCGACATTTTTTGAGAAAATTCTCATGATTGTCAATCCCGCTAACTAAGTTAACAAGGAAGGGGTAAGGTCTGTCGGGACACAAGAATGTGGGGGAAAATTCATGGAGCTAAAGAAAAGGCTGATCACTGCACTTGTACTCACACTACCGAAAAGTGGAGAAAGTTTTATGATATATAGTGATTCTTCAAATAAAGGCCTGGGTTGTGTACTCATGAAAACTTACAATGTGATAGCCTATGCCTCACAACAGTTAAAGATCCACGAGAAGAACTACCCAAATAATGATCTAGAGCTGGCAACAATGATTTTTTCCTCGAAAATCTGGTGGCACTACCTTTATGGCGAGAAGTGTGACATATACACCGACTTCAAGAGCCTAAAGTATATATTCACACAAAAGGAGATCAACATGCGTCAAAGGAGATGGTTAGAGCTAATAAAGGGTTATGATTTCTCTATTCACTATCATCCTGGAAAGGAGAACAAGGTAGCTGATGCTCTAAGTAGAAAATAACCTGCTACTCTATCCATGCTGCAGATTGAGAAAGACCCCATCTTCATGGATATGAAAAGAATGGATTTTAAAATCATAAGGGAAGGGGATACGTCCTACCTTTCCCAAATTATTGTGCAACCATCCATCCAGGAGAAGATTAAGGAAGCACAACGGGATGATGTTGAGATACAAAAGAGGGTGAATGCAGTAAAGGAATGGAAGTTGTAAGAGTTCCATATCGATGATGATGGTGTTATTTGATTTGGAATGCGGATTTTTGTGCCTTCATCACCCGGGATAAAGAAGGAGCTATTGGATAATGCACATAGCTCAACTTTCTCTATACATCATGAGAGTACCAAGATGTACCATGATCTCCGAGAACACTTCTGGTGGGATAACATGAAGAAGGATATTTCAGAATATATATCAAGGTACTTGGTATGTCAGTAAGTTAAATTTGAGCGATAAAAGTCCAAGGGTATAATGTATCCATTGCCTATACCCATGTGGAAATGGGAAAATGTTACTATAGACTTTGTCACGGGTCTCCTGAAGATGTCAAAGGTAAATAATGTGATATGGGTTTTTGATGATCGACTCACCAAGACTGACCATTTTATTTCTATTCAGGAAGATATCTCGCTTGAACAACTTGCAAAGATATATGTGAAGGAATTGGTGAGACTGCATAGTTTTCCACTCTCAATTGTCTTTGACCGTGATCCAAGGTTCGCATCTATGTTCTGGAGGAGCCTTTAACATTCTTTGAGTATGAATTAAATTTCAGCACAACCTATTAACCCCAAATTGATGTCCAGTCTGAAAGGACTATTCAGACGCTTGAAGATATGCTAAGAGCCTTCTATCTTGAATTCAAAGGTGGTTGGGATCAGCATCTCCCATTGGTTGAGTTCTCATACAAAAATAGATTCCACTCAAGTATCCAGATGGCTCCATATGAATCTTTGTATGGAAAGTGATGTAGAACTTCAACCTGTTGTAATGAAGTTGGAGAAAGAAAGCTACTTGGACCCGATCTTGTTCAAGAGATGACAGAGAAGGATCAAGTCATCCAGAAACACATCAAATCTGCTCGAAGTCGGCAAAAGATCCATGCTGACAATCGTCAAATGGACTTAGATTTCAACGTTGGAGATAAATTCTTCCTTCAAATATCTCCATGGAAGAGAGTCATACAATTTGAGAAGAAAGGGAAACTAAACCCAAGGTATATTGGCCCCTTTGAAACCCTTGACCGCATAGGATCCGTGGCCTATCGTCTTGTACTTCTACCAAATATGGCTCAAGTTCATGATGTGTTTCATTTATCACTACTGATGAAGTTTATACCAGACCCATCACATATATTAAACTTAGAGGTGGTGCATCTTGAAGATGATCTCTCCTATGATGAGCAGCCAGTAAAGATTCTGGATCAGATAGATAAGGTTCTACTCAACAAGACAACCCATATTATCAAAGTGTTGTGGAGGAACAATAAGTTTTCGGAAGTAACTTGGGAACTAGAAGAGGAAATGAAGGAGAAACACCCTCACCTATTTGTGTAAAGTGAAATTTCGGGGGTAAAATTTCTTAAGGGGGGAAGAATGTAATGACACAATGTTTTTCAATGGAAATTCCTTTCTTATATTTATGTCAGAAAATAAGAGGAGAACACAACATAATGAACTAGTAAGTGATAAGTGACCTTTAAACATAAGTTTGTCACTTCTGTGTTTGAAATTTTAAAAAACCGACAAACACGGTTGTGCTCAAGATGATTTTTGGAGTCTAATCAAACAAAAATAATTTTCGTAGAATACTAACGTACCCTTATGAATAGTAATATACCCTTTTGAATAGTAATATGACCCTTATTAATAGTAAATCATCTAACATAAGAGTAAACTTACCCATGAATAATTAAATAAAATTCAGACATATTAGAAAGTGACAATTTGACCTTAGTAAAGCTTTTGGAATTTTTTAAGTCATAAATAATTAATTATAACTAATTAATTAATTTAAAGGAAAATTTATTTTCTTAAAATATATTCATTATTTATAAAATCAATTTCTTATAGTTTTTAGATAATTTTATAAGACCCTACATAATTTTTGAAAGCACTATAAAATCAGTTTTAATCTTAATAACTGTTTTTTAAGTAAATTAGGATTTTAATTAAATATTAAATTAATAATATTTAGAAAATTATTTTTGAAAAATGGAATTAATTTTTGGAATCTAAACATCGGAAAATGGTAGGGGTAAATTTTTGGAATTTTTCTGAAATACTTGAATTTTTTATGAATAGTAGAATCCGATAATTCACAATAAATGGTAAATAATGGATTAATTGAGTCATCGATGATGTTCTGCTGATGTAAGCCCACTTGGTTCGGGGTCACATGATAAAATTCCTATTCTTGGTCATTCAAGGCTCACTATTCCTTGTATTAGGGGAAATTAATAAACTTATGAATTTTATATTAAGGAAACCCCTCTCCCCACCACTATAAAAGCCACACTTCACACCCTCATTTCCGCACACCTATCAAGCACCAATACTTCTCTAAACTCTTCCCAAACACCTTCCCTAGCCCCTCCCACACGTCCAAGATCTACTGGTCTCATCAAAAGACCAATCTTAGGCCCTTAAGGAGGTTCTCAAGAGAAGGATTCAAGAGGTAATTTCTCTCCCTCTTCTCCTTTAATTTCATTTGAAGTTCAAGTTCATTTCTTGATATCTCCCCACCTATATTCATCAAAATGGTATTGTAACTACATTATTATAAACATAATTTAATTTTATTATTCTAATGGGATATTATATCATCCAACCCCCTTTCCCTCTTCCTTTTATTTTATTAAAGAGAACCTTTTTTGTGAGGTGTTAATTTATCATCTTCAAGAACGACATGCTTTCTTCTTCCATTTCTACCTTCATATCTGGTCATGAAACCATTTTTTGGTTGGAAAAGAATATTTTATATGTATTATATCCTAGTTAAAGTTCTGTAATTGAAATATGTACATATAACTAAGTGATAAATTAAAACAACTTCATCGTGATCGAAAAACCGCCCAAATTAACCCAAACAATCTTCATTTAATTATTATATAATGATTCATACACATGAATATAATATAATTAATTATAATATAATTAAAACTACTTTAATATCATTTCAATATGTTTACCCATGTTCTACCTGAACTTTAATTTATGAATACAAGTGAACCACCCAAGAAAAACCATAAAAATGAACATCCCCGAACAATGTTTTTAAACTCTACAAGTCATCCAAATGAACATAAAATGACATAATGAAACCATAATTAACCCTATTAATGTATAAAAGGTTCTTAAATTTCTAATTAATGAATATAATGTCATTATACAGGACATTAAAGAGAAGGAAACATTCAGATACAAGGTAAGGGGAAATTCTCTAACCTAACTTTCATCCTCCGGGTTCCCCCTCTTTCACTCCTTTTTGATATGGTTACTCCCTAGAAATATTTTTTTCATCTTTTTCTTTCATTTTATGAGATATAAATGTTTTTCGTGGGTATTTATGACAAACCAAATGATTTCCAAAAGAACTATTCTTCTAAGAACTCACCTTTTACTTCTCATTCAAGGTTGATGGTTCTTGTATCAAGTATGTTATTCCCCCTTTGTTTTGAGAATCCAATTTTTATGAATGTGTTCTTATGAGATTAAAACCATTACTTTACATGGGTTATTTAAGTTCATTATTTATATATGTTCTATGTGGCATGCATGTTAATGATAATTTTATGATTTGACGGGTGCACACAGAATTATATAGCACAATATGAATGTTTCAATGTGACAGGCGCACACAAAATTATACAGCGCTCCAATGCATTGGGTAAAGTGATGAATCTCATGAGTAAATGTGAAATTATTTTTAACAAGATGCGGTCTTGGTTCACAAGTATGTGTGGTATTTAACCACTAAGACATGATGTTTCATTTTTATGCATTGCCACATTTCAAGTTTTTTATTTATGCTCCTCTCATGTTCATGATCTTTTGCCTATGTTATGATTATGATTACCCCATGCTATATTGTTCTTATCTATACTATTACTGGGATTCTATCTCACCTCTTTTGATGTATATCCTTAGGTGTCTACATGTACTAAGGAGAGAACAAGTGCCAATAAAAATCTTGGGAAGAAGAAATTAAATAAATGTTTATGCTTGATGTTGTATTTGTAATGTATGGTCCTAGTTTTCCCAAGACACTAAAACTTTGGATCCTCTATGTTTAATACTATTATGTTTTTTATCTTTTAAATTATGTAATATTAATTTAATAAAATGTTGGGATGTTATATTATATCAGCCGTTCTTTTTTAAATTCCATGTTAATGCAGCGTTTTGGGTAAAATCGTTTCATTTATCGTACAAGTTTCAACTTATTCTTCTTGATATTATTACTTGTATATTGATTTACATAATTCCATAATTTAAAACATGAATTTTATATATTATATATTTAGCATATAAATATATATGATAGATCGATAAATGGAAGGAAATACACCGTTCATGGAAACGGTAGGTCGTACGTACGCAAGAACGTTGTTTTCATTTCCTTATTGAATTGAATGGAATTAATTAAATGAAACATATATGTACAAAAATACAGTATCATTATTATGTAATATCTTTCATTATTATTTATTATATATACTTTATAATCATACTTGAATGGTTAATCATAGAAAATGAATCTCATCGCATTCGTGGCGACGGTAGTCCGTACGTACGCACGAGTGACAATATAATTCTTTTGATATTAAAATCATATATAATTGTATACTATATCATATAAAAGAATCATCATAACGTTATATTTAGTATTTATATCATTCATTATTATACCCATCCAAAAGATGAAATGTTTGAATAACAAACTACACAATGACGTGGAGATGGTAAGCCGTATGTACGCACGTGTGGTGACTTTTTCATTCATAGTATGGATAAAATAACTAATATGGTTGTACAATTTTAATAATAACATCACAGTATATATAAGATATTGTAGTTATTATTTTATAATGGAAACAACAAATAATGAGGAAGTGGAATAAGAAAGTAACTTTAAATAGGTGGTGAGATATTTACCTCTTCTTCGGGTTCTTCCTTTTTATTTGATCAAAAGGGATCTTTAGGTTGGATTTATGACTAAAGGAATGCCTCTAGAATTAATGGAGGATAGTTGAGAGTGTATTTGGGCATGGTTTTTTCTGAGATAAATGGCTTTTGGGGTTTGAATTAGAGAGAAGGGGGAGTGCCCTTTTATAAGAGGGGTGAGGGGCACCTTAGAAAAAAATTAAAATATTATTTTATAATACATTCATATTTGGTTTATAATGGCTCCAAAATGACTTATTTCTAGGATAGGGTGGGTATGGTTCAAAATAGTCTCATACAATAGGTTTTAGAAATGTTTAGGTTACCATTTTAACCTTATAATTTAGATTTAACTCTAAGTTAAATAATTTATCTTATACCTTGTATTCTTGTATTCTTACACTATATGGTTAATAAACTTACTATAAAATGCCGATAGAACCCCAATTGTTTCATTAACTTAATATATATTATTATATAAGTCTTTTGGTAGAACCTCAGAATTTAGTACCATTATATCTATTAATAATATAATATTTGTTTTAAAAACTCTTTTATGTCAATTTTGACACTATTTGGTATTTTGTTTTTTCTAAATTCATAACAAAATTATTACTTTAAAAAAAATTCATATAACTAACCCTAATATGTTATATTGACCTAGAAAATTAGTGTAATTCATAAAAAGTCTCAAATTACATTTATTTGGGTATTTATAATACAATTATATTATTATTTCATTAATAAGGTAATTACTACATCACCATTGTGTCATAAAATAAATGAAATTAGTTAATGTCTAAAAAATATAAATAAAATACCATTATTTAGGAAATATTTTTATCTTTCTGATGAATATTTATAGTCGAATATATCTTATTTATAACCCTATATTAAAAATATTTTAGTTATTAAACATTGATTTTATGTATTTTAACTATTCTTTAAATAAAATAAAAATAAATGTCCTAATCTAATCCAAGTGGACCTAAAGGGTAATTTTTTATTCCTAAGGTTTTTTTCGTCGAATTAAACTTATCAAATAGAATTAGGACATGTGTTAGGGTAATAATAATATCATTTTCAACCTTAATTACCCTATTTACTTTTAACCGTGGTAAATAAAAGATAAAAATTACTATTTGCCAAAAATTATTTTCTTCTCATTGAACCACATTTTACTTACTGATATCAACCGTGTCTCTCGGATGTTTTAAATTCTACTCACAGAAGTGGTAAAATTAAGTTTTATGTAAATTAGCAAATGCTCCTAGGAGGTGGTAAAAGACGGTAATAAGTTCAATAAAATTTTTATATATCTCAAATTATTATAAAATGACTCCAATGAATTAAATTGAACTTATATAGGTATTATATATCTATTTTGACCTAAAATAAATTGAAATAAAATAAATTATTATTTAAATAAAAAGTCGGTTTTAACCAATAACCCAATGTTTTCACTATTCATCAAAAATTGTATGTTTTCAGAAAAATACAAAAAATTCACCCTAGGATAATTTCAATATTATGAATCCAAAAATGAAGTCCATTTTGAAATATAAATTTTATAAAATTTCAAAAATTTGGTATTACTATTCATAACTACTAGTTTATATAATATTTTAATAACATATCGTTTTTTTGTGAAACCCGGTATTGTGTACTACACATGATATCGGGGAAGGTCGTGATTGTGTGTAATGCAAGCCAAGTCCAGGCTGCGTGTGGTGAAAGATCCATTTGGTGTTTCATATAATATAATCAAAACATATTTCATTTATACATTAAACAAAATCTATACTTAATGTTGCGTAGAATAATTTACACAAAACGAACTTGAAATTGTGTGTAACACAAGACAAGAATAGTTTTGCATATACTGCAAGCTAATACTGTGTTACGTATAGTATAAGCTAATCTTGGTGTAGTATACAATAGAATACATCAAAGAAATTAAAAAGAATGTATCTCATAAAATATTGTCATGTTACAATAACCATTGACCCTTCAGAATAAGAGGGTAGTTAAAAGAATGTTCTGGTCAGGTGTGATTGTATGTTCAATAACTGGATGACCCTAAAGATAGTTCATCGAGATCCTGCCACCCCGATATCATATCTGAACAAACCCACAATAGCTCCACCACCCATGGAGGTAACATAAAATATGAATCATAAAGGTGGGTGATTACCCCAAAATAAGGATGAAATAGAAGGGGAGTAATATTCTGTTTCAGTGAATTCTTTAACTATTACATATTGCTTCCCTACAACATCTGAAGAATGGGAACCTCCCCACCAAAAGGAACCCTCATCAGATGAAGTGCTCATATTTTGTTCTTTCAGCAAGATAAATTTGGAAGAACCATTCTTTGATGAATGATATTCCTCAGAATATGAGTTTCTCACACATAATCAGGGAACAAGAGGTTGCATGTGTAGGAACGGAGGATACATGGGACAACATTGGCATGGTCAGACCCAATATTTCGGTCATTCCCATAAAAATGAAATATATTCAGCCAAGATCTATGGGTAGACACTCCCATGATCCCATAAATACAGGGAGGTGTGTTATTACCTTCCAACTATTATCTGCACCCAATTGTCTTGCATCACCACCTTACAGTGGTTCAATTATCTGATCAGCCAAGGAAATGAAGAAGGTTGAAATGACCCATGACACTAACTGATAATTCTACCAAAGCCTATTAAAAATCACCAAGCCTTTATAAGTAAAATTCCTTGGATTCTGAGATAAATTTTATAGAGAAACACCACCTTAGGAAGCATTGACCTTTGGCACAAAAGTACGACATTATGGAATAGTTGGCAGTTTCCCCACCCAAAATCTCAATCCAAGATATGCTAAATCTTTCAAAGAACCTAGGGAGGCACTAGTTGAATCCCTCTAGATACCATAGGTGTTTTATATAAATATTTCTATAGCTAGGATTTATCGAGTGGAGACCGTGTCATCAGAATTCTGTGTTCCCATCTCATTCATTGATCATGATCAGGAAGAGTTCAACCAATGCCACATCAGGCCCCTATATGTTTACGGAGGATACAAAAATGTATGCATCCAAATGGACCTAATTTATAACGGTTACATAATAAATCTAATATTGGTTCTAACCCTATGATGTTTGGGATATAATGAAGTGGACTTATCTCCCATAAAGATGGCCATTCGAGGGCATGATAATGAAAAGAAAAGACCTCTATGCAATATCTAACTCAAAGCTTAGTTTGGGGATCTCACAGATAATATTGAGTTTAAGGTTATCTAGCATCACACCACATACAATGTTCTAATCATAAGGCCATGGATCCATATCCACATGCTGATACTTTAAATATTCAATCAATGTATGAAATACCCCACTGATGGAAATGTTGGAATAATTCATGGTTATAACACCCCCTTTGAAACTTGCAGAGCCACATATGTTCAAGAATATTTCTATAAAAAAGGATAAAAATAACCAATGTAAGAGGATGATATATCAGTTTCATCCCCCAATTATAGAAACTCTATCCTTTTACACATAACATTACAAGACTTTAATCATAATTATACATCAGAAAACAAGACAAGGATCACGAAGTCTTGTGTCTTTGAAGACTAGATACATAAAATTGAAAACAAGGGACTAAAAAACACCTCTTTATTTAATATTCATAAATATATCCTAACTTAATTTTATCCCTTCATTCTGTAATGGGTACCCTGAGGGTCACATGAATGAAAGGATGAGCTAAAAGCCTAGTAATGGAAAAATCATAGTAATAAAACATTAACAGATGGGTTAGATGGCATGGCATGATGAAAATAAATGGAATGGAACACATGGAATCATAAAAAATAAACATGGGATCATATAAACCTGAATGCATATTAATGTTTCATAAACATAAATAATGAATTTAGCTTGGGTCAAGGCTCTTTTCACATAGAGGAGCACAAGTCATATTTAACAATCAAGATTGTTTCACATGGTTGCACGAGTCAAGGATAACCGCCACGACCGTTTCACATAACGTATCATGAGACTAAAATTTACTCAATGAATTTGAGCACTATATGGGTACACCCATCTTAAAAATTTAATTAGTATGTTTTCCACATATATAATCATACATAAATAACCATAAACATAAGGTCACCCATGGAAAGAAATGGGTATCATAATCATGTCATAAAATAAAATGAATGGGTGTATCATAAAAGTGTCAATGAAAGAATGGAATTAGAACATAAATGGATATTAATAAGGTAAAATAGTCATATATTATGGTAAGTTATGTCAAACATAAGTGGAAACTTGTGAAAAGAGTATTTAATAAATTTTAGCATTAAAACATTTTAGTGCGGTTTCAAGAAAAATACTAACAAGCATATAAAATAGAAAAGGGAATAATCTTTTGTAAAAAATAATAACTGATCAAAAAATATTTTCATAATAAAGACACTAGTTTTATAAAAACAAGTTTGGGTTAAAAATTATGGTAGAGCGTACTTTAAATTGGGTATGGATTCAGGAAGTTCCCTTAAAACGGGTTTTCTTATCGGGAAGTATTGAGAAGGGAATCATTTAAAAACATGTATATCCACAAAATAGAATGAAGAATGGATCATGATAAATGAGTTTGGAGAGTATAAAAAACATTTATAAGATTTATATAAACATAATAGATAACTTTATTTTTGTATAAATAATGATAGAGGAACCTGAAGGAATAAACGACGTTCGGGTAGAATCACTTATGAAATATCGGCATGGTATTAGGTGTACATAGGAGGGATTAATGAGAGAAAAGGGTTTATAATATTTTATAAAACAGGAGTGAAGTACAAGGAAGGTGTTAAATCATACCCCAAAATTAGTAATTATTCATAATTAGACATAACATAGAGGATATTCTTGAATAAATGCGAGAAAGAGAGGATCCCTTACCATAAGCCTGATGGTGATCTTTACTTGATCTTAATGGCCTATGTAATAAAATTGGGTTCACTAATTAACAATTAAATAACATACACTACATTTTATTGATTTATTATAACCTCATTAAGTTCATTTGTGTCGTTTTTGATGAGTTAAGATGTTCAATTTCATTATATGGGAGTGTTTACTTCCTTGGTTTTAGTAATTAGTTCACTTAAATTCATGTTTTCATAAACATGTGTGATGAGGATGGTGGTATAGAATTGATGTTATATGAAATTAGATAACATCCATAATATTACATTTTTATAAAATTCATTTGGTTATTCGGAGTGAATGTGATTCATTATATAAAACATTAATGATAAACACATGGATTAATTGGGCGATTTTTCTCATAATTAACTTTTTTTGTATTATTATTTTACATCATATGAGAAAAAGGATTCCAGAATATCACATAAGATAATATAAACATTTAATAGTCTAGTTAAACCATAAAAATGGTTTCATGAACATAATTCAATATGTTAAGTTCATTTGTGTCATTTTTGATGAGTTAAAAGGTTCAATTTCATTATATGGGAGTGTTTGATTCCTTGGTTTTAGTGACCAGTTCACTAAAATTCATGTTTTCATAAACATGTGTGATGAGGATGGTGGTATATAATTGAAGTTATATGAAATTACAGAACATCCATAATATTACATGTTTATAAAATTCATTTGGTTATTTGGAGTAAATGTGAATCATTATATAAAACATTAATGATAAACACTTGGATTAATTGGGTGATTTTTCTCATAATTAACTTTTTTGGTATTATTATTTTACATCATATGAGAAAAAGGATTCCATAATATCACATAATATAATATAAACATTTAATAGTATAGTTAAACCATAAAAATGGTTTCATGAACATAATTGAATATGTTAATAGAAAGTGATAACCCATCGTCCTTGAATGTGATAAATTAACACATCTCGGATAGTGTTTCTGTTTCTTTCATATAAAAGAAGGGGAAATGATAGATGATAATGAATTATCACATTATAATAAAATAATTATAGTAAATTAATGGTACTAGAGTTATCATACCATTTTTATGAGGATAGGTTAGGAAAGAAAAGAGAACAAAGGAACATGGAAAGAAAATGAAAGAAAAGAAAAGATGAATTTACCTATTGATTTAATCTTCCTTCAGATCCTCTTAAGGGGAGATGATTTTGTCTTTTAAGAAGACCAAGGGCTGATAGAATTGGTGGAGAATCTTGGGGAGAGATTTGGTATGAATTTAGGTAAGGCACAATGTTTGAGAGGAGTGAAGGGAAGAGGGGATGAGGGTTTTTTTTAATATTTTAAAAATTAGATTATTATTTCTCCATAAGACTTGAAATAGTGATGATTCCATGACAAAAAATAGTAATAAGTTCATGTGAATTCAAACCAAGGGTGATTACATCATCCAGGATTCTAGGAATTGTTTATTTAAAACATAATGTATATATACGGTAAATTACCATATTTCACTATTCATAAAAAAATTCATGTATTTTATAAAAATCTGAAAAATTCACCCTAACAATTTCTAGATGTGTAAAATCCAAAAATGAACTCTATTTTTTAAAAAAAAATAATTTTCTAAATATGATTAATTTATTTTTTAATTAAAATCTCAATTTACTTGAAAAATACAGATTTTAAAACTATAACTTATTTTATAATGCTTTCAAAAATAACATAAGGTATTATATAATTATCTTAAAACTATAAGACATAAAATTGTTAATTTATGAAAAAAAATTAGGATTTTTTTTTAAATTAATTAATTAAATGTAATTAATTATTTACGACTTACAAAAATACCAACACTTTTCCTATTGTCACATTATCACTTATAAGATGCTTAAATTTTATTTATACATTCAAGTATGGATTACTATTTTTTGGATGACGTACTATTCATAAGGGTCATATTACTATTCATAAGTGTAGGTTACTGTTCATAAGAGTAGGTTACTATTCACTAAAAAATTAAGTTTGTCTTATTGGACTCCAAACATCTTACTGATCCCAACCATGTATGTATAATTTTTCAAAATTTAAATAATAGAAGTGAAAGAATTATTTTTAAAGGTCACATAGTACTTAGTAGTTCATTGTGTTGTGATTTCATGTGATTATATGACAAAATTATAAGAAGGTAATTTCCATTGATTAAATATTGGGTCGTTACATTATTCTACCTTATGAAATTTCTACCTCAAAATCTAATTTTACATTCTAATACATAGAAAGGTGTGAGTACTTTTCCTTCATTACATCCTCTAATTAGCATGTTGCCGCTTCATACTTATGGTTCTTACACAATACATTGACCAGGTGATTATTCTTGTTGTGAATAAATTTTTCTATAAACTCCAAGATATTCACTAGTTACTCCTTATAAGAAAGACCATTCTCCAACTATACCACCTCTGAAGAGAGTACATGTGAATGGTCTGGAATGAACATCCTTAAGAGGAATACATGAATGAAATCACATTCTTTGGACATTATAGGTGGAAGTGTTAGTAAATAGGCCATAACCCTGACATGATCAAGAATCATGAAGGGGTCAGTGTACCTTGGACTTAACTTTCCTTTCTTCTCAAACCTCATAACCTTATTCCATGATGATATGTCTAGAAATACCATGTATTAAACTTTCAACTCATGGTCTCGTCAATGATTGTATGTATCACGCTTTTGTTGAATTTGGACTAACTTGATGTGCTATTGAATGGTTTTAACCTTCTCCACCATTTCTCCAACCATTCCAGGTCCTAGCAGCTTACGCTCACTGAATTCATCCCAACATGCCAGTGTTCTACACCTTTTCCCATAAAGGGCTTTATATGGTGCCATTAAAATGCTCAAGTGGAAACTATTGTTGTATGAGAATTTGACCAGTAGAATATGTTGGTCCCATTATCCTTTTAAGTCCATAGAACATGATCTCAACATATCTTCTAGTGTCTAAATAGTTCACTCAGATTGTCCATTAGTTTAAGGATGATAGGTCATAATGATGTTTAGTTTAGTTCTTAGAGCATGTTTGAATCTTTTCCAGAACATTGAGGTGAATCTAGGATCTCTTTCAGATATAATAGATAGTGCTACTCCATGCAATCTTACCACGACTTTGATATATATATATATATATATATATCTGTGTGTGTGTTTGTGTGAAATTTTATCTAATGACAAGACCTCTTGAATTGTGATAAAGTGATATGTATTTGTAAGATGGTCCACAATGACCTATATATCATTTTTTCCTCTGGATTACCTTTGAAGTCTAGTGAAAAAGTCCATGGTGATGTTCTCCCACTTCCATGTTGGTAGGGGTAGTGGTTGCATCATCCCCTTAGACTTCTATTTTTCATCCATTACTTTTTGACATACCAAGAACTTTGATGTATACTCAAGAATCTCCTTCTTCATATTATCCCACCAAAAGTTCTCTTGGAGATCTCGATACATGATTGTGCTCCATGGGTGAATAGAGAAAGATGAACTATGTGCCTCATTCAAATTCTCCTTCTTTATCTCTGGATCAAATGGTACACATAATCAAGGACCAAATATTATAACTTCTTCTTCATCAATTATGAACTTATAGGATTTTCCATCTTTAATGGCTTCAACCCTTTTCTAAATTTCCACATCTTTTCTTTGACCATCCATTATTTTCTCCATGAGGGATGGTTGAACAATCATTTCAAAAAGGATTGATGATGTTCCTCCCTTAATGATTCCCATGTCTGTCCTCTCCAAATCTAATATGATCACATCATTTTCAATTTTCATCATTTATAAATATGCACAATCCTTTCTACATAGAGCATCTTCTACCTTATTTTCCTTGCTGGGATGGTAGTGGATTGAGCGGTCATAATCCTTGAGATGCTCTATCCATATTCACTAGTGCATATTAAGATATTTTTTTAATATATATTTTATACTCTTTTAATCAGTATATATCTCACATTTCCCCCCAAAGATTAAATTCTGCCATATTTTTAACGCAAAGATCATAGCCGCCAACTCCAGAGCATGTATAGGATATTTTCCTCAGGGATTTTCAACTTCCTTGAGGAATAGACTATCAATTTATCATTTTTAATAAGAACAAAACCTAATCCCTTCTTTGAGGAATCACTGTACAATAGAAAGAGTTCTCTACTCATTGGGAGTGTGAGTATTAGCGCAGTGATAAGACACTTTTTCAACTCCTTAAAGCAGTCTTAACATTATTTAGTCTTGAAGAACTTCACTCCCTTCCATGTTAGCTTTTTCACTGGGTTTGAAAATCAGGAGAAGTTCATCATTAATCATTAATAATACCTAGATAGACCTAGTAATCTACGGATTACTGTTACAGATGTGGGCCTGGGACACTCTTTAATTGCCTTTATCTTGGAAGGTTTTAAAGATATCCCTTTGTGGGTGATAACAAGCCCCAAGAATGATACTTTCTCCATCTAGAACTCACATTTACTGAACTTTTCATAAATATTCTCCCTTTACAATGTATTTAACACAATATTCAAATTCTCCTCATGTTCCTCCTTGATCTTGGAGAATTTTCGAATATCATTGATAAAGACTTCCAAAAATTTGTTGAGGTAATATATAAAGATTGTATTCATTAAATACTTCTAAATCACTTGATAATTAGTGAGTATGAAGGGAATCACTATAAAATCATGGGGTCCATACCTTATTCTAAAGGAAATCTTGGGAATATCTTCTTTCATCACCTTTAATTGGTTATATCCCGACTGAAGGTCAACATTATAGAAATAATTGGACCCATGAAGCTGATTGAAAAATTCATCTATCCATGGAAATGGATAATTATTCTTTATCATGATTTTATTGATCTCATGATAATTAATGCATAGGTGCATTGATCCATCCTTCTTCTTGACGAAGAGGACTGATGCACCCCATGGGGAAACACTCAAGCGTAAAAAAACCTTCTCTAGATTCTCCTGTAACTACTTATTTAACTCTTCCAATTCTATTTAGGCCATTCTATATGGTGTATTTAATATAAGTAGGGATCCAAAAAAAGTCAAATTTATAACTCAGCCTCTCGATCAAGATGAATATCAGGAAACTCTTTTGGGAATACATTAGTGTAATCCCTCTTGATGGGAATGTCTTCAAGCATGATTCTCTACTCTATCTCAATCATTTGGTATAGATATTATTTATCATAAGGAAACAACATCCACACTTGAGAATATGATTCAAATTGAGATTCAACTTCCTCCTTAATCTTTTAATGAATTTGAGGATGATTTGGGATGTGAAGTGTGATCTCCCTTTCCCAATAGTTGATATTGGATTTGTATAAAGATAGCCAATCCATACCCAAGATAGTGTCATACTCCACTAAAGGAAGTATAAAAATATTTACTGGGAGGTTCAATCCACACACATTAATAGGGGACGAGTTATAAACCATGGACTCAATAGTTACCCCATTCGTTGTTATCATAGATAACTTACACTCCAAATATTAAGGTGGTGTTTGAATAGTTTTACTAAATTTGAAAGATATGAAATAATATGTAGAACCAAAATCAAATAGTACATTCTCTATTCATGAATGAATAACTAGTGTACCTATCACCACGTCGATGTCCAGCTCCACCTTAGCAGTAGTGATAGAATAATACCTTCTTTGTTGCCTTGGAGGTTGTTGTTTATTGCCTTCAAAAACCCTTTGCTTAGGGAAATTTTTCGCATAATTACCATGTTCCTTGTAGTTGTAACACTGAAACATCGGCTGGAAGTTTATCTGAACCTTCTTTTCCAATTCAAGATTAGCAGGATTCTTCATATCTTGTTTGTAGTTTTTGGACAGATGTCCTATTTTTTCACATTTGAAGCAATTTCTGGTTCCCTTTATACAGTTCCTAGGATGCTTCATCCGACACTTTTTACATGTGAGATGGTCAAAATTCTTTCCATCATGGAATTTATTTGTGGAACTACCCACATTAGATTCCATTTTCCGCTTTCTTTCATTGGTCCCATGATACCACTGAGGTTCTCCAATCTCTATTTCAACCTTAAGGGAAAAACATACAATCTCCTCATAGTTGTCGAAGTCTCGAATCACCAAATCTTTTCATAAACTTAGGATTAGTCTGATAAAGATGTGATTCACCTTTCTTTAAGAGTTTATGACAAATCCATCGGTGTACCTTGCAAGCCTTGTAAATTTTTCTTTATACACCCTGATTAACTCATCTTCCTTATGCTTGAGTATGAGGAACTCTCTTTCCATCTTGAGATGGAGGGTTAGGGGAAAGTATTTATGGAAAACATTCTATTGAATTCCTCCCAATCCGTGGAATCAATTTCCTCATAGGGCTTCATATTCTTCATCAGTGTCCACTACTAATCACCTTTCCCATCAAAACAATATACCACTTGCACAACTTTCTTTTCTTCTGAGCACTGGCGGACAGAGAATATATTTTCAATGGAGTTAATCCACTATTCTTTAAGAAAGGGATCAGAAGATTCAATAACCATGGGAGGACTTTTCCACATGAATGATTCTACGGAATAATTCTCTTTACTTGGAGGAGGAAGGCGTTCCACATGATTCATGTTATTATTCATAACTTGAGCCAGCTGAGCAAGTACTATCATGATGTTCTAAGCACCCCTTCCCATCATATTAGGCATATAATTAGGGAAATATTCACAATCCCTATCACATTTATTGCTGGAACATTCTCTTCTATTTCTCACCATTAACTATGTAAAATAACGTACAATTAGAGGTCTTGAATACTTAGATATTGTGCATAAAAGGGAAACTTTGAATATAAAAGGATAAACTTATAAAAGAGAAGTATATCATAACTTGTGATTCCATAGGTTTAAATCTAGGTTATCCCTAATGTATTTCTTAACATATATTCATATGGTATTTTTTTTATTCCTTTCATATTAGTGTGTACTAAGCTTATGAATTTACCAAAGCATATCCCCCGGGAGAGTCAAACCAAGGGTGCAGCAAGGTCCATTGTCATGAACCGATTCCCGTTCGAGTATAACTTAAAGTAGTGTTTTTGGGTTTTACCCCAAGATACATCTATTATAGATCCACCTCTACTAGTTTGTATCGAGACATAGATGTATTTTCTTGATAAACCACTAACTCTATAATTACTAAAATTTAGGGGTATTTTCTTATACTTAGCCTCATTCTTAAGGTTCTTACTAATGTTCTCTATTCCTAATCCCCCAAAATAACAAGACCATCCACTAATACCAACTATAGCAACCTTATCCTTTTACAAATAAAATTACAAGATTTTAGCGTAATTATAGCTCATAAAACAATCTAATGATTGTATCTTCTAGTGTCTTTGAAGACTGGGTACATAAAATTGAAAAAATGGGGCTAAAAATACACTTATTTATTTAATCTTTATAAAGATACCCCAGCTTCTTTTGAGACCTTACATATGAAAAGGGTACCCTAGGGATCACAAGAATAAAAGGATGAGATAAAAGCCCAGTAAGGGAAAAATAATAGTAATAAAACTTAAATACATGGGCTAGAAGGCATGGAATGATGAAAATAAAGTCATGGAATACATGGAATCATAACACATAAACATGGGATCATAGAAACATGAATTCATATTAATGTGGAATCAACATAAATCATGACTTTATTATGAGTCAAGGATCATTTCACATAGAGTTTTACAAGTCAATGTTAACCACCAATACCGTTACACGTGGTAGCACAAGTAAAGGCTAACCGCCAAGAGCGTTGCACATAATGTTTCGTGAGACTAAACTTTACCCAATGCCTTAGAGCATTATCTGAGTGAACCCATATTAACATGTTCTTTAATATTATTTCTACATATAGAATCATACATAAACAATCATAAACCTAAGGTCACCCATATAAAGAAATGAGTATCATAATCATGTCATAAAACATAATGAATGGGTGTATCATAAAAGTGTCCATGAAAGAAAAGAATTCAAATATACATGGACATTAATAATGTAAAATAGTAATATATCATAGTAAGTGATTTCAAATAGAAGTGAAAACATGTGAAAAGAGTATTTAATAATTCTTAGCTTCAAAACATTTATTATGGTTTTAAGGAAAACACTAACAAGAATTTAAAACAGGAAAGGGAATAATATTTTTCACAAAACCAAAAGTGATAAAAGAATGTTTTCATAATAAAAACACTATTTTTATAAAAAATTGTGGTTTAAAAAACATGATATAGTGCACTTGAAATTGGGTATGAATTCGAGATGTTCCCTTAAAATGGGTTTTCTCATCGAGAAGTATTGAGAATGGAATCATTTAAAAACATTTATATCACCAAAATATAATGATGAATGGATCATGATACATGATTTTGGATAGTATAAACAGAATTTTTCAGATTTACATAAACAGAATAGATAACTTCATTTGGGTAGAAATAAAGATAGAGCAACATGAAGGAATAAAGGAGGCTCGGGTAGAATCCGTTACAGTATATCGGTATGATATCAAGTGTACTTAGAAGGGATTAATGAGAGACAAAATGGGTTTATCATCTTCTATACATCAAGGGGGAAGTACAGGAAAGGTGTGAAATGAAACCCCAATATTATGAATTATGCATAAAAGGACATAACATAGTGTATATTCTTTAATAAATGTGATAAAGAGAGGATCCTTTACCTTAAGCTCGTTGGTATTCCTCACTTGATCTTAATGACCAGAATAATCAAATTAGATTCATTAATTTATAATTAATGAACCTCCAATACATTTTATTTATTTATTATAAACATATTAAGTTCATCCATGTCATTTTTGATGAGTTAAGAGGTTCAATTTCATTGTATGGGAGTGTTTGCTTCCTTGGTTTTAATGATCGGTTCAGTTATATTCAATTTCGGATAAACATGCATGATGAGGATGGTTTTATAGAATTTAAGTTATATGAAATTTTTGAACATCAAGAATATTAAATGGTTATAATATTCATTTGGTTATTTGGAGTAAAGGTGATTTATTATATAAAATATTAATGATAAACACTTAGATTAATTGAGCGATTTTTCTCATAATTAACTTGTTTTGTATTATTATTTTACATCATATGAGAAAAAGGATTCAAGAACATAACATAATATAAAATACATATTTAATATTCAGGTTTAACCATGAAAATGGGTTCCCTACTAGAATTAAATATGATAATAGAAATTGATAACCCGTCGTCCTTGAATGTGATAAATTAACACATCTCAGATGGTGTTTTCATTTCTTTCATATAAAAGAAGGGGAAATGAGAGATGATAATGAATTATACCATTAGAATAAAAAAATTACATTAAATTTTTGTTACTAGAGTTTTCATATCATTTAAATGATGATAGGTTAGGAAATAAAAGAGGACAAAGGAACATGGAAAGAAAATGAATGAAAATAAAATAAGAATTTACCACTTGATTTAATCTTCCTTAAGAGCCACATAAGGGGAGAGGATTTTGTCTTTTGAGGAGACCAAGGTCTGATGGAAATGGGGTAGGATCTCGGGGAGATATTTGGGTAGAAATTAGGGAAGGTAAAAGTCTTGAGAGAATTTAAGGGAAAAGGGTACAGTGGGTGGTTTTTATAGTGGAGGGGAGGAGGGTTTTCTTAATTTTTAAATGATTAGTTTATTATTTTTACATAAGACAAGAAAAACTGACGTTTCCATGAAAAAAATAGTAATATGTTTATGTGACTTCTAACTAATGTTTCTTACATCATACATGATTCTAGGAGTATTCCATTTATCTTATAATGTATATAAATAGTAAATTACCGTATTTCACTATTCATAAAAAATTCAAGTATTTTAGAAAAAACACAAAAAATCACCCTATCCATTTTTTTATGTTTATAATCCAAAAAATAACTCCATTTTTCAAAAATAATTTTCTATATATGATTAGTTTAATTTTTAATTAAAATCAAAATTCACTTGAATAATACAAATTTTAAAACTATATCTGATTTTATAATGATTTAAAAAATTACATATGGTCATATAAAATTATATTAAAACTATAAGACATAAAATTATTAACTTATGGAAAACATTTAGGAATTTTTTTAAATTAATTAATTAATTACAATTAATTATTTATGACTTACAAAAATACCAGTACTTTTACTATGGTCATATTATCACTTATAAGATGCCTAAATTTTATTTATATATTAAATGGTGAGATTAATATTCTTTTTGATTATATTGAATTCATAAGAGTCATATTACTATTCAAAATGGTAGGTTACTATTCATAAGGGTAGGTTACTATTCCCCAAAAAAAGATTTTCTTATCAGACTACAAACATCATACTAATCGCAACTGTGTATATAAGATTTTCAAAATTCAAATTCTAGAAGTGACAAAATTATATTTAAAGGTCACATAGTACTTATTAATAAATTTTTTTGTTATTTTAAGTGATTATATGACATAATAATAAGAAGGGAGTTTCCATTGATAAAACATTGGTTCGTTACACCAATAGCTTGGGGACTGCCCCTAAAAATCCTTGGAGTATGCTCAATAATGACTATATTATCCCCATAAATCTAGTCAAGGTGATATAACAAGTCCCAAAGGCATAAAATCCTCTTATCCCCAGTGATAGTGTAAAAAACAAGAAGCTCTGACATATCTCTCCAATGAATAAAGAAGTAGGGGATGATAACATCTCTTCTCATGGCCTCAATTTCCTCGGTAGTGATAGAGACGCCCCCAAATTTCTAGGTTCAAATGAAAGTGTCTCCATATTCTCATAAATGGTAGAAGTTGAGGATGAACCCAGAAATACACTCCCACATTCGAGGAAGGCTTCTATACCACAATTTATGATCTTATAAAAATAAATCTGGGAAAAAATAATACTCACGACTTACACTAAATAGTACTGCCATGCCCCTTGAAGAAAAAGAGATGTAAATTGCATTTCTCATGAAAAATCGACCTATGATCACTTGAAACTATATATAAATGCATGAAATAAATCCATACATGGACACACACCATATTGGATTACCTGATGAGAATATAGTGTCCAAGTTGGAAGCCAAGAGAAAGCACCACTATCTTGCCCCCAATATAGAGGCGGAAGATGAAAATTTGATGAAAGATAAAAAAAAATTCTTAGAAGTTAAAAACCCAAGATATCTTGATAACATCATCCATATCAAAAAAATATTGGATATATTAGGGTCTGCATCGATTTGAGAGACCTTAATCAGTATTACTTAAAAAGAAAATTTCCCATTATCGATCACATAACACTTGATCGACGAAACTACGGGCTTCTAATACCTTTCCTTCATTGATAGTTATTCAGGTTACAAGAAAATAAAGATTGCACCTGACGATAAGTAATCCATTACCTTAAAATTTCCTAAGGGGACATTTTTCTTTCAGGTCATACCATTTTTATTAAAGAACACTAACACTACAAATCAACCTTCCATGCATTATATACCTAAGACATTACTAGGAAGGACAACTAAATGTTTTCTTGATGACTTGGTGGTTAAATCCTGATAGTGATGTGATTAATTCATGAATATTTAAATTGTCATTGATAAGATATGACTACAAAGTATGAAGATAAATACACTGAAATGGGATTTCAAGGTAACATTAGAAAAGTCACTTGGATTTTTGGTATTCCACTTTGTCATTGAGGTTGACCCAGATAAGACCAGTTCTATTTTTGAAATTTCACCCCCTATAAATCTCAAATAAATATGGGGTATCCAAGGGAACATCACCTACATTCATCATTTTATAGCCAACTTGGCCTGTAACACTCTCCCCTTAACTAGGCTAATAAATAATATAATCACTTATCAATGGGATGAAAACTAACAAGAATCCTTTGAAAGTATCATGCAGTACATAATACACCCATTAGTTATGATGCCTCTAGTGGAAGGGAGGCCACTCATCTTCTATGTGTCCTATATGGAATTCTACCTAGGTTTACTCCTCACATGGAAATATTATGTGGGGAGAAAGAGTAGTTTAGACTACCTCAACCAAAAGATGCTTGGTACTGAGACCCAATACACTGATGTCAAGAATGAATTCCTCTCAATCATCTTCATATTGAAAAATAAAAAGAATTACATACAACACCATGAATTCCCTCTGGTCTCTTGTATTGTTCTTCTCAAGTAAATCCTTGGTCCCCTTTTATTGACTGGGTACTTGGAAGAATGGGAAGTCATTCTGTAGAAATACAACATTCATTTCATATCACAAAAGTCAGTGAAATAAAAATACATAAATCATTTTCACACAAAACATTCTGGCCTAGATAATACACCAGTGAACACTGAGCTTCTATACGATAAGGTATTCTATGCCCATAACACTCCCCAGGCCTGTGATATTTATTTTGATGGCGCCACTGAGATCCCTATCGACAAAAGGATGGAAAACCAGAAGCTCAATCGGGTTGGCTTAGGGATTGTATTTGTCTCTCTAGACAAAGATATTTTCCCTACTCATTCTATCTATCCAAAGGTAGTATGAATAATGAGGATGATTACCAATCCCTCATTACTAGTTTAAACTTTCTATATAGCTACATTTAGGCTACCTAAATATTTAAGGGGATTTATAACTTTTGAAAGGTGCTGTGATTTGTGGTCTCAAATGAAATGTGATTTTTGGGTACGTAGGTGCAGCAGAGTGGCTGGCCAAGGTCATCTCTTAAAAGAGGAAGTAAACTAAACAACATATTAAATTTATTCTGAAAATATAATAAAAGAGATGAAACACACTGCTTAAAAGGGATGGAGGATTTTTTTACCATTTATAAAGCTAGATGAAGTACGCTAGAAGAAGATTACATTTATTTTTATTCTTTCTATTTTTTAAACGAGATTAAGAAAACACAACAAGATAATATTTTTTAGAAAATATTTTAAAAGGAATAATTGATATAACTCTACCTATTCACTTACTAATTAATACTTATCATTTAAATTAATATACACTTATTTATGATCCCTCAATTTGTTAATTCCCAAACCCTATGAGAAATAACTTTACCACAAAGATTAAGTGAATTAAACCCTTGTCTAGCATTGGAACATTAATTCGTAGCACCCTGCTTTGATTTACCTTCTAAGTCTAATTATGGTAAGTATTAAATTAGGGAACATATCCATTTTGAAAAATGAGGACTAATTGTGTTTAGGGATTATATTTTAACTCTAAAAACATATATTGTTCTCTTTTATTTTCATAATTAAGATTGCACTCTCACAATTCACACATCACTCAACCTCGTGAGTTTTGTGTAAATTGTTCAATTTATTTATTAATTTCTTTTAATTTTAAAACACTATTCATAAATCATATTATTTGAATTACAGTTACCCATTGATTCAAAATAAATAAATTAATAAGGTAAGAGGTTGATCAATTACTAAGAAAACTACTCTTCCATGGACTGTGTATCCATCGTAGAAGAGAATTAGATTTGAAATGGTTTAGAATGGGTATAACTCAAACATGAATCTACTCTTGAGTTCTAGCTGAAAGAGGAATATTAAAGAATAATAAAAGAGAATAAATCATAATAAAACATAATAAATATAAAGGGAACTAAGAATTTGTTTTGTAACAAATAAATAATTTAACATGAAGAAGAAGAATAAGGCTTCAATGAAGGGATCCTTGCTTCAAGAGATACCCTTCTTGAGATTCTTATAGGTTTGGAGTTGAACCACATATCCTCTATCCTAAACTTCCTAATTCACATCCAAAAACCTAAAAATGTTAAAACACCAATTTATAGAGTGGAGAAGAGGATAGGTTTTAAGAGGTTTCAAGAGTGAATGAGGGAATTCTTCCAAATAAATTAATCCAATTTTCACTTCCTGGTTAACCACCACAACGCATGAACCAACTGTCATTTTAGAAGGCTGATTTGTGTAAAAATGGGTCCCAGAGATCCTCTCCAAATTTGGGCCTAATACAAGCACAAATGAAGATGTTATGGCCCAGATATAGAACTAATGTCCAATCTGGCGAGTCCAGCCCATCTTGAAATTCAAAACCCATTATGTTCTATAAAATGAACGATTTACCTCATATGTCCAAAATGAAAGTTGTAACCCATTAATTAAAGAACCTAGTTAAAAAATTTGATGTTTAAATAATATATATTAAATATTTATATTTGAAATACTACAGTGAACTGAAAAATGGGAAAACTAGAATTTTCATTAAATTTTCAAATGAATGATCTAATCACAAATATCCAATAAATTAAAATATTTAGCCAAATGTAAGGAAATTATTTCATTTATTATCAATAAAATATTCAATAAAATTGTGTTTTATCAACTCTCCTACACTTATCCCTTTTCACTCATGGGAAGAACCATATATCATGTATTTAAAAAAATGAGACAAGATATGTGTGTTCATATTCCTCAATCCATAGTGGAAATGTAGAAAAAGTAATAATCCCATAAAGAGTCAATATCACTAAATTTTAAAGTCATTTTCTCATAAATTGTGTCAATACAAAATCCAATGAGATTCATAATACTAATCACAGTGAAAAATTTCAGGGCACTACCATGCCACTAATTCCCCACATGTGTGTGTGCCAACCATTTCAAGCTTATATCTCTACTACTTATTCAGTACATTTAGATCATGTAAAAAATTCTTCCTACCTAATTTAATTCACTGAACCTATTCTATATTCCTTTGCAAACAGATTTCAAGACCCACTAACTTTATCATTCATAAAATTCAAACCATAATATCCTGACCTAGATATCCCCATGTGTTTTACATTTCATCAATCCCCTCATTTATTATTATTATTATTTTTTAATTTGAACCTGGAATAAATCTCAGACTCATCTCTCAACCCTTGTTCTATCACCTCACGAAACTAATTGTAATGTTTATAACAAGATCAAAGGTCAAGGAAGATTGGGTTTTGAACTTCCCAAGATACAACCCATATTTTTTAGGGCGTACAATAGTCAGATAACAGGTACACACATATAGATAAATTCAGTACAATAATGAAACAGGTCGGAAGAGAAATGAATATATGGATCAACCAATGATTTTTTACCTAATGTGATTATACCTTCAATCGAGTAAGAAAAGTTTCACAAGTCATGGTTGAGTGAAATGTTCTGCAGAGAAATCAATGAAACAATTTAATATAAAAAAATATCACTTATAATGATGTCAAAATCCAAATGGTTTTATAATGGCACAACCAATTATATCATCAAAAACATCAATTTTTATAAAAATAAACCCTTGATGATGAAATCATTCACATTCTTATCATGGAAACAATGAATTTTGAAAACATGCATTTTCCATATATTCTATATCAAAATGAGAATGTTACATGGTATTGTTCTTTTGGTATTGGTTTTTGAATATTTAATATAAAACATAATAGAAAACACTCAAAATAGAATAATGAAAACACTTAAAACACATAAATGAAAATCCTAAAAATCTATGCCAAATGTGGTCCTGTAACACCCCAATCTTCCATGGAACGCTTCTCTTTGAATAATAGGGCAACGTGTGTTGTATGCAACCTCGAGTTCTAACACACCACGACCAATAAAAGTAGCTGTTATGAATAGTAATACCCAATTTTTGAAATTATATAAATTTTATATTTCATAATGGACTTCATTTTTGGATTTGTAATATCGAAATTAGCCTATGTTGAATTTTTGATATTTTTCTGAGAACTTCCAATTTTCGATGAATAGTGAAAAATACTTAAAAACAACTTTTTAAATAAAAATAATTTATAGTGATAAATTATAATATTGAGTGGTTTTAAATTATAATTAGAATATAATTTTACCATTTTATCTAATGGTGGTCATTCGAAATAATTTCACTTTGAAATTGGACATAAACAATTGTCAATCTTTTGATTGATTTTTTTTCTTAAAAACACGCTATTTGTTTTGACAGCGGGAATTAATTATAAAATTAATTAATATAACTTATATGTTTTGAATTTGATAAAATATGAATCATATTTGAAATTGGAATATCAAATATATCTTAGGGTGAATTTTTGGTATTTTTCTGAAAAACATCAATTTTTGATGAATAGTGAAACCACTAAGTGGTAGTTAAAAACTGATTTTTCGTTTAAATGAAATTTTACCGCTTCTGTGAATGTAATTTCAAAAATCCTACATACATGGTTGTAATTATAAAGTAAAATGTGGTTCAATGGGAGAAAATAATTTTTGGTGAATAGTAACTTTTGAGTTTTATTAATCGCGATTAAAGGTAATTAGTGTAATTTAAGGTAAATATAATGTTTTAATAATATAAATTACCTTTACACTTGTCCTACCCTTATTGGATGAGTCATGGCCGACCGATACAATCCATGGGTCAAATTGGGGACCCCATGGAGCCACTTGGGTAAAAAATGACATTAATAACTTTTTATTTAAAGTAAAAATAAAATTTTCACAAACATGTGTTATTTTCCTAAAACAATTATTACATGGGGTTTTATAAGTTAACTGTTTGACTATAAATATTCATTGGAAAGCTAAAAGGATTTCCTACATAATGGTAATTTTTTTATAATTTTCAGGCATTAAATATATACATTTATTTATGACACCATGATGATGCAACGATTACCTCATTAATGAACGATTTAAATAAATTGAAAAGATAAGGTAAAATATAAGATTACACTTGTCTAAAGCCTATTTAATGGGTGTATTTCGAACCCTTCTCTCCTTATACTCTAAATATTTCATTGTGGGACTTTAAAATCTGAAAATCATTTCATAATAAAGTAACATTTCATGACTTTCCAAGAGTGCCCCTCCTCTCCTCTTATAAAAGGCCCCCACCTCTACCACCTTATTCACACCCTAAAATCCATTTGGATCGACCAAACTCTACCCAAATAATCTCTAAACTTTCCTCTATTAGTCCTAGAATCCTTACTTTGGGCAGAAGTCTTCCCAAGTAAGCCTTTGGCTCAAATCAAAAAGAGTTACCCGATTTTAAGGTAATGTCTTCTCTTATGTTATTTTGTTTTATTTTTCTTCTCCAACCCCTTACACTCTTTTTATTCCTTTATTTTGTAACAAAAATAGTATATTAAATATACTAGGATGTTTTCATGATAAGTATTTTATTTACAATTAAACACACCTTCATCTAATGGTTAAGGAACATACTGTTTCTGTGGGTGGCGAATAACTGTCTCACCAAACGATGATTGTTCAATATTCTTTTAACACCTCTCATGGTGGCCATTAAGATGTCACTATATTTATATATGATATATATTATGTTATGTTTTCCTTATGCTTCTGTATTTTTCATTTATGGAATACCTTTATGATTTCCATTATGGGTAAACACGATAATTTCATTTTAGGAAGTGCGGACTACCGCCCCCTCAAAGTGATTGGAATCGTTAATGCCATATGTGGGATGTATAAAGGATGTAGTTAATGATATTATATATGATATTATATTGGAATTATAATACACCTTTATATCATTATGATTTCATTCTATTAAATACGAAATATAAATGAAAGTAGCGTTCATGCGTACGTACGGCTTACCGTCTCCATGAACGGTGCATTTCATTTCTTCCTCTAAATGTTATGTAATATTATACATGAATGTATATACTAGATATGTATTATATATATGATATCTACATCATGAATATAATTCTGGATATAATGGATATTTTACCACATGAACAACTTGTAATTATAAGAAGTTTATTTTTCACTCAAGTACCAAAGATCAACAAAACGACCGTTATTAACTTAAATAATTACATAATGTTCATAACATGGTAATAAGTTATATAAAGGGAATAATGAACTTGAAAAAGGTTCTTAAGCAAGTAGAAATTAACTCTAGTTTATTATTCAGGAGGTTAAAGAATGATCGAGTCAACTCGGACACGAGGTAAGGGACTTCGTCTCAATCTCCTATCATTGAGGCATATTTTGTTTTATACACAACTTTCTTTTATACGGTGTATAAAACCCTTTGACTTTAACATTTATTCAAAAGGAATATTCTTATATGAAGCCTTTTACTAAACTACAAAAAGGAATGTTTTTTGTCGTACGTATGCGGCGACAACGGATTCTCCGCCGCCGTCACCATTATTTGAGTTTCGGCTTCCTCTACAAGGAATAACTTTTTTTTAAATGAAAAATAAATACCAAGTTTTAATTTTATTTTATTTTGGTATTTAAAATGGTTTTGGAAATGTTTTTATTATATCAATGTGTTGTATTGATATCTTGTGATTGAAATGTGGAAATGTTGTGTTTCCATTATGCATGTTTTATGTGATACGATTATGTTATGGTTTATGATATGTTTAAACCTGTTCATATGAGGAATGAATTGGACTTAATAAGTGACGGTTGCAGCCCGCTATAGCTCCTCGATGCATTGGTAGGTCTCATGAGACAAACTAGTGTCTTGGCACAAGGCCTTGACAAAATCTTATTTGTAGTCTTGGCACAAGGCCTTGAATATGTGGTTATGATAGTCTGGCATTATGCATTCCATCATTATGAAAGTTGTTATTGATATTTCATGTGGTTATTCGACTAGTAGAATATCCATGTGAATAAGTAAATGGAAATATTTCATTTTATTTTTTCCATATATTGCGGAAGTTCAATTTTAAAAGGCTTTTGTTTTAGTTATACATTGCCTTAAATTCTAATGTTTATTTATGAAAGTTTCCGCTATATTATTATCCTTACTGAGAATCTGAGCTCACCCCTTTCTATGTTTTATTTTTTTCAGGATGTGAAGAAATATTTTATAACTGACCTTCAGGGATAGTCTGAAGGGGATATGAGTGCGGACTATGGAGACCATGTTATTGTAGTTTTTCACTTTATGATGTAATGTAACATTTATGAATGTATCTACTGTTTCCCAGGCTACTAAACAAATCGTTCTTTTGAGACTCGATCTTTTGTGGTCATGCCGATGTTACGTAATAATGTATCGACTCTGGGTAACTGGGCCAAGGCGTTACAGTTGGTATTCGAGGCAGTTTAGTACAAACCTTGGAAGCTAGATTTAGAAAAACTTTGATTAGAGTACATAGCCCTAGGATAGACTTTGAGGATTAGTATAGAAGAAATTCCTAGAATTTTGGTATTACAGTGATTTTGTGAATTTTCTAAGAAATATATTCCTGTTTGGATACGAGCAGATAGAGGCAGCTCTAGCACAGATTTACCTAGGGGTAAAACCCAAAAACACTGCTTTGAGTTAGACTCAAATGGGAACTGGTGCACGACAATGGGACTTTCCGCACTCTTTTTTACGACACTCCCGGGGGATATTCTTAGGATAATTCCCATTTTCTTTACAAACCATTATGAAGGGTTTATGAGTATATACTTCCTCAAAGAAAACATTTTTATTATTATGGATTATATCCATAAACTGTTCAATTTATGTTATGTTTTTTACAAGTATGGAATTATGTATTTTGATTCATAAACTAATCTAGTTTATGCAATTGTTTAGAAATGGCGCCTAGTGGAAGGAATGGAAACTATATCAATGCATGCACTCCATGTAGGGATTTCCCTCCTACTCAAGATAATTATAGTGGAGATGGTGATACAACTGGTGCTGATAAACTTTTCACTATACTGGGACAACTCACTCAGGTTATGAATAATAACCTTACTCATACGGAACACCCTGATCCGTAGCATGGAGGATCAATGTTAGATAGCTTCATGAGGCAATAACCAACGACATTCAATGGGAGTACAAATCCATTAGTTTCTGTGCAATGTATAAGTTCCATAGAGAAAATATTTCAGGCTTTGGGGAGTAGTGAAAGGGAAAAAGTTGTCATGGAATTTTATCGCCTCACTGGAGATGCTGATCAATGGTGGTCATTGATACAAAACACGAAAGAATATGATGAAGTATCAAATATAGAATGGAGGGTGTTAAAAGAGCTTTTCATAGAAAAATACTTTCCTCGTGACCATCAAGGAGATATGGGAAGACAATTTCTGAGTCTGAGACAAAAGGAGGATGAGAATGTCGCAAAGTATGAGGCTAACTTTACATGGTTAGCGAGGCATGTAGAAGATTATATACGTAACCCAAGATGTAAGATTGATCATTTCATTGATGGGTTAAAACCATTTCTCCGTCTAGCTTTAGTATCACAATCTTTCTCAATGTATGAAAATATAGTCTCATGTGCTATCAAGATAGAAAAGTAATTCTCTAAATCTTATAACAATAAAGTAAAGAAAGAGAAGAAGAGAACGATGGAACAAGAGACAGATAAAGGGAAAATTGGGAAAAAGGATTTTCCATTATGCGATAATTTTTGGAAGAATCACCCCGATACTTGCCTAAAAGGAATGGGAGTTTGTTATAAATGTGGAGAAAAAGGTCACCAGGCTCGTGATTGCAAGGGAAAGAAAGAGGCTATCAATGTTGAATGCTAAAATTGTAGGGAAATGGGGCATTATGCAAATTAATTTCCTAAGAGTCAGTGAAACTTACCTCATAAAAGGCCAAGGGATCAAGGCCAATCTTATTCTGTTACTACAGTTGAAGTAGAATAATTAATGTATTGGTGCTTTTGGACTCAAGGATTATATTATGGTTATAAGAATAATGTGATATATATAAGGATTGTACTGCATTACTTGTTGTTTTCATTAAGGTTTTAATATGATGAAGGTAATCATATTTTTAGTATGTGACTATAAGAGAATATTTACTTTGTTTGGGGAATATGATGAATTGATTTTGGAATTTAGAGACCTTTTAGAGAAATTTTGGACATAGGTATTTTGGATAACTATAAAGTTTGGAATGGATTAAGTTTAACATTGGATAGTATTGTTTAAGGTTAAAACATTTCTGAAGATTATTTTTGGAATATTAGAATTCTATAGATTTAGGAAAAGTACAACCTGCAGGTCGGGGGATAACCCGTCGCGTTGGACAAAACTGTAGGAATAGAACCCACAACCATAGTGAGACATACCTAATCTAAATGGTATGTGTTAATATTTTTAACCTTGTACGATTAGGATAAATATAATATTTTTGAGTTCTATTATCTTTTTGAGTGAAAGATGACTTTGTGGTAGAAATTAATTGAAGTTTGAAACTATACTTGTCAACCATATATATATATATATATAACTATCTCTTATTCTATGAATAAATTAACTATTAAAAATTAGCAAAGGGATATTAAGAAAAATGTGTTATCCTAATACCGTATGTTTTGTTGAACTAATGATATTTTAAATCACCATAGATTGAAGGCTTTGAGGTCCTCCCTTTTACACATGTTTGTGATTGTTGACCACAATCACTCACTAAAAATATTAACGTTTTACCTCCAATTATTTGACTCTAATTTCCACCAATGTTCTTCTAATCGAGATCATAATTTGGTGGTGACATTTTCATTTCCCTTTCCCTCTTATTAAGGCTAAAATTTATTAACCTTATTTTCGATGTGGGTTTTCCAGAAAGGTATTTTGTACTTCCAACCTTTTATTTTTAAAGAACAATTTCAAATTTCGAGGACACAATTTATTGATGGAGGGGAGAATGTAACACCCCAAGCATCCATGGTACGCTTCTCTTTGAATAATAGAGCAGCGTGTGTTGTACACAACCTCGAGTTCTAACACACCACGACCAATAAAAGTAGCCATTATGAATAGTAATACCCACTTTTTGAAATTATATAAATTTTATATTTCAGAATGTAATTTATTTTTGGATTCGGAATATCGAAATTAGCCAATGTTGAATTTTTGGTATTTTTCTGAGAACTTCCAATTTTTGATGAATAGTGAAAAATACTTAAAAACAACTTTTTTAATAAAAATAATTTATAGTGATAAATTATAATATTGAGTGGTTTTAAATTATAATTAGAATATAATTTTACCATTTTATCCAATGGTGGTCATTAGAATTAATTTCACTTGAAAATTGAACATAAACAATTGTCAATCTTTTGATTGATATTCTTTCTTAAAAACACACTATTTGTTTTGACAACGGAAATTAATTATAAAATTAATTAATGAAAATTATATGTTTTGGGAATTTTTCTGAAAAACTTCAATTTTTGATGAATAGTGAAACCACTAAGTGGTAGTTAAAAACTGATTTTTCGTTTAAATGAAATTTTACTGCTTCTCCAAACTTAATTTCAAAAATCCGACATACATGGTTGTAATTAGGAAGTAAAATTTGGTTCAATTGGATGAAAATAATTTTTGGTGAATAGAAACTTTTGAGTTTTATTAATCACGATTAAAGGTAATTAGTGTAATTTAAGGTAAATATAATGTTATAATAATATGAAATTACCTTTAAACTTGTCCTACCCTTATTGGATGAGTCATGGACGACCAAGACAATCCATGGGTCAACTTGGGGACCCCATGGAGCCACTTGGGTAAGAAAATGACATTAATAACTTTTTTTTAAAGTAAAAATAAAATTGTCACAAACATGTGTTGTTTTACTAAAACAATTATTAAATGAGGTTTTTTAAGTAAACATTTCGACTATAATTATTAATTGAAAAGATAAAAAGATTTCCTACATCATGGTAATTTTTTTATAATTTTATGCATTAAATAAATAAATTTATTTTTGACACCATGATGATGCAACGATTACCTCATTAATGAACGATTTAAATAAAATGAAAAGATAAGGTAAAATATATTACTTAGACTTGTCTAAAGACTATTTTATGGGAGTATTTATAACCCTTATCACCTTATCCTCAAAATATATCATTGTGGTACCATTAAAATCCGAAAATCATTTCATAATAAAGTAACATTTCATGACTTTCCAAGAGTGCCCCTCCTCTCCTCTTATAAAAGGCCCCCACCTCTACCACCTTATTCAAACCTTCAAAACCATTTGTCTCGACCAACCTCTACCCAAATACTCTTTCAACTTCCCTATATTACTCTTAGAAGCATCACTTTGGGCATAAGTCTTCCCAAGGAAGCCTTTGGATCAAATTAAAAAGATTTACACGATTTTAAGGTAATGTCTTCTCTTATGTTCTTTTGTTTATTTTGCTTCTCCAACCCCTTAAAATATTTTTATTCCTTTATTTTGTAACAAAAACAATATATTCAATATAATAGTTTGTTTTTATGAGAATTATTTTATTTAAACTTACACACACCTTCATTTAATGGTTAAAGGACATACTGTTTCTGTGGGTGGCGAATTACTGCCTCACGAAACGATGATTGTTCAATCTTCTTTCAACACCTCTCATGGTGGCCATTAAGATGTCACTATATTTATATATGATATATATTATGTTATTTTTTCCTTATTCTTCTGTATTTTTCATTTATGGCATACCTTTATTATTTCCATTATGGGTAAACACGATAATTTCATTTTAGGAAGTGCGGACTACCGCCCCCTCAAAGTGATTTGAATCGTTAATGCCATATGCGGGATGTATAAAGGATGTAGTTAATGATATTATATATGATATTATACTGGAATTATAATATACCTTTATATAATTATGATTTCATTCCATTAAATATGAAATAGAAATGAAAGTAGCATTCATGCATATGTACAGCTTACCATCTCCATGAATGGTGCATTTCATTTTTTACCTCTAAATGTTATGTAATATTATAAATGAATGTATATAATGGATATGTATGATATATATGATATCTAAATCATGAATATAATTCTGTATATAATGGATATTTTACCACATTAACAACTTGTAATTATAATAAGTTTATTTTTGACTCAAGTAGCAAAGATCAACAAAACGACTTTTATTAACTTAAATAATTACATAATGTTCATAACATGGTAATAAGTGATATAAAAAGAATAATGAACTTGAAAAAGGTTCTTAAGAAAGTAGAAATTAACTCTAGTTTATTATTCAGGAGGTTAAAGAACAATCGAGTCAAGTCAGACACGAGGAAAGGGACCTCGTCTCAATCTCCTTTCATTGAGACATATTTTGATTTATACACAACTTTCTTTTATACAGTGTATACACCCCTTTTACTTTTACATTTATTAAAAAGTAATATTTTTATACGAAGCATTTTATTAAATGACAAAAAGGAATGTTTTTTTGTCGTACGTATGCGGCAACAACGACTTCTCCGCCGCTGTGACCATTATTTGAGTTCGGCTTCCTCTACAAGCCATAATTTTTTTAACTGAAAAATAAATACCAAGTTTTAATTTTCTTTTTTTTGGTATTGAAAATGGTATTGAACATGTTTTTATTTTATCAATGTGTTGTATTGATATCTTTTTATTGAAATGTGGAAATGTTGTGTTTCCTTTGTGCATGTTTTATATGATACAATTATGTTATGGTTTATGATATGTTTAAACCTATTCATATGAGGAATGAATTGGACTTAATAAGTGATGGGTAGAGCCCGCTATAGCTCCTCGATGCATCGGTAGGTCTCATGAGACAAACTAGTGTCTCGGCACAAGGCCTTGACAAAATCGTATTTGTAGTCTTGGCACAAGGCCTTGACTATGTGGTTATGATAGTCTGGCATTATCCATTCCATAATTATGAAAGTGGTTATTGATATTTCATGTGATTATTCGACTAGTAGAATATCTATGTGAATAAGTAAATGGAATTATTTCATTTTATTTTTTCCATATTATGTTGAAGTTCAAGTTTAAAAGTATTTTGTTTTAGTTATACATTGCCTTAAATGCTTATGTTTATTTATGAAAGTTTTCACTATATTGTTATCCTTACTGAGCATCAAAGCTCACCCCTTTCTATGTTTTATTTTTTCCAGGATGTGAAGAAATATTTTATGACTGACCTGTATGGATAATCTTAAGGGGATATGAGTGTGGACTATGGAGACCATGTTATTTTAGTTTTTCACTTTATGATGTAATGTAACATTTATGAATTTATCTAGTGTTTCCAAGGATACTAAACTAATCGGTCTTTCGAGACTTGATCTTTTGTGATCATGAAAATGTTATGTAATAATGCACCGACTCTGGGTAACTGGAGTCGGGGTGTTACATGTCCCCTCCCCCACACTAAAAATATTGCTTTTTCCTTAATGTGAACCTATGAAATGATATGTGAATATGAAATGTAGAATTTTAAAAAGGAAAATAATAATAAAAGTGAAAGGGTTTGGAATATCCTGGTGTTCTCATGTGATTATGGGGTCATGCAGTGTGATGAAATCAACTACATCCGTAGGAAGTCCCTCAATGTTTTGGTTAAAATGTTTCCCATTGATTGTGAAGCTCCTTCCAATGTATGCTTATGTTATCTCTACTGCACCATAAATAAAAATCATTGTACACAACATAAGGACCTAACCATTTATAATGCATCTTACTAGACCTCAATTTCATTCATGAAATTTACAGTAGGACTTTATCTCCAACAAGAAACTCCATTTGTTGGATCATTCTATAATGAGCTGATTTTTATCATTACTTATAGAGCCTTGAGTTATCATATGAAGAAGATAAAATCTCCTCAATCTATTAATTTTTATCAACCTTTGAATTCCATCTTGGGCCAAATCTATGTTGAATTTCATGATATCCCAAAAATCTCGATGCTCTACTTCCACAGAGAGATGAAAATCATTCCCAAAACACAATTTGAAATGGGGGCATACCAATGGGTGTCTTGTATGCTATCCTATAATACCATATCACATCATCGAAGAGCTTTCTCCAATCCTTCATATTCGGCTAAGTTTTTTACAATTTTTTTTTTCTATTCATGATTTGAAACATCAGATTGGCCATTTGTTTGGGGGGTGGTATGGTGCTGATATTTTGTGTGTCACCTCATACTTACTAAAGAGGGAATCCAAATTATGATTGCAAAAGTATGTACTCTGATCACTGATTATATCCTTTGGTACTCCACACCTACAAAAAATTTGTACCCTGACAAAGCTAACTACAACATGAGAGTCATCAATCCTAGTGGACTGGGCCTCCACCCATTTACTAACATAATCAATATAAAACAAAAAATACAAAAACAAAATGAACTAATAAAAGGACCCATAAAATATATTCCTCATACATAAAAAATATCACAAAATATTATGGTTTTTTGGGGCATCTCATGTATCTAGAAATGTTCCAAGTGTGTTGCCAATGAGAGATTGACTTACCAAACAATTGGGAATCATCGAATAAGATAATAAAATATAATATGAAGTCTAAGACTTTACAAGATTTTGTTTGTGGTCCAAAGTGTCCTCCATATCAAAGTGTATGATAGAAATGCAGAACAGACTCAAACTCATGAACAGGAACACACCTCCTAATAACTTGATCACTACACATGTGACAGAGGTATGGATTATCCCAAAAAATATTGACTCACTCTTTAACTTTTGGACATGATGTTTATTGAAATTTTTAGGAAATTTAGAGGCAACAATGTAGTTAACTAAATCAATATACCAAGGATGCATACCTGTTATGGAATAAAGTTTCTCATTATGGAAAGTGTCTTGAAGTGGTACATGGTCCAAGGTGTTAGCCTCTAGTGTGTGATTAATCCTACTCATGTGGTCTTATGTGAGGTTTTATGAACCCTTATTATCCATTATATTTATATCAAATTATTGAAGAATAAGAATCCATAGGATATGATTGGGTTTCACATTTGTATTCTTCAAGAGGTACCTCAGAGCTGTGTGGTTAAAAAAACAACTACTTTAGAGCCCAATAAATATGAACTAAATTTATTTAAAGTACATATAATCTTAAGAAACTCCTTTTTCATAAATTTTTAGTTTTATTGGGATAAATACAATGTCCTATAAGCATAGGTGATCACATGTGAACGTCCCTCCACCCTTTGTGATAAGACTGTTCAAATGACAAAGTTTGAATCAACACACATCATCTCAAATGAAATGTTCCATAGTTTGGGATATATGATTGGTGGAGTGGTCAGAAATTGTTTTAACTTCTCAAAGGACGTATTTTAAGAATCATCAAGCACAAAATTAGAATACTCTTGAAGTAATCATGACATAAGGAGAGCAATCTTACTAAAATCTATGATGAAGTGCCGATAAAATCCTGCATTCCCTAGGAAAGATCAAACATCATGAACACATGAAGGATATAGTTGGGATGAAATAATATCTACCTTAGATATATTAAACTATATCCCATTTCTTGACACTACATTCTCTAATACAATCCCATTCTGTACCATGAAATGACACTTTTCAAAGTTTAAGGGAAAATTCTCCTTAATACAATGATTCAAATCCTTTCCCAAACTAGAGAAAAAATAATCAAATGAAGACCTATACAATGTAAAATCCTCCATAAATACCTTCATTCAAGTCTCAATGAAATATGAAAAACAATACTCACCATGCATCTCTGAAAGGTACCTAGAGTATTCCCAAGTCATAATGGCATCCTTCGGTAGGAAAAAATACTGAATGGACAAGTGAATGTTGTCTTCTCCTGATCCTTCAGAGCAATAGGAAACATAAAATATCTAGAAAATCCATCCAAGAAATAATAGTGTGTTTTCCCATCTAGTCTCCCAAATATTTGATCAATAAATGGTAGGAGGAAATGATCCTTGCGAGTGGACTGATTTAGTTTCCTATAATCATTACACACATTCCAATAGTTTTGCACCCTCATCGAAACTAACTCCTCTTTATCATTTCTAACAACGGTAACACCACTATTATATGGTACAACCTGAATAGGACTCACCCACTAAGAATCTAAAATGGGATACATTTCACCTACCTTGATCAAATTTTCAAATTCTTTTTTACAACTTCTAGAAGAGTTGGATTCATTCTTCTTTATGGTTACCTCACTGGTTTATCCCCATACTCCAAGATAATCCTATGCATGCAAATGGAGATGATAATACTATATATATCATCCAAGTTCCACCCAATTCCCCTAATGTTATCCCTAAAAATATTCAAAAGTTTTTATTCATGTTTAAAAGTGATATTTTTAGCAACAATAACTCGTAATTTCTCATCACTTAACAAGTATGCGTATTTTAGATTTGGTGGAAATGGCTTGAGTTTTAATGTAGGGGTGATGTATGTATGGTGAAATTTAAGGAACTAAAATATGTTCACAATGAACATTAATATCATAATATACATCATCAAAATCATAGAATAAAGTATCGAATCCATTAGGATACTCCACTACCATGTCATAATCAGAGTGAGAATTATCAAAATCAGAATATGAATCCCTTTCAAAATCAAATTTAAGAGAGTTTTGTGCATTAGAAATAGGTGTGTATGTTCTCTTAGACATCAAACTAGAACCAATACTCATAATATCTCGAAGCCTAGGACAATAAAATTCCATGGGTTTTTTATTTTGGGGTTCAAAATGGGAGATAACAAAAGAAAAATGGTCCTCTAATGTGGACTTCATGGAGTACATAACATTAAATATCATAACTTCATCTCCAAAATCCATTTAAAATGTACCCTAATGGATATTTATGATCATTTTTTAGTTTTTAGGAAGGGATAAACTAAGATAAAGGGAGCACAAGAATTTACTCGATCATCCTCCATGTTAAGTATGTACAAATGTGTTGAAAATATCACGTCTCTTACCAGAACAAGTACATCCTTAAGGACTCCCACTGGATATACCATAGAACTATTTTTCAGTTTCACCACTACTCTCATCATCTTCAACTCAACAACATGTAAATAAGAGAATAAAAAGTGAGGCATCACATTTATGGAAGAAACTAAACCACATAAAGCATCAGAAAATTGTAACTCCCCAATGGTGCATGGTATGGTGAATATCCCAGGATCCTTTCACTTTGTTGGCATTCCTACAGTCGATGTAATTAATGTTGACACATTCCTTCCAAGATTGATCCTCTATTTTACATTAATCACTCTTAGAGTAGTAAAAATTTCTTTTAAGAATGTGGAATACCTTGGTATTTTTTAATGGATTCAAGTAGAGGGATATTGATCTAAACATGCTTGAATATGTTCGAAACCTCGTTTTTCATCACTTATTTAGTGATATTCTTGGATTGTAAAACTCTGTTTCTAAATGGAAGGGGGTTTTGAGAAACATAATCAATCTTTTTCTTAACTTTGTCTTATCCTTGGGCTCCTCCTTAGTGGTTCTTGAATGGTGGTTTTCTAGAGTTGAGTTGAATCCCAATGGAATGGTAGGTATAGTTGTATCAGTTTTCTACTTCCCACTTCTTAATGTGATGTCACTAACATTATCCTTGGGATTTGGAGTAGGTTAGAAAGGAATATTTCCAACGTTCTTACTTACCATTTCATGGAGGAAGGTGTCAATCTGGCTCATTTTTATCTTCAACTTTCTCGACTTTGAACTTTGACCCTTCAACTCCTTTTGTTGATTAAGAACATATTTTTTTTTCAAAATATCATCAGTAATAGAATCTACCTTTGGTTGAGAATTACAGTTTGGTTGAATTTTTTATTATTGGGCTTCAAATCTCTTTTTGGGTTGCTGGAAACTCTGTAGGTAAGGGAGAGGCTACGAAATATTTTGTTGAAAATGGGGAGTTTTTTGTTTTCCATAGCCATACCTCATGTCTCATTGATCCTTACACCATTGGTTATATCTTGGTGAAAATGAATTTTACTTCTTCTAGGGATGTTTTTGTTGTTGCTAATGATATGATCTCCTAGGGAATACTGCCGCATAATCCTCTATCTCTTGTAATTGAGGGCAAAAATCAGTCGGGTGGTCTGTTTTATTGAAAATTCCACAAGGTCTCATAGGGGTGGGTTGGGATTTATTTTGAGACAAAGAAAACTTCCTCACTATAGTGGTCATTTATACAAACTTGGTATCAATTAAATGAAAATTAAGAGAAGATAAAATTACCTGATTTACTCCCCTGACATGTGGTGTACCTCAATCCGCAAATTATTGGGAGTTTTGTGCCATCTTGTCAATCAATGCACATGTGGCTACTAGTGTTTTGTCTATCAATGATTTTCTAGCTGTGGCATCCACCATGCTCCTCTCCATAGGTGTGAGTACTTCATAGAAGTATTGGATGAAGAGTTTCTCTCACTAATTTGGTGATGTGGATAACTTGAACACAACTTCAAGAATCACTTCCAGTACTCTTATGTTGACTCACTTTGTGTTTGCTTTTTCCTTGAGATCTTCTTATGAATGGAAGTTTTCCTTGATTCTAGAAAAAATATATTCAAGAAAAGACACTTTAAATCATTACAACATGTTACATATTCATATTATAAATAATACATCCAATCCTTTGGAGGTTCATCGAGTTAAAATGGGAATGCACTTAGTTTTATTTGATCTTCAAAGAAATTTCATGGTTTAAGGGTTGATCAACACACATTAAATTATTTTAAATGTTTTTTTTGTATCCTCACCAGATAATCCATGAAAATTTTGAAGAAGGTGAAATAACCCAGATTTCAATTCAATGTCTGATTCGAGGTTTGGGTATGTAATAAAATTTGGTTGATAGTTAATGGCAGGTGTTGCCAATTCTTGAATGGTTATATTAAGTTCATTGTTATTATTTTCAGCTACAGGTTCTTCTTTTATGCTTGAATTATAATTGATTCCAATTTCAATGTTAGGAGAAAGGAGGAATTCTCCAACTGGTTTAATGTTAAAGATACTTGTAGACTTAGAATATCAGATTTGAGCCCTAAGGCTGCACTCAATTTCGAGGCCAATATCTAAGAGATCTTAAAGATTAGTTCATGTCATAAATTGAATAAAAATGAAATCATGAAAACTGAACAATAAAAAATATATAAGAAGTATGGAATGATGGTTTTATAAAAAGAAAATGGGAGAGAAAAAAAATGAAAACTTGAGATAGGGGGAAGAAGAAATAAATAGGAGAAGAATATAATAAAATAAAAAATAAAATAAATACCTTAAATTGGATGAATAAATTACTTTACTCCCTAGAAATGATTCCAATTTAAAAGGTTATTTTTTTGGGAACTCTCAAATGAAGTTTGATTTTTGGATATGTAGATACAGCAGAGTGGCTAACCAAGGTCATCTCTCAAAGGAGGAAGTAAATTACACAAAATATTAAAGGTGTTATAAAAATAAAATAAAAGAGAATAAAAACACTACTTAAATGGGATGGGTTTTTTTACCATTTATAAAGATAGATGAATTATGTTGGAAGAAGATTTAATTTTTTTTGTTCTTTGTTTTTGATATGAGATTAAGAAACTGAAATGAGAAGATATTTTTGTATAAAATATTTTAAAAGAAGTAATATATCCAACTCTACCACTTCACTTACTTATTGATCATTATCACTTAAATTAATATCCACTTATTTATGATACCCTATTTTTTAATTCCCAAACCCGATGAGAAATAACTTTACCACAAAGATGAAGTGAATTAAACCCTTGGCTAGTAATGGAACATTCAATTGTAGAACCCTACATTGATTAACATTCTAAGTCTAGCTTATGGTTAGTGGTAAAATAATGAACATATCCATTCTAGAAAATTAGAATTAATTGTGTTTTGGGATTATATTTAAACTCAAAATATTTATCTCGTGAGATTTCGTACCACCTCCCTACATGGGAAAAAATTCCAAAGTGTCAGGTTATGTAGCTTCATCACATAAGCAGCTGCTAATTAATGGAAAATAGATGAATAACCTTAGATAAATTTATTTGGATTCACTAATAAGTTCTATTCTTCTTCATGAAAAAAGATACTTAACCAATAATCATCTTGTTAGGGTAATTGGTCCCACATCGATATTAGGAATATATTCACAAACGCATCTTAAATCTATAAGAGAGTTCCAAAGTAGGAAAGAATCCACCTAAAAAGGTGTAATGAGATAGGACTCCCATTCAATAGAATAATTTAAGTCTCTATGTTTCATCAAGATTGAAAACCCAAGAGACCATCTACCTTGGGAATGCAGGTATGTACCTAAAGACGAATGAGGGAACCTTTGGGAGTTTCCATTAAGAACGACGATGGTAACACGATGATAATGATTGTGCATGAAATAAATCCCCAAAATCTAACATTGTGCCAAAAAAACACCCCTAAATGAGGGTTCTCGATCGTATCTTTCCTGATGAAACAATGGCATGGGGATTTCACAAGGTCTTCTCTTTAACGATATATGAGATATTACACCTAGTAAGAGGACCACATTCATTTCTTCTTATCATCGATTAATGTTTGTATTGTGATGGAAGAATTAATGCATAGGGGATATGAACCCATGAGGAGGTGATTTGGGAATATATATATATATATATATATATATATATATATATCACTCAGACAATTCTTGGGAATAATGGGAATATATGTTTCAAAAAGGTACCCATCCTGGTAGGTGACCCAAATAAATAAGGGATTTGGGGGCTTGAAGTTCCAAGGATTGAATAACAATTGAGAAGGTGGGTTGATTCAGTTGTTCACTTTTTATAAGTTTAAAAACATTTAGAATCTTAACCCTTGAAACCTATTAAGATTTATTTCCTCATTAACTTTTAGAAAATACTCATGCCTGAAAAATAAGGAAAGTAAGAAAAACACACAATATTTACTATGTTTAGACTTAGTGTGGGAACCTACATACTTTCCATAGCCACTCCTGTGGGTCTATGGAAGTACCTTGTTTTGAAGAAGTGAATATGACTTGTGTAAAATCTCATTTGAAACCTTCTATACCCTGATAGAGAATATTAAAATGACTCCCATCAGTTTAAAATGTTTTTCTATAAGTAATTGATCCATAAAATGATTAAATATTTTTTTGAATCTACTACACAATTGCTCAGTTCAAATCATCAGTTTTGTTTGGATGGATCCAATTTTCTCAAACCGATGCTGATGGATTATAGTTCAGATTTTCTCAATACAATGATGATGGATTATGGATTTGATTTTTTCAATACAAAGATTCTAGATTTTATTCTCTAAATGCGATTATTCTTGATCTAATTCTCTGAGTACAATGATTTAGGATCTGATTCTATAAATATAATAATTATGGATCTAATTCCCTGAGTATGATGGTTCTATATAATTAATTCATTCTGAATTTGTAGCATTCAAAATCTACTCAAATGCTAAATATAATTCTTCTTCAATTATATGGGAACATTTTCTTTTTAATTCACCCACGCTCCTCCTTTTTTACATGTATAGAAAGTTTTAAATGTATGACTGGTCTGAGAGGGTATTTATAGGAAACTCTGAAACCCAAGGCAGGAAAATTGAAAACTTTCCCACTTAAATCTCAAAAATCTAAGAATCTCTCACATTTAATCATAAACTTTGACTTCTTCAAACATCCTAGGATTTATCTAAGATTTATGAAAAAATTTAATTCCAAGTTTGACCACTTTAATTCTTCTTTATAATCATATCGTTATAAATTCTTTTTCAATCAATTACGATCTATTTCTTTCTTATCCCATTATGATATCTTTATTACTTTGGATATGATTATTTCTAGATACAATCATTTTCCTCCCGATTTTATGTATGATCATTCTATGTATGAAAAAAAATTTATGCTTCAGTATGATGATCAGATGCTATAGTAACTAATGCTGATTTTCCTCAATACGATGTAAATCCCATTACGTTGGAATTATCATTACAATGAAATTCCCATTAGGATAGAATTTTTATTATAAGGGAATTATAATTTGGATGAAGTTACCATTATGGTGGAATTATCATTATAGTGAAATCCCTATTATTATGGAACTATGAAATAAAATTATGAATTTTATAAAACATATCCACCATTTCATTAAAATATTTTATCATGAAATTTTTCATAATCTATGAGAACTTCTTGATCAGAAAATCATCATCTAATTTTATTTTTGAATGTATAAAAGCTTTCTAAATTCTGAATTCACATCCTTCTTTTAAAACTCTTCAGAAACTTCATTATTTCTATGATTACAGTAAAGATATACTTCTAGAAAACAATAAATTCTACCTTTGATTCATTTAGATCTGATGATCTGAAGATGATGCAGATGGATTCGATTCCTGGATCTGATTCCTTGAAAATAAAAAAATTATAATAAAAGAGATTAGTTTTAAACAAATACAACAACTATAATAAAAAAATTATCACAAATGTACTTCAATACTACCTTTGGACTCACTTAAAACCGTCATTAACAACTTTCACAACTCAAAGAATTTTTCACAACTCATTTTTTGTTAATATGAAAGGTTGTTTTTTTGAATTTTATCAAAACATAGACTTTCTCAAAAGAGAGTGTGCTAACACCACGCTACTGGGTAATGTAATGTTTTTGAAGAAATTACATCCTTTAGTGGAAAGAAAATTTTATAGACATGTAAAGATAAACTCTCCTCACTTTTATTTCACAATTTCCTTTTCTCTTCCCCATTCTTTCTTTTCTCACATTCTTTTTATCTTACTTTTCTTTTTCTCTACCCCATTATATGATAGCCACAACTTCAGATTCATAAATTAAAGATATGTAAAGTGAAAAGTTGTTACATTCTCTCCCCCTTTGTCAATATAATCCAAATAAATATGTGGGATCTTCCTTACAAGGTATAGAAATAAATGGGAGGAGGATGCACATGATGTTGTAGCCTCAATAAAACAAACGTTTCCTTAATCATTGATTTAGTAAAGATATCAGTAATCTAACATGTTTTTGAAATGTATTATAGAAAAAAATATCCTTCAAAACTTTCTATTTTATGAAGTGAAACTTTATATCTATGTGTTTTGAATTTTAAATGTTGGACATGATTCTTATAAAGTTAAATTGCACTATGATTATCACAAGTTATATTCAATGGTTTAGAAACATTAATATTAAAATATTCTAGCTAAACTTTCCACCATAACATTTTAGTAAAATCATGAGTAGCTACAAAATATTTGAACATAGATATTCTCAAAGTTACTAAGCTTTGTTTCATACAATACCAACTTACACAACATTTACCCAAGAAAAATGTTCATCCTTAGGTTGATTTTCCATCATTACAATCTCCATCCCAATCAGTTTTAGTATAACCATGATACTTTATATCACTATTTATTTTGTATAACAACCCACATGAAGTTTTTTCCTTTAACATATTTTTGAATCCTATTTTCGTCCAACATATGTGATTCTTTAAGATTACATTAATACCTAGACCATAAATTCATACAATAAAAAATATCATGCCTTGAAGATGCAAGGTAAATAATTCTTCCTATCAGCTTCCAAAATTCTTTCTGATTCACAGTTATTTTGGATCCATGATTACTCAAATTTGTGCTCATAGAAATATAATTTGAATCTTGTTTGGATTCATACGTACCAAAATTCTTTTACAACTACCAAGAATAATTTTCTTGAGATAAGAAAATATAGTTTTCCTTTTATTGAACTTATAAGCCAAGGAAGAAAGTTAAATCTCCTGACATTTAAATTTCAAAATTATTCCTCAATTATTTATAAAATCCTTCACAAAAATTTTCATCATACCCAAAAAAAATTAAATCATCAACATAAACAATTACAATTAATTCTTAGAAGTCAATATCTTTCACACACAAGCTACTATCTACATTTCCTTTAAAAAGTTCATCATTCTCAAACAATTTTCAGGCTTCGAATACCAAGCACTTGGATATTGTTTCAGCCCATACAAAGCTTTCTTCAAGTTACAAACTTTATTTTCATCCTTATCTAGTAGAAACGCACAAGGTATATCAATTTAAACTTCTTCCACAATCCCAAAATTTAAGAAAACTGACTTTACATCCTTCTGATAAACATTGCAATTCTTATGAGAATCCACTAATAGAAACATTCAAATAGTTTCTAGACATTCAACTAGGGAAATGGTTTCATCAAAATCCACACCTTCCACCTATACATAACCTTTTCAAAAAATGTCTTTCTTTTTTTCTTGAGACTTCTCCATTCCTATTCATTTTCTTATATAAACCCACTTTGTTCCAATAAAATTTTTATTTTCAATTCTTAGAAAAGTTTCAATGTTTCAATATTCTCAATCTGATCCAACTCTTAATTCATAGAATCCACTCATTATTTATATTAAATATCCTCTAAAACTGATTTTGGTTCAACTTTTGAGATAAGTGAAGTCAAATTTTTTAATATCAACTACTTTGTGGTCTGAAATAGAGCTTTATGATTCCTAATAATTCTTTCAGATTCAACATGTTTTCATAAGGTTGGAAATCTAAAGGTTTATCTCTCAGATTCACTTTCCTAACCACATGACTCATATGAATCTTGATGAGGATGTTTTGGATAATGTTCACTATTTTTAGAATTCTCCAATGTATCCACCTCAGTATTATTAACAAATTTTGTTAAATAACTTTTATTTTCTATTACCTTCACATAATATGAGTCCAGAAACTTTTTTAAACATTTGTTCCAACATTTGTAACTTCTCCCATTTAGTGAATAACCCATGAAAGTTTGTTCCTCGGATTTCTCATCAAAATTTCCCAAATATAGATTTTTTTAGCTAACATGGACTTATTTTTTTTTTGAAGTATTTAAATGAAGTTGTTTTTCATACCACATGTCATAAGGAGTGATGTTAGTTCCCAGTACCAATAATCATGTAATTTGAAAATGTACAATAGTACTAACAACTTCTCTATAAAATAATTTTAAAAGTTTCTATTCTAATAACATACTTCTTACCATTTACACAAATATAACATTCTTTATTTCTACTACTCCATTTTTTGTGGAGTATAATGATGACTATAATGATGTTTGATACCATGTTTTCTTAGAGAATATTCAAAATTATTGTTTTTGAATTCAGTACCATTATCTATTCTCAGATTAATTATGGAAACCCCCAATTATTTCTCTATTACTTTTCTAAAGAATTTGAGCATTTCAGTATCCTCTGACTTCTGATTCGTAAAAATTATGTTTTTCATCTGATTAAAATCATCAATAAAAGTGATAAAGTACGAGTATCTTTTTGTTTAATAATATATCATCAGTCCAAATAAATTATAATGAATAAGCTCATGTGGTCTAGTAGAATTAATCTCAACTCTTTTATGACTTGTTTAGTCGTATTTCCTTTCTGTAAAGTAATACAAATATCTTCATCTCTTATTTTAAATTGTAGAAAATTCTAGACAGGATCAACATTAGAAATTTTATTCATGTTTTTCTTCCCAAGGTGGCCAAGTCTTTGGTTCCACAACTTCATTCTATATTTAGCACTCAAGTAACACGAGTTATTGAATTCTCATATTTGAAAAAGATTTCCACTGGTTCTTTCTCCTTTTGTAATGAATTTTCCATCTTTAAAAATTATGATGATAAAAGAATACTTTATGAAGATTACTTATTTTACATCATCAAAAAGTTTACTTACACTAAGTATGTTATGTTTTATCCCATAAATAAGTAAAAAATTCATTATATTTCAATTTCTATACTTCTATATTTGACATTCTAATTCCTTTGATTTTTAAGGAACTATCATTTCCAAAAGTAACTTCTCCTCCGTCATGACTTTCCACATGTTTCATGATTTTTATATCACTTTTCATATGTGAAGAATGACCACTATAAAGTATCTATGGTTTGTCCGTCTTAATTTATTTCAAATCTATCCAAACAACAAAATCTCTTTCCTCAACCATCTTCTTTTCAGCTTTTTTTCTATTATAAGAAACTTTTTCTAGAAGACGTGTCCTTTATATTTCATGATGACCCGACTAATCACATATTTCACAAACATATTCCATACATTCAAATTTTTTCTTTATTATAAAGTTTCTAACAAGTTTAGAATTATACTTGATAACTTTCTGTGAGTTATGATAGTTTCTCATTCTTCTTTCACTATTTCTTCAACTTTTCTCAAACCTTATCTCAGGTAGAGATAAGTTGTGAAAAAATTTATAATATCTATTCCCATAGATTCAACAACACCAAAAATAGCCTTCAAATCATGATGTTTTATTCAAGAAAGATCTTTCTCTATTGAAACTTTTCTAAGGTTGGTAACTTCTTTCATCTCTAATATAGACAGGATATAGACCATCCTTTATTTTGAGTGAGTTTTCTATTTTTATAGTTTTTATAGGTTTCTCACATACTTTCTCCATCCAAGATTTCCTAATACTTTTTTCAAAACCTGAAATGTTAAAATAATTAGATGAAACATTACTTTTGGTAAGAAAAAATTTAACCTAATTTTTCATATTGAGCCTTCTCAGCAACATTATAAGTCTCATATTTTACTTACAAATATCTGTTGAAGTTTTCATTCATCTTTCTAAAGGTGATAACAGAATGAAGAAGTTTTTATTGAATCTTGTTAACTTTTTCTTCATTAGTTTTTAGATTTTTACCAAGATCTTCAATCAACATTCCTAGTTCAAAGATTATAAGTTTGTAACATAAAATCTACTTGATGTATTCTTCCTCCTGCTTGATAACATCTTTTTTACATAAAAAAATTCTTGAAAATGTTTCTTCATAACTTTAATTTCTTTATTGAGAGTTTTTTTCTCAGGACATACAACAAGTTCTGTTCTAAGCTGATACTCTCTACAATATTCTTTAACACCTTCTTTACTCTCTATGGAATCTTTTCTTTTATCAACTTTTTCAATGAAGGTTCTAATTTTATTTGAAATTTCATCTTCTGAAGAATTATTTTCAGTTGTGTCTGATTCAACTTTATTACTCAACATACTTTATTTGTTTTTATTGGACTTCTTATTGTACCTGTTTGAATTCATTTATTATTAGTCAGTTTTTTTCCACTTATTCAGTTGAATTTTTCCATCAGAATCATCTTGATATTCTATAAATTTTTAATAGGGGAAATTCATAGCAAAGTGTCTAGTTCCCCCACACAAAAAAACATTAGAGAGGAATTTTACCTCCACACTTTCCTCTTCCTCTTAGATAGTTCTTGGATATGAGAGACATGATTTTTTCATTCAATTCATCATCATATTTATCTTCAGAGTCACAATGATCAACATCTTCAACATATTAAATTTTCAACTTTATCATAGCTTCAAAATCCATTTCATCTTTCATATTATTTTTAAACATTTGATATTTCCTTATTTCATAAGTAACAAGAAAAATATTCAATTCATAAAGAGATAAATCATATTTATCTTCTAAAGTAGAAATATTAAAATAAAACCTGTATAGATATTTTTTCTTAAATTTCATTACAGTTTTTGAATATTCCAAGAAATATCTGAATCCTATGATGTTAAAAACAAATTCATTTACTATGGTGAAGTATTCATCAATTGTTCCATCATCTCTCATTATGATTTATTCATACTTACTACACCATATTTTTAGTTTTTATTTCTTAAATTTTGTATTTCCTTCAAAACAACTATCCAGCTTTTCTATATACTTTTTGAAGTTTTGAGACCCATCACCTTCTGATAAATAATCTTCGATAAGTACATAAGGATTGCATTTCTTTTTTTCATAAACTTATATATTTATTTTATCAACAAACATCATAGGAGATCCTTTCTCAATAGGTGGAAAACCAATAGTCACAACATCAACAACTTCTCATCCAAGAGATAGGAGATAAGAAATCATTACAATTTTTTCATCCATAATAATTTTTCCATTAAATGTTGGAATTACTCTATTATTGACAGAATTCATATTATTATAATATAAATTCAAAAAGGTGACCTCCCCTCTAATACCGATTGAAGTTACAAGGATTAAATAACAATTGAGAAGGGGGGTTAAATCAGTTGTTCACTTTTTATATGTTTCAAAACATTTAGAAACATAGTCTCTACAACCACTTAAGATTTATTTCCTTATCAACCTTTTGTAAATATTCATGCATGAAAAATTAATAAAGAAAGAAAAGAACACCATATTTATAAGATTCATCCTTAGTTTTATAACCTACTTCCTTTCCATATCCACTCCCATGGGTATATAGAAATACACAATGATGAAGAAGTGAATATAACTTATTACAACCCCCATTAGACACCTTCTATCTCCCAATAGAAAATATTATACCAACTCTTGTCAGTTTATAATTTTTTTTATAACACTATTTATACAAAAAGAACAAAGACTTTGTTGAATCTTTTCTACAATTTCCTAGATCAAATATCATTTGGATTTGGATGGATCTGATTTTCTCAAGCCAATGATGTAGGATTCTGGATCCTATTTTCTCAATACAATGATGCTAGATTATTTATCTGGTTTTCTTAATATAAGGATTCTGGATTATATTATCTGAATATGATATATATGGATCCAATTCTCTGAGTATAATGATTATGGATCCAATTCATTAAATACTATATTTATGGATCCGATTATCTGAGTACTGGGATTCAATAAAATAAATTCATTCTAAATCAGTAACACTCAAACTCTAATGAAATGGTCAATACAATTCTTCTTTAATCAGATCGGAACATTCAATTTGTAATTACCCATTGCTCCAACTATTTCACGTGTGTAGAAAGTTTCAAATGAATGAATGATCTGAGAAAGTATTTTTAGGAAACTCAGAAACCAAATGTGGGAAACATGAAAATATTCCCGCTTCCTTAAATAAAAAAAACTAGGAGAATATCTTTCATTTAATCTTTATCTTTGAATTATTCAAACCTCCTTATATTTCTCTGAGATATATGAAAAAAATGAATTCCATGTTTGAAAACATTAATTATTCTTTGTAATCATCTCATTAAAAATTATTTTTCAACCTATTGTGATCTATTTATTTCTCATACCATTACTATCTTTTGATTAGACTATATACCATCATTTATGGGTGCAATAATTTTCCTCCTAAGTCTGAGTAAGATCATCCAGGGTATGGAAAGTTTTTTATGATTTAGATGGATGATCATATGCTACAATAACAGATGTCGATTGTCCTCAATATGGTGTAAATCCCATTAAAATGGAATTATCATTACGATGAAATTTATATTACGATGGAATTCTCATTATGATGAAATTCCAATTATGATGGAATTATCATGACGCTAAATTCCCCATGATAAACCTCACATTTTCAAATATTTTATACTATAAATCATTTTTTATAATCCCACCATAGTTTTATTGTATGGGTAATTGTCACATTTTAAGGTTTTAGTGGTAATTTGAGCATAAATGCAAAAGGTGGTTAAATCTGGAATTTTGACATATTTTTATCAAAGGGGTATTTTGGTCATAACATTTAAATTTTGACTCCAAATTGTGTGATTATTTTTTTGTAGAAATCCCTGATTTTTTTAATACAACTTTTTCTTAAGGTAGAAAGCTTGATTTGAATATATAAGGGCCCTAAAAATCAATGAAGTTGAATACTTTTCCAGGAGGACAGTGTGGACCCCACCACCATAACGGAAGTCTATCTTGGCCAAAACACCATCAATTATGGCGCTTCAGCCTGGAATAGAAATATGACACATAGGGTCACCTAATAAATAAATTTTAAGGAGTTATGAATATATTAAAGAGTCCATTTAATGACATATTTTTGGTGGAATCTTCCTAGAAATTTCAGACAGAAAAAGTCTTTATTAATAAAAAATCCATAACTCCCTATTTGTGCGTCCAATAATGTTGAAATTAGGAGGGTGAATGAAAAATACATTTTTAATAACTTTAATGAAGGATGGAAGGACTGAATGAGCCATTAATAGGGCCCAAAACATATCAAATTTCAGAGGACAAAGTATTCCTATAAAAGTAGGGTAGATCCCACCTCTCTAAACATCCCATTATCCATCCATTCCTTCAAGGAACCATGGAGGAGATCTCTAACGAGAGAGTCTAAACGCAACTCTTCCCCCTTTCTTTTTAATTTATTTATTTTCTTTATTTTGGTTTTAGTTTTCAATTTTAATTTAAATTTCCAATAAATTCATGCATTGTTTTTATTATTATGTCCACCCATCCACCCTCTTTTCTAATTCTATTCTTACCATCATGAACTATTTTACTCATGATCATGTATAACTAATTTGAGGAATATCCTGAGGTATTAATCGGGTTCTTGAACCCAAGACCATGTTTTTAATGTTTTTTGAGTTAATTCAATGGATAATTTATAGTGGGTATAATCCTCACTATTGTTGTCTAAAGTTTACCTTCTTAATCTACAAACATTTTCTCTCGATTGAGGAGGTGGATGGAGGGTGTTCTTGGCGATCGATAAGTAGAATTTTCATTCATAATCAAGGTATAATAAGGTGTGCACACATATGATGGAGTGTGTTCACTAAGAATATTTGAAGCTGGTCAATGGAGGTGCTCCCTAAAAGTTCTCTTGGGAGAAATTCCTTTCTTCCATAATTCTATTATGTTTAGCATTGCATGGAAATTTAGAATTGAATGTTATTTTCCTATTGTTTTTCATTTAATTTATAGTATTAAATTCAATTTATTTCCTAAAATATATAAAAAAATAATTAATTCTTTGGTGAATTATATTAAATTGGTGAACAAATTGAGAAAGCTCCTCAAGTGAGATGACCCTGGTCAGCCGCTGTGCTACACTAGGAAAACATAAAAATACGCTTTTTCTACGCCCTAGGACATGAGTGCGTCAAAACTAGCACTATTTTCGGGGATCAAAGTGGTTTTCATACACTATTTTTATTCACATTGTGTAAATAATTTTCCTTTCATTTAAAATAACAAAAAAATCATAAATTTCAAAAACTAAAAAAAATATTATTTGTTCATGATGTATTCAAATCTTGATAATTATGCTTGGACTAACTAATCTCAAGTGCAAGAGAATGTTTACAATGAAATTGATGCTCAGTTTCATAGGATTAGTGATAAAGTTAAAAACCTAGAGATCCAAATAAAATGGATTGCTGAATATGTATGCATATCACCAGAGAAACCCATACCTGAGCCCGAAACTGAACCAGAACGAGTGGAAGAAGAGATTTCACTAATAAATTTTTATGTTAAAGAACCTGTTGTGGGTGAAAAAGAACTTCTAAATTAACTAATCAAATCATCCCACAGTCAACCATTGTTCAAGGAGGTCCAGGAAGTACACATTCTAGCAGATGCAATGATGGGAGATCAACATTTTTTTGGAAAAATCCTGGAATAGCTTTATTGAAGATAACTTGAAATTTGATCTACCCATCCTTGTTAATGAAAAATCAGAACCACTGTACCATTCTCATGCTTTGGAAGACAATTCACCTGCTGAAATTGAGTTTCCAATGGTCCTGCTTAAAGAGATCAATTACCAAGATGACTTACTTGGAAGGGAATATTTCTTTATTAATTCCTCATGTTTTAATATTATTCAAGATGAATTGTTTTTTGAATACAATTTCTATTAAATTTTAGATATAACACAATTGGACTAGACCTTGGATGTTATAGAAGATACCACTCAAGTGGTGGTGATTGAAGAAGAAGAGATGGAGAAGATGGTAGTGCGACTACCTATTCATAAAAAATTTTAATGCCATATGGAGGAGGACACCACATAAGTTAATAGGGGAACCCTTATCTTATATTCCCTCCCAATCTATACCTTAATTTCTCCCTTTATTATTTCTTAGGAGTTATGCATTTTTTTTATCTTCTTTGGGTTTCTTTACTTTTAGTGTTTACCCATGGACATTGGTAAAAGTCACATGTGGTAGTCCATATCAAAGAAACCACACCCACCATCTAATTGGGTATAATCAACTACAACTACCAAACTAGGGGTAGTGAAATACTAGCACCAACATGAGGGGTATAAGCCATGTTCTATCCATTTTTCTCTTTCTCTTCCTTTTTTTAATTTTACTTATGTTTTATTTTATTTCATGATTTATAGGTCTAATGGAATAATCCAAGAGATTAACTCATGGAATCCACTTCAAAAAACAATATCAAGTTGTATCTTTCCATCCCTTGAATTTCTATCTTTATATTTTGATTTTGTTCAGTTGAAATGATGGGTAGTAAAATTTAAGTGTTGGGGAGTTTCAACATGCTTAGTTATTCTTATGTGATTTTCATTTTTGTTTGTTATATTTTTATGATTTTTGAGCTTTAATGAACATTCTTATCACTTTTCACACATCAATTGATTTTGAAAGAGTTGAAATTATTTTTGATATAATGGATTTTAAATGATTGTTGATGTGAATTCTTTTCCATTGAAATGTATTATCAAGAATTTTTATGAGTTTGACTGATTTTTGAAATCCATACCCATGAAACACTGACTCAAAATATTTTCCCCATCCTATGAGGTATTCTAAACTAGTTTGATATATTCTTCCAAATATACATAATTTCTTAAGAGAAACTTGGATTTTGTGTGATAACTAGAATTTGTGACTTTTCTCTTTCAAAGCTAATGATTTCATGAAATGTTTTTGGTATGATTGAGGTATATTTTTGGAAAGGCACATATTAACCTGATACCTACCCTTACATCTATCCTTATTTATCCCTTAGAAGCCCTAAATTTCCTTATAGGTTTAAGCTACATTACAGGCTAATTTTTTCTTACATACCCGCACTTTAAGTATTTTTGCATGGATATTTAAAGTTTTATTGTGGTGTAAGGGCCTTTAGTGTGATTTCATTGGGATGTTTATCATTTATGGGTGGTGAAAGGTGTGTGTCAATATTTTTTCCAGTGTATAATATGAGAATTGGGATTTTTTCATCATTTCATTGTGATTTATATGTTTCATCCATTTCTCCAAAAAAATGAAGAAAATGGAGATGAGATTGAATTACTCATTGTACATTATTTTATAACTCATGTACCTATCCAAAATAAAGGTTATGAATTTTCATTCATTCATTTTATTCAATTTTCATCTCATCCTCCATGAAAAAAATCAAAAAGAAAAAGATAATAAAGTTTTACCTTTTTTGAGCTTAAAAAAAGAGGAAGAACATAGATGATATAATTTGTTAAAATCACGTCTTTGATCATATACCATGTCATAAAATGTGGTGGTTTTGTTTTTCACATTTTCAAGTGTGATTTAGTGAGGAATTTCCTATGTTTTCACTCGAATTAATCATTCATTGTACTTAAGATTCTAACCTCCTCCTTCTAGCCTGAAATGTTTTTCAATCATTTTCCCACTGACCCATATCCACAAACTTGTTTGAACCATTAATTAAATCCATCATGATTGTATTAATTTTCATATTTAACATTATGGATAAATGATAATTTATATAAGGCTATGGTGATACATGAAATTTCCAAGAATGAGCATAAATCTAGATTCAATGTACCTTGAGTGAAGAGTGACATAACATTTAATGTGAGGTAGGTTGTGATTAAGACATGGGTTGATTTATGAGGTTGAAAAAATTTTAATGATTGAAATGAAAGTCATAGAGAATTGGTTTTTATATATGATACATTATGGATTTCTATTTTTGATAAGATCGTTGATATTTTCTCATTTTTTGACTGTTTTGTGGATTTTGATTTGAATGTAAGATGACTGTCCATTAGTGTAATGTTTAAGTGTGGGGGTGATGAAGCTCATATTTTCAAATATTTTGTACTACAAATCATTGTTTATAATCCCAAAATAGTGTTATTTTATGGGTAATTAACACATTTTTAGGTTTTAGTGGTAATTTTTGCATAAATTCAAAAAGCAGTTAAATCTAGAATTTTGTCAGATTTTTACCATAGAGGTATTTTTGTTATAACATTTACATTTTGACTCCAAATTGTGTGATTTTTTTTTGAAATCACTGATTTATTTACTACAAATTTGTCTTAAGGAGGAAAGTCTGATTAGAACATCTAGAGGAATTAAAAGATCAATGAAGTTGAAGACTTTTCTAGGAGGACAGCGTGAACCCCACCACCGTAAGAGAAGTCTATCGTGGCATAAACACCTCAATTACGATGCTTCCACCTGGAATAGAACAATGAAACAAAGGGGTGCCTAAAAACTAATTTTTATAGAGTTATGAATCCATAATAGAGTCAATGAAATGCCATATTTTTGGAGGAATCTTCATAGAAATCTCAGATAGAAAAAGTTATTGTCAATAAAAAATCAATAACTACCTATTTGCGCATCCAATAAATCTGAAATTTGGAGGGTTAACTCACAATAATTTATTATATAATGTTGAATAAGTATTTGAGGACTGAATCATCCATTAATGGGGAAAACAATGTGTCAAACTTTAGATGAAAAAATCTGCCTATAAAAGGTGGGGAGATCCCACCTCTCAAAGAATCCCATTCTCCATCCATTCCTTCAAGGCACCAACGAGGACATCTCCAATGATGGAGGTTGGACGCAACTCTTCCTACTTTCTTTTTAATTTATTTATTTTCTTTATTTTTGTTTTAGTTTTCAATTGTAATTTATATTTCTAATAATTCCATTCATTGTTTTTATTATTGTGTCCACCCATCCACCCTCTTTTCTTCTTCTCATCTCACTATCATGAACTATTTTACTCATGATCATGAGTAAATAATCCAAGGAATATCCTTAGGGAGTAATTAGGTAAATGAAATGAATACCATGGTTTTAATATTCTTTGAGTTAATTCTAATGATAATTTATACTCGGTGTAATCCTCAGTGTGGTTGTCCAAAGTTTACCATCTTAATTTACAACCATTTTCCCTCGATTGAGGAGGTGGATGGAGGTTGTTCTTGGTGATCACTATGTAGACTTTTCATTCATAACCGGGGAATACTAAGGTGTGAACACATATAATAGAGTGTATTCACTAAGAATATTTGAAGCTGGTTAATGAAGGTGCTACCTGAAATTTCTCTCAGGAGAACTTACTTTCTTCTATAATTCCATTCTATTTAGTATTTCATGGTAATTAAGAATTGAATATTAGTTTCCTATTATTTTTCATTTCATTTATTTTATTAAATTAAATTTATTTCATAAAACATAAAACAAAAATAATAATTACTTCTTCAGTGAATTAAATTAAACAGGTGAACGAACTGGGAAAGCTCCTCAAGTGAGACGACCCCAGTAAGCCTCTATTCTATACTCAGAAAACATAAAAATATTCCTTTTCCACACCGTATGATAGTCGTGTGTCACACCATTATGATGGAACAATGCACTCTACAATTTTGAATTTATTCAAACCTCTCAACTTTTTATTCAAAATATTTTATCAAGAATGTTTTCATGATTTTTGAGAACTTCTTGATCAGAAAAAAAAATCTTTTGATTTTGTTTTATAAAGTATGAAAACTTTCTATCACCTGACTTCACATTCTTCTTTTAAAAATATTACACAAATTCATTCTCTCACTAATTACATCAATTATAGACTTCTATAAAATAATTAATTCTACCTCTGGTTCATTTGGATCTGATGATATGAATTGGATGCAGATGGATCTAATTCCAGGATCTGATTCCTAGAAAACAAAAATATTCTAATACAAAATGGTTAATTATCAAAAAATAGAAAAAAATTGTAGTGACAATTTATCAAAAAGGTACGTCAAGGATTAGACCTTGTAGATATCCCTTTCATATATTTTTTGGATTATTGATAAATCATAGTGCTAAAATACTCAATGGGAATATGTCTTGGACATATACCTAAGGAGGAAGTCGATGCCCACATGGTTCATTAGGTAGACTAGGGAGGATGGGACAATATAGAGAACCAATACTTCTACACATATTATTACATAATGTTTAACATAAAAATCCATTAATTATAACCCAAATATAATGCGGCTTTTCTTTTTTGGAATACTAGGATTACAATACATTAAATTAAAATAAAATATGGAATCCTTATTTTTTTCCAATTTATATAGTGAGCTATGAAATCCATGTGAGCTCCTAAAACTGTAGAGAATAACCTGGGGAATACATAGAAGAAATGGTTGAGCTAGAAACCCTTTTAAGTGAATAAACAAGATAAGGAAATACAACATGTGAGTCATAGATATAACACGATATCATAATAGATAAGGAAAATGAGTAATCTCGTTGAAGAATAACATAAATAACATGGTATCATAAGATCATAACATCATAGGAAATGTGGCAAAAACATATTACATGAAATAGATATGGGTCAAGGATAACTTCCAAGAAAATATAATATTTTTGAAAAAAGTCCCATAATGGATTATTTTAACTCCCTAATTCGATACATGATGTGTCATGAGTCTAAAACATTACCCAACGCATTGGAGTGATATCTGGGTGCACCCATTATATAAGATATACTAGGATCACCTGATGTTATACGTTTGCATCCATCATAAAAAGGTCATGATTGGTGTGTTCTATATAAATTAAATCAATAATAATTCATACATAATAATTCCTCATAGAAAGAAAATGGGTTGCATAATATTGTCTCATATCATAATCAAAATAAATTTCATAATAAAGTCATTTGAGAGATAAACATAAGGCATGTATTACCCTATCAAAGGAAGATAGAGTGATCTTGTTATACTTTTAAGAGTCATAGAATCATAATTTATAATCATTCAATAATATTAATGTTTTTTCATTGATTAATTTAAATACTTTTGAAAAGATTAAAAAAATTCATGTGTATAATAACCCTTCCACTTTGAAAATGAATTTTGAAAAAATAAAAAATAAAAAAATATTTTGGAAACACATTTCATTTAAAATAACATTGTAAACTTATAAAGTATTCTTCAAATAAATTAATTTTCATAAAGGTGGGAAATTTTGTTCTGTCTGATTACATTAAAGTAAATATTCCTTTCAAATTTTTTATGAAAAGTCAAAAAGTATCTTTTTTGGAAAATGATAGGATGATTACTTTAATTTTTTTTATAAAATTAAAACTATGAGTAATTTGTTTTAAAAAAACATAGTATAACATTAAAAAAACATGGAAGCTTTTTTAGAAAACATGTATCTGAAATAAAAATGAATTTCGATCGAATAGAGAAATGAAGTCCGATTTTCTTAAAAACAGTTTCTCAAACATTTTAAATACCAAAGAAAGGAAAATGGTACTATTAATTGAAAATTTCAAGAATAAACAAAGGATAAAAAATTTATGTTTTTATTAGGAAATTATCAAATAATTTCTAATAATGCAAATTCAAGCATAAATAATCCTGATTAAAATGAGATTGAAACTTACACCCTTATCGAATTAGTAATTTTTTAATTATTACCCCCTTGAATGAATAAAAATAACTGTTAGTTAAAATACCATATATTGTGAAGTATTCAAGATATAATATGTAAATTGGTCATATATACACCTTATAAAAGAAACTAGGGGCACAGAAGAACATGCATCTTAAAGAAGGTAGTTTTTTAACGAACCCCTTACCTCAAGCCTGAATCATCACGTGCATTCCATGTTATTGTGAATAATAAACATATTAATGGAATCATCTAGTTTTAATGCTCAAAAACCATTCTTAATTATGATTTATTAAGTTACATTGGGTTTAATCTTATTTTATATATTTTTTTTCATTATTTAGAATGTTAAATTATACTCAGTTATGATTACATATAACCCAGATATATTATGTTAGTGTATTAATGAATAAGAGAGGTTAACCAGTTTTGGATAAGTATAAGTCATTGATATTTATCCTACCAATAGTTGAGTCACTAATACCTGACTCACCAATAAAAAAGTTACCTACATGAGTCTAAGCTACCGACAACATGAGCTACCAACGGGTGACCAAATAAAACCTGATCTACAAACATAGTGACTGACCGACAAAAAAAAAATTCAGTATGTATAAGCTATCAACAGCTGAGTTACCAATGCATCACTTACCGACAGCTCAACTAAATGATCCTGAGTTACCGATGGATGTTTGATCACCTGATAGAATGATCTATCGATACACTGAATTACCAAAAAAATGAGACACCAATGGCATGAGACACTGGATGTCTGAGACATCGATAATATAAGACACCGAAACTCTGAGATACCGACAATATAAGATGCTGATAGACTAAGACACTAGTGATCAATATCTTAAGTTAAAAATTATTACTAGTGGTTAAAATTATTAAACATAGTACTTCTTATTATAATAATGATCTTTTCTATCTTTTATAGACAACATTTAATGATGTTAGAGACCAATATGAGGTATGAGGTAGAAGAGAACATGTTGATTGTATTATTCATTGTATAAATACCATAATTGATCAAAAAGGAGATACACATATATATATCCAAGAAGTGAAGGAGAGAGCTCATGCACCTCAAAAAAACACACAAGAGTTTCTTAATGTGAATATAAGAGGAAATTACGGAGAACCAAAAAATTCCATAAATATTTGCAGCAAAAAACTTCAAAGAGAAGCACACTTCGAGGAGGAATATACCTTCATGTAAATAGAATAGAGAAGGAAAAATTATACTCTATTTTTCTGTCTATTTCTAGAAGTTGACTCTAGATTTATTTCTATCATATTTATGGAGTTTAGAAGATTCCTAGAATATCACCCAGAGCTTTCTAAACTATATTATCATTATATTTATCTATCTTTGTACATTATTTAGATTTAGAGCAAGTGTGTGCATCTCTATTATATAAGAACACACTGACTCCTGTTCTAAATTGGAAGATACATATATATCTCCACTAACTTACCTTTTATACCTTACTCTCACACAAATAAGATTATAAGAGATCCCTATGTGTCTTTTTGTAATTTTCACTCCTACAAAAAATAATGAAGATGTCTTTTTGGCCTGGAAAACTATGTATGTTGTTTTTTAACTTGATCCTAGGTGTGGATAAAATTTATTTATATAAATTTATTGGTGGTAGGTGATCACCATGTGGGGAGTACTAAGTCTTTATTTGAGACTAAATCTCTTATTTTACTCCACTGTGCCTTTTCATGTTTATTTTTTCTTATCTATTTGTGTTTATTCAAATAAGAAAACATTACTTAACTTCGATAGTTAATCATAGATAGTCATTCTATTATAATTTGATTTGTTATAATGTTTCCTAATGTTAAAATAGTAATCCATATTGTTTTCCCTAAGAACTAAAAAATATTTGAGAAATCATTCAAAAAATCAAATATTTTACAAACCCTCTATGTTGGTTAACTATGCTGTATTTGATTTTAAATTAGGGATTTTTAAATAATCATTTTCGACAGAAATTGTTATAGGAACTCAATTCACACACCTCTTGAGTTTCCAACTCCAACCAACAAATATATTAGTTAATTACTTTATTAAGTACATTTTTCATGTTTATTATTTCATTTATTCTATTTATTATTATACCATGATCAATTACATAGTCATTTAGGATCATGTCAAATGTCTTGATGATATTTTTCTCAATTGTCCAAAATCACATTAATAAGTTGACTAATGTAAAAATGATTATCAATTCAGCATTTACAAAAAAATTAAATAATTATCATTTTTATACATCCATTTTATTTTTAAAACCAATCATTAAGTACTTTTATTAAAAACAAACTATGTTACAATCAGAGACGGTAAGCCATGCGTAGGCATGAGTAACATTTCCATTTTTCATTGGTCATAATGTAAATAAAGTAAGAGTTATTTTTTATTTACATAATTATCACTATATAATAAATATATTATTATTTATTTAAAAATTCTTACATTCACCATCCTTTTTATGTTGTAATAAAAATGAATCTCATTGCTTCATGAGGCAGTAGTCTGTCGTACACATGATCGATGCTATCATTTATTCCATGGATGGAAGGGAAAAAAAGTATATAATATTTTTATTTTAAATAATTATTAATATTTCATAAATATAATATATAAACATTTAATTAATATTTATTACCTTTCCTGTATAGTGTAAGTAAAAAACGAATCACATCACTTATCAAGGCAATAGTACGTCGTACACATGCGCAACATTATCATATTCCATATGGAATGGAATGTAAGAAGGAATATGTGATATTATAATTATGTAAGTATAATTTTATCATAAATATCACATATAAATATTAAATGCATTATTATATACATTTGTAAGAAGAGGTTTTGGAAAATGAATTATGTCAGTTCGTGATATGGTAGTCCATTGCACACACGATCAATAGTTTTGTTTCCCATATGACAGAGGAGAATATAGTTATAGGTAATGTCCTTAAAAAACATATCAGTATATGGAATATACTGAGTTTATTATATCTTAATGGTTTAATAATATTTTAATTTGGTTTATGAATAAATAAATTAAAATTCCTGATAAAGGATGTTACTTTTCTTCGAACAACTTATTTATATTTTCACTAAAAGTATTCCTAATGGATTTATGATCAAACCTAGTGTTTTAGGATGATGGGAGTGAATTAAAGAAGTTATTTGGGTATGTGTTGGATGAATCAATGAGTTTTGAAAGTGTGAAGAGGAGACGGGAGTGGGTGGCCTTTTATAATTGGGGGAGAGCACTCTAGGAAATCTGGTTTTTACCAATTCCCATATCCCAATGGTTATCTAAAACCATTGGGATATGGTAACCTTTCACAACGGGGTTCTTAAAATAGTTCGAAAAGGTATCATAGTGTTATGGTTTCCCACTGGTTTTTCAAAACCATTTTGAATGGGTTGTCAAAACCACTATATACTAATAGTGTTAATTAAGCATTGGTAAAGATGACATATCCCAATGGTTTTTAAAAAAATTTGGATTTATTTCCCCCAAATGCAGTATGAGAATCTCCCCTCCCCATTATAGATCTGTTCTTTTTCTTTAACATCTTGTAGCTCCATCTTCCATTCAATGTCCACTCTTCTACCGGTGATCCATCATTGTTTTAATTCGGTTTTTCCACTTGAAATCAGTTTCTTCCACTTCGAATCGGTTTCTACTTATATTTATCTTCTAATTGGTGAGTTTTGTTTCTTCCATTTATTTTCAGTTCCCCATCAGTTTTCAATTTCTCATCATTTAAATGTATTGATTATGTTTCATATAATATATCTGTATACTCTTAGATTCATTGATTATTTTGTATACATGACATCGGTATACACTAATTTTTTATAAATCCATTATATTGTATTTGTATAGATACACTGCATCTATTTACACATAGATAATGGTATGCATAGATGTTGATTCATCATATTTATATACATAGATGCTGATTCTCAGTTCAACTACATGATTATTACCATCCTCTTCTAGGGATTAAACCACCCCTTGGGTGTGTTATTTAAATTTTTGAAATGTTATTAATGATTTAATATACTGAAATAGGTTTTGATGAACCCCTTTTCCCTTGATATCATGCTTTATAGATTATGTTTATCTGTTGATCAATATTATTATTTTAAATGTATTATAATTTGTTTTGATGAATTATATTAAGGAATGTATGATCTCATTAGATGTTATTATATTATTAATTTAATTAATATAATTAAGGTACACTAGACCTTGAGCGATGTTGAGTTCATCATTATGGATTTCCATAGATAAGGTATCATAGGGAAAGTGAGATTATATTATAAAGAATTATTATAGAGGTAACTTGGTTAGTTTTGTAGACATGTAATTTAAAACCCACTTGGTCTAGGATGATTGAGATTGAATTTCACATCACTTATAGTGTTGGGAATGTCATTCCATCCCCCTCTATTGAGATGATGGAATGAACCCTATTAGTTTTATTTATAATACTTGACACAGAATTCTACATTGATTACGATACTCAGTATGAAATCCTATTTTAATTATGAAATTCAATCTTGGTTACCAATATTTTTCTATGAGACAGATGGGCATATTGACCCTTATTTAAATTATGAAACTCCTATTATTATACAGCGACACTGGACTGAACCCTCAGGTTTGGCTAGAACTACATATATAATTATATAGGTATATATGTTAAAAAATATAGACTGAATATATATGAATACATACTTATATATATATATATATCAATGTACATGGTGAAACATCAAAAGAGTTATTCTATCTTAGACTGAAGTGGGTATAGCAGAGTAGGTGTCCCTTGAGGAACCCATGCATCCCTTGAAAATATTTTCATGTATTGGAGTAAGATAAATATAACACATTGGGGTATACCTTGAAGTCTATCAACCCTTCAATAACTCATCTTGTTGTTTTTATGTCATTTTTTGAGCACCTATATGTTTTTAGTTAATGACACCAAGATGGCTACCTTTGAAATAACACACCCTATAAAAATGTGATTGATCACCAATACTAAAATGACACCATTGATTATAAATATATCATCAATTATGAAATAAAATGGTATCTATAAATTTAGACTTAATGCAATCTATTTTATCATAATTATCGTAAAGAGATCATTCTTTAGATAGTGATTATCCATCACATCCACCATGTTTAAATTAAATATCATGGTTTTATATTTGTAGTATTTTATTATATATATAGTATTTTTTTCTTTCATATTATGATTCTCATATAAGGTAGTGTGTCAGTTATGGTTTTATATAAAATGAACAATTCTTGTTTAATTAAATATATTTTTGATTGAACTTACAACTTATTGAATTTATTTCATGAAATTATTTAATAAAATTTTCACAGAATTGATAGAAGTTGTATGTATGAAACTGATCAGATCTCAAGTGATTTTCAAAAAAAATTTGGAGATTTTTTTAGATTTTTCATTTGATAATGATTCATATAGTGATGACATATTCTTCCCATGTTATAATTGTGTTGGAATACCCTGGTTGTTCCATGAAGAACTGAGTTACTATATAACGAAATATGGTTTTCAAAAAAACTAATATGTATGGAATCAAAATAGAGAGAAAATTGAATCTCAAATTGCTGATTATCCAAATGAGAGGTCTGGATTGGAGAATATGATATATGACTGGTTTCTGTTTATTCATCATCATGATAAGGAAATTATTTCAACCCAATAAGACTTCAATACAAGCACACATGATGCATCCAATGAAAATGATGATGTGGACATGGTGAAAAAAATGAATGATGTTGCGACGACGCCAGCATATCAGCAAAGTGGTAAAATGAAAAATTTGGAATTTCTAATCTAATTGTTTCATAGGAAAACCATGTATGAGATTTGTAATATTTTCATCAATTAAATTCTAACCTTCTTGAAGGAGTTACATCCAGATGATGTAGATATTTCCTCAAACCACTATATGGCATGGAAGTTAGTTGGAGAACATGGATTTTCAAAAAACAAAATCCATGATTGACCGAAAGATTGCATCTTATTATTAGAGGAAATTATTGAAATAAATGATTTCATAAAATGTGGAAGATCAATATGTAATCCAAAATATGACGGAACACCATCCTGTGTTCCACATAAAGTAATGTGGCACATTCTATTGATTCCCCAACTATATAATATTTTCATGTATGATGAAATATAAATAAAAAGGCAATGGCATGATACTATGAGAAAGAAGAATAATGAATATTTGGTTCTCCCTAAAAATAGATTTGTATGGCACATATTTGATTCTTGATATCTTGATTTTACAGTAAAAATGTGTAACGTGAGGTTGGGTCTTCAATGTGACAATTTTAATATTTTTGGGAATATTCTTAATTCACAGAACCCATGGAAGGTTTTTATACACATTTATAACCTCCCCCATGGTTGTGTATGAAAAAACCTTACACTTTCATGAGTATACCGATATCTGGCCCTTATGAACCTAGAAAAGATATAGAAGTATACATGTAACCTTTAATAAAATAGTTAAAACTTATTTGGGATGTGCGTGGGTAAACATACGATGCTTTTTCGAAAGACACATTTCAGATGCATGCTGCGATTATGTGGATGATCAATGATTTTTCTACTTATGAAATGATGTCTTGATGGAGGACAAAGGGAAAACTATCATGCCATATTTTTATGAATAATACTCAATCCATAATATTGAAATATTTCCATAGTTTTAGTTTTATGGGACATCAATTATTCTTTTTCAATGGAAAATCCATATAGAAATAAGCATCAAATATTTTACAATATCATGGAGACCGACGATCCACCTCAGAATATGTCTGGAACTGATGTGCTTAATGAATTGCAAGGTTTTAGTTTTTCAATCAGAAAGGGTAATATGAAATCTATAAATATAAAGAATATTTACAATGATCCCTGTTAAAAGTGGAAGAAGAGGAGTATCTTCATTGGGTTCCTTTATTATTGATCCAATTTGTTACATCATTTCATGTATGTAATGAAAATTGAAAAGAAGATTTGTGAAATGTTTCTTTCGATTCTTATAAATGTCAAGGTAAAGAAAAAAGATTATTTAAAATCTCTGCATGACTTGGTGGATTGGGGGATCAGACCAGAATTGAATCCTATGTGTATCGGTGAAAATAAATAGAAAGTTCCATGTGATTCTTATGTGACGACACCTTCAAAAAGAAATCAATTTCTAGAATTACTAGAGAATATTAATGTTCTTGATGGCTATTCAAGAAATATATCAATATGTGTCAATAAAATAGTGTTGAAGTTGAAATCTTAGAAGACTCATGATTATCTCATCCTTCTACATGAGTTGATTCTAATAGTGATCTATCATCTTTTTTCAATAATGTAAGGGTGGAAGTTATTCGGTTGTGCCATTTGTTTGGAGATCTTTTTACTAAGAATTTCTCCAAGTCTTACTTGTAAAAAATGTTGGTAGAGACACCACATGTTTTTTGTTAGTTAGAGAAAATATTTCCCCCACATTTTTCACATGAAATTTGCATTTGACCATGAACCTTCCAACTAAAATAATTATTAGAGGGCCTATTGATTTTTTTATGTATCCAACTAAAAATAATATGTACAAATTGAAATCTTATCTATGGAAAAGGAACCATCTCAAAGATTCTGTCATGAACAGTTGCATGTTTTAAGAATGTATGTATTTTTTTCTCAATTTATTTGTTTGATATTACTATGAGAATGAACAGAGCAATGAGAAATGATGAAGAATAGTACGAGAAAATTGAACCTAGTTTTCCATAAATTCCTCAAACATGAGAAATTCCTGGATCATATACATTGAAAACATTAATCCTTGAAGAGCGGTGGATGTAACATTACATAGTTTTGATGAATTGTGATTTGTTCGATGGAAACATCATGTAAGGAAATTGAACATATATATTTTATCTCAAATCCTATAATTTTACATATCTGTTAAACTATTTTTATTATTATCTATAGGAACATATATAAATGATAAATAGAAAGCATCATTTTTTATCTTTGAAAAGGAGAGAGACTTTTCATAGTATGTAGTTTTCTACATGGTAGAAACTGAAGGTAGAAATAATATTTTAATAAATAAATATTTTATTAAGTTTAATATTTGTTTATATTTCATGTATTGTCCTTTCCTGTTGACCCTATCTTTGAGGAAATTAGAGTTTAGTCATTTGGTCAAAATACTATGGTTTGTGATTGTAAATCAATTGTGATAAATGGGTACAAATTTATTATCATAGAATGAGCAAAGAACATAACAACACAACAAGATTGTGTTATGAAAACTTCCACAATAGACTATTATTCTAGTGCATTAGTTAATAGAACACATTTTGAAAATGGGGTTTATTATGGAGTCCTTGAAAAAAATATATTGGATTATTACTCTCATGGTCGATTCACTATGATGAAATGGAAATGGTTTGATTAGATGATGAGTCATATAACCTTTATTGATGATTTTGGATTTCGAGTTATTGACATGACTCATAATCTTTCTACTAATGAACCATATGTATTGACATCAATGGAGAAAAAAAATTATGTCAATGATCAACTTAGACCAGATTTTTGTGTCATTATTGAAGTAATCCCAAGACATATTTTTGATAATGGTGATGATGTAATTGAAACCATCCCTACTCCCATTAGCCCTGATCCACTTATTACTTATGATGACTCCAATACTTCAATTATTGGAGTTGATTGTGAACCTGAATTTTTTGTGGGAAATATATAGAATAATTCATCTATGTTCTTAGTTATTTTCATTTAGCTTGACTTAAATTATTGAGTTTTGTGCTATAAAAATTTATTTACAATTAATTACCAATATTTTTTATCCAACTATACCTTCATGTTCATTTTCAATATTTAATGGTTGCATTTTTGTTTGAGTTTCATTTAATAATATTTAATTGAATTGTATTCAAACCTACCAATCAAAAAAAATAGTTAAATTATAAAAAAAGATAAATTAAATTGGACATATAAAACTAGTTGATATGAAAATCAAAAACAATGAAAATTATGACCTAAAAATTAGCTAAATTTCCTAACTGAAAATTTGAACCAAATGACCTAAGAAAAATAATCCATGTGTTAAATATATTGTTTTTTTTGTTATATAGTAGTTATCATTTTTTAATTACTTCCATATTTGTTTTCAAAATAAGGAAATGAAACCTATTGATGAGCATTGAATAAAAAGTATGGCTGACAACAATTGTCGAATGACTGAGATGAGGATTCCTCCATTAGTTCCTATTGTGAGTATTTTATTTTAAATAAATAAATAAATATATATCAATAAAATAAAATATTGTGTGATTAATTTTATTTTAAAAATTTATGAAGGATCCCCCAATTCAGCATCAGTTATTCGATGAGCAGCCTATTATTGGTTCTAGTACTCATGTCGGTGGTATGAGGGATGGTGGTACGAGATATAGGAACTCCAGTTGGCATACCCGTTTAGATCCTTCCCCTCCCACTGATGTACCATCTTCCACACATTATGATCCCACTATGTCGTTAGGGAAAAACAGGATATTTAGGCCTCCCATTTTTTCACCACCCTTTACATGTGATCCTCTTTTCCCATCTTTACCAAATCCCATGATGATTCCCACTCCTCATCCACAATATGCAGTTTGACATCCATCCATTCAATATTCTTTACCATATACTTATTTTTATATGAGATTTTATATTCCTTCTTTGAATCCTACTCTGACACAGTCTGTTCCTACAGATCATACACTGGGATCCACTCCACCATTATAGGGTGATGTTCCTTTAGTTCTAGCAGATCCAGCAACGCCCAATGAGAAGACTACCATAGTTATATTTTATAACCCTAACAAATTTTTTAACATATTTTTTTCATTATAACATGTATTGATATAATATTTTTTTATTTCATAATAGATATATATATAATGATATCTGGAGGGGGTGGGGATGTACACACATGCATTCAGTGTGGAACTATTGAACACAGTTGATGGTGGACTTCAATGAAGACAACAAAATGATCGAAAAAATAGGGAAGTAATGTCAGATGTTTTTTTACAATATTTTCCAAATACTCTGACATCATTCTCGTCAACCAGTTCTCATGGAGATAGTTTCCAAAAAAAGTCAAGGATAATGCTTGGGAACAGATATGGGTGAAATACTATATTGGATTTAATGTAATATTATTTTTATATTTATATGAATTAATATTTTGGAGTCATCTTTGGTTTAATTTTCACAATGGTGAGGGTGGACGACCAACAAATATAAAAGAGTCAGGTGAGCTTTGGAGAGCCTATAAGCATATGTTTTATATTTGATTGAATGCTAAAGTTGGAATAAAGTTATAGGTGGTACATTTCATGGATGATTGTATGATAAAACAGTATCAGAAAATGATTACTCATTGGATGACTACCAAGTTTAAGGTATTAATCATAGTTGTGGTTTTAAATGAAAATTTTCATGTTTTACATTAAAACTATATTTTATATTATTTAGTTTTATTTTGTAATAATCCATAAAAAATAATAAAAACATTGATGCTAAAAATTACATTCACACTTTTGGGGTGTACTAAAATGTCAGATCATGAGAGGAAGCATGTACGAATGTTTATAATTTATCTTTGGGACTTCAACTTTTTATTGTTTCCTCCATAATTTATTCAATTTATAAAGTTTTTATATAATTTTAGTTATGAAATTCATTACTGGTAACCAATTTTCAATTATTTTTTCCTACATTAAATTTCATTTCATAGGTAGGTATTTAATATTGAAGGACATGTGCCTCGAGCAAAACTCTTTTGCTCGAGTAGAAGGAGAAAAGATGTACGTGTGGTTAAAAAACTGACACAACAACATATTTGAATTTTTACTTTTTTGATTTAAAATTTTAATATAAATTCTTTAGCTTTATAATATATTTATATTTGTAATTGGCTACTTTAGAGGCCCTCGATGCCCATAAACCTGACATTTTTGGGCTAAATGATCACTTACGTCAGGTGTTGGAAAATGTTCACTCTGGAAGAGTATTCTGCCAACCTAGGAAGATTGTAGTTCCAAATAGGTATTTTCCCTATTTAGGTACCATATATAATATCACCATGTTCATAATGGTTAGGGTACAGGTAAAACATGATGAAAAAGGGTCACACATTTGGAAGAACAGGTTGAAAGGGGAAACACTGTATTTATGAAACTGATGAAAGTTTTATGTCCATCACTTCCTATATAGGTCATCAGAACTTGTGATGAATATATTCCATTTATGTGTTCATTATACAATGCACCAGACAATAGTTCTATTGGTGGTTGAGATTATTTCATTCTTAGCGATGGTGATGGCGAGGAAGAGGATGAGGATAGGGATGATGCTGAGACCGAGGTTGAGGATAAGGATGGGGCTGAGGCTGTGAGAGAGTTAGAGGCCAAGGCAGAGGATGAGGCCGAGAATGAGGTAGGGGATAAAGATGGGGATGTGTATAGGGACGATGATGAGGATAGGGATGAGGGTGAGGATGAAAATTAGGTTAATGGTGATGATAGTGATAGTGATGTGGGATGGATTGATCCATTACATTTTTGACAGGTATTACTAACATTTTATGTTTGATGATTTTATATGACTGAATATATTTGTGATTAGGTAGGTCAGATTATGCTTAACTCAAGTATACAAAATACTATATAGTTTTAATCATAGAAAATTTTACCAAAGTGTTTTCCTTTTTTCATGATAATGTAATTAGGGTATTTGGAAAGTGATAATTTTCTCATGGAGTTAATTTTTCTGGCCAATTGAAATGGGGGACCTTGGAGTGAATGATCTTAAATTATTCAATGATTTCATTGTTGGATAGTTCACATGGAACCTATTAAGTATTATTGATCCTAATTGTGATTTTTTATCAACAAATTTCAAAGGAATACTTCTGGATGGGTTTTCATATTATCTTGCATCATCTATAAAACATTCGATCAATAAATCCTTAAATAAAATTATATAGACTACAACATGGTTAGTTAGCAGTAAATTTACCCCAACTGTTGGGACACCTTATGGCTTGATAGGCCTCTTAAGGATAGAATGAGATTTCTTCTGAATAAAATGAAGAAAAATATTGATGATCTCATGAAACAATACACCATATTTGATTTTATTCATTAGTGGGATATGTTATAAATTCAAATATAACCTTTCATGGATATTAACACATTAGTTGGGAAGCCTACCATTAATGGTCACTTTTCTATCAAAGACATCTAAATTATATAAATTGGTACCCCCACTGGACTTCCATCATGACTGTCTAAATTTTAGGTACAATTCATTTAACCCTCTCAATTTCTTATGCTATAGATAATTTGGAATAATAGGTTACCCTCCCATTAACATCTCAATAGAGCCGAGCAACATACTATCTTTTTGTTTCTTCTTATGCTTGAAGGATTAAGACTTTGCACAACCCCTCTTAATTTGTTGTGAGTATACACAGGAGCCTTGGGAATATGTTCTCTAGTTGTTTGTCTTTGTGTTAAATTCTAGTTTTACACTAGAATATATCATGATATCCACTTTCAGTGCTTCACATATTTAAAAATAAGTGAAACAAATCCTCATGACAATATTTTTATACATTATTACCTCTTCATGGAGGTAGTTGTATCTATTATTACATCTATTTGTAAAGATATAAAAAGTAAACAATTTTTTTAAACTATATTTCCTCTCTAATATAATTCCTTTATATTCTAAATAACTCCAACAATATTAAATCTCCATACTTAACCACAAGATGTTAATAAAATACTGGCTGAATAACTTGAGCTTATTCTTTGTCATTATACCACTTCTTAGTCATCTTCCACTAATTCATTGTCTTTTGATGCTTTACATAACGGGACAACATTTTGATCTAGTCTCATTCCCGCTTTCTAAAGGTGATTGGTCTTTCACCGTCAGGGTGATTATGATGGATCCCTTCATCTATAAATCCATGGATGGTTTCATAAATCTCTATTTGAGTAATAATTCTACTCAATTTCATTACTGAAGGTTCCGGGCACAGCGGAAGCATGTCGGTGGATGTTCCCACTTGGCTTTTTTTCATTAACAATGATCAATTCGTGATCAATATGATGATAAATGCCAGTCTCCATGGATCGAATCATAGAAATAGACAAGGAAAAGGAAAGTCCCGGAACCACAAAGTAGGATCGTTACGGGTTGATTATAATTAATTTAATCAATTTAAAAGAAATACCTTTTGGTTTTTATTTCTTCATTGATGTTCTTTATCACGTTCTGATGTGATTCATCATTTCATCGTAGAAGCCAAGTATAGAATTCCTCTATCAGTGATCCACATATGTTCCTCATATCTCGGGATGTCGCCAAAGGAGATTCTGGGTGCTAACTTGGAGAAACCTTTTCTTGTGTTGTCTGCCTTAGATCGTCTTGATCTGATGGAAGATGATATCTCTCAGTCTTGAGATAATTCTTAGAGGAAGAGTTTATTTTGGCCTTGAAAGAATTCTCGAGAGTTGTTGTGCACAATGATTCTCTTGTGTGTCAAAAAAGATTTGGGGTTGTGAAGATATTTATAATCAGGTTTCAGGTTGTAGAGTTATGAGAATAAATAAACGCATTACGTGCTTTATTTATTTCATTAACTCTTATTTAAAACCCACATGTTGAATAATTAATTCTTTAACATGCTCCCATGTTGATTATAATAAATATCATTTAAAACAATATTATATTCTTAAAATCCCGACTGGAAAAACTACACGGTGTGTATTAATAAATACACGACATGTACTTTTTTTCATTGAAAACTACACGGCATGTACATTAAATGTACACGGCTTGTATATCTTGTTTTCATTTATTCATTTAATTTCCATAATGAAAACTACACTGTGTGTAATTATTAATACACAACATGTACTTCTTTTCCATGAAAAACTACATGACCTGTAATCTTTAATACACGACACGTATATCTTGTTTTTCATATCCTTCTTCCACCATCATTAAAATGATTTAGGCTTCCTTGAATAATTATTAAACCACGTATGGGAATAATCTTTATTCTACTTGAGATACTTGAATACACTTAGTTTGTGACCCTCTAGGCCTCTTTCTCATTGGCATTAGGTGGGCTTGCCTAAAGTCCAAGATTACAGTCTAGCAACGGGTCAAGGCACCCAAGAGAAAGAAGTTGACCCCGCATTGACGTATCACCTCAAACGAGTTCTTACTATGTAATTTAATCTCTTTTTCTCAATATCACATCAAGAAGGTTTCATGGAAATGTCATTAACCTATATACTTGATCTGTCGTTCTTTGACTTCCGGAAATAAACTCATCGATTACACCATGGGCATGGAATTTAATGCGATATGTTTATTTCAATCAAAGGGTTGAGATATCAACTTCCATAAATGGAAGGTACAAATCCTTCCTCGACTTATCCATTAACAACATGTCACTCGTGATGTACCCAACATACCCTACTTCCCGCCAACTGTCTGCGTGACCATTTTCATCAGTAAATCTAAGTGTGTGATTCATGACATGAGTTAATGATAATATTCTAGTCTAAGGACCATTACAAACGCTCGTAGATAGCAATGTCTGATGACACCAAGACATCCGGAATTTCTACTGGTGGGTCTATTCTCATAATCTCCCATCTTGGAGATTACCAAGTGCGAACTCCATGAGAGAGAGTCTCGTCTTCTTACGAGTACTAACACATAATGGTCTATATACTATGTGTCCTATCATAGTATGTCATCCAACCGTATAAATTTATTTAAGAATATTGTTATATCATTTCAAGGTTCTCATCATAGCGGGGATCTTCCATGACCTTATCAATGCAACAAATATTCCAGGACATTATTATATTATAGTCATGCATAACAATGAACAATATATAATAAGTGAACATTCATGTAATCAAAGTACAAAACATTTGGTTCTCAGGACACCAAACCTTACAAACTCCCACTTGGACTAGAGCCAACTTCCTATGAATTTTAGTCCGCTAGACCTCACATGATGATCATGTTTCTTCTGAGTCAAGGCATTAGTCAAGGGGTCCACCACGTTGTCTCCCGTGGAAATACTGCTCACTGTAACTTCACCTCTCTGAGAAAAATCCCTCTAGAGATGATACTTCCGAAGTATGTGCTTTGTATTCTGATGTGACCTTTGCTCTTTTTCAAGTGACACCGTTGTAGTATTATCACAATAGAGTGTGATAGGATCTATACTACTCGATACTACATCTAACTCTTGGATGAAGCATTATAGAATCCAGCCTTTTTATAACATAACTTTTATTCCATTACACAGAACTGAGGATATTTAAGGTTTAGTGTCTTGGAAACAAGGAACATAAAACATGAAAAAAAACATTCTTCTTAAACACTTGAAAGGATTCTCCTCATGTTAACCCTAGGCTCATTACTGAATCTCATAACCTGGGGACATACATCAAAAGGAAGGGTGAGCAGAAGGCCCAGCAAGGAAAACAAGTGAAAAATTTTACATATGAACTTGAGATACATCAATAAAGTCATGAAAAGAACTTTAAGGCATGAAAATGAAATCATGAGGCATATCATAATAAAAATAAAACTTTTTCATAACTTGAAGATGTGGCTAAATCATTTAACATAGACAATCATGAACATATCACCAAGGTCCATCCCCAAGGTGTCATTTGAAAATTACCAAGGTTATTCACCAAGGTATCGTGAAAATTGTAATCTCTAGTGGTTACATCATTACCCAATGCATTGGAGCGCTATCAGGGCGCACCCTTAAATTTGCCTTTATTATCATGTGAGCCACATATATAATCATCAAACATTTCATAAATAACCCATATATCATAAAATAAATGGGTTTCATTTCATAATCATAACGTTTTAAAAACTGCTTTAAAGACATGATCTTTACATCACTTTAAAACCCACAGAAAAGGAAGGTGGGTCTCATGTATGTAAATACCAGAATTTAAAATAGAACATTTTGGTATATTTGTGAATACACCTTTAGAATAAATATCTTTGAGTATTCACTTAATAATATAAAAGAACTTTAGAAAAAGAGAGAGACATTTTGAGACGGAAATTATGCAGCATAACGGCTATGTTACGAGGTTTTAGAAGACATTAAAAAGAGAGGTAAAATGGGTCAAACATTCATAAATGACCCATAAAATATTATATGGATAGAATAATAAGGATACATGATCATGGTAATGAAATTTCAAGGACATACCATTTGAAATGAAAAACATGGAAGGAAGAAAAAAATTAGATTTCTCTTATGAAAGTTCGGTAGCCTAACAGCGTTACTTAAAATTCAACAAAAATGATTTGAAAAGATCAAATAGGGTCTCTCATCATGTGAACATAAGAGTTCAGTATGATAGATATAGAGATAATTCCCCAACATAACAAAAAGTAACTTGAAAGAATTGACATGAAAGCAGAACTTCAAAACGAGAAGGGTGAAGAACCACTTAAAAATTCGGCAGCCTAACGGCGCCACTTAAAACTTCAAAATACTGAATTGAAGAGATCAAATGGGGTCTCTAATCATATGAAAATAAGAGTTAATTATGATAGATATAGATATCATACCCCAACATAACAAAAAGGAACTTGAAAGAATTGTAATGAAAGTAGAACTTTAAAACGAGAAGGGTGAAGAACCACTTAAAAATTCGGCAGCCTACCAGTGCCACTTAAAACTTCAAAATACTGAATTGAAGAGATCAAATGGGGTCTCTCATCATATGAACATAAGAGTTCATTATGATAGATATAGAGATCATACCCAAACATAAAAAAAGGAACTTGAAAGAATTGACATGAAAGTAGAACTTCAAAACGAGAAGGGTGAAGAACCACTTAAACATTTGGCAGCCTAACGGCGCCACTTAAAACTTCAAAATACTGAATTGAAGAGATCAAATGGGGTCTCTCATAATATTAAAATAAGATTTAAGTATGATAGATATAGATATCATACCCCAACATAACAAAAAGGAACTTGAAATAATTGACATGAAAGTAGAACTTCAAAACGAGAAGGGTGAAGAACCACTTAAAAATTCGGCAGCCTAACGGTGCCACTTAAAACTTCAAAATACTGAATTGAAGAGATAAAATGGGGTCTCTCATCATATTATCATAAAAGATCAGTATGATAAATTTATAGATCATATCCCAACATAATAAAAAGGAACTTGAAATACTTTACATGAAAATAGATCTTGAAAATGAGAAGGGAGAAAGAATCTGTTACAAAAAATTTCAGCAGCCTTATGGCGCCACTTAAAACTTCATAAAACGAAATAATGAGAGCAAGAGGGGATCTTTCATTATATGAACATGAAAACGGCAGTAAGAGGAGTATAAAAGAACATCCTCCAACATAAGAACATGGAGCATAAAAGGAATGACATAAAAGAGATTACTTGAAATGAAAGAGAGAGGTCGGATCCCTTACCTTAAAACGTAACTCTTAAAACTCAAAGGTTTGGACCTTGAGGGCTTGGGGGAACCTTGGGAGGACTCCTTGGGAGGTAAGGAGACCAGAACTTCGTTGGGGGAGAGTTGGGAGTGAAAACTAAAGGAGTAAAGGGTGGGTATTTATAGGGAAAGTGAGGGGACAAGGCATTAATGGCCAAGGGACACCTCATTAGTGGTTTTGGAAAAACCATGGGCTTGCCCATGGTATTTGCCCATGGTATTGGCCACTTGGGACACCTCATACCTTATCTTACTATTCATAATTCTACCATATTGAATATATACTTAATACATCATTTAATGATGTCATTAAACACCCGTAACTTAAAAACTATATTTTCACTATTCATCGAAAATTCAACTTTCTCATAATAATCCCAAAATTTCACCTTAACCAAATATCAATGCTCTGATTTCAAAAATGAAATCCATTTTATAAAAATAATTTTCTAAATATTTTTAATTTAATTTTTAAATAAAAACACTATTCATCGAAAATTTATTTTTTTAGAAAAATCCCCAAAAATTACCTTAACATAATATCGATGCTCTGAGTTCAAAAATGAAGTCCATTTTATAAAAATAATTTTCTAAATATTTTTAATTAAAATTTTAATTAAAAAACACTATTCATCCGAAAAAACTAATACATGAATAATAATTTATGAAACCGTTATTTAACCATTTTATTGAATCACATTACTTAATCAAAGTGCCTAGCTTTCTTTAAGTGGGATTACTAATCCATTTGGACACATTATTAATCCTAATAATAAAATCACTATTCATAATTTACTATTCATCAAAAATCATGTTGATCTTATTAGACTCTAAATTTCGTACTGTACATAATTGCAGAAGACCATTTTTTGAAAATCATTACAAATTTTTAATTTATTTAGGGTTTACATAAACATATTTAAAATATCCTTTTTCTAAAATTCATCAAAAATATGCATACTATATTTATCCGGTCATTTGAAAATTCATAAAAGAAATCGAAATTTTTATTTAAAACAAAGGATTGCACAGGACAGTTACGGTCTCCTTACATAGCCCCTTATCACACCAGCATAGGACCTAAGTGTAAGGTGTGCTAAGGAGAGAGAATCTGAGGGAGGCTCGGCCAACATCGCACGAGTAGTAATTTATATCAGTTTGAACTTCTCGCGAAGGCGATCCCATTCTAGCTTTATACGATGACATTCAGCTTGGGTTTGGTCCAGAGCAAAGCCCAGTGGTGCTACCTCCTTCCCAAGTTCTTTTAGATGGGCTTCGATCGGTCCAAGACTACTGGGTGAGGCCATCGAATCTTCTTTCTATATTAATTAACCAAGATTGCTTGTATTTAGAGACAATAGTCAAAACGTTTAGTTTCCAGCGGTCATATTGACCAATGGTCAAATAATCCGTCAAAACCCAACAATATCATTTTAATTATACTCATGTTACCAAATGAAACATTTTTGTTGAGTATAAAAATAACACATAAAATTAGGAAACAATATTTATTTACAATTTCGGGTCGTTACAATCTTCCCCCCTTAAGAAATTGCGTCCTCGCAATTTTAAAATTGGGTTTTGAAATTTCATTGAAAGTCCCACATCGGAAAAGGAGTCAGTAAAACTATTACTTTAAAAGAAAGAAAGGGAAGTACAAAGGTCACCCGAGTTAACCCACACTAGGATTCCTTTTAGAAAAACATGGACATGGAGGAGAAAACAAAGGGTCAAGTTCTGAGGGAGAGTGATAGAGAACATGATTAGGAGAAAGTTAACCATGAGAAAATCCCAAACTTATGATGTGTGTAAACGGTATTTGATTACCTAGTAGGAAACGTAAACCAACAACATTTTTTTTACGTTTCTTTTCATAATTTTGAGGAATTCATTAACTACATAGAACAAAAACATAAGAAAATATACCTACCTTCAAGTAGAGTTTCATCCTTTAATAAGTCCCTACCAACACTAATCTTTTCTCCAAATGATGAGAATTCAAAAACACTAGGTCTCATAAAAGCACAAGAATCATCTTCTATAGAATCACATAATCTACAAAATATTAACTATCTATTTCTTCTATCTTTAAACATTATCCCAAAAACATAAAGGTTAAGGTAAAACAACTCTTCAAAAAGAAATAATCCCATAGGAATGGAAACTACTTTTAAATCTTCAAAGTTCCATGGTACTACCCAAAGTTCATCATAGACCATTCCATAAATAACGGTCCTTAAAATTCCTCAAAATAAACCAAACTAAGATTGAAACCCAAATACAAGAAGGATTTGATAACATAGTCTTCCAAAACAACTTCATTGTTCATCTCCAGACAATATCAACCACTCCTAACATCTTATAACAAAAATAGCTAACCTAAACATATTTTACCCAAGATAGGTTAATCATTCCCATAAGTAACCTAAATTACTATAAGTCCACCTTAAATTCATCAATTCTTCAAAATATAAGTCAACCTTACTCCTCAATGAAAATACTATAGTAATCTATTTACCTCGATCATATAGGGTCCCCAAAATAGTGAACGTCTTCCAAAATAATAATCATCTTTTAATCCCCTAATCATCTCTATCATATTAATATGGAAATTGTCGCATTTCCTATCACATTGGTTGTTGGGACACGTTATTCCATTTCCCACCATTAACTAAGAATATAAATTATAATTAGAGGCTTAAATACTTAACCAATAATCATGAAAATGAACTTAAAGCATATAACGATAACTTGTAGAAGAAAAGTATACCCTAACTTGTGATCCCCTAGGTTCCCATCTAGGTTATCCATGATCATATATTCTTATGTGAATCTTTATTTTATTTTATCTTTGTTCCTTTAACAATGGTTCATACCAAGCTTATGAATTTACCAAAGCATATCCCCCGGGAGTGTCGTAACCAAGAGTGCAGCAAGGCCCGTTGTCGTGTACCAGTTCTTTTTCGAGTCTAGCTCAAAGCGGTGTTTTCGGGTTTTACCCCTATGTACATCTGTGCCAGAGCCACCTCTACCTGCTCGTATCCAGACAGGAATGTATTTTCTTGGCAACCCCTTACTCAATACTCACCAAAATACCAAGAAGATTTCCTATATTTAAACGTTTCTATAGGGTTATTCCTAGAGTTTTCATATCCTAATTTCCACAAATAACTAAACCATCCTTTGATACCAACTATAACATCCTGCCTTTTTATAACATAACTTTTATTCCATTACACGGAACTGAGCATTTTTAAGGTTTAGTGTCTTGGAAACAAGGAACATAAAACATGAAAAAAAACATTCTTCTTAAACACTTGAAAGGCTTCTCCTCATGTTCACCCTAGGCTCATTACTGCATCTCATAACCTGGGGACATACATCAAAAGGAAGGGTGAGCAGAAGGCCCAACAAGGGAAACAAGTGAAACATTTTACATATGAACTTGAGATACATCAATAAAGTCATGAAAAGAACTTTAAGGCATGAAAATGAAATCATGAGGCATATCATAATAAAAATAAAACTTTTTCATAACTTGAAGATGTGGATACATAATTTAACATAGACAATCATGAACATATCACCAAGGTCCATCCCCAAGGTGTCATTTGAAAATTACCAAGGTTATTCACCAAGGTATCGTGAAAATTGTAATATCTAGTGGTTACATCATTACCCAATGCATTGGAGCGCTATCAGGGTGCACCCTTAAATTTGCCTTTATTATCATGTGAGCCACATATATCATCATCAAACATTTCATAAATAACCCATATATCATAAAATAAATGGGTTTCATTTCATAATCATAACGTTTTAAAAACGGCTTTAAAGACATGATCTTTACATCACTTTAAAACCCACAGAAAAGGAAGGTGGGTCTCATGTATGTAAATCCCAGAATTTAAAATAGAACATTTTGGTATATTTGTGAATACCCCTTTAGAAGAAAGATATTTTAGTATTTACTTAATAATATAAAAGAACTTTAGAAAAAGAGAGAGACATTTTGAGACGGAAATTATGCAGTATAACGGCTATGTTATGAGGTTTTAGAAGACATTAAAAAGAGAGGTAAAATGGGTCAAATATTCATAAATGACCCATAAAATATTAGATGGACAGAATAAGAAGGATACATGATCATGGTAATGAAATTTCAAGGACATACCATTGGAAATGAAAAACATGGAAGGAAGACAAAAATTAGATTTCTCTTATGAAAGTTCGGCAGCCTAACGACGTTACTTAAACTTCAACAAAAATGATTTGAAAAGATAAAATAGGGTCTCTCATCATGTGAACATAAGAGTTAAGTATGATAGATATAGAGATAATGCCCCAACATAACAAAAAGTAACTTGAAAAAATTGACATGAAAGTAGAACTTCAAAACGAGAAGGGTAAAGAACCACTTAAAAATTCGGCAGCCTAACGGCGCCACTTAAAACTTCAAAATACTGAATTGAAGAGATCAAATGGTGTCTCTCATAATATGAACATAAGAGTTCAGTATGATAGATATAGAGATCATACCCCAACATAACAAAAAGGAACTTGAAAGAATTGACATGAAAGTAGAACTTCAAAACGAGAGGGGTGAAGAACCACTTAAAAATTCGGCAGCCTAACGGCGACACTTAAAACTTCAAAATACTGAATTGAAGAGATCAAATGGGGTCTCTAATCATATGAACATAAGAGTTCAGTATGATAGTTATAGAGATCATACCCCAACATAACAAAAAGTAACTTGAAAGAATTGACATGAAAGTAGAACTTCAAAACGAGAAGGGTGAAGAACCACTTAAAAATTTGGCAGCCTAACGGCGCCACTTAAAACTTCAAAATACTGAATTGAAGAGATCAAATGGGGTCTCTCATCATATGAACATAAGATTTCAGTATGATAGATATAGAGATCATACCCCAACATAACAAAAAGGAACTTGAAAGAATTGACATGAAAGTAGAACTTCAAAACGAGAAGGGTGAAGAACCACTTAAAAATTCGGCAGCCTAACGGTGCCACTTAAAACTTCAAAATACTGAATTGAAGAGATAAAATGGGTTCTCTCATCATATGATCATAAAATATCAGTATGATAAATTTAGAGATCATACCCCAACATAATAAAAAGGAACTTGAAATACTTTACATGAAAATAGATCTTGAAAATGAGAAGGGAGAAAGAATCTGTTACAAAAATTTCGGCAGCCTAACGGCGCCACTTAAAACTTCATAAAACGAAATAATGAGAGAAAGAGGGGATCTCTCATTATATGAACATGAAAACGGAAGTAAGAGGAGTATAAAATAACATCCTCCAACATAAGAACATGGACCATAAAAGGAATGACATAAAAGAGATTACTTGAAATGAAAGAGAGAGGTCGGATCCCATACCTTAAAACGTAACTCTTAAAACTCAAAGGTTTGGACCTTGAGAGCTTGGGGGAACCTTGGGAGGACTCCTGGGGAGGTAAGGAGACCAGAACTTCGTTGGGGGAGAGTTGGGAGTGAAAACTAAAGGAGGAAAGGGTGGGTATTTATAGGGAAAGTGAGGGGACAAAGCATTAATGGCCAAGGGACACCTCATTAGTGGTTTTGGAAAAACCATGGGCTTGCCCATGGTATTTGCCCATGGTATTGGCCACTTGGGACACCTCATACCTTATCTTACTATTCATAATTTGACCATATTGAATATATACTTAATACATCATTTAATGATGTCATTAAACACCCGTAACTTAAAAACTATATTTTCACTATTCATTGAAAATTCAACTTTCTCAGAATAATCCCAAAATTTCACCTTAACCAAATATCAATGCTCTGATTTCAAAAATGAAATCCATTATATAAAAATAATTTTCTAAATATTTTTAATTTAATTTTTAAATAAAAACACTATTCATCGAAAATTTATTTTTTTTAGAAAAATCCCCAAAAATTACCTTAACATAATATCGATGCTCTGAGTTCAAAAATGAAGTCCATTTTATAAAAATAATTTTCTAAATAATTTTAATTAAAATTTTAATTAAAAAACACTATTCATCTGAAAAAACTAATACATGAATAATAATTTATAAAACCGTTATTTAACCATTTTATTGAATCACATTACTTAATCAAAGTGCCTGGCTTTCTTTAAGTGGGATTACTAATCCATTTGGACACATTATTAATCCTAATCATAAAATCACTATTAATAATTTACTATTCATCAAAAATCAATTTGATCTTATTAGACTCTAAATTTCGTACTGAACATAATTGCAGAAGACCATTTTTTGAAAATCATTACACATTTTTAATTTAATTAGGGTTTACATAAACATATTTAAAATATCCTTTTTCTAAAATTCATCTAAAATATGCATACTATATTAATCCGGTCATTTGAAAATTCATAAAAGAAATCGAAATTTTTATTTAAAACAAAGGATTGCACAGGACAGTTACGGTCTCCTTACATAGCCCCTTATCACACCAGCATAGGACCTAAGTGTAAGGTGTGCTAAGGTGAGAGAATCTGAGGGAGGCTCGGCCAACATCGCACGAGTAGTAATTTATATCAGTTTGAACTTCTCGCGAAGGCGATCCCGTTCTAGCTTTATACGATGAAGTTCAGCTTGGGTTTGGTCCAGAGCAAAGCCTAGTGGTGCTACCTCCTTCCCAAGTTCTTTTAGATGGGCTTCGATCGGTCCAAGACTACTGGGTGAGGCCATTGAATCTTCTTTCTATATTAATTAACCAAGATTTCTTGTATTTAGAGACAATAGTCAAAACGTTTAGTTTCCAGCGGTCATATTGACCAATGGTCAAATAATCAGTCAAAACCCAACAGTCTCATTTTAATTATACTCATGTTACCAAATGAAACATTTTTGTTGAGTATAAAAATAACACATAAAAATAGGAAACAATATTTATTTAAAATTTCGGGTCGTTACAAGCATCGCATCCATACTCCTTCTTTAGCTACCTCAGAATATGCGATATACTCGGAATCTGTTGTAGAATCTGCCACCACACATTGCTCTGAGCTCTTCCAGCTCACTTCACCTCAATTCAAACTGAAGATGTATCCATTCTGCGACTTCATGTCATCTTGATCAGTCTGGAAACTAACATCTACATGTCCTTTTATGACTAGTTCCCCATCTCCTCCATAAAACAGGAACATATCCTTAGTACGCCTCAGATAATTAAGGATAGTCTTGACTACCATCCAATGGTGGTCTCCTGGATCAGCTTGATATTTGCCTACTGCACTTAATGCGTAAGTAACATCTAGCCTTATACATTGCATATCATACATGACTGACCCAATCGCGGATTCGTAAGGGGTCCTTGGACTATTCCATACTAAATATCTTCAGTATCTTTTCAATGTATATACTTTGACTCAGGCCCAACATTCTCTTGGATCTATCACGATGGATCTTGATCCCAAGAATATATGTTGCCTTGCCCAAGTCTTTCATGGAGAATCATTTATGTAACCATGCCTTAACTGACTGTAATACAGGTACTTCGTCTCCAATTAGTAATATGTCATCAACATATAAAATTAAGAAAACAACGGCACTTCCACTAAACCTAGTCTAGAAACATGGATCACATTCGTTCTTAACAAAGCCAATTTCTATTACAGCTTCATCAAAATGAATTTTCCATGACCTTGATGGTTGATTTAATCCATAAATGGATTTTTTTCAACTTGCATACCTTGTTGGAATCCTTTGGAGTCACAATCCCTTCAGGTTGTGTCATGTAGACATCTTCCTGGAGGTTCCTATTAAGGAATACTGTTTTGACATCCATTTGCCAAATTTCAAATTCATGGTAAGCGGAAATGGCCAATAGGATTAGGATGGATTTCAGCATTGCAACCAGTGAAAAGATTTCATCATAGTCAATTCCTTGACACTGTCTAAAACCTTTTGCAACTAGTTGTGCCTTATAAGTGTTGACTTGCCCCTCCATGTCCAGTTTCTTCTTGAATAACCATTTGTTACCAATAGGATTTACATCAACTGGATGATATACGAAAATCCAGACTTTGTTTTGGTACATGGAATCCATTTCAGAATTCATGGCTTCTTGCCACTTGGAAACGTTTGTTCCTTCAACAGCTTCCTTGTAGGTAATATGATCATCATTGTCAACCAATAATGAGTCACCATCCTTGGTGACAAGAAAACCATATCATTCTGGTTCTCTCACCTCTCTCATGCTCCTAAGCAGTTCTTATGTCTCTGGAATAGATTGTTCTTCCATGGGGCTTTGTGGAATATGTTCTTGTACCAACTCCTATGTATCTTGAGCCTTGACTTCATTTAAGTCTATCTCTCTCCCACTATCTCTTTTGGAGATGTGCTCCCTCTCACAGAATACGGTGTGTCTTTCCACTGTAACCTTTTTGTCTGAGGGGTTGTATAGTTAATATCCCCATGTTTCCTTGGGATATCCTATAAAGGTACACTTTGTGCCTCGGGGTGCAAGTTTGTTACCTGAAGAGGCCTTAACAAATTCTTCGCTACCCCACACATGTAAATTAGATAACTTGGCTTTTCATCCACTCCATAACTCGTATGCAATACCATTTATCGATTTAGTTGGAACTGGGTTTAGTATGTGTGCTACTGTTTGTAAATCGTATCCCCAAAAGGATAATAGAAGACTCGCATGACTCATCATTGATCTCACCATATCCAATAGGGTGCAGTTCCTCCTTTCACTTACACCATTCCGTTAAGGTGTATAAGGAGGAGTGGGTTGATATAGAATCCCAAAATCCTATAAAAATCAATGAAATCCTGATTAAGATAATCTTCTCTTCTGTGTGAGTGGAGTTTCTTAATCTTCTTACCAAGTTGGTTCTCAACTTCATTCTTGTATTCTTTGAACCGATCAAAAGAATATGACTTATACCTCATTAAGTAAATATATCCATATATACTAAAATCATTGGTAAAAGTTATGAAGTACAAGAACCCACCCCTTGCTTCAACTGGAAATAGTCCACACGCATCTGTGTGAAGTAATTCAAGATTCTATTTATCCCTTTCACCTTTCCCACTAAATGGGGCTTTAGGCATTTTGCCTTGTAGACACGCATGACATACACCAAGTGGTTTTAGTTCGAAAGAATCTAAATACCCATCTTTATGTAATTTTTTCAATCATTTCTCATTGACATGACCTAGCCAGTGATGCCAAAGTTGGGTGTGTTATGAGTCATGTGAATTGACTTTTGCATTGATTTCCATTACTTAGTTTGTGTAGTCTAACACATAAAGGCCGTTATATAAATGTGCCCTACCAAAACAAATGCTATCTTTATAAAAGTAGAAACATTCATTTCCAAACTTGAAAATGAATCTATCAGTATCTAATCTGGATACTGAAATAATGTTTTTAGTAATATAAGGCACATAATAACAACCCTTTAACACCATGATCATTCCAGTTGGCAATGTAAGGTGGTAGTCCCCGACAGCTACAACAGCAAGTCTAGCTCTGTTGGCTACTCGTAGATCTACCTCCCCTCAATCAATCTTCCAGAATCTACTTGGTTTATGTATTTGGATACATATGTGAGAACCACAAGCAGTATCTAATACCCAATTAGTAGAAAAAGATAGATTGCATTCGATAACAAATGCACCTAAAGCTTCCCCTTACTTCCTTGGCTGGGTGCAGCTTTTCTTCCAGTGGCCCTTCTTGCCACATGTGAAACAAACATCATCATGTTCCTTTGCCTTTCCTTTTATCTTCCTTTACTTAGAGGTCCTTGAAGAAGCTTTGGTCTTAATGATCTTCGCCTTCCCTTTCCTTTTATTCACCATGAGGATAGAAGGCTTTTAATGATTCATGTCATTGTCCATTTGGAGAATGAGGATAAGAAGATCAGACAGAGACTTCTCAATGTTGTTCATGTTGAAGTTGACAAGAAAGTTTGAGAATCTCAGGGGAAGTGATGCAAGAATGAGATCAGTACCCAGTTCTTCGGGGGAGTTTAAACCCTAGAACCCCCAAGCGCTCAATGTAGCCAATGAGCTTGACTACATGAGGCCCATCTGGGGTACCCTCTCTAAGCTTTCTCTATAATAGATCCTTGGAGATCTCAAACCTTTCCTATCTTGTTTTCTCCTGGTATAGACCACGGAGGTGCTCGAGCATGCTATAGGCATCCATGTCCCCACGAGAATTCATGAGCTCACTTGATATTGATGATAGCATCAAACATTGAACGTAGAGTGCATCACTCAAATGTTGATCATAGACTAGGAAATCTTCATCACTTGTCCCTTGGTCAGGAGGATCCGGAAGTGAGGACTCCAGCATGTAATACTTTCGTTCATGGCGTAGGTCAACCCGAAGGCACCTAAAACATTCTTGAAAGTTAATGCCGGTGAGGATATTGTCTTTTTCCAGAATTGATTGCAGAGAAAACGTGGTTGACGAGTTTGTCATTTGATTCTACAATTTAAAAGAGAATATTTATTAATACTTTTTTGATTACATTTTATGAGAAATAATAAATTTTATTAAGTCTCCCACTATTTTATCAAGTCCCAATAGCCCTCACCATTGAACTCAAAATATCCCTTTTCTTTGACATTATAGTGGAAAGGATCCATATTCCCATTCACATAACCCCAACAAGGGTTGGTCAAGATATTTGAAGGTATTTAGGTAGGCAGGTATTTTCCAACTGTGAGCTTACAGTTCCTTGATCTGTTGAGTGGACTCCACAATCCTGAAATCCTGACTTGGACTTCCTCAACTCTTTCCTCAAATATTACATCAATTCTAGAAAGGTCTACTTCTCTTGATGTAATTTTGTTAAGTCAACCTGTAACTTTTCACAAGGGATTGATTTATAAAATTAAGTGTCCCAACAAGGGTTGGTCAAACACATAGTTTTATTGAGTCTTTCCCTTAATCAAGTAACAGAAGGCTTGGTTTGACTTAATTTGGTATTGAGGGATTTTAATATTTATGCATAGTTTCGCATTATCACATGCTTGTTAATATTAAGTGATGGTTACTTAAGTGACTAAGCATGTTTCGATAATGTTTACGCATAGTCCGGTTTTTATTTTATTCCATCTTTGCATGCTTTTTTATTTCATTAATTAGGTGATCACGACAACACATATATAATAAATAAACCATGCAATCGGACAGAAATAAAATAATATGGTATGATCATGAGCTTTTATTGGTTAGATTATCTAGCAGTTTGATAAGCTAACCCTAACCTAGGGAAAAACACCTTGAACCGATGGTTCATGTTTTTCAGCTCCCACCTGTCAATATTTGTATCTTCTTGGGTTGGTTTCACCTCAGCTTTGGGTTTTGAACTGTCTCCTCTGGCTTGGGAGATCCTCCATTACATGGGTTTACATTAAAGAAACCATGGGCACGCAGGCCCTACATTTTATTGGAAGAAGGATCACAAGCCAACAAATTTAAATAAATTTAAATGAAACCATACACACATACAAATGGTCTTTGGTCTATCTCATGATCATCCATAACATGAAATGACATTTACACATATTTAGAATTCAAATTCTTTTAATCGTTCTATTTATTCAAGATAAGTCGACTTGAATTCAATTAATTGTGATCATATAATTAATCAATTATTTATCTTAAATTCCTTTCTGAATTTCACTTAGATTATTCTTATCCATATTCCTTGTACAGATCTTTGTACTTTAAGAGGAAACCTGGTGAAATTTCTGGAAAGTACACGGCGTGTAGTTTATATTTACACGGCGTGTATTTCTTTTCACCTTTTATCCAAAGTACACACCGGGGGATTTGGCGTGTTCTCTGTACTTTGGAATTTTTGGAGTACACGACATGTAGATAAATCATACATGGTGTGTACTTCCTTGTTATGTGGTAACCAGCCTGGAGATCCTGTGTACGTGGTACATGACTTCTCCTTTGTACATAGTTTCACTTGGTCCGGATAGGGCTACAAGATGTGTATCTCCAACATACACGCCGTGTATTATAGTTCCCACACACCGTTTAATTTTGTTCAACACGGGGTGTTAAATAATTAGGTGTAATCAATTCAAACGGCATGGTCTGGCAGACCTATACCGATTCGTTGAATCTAAGTATATGGAGTTTAGTTTTCATTACATGTCGTGTATTACCGTGTTGTATAGACAGAAAGATCGGATCCTCCAGATGAGATCCTCATTTTTATTTTAATCAAAATTAAAATTAAAAGTCTGTTTCTATGATATGAATCGAGAAACAAATGAGGAAGAATAGATTTCATTTATTCAGATTTATAGAACGATTTATTTCGAATTGAATAAAAAATAAATGTGTAAATTATCAATGAAAATTAAATAACTATAATCAACGTTGTAACCTCACTCTGATACCATTTCATGGTTCCAGGAGCAGCGGAAGCGCGTGGGTTGATGTTCCCACTTGGATTTTTTTCATTAACAATGACCAATCCAGGATCAATACGACGATAAACGCCAGTCTCTACATATTGAATCACAGAAATAGACAAAGAAAAGGAAAGTCCCGGAACCACAAAGTAGGATCATTACAGGTTGATTATAATTAATTTAATCAATTTAAAAGAAATACCTTTTGGGTGTTCTTTCTTAGTTGATATTCTTTATCACGTTCTGATGTGATTCATCGTTGCGTCGTAGAAGCCAAGTGTAGACTTCCTCTAGCGGTGATCCATAGGTGTTCCTCGTATCTCGGGACGTCGCCAAAGGAGACTCCGAGTGACAACCTGGAGAAATCTTTGCTTGCATTGTCCGACTTAGATCGTCTTGATCCGATGGAAGATGATCGCTCTCAGTCTTGAGAGTGTTCTTGGAGGAAGAGGTTTTTTCAGCCTTGAAAGAATTCTCCAAAGTCGTTGTGCACAACGATTCTCTTGTGTGTTAGAAAAGAGTTGGGGTTGTGGGGATATTTATAATCATGTTTGAGGTTGTAGAGTTATGACAATAAATAAACACTTTACGCGTTTTATTTATTTCATTGGATCTTATTTAAAACCCCCATGTAAAATAATTAATTCCTTGAAATTCTCCCATGCTGATTAAAAAAAATATCATTTAAAAAAATATTATATCCTCAAAATTCCGACGGGAAAAACTACACGGCTTATATTAATAAATACACGGCGTGTAATTTTTTTTTCATTGAAAACTACACAACGTGTACATTCAATGTACACGGCATGTATATCTTGTTTTCATTTATTCATTTCCTTTCCTTAAAGAAAACTACACGGTGTGTAATTATTATTACACGGTGTGTACTTGTTTTCTATGAAAAAATACACGGCACGTAATCTTTAATACATGACACATATATCTTGTTTTTCATTTCCTTCTTCCTCAATCATTAAAAATATTTAGGCTTCCTTGAATAATTATTAAATGACGTATGAGAATAATCTTTATTATACTTTAGATACTTGAATACACTTAGTGTGTGACCCTCTAGGCCTCTTTCTCGTTGGCATTAAGCGGGCTTGCCTAAAGTCCATGATTATTGTCTAGCAATGGGTGAAGGCGCCCCAGAGAAAGAAGTTAATGCTGCATTGACGTATCACCTCATACGAACGCTTACTATTTAATTTAATCCCTTTATCTCAATATCTCATCAAACAGGTTTCATGGCAATGTCATAAACCTATATGCTTGATCCATCATTCTTTGAATACCTGAAATAAACTCGTCGTTTACACTATGGCCATGGAATTTAATGTGACAGTTCTATTTCAATCAAACGGATGAGATGTCAACTTCCATAAATGGAAGGGAAAAATCCTTCCTCGACTTATCCATTAACAACATGTCACTCGTGACGCACCCAACGTACCCCACTTCCTGCCAACTATCTACGTGAAGGTTTTCGTCAGTAAATCTAAGTGTGTGAGTCATGACATGAGTTAATCATAATATTCCAGTCTAAGGACCATTACACATGCTCGTAGATAGCAATGTCCGATGACACCAAGACATGCGAAATTTCTACTGGTGGGTCTGTTCTCATAATCTCCTGTCTTGGAGATTACCAAGTGCGAACCCCATGAGAGAGATTCTCGTCTTCTTACGAGTACTCACACATGATGGTATGTATACTATGTGTTCTATCATAGTATGTCATTCAACCGTAGAACTTTATTTAAGAATATTGTTATAGAATTTCAAGGTTCTCATCATAGAGGGGATCTTCCATGACCTTATCAATGCAAAAAATATTCCAGGACATTATTATATTATAGTCATGTAGAACAATGAACAATATATAATAAGTAAACATTCATGTAATCAAAGTAAAAAACACTTGGTTCTCAGGAACCCTTACAATTACAACCTTTAATTTAAACATCTCTATAAAAATTAGTACCTACCATCAATAATCAATTATAAAACATCATCCAAGTGTTGTATATACACAACTCATCAATCAATATTAACAACAGAATAATGATGGATTTCCCTTTCTCAATCTATCTATTATTCATTTCCCTAGTGTTCAATTTATTGTAGATATCATCCTTCTTTTGGTGTGGATACCATCATTCTTTTTAGATGCATTCAAGTGGCATGTTGTGATTTCCAGTGTTGTCTTTTTCCATTTCATTTTATTAAATATTTCTTGTATTTTCAGGTGTATTAACAATGTGGTGTTTTTTTAAGTATGGTGTTTTTTCAAGTGTTGTGTTAGTTTAGGTTTTAGGTGTTATTTTTATCATTATTCTGTAGTATTTTTGAACATGTTTGTAGAGTACTTTCTGGTGTTGTGATTTCCAGTGTAGAATTATTTATATTTTCTAAATTAGTGTTATTTTTAACATTTTACATTATATTGTTTTCAATGTAATTGTAATTACAGGTAATTGGATAGGGGTGGCAGCAGTTGTGCACTGCTATTTGGAATTATAGAACACTATACCAACAGTTTAGAAACTATTCGTATAGATCTAAAAACCATATCTATACTAATGATTCTAATTAAACCTTAGATAAAACTTTATACCAAAGGTTCTTAAACCTTTTTTATAGAGTTAACAATAAATATATACCAATAGTATCAAATATTTTCTAAAGATCTATTCCAACAGTTTCTACAAACCATTGGAATAGTGTAATTCACAGTTCCCTATACCAATGGTTAGAAAATAACTATTGGTATAGAGATATTCCGATTCCTCAATAGCTAACAGTTTGTAAAACTATTGGTATAGGGTATAACAATGGTTTTCAAGCTTATCCATACATTTTATAACCATTTGTAGACCCTGAGTTTCTAATAGTGAAGTACACACTTGGAATTTTTGAAAAGAAAGAATTACACCCAAATTTTTCTCCTTAAAAAAAATCATGAATGGACAATTTTGTAAAATTTTAAGATATAATTCCGAATTATGACTATAAAATTTTAATTATACAAGTTTTGCGTAATTTTTAAAATCAGGTTCGGTAGTAAAAATGACATAAAATACTAAGAATAAAATAGAATGTAAATTGAAACCTTGAAACTGAATATTGATATCGACAATCAGGGGCTTGAAATTTGAAAATAAATTTTTTGGAAACCCTCATCCTTAAAAAGGGTTCATAAAACATTCAATTAAAAAGAGGGAAAGTTAAATATGAAGGTTATAACACAACTATGATTCCATAGAGGATAACACTAGTTGCAAGTGAAGATATAGACTTTGAATAAAATAATAAATAATTATTGAGAGTGATAGAGACCATTGATCACAATAAATAGAATGGATTTGAGAATATCGACAAACAAAAAACCATAAATATATGCTAAATTAAAAGTCCATTGAATCATTAGATATGATGAAAATAGGATAACATTTTTGTTTCAAGATCCTTTTCCTAAAGTTGATGGATTTATTTATCATCTAGAAAAATAACATACAGAAATATACTTACTTGAAATTTATAATTCCATCCATTAATCATTTCTAAAAAATATCTAATTTTATCCAAATATTGATAATTCAATATGGTTTTTTCACGCATAAAGCACTATAATAAACTTATAACAGATCAAATAATTCCCAAAAGAATAAAAATCTATTCCTAATATCTTTACTAAAACTAAATTGGTTAACACAGATTTTCCCATATAATATATTAATCTCTAATTCTTCAATATTAACTCCTAAAGTTCAACATAATCCATTCCATAAGTACCTTTACTTAAAACCCTTCTTCATACATCTCCACAAAAAATAATATAATTCTTCATCAATTTTATTATTTAAACCTAAGGGTTATATATAATTAAACTAAAAAAAAATTCCCAAAATATCATCAGTCATCTCAAAATCAGAAAAATTCAAAAAATAGTTCATCGCTTATATGACTCAAAAAATCTACATAATATCGATCCACAAATTATTTTATACAAAACCAATATCATGCTAACCAATATATCACATAAGAAAATGGTAGGTGTTTCCCCCTTATCACTTTATGGTTGTTGGTTTAATCCCAATGGCCTTGTAGGATGAAATAGGTTTTCATCCAACTTGCAGGTTGTCCTTTTTAAAAAACTATATTTAAATAATTGTTATAACATTCCCAAAAATATTATGAGCATCCTCAAAAATAACCTTAACAATCAAATAAATTTTTTTACCCTATAATGTCATGAACTAACTCGGGTACCTTGGTAACCTAATAACTAAGTTGGTCCTCAAATATCGCAAAGGGAATTAACAATCCCTATTGGGTTACTGACTAGAAACTTGCATCATACAAAATGATTGTGGGAAAGATTTTTTCATAAAAATTGTTAAAGAAAGATAACAAGATGCTATGTGTACAAAAGAAACTCCACTATGAGTAGTATACCAGAAGTCAAATAGGTAGTAAACAACCAAAAGTACTGCAGTAAACTACCAAAAAATAGAAAGAAAATATCCTAAGTCCCAATGGATGCAACTCTCTATGTCCACATATCAATAGCTAGAACCACCTCAAGGTGGTGCATTACCCTTTCTCAAACCTGGATGGAGATAATCTATAAACACCAGAATGCACATGTTGGGGGTGAGATAAAATCCTAGTAGGGTCTCACAAAGGACTCCATAACAGATACTAATATTTAATTAACCAAACAAACATTATTCATTTTTCAAATAATTATGTTTGGAATTCCAAAATCCTATTTAAATAAATCATTATTTACATTTCAAAAGATGGAATACAATTAAATTTAGGAAAATTCATTAAAAAATGTCTTAAATAAACACCATTTATATAAAACAGTTTATATAAATCTGAAGGCATGTAAAGTAGTTCACAAAAGTGGCATATTATCATTTGAAATACAAATAAGTGAGAATCATGTTAAAACACCTAATAAGGTATGATAGTTTCAGGATATAAGGACCCAAAACTCAAGGTGACACAATAATATGTACATACTCCCTTTTAAACTTAGGACAAATATGATTTTTCACCATCACCTAAGCGATGTGACATTCTTAATTTATGTTTTGGAATGTTGTAATTTATAGTATCATCTAAATAACTCACCAACTACCTAAGTATTTCATGCTCTCCAGTATAAAAAATGATGGGAAATTTATTTTAAAACAGTTTAAAATACAATAAATACCATTCTTTATCTCAAACATTATAATTTCTTTTCAAAACCCATAACATGAGTTTTTAATAAAAACATGTCCTTTTCTATGATAGAACAAAAAAGGTTTCTATCAAAACCATTTTAATCCATTTTTGTCTAATACAATTTAAAATAAATTTCATCAAACTAATTTCCACTATTTTACATCAAAATAATTTTTTAATTTAAATTAAACAATTTAAATTTCACCAATTGCCATCAATTTTTCAAATGCACCCCAATTCACAGGAATTATGGGGGTTTTCTAATTTTTTTCCAAAACCAAATTTCCAAAACCAAATTCCTCATTTCAACGAAATTGGGTCTTTAAATAAACCAATTGAAATAAGTTTCAAGAAAATAAATTTAAATCAACCAGTTGAAATTAAATAAAAAATTCATGTTATGTCAAATTTTCACATCATAACAAAACCAAATTCCTTTTATGGAAACACATTGCCCAAAATAAAAACTACCGACTAAAAAGAAGGAAAATAAGATCTAGGAACTTAAACTAGAAACATGATTCAATAAAATGGGGGTATAGATCCATAAATCACAAGATGATCTATCAAAATTCTAAGGAGAAAAATAGAAATAGATGAATATACAAAGAGAAAACTTACACAGAAAGTCACACTGCAAGAGCAATAATGATCAATCGCTGATCAAGATGACTTAGAAGGGTTTGAGGGATCTAAAATCACCTATGAAAGGATATTGGGTTGAGATAAAGAAATTATAAAGAGGAAGAAATAATACATCCATCCACGTTTTCTCTCTAAAAACAAATCTTGGGGTTTCACATGATTTGTAACCTAATTACACATCGTGAAACTAAAAATTCTCATAAGCACTGAAAAAATCATCACCTATTGATATAAATGAATTATTATCATTTTAAAATTTTCCCAGTGTGTAACCATATTACACAGTGTGTAAATATCCAACGGGTTAAGAAACTACCATTTTTTTCTTAGAATCAAACAAATATCTAACTTCACCATTATATGTATCCTACCAATTTTTTCTCGACCCTACCCAGACAACAAAAAAGAAAAACCAAAAAAATGTTTTAAAAAGAACATATAAGAAGATTAATGAGATGTTACACCCTCCCCACCATAAAAACATTATGTCCCCATAAATCATGTCAAGAAGCATCCATATTGAAAATATAAGGCTAATACTCTCTTATCAGTGTCTTGCACTCCCTTGTCTCATGAGAATCAGAACTGTTCTTCCATAGGACATAAAAAATGTATCTAACTCCCATGAAGCAAATTGTTTTCAAGATTAAATATCCTAACTGACCATTGATTCATGGATAAATAAATATCAACCTCAAGATCACTCCAACTCAGAACATGGGATGGATTAAATATATTCTTATGTAACTGAGATACATGGAACACATTATGTATTGACATCAGCTAAGGAATAAGTGGTAAATGATAAAAATTTTCCCACACCTTCTCAACAACCTCAAAAGGTCCAAAAAAAGGATCAATCTTTCCTTCCCCCCCCCCCCAATCTATCAGTGACCCAACAAGGTGAAAATTTCAAGAACACCTAATCACTAACTTATAATTACAATTGTCTACGATGATGGCCATCAAAATACTTATACCAATTGTACGCTATTAAAATTATTTGATGAATAAAATGAATCATTATTGTCTTATATTAAACCAAGATTTGTCCAACCAGGTAACCTTCATGAATCTTCGACGAACACAACTGAGATATGAAAGGTCGGCCATAAAAGGTCTTAAAAGGACACATTTTAATTGCAAACTTGTAAATGTTGTTATAAGAAAAGTCAACTAACCCCAAATAGCCATCCCATGCTCCTCTAAAGTTGAGAAAACAATCTTGAAGCATATATTCAAGAATCTGTATAGATCTTTCTATATAACCATCCGATTATGGATGATATGTCATGCTCAAACATACTTGAGATCCCAGTTCCTTTTGAGGGTATTTCCAAAAATGAGAAGTGAACCAAGGATCTTTATCAAACTATAGTAGATGTAACTCTATGAAGACAAATAATATATTTCACATCGATATTTCCCAACTAATCTACTTTGATTTTATCATGAATGGGTATAAATTTTACTGATATTTTCAACTGATTGATAACAAACCATATCACATTATTCTTTCTTTGGGTGCATGGAAACCTAACCACAAATTCTATAGATATCTCACCCCACTTCCATGTATGGACAGGAAGTGTATGAATAAAACACTAAGGTTTCTGGTACTTGACCTTGACCTATTGGAAAGCACAACAATGAGAGAAAAATTTAGAAATGCCCCATCTCATAATTGGCCAGAAGAACTGCTGCCAGATGTCATAAAACATCTTCATAGATCCTAGGTGTAATGCACCTAGAGAATTATGGAAACCCCCCATAAAATATTTCTTTACTGAATATGGTACCAAAAAATAGTCCTGAATGAATATAATTCCTTTTTTGAAGAATTACCAATCAAGAACGGTCTCCACTCTATTAAGAGAGTCTCTAATGGTGTGGAACTCGTAATAAAGCTGTTATTCTTGAAGAATCAATTTGAGAAGAGAAGATGTCAACTGAACACTAGAAAAGGAAAACTCAGTCCTAGATTATTGACTATGATATGAAAGTATGCAAATAGATCTATCCAGTTCCACACTTCTGATGATTCTTTCATTATATGGGTTAGAAGTTTACTACTCAAAGAATCTGCAATGATATTCCCTTTCCCTAGGGTATAAGAAATTTTAAAATTGAAAAACTATAGGAATTCCACCCAACACCTTTGGTATACATTTAAATATTTTTGAGAGAATATATAACTCAAGATGTTATGGTCTTAATAAATGGTAAAACTTTCTCCTTAAAGGAAATTCCACCAAATATTAAATTTGTGCATAATGGATACATGTTCAAGGTTAGGGGTTGGATAATTATTCTCGTGTAGCCTAAGCTGATGAGATTCGTAAGAAAAAAACATATCACCTTGCATAAGAACACAACCCAAACCTAAACCTGATGCATCACATAAGACCACATAGCTCTACCCAGCCTCAATAAGAGTCAACACCATCATAATAGTAAAAAGGTGTTTTAGCTCAACAAAATAATTCTTAAACCTATCATCCAAAGAAACATTTACTCCCTTTTTAGTTATTGCATTCATCAAAGAAGCAAATTTCGATAATTCCTTCATGAACTAATGATAATATCTCGTTATGGCCAAGAATATCTAAATCTTGATGATATTTTGTGGTTTCTCCCAAGTCATAACAACCTTTAGCTTCTCTGTATCAACTAATATTCCTTGTTTCTACAACACATGTCCCAAGAAATTCACTTCTTGAATAAAAAACATTTCGAATGCTTGGTAGATATATGGTGATTTCTCATCAAACTCAGAGCTATTTTTAGATGATGTAAATGATCCTCCTCATACATAGAGTAAATTAGGATGTCATCCAAAAATACTATCACAAAGGTTTCAAGATACTCATGAAAATTCCTAATCGTTAAATATATAAATACTTTAGGATCATTGGTTTGACCAAAGGGAATAACAAGGTTCTCATAATATCTGTACCTTCTTAAAAGGGTGGTTTTCTAAATGTCAGATTATTTTATCCTAAACTGAGAGTAACTGTAGTGTAGATCAATCTTCAAGAACCACTTCACCCCTTTTAAATGATTAAACATATCATCAATATGTGGTAAAAAATATTTTTTTTCTTTACCATAACTCAATTGAGCTTTCGATGATCGATGCATAGGTGAACTGAACCATCAGCCTTCTTAGAAAAGGGAACTGGTGCTGACCAAGATGATTCACTCAAGAATATGAAGCTTTTATCAAGAAGATCTCTCAACTAGGTCTTCATATATTTCATTTAAGATATAACTATATGGTAAGAGGGAATATATACTTATTAATGAGTACAAATAATTAACTAAATAGAAAACTAAACTTCCCTTACTTGCGTAAAACCAGATAAGTCAGAAGGAAACACATTTGGGAAAATCAATGACCACCAGAGGGAGATAACTCCTCCAATAGTCCTATTTAGGATCAAAAGAAAAAACAAATATCACTTTCCCTAACTTTGGATAAGAAGGTATGGATTTTTTCAACCTTAGGTATCATTCTACTTATACAACATGACACACACAATGTGGTGTAGTAAAAGAGACACGTCAAAGATATAAATAAATCTATAATTTATTGGAAATGGTGTAATCCATCATGAATATGACGACAAGTAAATTTATGATGAGAACCATAAAACTCCATTCAAGCTCAACATCTGATATGGGGTAAATAAGAGGAAATATAGAGAACATGATCTCTCTTCGTACCATGGGGTGTAGTAATATCCCTATCACAAGATAAAAGCTCCATAGAAAGACTTATCAGATTAACAATACAATTTGAGATAAATGAATGGGATGCACTATTATCAAATAGAGTAGTCACTAATGATGAATCTATAGTAATGAAACATATCATGGTCACTATACCCATATCCGCTTGATCTAGAAACTATGCGACTATATAAAGAAGATGTATTCTGAATGTATATGGTTTTAACCCTTTTGTACGTGAGGCATATGATTTCCCCACAGTTTTTTAAGGATCTGATGATCATGTTCCACTATGAAAAGTGAAAAATACACTGAAGAACCTTTCTATGTGACATAAATATCCACAAGATCTACAATTTTTGGGGTTCTTTAGTTCAAACTCTCTTTAAATTCCATCGATTTACACACTGGTAGAAAATCATAAGACCTCTTCCAGGAACTGTAGGTGGCATGCAACCATTTCTTGAGAACCACCATGAGAATAAGCATGCTTATTATTTCCTTTAAAATAACCCTTGATTCCACTGGTAGAGAATGAAACTCCCTATAACCCTAACATTCCAGCCATATCAATTTCAACTATTAGTGATCTATCCATCACATTAGCATAATAAGTTATTTTAAGAAAGAAAATCTAAGAACAAATATCCTGTGAATGTTTTAACTTGAACCATTTAGTCTTTATCTTCTCATTTGATACTATCTCAGGTGTAAATTACACTAGCTCTATTAGATAATTCACATACTTTGTAATGATTCAGTCAGCATCCTCATGTTTGAAGAAATATGTAGCCGTAGCCAACACCATCAACTGTAGATAAAACTGGTCAGTGAAAAGGGATTTGAAATATTTCTATTCTAATACCTCATGTTTCTTTTTCATCACCATCATGTCCCACTATCTCTTACTTGTTCCTTCCATCATGAAGGTGGAACAATTCACCTTAATTTCATCAGGTGTCTCCAAGATCCCAAAAAACACATGATTCTGATAAACCACTCATCTGCCTCTTTAGGATCATTTTATCCCTTGAACTCTGGTGGATTATGGTGATGGAAATCCTATTAATGGTTCCAAATATCATCCCCTTGAGGTTCTATAGCTGGATCCGGAGCAAATAATAGTGGTGGTGCATGTTTGAGATATTGGATAGTATTCACAATCACCTTAACCAAATTCGGGTCCACAAGAAGGTTTTCTCGTTGAGGCTTTGCAATATCTTCCTCATGGATCTAATTCATGGGTCATCCTGGAGACATGTTTCTACACAACATCAGAAGTCAATAGAGAAGACATCAGATTGACACCCAAACAGAGAAGCATAGAAATAAATCCCAATAAATAAAAAAACAATATTTGGATTTCAATATACCCAAATCAAAATTAGGTAAAACACTAGAACTAATCATCAAGATGTATTTACCAAATAATTCCTAGTGAATTAAGGTTTATTATGGTGAGATTTTCCTAGGCACTTAATCCCAACTATCTCATAAGTCCTGATAATATTTCACAAATGCATATAGACATCAAGAAAAATGTGCAACCTAGAACCTTTGATACCACTTTGTCACGATCCAACCAAGTTACCCTAGTAACCCAATAACTAAGTCTGTCCTGACTTATCCCGAAGGGTGTTCCCGATCCACACGGGTTGATGACTAGCACCTGGAATCATACAAAATGAAAATGGGAACGTTTTTTCCAAAAATAATATAGAAAAAAAAGATAACAAGAGTGTATGCATATAAAAGAATCTCCACTAGGATTAGTGTACCGGAAATAAAATAGGTAATAAAAACACAAAGTACATCAACAAAGTACCAAATAATTAAAATAAAATAGCCCAAGTCCCAATGGATGAAACTCTCCAAGTACATAGATCAACATATTAAACCACCTCCAAGTAGTGCTTTACCCTTTCTCAAACCTAGAATAAGATAATCTAAAAACACCTAAAGGAATAGATAGTGTGTGAAATAAAATCCCATTAGGGTCTCACCAAGGATTCCATAATAGATTCCAACTCTTAGTCAACTAAATAATAGACCTTAAATTTAAAAAAAGGGGTTTCTCATTTCAAAAGAATATTTAAAAAAATCTTGATTTGCATTTCAAAAGATGGAATACAATTCAAATGATGGAAATTATTTAAAAAAATGGCTTAAATAAATCCATTTTATATAAAATATCTTATAAAAATCTAAATTCAGGTAAAACAGTTCACAATAATGGAATATTTTCATTTTAAATACAAACAGAGGAGAAATATGGTCAAAAACATAAGAATGTATGACGGTTCCATGATATAAGGAAACCACAATAAAGGTGACACATAAATATGTACATACACCTCTTTGGAATCAGGGAAAAGTGGACTCATCACCATCACCTATGGGAGATTATGTTCTAAATTTATGTTTTGGAACATTGAAAATCATAAATTGTTTTCCACATAACTCACCAACTACCTAAGGAATGCATGTTCTCTAGTATAAAAATAGTTATGGTAAATTAATTTTAAAACTATTTAAAATACAATTCATCCCATTCTATGACAACCCTAATTTTTATTACAACTTAAACATTCTTTATTACATAAAACTTCACTTGATACAACAATTAAGATCGAGATGTTTAGTGTCTTTGGGGCTTAGGATCATTACATAAAAACTTAAAACATGAAATACAACATCTTTAATGAAAACTTCCTTTACATGACCACTACATTCCCTCGTACTTAGCATTGCATGGGATAACCTGAGGACATGCATAAGAAAAGGGTGAGCTATAAATCCCAGTAAGGGAGTACACATGGAATAACATGAAGAGTACAATACATGTTAGGAAATAGGCATTTCAATGGAGCATAAGAGAAACATGAACATAAAGGCATGATAAATCCTGATAATCGTAACATGGAAATGTGGCAACAATACTTAACATTGAATTAGCATGAGCCAAGGCTCATTGCACATGGAGCATGAGTAAACCCTCATTGCAAATGAAGCACGAGTAAAACCTCATTTAACTTGAATTAGCATGAGTCAACACTCATTGCACATGACGTATCATGATACTAGACTTTACCCAATGCATTGGAGCGCTATAAGGGCGCACCCTTCTTAAACATTTCATTTCATGCATAAGTGTGCCACATGGATCATAAAACATGGATTAATAAAACATAATAATTTATTCAATGATAAAGGAATGTGGAATTAATACATGAAACTTTATAATCAATAAGTAAATGTGCATAAAGGTGGGTACCCTTGATGGAGAAATGGGAATGGTATCCACTACACAATGGCATTGGCTTAGAAAATCGGTGCGATTTCGGCAGCGTAACGGCGTGACATAAGAATTCATGAAAATGGTTGATGAGAGATAAAGGGGTTCCTCATAATATTTAAATGTAATGGAAAGTAAGGAGGTCATATAGATACATGTCCCAACAATTTTTATGGAATATAGATTCATGATACAAAATTATTGCTTGAATGTAAAAGAAGAGAGAGAAGTTCCTTTTGGAATTTCGGCATGGTAATGGGTGTACGTGGGAGGCATTTAATGAGAGAGAAAGGGGTCTCCCATCATTCAAACAATAAGAGGAAAGTATGGGAGAGGTGTGAAACCATACCCCAACATTCATAATTGAAATTAAAAGGGCAATACAACTTAAAGAAAATTGACAAAAATGAGAAAGGAAGAAAAACCCTTACTTGGAAGTGTGCTTCCAAAGACTAGAGAGAGGCTTGTGAGAGGCTTCTTGGGAGCTTGGGGCAACTTGGGAGGATTCTAGAGAGAGTATGGTAGAGGTTGGACGAACTACAAAGACTTTTAGTGAGGAGGAAGTGGGAGATTAGGTGGGTTTATATAGGAAAGGTGAGGGAATTCTTTATTATTTAGGTTTGGGACCCCTTATATTAAATTAATCCAAACCACAAACCATCCCACGGTTTTTGCCCATAATTTTTGCAAAAGGGAAGAGGAAAAAATATTTTATAAGCCCAAAGTCCTAACTTCTTAAAATAATAAGGTTACTTATGTGGAGGTGAGTCACACTCCCATGGAAATTAATTTAAAAAGGCAAAGTGTTGAATAAGTCTTGTGGGGTCCATTAATGCTTTGAAAATAAGTCAAAAAACCCAAAATCACATTATTTTAATTATAGAACATATATTGGCCGAACATAAGGATTATGGTATATTATTACATCACCATTGGGTCATTATGATGTCATAAAACACATTATATATTTAAACGGTATTTAATTTTTACCCAAAAATTTGACTGTCTCAGAAAATTATGAAAAATTCACCGTTGGATAATTTCGAAGTCACGATTCCAGAAATGACATTTATTTTATCTAAGAAAATTTATAAATATGATAATTCTAACTTTTAAAATAAAAACGAACATTTATCGAAAATTCCCAGGTTTTGACAGAAATGGCTTTCAAACCTTAATAGAAATTTTAATTGCATTCATAAAATTATAAGATCATTTATATTTAATAAAAATTAATTTAATAATATTATTATTATTTTATTAAAATAATATTTAATTCAAAAATCCCTTAATTTAACAAAATATATTTCTTAATTAAATAATAACTAAAAACACCATTTGTACTTTCTAAACTATTTACAATGTAGCAAAAATGACTAGAAATTATATTCATTATTATATACAAAAATACAATGTACATGAACATAGTACTACTTATTGTTTACATAACCTCTTAAAACAGCCGCATAAGACCTAAGGGTAAGGTGTTCGATGGTGACAGACTCTTGGGGTGGCTCGAATAACATCGCTCAATTGGTAATTTCAATCAACTTCCACTTTTCTCGTAGACGGTCACATTCGAGCTTGACATGATGAAGCTCCGCTTGGGCTTGGTCAAAGGCGAAGCCCAAGGATACCACCACTTTTTCGAGTTCCGACAAATGGGCTTCGTATGGGGCAATTCTACTGGATGAGGCCATTGCTTCTTTTGTCTGAGTAAATTGGATTTGTTAAGGTCCTATATTTATACTAATCATGTGGTCACTGTTCAATGGCTATATTAACAACAGTCAAAATTCTTAACATAAAACCAAAGAATTTGACATCTTATAAAAACATTTTTCATAAAGAGACATTTAACTAGATCAAGAGGGATTTTTCATTAATGAAACTTTGGGTCGTTACAATATTCCCCCCTTAAGAAATTCCGCCCTCAAAATTTTCCTTTTCCCACACTAAAACAAATGTGGGTAACTCAGCTTCATCATATCCTCTGAATCCCAAGTCACTTCTTCAAACTTGTGGTTTCTCCAAAACACCTTGATGAGGGGCATTGTATTATTTCGTAGATCTTTTTCTCTACGATATAATATCTTCACTGGTTGCTCCTCATAAGAAATATCATCTTCCAATTGTACCACCTCGGAAGAGAGTTCATGTGAAGGGTACGGTATGTACTTCCTTAATAGGGATACATGAAAGACATAATGCACCTTGGCCATGGTAGGTGGAAGTGCTAGTCGATAGGCCACAGCCCCAACACGATCAAGAATCTCGAAGGGGCCGATGTATCTTGGACATAACTTCCCATTCTTTACAAACCTCATGACCTTCTTCCATGGAGATATGCATAGAAACACCATGTCTCCATCTTTAAACTCAAGGTCTCGTCGATGATTATCTGCATAACTCTTATGTCGACTCTGGGCTTCCATGATATGTAGTTGAATGGTTTTCACCTTCTCCACCATTTCTTCGACCATTTCTGGTCCAAGCAGCTTACATTCACCGATCTCATCCCAACATGTCGGTGTTCTGCACCTTTTCCCATACAGGGCTTTATATGGTGTGATTTGGATGCTCGAGTGGAAACTTTTATTATAAGAGAACTCAACCAGAGGAAGATGTTGATCTCATCCTACTTTAAAGTCCATTGATAATGATCTCAACATATCCTCAAGTGTTTGGATAGTCCGCTCGGATTGGCCATCAGTTTGAGGATGATAGGTCGTACTGAAGTTCAGTTCAGTATTCAGAGCATGTTGAAGACTCTTCCAAAACTTAGAGTTGAATCTTGGATCTCGGTCAGACACAATAGATAGTGGTAGTCCATGCAACCTTACCACTTCCCTGATATATATCCGTTCCAGTTGATCTAATGATAAATCCTCCTGAATACCAATGAAGTGTGCAGTCTTTGTAAAACGATCCACAACAACCCATATTGCATTGTTGCCTTTGGATGTCCTTGGAAGTCCGGTGACAAAGTCCATGGTGATGTTCTCCCATTTCCATTCTGGTATGGGCAATGGTTTCATCATCCCCTTAGACTTCTACCTCTCTTCCTTCACTTGCTGACACACCAGGAACTTTTATGTATATTCGGCGATCTCCTTCTTCATATTATCCCACCAAAATTTTTCTCAGAGATCTCGATATATCTTTGTGCTCCCTGGGTGAATAGAGAAATTTGAACTATGTTCATCATCCAAAAGTTCCTTCTTCAGCTCCGGACTTGATGGAACACATAGTCTTTTCCCAAATCGCACAGTTCTTTCTTCATTAACATTAAACTCCGAGGATTTCCCATTTTTGATAGCTTCCACTTTTTCTTGAATTACCACATCATCCTTTTGAGCATCCTTTAACCTTTCCAAAAGATATGGTTGAGAAATCATTTGTCAAAGGATTGATGATGTTCCCTTCTTTATGATTCCCACATCCGTCTTCATAAATTATAAGAAGATTGGATCCTTCTCAATTCTCATCATTGATAGAATCACTGGATCCTGTCTACTTAGGGCATCTTCCAACTTGTTCGCTTTCACAGGGTGGTAATGGATTGAACAGTCATAATCCTTGATGAGCTCCATCCATATTCTCTGGCGCATATTAATCTCTTTCTGTGTGAATATCTATTTAAGACTCTTGTGGTCAGTATATATCTCACATTTCTCTCCATAGAGATAATGTCGCCAGATTTTCAAGGCAAAGATCATAGCCGCCAACTTCGGATCATGCGTTGGATAGTTTCACTCATGGATTTTCAATTGCGTTGATGCATAGGATATAACCTTATCATTATTTATCAGCACACATCCTAAGACCTTCTTTGAAGCATCAATGAATACCACAAAAAGTTCCCCACTTGTGGGTAAAGTGAGCACAGACACAGTGATAAGCCTCCTTTTCAACTCCTTGAAGCTTTCTTCGCATTCATCACTCCAAGAAAACTTTACTACCTTTCGAGTTATCTTGGCAAGAGGGTTGGACAATCGTGAGAAATTCCTCACAAATTGTCGATAATATCCAGCTAACCCCAAGAATCTACGGATATCTGTTATAGATGTTGGCCTCGGCCATCGCTCAATTGCATCTGTTTTGGAGGGATCCACAGATATCCCATTGCTTGTGATGATATGGCCCAAGAATGATACCTCCTTCAACCAGAACTCACACTTTTTGTACTTTTCATAGAGCTTATCATTGCACAAAGTCTCTAGTATAGTTATTAAATGATCCTCATAGTCCTCCTTGGTTTTGGAGTATATTAGAATATCATCTATATAGACTACAAAAATTTGTCAAGGTAATCTATAAAGACTCTATTCATCATTTCCATGAATATTGCTGGAGCATTGGTGAGTCCAAAAGGCATTACTATGAATTCATAGTGTCAGTACCTTGTACGAAAAGTATTCTTGGGGATATCTTCCTTCTTCACCCTTACTTGATAATATCCTGACCGCAAGTACACCTTGGAGAAGTATTGTGCTCCACACAACTGATCGAACAAGTCATAAATTCTTGGGAGAGGATACTTGTTCTTTGTCATGATTTTGTTATGTTCACGATAATCGATGCGAAGTCGCATTGACCCATCCTTCTTCTTGACGAAGAGGACTAGTGCACCCCATGGTGAAGCACTTGGGCGTATAAACTCATTATCCAGATTATCCTATAGTTGTTTCTTTAGCTCTTCAAGCTCAGAAACATCCATTCAATATGGATTCTTGGATATTGGTAGCGCCCCAGGTATAAGTTCAATTGAGAACTCAACATCTCTTCTTGGAGGAAGACCAGGCAGTTCCTCAGGAAACACTTCCACGAATTCCCTCACAATAGGAATTTCTTCAAGGATGGTTTCTTATTTGGACTCAATCATCTGAGCCAGATACACGTGCTCATAGGGCAGTAATATCCATGCTTGAGATGATGGAGCTAAAGGAGATTCATCTTCCTCCTAACACTTGTAAATAATCGGGGGTCGATTCTCCATATGGTGTGTGATTTCCCTCTCCCAACAATTTATGTTGGCTCTATATAAGGAAAGCCAATCCAGGCCAAGAATTGCATCAAATTCCACCAGAGGGAGTATGATGAGGTTCTATGGGAAATTTAATCCACATATTATAATAGGGGAGGACTTATATTAATGGGGTGTAATGATTTCCCCATTTTCTGTACTCACTGGCATCTTTACTTCCATGATTTTTGGTGGTGCTGGGATTGTTCTACTAAACATTCGAGATATAAAAGATTGTGTAGAACCTGAATCAAAAAGTATGTTCGCTATTCTTGAATGAATAACTAGCGTACCTATCACAACTTCTTTTTCGGGGTTCACTTCGGCAGAAGTGATGGCAAAATCACTTCCTTGCTGTCTTGGAGGTTGTTGGTTGCCTCCGAAAACCCTTGGATTAGGGCACTGATTTGAAAAATGATCTGGTTCTTTGCATTTACAGCATTGAACAATGCGTTGAGGTTTGAACGGAGCTTTCCTCTCCTCTTTCGTAGCCGCAGTTCCTTCTTGCCGACAGTTAACAGCTAGGTGCTCTTCTCTTCCACACCTGAAGCATTTTCTCATCCCTTTATGACAATTTCCAGGGTGCTTATTTCTGCACTTTTGGAAAGTGGGGTGCTGGAACTTCTTAGCACCGTTGGATTTATCCATCGGACCACCAGCATTGAAGTCCACATTACGCTTCTTGTCCCCATGATACCCCTGTGATTCCCCGATATCCATTTCGACCTTGAGGGCTCATCATACAATTTCCTCATAGTTGTCGAAGTCACATATCTCTAATGATTTCGGCAAGCTAGGCTTCAGCCCACCAAATAATCGGTCAACCTTGAATTCGGGGGTAATGACAAAGCCGGAAGCATATCGTGCAAGACTTGTGAAGTTTGCCTCGTACACTCCAACAGATTCTTCGTCTTTTTTCTTGAGGGAGAGGAAGTCCCTTTCCATCTTAAGCCGGAGGGTGCGCAGAAAATATTTTTTGAAAAACATCGTCTGGAATTCCTTCTATTCCAAAGCCTAGATCTCCTCCTCAGGATTAGTATTTTTGATCAATGTCCACCATTGATCATCTTCACCCTCCATACGCTAAGCCGCCAGGAGAACCATCTCTTGTTCAGAACATTGGAGGATGGAGAATATCTTTTCAATGGAGTTGATCCATTGTTCAGCGATCGTGGGATCGGATGATCCACTAAAAGTAGGAGGCCTTTGTCTCATGAAGCTCTCGATAGTGACTTGTTCTTTCTTAGGGGGGGTTGAACGTTCCTCTTGACCCGTGTTTCTATTCAAAACTTGAGTTAGCTGAGAGAGAAGCGTGACAAATTTCGCGATTCCCTCTCCCATTGGATTTGACATCTCATTAGTACAATAATCACACTGATCTTCACAACGGTTGTTAGCCCGAGTCCTCCTATTACTGGCCATTGTATGGAATAAAAGGAAATTTAAGGGTAACACATAAAGGGTAATCCAAAGACAAAATTTGATGAATTATAAATAAACTTTAATTTTTTTAATTCATGAGTCTATAGGCTCCAATATAGGCTTTTCATGATCTACTTTCTAACCTATATTCTTAGGGGCATTTTTCCCTTAATAAGAGTTCATACTAAGATTGTGAATTTATCAAAACATATCCCCCGTGAGTTTCATAACCAAGAGTGCAGCAAGGCCCATTGTCGTGCACCAGTTCCCATTCGAGTCTAGCTCAAAGCGGTGTTTTCAGGTTTTACCCCTAGGATACATTTGTTCCAGAGCCTCCTCTACCTACTCGTATCCAGAAAGGGATGTATTTGTTTGATAAACCACTTACTTAGTTTTGACCAAAACATAGGGATGTCTTTATTATACATGGTCTTGTATCTATGGCTTTACTAGGGTTTTCCTAATCCCAAAAATAACTAAACCTATCCTCTGATACCAACTATGACAACCCTGCTTTTTATTACAACTTAAAAATGCTTTATTACATAAAACTTCACTTGATACAACAAAGAATATTGAGAGGTTTAGTGTCTTTGGGTCTTATAATCATTAAATAAAAACTTAAAACATGAAATACAACATCTTTATTGAAGACTTCTTTTACAAGACCACTACATTCCCTCATACTTATCATTGCATGTGATAACCTGAGGACTTGCATAAGAAAAGGGTGAGCCATAAAGCCCAGTAAGGGAGTACACATGGAATAACATGAGTAGTACAATACATGTTAGGAAATAGTCATGTCAATAGAGAAAAAGAGAAACATGAACATAAAGGCATGATAAAGTATGATAATCATAACATGGAAATGTGGAAACAACACTTAACATTGAATTAGCATGAGCCAAGGCTCATTGCACATGGAGAATGAGTAAACCTTCATTGCACATGAAGCACGAGTAAACCCTCATAGCACTTGAATTTTCATGAGTCAACACTCATTGCACATGACGTATCATGATACTATACTTTACCCAATGCATTGGAGCGCTATAAGGGTGCACCCTTCTTAAACATTTCATTTCATGCATAAGTGTGCCACATGGATCATAAAACATGGATTCATAAAACATAATCATTTATTCCACGATAAAGGAATGTGGAATTCATACATGAAACTTTATAATCAATAAGTAAATGTGCATAAAGGTGGGTACCCTTGATGGAGAAATGGGCATGGTATCCACTACACAATGGAATTCGCTTAGAAAATCAGTGTGATTTCGGCAGCGTAACGGCGTGACATAAGAATTCATGAAAATGGTTGATGAGAGAGAAAGGGGTTCCTCATCATATTTACATGTAATGGACAGTAAGGAGGTCATATAGATACATTTCCCAAAAATTGTGATGGAATATAGATTCATGATACAAAATTATGGATTGAATGTAAAAGAAGAGAGAGAAGTTCCATTCGGAATTTCGGCATAATAACGGGTGTACATGGGTGGAATTTAATGAGAGATAAAGGAGTATCACATCATTCAAAAAATAATAGGGAAGTATGGGGGAGGTGAGAAACCATACCCCAACATTCATAACTGAAATTAAAAGGGCAATAAAACTTAAAGAAAATTTACAAAAATGAGAAAGGAAGAAAAAACCCTTACTTGGAAGTGTGATTCCAAAGGCTGGAGAGAGACTTCTGAGAGGCTTCTTGGGAGCTTGGGGCACCTTGGGAGGATTCGAGAGAGAGTAGGGTAGAGTTTGGATGAACGCAAAGTACTTTTAGTGAGGAGGAAGTGGGAGCTTGGGTGGGTTTATATAGGAAAGGTGAGGGAATTCTTTATTATTTAGGTTTGGGAACCCTTATATTAAATTAATCCAAACCACAAACCATCCCATGGTTTTTGCCAATGGTAATAGGAAAAAAATATTTTATAAGGCCAAAGTCCTAAATTCTTAAAATAACAAGGTTGCTTATGTGGAGGTGAGTCACACTCCCATGGAAATTAATTTAAAAAGGAAACATGTTGAATAAGTCTTGAGGGGTCCATTAATGCTTTGAAAAGTAAGTCAAACAAACCCAAAATCACATTATTTTAATGATAAAACATATATTGTCCGAACATAAGGATTATGGTATTTTATTACATCACCATTGGGTCATTATGATGTCATAAATTACATTATATATTTAAACGGTATTTAATTTTTACCCAAAAATTTGACTGTCTGAGAAAATTATGAAAAATTCACCATTGGATAATTTCGACATCATAATTCTAGAAATGAAATTTATTTTATCTAAAAAAATTTCTAAATATTTTAATTCTGACTTTTAAAATAAAAACCAACATTTATCGAAAATTCCTAGGTTTTGACAGAATTGGCTTTCAAACCATAATAAAAATTTTAATTGCATTCATAAAATTATAAGATCATTTATATTTAATAAAAATTAATTTAGAAATATTATTATTATTTTATTAAAATATTATTTAATTAAAAAATCCCTTAATTTAATAAAATATATTTCTTAATTAAATAATAACTAAAAACACCATTTGTACTTTAAAAACTATTTACAATGTAGCAAAAATGACCAGAAATTATATTCATTATTATTTACAAAAAAAACAATGTACATGAACATAGTACTACTTATTTGTTACATAACCCCTTAAAACAACCGCATATGACCTAATGGTAAGGTGTGCGATGGTGACCGAATCTTGGGGTGGCTCGGATAACATTACTCGAGTGGTAATTTCAATAAACTTCCACTTTTCCCGTAGACGGTCACATTCGAGCTAAACATGATGAATTTTAGCTTGGGCTTGGTCAAGGGGGAAGCCCAAGGATGCCACCTTTTTTCCGTGCTCTGAAAAATGGGCTTCGTATTGGGCAATTCTACTGGATGAGGTCATCGCTTCTTTTGTCTGAGTAAATTGGATTTGTTAAGGTCCTATATTTATACTAATCATGTGGTCACTGTTCAACAACTATATTAATAACGGTCAAAATTCTTATCATAAAACCAAATAAGTTTAAATCTTATAAAAACATTTTTCATAAAGATACATTTAACTGGATGAAGAGGGATTTTCCATTAATAAAACTTTGGGTCGTTACACATTCTCTATTTATAATATTCTAATTTACATTCAAAAGCTATAACATGGGCTTTTAATAAAAAACTAGCCCTTTTTCCAAGATCGAACCCAAAGTTTCCTATCAAAACCCTTTTAATCAATTTTTATCAAATAAAATTTGAAATCAATCTCATAAAATTAATTTCCACAACATTTCATCAAACCAATTTCAAAATTTATATTTATCGATTTAAATTTTACCAGTTTCCATCAATATCTAAAACACACCCTAATTCACTGTAATTGGTGTCTTTTCCAAATTTTATGCAAAAACCATATTTCCAAAACCAAATTACCCAATTAAATAGAATTTAAGTTAAAAAAACAATTGAAATTAGTTTCAATAAAATGAATTTAAATAAAACCAATTAATTAAATCAAGAAATGCAGATAAAATCAAATTTGGAAATCATAACAGAACCACCTACCTTTCCTGGAAACAAAATTCCTACAATGGAAACCACCAACTAGAAAAAAGGCACAAAAGATCTAGGAAATCAACCTAGAAAAGTATTAAAAAACATAGGGTATATATCCATGAATCCCAAGATGACCTATAAAACTTCTATGGATATAAAGAGAAAGATACAAATAGATATAGAGAACAATTACCCAGAAAGTCGCACCACAACTAAAACAATGATCAATCCTTGATCGAGACAATTAAAAAGGGTTTGAGGGATCCAAAATTTCCTAAAAATTATATTGGGTCGAGAGAAAGTAATTTTGGAGAGGATGGAGTAATACGTTCATCCATGTTTCCTATTTAAAACAAATCTCAGAGTTTTACATCATGTTAAACCCAATTACACGTCCTAAAATTGAAAATTCTAATAATCCATGAAAAACCCATCACCTCTTGATAAAAATTAATTGTTATAATTTTTTTATTTACATAGTATATACCAATAATAAATGACATGTAAATATCCAATAGGTTCTAGAAACGACCAGTTTTTGCAGAGAATCCAACAAATATCAAAATTCTCTATTATAGGTATCCTCCCAATTCCTTCTTGGCCCTACCCAGACAATGAAAAAGGAAAACCATAACATAATTTAAAACGTACTTGTTAGAAGAGTAACATATGTTACATATATGGTTTTCAATTAAACACATTCTTTTCTATCAAAATCAACTAATTTTAATTGACTATAATTACCTCAACTTCAATCAAATATCTAAGATTATTTTTAATTATTTTTTATATTGAGTATAAAATTAACTTTAAATCACCTTCATATTTTATTATTACCATTCAACATATTCTTGAAAATCCTTAAAGAAAAACTATTGTTGAATGATTTTAGAGGTTTCATGATTCCTATAACTAGAATACCACTGATAAAAATACTTCAAAAATAATTATTTTAGGAACCACATACATAACTAATTCCACCTAAATGATTGAAAAAAAATAGTTCCTTATTTGTTCTAGGGGATAACCCTCAATTTAGGGAATTTACTTAAATAATACTTAAGCACCCCACAAATAATGCATTGAATTACAGTAAATTTTTTGCTATATTACCTTTATTTCCACATATAGAACATCTTCCCCTATATTTGAGATATAATTATAGGTTCTTATTCCCACATTCATGACATATAGGAGTCTGAGTATTATTTTATTTGTCATCTTTAACACTTGATCTTCCATGAGAAACCATCTTTCTATTATTTGAAGTGTTCGGAAATTCAAATATGTTTTAGTTGTTAGTTGTATTTTAGGATATCTCATTTAGAGTGATTAAAATATGTCTAACTACCATTCCCATTAGGTTAGGCATATCATTAGGTAAATCATTACATTTCCCATTGCATTAGTTTTTAGAATTCTTTCTCATATTTCCCTCTATTAACTAAAAATGTAAAAAGAGACAAGTTGAGAATGAATTAATATAAAAAAGGGAAACTTATAAACTTAGAAGGAATGAATTATAAATGATAAGTATGTACATACTAATGGGCTTATAGGTTTCAATCTATTTCATCCATGATAAGGATTCCTATTAGGTTTTCTAACATAACAATTCATTTAATTATGTTATAATCGTTTGTTAAGAGTTTGTGAATTTATAAAACATATATCCTAGGAGTGTCAAACCCAGTGAATAGAAAGGATTATTTTCATATACCAAGTAACACTGAAGTCAATACCAATATATATTTTTGCAGTTATTAACCCTAGGTACATCTGACCTAGAACCAAATCCATTTGTAGTATCCATAAAGGGAAGTAATTGCTGATATACCACTCACTCTATAATTCTCCATGATTTCATGATATTTTTATATACTTAGAATTATACTTAGACTTATCTACAGACTTATCAATAGGGCTATTTCTAGGGTTTTCAAAACATTGTTTCCAAATTTTAACCAAATCTTTACTCTAATACCAACTATAGTCCCCCAAACCTTTTACAAATACAATTAAATTATTTTTAGAAAACAACCATTAATTACAACTAAAATATCACAATTCCTAGTGTCTTTAAAAGACGAGGATAATAATACATAAATGGAAAATTAAACATGGAATACTTATCTTTTCTTTTCTATAGTGAGATCCAAGATCCATTTGAGCTCCTAAAACTACATATCATAACCTAGGGAATTCATGGAAGAAAGGGGTGGGAAAGAAATATCAGTAAGATAAGAAACATGTTAAGAAAATAGAATTCATGAGTCATAAATATAATATGATGTGAAAATATTAGTAACATGAGTACTTACATGGAAGGATAATATAAAAAACATTGTATCTTAAGATCATAGAAATATTGTAAATGTTATAGAAACCTATTACATGAAATAAAAATGTGTCAAGAATAAATTATAATACTATATAACATGGTGTAAAAAGTCAAATAGTATATTATTTCTACTCTCTAATCTCATACATTATATTTCATGAGACTAAATCATTACCCAATGTATTGGAGTGCTATCTGAGCAGACCCATCATTTACGTTATATAGTGCTCACTCAATTCTATCTGGGTGAACCCATAATAACATGTTCATGATTTATGTGTGCAAAAAATGATCAACCATAATTAATTAAATAATAATAACCCATGTAAAGTCAATGAGTTTCATAATTTTGTCTCATATGATAAAAAAATTATAATAAAGGCATTTGAGAAATAAAAATAAGGAATATATTACCACATCAATGGAAAGGAGAGTGATATTTGTATATAGGTAAGAGACACACACACACACACACAGATATATATATATATTATAAGCATTCCATAATATTAAAGGTTTTTTTCATTGATGAATAAAAATAATTTCAAAAAGATAAAAAATATTCAAGATGAAAAAACCATTCCTCTTTGAAAATACCTTATTAAAAAATAAAAACTCAAATAATAATATGGAAATAATTTTTAGGGAGAATAACCTTAGGAACTTATAAATTAATCTTAAACTAAAATAATGGACATGACTATTGGAAATTTTATTCTTTTTGAGTACATTGAAGTAATGATTGCTTTCACATTTTTGTAAGAAAAGAAAAAAAGTACCTTGTTTGGAAAATACCCAGAATATTTCTAAACTTTTTCTGTAAGGATACAATAATGGGTAAAAATAAATTTAAATAATTATTGGATAATATAAAAAAAATTCTTGAAAACATGTTTAGAAAAAATAGATTTTAAAGAAAATTTATTTTTAACCCCAGAGAGAAATGATGTCATATTTTCTTAAAAACAATTTTTCAATAAATTTTAAGTACCAAAGAGAATAAAATGGTAATATTACATGAAAATTTCATAAATAACCATAGGATAATAAACTTTAATATTATTATTAGGAAATGATCATATAATTTCCGACAATGTAAATTTGATTATAAATAATCCCAATTAAAATGAGATTGCAACATAAACCCTTACTACTTTGGTAATTTTCTGAATCATAACCACCATGAATGAAAGAAATGATTTTTAACTTAAAATACCATAAAGTAAGAAGGATTAGTTATATAATATTTAATGTTTATTTATATACACCATATAAAATAAACTAGGTTCATAAAATAACATGTGTCTCAAAGAAATAAGTCTTGGGATGAAACCCTTACCATGCGCCCGAATCGTCACATTCGTTACTTATTTTCTTGAATAATAAATATGTGTTCATTATATACATTATTAATAATATTTTTCAAGTTTATGATTTCTTTTATTTTAATTATTATAATTCAATGTTAAATTACTTATTCAATTAGGTTTAAGTTAGACATTATGTTGATATTCGACTCATATGTCCCAAATCACTTAGGTAAGTTGAATAAGGTCAAATCAATTATTAAATAATCATTTAAATAGTAATAATCATGATATAATTATAATTTTTATGCATAAATTATACTTTTAAAACCAATAATGAATTATGGATATGAAAAAATACTCTTTTACAATCATGAATATGGTAAGTCGTATATAGGCATGCATAACATTTCTATTTTTCAAAAATCATAGGTAAGGAAGGTAAGAATTATTTTATATTTAAAAAATTATTATTATATTATATATATATATATATTATAATTGGTTTGAATAAACTTACTTATACCATCCATGTGATTCGGTAATAAAAATGAATCACATTGCTTTGTGGGGCAGTAGTTTGTCGTACACATGAATGACGTTTTCATTTATTACATGGATTGTTAGGTAAAACATTATATGATATATTTATTTTATAGAATAATTAATATATCATGATTATAATATATAAAAATAAAATTAATCATTTTTACCTTTTTTTTTGAAAATAATAACTGAAAAATGAATCGTGTCATTTTTCTTGGAGGTAGTCCACCACACACATGATTGAAATTATCATATTCCCTATGGGATAGAAAGTAAGGAGTATATGATATTATAATTACAAAAGTTTATTATATAATAAATTAAATATATAAACATTAAATATATCATTATATCTAGTTTTGATAAGTAGTGAGGGAAAATGAATTATGTAGGTTCATGAGGTGGTAGTCCACTATACATGCAATCAACAACTTTGTTGCCCATTCAAGGGAGGAGAAGATTGTTGTAGGTCAAGCACTTGACGTAATAAAATAAAGGTATATGGAAGAAAATTATGTTATTTTTTCATAAATTTTAAATAATATTTGAAGTTGGTGGAAGAATAAATAATATAAAACACTCAGTTAAAGACATTACATCATTTTCAGACAACTTCATTAGGTTTACTCTAAAATTATTCCTCATTGGAATTTATGATAAAAAAGGCTTATTAGATGATGTAATTAAGTAAGGGTGTGATTTTGGAATGTATTGGAAGAAACAATGATTTTTGGAAGTGTGAATAAGAGATGATATTGGGTGTCCTTTTATAAGTGAGGGAGAAAGAACACTTTGAATTTTTAAAAAGATAGAATTACACCCACATTTTTCTCATTCCAAAAGAATAATAAATGGACTATTTTTTAAAATGAGAATGTAAAAGGTAGAAATGTTACAATAAAATATTAATTATACGTGTTTTTGGGTCATTTTTAAACCTTATCATTTTTGTTTAACCCCTTGTAAAACCATTTTTACCATAACCACGGTAATTGTTTTTGTTTTCACTATTCATTATAGTTAAAAATTAATTTGAAATTATTATATAATATAATTATGTTGATAAAATATATTTAATGAATTTTACAAAATTTAATTCACATAAGTGGCATGATTTAATTTAAAATTAAACATTTAGACATGTCGAAAAATTGATTTTCAAGAAAAGTTTTTTTTAAGAAAAAGATGATATCATATTAACTATATAAATATAAATCATAATTAAGTAAATTTAAATTAATATTTATATATATATAATCTATAAATTTATTTTATGTCATTCTTCATTAGGGTTTATTTTAGTAATTTAAAATGGTGAAACATTATGACTTTAAACCTGTTTTTAGAAAAACGTGTTTCAAAACCTAAAAATAATCTTATAATAAAATATAGTATAAATATGATTTAATTATAATTAATTGTATTTCATAAGACTAAATAATAATTTTTTTTATTTTAAAACAAATTAAATTAAAAATGGGACATTTAAAATATGTTATTTACTAAAAATAGATGATAATTTTATAAAAATCGGTATTTTCACTATTCACTAAAAAGTAACATTTTTTGAAAAATAATAAAAAATTAAACATAACTTAATAATTATATTATAATTAAAAAATTGAATTCCATTTAATTAAATTCATTTTATAAACATGGTAAATAATTAATTGTATTAATTTATCATAGAAATTATTAAAAATCATTTTTTGAAGAAAACATATTTTCGATGAATAAAACAGATTTTCTTAAAATTGAGTGACTAGTTAATTAAAATATTAAAATAAATTTATATTAATTAAAACCTTTATTTATGTTTTTTAAATTATTAATCCCATTCATACACACCAATTAAATGGCTATGCTAAAATGATCATATTTAAAGAATAATATTTTAACAGTTTGGTGTTTCGTTTAAAAAAGGTGTTGTGTGAATCATAATCTATCAAAGAGTTTGAATTTATTTATAAATAAATATATTTTAATGTATTAGGGTGTTAAATTATATTTTAATATTTCTATTTCATGTCATATACCCAATCTAACATTATGTTCCTCATTTAAAAATCGGGGTGTCATGCCTGAAACTAGGGAGTAAAGGATATGCATCCTTATCATACAAAGATTTCATTAATTCCATAATTATAAAGAAATATATTAGAAATGGGATGCATGATTTCATATCCCATTAGGTTCCTATTTTTTAGGGAGTAAAGGCCAGAGATTCTTTTTATCAAGGAAATGCATGACCGGTGAGGTGCACTTTGGTATGCGTAACCTAGTAGTGTATCTGAGGAGGCCTAGATGATTGGTTTTCATGGTAGGAGACCTAGGAGAATTTATAATCCACTATGAATCCATGGGGAATAATAAAAACTCTATTATGGGAGCTGAGTGAGAGTTCACCGTCGTGTAGGGCCTTATTGAAGCTCGGATGCATCTCCACCCTAGTAATAAAGCTTGGCTGCAAATTCAATTTAGTTAATCTATAGGGTGAAATATAAATTTTGATAGGTAATATTGGGTGAATTTTTATTGTAATGTTTCTACGGCGAAGTGGCCACTTTATTGGGAAGGCTGAGTGAATATGGTTCCCTAGTTGATGTCCGAGAGGAAGTTTGACCCTATTAAGAGGTAATGTGTCGCCTTAGTGAAAGGGTATGGAATATATGGAACCCTAGTTGATGGGTAGGATTATGTGTAACCTTATTGGGAGGATGGGGTTAATTTTCACCATAGATAAAAGTTAGGAATAATATGGAACTCTAGTTGAAGGTTTGGATAAACTGACTCCTGAATGGGTGTCTAGGGGAAGTGTCTCCCATGTGGAAGGTTGAGAAAATGTGTTTCCAAATAAGTGAATCTAAGAGTTGGTTTCACCCTAGTGTTTTTCTAATATGGTGATATTGTAATGTGGCGGACTCGTATGTCTTTCCTAAGTGTATTCCTTCACCCTTTTTTAATAGTCTATAGGTGAGGTGGTATTTCATGAATGTTTTAGTGTGTTAAATCTTTATGTAATTCAATTAACCTCCTGTTATAGTTATTTTCCTTTGATTTTATCCATAATTAAGCTACCAGGGGAGGGGTAGATTATTTGGGAGTGTAGATCTCTCCAGGTGTCTATTTTTTATTTAAATTATTTAAATTCATTTGTCACTAATGCTAAATATAGAGACCCATGGGGTTAGTTTGTAAGACAATATTTTGGAATATGGTGCATGGAATCTATGTAGAAAAGGATGTTTAGAAATTTTTTTGTGTTGGAGATGAAATAATTCAATTATTATCACAATAATTTCAATACATGATCTCATCCAATAATAGGTAAACACTACATCTCTAGACTATTTCCAAATGCACATCTTATTATTTTATCATTATAATAAAATAGTTCTTGGTTATATCTAAAATAAAAATTTATAAATTTTAGAAATTGAAATTGATAAAATTGATACTATTTTTTATTTAATAATATTTAATGTATATTTGGGTTATTTTTTATTTTTTATAGACAATTGATTTTTTGGTGAATAGTTTAAAATGCTCATTTTTGAAAAATAGTCATTTATTTTATATAAATCAAGAAATTTAAATACCCCATTAAATTTTTTATTTTTTTAAAGTTAAATAATATACCATTATTAGAAATAATATAATTAATTATATAGGCATAAGTATTATATTTTATGTTGGTATAAAAAAATTATTCTTAAAAACTCATTTTTCTAAAAAAACAATTATCATTGCATCTTGTGTATTAATATTAAAATTAATTTCTTAGAGTTATACAAATCAAATCAAATAATATTTTATTTTATATTTAGAATAATTGGGACAAAATTTTTAACTAGGTTAAATTTATTTTTGGTCATTATGAATAATAACATTGGTAAAAATGTTGTCACCACAATAGACGGGTAAAACATGTCAATTAGGGTTAAAACCTTGTGATAAGGTTAAAAAATATCATCTTAATTACTATTATATTAGGGAATTTAAAAAATTATGTACTTATATTATATACTAGATATTTTAAATCCCATTTTACCATAGTAATGAACTTATAATATTTAAAATTTATGAATAATTACAAGCGTGCCACTCTTTTCACTTATAAAAGGGAACCTTCTCTCATCTCTTATTCATATTTCCCAATACCTATATCACAAAAAAATACCATCAATAATACCTTAATAAAATAATTTAAAACATATTGTAGGTTATGGTATCACTAAAATACTAACCTAAGAAGGATTAAGGATTAAGATAAAGAAGGTTTTTGAAAGAATAAGTATAAATATAAATGAAGTTCTTTCACATTTATTTCTTCTTCTTCCTCCTTCAAACCAATAATAATCATAATGATATAATTTTTTTTATCTATAATATAATAAAAAAATTTATTACTATTTTATAACCCTTCCCCCCTCCTTTTCCATCCAATAGAAAATTAAAGCATCGCTCGGGTGTACATGGGGATTACCACCTCCATTTAGTGACATATTTCATTTTTCATCACTACCTCACACAGCTTGTTATAAATCTTAAATGAATGAATATATAATATTTTTATTACAATATTATTATTATATAAATGTAATATATTAATTTCATTCTTACCCTTCTATCTGTTGAAAAATGACAATGTTGCTCGTGCATATGTGTGAACTACAACCTACAAAATGCAATGCGATTCATTTATCATTTCTTACATAAATGGATAGTCATATGGATGGTTTTAATTAATAAATATGATATTTATATTATTATTATGATTATTAAAAATCAATATTTTATCTAATTTATTTGTTTTTTTATATTAGAAAAATCAAAACATCACTTATGTAAATGATCGAACTATAGTCTCCATGAAATGATGTATTTTGTTTTTCATAACTGTATTTAATGAGTGGTTATAAAATTATACTTAATATATAGAAATAATAATTATAACATGATTATGTTTCTGTATATAATGAAACTATTATAAAGGTGAAAGAACCGAAACCGTTGAACCAAAACATGTTTGTAAAATGTAACGGGTAACATACAAATATAGATTTGAATGAAAAAATTTGTTAATAAATGGATAAGAAGAAATTAATAGTGAATATTATATAGTAATTTAAATCCTAATATTTTTATTATAAATATTTATAATAATTATCAATTTATTTGGTTTTCATGTCTTACATTCATTTTTATCACTTTGGTATTCAAAATGATCATTAAATTGTTTTTTAGAAAAGCTATAATTATTTATTCTATTTGGTTTAAGAATATTTATCCTCAATGTCCATCTTCTTATAATTTTTTAATGTAATATATTATCTAATTTTAAATGATTTATTATTTAATTTTAATACTATAGTTTACTTTATTTAAAAATAAATAAATTATAATTCTTTTCATTTTCCATATATGTCTTTTTTTACCTTTTATGAAAGTGGGGAAGGAATGTATTTTAACTTTAAACACAAGATCCCAATTTCCCGCCAACATAAATACTATTAATTATAAATCTTTCAAAAAAAATTCCATAATTTTTCATAGAAAATTAAAATCCCATTATTCTACTTTTTTTAGTTATAAATGTTTTTCAAAAGAAACAAACATTTCTTCATTTTTTTTAAAGTGACTTTGTGATGTATTTATAAATGTATTTTTCATATATGTCAACACTATTTAAAGATTATTATTCTTAACTAGGTAAATAATCTAATAATGTTAGCCACATTATTTTTCTGGATGACTTAATATCATGTTTTTGAATTTATTTACTAGTTAAAATATTTACATTCATACGATAGTTTTTCAATATGAATGTTTATATAGATTATGTATTGTATTGTTATTTTTTTCATATGATGAATGAATTTTAATTAGTAAGTGATAGGTGGGTCCCTCTATTAGATATCCCCTCGATGCATCAGTAAGTATCATTAGACAAACTAGCTTGAGTATTCTTCATATTACATACCTATTTATGTTTGATTTCTTAGCACGAGGCCATGGAACTGATTTTATGATGTTTAAAATTATGTAGTATACCATTATAAAATGAGTTATTTTTATCCAAGTGATTATTAATATCATTATGTCATCCAAAAATATATTACCCTTTCATTATATTAGTTATATTTCATTTTTGATTGTTTTTATTCTATGGAGTGTTATTAATGTTTTATTTATTATATAATATCTTCCACTATAAGTTTTCCCTTACTAAGTATCTCAGATCACCCTTTATTATGTTTTTCTTTTCCATAGGGTACTAAGAAGTAAACATTGAATGATTTCAAGGATATACTATAAGATATATTAAATTTATGACTAAAATTTTATTTTTTATTTTATGAATTCAAATGTAATGTTATAATTATGTATGTATATAGTATCCTAAGACCAATAAGATATTAGATCCCATGGGATGTGATTTCTAGTATGTTATACAAACATAATAAGTTAACCATTGACTCCAAGTTATAGAGTCAGGTTGTTATAGTTTGTTTCAGATCAAGTTTAGCAGGACCCTTGAAAATCATATCTAGAAGAACATAGTAGAATATAATGATAACATTAGGATAATCCAATACGATATTTAAGAAAATATTCTATAATATTTTATATAGTAATTGTATATTATGGTTCAATATTTATGATGTTATCAGCTAATCCACTGTATTCAATTATTTAAAAATATTTCATAGTAAAAAAAATAAAAAACATACCAATAACAATAACATATATAAAGATTTCTATCATGATCAAGTTAATTAACTCAATAAGGATGGTGTCAGAGATGATAAGATTATAACTATATTGGGACAATTGACTCAAATCATGACAAATAATCATTCTCATATGGAGAAACCTACTAATCCTTAACACGATGATAAAATTTTGGACCAATTAATCTGAAAAGAGACTATATCATTATATGGGAATACTAATACATTTATAACATAGAATTGGATAAAATCCCTATAAAAGATATTTATTGATTAGGGATTTGTTGAAAAAGATAATTTTACCATGATAATTTATCATCTAAAGGTAGATAATGATCAATGGTGGTTATTGTTCTAGAACACTAAGGAGTCATAGAATATAAATAATATAAAATGGAACAATTTTAAGGATATATTATTTGAAAAATTCTTTTCTCATGAGAAAAAATATTATATGTAAAGGAAATTACTCAATCTATGGAAAAAGAAAGTAAAATGGTTTTCTAAATATGAAGTTATCCTCAAAAGGTTAGAAACTCATGTTGTGGATTGTGTACATAATACAAGAAGTAAAATTTATTTCATCTTTTATGGGTTAAAACCCATCCTATAAATCAAATTAGTCTATAAAAAATTTAGTATATGAGGATATAGTATGATGTGCCATCAAGACAAATAAATAATTCTATAAATCCTATATTTTATAGGGAAATCGAGAAAAGAAGTAGGAAATTCATAACTCTGTAAAAATAAATATGGAAAAAGGTAAAAAGGGAAGAGTGTAATCTATAACATGTAATAGTTTTGGAAATAAATATCATGGAAGTTAATATACTTCTATTGTAGAGAGAAAGTCCATCCTAATCATGATTATAAGAGAAATAAATAATCCTCCAATGTCCAATGATTCATCTCTAAGCGGATGGGGAACTATTAAAACAATTTCCCCAAGGGTTAAGGAAATTTATCTCAAAAAGGACACGGTAAAAATACAATATTATATGACTACTAAAGATAAGTTAGAAATCCAAAATGACGTGATAGCTTATACTTTGATCATAAACTCAAAGTTAGCTACTTATTTATTTAATTCCAGATCTATGTACAATTTTATATGTTTCATGTTTTATGATTTCATTAAATTATCCCTTAAAACTCTATGTTAATGATTTTTAATCAAGAAAGCTAATGGTAATCTTATTGAAAAAATTATATATCTAGTGATATCTATTTAGATGCATTGATATTACATAGTTGCAGACTTTTTTTCATACCTATGATTGAATTTAACATAATACTTAGTATGGATTTTATTCCAAAGTATAATGTATAAATTTATTGTAAATATAAAAAGATTACATTTTATGAAGTGGGCATAAAATACCTCTTTTTAAGGGATAAATTTCATCATTTGAATCTTTTATGGATACACCTCTAGTATCAATCCTTAATGAAATTCAAGGAGAATTGGAAGAGAAAGTTCTACCTTTATTTGGTAAATACATCCTAAGGATATAGTACATTCCTATTGTTAAGGAATGAATTGATGTGTCTCTATAAGAGTTATTGGGACATCCACTTGAGAATGAAGTTTAGTTTTCTATTTAACTCAACTTAGATAAGAAACCAATATCCTAAAATCCCTATAGAATGGAACCAATGGAATTGGTAGAGTGAAGAAACAACCACAATAGTTGTGTGATAAGATATTTATACACCCTATTTTTTATCCTTGGGGAAACAATTTCATATTTATGAAAAGGAAGGATGGGGCTATGAGGTTACGTGTCAATTAAAAGAAGATCAATTCCATTACTATAAATAATAAGTATCCTTTTCCATATATTGATATCTTATTTGATCAACTTCAAAGAGATAAATATTTTTCAAAGTGAAATCTTCACCCTAGATATCATAAATTAAGGGTGAAGAAGGATAATATACCAAATACAACATTTCAAATGAGGTTTTAACATTATGATTTTATGATAATTCCCTTCATATTGACTAATTCCCATTATGTTATTATGGATTATATGAATAGTGTAATTAATATTTATCTTAATAAATTCATGGTGGTATTCATTGGTGATATATTGATATACTCTAAGATCCTTGTAGAGAATAAGTAATTTTTTTATAATTATTAAGACTCTCGGAGAAAATGAATTATATGGGAAATTTAGTAAGTGTGAATTTTGACTCTATGAATTTTCTTTTCTTATACATATTTTATTAAAAGATATAGTATTATTTAATCCTTGAAATATAATTTTATTCAAAGAGTGGACCATAAACACAAATATAATCAATATATAGAGTTTCATTAGTTTATCCAGTTACTATTGGTGGGTTTTTCAAGTTTTTTTCCAACTGTACAACCCATTAGCCAAGTTGTCATGTAAAGGGGTTAAATTTTCATGTTTAATAGAATAAAAGGAAAGTTTTTAAGAGTTAAATATAATATTTTTTAATGCACTCAAATTTACTTTTCCATTCGAAAATTAAGGGTTTGTAATATATAGCGATTTATCGAAGGAAGTAATGGGTTCTGTACTTATACAGAATAAAATATTGGTTTCTTATACATCAAGGAAATTTAAGACCCATGAATAGAACTATCTAACCCATTATATTGAGTTAGTAGTGTTAATATATTCCTTTATGATATGGATACGCAATATCTACAGTGAAATATAACACAAAAATATAAACAAAAAATGTGTGAAGTGCATATTCTATCAAAAATAACTTAGCATGAGTCAAAGAAGTTAGTTAAACTAATCAGTGACTTTTATTTCTAAATAAACTATCGCCATGGGAGGGAAAAAAGTGGCTGATGCATTGAGTCTAAGAAACCATTGAGTTATAATTATTATTAGAATTAACATGGATTCTATATTCAGGGAGTTAGTAATGTTGGATATGGTAATTTTTAGTAAAGGGAGAACATCATTACATTAATAAGAAATTGATAAAAAAAATATTTTATAGAAAATATAGAGAAGTACTTGTATAATGATAAAGACGTACAATGGAATATTAAAGATTTCAATGATGATAATTTTTCATAATTCACCTATAAAGATAGAGTGATGAAGTTTAGGTATAGGTTATGTATTTTATCCATATCATATCTAAAAATGGATCTACTAAATGAAGAGCATAGATCAAATTTGTCTATACTTCTTGGTATCATATAAATGAATAGATATTTAAGAGAATATTTCTATTAGGATGGTACGAATTGGAAAATTTTGGACCATGTGTCTAAATTATTGGTGTTATAGAAGGTAAATGGTGAATGTAACATCTTAACAGAGTCACATAACCACTATGTATACCAATATGGATGCGTTAAAATGTTACAATGTACTTTTTAACTGGACTTTTGAAGACTCCCAAGAAGAATGATTAAATATTTCATATTAAAAATTGAAGATCTACCCCTTGAGTTCATATCCTATGTCTATATTTATGAATTTTTTAGTCTTTATGGTGTGATTATATCAATTTTATCTAATAATGATCCTCATTTCACAATTTTTTTGGGTTTTCTCTTTTGGAGGATCTCAATACTGAGATATATTTGATAAGTACCTATCATCCAAAAATTGATGAGCAATATAAAAGGACTATTCAGACAATATAAGATATGATGAGATATTTCTCACTTGACTTTCATGGTACATGGGATCAATATATACCATTGATATAATTTTAATACAATAATAGATTTCATTCAAGAATCCATATGGAAATACATGAGGAATTATATGGGAAGTGATTTCATACTCCAACTTTGTTGGAAGAAGTTGTAGAACATGATCTTTTTGGCTTAGATCTTTCTAAGGATACAACTATGAAATTTTGGGCTATTCAAAATAATATCAAGGTATCTCATTAAAAAAAAGACAAATGATGATAATAAAATGAATTATAGAGAATTTAAAGTGGGAGAGTATGTTTTCTTAAAGTATTATCCCTAGAAGGGAGTTAAAAAACTTGGTAAAATGGTAAGTTAATACCTAAAATCATAGTGCCTTTATAAATTTTAGAGAGAATTATAGTTGTGAGTTATCTATTGGCTATGCAACATGACATATCTAATGTACACATATCTTCCATGTTTCTTTATTGAGGAAATACATATCAGATCTGATGCACATACTCACATTTGAGGGAATAGAGTTGGAACATATATTATCTTACAATGAAGATCTTATACAAATTTCTTGAAAATAGAAAGAAAGTGTTGTGGAATTAGACAACTCATATAAGGATGGTTCTTTTGATAAATTAGAAACTAGAGGAGGCAACATGGGAGCTTTAAGAACCCATTAGGGAGAATTAATAAAGAAATTTAAGACCTTACATTTTTAAGAATTTGAAGGATTAAATTATTTATGGGGGATCTAATACCTAAGATTATCCTATAATTGGTAAAAACTATATCCCTGGACTATTTCCCAATCCACAACCTATTATTTTATCATTATAATATAAATAGTTCATGGAAATATTTAAAATTATATTTATAAAATTTATAATTTAATAAAATGGATGTCATTTTTGTTTTCATAAGTTCTAATTTATCTTATGGTCATTTTTTGGTATTTTTTCAGAAATTGTTGCTTTTTTATTGAATAGTAAAAAATGACTATTTTTACAAAACTATCATTTCCATTCATTAAATAAAATAGTTTTAAAATTCCATTCTATTTTAGTTTTGGTTTTAAATTAAATTAATATCTATTTGATCAAACATAATATAATTAATTCCAAATTAATTAGTATTATATTTTATTTTGGTATAAGATTATTTTATTCTTAAAAACATATTTTTTTTGAAAACCCATTTTCATTAAATTTTGTGCACCTATATTAAATTATGTTGTATATATTTTGAAATGATTCCAGTTTTATTTTTTATTATTATTAATAGTAACATTGGTAAAAAAAATTCACCATGGTAAATGGGAAAAAACAGGTTAATTAAGGATAAAATATTCCAAGAAGTTCAAAAATAATAATTTCAATTATTATTGGATGATATTTTTTCCACCATTATGAAATTATATTTCAAATAAAAAAATTTAATTTCCACTTGACCATAAGTAAGAAACTTATAATATTTAACAGTCAAGTATATCTATTGGTGTACCAGTCCCCACACTTATAAAATAGAACCTCATATACTCTATTATTCACACTTCATGAGACCTATATCCCATACCATACCTACCCAAATCCATTTCTAAATTCCTTACCAAGAACACATTAATCTTTTTACCCAAAAAAATAATAACTTAATAAGTATTAGGGTGAAATCCAAATAACGTTTTATAAAGTAGAGGTATAACTCTTAATCGAGTTATTTCATATTTATTTATTCTTATACATATTTCAAATCTATCATAACAATACTGATATAAAAACCTAATTGTCTATAATAAATTTAAATGTGATTATTTTTATATAAAAACTCTTTTCATCCCCTTTTCCATGTTATGGGAAATGGAAACATCGCTCACGCATACGTGTGGACTACCACCTCTAGGAAGCGATGTATTTCATTTTTCATAACTATCTAACTTGAATGGTTATAAAGATATAATTAATTAATATACAATATTTTTATGAAATTATCATTATTTTATGTAAATATAATATATTTTCTATCAACTTACTCTTCCATCCATTGAAAAATGATAAATCTGGTCATGTGTATTAGTGGAATACCACCTCCATGAAGCAATGTGATTAAATTTTCATGTATACCCTTCATGGATGAACATAAATATGGTTTTAATAAAAAAAAATAAGGTATTATTATTATTATTATTATACTATAAAAATAAACCATTATCAATTTTGTTTCTTTTCACCCATTATAAAAATGAAAACATCGCTCATGCATATGTACGAACTAGAGTCTCAAGGAAATGATAAATTTAATTTTTCATGAATATTTTTAATAAATGATTATAAAAGAATATTTTATGTATATAAATGATAATTATAAAATTTTAAATATTCTTTATATGAATAAACAATGACCATCGTGAAATGACCAAAATAGTCGAACCAAAACATGTATCGAAAGCGAAATAATTAACACACAAATATTCATTTTAACCACAAATTATTAATAAATATATATTAATAAATTATTAATTAATAGTATCTAATGATTTAAAGAAAAAATTGGATCTAATATATATGTATAATATATAAAAATTTATTATGGATTAGGTTAGGACATGTTTGACCAAGCGAAAGTCAGAGGTTAGTGTTTACTTCACAATCTCATTTTAATTCTGGGTTATTTATGTTTAAGTTTACATTGGGGTAATTTTATGATATTTCAATCTTAAAGTCAATAAAATTTCTCATATTATGGTAATTTGTTTTGTATTTTATATTTTTATTTCATGTTTATCTCTTTGGTATTCAAAATGATAGATAAGGTGTTTTTAAGAAAAGTCATCCTTATTTATTCTATTCGGGCTGGGAATCATTATCCTCCATGTACATGTTTATTAAATAGTTTTATGAAAGTTCTAATACACTTTTAAATTATTTATATAAGTATTTTTATACTATAATTCACTATATTTATAATATTTTTAAAGAGATCTTATTATAATTTTCAGTACAAGTCATTTTTTTGACTTTTTACGAATATAATAAATAATATTTTTTAAAAATTTATTATATGATTTCATTTTAATGCCATTATAGTAATTATTTTTTATCCTTATTCATCTATAATATTCCAATTTTTTTAAATAAAATCTTATTCAATTTATAATTGTAATTTTCAGTTTTAAATGTTTTATAAAATAAATGGATATTTCTTATGGGGTTTTAAGTAACATTATAATGTTTTTATAAAAGAGTTTTTTTATCAATGTAAACATTATTTAAATAATATTATGATTATATGGGGATAAAATATAATTATATAACCCACATTATTTTTATGGATGAATTATGATCACATTGTCTGATTTATTGACTGGATAAAATATTAACATTTCGTATAGTAGTTTTTTGAATATGAATGTTTATATTGATTATATAATATATTTTTATTAAATTTTTTTCATATAAATAATGCATTAAAAATTGTATTTGATGAATAGATATTGATATTAAATAGACCCTTTGGAAATTGGTAGGTCTCCTGAGATTCACTAACTCAAGTATTTGGCACCAGACTTACTTGTTTATCTATGATGTCTTGACACAAGTCCTTAATAATAAGTTTATTGTTGGATATAGTTCCATAGAACTAAATTTTATGTACATTATGATTAACTATATTAATTTATTTAAATATTAAAAAACATCTTATCACACCATGATTGTTCTTCCACATGACGTAGTATGTGACAATGTTCTAAGAGTAAATATCACATTGAAAGGTAATAAAAGTTCCCCGATATTATGATGACCTATAAGTAACATGAAAATTATATTAAAATATATTTACTATAACCCAATGATATAATTTGATGGGTCACAAATGATACAGGTCATCGAGTATGGAGACTCCTATGAATTTTTGGCACATTCTCATTTTGTACGCTACAAAACCCCCAGTTTCGGGTACTTTACACTTTATTTATTTATTGTTAAGTTATATAATACCTGGGTTGGGTCTCCAAAAATTATGGTTTTTTAGTGTTTTGGAAGTGTTTCTAAAGGATCATTTTTTGAGATTGATTAGAGGAAACTTTGAATTATAACTTGGAATTTGTGATGAATGGTATTATGAGTCACTAATATGTGCATAGTTAGGACAAACTGTGTAAGTTCCAAGGAGAAATTATGTGGATTTGGAGAATTTGGATTATAGAAGGCACATAGTTTTATAATAGTTTTCCAAACAATGTTAAAGAATAATAAAACCCACTAGTTTATCTATTATACAAACACATGATTAGTGCACTCTTTTCTAAAATTTGTGGGAAAACGAGGTGTCTCTCTAATTTTGAGACAATATCATGCACACGGTTGGAACAAAATTTAAAAACTATGTATCTGAACCATGAAACATGCATTACATTATTTGAAAATTAGAGTTTAATTCAGATTAAATCCCTGAATCTATCATTTTCCCCTTATATCCCATGATCTTAAACTCCTCTTCTCCCCTAGAATCCCTTAGTGGTTCCCTCTGATATAAAATGAATTTTTGAAAAATCAAAGGGTGTTGGATCTCTAGAATTAATGATAAGTCCCTGTTTTTGTATGTTCTATTTATATATACTCATATTGACTCTCAAAAATCCATATATATAATCATATATGGATATATCTACATTCTAGGATGTGTTTTTTGAGATATTTTTAGATCTTTTAAAGGAAATAATATTCAAGGTTGGATCTAGATATTTTCTTGTATCATTTTAAATTTTCTTTAATAGTCATGAAGTAGGTGTTTTATCTCCCATTATACTCATTCTAGAAAATTAAGGCTTGATTTTTAAATTCCTTTGTCTCATGTTGTTAGAAAACTCTATTGGTTTTAGTACCAAAATCCCCAGTTTTATTTTTAGGCACAAAAGGTGTTTGATAAAAATATTGAAAGAAAATGGTTTTGAAATGATAATTATTTTTGTTAAAATATTAGAAGGTGTGATTTCTATGTATTCATGTGCATCGGTACATGTCATGGATATAAGTTCCACCATCAATAGGAAAATTATGGGATGATTTATGGTCAAAAGTTCCACTGTTAATGTGGGTCACAAAGTGATGATTTAGTGATGGGATGACTCGATACTCACAAGTATTAGGAGGTCAATGGTAAGAATGAATGTGTGTGTGAGTGTGGGCATGGGTTATTTATTCTAAGTTGTAATAAATAGTGATAATTTTTATTAATGTTTTACATACATGAAACTTATCTATGTCTTGTGTTAAACTCTTTATCTTCTTCTATTATATTTTATAAAATGTTCCAAATAATTATTATCCTAGTATAATGTGTTGGGAAGTCTTGGGGATTACCTAATGAGTTTTGTACTCATAATATACACGCAAAGTTTTCTGAATTTTAAAATATTATATATCGAGATGTAGGTAAAGGAATGGTGTCACATTTCTCTAATGGTGCATCATGATGCTCCTTCCTCAGTTTATTGTTACATGATTTGAGTTATCTCTTGGTGTCATTGGAGTGATTTCACATCAGTGTTACTGTATTGGGATGTATTTTATTTTCCTTATATCATATATTATTAATTTTTCATTGATAATTTTATTTTGTTATTTTATTTTTTACCTTTTTAGTTTAATTGTTATTACTCTTGAATCATGTAGTTAGTTTTGGATGTTTTTATTTTCTCTTGTCATGTTATGTTGGTTATTTAGGTAAAATCATCCCCAATACTCTACTAAACCCTTGAAATATATTTTCAATCCATGGTGTCTTGAGGATATAACCTAAGGTTAGTATCAACTCCAACCTAAATCAAGAATAGCATGACCTTTGGTTCTGGTGTCTAGGAATATGTCTTACTAGTTAGTAGTAGTTACTTTGGCCTCACCTAATGTGATCAAACATGGATATTTTCCAACAATTGTTGGCCAATTTCCTAATGTATTTCTTGAATATTTCTCTAGGTTTACAACCCCAATAGAAGTGAAATTTTTGATTTATTTCCTCATAGGGACTAGTATTATTTCACTTTTCCTTATTGGATGATGCTAATAGAATTAAGGGAAAGGATGGTTTATCTAGAAGATTTGGAAAAAAGTGTTTATTCTAATTTGTATATGTTTCATTGGGAAGCACGAGTTCCATTTTTCAATAAAATGGATGGAAAATTTCAACTTTGGGAAGATTAGCATAAGCTCAACCTGGTTATGAAAAGAAACCAATATACTCTTCCATGAATTAATGATATATTTGATCAATTTAGGGGTGTCTTGTGTTTCCATAAAATTTAATTATGATATTGGTGTCAAAAAATTCATGTTTGGAAGAAGGATATTCTGAATAAATATTTATTATGTTTTTATAGTCATTATAAATATATTGTTACATGCTTCATTCATACGAATTCATCATAAGTGTTTATGGGATTGATGAATAGGATCTTTTAGTCGTATTTACACTCCTTTGTGGTTCAGTTTATTAGTGAAATTATAGTGTATTATTTTACTAATTAAAATCATTAAAAACACATGGACACAGTGCTGGGAATATTTTAATAACATCTCCTTTTTGTTAAGTTTTCAAAGATTTATTTTTGGATATTATAATTACATTTCCTAGGAAACATAATTTTTTTAAAAAGAGTATCCATATATCCTAAAAACAAAAAATCTAGTATCACTTGTAAACCAATGAAGAATGCCTTTGAGATAAAAAAATTCCTTGGTTTAGTATAATATTACTAATGCTTTGATCCTGAATTTTCACAACATTCCTCTATAATGGTTACTTTGACAAGGAAATAAATTCATTTCAAATATATCAACGAGTATTATAAAACTATTTCAGAGCTTAAGGTTTATATTACTTCAGAAATTATCCTTATGTTTCTAGAGTCATGATGAGGCTATCTGGTCTATTTTGATGCATCCAGATCTAGTGTGTGATGTTTTATAAAGCATGGTGATTATATTGTACCTTATGGATCATAACCATTATAAGTTCATGATAATAATTAATTGACACATGATTTATAGTTAGATATCATATTTCATTCATTAAAAAAATTGTATCATTATATTTTTTTGAGAATTTTACAGTGTTCGTGGATCATAGAATCTTGAAACACATCTTGTAACAATGAGATTTGAATTTAAAGAAATTAAGATGGATGGAATACCTTTATATGTTTTAATTTGACTTGATTTATACACCAGGTAAAATAATTTCCATGGAAAATTCATTAAGTGTAATGTCTTATAGTTAGTTGGGTAAAAACTATTTTGATCAGAGATAGATGATATTGGTCACAGCGGATATAAAACTGTATTGTGATAAAAAGGTAATGGTGTTGTTTTTTTTCAATTTATTTTTTCATGATTTTATTGAGAAGGTTAAACATTATAATACATCATATCCTAAGTGTCTCACCATGAGGTCAAAACATAATGGTGGGAATACCACTGAGTGGTGGACATGAGATGGGTGATCTATTTTATGTTTTAGAGAACAGATCGTGATTCCAACAACTTATTTGAAACTTCTTCTCTCCTCCTACCACCATTTAAGATTATTTTTTCATCTTGTAATTCAGAATATTTATAATGTGATGAGAACATAATTTTTGTTGGATGGAATAACGAGGAATGTCGTGGAGGATGTCTAGAGATTCCATTACTGTAAGTAGGTCAAGGTAGAGCTGTAAAAACCAGCTAGTGTGTTTTATTCTTTACCCATTCCATTGTGGAAATGGGAGAATATAACTATAGATCTTTTCACAAGTCTACCAAGAATGGTTCATAAAAATTATTCCATCTGGTTGATTTTGGATCATCTCAAAAAAAATTCCTTCTTCATCCCTATTTTTTAATCCAATACAGTGGAAGGCTTATCAAAAATATATATTTGTGAAGTTATAAATTTGTACAGTGAACTTATTTCAATTATGTCTGACTGAGACCCCATGTTTACACCCCACTTTTGGAAATTATTATAGAAATATATTATATTCCAATTGATCATGACGTTATACTATCATCCTAAAATGTATGGAAAATAAAAATGGATGATCTAAATATAGGAATACATGATTATAGAATGTTTTATTTATTTTAAAATCTCTTGAGGGGATTATATACTATTAATGGAGTTCTAATTCAATAATAGTTTTTAGGAAACCCTACATATGACTCTTTTTAAATATTTTTATAGACATACTTATCATTCCAACTTTTTTGGGTGAAATAGGTTAGACTTCATTTATTAAACCTAGACATGAACATGAGGTGATAGAGAAGATTCAAATAACCAAAAAGAAGATAATGATAATTCAATGTCTTTAGAAATCATTTATGGATCATCATTGTCAGACATTATCATTTAATATGAGTGATCATGTTTTCTTGAGAATCACTCCAAGGATAGGGCACTGTTATTTTGGAAATAAAATAAAAATGTATCCTTGGTACAATGTCCCATTTGAGATACTAGAATTAATTTGAGGTGTGGATTATCTGTTGTATTTACTACAAAAATCAAGTTCCATAACCAATGTTTTTCATGCATCTCAATTGAAGATATACGGGCATGATCCTCACCATGTTTTTTAATGAGGACATTTTGATATTGAGATTGAGGATATTTTGATTCATATGATAATAAAAATTATGGATAGAAAAGAGAATATTTTATGTGGAAAAATGATTGGTTTGATATGGTTCTTATGGAAACATGGTTAGATTCAGGAAGAGACACGAAAACATGAGAAGGAAATGATGGACTAGTGGCTCAAGCTCTTCAAAAGAAACTTAATTCTTCAAATTTAAAAGGATTGAAATACCAATGGTGGGGAGAATAAATCAACCACAATTTCAGGTACTTTACCATTTTATTATTTATTTTTAATATAAATAATGCTTAGGTTGAGTATTTGGAAATCTTGGATGGTTATTGAGTGTTTTGGAAAGGGTTTTAAGGGTTTACAGTTTGAGTATGGTTAGTTAAAACTATGAACTCTCTCTAGAAAGATCTAAAAAATTCTTTTTAGTGTCACTATGTAGGAACACAGTTGGAACATGATTTGGAAAAATAGTGATGGTTCCTTGGAGAAATTGTGTTGGTTGGGAGCCTTTGGATAATTTCATGCACATAGTTGGTGGATGGTTTTCCAAACCGTAAGACAGAACTATGCGACCCTATAATTGATGAAAAGTAGTACATGGTTGGTACGTGATTTTATAAATGGTGTCGCACAATTGTGTGACTCTTTGTTTTGGATACAATTGAATACCCATAGTTGGCACACGATTTCACAAATATTGGGAACTAGTTGCGCATTAGGCTTTAAATTATATGATAATGAGAGTTTATATAAGATTAAGGACCAAAAACTATCATTTTATACTTATTTCCTAGTTTCATAAACGTCCTACCCCCCATAATCTCTTTTTGTGATTCCCTTTGATATGGAAGAATTTTTTGATGAATTAAATAGTGTTGGATCTCTGAAATTGAAGTTAAGTCCCTGTGTTTTATTCTTATATATATATATTCTCATGTTATCTCTAAAAAATACATAGAGATAATACTTATTGGATAAATCAATTTTATAGGATGTGTTTTTATTTGGTCTTGTTGGGATCTATTATAGGAAATATTTAAGTCCATAATTAGAGGTTTTTATGTTCCATTTCCATTTTCTTCATTCCTTGTGAGGTAGGTGGATTCTCTCTCAATCTAATCATTCTAAAACATAAAGTATTGAGTTTTAAATTCATATATTGTATGTTTTTGGATAAATATATTGGTTTAAGTACCTAAATCCTTAGTTTCTAATAGATGCACACAATTTTTTTGATAAAATTCTTGAAATAAAATTGTCATAAAAAGAAATTGGTTTTTTAAATAACTGACATTTTTTATTGGAATGTGTTCATGTTTATGAGGGAAGATTGTGTTCCAAAGTTCCACTATTAATAATGAAAATATGGAATGGGTTATAGTTTTATGCTCCACTATCAATGGGGGTCACCAATTAATGAATTGGTGATAGGAATACTCACCACTCACAATATATGGAGATCCAGGGTATGCATGAGGGTGTGTGTGTGTTAGTGTGGACATGGGTTTGTTAGGCCAAGTAGTGATAAATGGTGACAATATTTGTTTATTTTTTTTAAGATGTAAAACTTTTAGAGTATTTTATTAAATTTTTTATCTACTTATCCTATACTTTTTAAAATATGATAACATGTTCTTATCTTATTAGAACGTGTTGTGAAGTATTTGAGATTACATACAATGTTTTATACTGACCCCCTAATTGGGAACATTTGTACATTTTCATACTTTTTCTACTGAGATACATGTTAAGGAAAGGTGTCACATTTTTCTTGCAGTGCATCATAATGCTTCTTCCTTGGTTTGGTGTTTAAATCATGGAATTATCTTTTGGTGTTATGGAAGTGATTCAACATTGGTGTTAATATGTTGATATGTCCTTTAGTTACTTTTTATCATCTTTTATTTCTTATACACTACTACTCTACTTTATTTTTTTATTTTTTCCCTTTCAATTTGTATTATTATTACTTATTCATATTGTAGTTGGTTTTAATTTTTTGTATTTTATATTGTTAGGTTATATTGGTTCTTTAGGTAAAATCAACCCTCAATGTTTTAATAACCCCTTGGAATTTATTACTGTCCATTAGTGTCTTTGGGATGTAACTTGAGGTTAGTATAACCTCCTACATGACCCAAGAAAAGGGGTTGGGAAAGGATGTAACATACACCCATTGTAATTTTTATTATAGTAGATTATGAGAACACGATTTAATAGTACGAATATAACATCTCTCTTTTTTTCATGTAAAGATTTGAAATATATCTAGAAATATTTTTTGGTCTAGAAACTAAATGATGTAAGATTATGAGGCACAGTGACACCGATATTGATATTATAAAAATATTATATATATTAATATCACACACGCATAGTTTCCCTAAAAGAGTGTAATAATTACATAAGAAGGATCATATTAAAAATATGAGGAATATCTTTTGTTTATAACATGGGTTTTACCCAAGGCGTGACATAATCTTTATGTGGGTTTAGTGTTTGGCTTGGGCACCATCATGAGCTGATAAATAATTAACTCAATAAATAATTTAATTAATAGTTTAATAAAATACAAAAACCTAAATATATTCTAGAAATAATGTTTTGTGGAAAATTTATAGGTTTATCCACATAACCTTGAGAATTGAGGGAGATCGTTGGTGGATGAAAATTAGTGGATGAAAATAGATAAGAGGATCAGATCGATATTCTAGGGACTATTTATTCCAATAGAGTTCATGGATCTCACTAATGACTACAATTTAAGATTTTTATTCATCAGAAATTTATCCAAACACAAGTTAGGTAATTTTATTTATGTGGACTCATCCCATTTTGATCTATCATGTTGAATGCAGATTTACCCCACTAATAAAAATTGATTCTTACATATATAATTGATTTATTTTATAGAGTACTTTTTTTATTATTTCACGGTTCTTTGTTCATTGTTTTAATAAAAATGAATTTAGTACAAATTGAAAACATCTGAGGTTAATTCCTTATTTCATGTTTTGTGGTTTTTTCCCCCAATTCTTCACAAATTGATTATGGAAAATTTCTATGGACCTTGTTTTAATGAATACCCGGTATTCAATATTTGCATGATCATTCTTTAAAACAATAGATTAATACCATAGGTGGGGTTCGTGATAAAGTTTTTATTGAGGTGCAATGATGAATGCAGATGATTGAAGATGGATTAGGACTAGATTTGTGATCACTGTATTCTTGATTGTCAGGCAGTGATGATGTGGCGCGATGTGATTTTTTTTCAATAAGATATGATGGTGAGAATATGGTCAATGATGATAGTGAGGCTCAAATGGATGATATCTATGATCTCAATGAGATATAATTACTGGATTAGGAGGCAATGAATATGTATTAATACATTCAAAGGAACCACGAGTTACTATAAATCAGGTGGTACGAGGTGTCTAATCTGGAGATACACGTCATTCGGGAACTTTTTCTTTGGAGCTATAGTTCCCTAAAAAATTTAAGTACCACACACCATGTGGACGCAACCACACATCATGTGACCCCATGATGGAAGAATATTCACATGCATAACTAAGAACATGAACATTGGTAGAGTTCATGGGAATAACCTGATACTCAGACATGACGAGGTACATAGGCCTGACCAATGTTACATGGGCATGACCTGGTGTACATGGACACAACCCAGTGTATAAATTCATGGGAAAACGAACATGATAACACACATGGTTAGGTCTGAGGTAAGAGGTACATGTCGGGTACTTCTTCTGAGATAGATTTTAAACCTTTGTTTCCTTGATAAATACAAGGATCAGTTGAGTATGGTTCCTTGGTCTATCCTTGAGAGGGTTTCTATTCCAACTAGGTTAAATATCCTAAGAGAGTATTTGAATTTTTGTATGAAAGATTAAAACAACTACCCATTCATACCATGTTTCGTCATTAAAATAATCATGTTTCTCTTCTATTATTGTAGTAATGTATGAACAGAAATGAAATCATTCATGATACGCATCAATTTTACTTAGTTAAATCACACTGGGAAACGTCTAAGGAGCATAAAAATTAAATGAGACTATGTACCCAATTCAATAAATATAACTACTATTATAAAGGTTGGATTAGACTCACAGACTATCCTAGTTTAAAACCAATCATAATGTGAAATCTCTCTAGTAACTCTACTAAAGTGTGTCCACTAGTCCTTCATAAGAAACTTATTTTGATGACTAGAATCAATATATTTTACACAAAATTTGGTGTATCATTCAGTTCCACTTTCATCAAATTTATGAATACCCTATTACTATAGATTTAATGGGAAACTCCTTCTGGTTCACATGAGTTTAGTTTCACAAAAACCCTCTTTCCAATTCCCAAAACTGCACAATTCTTCATAACAATATTCTACTTTTTTGATGGTCCAAACTTTTATGATGCTCACTACTTTCAAAATGCTCATGAATTTCATGAAGCATACATATACTTTGTGAACACTCATTCTCTATGAAACATGTGATCTTATGGAAAACATTGAGAATAAAAATTCTTTTATGAACCACCTTCACGAACTACCTTTGAAAACCACCTTCCCAAACCACCTTCATGAATCCATAACCATTGTATTTTTGTTAAAGATTTATTAATTTAAAATAAGGCGTATCCTAATATTTATAGATGAAAATTCCCATTTATGAATATTTCAACCTCACTAAGTCCTTTTAATGAATCTCTTCATACTATTTCTCAAAGATCCCTACCTTCAAGAAACACTCATAGAATTTTACCATTTTTGAAGTTTCTCATTGTCAAAAAACTTATTGTCTTTCCTTATAGACTCATCCATCCTTGAAAAATTTCCCCATAATCATGAAAAACCAAACATTCATGAATAACCATTAGTTCATGGAATTATTTTATTTTCCAAATATTTATGAGTCATTCCTAGAAATACAACTATAATAGAGGTTGAGACATCCTAAAAATTTTAGACTCCAAAAATTTGGAAACCACTGGGAAACGGTTCCACCTTTTATATGAAATTTTCTATACCACTTCTAGAGCATCCATTACTTTTCCTTGGATCTTTATCAACATGACTTATCAAAAATCATACTAGAACTCCCATACTATACTTGGAAACCTACTTTGTCTTCAAACACTATCAACCTAAAAACACAATAAAGTTACCGTATGGGATTTTTTCCCAACAATATCCCACATTGGGTTTGTTGGAAACTCTTCACTCTTTGATAACACTAAGATTCTTCTATATTCAACTAATATTCGATACTTTAGATTCTATAAAGTGATAAATGATTTACCCAACACACACTTTAAGTCCACATGGGCCATGATCGGTGTGAGAAGAAAGTGTATCATGTAAAATTTCATCAATGAATCACTTCATTCAAAAATAGTCATCTGATTACACCACAAACCATATCTTTCCTGATATATATCCTTTTCTTGAATTCATTTAACATCATAATATTTAAAACTCTCTCAACTTCATTTCTCCCCCTATCATCTTCTCCCCTATCTTGATAATGATTTTTTCTCCCCATTTTTCAATGAACCAAAATATCCCTCCTTTATAGAATCAAAATTATAAAGAACACATATCAACCCCTAATGGAAATAAGAAACCATACCTTGGAGAGAGGTGGCCCTACAACAACACTTTTTTAGGTGTGGGGGGTCAACCAAACCCCAATATCCATTAGAAGACATTAAAATGCTTCTTTGGGTAATCCCTTCATCAAAATATCTATAACCTATAGTTCTGTAAGAACATAATATAGCTTCATAAGTCTATACTCCACCTTTTCATCGATACAATGATAATTTATTTCAATATAATTTTTTCCATAAGTGATGTATTAGAAATTTTAAAATATTTAAAAGACCTTAATGATCAACAATGGATTCTGATTAGAGACTTCACTTCAACTCCCATATCATCAATTTCCTACTTCATCCACAATAATTGCATGCAAGATTGAATAGCTTCAATATATTTATCTTTTGCAGTACCCAAAAAAATTAAACCTTGTTTCTTTCTTAGATAAGAAATAAACAATCCTCTAAGATAGAATGCACTACCTAACATTGATTTTCTATCATCTTATAAACTATCCCAATCTGCATTTGTATATCTAAGTAACTCTTGTTGAGATTTGTTATTGTACAGTAAAACCAAATCCAGTATTCCCTTGATATAACAAGTTATTATATTTTACTACAAGAAAGTGGATTTAATAGAATTTATTTGATATCATGCTAATTTTAATGTGGAAAAAACGATATCAGGTCATGTTACTGTTAAGTAAAATATACTACCAATGATATGTTTTTATTCTTTGACATTAACCACTTTGTCTTCATTATCTATTGATAGTTTCATATGGGTAGCCACCAGAGTTGGAATATCCTTGTAATTATCCATTAAAAATATTCTTAGAACCTCATTTTAACATTTTGTTTTATAAATAAACAATTCATTCTTTCCTTGTGTCACCTATAAAACAAAGAATAAATTCAGTTCACCAATAATCAACATTTCAAACTCACTTTTCAAGAATTTTGTGAATTTTTTGAACTATGATTCATATGATCCACAAAATATTATGTTTTAAACATACACCATAACCATAATCATTTTATTACAATCATTTTTTAAATAGATATTATAATCAACTTCACCATGTTGAAAACCAGGATTCTTCAAAAACTGATCAATCCTTGATTACCAAGCTGTCAATGCTAACATAAACCAATATTTCACCTTAACTAAAAAATATTTTTCTCATCCTTATGAATGAGAAAAATATATTGGTTCTTTTGATACACTTATTATTCTAAAACCCCATTAAAAAATGTGGACTTCACATCCATCTGGAAAACATTGAATTTCCTTAACACTACTATGTCCAAGAATTGATGAATAGTGTATATCCTTGCAATAGGTGAAAATGTTTCATTGACATCAATTCCCTTGATCTGAGAGTATCCATTTCACACTAGTTCTGATATTTTATGAATTTCTAGTCCATATTCATTTTGTTTGTTTCGAAATATTCATTTAGTCCTGATGACATTCTTACCTACCAGTCTTGAAATTATCTCCCATGTCTGGTTCTTTTCAAATTTTTCAAGTTCTTTATTCATACCCTGAACTCAGTTCTCATCTCCAGCTACTTATTTGAAACATTCAGGATCTACATTATATATAGAGGATTCCTACTATAAATACTTCATTCTTCATGTTTGAACTATCACTTCCTGATAACCAAGGATATTTTTTTGTTCAATTGATTCTAAACTCCTTGACTTATGTAAAGATATATATTTGAATTTATATTACCCATCATCAGTATCTTTTTCTGAGTCAAAATTTCTTACATATACTCCCCGTAATTTTCTTACATCCTCTTTATTATCATTAGGTAATTTTTCACTATGTTTTTGAAGATTTTGTTCATTATCTACTATGGTGAAATCATTTCTTTAAACTGCTTTTACCATAAAATTATTAAATCATTTTTATGATTTTATTTTTCCTGAATAGACATGTAATATCCCCATATTTCAATGAGATTCAAATTTACATTATTTCTTATTAATGAGAATAAAACAATTAATTCTAGTTATTTGAAAGTATTTCAATGTTGGATTCTTTCTTTATGAAATCTTATACCGAGTATTTTCTTCTTTAAGAAATAAAAAATCCCTATTATATATGTATATCGATTCCAAGACTGCATCCTTATATAATTTTTATGGTAGTTCCTTTTCAATAAGAATTTTTTTGTCTATATTTCTTATGATCTGATTTATCATCTCAACCATTCCATATTTTTGAGGTGTTCTCAATTCCAAAACATGGATCCTTATCCCATGTTTCTAAAGATATTAATCCACTTGGTTGTTTGTGAATTATGTTCCATTATTAGTTAGAAACATTATAATCTTCTATCCAATATTCTTTTCAAGTCCCATCTGATATTTTTTTATGAAAATGAACAAATCAGACTTGTGGGAAATGAAAAAAAAACATTCCATCCTATAGAAGGAATCAATAAGAAAACATAATACCTCTTCTGATCAATTGTTCTTGGTGAGATAGGCCCACATACATATTCATTCACTCATTTAATCACACTAGTTGACTTTTTTCTCTGTTCTCCTTATATATATTTCAAATAATATTCCTTTATTGGAGTGAATCACATGTATGATTATGATCATTTTATATCTTAGGGAGATCTCAAGATGAATAAAATTTGACCAAATCTTCTAGGGATGGTTGAAATAGATGTCCAATATATTTATTCCAGAACCCAATTTATTCCTCTCAAGATAGAAAGAACATATCATATTATTTACTCACAAGGTATAGATTATCCGTAATTCACTTTCCCTGTAAAACAATTGTACTATCATTTCCCTTGATTATATAGTTTTTTATTAAAGTTTATATCTTGACCTGAGTCACATAGTTGACTAACAATAAGCAAGTTGTGACAGAGACCTTCGATAACCAAGACATTAGCATGTCTCATATATTTTCCACAAATTTGAGTTTTCCAATTCTAAAAATATTAAGTCCTTCATCATTTATAAATTTTACAAGACCCTCCTACTCATATTTGATGCATGTAATAAGATCCTTATTTCCCATTACTTGGGATGTGAATCCACTATCAAGGATCCATACACCATCATAATATGATGCTTTAGGAAAATTATTTTCAACCACTAGATGCTCATCTCTTTTCTTTTTTATCCATATCTTTAACATCATACATATTATGGATTAAAAATCTTGATCTTCCTCAGAGTATGATGGAAAAAATTCATCTTATAAAGGATAAAATGAATTTTGTGTTTTTATCTCATATGATGATTCTTTGAGCTGGTTCTTATGTCCATTTCTGGTCTACTTCAGAAAATTAATCTATATTTTGGATGAAAAATATATATCCATGTTTCTAATACCTCCACACCATATAAAGTGATTTTCAAATTCAATCCCTGAATATTGAACTATATGTGGAGGCCTTTATTCCTCTTGTTCCCTTGGATACCTTTTGGATATGGAATGTTTATTTTGAGAATGTCCTATCATTCCAAAATAATAACACCTAATATTAATGTAATTATTTTACTTTATTATAGGAATTTTTTTCCTTAGGTTATTTGAATATTGTAATTCTGATTTGTACCCAAATCGATTTTTAACCTTACTGTGGGAGCTTTCAGTTTGATATCAATCTTCAAATTTTTTTATTTGAGATCACACTCTATACCCGTGTTATATTTTGAATATGTTTTTTACTTCTGTCTTACAAGATATATATGCTATACTACCATATTTTATATATCCTAGTGATATTATTTCTTGATGTCATACCAAGAGTCAAGAGTCTCTCCTTATCTTCTAATTTTCTTTATAGGGAAATACCTTCCTCTTCCTGTTTTTTGATATGTTTGATTTTATCTTTACATATGTTAGTAAAAACATCAATAAATCTTCTCTATTCAAAAAAAATTGAGCTTGTACTCGATAAAATTGTATATGTTCTTTGGCATTGAGTACTTAATATTTTCAATTTCTTCTTTCAAATCAGACTTCTCTTCTTCCTACTGCTAAATATAATGTTTTTAATCATAAAATACTCTATTTTATTTCTGTATTTTGGATATCTACACATTTATATCCTCAATATAGGCTTCTGATTCTGTATGGAGATCAAATATTATTTCAAATTATTCTTTATCTATATTGCTTTCTTCCCTTTTCTAGGAGAAACCTACAATATCCATCATAGCATTTTATCCATGATCCTTTTAGTTCTCCATATCTTCAACCTTATATTTTTAGGAACCATCAGGTTATTATGAAAGAAGATTATTTTGTTTGAATATATTTCTCTTAAAAAATTTCTTACCTTTCACATAGGCTGAATACTTCTTCATTGGAATTTATATTCCATCTTCTTCATTATCTTGAAACTTTTTGGAATAACATGTAGCTAGATGTTCATCCTTTCAACATTGAAAGTAGGAAAGTAGAAGTTTCCCTTTAAAATTTCTTTTTACTCTTTGTAAATTTAATTAAAATAATTACATGACCCCATCCATATCTACTTATTCCTACCCATATTTAATAGTGAGATTCTTCATGGCCTTGATTCCACTTCTTTGGAATTTATGTTTCCTACAAACACATTATAACAATTTCCCATCTCATATGGGACAAGAGTACTATTCAAGATATCCAATGTCATCTCCTTTTAATCTTTATATTCTACTACAAAAACTTCTAGATTGAACCGGGGTTGATGTATTCTAAATATGTGCTTAACAATCCTTATATCTTCAATAATTTCTCTGGGACGACACATGAATTCCAAAACACCATCCACCTCATCTAAGAATAAATATAAAAACTCATTGGTGGTTCATTATCAAATACTCACATTTGTTTCATATAACTTTAATTTTTTTATTCTCATAGTTTTGAATTTCCATCATTGATATTTAACATCATTTACCACATGTCATGAGTGGACTTACATGACATCACCAATGTGTATATTGTAGTGGATAATGCTCCACTAATGCATTGATTCCTATGGAATCAGCATAGAATTTCCTTTTTTCTAGTTCCGATAAATCCTAGTTTCCACACTAGCCTAAATACCATTAATATATACTGTAAATACAACCATACCTAAAGATCGGAAGTATTGTTGCATTTTATTATTCCATAATTGAAATTATTTTCCATCGAAGATCAAAATACCTTTATGATTGAAAGGATCCAATAAAATACTCGGGAGAGGAACACTGATATTAACCGTTCTATCTAATACAAATATTTATCCAAACTAGGTTAAATTCCCAGAGGAGAGAGGGTGAATCGGTGTGTGATAGATTAAAATAATTCACCCTTTTGATCTGGTCTTGTGGTTAAACAGTACACACTTTTCTTTCTTTCCTATAGAAATTTATGAACCGAAATGAAATCATGAATGATACATAAAAATTTTACATGGTTTAAATGCATTGGGTTATGTCAAAGTAGCCTAAAAATTTAGTGTACCTATTTACCAAATCAACTAAATCACACTTCGGTTAAAAATGTTGAAGCAGACTCACTATCCCTCCTAGTTTGCAACTAATCATAATGTAAAATGTCATATCTCTCTCTACTAAAGTGTGTCCACTTCTACATATGAATAAAATTATTTTTATCACTAGAATCAATATATATTACAACACATTTGGTTAATCACTATGTTCCACTTTCATCATAATTGATGAAAAACCCATTACCATAGATTTACGGGGCAATACATCCTAGTCCGCATGAGTTTTATTTTTGTTTTGAAAAAAAACCACTTTCCAACCTTCTAAAAACATCCCATTATTCACAAGAATATTCAACTTTCATGATTATCCTATATTTGTTAAATATCACTACTTTTTTGATGCTCACAGCTTTTACTAATCCTATATAGCCTTCACGAACTCCCATTCTCTGAGAAACATATGATCTTATGAAAACATTCACAAAAGAAATTTCATTCACAAACCACCTTCATGAACCACCTTCATGAAATAAATTTTTGAATTCAATGTCTTTGTATTTTCATTAAGGCTTTCTTACATTCAAATGACGGTTATAATTCTATGTATAGACACATCCTCCCCTTCACGAAGAATTCAACCCCACCTTTGAATTTTCACAAAGCTCTTAAAACTTTTTATCAAAGATCCATACCATTGGTACAAACTTATGGAAATTTCCCATTTGAAATTATTCTCATAGTTTTGTAACTTATGGTATTTCATTCATGACATAGCCATCCTTCACAAAACTCCACACCTTTGCAAATCACTAAACTTTTGTAAAGAACTAGACCTTCGGGAAAAACAAAACCTTCAAGAAATTTAGCGATTTTCTATATTCTTATGGGGAATTCATGGAAATCCATATTTCATGAATCTTAAATCATTCTCCAAATTTTGGAACCCAAAAATTCGGAAAGCACTATGAAATGGTGCTACCTTGTATATAAAATTCTCTATACCGCTTCTAGAGTACCCACTCCTTTTTCATGGATCTTTTTCAACATGCCTTGTCAAAAATCATGATGGAACTCCAAAAATGACCTTGTAAACCTTCTTTGTCTACAAACACAATCAACCCAAAACACAATAAACATACCTTGAGGGTTTTTTCCCAACAAGGGAACAATGTGTCTTTACATCCTCACTAAATGATTGTGGTCCCCTCTATAGGATCTAACTCATAATGAGTTCATAGTATCCTTCTAAGTGGCTAGGGGTGGGATCCTCTATCATATCTTTCCTAGTTGGTGTTTGTGGTATTATTGTAACCAATATTCATAAACTGAAAAACCAATATCTAGAATATTGATCTAATAAGGTTAGTGGAATCCCCCAGTAGTGCTCAGTGTGGTCCTCTATCTGGATAGAATGATCCTTAGATATCCAAAGGGAACTTTTATAGAAATTCCATACGGCTGTGACCTATTAGATGAGTGACATTTGAGACAAAATTTCACGTTGAGTGAGTTATCCCATATAAAGTGTTACCTAGAAGACTCAAGTAGAATATTGTGGCTGATAGTGTTGCTTGATACCCCTCGACACCAGTTGTCTAGCATGAGTATATCTGGGTTTCTATTATTGTTATGTATCTTATCTTGTTCAAATAACTATATATTAATGAGATGTATACTATTTATGTTTTATTGTTAGTGATTTTGGTGTTTCCTATTGGGTATAGTTATACTCAACCTTACATGGGATTTTCCTGCACATGTCATGTCTTATGAAAATGATCGTCCATTTGATGGTGTCCTAGGATGAACAGAAGATGGTGGATCTTAGAATGGTCTAGAAAGACCGAGGTGTTTACCAGGTGTTACATTTAACCATTGTCCCCTCCATTTGATTAGGTTGGAATCCATTGTGGTTTTTGGTTGGTACAGTATTAGTCCCCTTTCTAGTGCTTTTTATTATACTGTTATATGGTATAAATGTTGTGCAGGCATTTATGGTGTTAGTGTTTTTATTTTCTCTACATTTTATAGGATTGTATATGTGTTCAAGTGTACTGGTACTTAGGCTATGGATTACCATTTTTGATATATTCATACTTAGTGCTAGTTTCTTGACCCTACCCTATTGACGGTGGGATTGGGGTTGTCACACTCGTCTAATCTCTAGCCCGATGGGCCCTGGTGGGTCATGTCATGAAAAGTTGTATCATAGAATGGTTTTACCTTATTACCAAAGGTGGGATTTTTTTTCTATCTGTGATCTTTTTTGGGGGATTTATTGAAATAGTGTTAAAGTGTTTCAAGTTCATCTTTTAGGATAGTGACTCCAGTTTTGGTGCGATGATCGACGTATCTATTCACCAAAAATCCTTTGGTTGCTGTCTTGGTACATGTAGGCACTGGTATTCATAAACAAAATTGTAAATGACTCGTATATGATTGTTTTTTGGTTTCTATATCCAAATCGAGTCACTTGCCCATATATACTCACTAACCATGACATGTCTTGTTTATTTCAGGGTGCCTCCAAGAAGATATCCAACTAGGATTCCACTATGTGATTATGAGGATTGTGAACCAAGTGACGATGATTTATTATAGGGTCATGTATTTGGGGTAATACCACTAGGTGGTTTACTAGTTATTCTAGTACCCATTGAGAATCATATTTCACCAGAAGTACTGGATGAGAATATTTTTAGACTGAGTGTGTTTCATGAGTTCTAGAGGTAGTGACATCCTAGGTTTTGGGGTGATCCAAACCCATAGGTAGTTGACGATTGGTTAGAGGTAGTGACTTGTTTTTTCCACCTCATAAGGAAACTTACTTATCATATCGTGGTCCTTGTTCCAAGAATTATTTATGGTTCATCTAAGCGATGGTAGATTCTTGTGACTTAGTCACACAAAAAGACAACTCCCTCCTGTTTAGATTTTGGTCATATCTTTAGGGAGGAGTTTTATGAAGCCATTTTATGATCAATGTAAATTAAATAGTTTCATTATTTATAGTAGTTTAGTATGATCGTGGTGGAATATTCATCGAGGTTTATTGACCTTTTACAATACTCTATAGATATGGTATGAGATCCTTTATTCAGATCACAAACCTTTGATAAGAGGATACCCCAAAATATATAGGAATTCAAGATATATATTTTCATTCCCACGCATATTAGAGTTCATGATAGATCTTTGGTAGTGAAGAGATTCATGGTAGGTAAGGAACCGACAGTGGGTGTTAGAAGTTGGCACACAAGATCTATGACCTTAGAAACAAGCACCTGATAGCAGTCATAGGGATCTGGACATATGATACACATTAAAATATGGTACCTGGTTATAGGATCAAGTGTTTAGGGCTATCAGGATGGCTTGATTCTTCCTAAGTAGTGGCAGGTCCTCTATTACAATGGCTGAGGATATCTTACATAATATTGTCTAACCCACCACATAGTTAACAAGGAGATGGTTGATGGACCACCCAAGATGAGAAAAAGGTATGAGAGGGGAGGTCCATAGTTAAGTAGATGTGGAAGAGGATTTGATATATTTTTAGTAGGATGCAGGTGGTTTGAAATTTTTTCATCTCCATTATCCCAAGGTAGACCGCGCCAGGCTGAGGTAGTTGACGGTCAGGGACATAGAAAACTATGGCTGCTTGAGGCCAATAACCCTGATGCTCCAAGGATGGTCAGATGTATGATCTATTTCTTTTATACCTCAACTATTATACTATTTGGCATAGGTGTGATCCATTCATTGATTCTACTTCTCGAGTTTATGACATAGAGATTCTACTTGAGCCTTTGGCTGAACCCTTGCACTTGGAGACTCTAAACAGAAATGACTCAATAATCACAGAATTCTTCCAAAAGTGTGAACTCACGCTTGGAGTTGATATATTCATATAAAATATCTTTTTATTAGTGATGGGGCCTTATGAACTCATTTTGGGTATTGACTTGATATCAATACTTCATGTCCAGATTGACTATTTCATGTAGAAGATATGTTGTATCCATGGTGATGGATCGCGGTTTTCCGTAGTGGGTGAGAAGAAAACCAAGGAAGAATACTATAGGCCCATTCATAGAAGGATACAATGAATTACTAACCAGTTATATAGTATTACCCTTGGAGTATTGGATACTAGAGGCTTTCATTTTCCTTCTATAGTGGTAGAGTATAATGAAGTATTTCCTGAGGATGTTCTTGGCTCAACCCTTAAACTTGGAGACTATAAACAAAAGTGACTCAGTAATCACACAATTCCTCCAAAAGTTTGAACTGACACTTTGAGGTGAGATATTCATATAAAATATCTTTTTATTAGTGATGGGTCCTTATGAACTCATATTGGGTATTGACCGGATATCTATAGTTCATGTCCATATTGACTATTTCATGTAGAAGATCTGTTGTATCCATGATGATGGATCACAGTTTTCCACAGTGGGTGAGAAGAAAACTAAGCCAGACTAGTATAGGCTCATTCATAAGAGGATACAACGAATTAATAACTAGTTATATAGTATTACCCTTGGAGTAGTGGATACTAGAGGCTCTCATTTTCTTAGTGATGGGGCCTTATGAACTCATTTGGGGTATTGACTTGATATCAATAGTTCATGTCCAGATTGACTATTTCATGTAGAAGATATGTTGTATCCATGGTGATGGATCACGGTTTTCCTTAGTGGGTGAGAAGAAAACCAAGGAAGAATACTATAGGCCCATTCATAGGAGGATACAACGAATTACTAACCAGTTATATAGTATTACCCTTGCAGTAGTGGATACTAGAGGCTCTCATTTTCCTGCTATGGTGGCAGAGTATAATGAAGTATTTCCTAAGGATGTTCTTAGCTCAACCCTTATACTTGGAGACTATAAAGAAAAGTGACTCAGTAATCACACAATTCCTCCAAAAGTGTGAACTAACACTTTGTGGGGAGATATTCATATAAAATATCTTTTTATTAGTGATGGGTCCTTATGAACTCATCTTGGGTATTGACCGGATATCTATAGTTCATGTCCATATTGACTATTTCATGTAGAAGATCTATTGTATCCATGGTGATGGATCGCGGTTTTCCATAGTGGGTGAGAAGAAAACTAAGGCAGACTAGTTTAGGCTCATTCATAAGAGGATACAACGAATTACTAACCAGTTGTATAGTATTACCCTTGGAGTAGTGGATACTAGAGGCTCTCATTTTCTTTCTATTGTGGCAGAGTATAAGGAATTATTTCCTAAGGATGTTCCAGGCGTACCTCTCTATTGAGAGATTTATTTATTTATTGTATTGCACCTCAGAAAACTCTTGATGTGACAACTGGGCCCCACCCACCAGTTGCCATGCAGACACGTGGTCCCCACCCTGGGGCCCACCCATGTCTCTGAATGGGTCATCTAACTAATGATTTTCCCCAGGGTCCAACACGTGTCCTTTCTAGTGTGCTTTGTCCTCACTCGCAAACACCCTGGGAAACTTCCCAGAAGGTCACCCATCGTAATCACTACTCCAGGCCAAGCACGCTTAACTTTTGATTTCTAATCAGACAGGCTCCCGAAAAGGAAGATGCACCTTGTTGAAATGAGTCATATCATTTAGTCATTTAACCCTTTATCATTTGGGGGTGTTATAATCACCCCCCCCCTAGACCACAACGTCCTTGTTGTGGGCCCTACATCTCAACCCAAGGGTCAACACATGCCCTTTCTAGTGTGTCTTGTCCTCACTCGCAAACACCCTGGGAAACATCCCAGAAGGTCACCCATCGTAATCACTACTCCAGGCCAAACACGCTTAACTTTGGAGTTCTAATCAGACAGGCTCCCAAAAAGGAAGGTGCACCTTGTTGACATGAGTCATATCATTTAGTCATTTAACCCTTTATCATTTGGGGGTGTTACAATCACCCCCCCCCCCTTTAGACCACACCATCCTTGTTGTGGGCCCTACATCTCAACCGAGGCAGTGCACTACACATTAGGCTAGGTACCACCTCTGATGCCAAATCTAACCAGTTATAGAGTATTACCCTTAGGGTAGTGGATACTAAAGGATCTCATTTTCTTGCTATGGTGGCAGAGTATAAGGAAGTATTTCCTAAGGATGTTACAGGCTTACCTCTATAATGAGAGAGTGATTGATTTATTGTATTTCACCTCAGAAAAGTCTTGATGTAACAACTGGGCCCCACCCACTAGTTGCCATGCAAACAAGTGGTCCCCACCCTGGGGCCCACACATGTGTCCGAACGGGTCATCTGACTAATGATTTTCCCCACAGGCCAACACATGTCCTTTCCAGTGTGCTTTGTCCTCACTCGCACACACCCTAGTAAACTTCCCACAGGGTCACCCATCCTAATCACTACTCCAGGACAAGAACGCTTAACTGTGGAGTTCTAATCAGATGGGCTCCCGAAAAATAAGGTGCACCTTGTTTAAATGAGTCATATAATTTAGTCATTTAACCCTTTATCATTTGGGGGTGTTACAATCACCCTCCCTTTAGAGCACTGCATCCTCGTTGTGGGCACCACATCTCAACCTAGGAAGTGCACTACACTTAAGGATGGGTACCAGATTTGATACCAAATTAACCAGTTATATAGTATTACCCTTGGAGTAGTGGATACTAGAGGCTCTCATTTTCCTGTTATGGTGGAATAGTATAAGGAATTATTTCTTAAGCATGTTCCAGGTTTTTCTCTCTAATGTGAGATTGATTGATTTATTGTATCGCACGTCAAAAAAATCTCGATGTAACAACTGGACCCCACCCAACAGTTTCCATACAGACACGTGGTCCCCACCCTGGGTCCCACCCATGTCTCTGAACGAGTCATCTGACTAATGATTTTCCCCACGGGCTAACACATGTCCTTTCTAGTGTGCTTTTTCCTCACTCGCAAACACCATGGGAAACTTCCCAGAAGGTCACCCATCGTAATCACTACTCCAGGCCAAACACGCTAAACTTTGGAGTTCTAATCAGACAGGCTCTCGAAAAGGAAGGTGCTCCTTATTGACACGAGTCATATCATTTAGTCATTTAACCCTTTATCATTTGGGGGTGTTACAATCACCCCCCCCCCCCCGATAGAGCACAACGTCCTTGTTGTGGGCCCTATATCTCAACCCAAGCAGTGCACTGCACTTAAGGCTGGGTACCACCTCTAATGCCAAATCTAACCAGTTATATAGTATTACCCTTGGAGTAGTGGATACTAGAGGATCTCATTTTCCTGCTATGGTGGCAGAGTATAAGGAAGTATTTTCTAAGGATGTTACAGGCTTACCTCTCTAGTGAGAGATTGATTGATTTATTATATTTCACCTCAGAAAAGTCTTGATGTAACAACTGGGACCCACCCACTAGTTGCCATGCAAACACGTGGTCCCCACCCTGGGGCCCACCCACGTGTCCGAACAGGTCATCTGACTAATGATTTTCCCCACAGGCCAACACATGTCCTTTACGGTGTGCTTTTTTCTTCAGTCGCACACACCCTGAGAAACTTCCCACAAGGTCACCTATCGTAATCACTACTCCAGGCCAAGAACGCTTAACTGTGGAGTTCTAATCAGACGGGCTCCTAAAAAAGAAGGTGCACCTTATTGAAATGAGTCATATCATTTAGTCATTTAACCCTTTATCATTTGGGGGTGTTACAATCACCCTCCCTTTAGAGCACTACTTCCTCGTTGTTGGCCCTACATCTCAACCCAGGCAGTGCACTACACTTAAGGATGGGTACCACCTCTGATACCAAATCTAACCAGTTATATAGTGTTACCCTTGAAGTAGTGGATACTAGAGGCTCTCATTTTCCTGCTTTGGTGGAATAGTATAAGGAATTATTTCCTAAGCATGTTCCAGGTTTACCTCTCTAATGAGAGATTGATTGATTTATTGTATCGCACCTCAAAAAAGTCTCGATGTAACAACTGGGCCCCACCCACCAGTTGCCTCGTAGACACGTGGTCCCCACCCTGGAGCCCACCCATGTGCTCGAACGGGTCATCTGACTAATGATTTTCCTCACAGGAAAACACATGTCCTTTCCAGTGTGCTTTGTCCTCACTCGCACACAACCTGGGAAACTTCCCAGAAGGTCACCCATCCTAATCACTACTCTAGTACAAGTACGTTTAACTATGGAGTTCTAATCAGATGGTCTCCTAAAAAGGATGGTCACCTTGTTGACATGATTCGTATCATTTAGTCATTTAACCCTTTATCATTTGGGGGTATTACAATCACCACCCCCCCCCCATAGAGCACAACATCCTCGTTGTGGGATCTACATCTCAGGGTAGACAAGTATAGGCTCATTCATACGAGGATACAATGAATTACTAACCAGTTATATACTATTACCCTTGGAGTAGTGGATACTAGAGGCTCTCATTTCCCTGCTATGGTGGCAGAGTATAAGGAAGTATTTCCTAAGGATGTTCGAGACTTACCTCTCAAATGAGAGATTGACCTATTTATTATATTTCACCTTAGAAAAGTATTGATATAAAAATTGGGCCCCACCCACCAGTTTCCGGGCCAAGAACGCTTAACTGTGGAGTTCTAATTAGACAGGCTCCCAAAAAGGAAGGTGCACCTTGTTGAAAAGAGTCATGTCATTTAGTCCTTTAACCGTTTATAATTTGCGGGTGTTACAATCACCCCCCCTTTAGAGCACAACATCCTCATTGTGGGACCTACATCTCAACCCAGGAAGTGAACTGCCCTTAATGTTGGGTACCACCTCTGATACCAAATCAAACCAGTTATATAGCATTACGCTTGGAGTAGTGTATACTAGAGGCTCTCATTTCCCTGTTTTGGTGGCAGAGTATAAGGATGTATTTCCAAAGGATGTTCTAGGCTTACCTCTCTAATGATAGATTGAATTATTTATTATATTTCACCTCAAAAAAGTCTTGATATAACAACCGGGACCCACCCACCAGTTGTCAGGCCAAGAACGCTTAACTGTGGAGTTCTAATCTGACAGGATCTCAAAAAGGTAGGTTCACCTTGTTCACAAGATTCATGTCATTTATTCATTTAACCCTTTATCATTTGGGGGTGTTACAATCACACCCCCTTTAGAGAACAACATCCTTATTGTGGGCCCTACATCTCAACCCAGTAAGTGCACTGTACTTAAGGCTGGGTACCACCTCTAATACCAAATCTAACCAGTTATATAGCATTACCCTTGGAGTAGTGGATACTAGAGGCTCTTGTTTTCCTACTATGGTGGCAGAGTATAAGGAAGTATTTTCTAAGGATGTTCCAGGCTTACCTCTCTAATGAGAGATTTATTTATTTATTCTACTGCACCTTAGAAAAGTCTGGATGTAACAAATGGGCCCCACCCACAAGTTGCCCCGCAGACACATGGTCCTCACCCTGGGGCCCACCCATGTGCCCAAAAGGGTCATATGACTAATGATTTTCTCCACGGGCCACCACATGTCCTTCCCAGTGTGATTTTTCCACACTTGTGCACACCCTGGGAAACTTCCCACAAGGTCACCCATCCTAATCACTACTCCAGGACAAGCACACTTAACTATGGAGTTCTAATCAAACGGTCTCCCGAAAAAGAAGGTGCACCTTGTTGACATGAGTCATAGCATTTAGTCATTTAACCCTTTATCATTTGTGGGTGTTACAATCACCCCCCTTTAGAACACAATGTCCTCGTTGTGGGCCCTACATCTCAACCCAGGCAGTGCACTGCCCTTAAGGCTGGGTACCACCTCTGATACCAAATGTAACAACAAGGCCCCGGTGACAGCACAGACACCCCACCTTAACATGGTCGTTGGGTCCTTGCCCTCCAGGTACCACCAGTTGCCCCGCAGACACGTGGTCCCCACCCAAGGGTCCACCCACATGCCTAAACGAGTCATCTGACTAATTAATGTCCCCACAAGGCAACACTTTATCTTTCCAGTGTGCTTTGTCCTCACTCACACACCCTGGAAAACTTCCCAGAAGGTCACTCATCTTGATCACTACTCCAGGCCAAGCATGCTTAATGGTGGAGTTCTAATCACACAGGCTCTCGAAAAGGAAGGTGCACCTTGTTGACATGGGTAGTAACATTTAGCCTTTTAAGCCTCACTTTTCCAAGGGTGTTACATTATCCACCCCTTTAAAGAACAACACAACCTAAGGGTCCACCAACATGCCTGAACGGGTCATTTGAATAATCACAGTCCTCACAGGACAACACTTATCCTTTCTACTGTGCTTTGTCCTCACTCACACACAGCCTCGAAAACTTCCAAAAAGGTCACCCATCTTGATCACTACTCCAAGCAAAGCATTCTTAACTATGGAGTTCTAATCAGAAGTCACCCGAAAATGAAGTTTCACTTTGTTGACATGGGTAGTAACATTTATCCTTTTAAGTCTCACTTTTACAAGAGTGTTACATTATCCACCCCTTTAAATCACAACACCCTCATTGTAGATCCCAAGCCTCAAACCCAGGAAGTGCCTAGTCATTTAACCCTTTATCATTTAGGGGTGTTACAATCACCCCCACCCCATTTAGAGCACAACGTCCTCGTTGTGGGTCCTACATCTCAACACAGGCAGTGCACTAAACTTAATGATGAGTATCACCTCTGATACCAAATGTAACAACTAGGCCCCAGTGATAGCACACACACCCTACCTTAACATGGTCATCGAGTCCTGGCCTACCTGGTACCACTAGTTGCCCTGCAGACACATGGTCCCCACCCAAGGGTCCACCCACATGCCTGAACGGGTCATCTAACAAATGATTGTCCCAACAGGCCAACACTTTTTCTTTCCAGTGTACTTTGTCCCCACTCACACACACCCTGGAAAACATCCCAGATGGTCACCGATCTGGATCACTATTCCAGGACAAGCATGCTTAACTGTGGAGTTCTAATTAGATAGGCTCTTGAAAAGGAAGGTGCACCTTGTTGACATGAGTAGTGAAATTTAGTCTTTTAAGTCACACTTTTCCAGGGGTTTTACATTATTCACCCCTTTAAAGAACAACGCAACCCAAGGGTTCACCCACATGCCTGAACGGGTCATCTGACTAATGACTATCCCCACATGCCAACACTTCCCAGATGGTCACCCATCCTGATGATGACTCCAGGCCAAGCACGTTTAACTGTGGAGTTCTAATCAGACAAGCTCCGGAAAAGGAAGGTGCACCTTGTTGACATGAGTAGCAACATTTAGCCTTTTAAGTCTCAATTTTCAAGGGTTGTTAAATTATCCACCCCTTTAAAGCACAATGAAACCCAAGGGTCCACCCACATGCCTAAACGAGTCATCTAACTAATGATTGTCCCCACAGACCAACACGTGTATTTTCCATTGTGTTTTGTCCTCACTCACACACACCCTGGAAGACTTCCTAGAAGTTCACCCATCCAGTTCTCTACTGCAGGCCAAACACGCTTAACTGTGGAGTTCTAATCAGACAAGCTCCCAAAAAGGAAGGAGCACCTTGTTGACATGGGAAGTAACATTTAGCCCTTTAAGACTCACTTTTCCATGGGTGTTACATTATCTACCCCTTTAAAGCACAATTCCCTCGTTGTGGACCCCAAGCCAAAAACCCAGGCAGTGCCTAATCACTTACGACTAAGTATTGGATCTAATACCAAATGTAACAACTAGGACCCACCCACCAGTTTCCCCACAGACACGTGGTCCCCATCCTGGGGCCCAACCATGTTCCTGAACAGGTCATCTGACTAATGATTTTCCCCACAGGCCAACACTTCCCAGATAGTCACCCATCCTGATCACTACTCCAGGCCAAGCATGATTAACTGTGGAGTTCTAATCAGAAAGACTCCTGAAAAGGAAGGTGCACCTTGTTGACATGAGTAGTAACATTTATCCTTTTAAGTCTAAATTTTCTAGGGGGGTTACATTATCCACCCCTTTAAAGAACAATGCAACGCAAGGGTCCACCCACATACCTGAACGGGACATGTGACTAATGACTTTCCCACAGGCCAACACTTGTCCTTTCTAGTGTGTTTTTTCCTCAATCACACACACCCTAGCAAACTTCCCAGAAAGTCACCCATATTGAACACTACTTAGGTCCAAGCACGCTTAACTATGGAGTTCTAATCCGACAGGCTCCCGAAAAGGAATGTTCTCACAAACAGGTCATCTAACTAATGATTTTCCCCACATGCCAACACTTTCCAGATAGTCACCCATCCTGATCACTACTCAAGGCCAAGCATGCTTAACTGTGGAGTTATCACCAGACAGACTCTTGAAAAGGAAGGTGCACCTTGTTAACATGAGTAGTAAAATTTTTCCTTTTAAGTCTCACTTTTCCAGGGGTGTTACATTAACCATCCCTTTAAAGCACAATGCAACCCAAGGTTCCACCCACATGCCTGAATGGGTCATCTGACTAATGACTGTCCCCACAGTCCAACACTTGTCCTCACTCACACACACATTGGAAAACTTCCTAGAAGGTCACCCATCTTGATCACTACTCCAGGACAAACACACTTAACTGTGGAGTTCTAATCAGACAGGCTCCTGAAAATGAAAGTTCACCTTGTTGACATGGGTAGTAACATTTGGCCTTTTAAGACTCACTTTTCAATTAGTGTTACATTATCCACCCCTTTAAAGCACAACACCCTCGTTGTGGACCCCAAGCGTCAAATCCAGGTAGTGCCTAATCACTTATGGCTAAGTATTGTCTCTAATACCAAATGTAAAAACTGGACCCCACCCACCAGTTTCCCCACAGACACGTGGTCCCCACCCTAGGGCCCACCCATGTTCCCGAACGGGTCATATTACTAATGATTTTCCCCACAGGCTAACACATGTCCTTTACAATGTGCTTTTTCCTCAGTTACACACATCCTGGGAAACTTCACAGAAGGTCACCCATCCTAATCACTACTCCAGGCCAAAAATGCTTAACTGTGGAGTTCTAATAAAACGGGCTCCTGAAAAGGAAGGTACATCTTGTTGAAATGAGTCATATCATTTTTTTTATTTAACCCTTTATCATTTGTCATTGTCATCTGACCCCATGGGTCTCCTGTAATACCTTGGTTTCCTTCCTAGCATACCATAGGCTATTAGTCACTAGGGTCGCTTATCAGACTAATGAGTGTCCCCATAGGCCAACACTTGTCCTTTCTAGTATGTTTTTTCCTCACTGACACACACCCTGGAAAACATTCCAGAAGGTCACCCATCCTGATCACTACTCCAGTCCAAGCATGCTTAACTGTGGAGTTCTAATCGGACAGGCTCCCGAAAAGGAAGGTTCTCATGAACAGGTCATCTCACTAATTATTTTCCCGACATGCCAACACTTCCCAGATACTCACCCATCCTGATCACTACACCAGTCCAAGCACACTTAACTGTGGAGTTCTGACCAAACAGACTCCTGAAAAGGAAGGTGCACCTTGTTGACATGAGTAGTAATAGTTATCCTTTTATGTCTCACTTTTCCAGGGGTGTCTCTTTATCCACCCCTTTAAAGTACAATGCAACCCAAGGGTCCACCCACATGCCTAAACTGGTCATGTGACTAATAACTGTCCCCACATGCCAACACTTTTTCTTTCCAGTATGTTTTTTCCTCACTCACACACACCCTGGAAAGCTTCCCATAAGGTCACCCATCCTGATTAGTACTCCAGGATAAGTACGCATAACTATGGAGTTCTAATATGACAGGCTCCCGAAAAGGAAGGTGCACCTTGTTGACATGGGTACTAACATTTATCCTTTTAAGTATCACTTTTCTAGGGGTGTTACATTATCCGCCCCATTAAAACACAACGCCCTCATTGTGGACCCCAATCCTCAAACCCAAGCAGTGACTAATCACTTACGACTAACTATTGGCTATAATACCAAATGTAACAATTGGTCCCCACCCTCTAGTTCCCCCACAGACACGTGGTACCCACCCTGGGGCCTACCCATGTGCCCAAATGGGTCATCTGACTAATGATTTTCCCCACAGGCCAACACATGTCCTTTCCAGTGTGCTTTTTCCTCATTTGCACACATCCTGGGAAACATCCCAGAAGGTCACACATCCTAATTACTACTCATGTCCAAGCACGCTTAACTATGTAGTTCTAATCAGACGGGCACCCAAAAAGGAAGGTGCACCTTATTTAAATGAGTCATATCATTTTTTCATTTAACCCTTTATCATTTGGCATTGTCATCTGATCCCATGGGTCTCCTGTAATACCTTGGATGCCTTCCCAGCACACCATAGACTATTACTCACTTTTCCCGGGGTGTTACATTATCCACCCCTTTAAAACACAATGCCCACAACGCCCTCATTGTGCTTTTTCCTCAGTTGCACACATTCTGGGAAACATCCCAGAAGGTCACACATCCTAATTACTACTCTTGTCCAAGCACGCTTAACTGTGGAGTTCTAATCAGACGGGCTCCCAAAAAGGAAGGTGCACCTTATTGAAATGATTTATATCATTTTGTCATTTAACCCTTCATCATTTAGAATTGTCATCTGACCCCATGGGTCTCCTGTAATACCTTGGTTGCCTTCCCAGCACACCATAGGATATTACTCACTTTTCCAGGGGTGTTACATTATCCACCCCTTTAAAACACAACGCCCTCATTGTGGACCCCAACCCTCAAACCCAGGCAGTGCCTAATAACTTATGGCTAAGTATTGGCTTTAATAACAAATGTAACAACTGGTCCCCACCCACCAGTTTCCTCGCAGACATGTGGTCCCCACCATGGGGCCCACCCATGTTCCCGAATGGGTCATCTAACTAATGATTTTCCCCAAAGGTCAACACATGTCCTTTCCAATGTGCTTTGTTCTTAGTTGCACACATCCTGCGAAACATCCCAGAAGGTCACCCATCCTAATTAATACTCTCGTACAAGCACACTTAACTATGGAGTTCTAATCAGACGAGCTCTCAAAAAATAAGGTGCAACTTATTTAATGGAGTCATATCATTTTGTCATTTAACCCTTTATCATTTCGCATTGTCACCTGACCCCATGGGTCTCCTGTAATACCTTGGATGCCTTCCCAGCACATCATAGGCTATTACTCACTAGGGTCTCTTATCAGACAAATGATTGTCCCCATAGGCCAACTCATGTTCTTTCAGTGTGTTTTGTCCTCGCTCGCACACACCCTGAGAAACTTCCCAGAAGGTCACCCTTCCTAATCACTACTCCAGGCCAAGCATGCTTAACCGTAGAGTTCTAATCAAACGGGATCCCGAAAAGGAAGGTGCACCTTGTTGACATGAGTCATATCATTTATCCATTTAACCCTTTATCATTTTGGGGTGTTACAATCGATATCAGTTATAGCATATGATATAGCTCTTATAGATCTTCATTAGATGAGGGTTCAGTTAGAGGATTTGCAGAGGAAGAGATTTGTCAAAACTAGTATTTCCCCTTGGGAATCCCAAATGTTGTTATCCAAGAATGTGAACGAGAGCTTGAGATTATGCACCGATTATCAGACCATGACCCATTTGACCATGAAGAATAATTATCCACTACTAATGATCGAATACCTCTTCAACCAGTTGAGAGGGTTGTGATGGTTCCTTAGTATTGACATGAGATCAGTATTTGACAATATTCAAGTAACGAATGAGGATATACCTAATATGACATTATGATGTCTCTATTGTCACTATAAGTACTTGGGGATTCCTTTCAGCATGAATAATTCCATTAAATGTTTATGGGACTCGTGAACTGGTTCTTTTAACCTTTCTTATACTGGTTTATGTTTTTATTCATTGTTGATATCCTAGTGTACCCATCATCCAAGGAGGAGAAAACAAGACACTTGAGGATGGTCTTGGACATACTCAAAGAGAATCAGATTTATGGGAATATCTCGAAGTGTTAGTTTTGGATTCAAGAGGTCCATATTTGGGAAATTTCATCTCAACTAATGGTGTAGTAGTGGAACGAACAAAGTTTTAGGTAGTGTTAGATTAGGAGCTACCCAAGAACATTACTGAGATGTGGAGATTCCTTAGGTTGGTAGGACATTATATGACATTTTCTCCAATCTCTCTAGGATATCAGCACCATTGACTACTTTGACCTAATAGGGGAGACCTTTCTTATAGATAGGGAGGTGGCAATAGGATTTTCAGGAGCAATGATAGAGATTAATGAGCACCCTTGGTCTTGATATTTTTTGAGGTGGGTTTTCAGTATGTAGTTTTTCATTATACCTTAAGGACTAGACTTGATTGTGATATGATGTAGAGGATGGATAAGATTTTATAGGGATCTTAACAGTTGATATTACATGAGAAAATTTATGTATAACATGATCTTGAGTTGTTAATAGTAGTTTTTTCATTGAATATGTGATGAAAATACCTTATGGTATAGTGGTTTATGATTTACTCTATCCAAAAGAGTCTCAAGTATATCTTCTCTTAGAAAGATCTTAACATGAGATAAAGACAATGGATATATCTCCTCTTAGATTATAAATTTGAGATATTCGATACTCCTAGAAAGGGTAATGTGTTAGAAGATGATTTCAGCAGGATATATTATTCAAATCTGTCGAAAAAGGCTTCAAAGAAGTTATCCTTATTAAAATTGCACCAAGTTGATGAAGACGGTGCAACTTATCTATAGTTAATGGTTGTTACCCCACTGATTCTATAGCATGTTAGGGATGATGATCATATATATTTTAATTGTGGGACCTTTCATACATAGATATCCACCAGATATACTCCTGATAGATTTTATGAAGGAAAATATCATTTAATCATTTTTAAAGGATGAAGTATGTTATCAGTGACGTTGCAAGAGGAGGTGATGAATGCATTACATACATACCCTTTGGTGGTTCATCCATGTGAGGAAAAGATGTATCAATACCATTAACATCTGTTTTGGTGGCTAGTGATGAAGAAGGTTTTAATAAATTCATCTCTTGATTTCTCACATGTTAGCAGTTGAATGTTGATTACAAAGTTTCAATGGGTTTAGCTCAAACCCTTTAGGTTCCATAGTAGAAGTCGTATGGTATATATATAGACTTTTTTATGGGGTTACCATGGATTTATAGAGGATATGATTTCATATGGGTGTTCTTAGACTAACTCCCCTAGTCATCCCACTTCCTATCCTTTCAAGAAAAGTGTTTAGTATATATCTTGTGACACCTATACATGTATCAAATAGTCATCATCCATGGAGTTCCCTCAATGATCATTTCATACCATGATGTCCACTTTACATTTTGATTCTGGAGGGGAATGTAGGATGCATTTGGGACTTAGTTTCATGTTATAACAGTGCTTCACCTACATACTGAGGGCCATATTGAGAGAAACATTCAGGTTTTGGAGGATATGTTTCATGCTTATATGTTGGACTTTAGCCGTAGTTGGGAGGATAACCTACCTCTGATGGATTTTTCATAAAAAATAGTTACTATTCCACAATCAGTATTATACCATTTGAGGCATTGTATTAGTGACCCTACAAGTTTACACTATGTTGGGTTGATCCATGTGAGTTAGCACTAATGGGATTAGAGTTGGTATGATCCATGACAAAGAAGCTATATATCACCTTGGTCTAGACGGATACTGCACAAAATCATCATAAGTACTATGTGGACTAATGAAAGAAGCTCCTTGGAGTTTGAGGAGGGATAACATGTGTTTCTAAGAGTCTCACCTAAATGTGGATGATAGATATTTGTCTAGGGGGACAAGTTATATCTAATATTCATTAGCCCTTTCCATAAACTGTATAGGGTTGGTGAAATAATGCACCACTTGGCCTAACCACTGCAGTAAGATTGGGTACATGTCATCTTCTATATGTCGCAATTGAGTAGGTATGTGCCTGACCAATCATATGTTATCTACTAGGGAGGGATAAACATTAAGGATGAATCCACCTTTGTGGAGTACCAAATGGAGATCGAGGATCTATTGGATAAGATACTCTATGAGATACCAATTCCTTTGTTTCATGTCTGGTGGTGATATGAAAATATTTAGGAGATCACTTGGGAGTGAGAGACCTATATGTAAGCTCATTAACCAATCCTATTTTTGTAGAATTATTCATCTTTTATGATGAAAATACCTAAGGTGGGGAGAGTGTAACAGCTTTGTTTTTTCATGTAATGCTTAGAAATATATCTATTAATATTTTCTGAGCTAGGTGTTGAGACTATGTGTGATTTTGAGGAACGGTAAGACTAGTATTAATATTATAAAAATATTACATATATTAATATCACACATGCACATTTTTACTGAAATATTGGAATAACACTAGAACAGATGCATAGATTAGAAATATGAGGTCTATATTGAGTTCAGAATGTTGGTTTTACCCTTTTTATGACTTAAACCTTATGTGCATCGGGTGTTTGGATTAGGCACCATCATGAGTGGATAAGTAATTAATTTAATAAATAATTTATTTAATTATTTAATAAAATAAAAAAACCCAAATATCTTCTATCAATACACTTTTATTTTCAATTCAGAAGGTTAGCCACATAAACATTAGAATTTAGGGATACCATTTGAGGATATCATTGGTGGAAAAAAACATATCAGAGGATCAAATCAATATCTTAGGTATTGTCTACACGAATGATGTTCATCGATCTCACTAATGACTATGAAACATGATCATTCTTTCTTAGGGATTTAACCAAACTCAAGGTAAGAAATTTTATTTCTATGGATTTATACCATATGGATATCCCATGTAAAACATTAATCAATTTCACTAACAATACATGATTTTCCTATCGATGGTTGATTTATTTTATAGTGGATTTTTTTTATAATTTCTTGGTACATAGTTCATTATTCTAACAATATCAGATTGTGGAAAACCCAAAAATGTCAAAGGTCCATTCCTTAGTTTTTATACTATTATTTTTCCCGCACTTATTCGCATGTTCATTGTGATAAATTTCTTTGAATCACAGTTTGATGAATACCTTGTATTCAATCATTGGGAAACCATTCTTCGGTGAAACGGATCGATACCATGATTGGGGTTTATAATAAAGGTTCGGTTAAGGTGATAGGATGAAAAATGAGGACCATCTATGGATCAAGAATGTATTTGATAACCCTATATTTATAGTTTCTGTGCGATGATGTCATAGAGTGATGGGATTATTTTCAGATCAGATCGGATGGTCAGATTTTTAACAATGTCAACGTAGAATCTTAGAAAAATGAGATTCATGATCTTTGGGATAGATCAAAAGTGGATAAAGAGGTAGAGATTGCATGAGAATACATGTAAAGTAACCGTGGGTTTCTATAAATCCCATGGTACAAGGCCTGTAATCTGGAGATACATGTTCTATGGGACCCATGTCTATAACACTAGGGATTCTATGGAATGTTAAGGATCACATGTTTTGTGGTCTCTAACACCTGTTGTATGACCCCATGGCCATGTCTCGGTGTGTAATATAGAATTACACTAGTGCAGACATACCCTAGAACATGGGCACTGTAACAGCCCTGTATCTTTTGAATTGTTTTATTAATTTAATCTTTTGATATTTTTCAGTTTACACAAAACTGAATATAAATTTTTTTATACAAAATAACTAAGTGAGGCCTTCATTATACACAAAACCAAGTCAATATTGTATTACACACAACACTTAGATTGGCTTTCGGTACATGTAACACTTTGTTTGGCTTATATTACACACAATACTAAGTCCCTTCGATAGCTTGTGTTACATGCAAGGCCGAGTTTTACCAAATTACAATATGTTGTTTATATTATTATAGTTACCACCTAGACACATGAATTTATGTTATGAATAATATTAAATAATTGTAAAAATATTATTTATACATGTACATAAAATTAGTCCTTTTTCTTTTAATTACTATTATTGAATATATGAACTATTTAAAAATAAAGAAATTACTTTTCTTTGAAATTTTTTTTTCTATGTACAAGCATAATTATATATCAATAAATTTAATAAAACACTTTTTATTAATGTTTTAAATAAAATTTATATATTATTAATCCAATAAATATTTTTTATACCCATATAATAAATTTTATAGATATAAGATAAGAATTAATAAACTTTTATGAATAAAAAGATGTATTCTTATAAAAGGTATTTTTAGAACATTTTAATGGAGAACCCATTTTAAATACGATTTTTGAAACATTTATAATTTTTATTTGTCAAAATAATCACCATTTTTTAAAGAGTAACATAAAAATTATATTAGGGTAAATTTTTGTTATTTTTTTGTGATGTTTCATTTTTGATGAGTAGTGAATAATACTAAATTTTATTAAAAACTAATTTTTGTTATAATTTATCTATAATTAAATTAAATTAAATAAATTATATACAAATTTTTCCAATTTAGGTCATTGGAATCAATTTAACTTTGAAATTGGTTATAAAAACTTGCCATATTTTTGAATATTTTTACTTTAAAACCACATTTTTCCATCCCACATGCATGATTAAATTTGAATTGATTTCTAACCCAAATGTGATAGAAATTTATAAAAATGAATTCCATATTTGGAATCAGAAAATATATATAATTTAAAATAAGGTCAAATTAGTTTTTGGAAAAAAGATCAGTGGAAGTAATTAAAATTAATTACAATGATTAAGAGGAAAAAGAGATTAACAAGAAATTAAACCTTACACTTAATGGGGGTAAATTACCTAAAAAAATTCCAAATTTTATTAGATGGAAATATGTAGATTATATAGTCCATTTTATATTTTTTTACCATTATTGGATCCAATTTTAATTTTAAAAATTAGGGTGTATTTTCCTTTTCAAAAATTTACAAGAACGCAACTCCTCCTCCACTATAAAAAATAAACTCGCCCCTCCCACTTATTCACTCCTCCCAATCACTTTGTCTCTCCCAAAATCTACAAATAAAATCTCCCAAAATTCCTCCCTTCATCCTATAATCCAACCTTTGGGTTAAAATCCATCCAAGGAATCCATTTTGTGGAAACCAAAAGGAGTTACCCAAAGAATATGTAACATCCTTCTTGAAGCTCTTTTGAATTATTTTCATTCTCCACTCCCTAAAACATGAATATTAAATTATTATATAATAACATTAGTATCATAAATATACTAATATGTTAAAATTATATGTTTTAGACCTACACTTACACACAAATTCATCTATGGGGTAATGAACTTACCGTTCCTGTGTAGGATGAACTACATCCTCACGAAACAATGTTGTTAATTTTTTCCTTTACCACCTCTCATGGTTGTAAATTATGATGAAAAATCAGTTTTAATATTATATATATGATATATATGATGTATTTATTATTCTTTAATTGTTATATAAATTTTACCTTCATACATTCTATTTTTTGTAAATGCAATAATTTCATTTGTGGAAGTGTGGACTGCCGCCTTCACAAAGCTATGTGATTCGTTCACACTCTACATGGAATTTATTAAGGATGAATTTAGTGAAACTATATGATATATATATGATGTAATAATTCTAATTTAATGATATTATATATAAATATATACATATATTTCATTAAATTTCTCTCTTTCAATATGACAATAAAACAGAAACAACATTCATGCGTACGTATGACCTACCATCTTCATGAATGGTGTATTCCATTGAATTTTTCTATATTATATATGTTTTTATAAATACATATATAATCAATATATATGAAATTTATATCATTATTCACATTATAAAAATAATTAAATCATGATCTGTGTAAAAATGTCAAGAATAACAAAGAAAAACATATACAAAAAAACAAAGAAGATATTACCCGAAATGTAATATTAACACGGAGTAGTTAATTAAGTGGTAATATAAAAATTTGTGGAAAAATAATATATGGTATTAGATATAATAATATTATTATGTGGTATATTTATAATAAAATTATATTTATTATATAGGTGTTTTAAGTGTGTATGAAGAAAGTCAAGACTTATGGTAGGGAATTTCATCTCACATTTTATTTCCATGAGATACATGTCATATTCACCACTCGATTCTATTTTGTGGTGTATATATTTCCCTATGAAATTTTATATCATTAATTTACTTTAATTAGTGATATTATTTGCTTCAATTTATGTTATTATTTTATATAAATCAGGATTCAAAATTTACACAAGTATTAAGGATTTTCTCACCTCACTATTATTTTCCATGAAACACAAGCCAAGATAAACTCTTATTTCCTATATGTGGTGGGTATACTGACCATAGATTTTTTATATGATTATTATACTTAAATATATGGGTATTTAAATAACCATTTTATGACGTTTATTCCAAGGGGTTTATGTTTAAAAAGTTTCGAAATTGGTAATGTAATTATTTATCAATTTGCCTTTTTTGAGACACATGTCATGTTATGAACCAATATTTTTCTATAAGGTGTATATACTGACTTTGACATGTTATATAATGAATATATTATTTTAATGATTTTTTAATGATTGTTTAATTATTAATTTAATATTAACTTCTCCATTGTATTATGGTTCAATGTTATAAAAGTGGTGAAAAAAATTTGCTACAATCTTATAATTTATTGAGATTATTTATGATTATGTTTCCCATGGTGAAATATTATGATCCATATCTAAAGAACTCTAATTTATTTTCTTAACTTCTGGTTATTCATGTTATAAAAATTTAATGGTACCATTTTTCTACTCTTAGGTACTTAAGATAATTGATAAAATATTTTTATGAAAATCCAACTTAATTTCTCCTTTTAGTTTGAAATATGTGTTCATTCAAAACCATTTTTTATAAAAATGTTTTCAAAATTATTTTAGTGTTATCCTATGATGTTTAAAGAAAATCTTTATCTATTTATTGCCTTTTAAAAAAATGGTTCTAAAAGGAATCTTCTTGTCATTTTCCAATCAAAGAACTTTTTTAAACTTTTAATTTCAAAAAGGAGTATTCAGCATGTAAGAAATTACCTGATGTCATGGCTGTCATTTACTTAGAGATTACCTTCTATTTTTATAATGATATTCTTTTTTAAATAAAATATTTTCCTAATATTCTTATTTTGTTGAGTTTAAATTTCTATTTAAAGAAAACTTTTTTTAAAATGTTTAAAAAGTGTCTTAAATGATTTTCAAAGCTTTCTTTATATGTTTTAAAAAAATTATTTTAAATAAAATGGTTTTGAAATTTATTTTAGGAATTATCTCTAGGTCATAAAATTATTTTCAAAGAAAAATGTTTTCAAAATATTTTCAAGCTTCTTTTATAAGTTTTTCAAAGGAATTTTAAAAGAAAAATGTTTTCAAAATACTCTATGATTGTAAAAAGTGTTTTTCATTATGGAAAAGATATATTCCTCAGTAAATTTTTTAAATGAAAATATAAATTATAATTTATAATAAAATTACTTTTCAATGGTTTTATAATAAGGATTTTCTAATAAAGTCTATTTTCTTTATGAAATGCCTTATATGATCTTAAAAAATCCATATTCATATTAGATGACATAATTTTTTATAGTTATGATTTAACATGGATATGATCTAATAATACCATTCATATTATTTCTTGAATATTTTTTGTTTTGATGAAACGATGTTTATGAAACTTGTTTCTCTTAGACAGGTTCTATGATCTTAAATGCCACTTCTTTTCATGGGTTATGCTTTGATGAAATTATTATGAGACCTATCTATTTTCTATAGGTGATTATTTTATAAACTATTTATTAATCCAATTTCATTTAATGGGTTACGATATGAAGTTTATGAAACTCATATTTTTTCATGGGTCCTGATATGATAATTGTTTTATAATCTTATGGAATATATATGAATTATTTTATTATGTGTTTGGTGGGTCCTATATATCCCTCCAATACATTGTGTAAATATATAAATCTACTAAAATAATTATGGGAAAGAAGTAAATGGTCTTGATCGAGAATGTTAAACATGTGTGTCCTGATCCACTATGTGAATATGGAGAAACGCGATCCATTATGAAAACATGGGGAAGCCGGATCCACTATGGGAAGATGGTGAAGCCCAATAAACTATGGGAAGATGGGTAAGCCTGATCTATTACAAGGAAAGGACTATGAGTGGCGATGTATTTGTGTCCTACCTAGTAGTTTTAGTTCCCATGATGTTCCCTGATATGTTTTGGGCAATGATCCTTGACTTATAGGGAATGGTGTTACATGTTTTTGTATCTTCCAAAAATTCTATATCTTATGCCTTTTATATGATCACATGGTTAATTTTCTTGAATATATTATTATTTATGTCTCATGAACTTCCAATATTTCTCCCATGTATCATGATTATGATCTTTTTATGTCGGGTATGATCTTCAAATGTTATGATTATTTTCTCATACCATTATGCTCATGTAATGCTTATATATTTCCTTTGGTTTTCCACCCCTTTATTATTCTTATTTTCCCTAGGTTATAAAGAAAAGATTTTAGTAGGAGTACTAAAGGGTAATTCTATAAATGGATATGTTGAAGATCTTACCAAACTACATGAATGTGTTCTAAGTTTCCAAATATTTGAACTATTATGGTCCTCATACATATTTTTTTAAATATGATGAATATTCTAATAAAATTATGTAATATCCATATATGTTAATCTTGAGTTTCAATATATGGTATCAAAGGTAATATTTGGTCAACCATTTGAAACTGGGATGAGAAATCCTTAGTTATATCCCTAGAAATATTTCTAAATATATATATAGGGATGTCTATAAGGATAAGTTAAAGTATAGGAAAATTTTCTAAAATTTTGGTACAGGATAAAGTGAGTGGTTTCCTAGAAATAACCATATCTAAATGTAATCGTATGTGGATATGGTACATATGTACAAAGGGGTAACAACCCAAAAATCTCTTTTTCAACTATACTTTCTCAAGAACTAGTGGATGACAATTTTAACGACCCAAAATTTTGATAATAAAATTCCACTTGATCTAATTAAATGTCTTATTATGTAGAATGGTTATATAAAACATATGCACTTATTTGGTTTTATGTTTTTGGATTTTAAAATACTATTAAGAATTATGATTCCAATATAGTCGTTGAACAATGATCACATGATTAGTAAAAATATAGTGCTCTAACAAATTCAATTTACTCAGACAAAGGAATCGATGTCCTCATCCATTAGAATTTATCCATACGAAGCCCATTTGTTAGAGCTCGGAAAGGAGGTGGCGTCATTGGGATTCTCTCTCGACCAATCTCAAGCTGAGTGTCAATACGTTGAGCTCGAATGGAACCACTTGTGAGAGAATTTGAAGTTGATTGAGATTACCACCTGAGCGATGTTATCCGAGCCACCCCAAGAGTTTGCCACCATCGCACACCTTACCCTTCAATCTTATACGGGTGATATAAGGTGTTATGAAACAATACCCTGGCACTATTATTATGTGCATTATTTTTTATAGATAATATACATTCATTTTATTATTGTTACTTTGAAAATAGTTTTTAAATCAAAAATAATATTTTTAGTTAATATTCAATTAAGAAATCTATTTTGATGAATTAATTGATTTTTTTGAATTAAATAATATTTAAATAAAATATTATTACTAAAATAATTTTTATTAAATATAAACAATCGTATAATTTTTATGAATACAATTATAATTTGTTTTTGGTTTGAAATCTATTGTTGTCAAAACCCCTAAATTTTTTATAAATGATGGCTTTTATTTTAAAAGTAAAAATTCACATATTTAGAAAATTATTTAGATAAAATGAATATTATTTTTTGAATCAGGATTTTGATATTATCCAATGGTGAGTTTTTCATAATTTTCTAAGACAGTCGAATTTTTGGGTAAAAATTAAATACCATTTAAATATATAATGTGTTTTATGACATAATAATGACCCTATAAAGATGTAATAAAATAATATAAACATTATGTTCGTCCAATATATGTTTTACCATCAAAAAAATATGATTTTAGGTTTTTTTGATTTATTTTAAAAAGCATTAGTGGACCCTCCAAGACTTATAAAACATCTTTAATTTGTAAATTGATTTCCTTGAGTGTGTGACTCACCTCCACATAATTAAGCCTAATATTTTTAGAAGTTAGAACATTGTACTTATAAAATATTGTTTTCCACTCCCCATTGGCCAAAACCATGGGCAAAACTCATGGTTTGGTTTGTGGTTTTGATTATTTTAATGTGTAGTGTCCAAAACCTAAATAATAAAGAATTCCCTCCCTTTTCCTATATAAACCCACCCAAGATCCTGCTTCCTCTACACTCAAAGCCTTTGGAGATCAGAAAACCACATCCCTCCTCTATACAGAATACTCCCAAGGCACCCCAAGCTCCAAAGAATCCTCACTCAAGTCTCTCCCAAGCCTTTGGGATCAAACATTCAAGTAAGGGATTCCTTCAATTCTCATTTTATCCCAGTTTCTTAATATTATTTTGACCTTTTATTTTCAATTATAAATGTTGGGGTATGATTTATCACCTCTCATATTCTATACTATATATGTTTGAATGATTAGGGACCCCTTTCCCTCTCATCGATGCCTTCCATGTATACCTGTTACCATGCTGAAATTCTGTAAGGGATTTCTCTCTCCTCATTAACATTCATGTAATTCTTTTGTATTATGAATTTATATTCCATTAAATATATTGGGACATATATATATATTAACCCATTACTTTCCATTTCATGTATATATTATGAGATACTAATTTCTCTCTCATCAACCATTTTTATGAATTCTTAGTATCATGACTCATCAAGTAAAATGAGGTTTTACTCATTCTTATTCAAGTGAAAAGAGGGTTTACTCATGATCCATGTGCAATGAGCCTTGGATCATGCTAATACCATGTTAAGTGTTATTTCTAGATTTCCATTTTATGATAATCATTTTATATCTTGCCTTTATGTTCATGTTTCTTTTATGCTCAATTGATATTCTTATTTCCTAACATGTATTGTATTGTTCATATTATGACTTGTTTACACCCTTAATGGTATTTATAGCTCACACTTTTCTTATGAATGTCCTCAGGTTATCCCATGCAATTCTAAGTATGAGGGAATTTTGTGGTCTTTTAAATTACATTTTCAATAATGATGTTGTGTTTCATGTTTTTAGTTGTTATGTAATTTTCCTAAGCCCCAAAGACACTAGACCTATGGATATTCTCTGTTATATCATGTGAATATTTTATGTAATAAATCATGTTTAAGTGTGTAATAAAAATCAGGGTTGTTATAACAGGGGGCCTTGCTGCACACCTAGTTTGACACTCCCTAGGGATATGCTTTAAGAATTGAAAAAATTTGTATGAACCATCATGTAGGATTTAAATATAATATTACTATGAACAACCTAGTATAAACATATAGTTTTATAAATTAATGAATTTTTAATCACGATTTATACATTCTATGAATAATTTTTTTCATGATTATGTGGTTTTCTACTATGATGAGTGATTCTCACACTATGCTCTCTAGTGTTAGTCAACGATAGCAAATATAAAAAACTAGGTTAAAATTTAATGTTTCAAATGTGAAAAGTATGGGAATTATTCAAAATATTTCCTAAAATACCATTAAGAGAATCAATAATTTGGTACAAGTTTTGGTTATATATCTAAAGATAAAAATACTCCAAGTGACATGTGAAATGTATGGGACATTCTAATAGTATTGTTTACATTTAATGTATGAATAATGATTATATTGATATTGAAGAACCCTATAACATGATTCATATTTCATATTATAGGAAAAGGGATATTAAGGAATATAATTATGAATATTTAGTAATGGTTTAAAAATAAAGTTGAATTATTGAATTTTATATGTTTTGGAATTCAAATATTATGTTATATGAATCATGAAATATATAAGTATTTTTAGTATAAATTTTTCACTAAGGATTGAAAATGATAGGTTGAATTTTTTGAAGACATATAAAATTGATTTAATGGAAGGGTGATATTTTTAATTAAGGGAATATAACCCTTAATGTGTACTAAATGATGAAACAATTTTGTTTAACAAGGATAAAGAGATGATTGATACAGATAAAGTAAATTGGATAGTTCTGATTACCCTAGAACTAGTTATTGATTTGTTGAAAATATGGTCTATGTCACCATGGATGAAGTTTACATCTTCTTGTATTTAATGAATACATCCTATTATATTTTGAATAAAGTACCATTTTGTTTTCCAAAAGGATTTATGGTAGTTTAGGATATTTCCATGTTTCAAGAGAATATACGATGAGGGTATTCACATGATTGGAATGTGAAAACAAATAAATACTTTGTGATATATGGGGGATAAATGTTCAGATAATTTTTTGACCTTCTTTCTAAAGATCTATATTTTCATATTTCTTAAGGGTTAAAAGGTTAAAAATTTACTGAAAGTATAAGATAAGCATTAGATAATGTTTTTGAGATTAATATATTATCTTACCACATAATGATTTATACATATTGTATAACTTGTTCTAACCTCTTTATTTATGGAAACTGAAGACTGATGGGATAACTCGTCATGGATCCCATTATCTGATTAGTTCTCCAAGGCTGAAAAAAATCACCATCCTTTTTAGAGAAAGATGTATAGTGGAAATTTGTCCAAAAATAGCCAAAGGGTGAGATTTTACATCTAAAAGGGAATGAAATCAAGTAAGTATATATTCTCATGAAAAAAATTATTCAACATTAGGAAAAGGTTCTTAAAAAAAATTGTGTCATATTATCATCATTTTGGATGATATCTATGACCACATTCATGCTTCTTTACTTCATGGTTTTTTTATTTTTAACATTATTTGGATCACCCACTTTCTTGTGATCAATGATATTTATTAGTATCTATAATTATTTATTCTTTTTTTCTGTGTCCAATATTCCCTTACCAACTATGTTCTCCTATAAATAAACTTATTTATTTGATTCTTTGGGTAACTGTTATGTTTTTAACATTCCCTTTTAAAGGAAGTTTTAATATTCATTTTTATGATGTTGGTTTCTATGAATTGAACTTTCATGTGTCAAAATTTTATTAACCTAGAATAATTTCGATTGGAAAATAATTTTAATGGAGGTATTATGTAACACCTCTAGGTTTTTTTAATTATTATTTTTTGAATTAATTTAATTATTTGATATTTTTCATTTCACACAACAATGAATATAGATTTTGTTGTAATAAAGCACTAAGTGGGGCTTGAATTATTCACAACAACAAGTACCGATTGTGCTATATGAAACTCTTAGATTATCCTGTATTACACAAAACACTATGTTTTGATTTTATTACACAAAATATTTTGTCCCTTTGGTAGCTTGCATTACATGCAAGGCAGAGTTTTATCAAACTACATTACACTATTAATATTATTATTAAAATATTCATATAGTTACCACCTAGCTGTTGGAATGAAATTTATGAATAAGATTAACTAATTTTTAAAAATATAATTTACACATGTCTATAAAATGAATCATTTGGTTATAAATTACAATAATTTAATGTTGGAACTATTTAAAAATAAAGAAATTTCTTTTCTAAGAAAACTATTTTTTATCTACAAACACAATTTTGTCTGAATAAATTAAAAAAACATTCGATTAATGTCTCCAATATATATATATATATATATAATATTAAATCAATATTGTATATGATAATCTAATAGATTTTATAGGAATAAGATATGAATAAATCCAATTTTATTAATAAAAAAAGATTTCTAATTTTACTACCTTTTAATGGTGAATCCATTTTAAATCTATTTTTTCAAATATTTATAATTTTTATTTGAAAAAATGAACTTAATTTTTGAATTTTTAACATAAAAATTATATTAGGGTTTTTTTTGGTATTTTTATATGAAGTTTTATTTTTTAACGAATATCGAATCATACTCCTCCAAATTTTTTTATTTTCTAAAATAAACCAAATTTTGGGTGAGTGGGAACCTTACAAACACTGAATACAATATCGAATCACCTCCCACTTAAAATAGAATTACACAACTTACGCCATTATGGAAAGTCACATTTAAAATTGAAAATTCAAAATAAAAAATCAGGAAAACAAACCACATGCGCAAAATGAGAGATGTTGTGTAACTATCCCAACCATCATCACCTTGGAAACCATATCATCTCATCATTGGCATCGCCTTCACATCGACTCATCACCATGACTACCATCTAGTCACCTTTATCATATAACATCTCGAAACCACAACCGTTGATGTCACTGCAATGTCACTGGAGCTGAAACATCGTCTGGTCACCACCAACCATTCCAAACCACAATCACAACATCACCGTGAAATAAACTCAATGCAATTTTCATCACCGGAGAAAAAACTAGCACCATCACTGACTGAGGAAACAACAAACCAAGGATTCAAACACAAGAATAACACCTGAACAAATAAATCCTCAGAAACATCCTCCTCAAACAGCCTCGTTGATGTCACCATCATCACCATCCCCAAGCCACAGAACTGCCGATGCACTCTAGTTCTAATCCACCAAGACACTCCAACACTATTAGACAAACTCCTGATACTCCTTTGAAAATAACACGTTCTACAAAACAGATCTATCGAAGAATCCATATCGAGGAAGAACATGACCATATGGCATCCTATCACCATTTCATCTTCTGTGTTTTCATACTTAGCACAACTCAAACTCTCTCATGTTTTCAACATAATGCCAAGAAAATCCATCTTCGAAACAATAATATGGGAATAAAACCAATGAAAACCCCCAATATAAAACACCCAAACCACCGAGAGAGAAAGAAGGAACGAGGTTAGAAACCCAATCAAAACCATAAAAAACATAAAAAGAAAGGTAAAAGACAACTAAATATTGCAACAGTAAGGGGATGGAACCCTAAAAAGTAACCTAGGGTAGAAACCCTTGAAGAGGGAACGAGGAGATGCCAAGAGGACCCTCGACCACCAAATTGCTATTCCAGAGCCTCGCTGTGTCCATACCTCCATATCCAACATGAATCAGAGATGTGGAACTCAAGGCTAGAATGTGGAATGACAATCGTAGAAAGGCCTTCATGCAGTTAGTAAGAGGAGACGAAAAACGAGAGAGAGAGAGATAGAGAGAGGAATCAAAGCAGAAAATGGCACCAGGGAGAAAACTTGCTTTGTCGTCCCATTTGATGGATTAAATTTGAATTAATTTATTCCAATTATCTCATTGAAATTGTGAAAAACAAGTTACATAGATAAATTAATCATAATATATAATTTTAAATAATCCCAACTTGGTTTTTGACAAAAAATATTAGTGAAATTAATTCAAATAAATTACAACGATTAAGAGGAAAATGGGTTTAACAAGGGACCAACCCATACACTTAAGGGAACAAATAACCTCAAAACTTTTCCAAAATTCATAGGATATATATATATTTCAAACCTATAATCCATTTTATCAATTTTCTACCATTATTGGAGTCACTTTGCATGGAACAAAATGTGGGTGGAATTCCCTTTTAAAAAAATTAAAATAATGCCACTCCTCCTCCACTATAAAAGGAATTCACCCCTCCCATTTATTCATTAATCTAAAGCTCTTTTTCTCACCCAAATAATGCTCAAACATGATCCAAAAATCCATATGTTTGGCCAATAATCATCTCTTTGGACAACGATCCTTCCAAGGAATCCATTTGGTGCAAACCAAAATGAATTACTCAAAGAAGAGTTAATATCCTTCTTCGAGATATTTTGTTTTATTTTCATTCTACATCCCATAAAATATTAATATTCCATGATTATAAAATAACCTCAGTATCATAAATATACTTATATGTTATTATTATAAGTTTTTTACCTATATTTATACATACATGCATTTAATGGGTAACTAACTTATCAATTTTGTGTATGGTGAACTACCACCTCATGAAATGATGTTGTTTGTTTTTACTTTACCACCTATCATGGTTAATAATTATGATGAAAGATATGTTTTTATATGATATATATGTTATATATGTTATATTTATACGTATTTTATAATTATATAACACAAAATTTTATGATTTTTGTTTTTAATATAATAATGTTTTTTGGAGAAATGTGGACTATTGCCTCCTCAAAGATATGTGATTGATTCACACTCTACATGGAATGTATGAAGAATGATTTTAGTGAAAATATATTATATACATGACATAATAATTCTATTTTAATGATATCATATATATATATACACACAGATATATATTTCATTTAATTTTTTTCTTCCAATATGACAATAAAATGGAAACAACATTCATGCGTATATACGACCTACCATCTCCAGGAACTGTGTATTCCATTTGATATTTATATATTATATAGATATTTATAAATACATATATATTGAATATATAGTATATTAATATAATTTTTTACATTATTTAAATAAATAAATGATAATATAATTAAGATTATTAAGAATAACAATACAAAACATGTACGAAAACAATGTAGATATTACCCAAAATGTAACAATAACATGGAGTTGTTAATAAACAGGTAATATAAATTCATAAAAAGTCATATATCCTATTAGATATAATAAAATGGTTCTATGGTATATTTATAATAATCTTATTTTTCTTATACATTAGGTTATAATGTGTACGAAGAATGTCTAGGCTTAAGGTAAGGGAAATCTCACTTTTTATTTTTATGAGATACATTCCATATTCACCACTCATCTCTATTTTGAGGTGTACATACTAAACTATGAAATTTTATATAATTAATTTATTTTATATTATTTTATTATAAGTTTAAATTTATTTTATTCTTTCATGAGGATCACAATTTAAAAGTTACTCAAGTCGTAAGGGATTTCTCTTATCACTTTTATTTTCCGTGAGACACAAACCATGTTCACCTTCTATTTTCTATATCTGGTGTGTATAATACCCATAGATTTATTATATTAATATAATAATTACTTTTTGGGTCTTTAAATGTCCATTTTTTGAGCTTTAATTAATGGGGATTATGTTTTAAAAGATATAAACATTGTAAAGTAATTTTGTCTCAATCTGGCTTCTTTAAGACACATGCCATGTTATGCACCAATATGTTTCTTCGATCTGTATAAACTACCTTTAACATGTTATATTAGGAATATAATTATTTTTATGATATTTTAATCTTAGTGTGGTTTTATTCTTTCCATTTTATTATGATTCAAAGTTACCAAAGTGGTAATGATTTATTGCTACAATCTCATCATTTATCGAGATTGTTTATGATTATGCTTCCCTTAATGAAATATTATGATCGATATCTCAAAAAATCCCATGAATGATATTTCCCTATGGTTGTTAATGTAATATAAAATTAATTTTTCTATTTTTACATTGTTCAGTAGTTAAGATAATTTTGAAAATTTTTTAAGAAAACTTGACTTTATTTATCCTTTTGGTCGGAAATCTGTGTTCTTTTAAAATCGTGTTTTATGAAAAAAATTATTTTTTTAATATTATCATGAAATATTTAAAACAATTTTTACCAATGTTTTAACAATTTACAAAAATAGTTTTTAAAAGGAATATTCTTTTCACTTTCACATCAAGGAACTTTTTTAAAATTTTATAGTGAGAAATAAATGTTCAGTATGAATAGAGTTACTAGCCATCATGATCGTCATTTACAAGAAGATTAATTTATATGTTTACAAGGTTATTTTTTTAAGTAGTGTGTTTTCCTCATATTATATAAATTTTTTGTGTTAAATTGGTTTTCAAATAAAAATTTTTTCAAAAATATTTACATTTAAAAAGTGGGTTTAAATGATTTTTAGAGCATCCTTTAGATTCTACCAAAATGTTATTTTCAAGAAAATATTTTTCAAAAGGTTTTAAAGATTTTTTCAATTTTTCCAAAGTATTTTCAAAGAAAAAGTTTGTCTAAATATTTTTAAGCTTACTATATATGTTTTGGAAAGGTATATTAGAAGAAAACGTTTTTTGAAATGCTTAATGTTTTTAAAAATAATTTTTCATAGTAGAAAATATATCTTCCTCAAGAAAAGTTTTTAAAGAAACTATAAAGGTTTATTTTTAAGAAAATTATTTTGAAATGTTTTTATAAAAAGGATTTTCAAAGAAAGGATATTTTACTTAAGAAAATTTTCATGTGATCTTTCAAAATCTATCTCCATATAAGTTAAAATAATTTTTTATAGTTATCATTTACTATGTATTTGATCCAAGAATACTATAAATATTATTTTTTGAATGGTTTTTGTTTTAATAGAATGATATTTGTGACACATATTTCTCTTAAACTGTTTATATTCTCTTGAAGCCTGATTCTTTTCACATATTATATGTTGATGAAATGATTATGAGACCTATCTATTTTCGATAGGTGATGATATGACGAAATTTTTATGATACACATTTTATTTCATGGGTTATGATATGATGTTTGTGAAATCTATCTCTTTTTATAGGTCATGATGTAATGAATATTTTATTATATTATGGTACATGTATGCATGATTATATCATGTGATGGGTGAGACCTATATATGCTTCTAATTAATTGGTTAAATATTTATATATCATGAGATAATGGTGGGAAACAAGTTGACAGGGGTGATCCAAAATGGGAAATAGGTGTGTCCTGATCCACTATAGGAAGACAGGGAAACCCATTCCACTATGGTAATATGGGAAAACCCTATACACTATGGGAATATGGGGAAACCTAATCTACTATGGAAAGATAGAGAAAATCAATCCCTTATAAGGAAATTACTGTGACTGGGGATGGTGGTGTGCCCCCCAGTAGGCATGTTCTCCCTGAAGTTACCTGATAATTTTTTGGTAAGAAGTGTTGAATTATAAGGATTGATGTTAAATATTTATGTATCTAATACAAATTTTAAGTCTTATGACTTTGTTATTATGACATTTTTCATGTTCATGATTATATATTGATTCATGTATTATGAACTACCAATCAGTATGCCGTGTCTCATTATTATGATCATTTTATGCTGGGTGTGATCTTTAATTATCATTATCGTGTTATCATACTCTTTTGATCATGTTATGCTTTCATATTTCCTTTTTTTACCCTTAATTATCATTCAAGATCACCCATTTCTTATGTTTAATTTCCCCATGTTATAAGGAAAGATTTTAAGTTGGATTACTAAAGTGGAAGATCTTCAAGGGAGATATTGAAGATCTTTCACCAAAATAGAAGAATGTGTTTCATGTTTTGAAAGATACTAAACTATTATGGTCCTTAGGAATTTATTTTTGTAATGTTATGAATATTTATCTAATTTTATATAATATCTATGCATGTTAATCTCAGGTCACTATAGGCATGGTTAGAGTTCATAGGCCCAACCCAATACTTGTACATGAATAGGTACAGGGAATGGCTAGTGGTACTTGGGCATGACCAGAGGTACATGGGCATGACTAGAGGTACATGGGCATGACCTTGTGTATATGGGAATGATTTGATGTACATGAGAATGTGAAGAGGAAAATGGGAATAGACATGGGGAAGTATATGGTTATCGGTATACATCATTTACCCTCTATACACACCATGTAATTCTTCTAAGATAGCTTGGTAACATTAATTTCATCGTTATAGACCTAGTTCAATTGATTATGGTTAATTGATTCATCTCAATGAGGATAAAACATGGAATTATATAATTAGTACAAGATTATGATCGACTCTAGGGGTTCTGACTCAGATGGAGTTCGCATTATCCATCTGTGAGGCCTGGGGTGGGATCCTCCATCACATCCTTCCCGGGGGGTTATAGTATCGGTGCAAACACCGTGAATAGGGCCTCAATCTAAATTCTATAAAATTTATTCAAAAGGTTTTTTGTTGTACCCCATTTGTATTTGGTGTTATATTCTATATAGATAGAAATATCTTTTGAGATCTATCAAGAATTTTCATGGCAAGTCCAAATGAGCACAACCTATAATATTAGTGTCGTTACTAAAAACATAGATCATGGAGTGAGTTATCCTGGAACAAGTATTACCTAGAAGCCTTAAGGGGAATCATTATTTTGATAGTGTTTGTTGGTAACCCTTAAGATCTGTTCTCAAGTATGATTATATCTGTTTTTTTATTATTTCTATATATTTTATCGCGTTGACATACTTATGAATTGATGAGTTGACAACTCTTGTTGCTTTAGGCTTAGTGATTTTGGGATATCCTATTGGGTATTGTTATACCCACCCCTGTATGGGATTTTCCCACACATTTTTTGTCTTATGTAGATAAAAATACATTTTCCAGTGTCCTTTAAGGACCATCAGCATGTGGATCTTATAATTTCCTAGATAGACCAAGGAGTTTTCTAAGTGTTTCATTTCATAGTAATAACCTCTTTTTGGTAAGTTCAGACTCCTTTGAATTTTTTTGGACTTGAATTTGGTCCCTTCATCACTTTACATTATGTATTATCATACTCTAATGTAGGATAGATGTTTTCCATGCATTTATGGCATCATTGTTTTTACTTTCTCGTCATTTTATGGTCTTGGAGATGTGTGCATGTGTACATGTACATAGGATAAGGCCTCCCATGTGTGATATATTCCTACTCAACATTGTTAACCATCCCCCGACCTATTAGATATGGGATTGGGGTAGTCACACTTGGATCATGTCTAGTTGGGTGGGCCCTAGTGGGTCAAATTGTGGAAAAGAAATCCAAATCTATCTATTTCGTCAGATGTTCCTATTTTTTTATGATTTCATTTATCCTTTTATTTTAATATTATATTTAATAGATATTATTATTCCTATAATTTTATGTATTATTGAAAACCATGATGAATTATGTTGATGGTGATGTATGATATATTGGGTGTGTTAGGAGTGATATTACATTAATGGATAACGGGAGAAAGGATAAGTACCTTATCTTATTTAACAAATGTTGATGTATTAGGACTTTTGACATGAATGGAATAACTGAAATAAATCCTTGTCCATGGTTTTATGTGGCATGGTTTATTTAAGAAAAGTAAAATAAAGGGACATAAAACACATTTTTTGATGGCACTAGCATGAAAACTTCTTGATTAGAGATATCATGATAAATAGATTATGTTACATAGTAAGAATTCAAATGATGTTTTATGTCATTATGTCATTAAAATATTTATCCATGGGAATCTTAGTGTGTTTATAGACACTAACCTTGGACTTTGGGTTACTCTACCTAATGACACTAAAAAAGAGTCCATGTGGGACACACACTAAGTGTATTAAAAACCTTTGTTAAATACTATTTTTATTTAACATGTTGAAAAACTATTATTCCTATACATGGTTTAATAATTATTCATTTTTTTATCACATATTTTCAGTCATGAGTTATTAGAGAAAATAATTTTGAACAGAATATTTAATAAATATTTATTTTCTATTTAGTAAATGTAATATGTATTTATTTATTTGTGAATAAAGCAAGATATTAAAATATTAAATAAATTGATATTTTTCAAGGACCAATAAATATTGTGGAGGAATGAATGACCGAATTTAAAAGGTATAGGGAGGAGAAATACATTAAATTTTATTTGAATAAATTTTAAATATTTTATTCAAGAAATAATATTTAATTAATCCATGAGTTAGGTAGTAGTCAAGTAAAAAAATAATATTATTATTATTATTTAGACATGGGGTTCACGATGGATTAAAAATAATAATAAGGTCCTATGCATAATTATAATTTTCTAAACCTAGCACTATTTAAACCTAATTATATAATTTTCAACACTAACTTTATCCATTTGTTTTGTTCCACACATTGAAATCTTGATAATCCCTTCAATCCATTGAGATTTAATATCTAAGAAGGCTCTAGAAATGGAGACTAATCCTTTTCTACCATGCCTCTTAATCTTGGAGAGAACAACGATGTTATTTCTTTGAAGTGATTCTCATGGTGATCAAAGATATATAGATCCAGTGTTATGATCTTCTTCTCTAGTGCTCATATATTCCTACATCATCACTTGGAGTCTCATAGTGCATGTGAAGATCACCACTAATGGTAATCTGTACTTTATTCTAGTGATGTAATGACAGTATAATGTAGAGACATTTTCATATTCATCAATGAAAAAATAATCCATCATATGATATCATTATGCGATAATTCAATATTTTAGTTTTGACATTATTTCAAAAATTAATCCTTAGATTAATTGTATTGGTCCTGATGTACTGTATCATGTATGTCTTGAAATAATCATTGATTATGAAAAAAATCCATGTTGGTAATGCCATACTTATGCTTCCACAATGTCTGAAACCTCTAGGTTTTATCAATATGGTCACATATAAATTTATAATTATTTATATACGTTTGATTGATTTATTCATTTATCATTGGTTTTCAATTATGGTTTAACCATTATTTAAATGTGAATTGTGAGGTCTCTTCTTCATCCTCATTATTATCACAAATATATTAAAATATATATTAATTATGAATAAATAAAAATCAAATAACTTATCTAGAGGTGCTAAAAATTCTTTTAGGATAACACAATAATACACAACATGTATCCCATAGGTACACAAAGTGTACCCATTTTTAATGAACATGGTTGACTCAATAACTAATTTGGAGCATCATGCATTTATTTCACAAGGAATTTAATTAATATGCACCACATGTTTATTGATCCTCCTAATGTATGTACTGTCAGACTACATGGTGTGTTACTTTCATACACAATGTGTAAACCATTAGTAAAAGATTAACCATGAGTTTATTTCACTACACATGTGAATAGTAACTGTGTAACTAAAATACAACACATCATGAATCCTAGGTATGTAATGTGTAATCAATTAAGTTCAATGATTGGAAAATAAACCCAGTCCCTTGGAATGTGTTGTGGATATATGGTTAAGAACTATACATGACACGTAACAGGATAGTGCATGCCATGTATATTACCTTTTTAAAAAAAATTTAAAATCAATATATTATACTACTTAATCATTATCAAAATTTGTTCCATGTGTCATTTATTTGACTCATACATTCCATGTTATGTGTTATATATATATATATATAATAATTGTATAATTAATTTCTGTTTAATATTCTGAACTACATATCATGTATAAGTTATAATACAATTATTACTCAATGCGCATTACAACATAACATGTTATGTCAATAACATGTGTCTGTATGTAATTTATTTTAAAGAATACACCATAAAAATTGTGTGATAATATTTGTATGTTATATTTCATATGAGTAAAAAATATAAAAAAATCATACACACCAGGTAGTTTAGATGAGTTCTCACTGTGTTACCTCCAAAGGTATATACTTTTTACCTTTTCAATTATAAATAAATTTATTTAATTTTTCTAAAATTTTGAAGGATTATAATCTCAAGAAAGTTTGTATGAGAATTAAAATAAAATAATTGTTAATTAATGAATATAATTAATTATTTTGAGTTTGATTTATCATAAATAAGAATGATTTGGATTGATTTCTAGTTTATTAGATGCATCGTTGTTTTTCACTATGTGGATGATCATGAGCATAAACCAGACCTTTGTATGTGATTGGTTACCTTTTAATTTATTATTATTGTTAAATGAAATTGATTTCATGAACATCATCTCTCCTCTCATTCTGTATGGTCATGCATCCCACAATTTCCATTTTATGTAAACCCATTAAACTAATGAGTTGGTTCCCATCACCCACATGTGAGTAAAAGAATATGTAATAGATGAATCCTGTAGGTTAGTGTGGGTGGTTCATGTTTGGATATGACATGAAACAAATCTAGGAGATACATGGGAGGATATGTGGGAAGCTAAAACATGAGGAAAGTTATGGTTAAAGGTGTTTTTTCCTAGGTCAGAGGTTTTTTTATCATCCACTAGATAATCAAACAATTGGAAAATTCTCATAATCATGCCACTTATTATTATTTTAATTATATCATTTTTCATGATTAATTTAATTATGGATATTTTTTCAAGACCACATAAATTAATAAATTAACAACAATACAACAAAAATACTAAAATAAAATGGATTATAAGTAAACTTGTATCGAAGACATGGTTAATCACTCATGTATATCCACTTGGTATTTACAAAAATGTAATAAAGATAAAAATGGGATGTTTACTTATAAAGATAAAAATCCCTAAAAATAATTTACTAAATTGACATACCATTCCACAACATAATCTAAAATTTAATCATAGTTTAAAGTATTTAACCAAACAAATTCAATGTTCTTTCAATTATAGGGGAATTCTAACTTGAGTTATGGGTGACTTAACTAAGTTAACATCAAGGTTTGACTTCCAAATAAGGACATAGTATAACTAATAGGAAAGGGTTTAGTAAATAATTATTCATGATTTTTGGATTTGGGAGTCCACTTAAAATATCAAGGAGTTTTGAGTTAATACATTTTGAAAAATTATGGCTACCAAAAACCCTTCAAATAACTATTATGACCAATTCTTGGGTTATGAGAAGGGAAATATGGGTCCATTGGAGTAGAATATATACACAAAATTATATTCATAAACCAATGGTGGGGTATATTGGGTTTTAATAAAAAAAATTAAGAATAATAAATTTAATATTTATTATCTAATTTTGTAAATAAAATAAATTACTAAAATTATTCTCTTATTAGTTGTAAAAATGACAACCCATGTGACTTTAACTATATCACCACGATCCATACTTGATAAGGATTACCTTACAATCAGAACTAATTTTATATAATATAAAAATAATTTGTTCATTATTCTACACTATAAAAGGAAATTATATATACCCCATTTTTTATGTGCCTGGCCAAGAGGCTAGTGAGGAATAATTGTCTCTGTTCATCAAATATTTGGATGGTTAAAAAAATGTCTAATGTTTAATTTTTTTCATCCATTACTAATGATATTCTAATGAAACATGAAGTTATGGATGCGTATATCATGATATCTCACCATTATGATTTATATAAAGAGATGGAGAGACGAGAGAGATATTAGTTCTCCAAACTGCTCACTTCCAATCTTAGAGAGTTGGTGCAAGTTCGGCCTCATGTAGTTGAGTAAATTGTATAAATAGTGGAAAAAGAAATATTGGGAAGTAAATTTCCTTATGAGATATTCATATATCTCATTCTATCCCTACTTTCTAAATCCTTATCCAATCTTATTATTAATTTAAACACGAGAAATGGTTTGAAGAGTCTTTCATATCTTCTTAATCTTGTTCACTAAGATTAAAAGTACAGGAGGTGCTAAAAACACATAGTCATTATTTTGAAAAATAAAATCAAGAACAAGAAAAATAGAATAAATAATCAAACTCAGTCTAAATACCATAATCACCATCCTTCTAATAAGAAGAATATTGAAGTCCTGGCAATGGAAAAAAGATAGAGTATGTTTTTTTAGGTGGATTCTAATCTAGTAGAATAAATTCACCCAAATAAAATGGGAAACTAAAGGTGTGTTCTTTATTGAGTGTAATATTTTTATATATACACATTTTTTATTAAATATAACTTTTGGTGTTCAAATTTTAATCTAAATACAAGAACCTAGTAGATTTCAAAATAATTCTAGAGGAGTTGGGGATCATCAAGTAGCCCATGTAGCAATATTTTCATCTTTGGCTATATAAGACCACCACGTTCCATTCCAAATAAAATGGTTTTTGTTTTAAAGAAATGTTTTTCCAGAGTTACTAAGATTATCTACTATGTTTCTTTCCTTAATAGGGATGTATTTATTGTCAAATTTAGAAATAAAAAATTCATATTTTACAAAAAAAACATATTTTATGGTATAATGAAACTAAATATCAGTCATTATGTATTAAATTATGAATACCATGTATTGTAAATAATAAATTAATCATGTTTTCATGAATCATATAATGCCAATCATAGAAACATTATATTAGTCACATAAATTGAATGTATTTGATGAGGTTCTATTAAGATGGTTATTTATATTCTTTTGAACTAAAACCAACATATTGGTCATATAAATGAAATATTTCATACTTGTTTCCAAGGAAATATAACCAAACCACTATTCAGTGGATATAGTGAAAGATAAAAAATATTATAGGATTGGTACAAATTGATGTGTGAAGGAATTTTCCAGTAGACGCTAGTGGTGTATATTCACACTTAAAAAAAATTACTAAGGAATTGAGTAGATATGGATGTGTCTACATGATGATGTATAAGGTTTATACCTTTAATAAATTCATAGAGTTTAATAATGAAGTTGAAAATAAACTTGGTAAGAAGATAAATATTCTTTAATCTGATCAAGATGGTGAATATCTTAAATAAGAGTTTATAAAATATCTTTAGAAGTTTGAGATTTTAATCACCTCACTCCACCCTATACACCATAGTGAAATGATGTTAGTGAAAATAGGAATATCACCTTTCTAGACATGTTAATTTCGAGGAAAATTCATGTAGATATTCTATTATCCTTTTGGAGATATTGATAAACAAATTGTAGAATACACACTATACTGAGTGCCTACTAAAGAGATAGACAATATCCCCTCTGATTTATGGAGTGGAAAGAGACCACCTTTTAACATTCATGTGGTAGGGGATGTGTAACATTTTTTAAGGAAACCTTCAGTGAAAAAATAGTACCCCAAAACTTGATGTGTATATTTATATGTAATCCTGATGAAACCAAGGGATATAATCTATATAACCCCCACATAAAAGAAGGAAATTATCACAAGATGAGCTATGTTTCATGAGAGGGAGCACATCATCAAGAAAGATAATGTTATACAGATTGAATTAAATAAAGTTTATACTCAAGATACACAAGATATGGTACATGAAAATATTCCACAGGTCCCTATGGAAGAAGATGTACATGAAATAAAATTATTGTATTGGAGAACCCGGGATGCAAGATAATAAAAAATATATTATTTTTTAATCACATAATATGGTGAATTATTATTGTTTGAAAATAATGAAGATTTATTCTAAAAATGGTAGTAGAGATATTAGAATATGTAAGATGTGAAGAATACATGAACTCTTAGATGGATTCTACGTACCAAAACCATGTTCGAGTTATGACTGATCAGTTATTTCCTATAAATCCTATTTGGGGAAAATAAGTATTCAAGAGAAAACTAGACATGGAAGGTAAAGAAAATAACTTCAAAGTATAGATGGTAGATAAATGTTTTAAATATCATCAAGTTATTGACTACAATGAAACCTTGTCTCCAATTTATATATTTAAATCCATCATAATTATAATTTTTATAACAACTAACCATGACTATGAAAGTTTTCATATGGATGTCAAAATAGCTTTCCTTAATGGGAACCTTCAAAAATATGTCTATATGAGACAACCATAAAAAATTTTAACTCCAATTAATTCCAAAAAAAATTCAACTTAAAGTGATTCATTTATAGATTGAAGAAAGAATCCAGGTCATGGAACATTATGTTCAAAGAATCTTTAAAATAATTTAGTATCATAAATAATGAATATGATCCAAGTGTTAAAAAGTGGTTGAGTAAGAGCGACATAATTTCCCTAGTAGTATAGTGAGATGAAATATTGATTATTGGAAATTACATACCAATCTTACAGTCAGTTAAGGACTAGTTAAACATGTTCTTATATATAAAGGAATTAGATGAAATAGCCTACATTCTATGGATCAAGACCATTCATGATATATCAAAGAGGATTCTTGGACTAAGTAAAGCTATATACATTGACTAGATACTACAGAGATTTAGTATAGGATAATCTAAGAGATGATTCATTCCATTATCACTTGGTATAAGTATTTCTAAGAAAATGTATCCTTATACAAAATATGAGAAATGTATAATGAGTAAGATCTCATATGACTTGTTTTATAGGATCAATCATGCATTCCATGTAATTTAATTGGATTAACATTGCTAATTCCTTGTCATTGTAGGTAGATATCAAGATGATCTAGGTGAACAAAATTTTTATTGTTAAGGATATCATTAAGTATCTGATAATAACTAAGGATATAAACCTGATGTATGGAGGAGACAAGGAACTAGTCACCAAGGGTTATACATATTATTGAATTAAAATATAGTAGGATGGTATAAACCCATAATCAAGAAATGTCATCATTCTCAATAGAGGGGATGTGAGATGGAAAAGTTCAAAGCAACCAGTTATGAATTATTCTATAATAGATTTTTAAATATATAATTTTATTTATTTAGCCGAAGTATATATTTAGATATGAAACTTTATCCAAGATATTTATGAATAACCTAGATATAAACACCACATAACATTATATTTTTATTGTGTGATATTGGTGACTCCCAAAAAGGATACAAGGTCACATAAAAAAAAGAACAAACTCTGGAAGTATCACTACTTTAGGGATTTTTCTTTATGGGGGTGAAGTTGTGGTGACCATATTTTCTGTGGAATGGAATGTGGTAGACCCCTTGACTAAATATTTATCTTAGTAGAAGCCTGAGGATTATATGAGAGCTAGTAGAATGAAGTTTTTCTATAGTTGGATCTTATGAAAGTGGGATTCTATTGAAGTGGGTGCCCTATAACTCACTTTTATTTACCTTATGATTACTAATATTCACTATTTTTAATATTAATAAAATTATTATAATACCATTATTCTTTATTTTCATGACATAGTATGTGATAATGTCCTATGAGTAACTATTTTACTAAAATGTCATAACAATTCCCCACTATGATGAGAACCTATAAGTTCCATGAAAGTATTGTAAAAAAATATGTTATATGGTCAAATGATATCATTTCATGGGACACAAATTATTTAGTCTATTAGGGGTGGAGGATAATAATACTTTGAGTCAATTTCTCATGGTGTACACCCTTGGTAATTTCTAGTGATGGAGATTATGATAACAGAACCCACCAATAGAAAATCCACATTTAAATGCATCATTTGATGTACCTTTTTATGAATATGTTCATTGATCCTTTGAATTTTTAGATTATTATAAATGGATACCGTTATTTACATACTTTATTGTATTTATGAATATTGTGATGACGGATGTTTGTGATAAAATAGGAGACATTGGGTGCATCATTATTGATATTTCATTAATGAATAATGTGAGAAAGTATTTTTTTACTTATTCTATTTAAAAAATTCATATCTTAGTCCCTTTAATGGTAACAGAATAGAATAAATTAATCCATGACCATAGTGTTTTTAGGATAAGTTCATTTTCAGAATGTCCAAGAAATAAGTAGTGAACACATAGGTTGATGTCATAGGTATGCAACCTACTTGATTATAAATATCAGGATAAAGGTATTATATTACACAAGAATTGTTTTTATGAGGTTATATATCATTGTGAAATTAACTTCATTATCTATGGGTTCCATGTCGTGTTATTATATGCTAACATTGGAAATTAGGTAGCTCTACCTAATGGAACTATTAAAGAGGCTTAGAGGGTCACAAACTAGTGCATTCGGAACCTCAACTAAATATTATTACTATTTTACATGCTAAATAAAAATTATACTAATAGTGGTTTAATAACTATTCATTTTTTCCTGATCCTATATATTATTCACTTTTTATTTGAGAGAATATTATTGAGTAGAATATTTAATAAATATTTAATATATATTTAGTAAATATAATATGTATTTTTTTATAGTTTAATAGTGAACTAGTATTTATTTTTTAAATAAATGTACATTATTTACTGATTGATAAATATTGTGGATTAATGACAGATGGAGTTTAAAACCCCATGGATAAATAATATGTAACTAATCCATGTGTCTTTCACTTTTCAAGAGTAATAATAATAATAATAATAATAATAATAATAATCTTGTTATTTAGACATGGGATTCACTGGGGATTAAGAAAAATAGTAATTTACTATGTTGAATTATTATTTTCTAACCTTATCACTGTTTAAACCCAATTATAATTATTTTAACTCTAACACTTTCCATTTTTAATGAAATTAGAGATTTTAATTGGTCGCCAAATTTATACCCCTAAAAATTCATTAATAAAAATAGATTTCACAATGCGTGCACAAGGTGAAAAGTTATTTCAACAATAAGAATCTTGAAGAGATTACACAAATATATGATGTAAAAAAGTGAAGAAAAACTAGAAATATTATACCATAGGAACCATGAACATAATCAAAATTTGTGTTAAATTTCCAATGGATTCAGGGAAGTCTTTTAGGATCAATATAATCCATATTCCAAAGTTTCTTTCAGAACCCACCACTGAGCATGGTGAACAAAATTTAGTTTATTCATCTTTTGAAAAGTTTTATTCCATTATATAGAAAACAAAAACCCATTAAATGGTTCTATATGAAGTCTCAATAGAGAATGTGAGAAAAATTATAAAACAATGCACATCCGCAAAATGGATACAACCAACACCATTAGTCATCAAATCTAAACTAATTCATGAAAATAAAAAAAAAAATTCACATCAGTACAAAAATATATAAGGATATAAAACTCTATACATAGAAGCCTTGTGTAAGAACCCAAGTTTTTAGAAACGGGTCAAAACCCGGCCCTGTTTAAACTTTTGACTAGTTTTTGAAAAGTCTGGAAAATCTGGGCAGTTTCTGGAAATTTCCAGACTACACGCCATGTACTTTAAGTACACGTCGTGTATGAGTTACCCGAGTGACTGGCTGTGTGCTCACCAAGTACATTCCATGTGAAGACCGTGTAGAAAATTCCTACTACACGGCATGTATTTATGGACACATCATGTATCCCTTACTCGTGTGAGGCCAGGTACATGTCGTGTGGTGCCTAGGTGTAAATTTTCATCTACACGGCATGTAGCCTTCCTTGACACACCGTGTACCCTTGCCCCGTGTAGCGGCCGAGACCCTGGCCATGTGTTGACTGTGTACACAGTCCAGACCGTGTGCCGAACTCTTCTTAGGTCGAAGTACGGAAACACGTCTACACGGCGTGTACTTGGGAAATACATGCCGTGTAATTTTCTTTTTATTTGATCGACCGAGGCGTCGTCGCGCCTCATTCCCAGATTCCTCTTCTTCTTCCCCTTTGGACAAATAGTCCATCTGAAAGACCTCCACGAACACAAATACTGCTAGATCTTCTGTACGACCTCTGTTCTTCGATCCGCCGGAGGCAGCGACACCGCATCGGAGAGGCTAACCCCGTGCACCCTTCTTCGTCCTTGATTCCTCACCTATTCCTCTACAGATTCCAGCCGAATAGAATTTCCAGATTTGACAGAAACACAAATCTACTGCGATTCAGTCCGATTCAGAGGCTGAAATCAAAGGAGTGGCATCGAACGAGTACGAGGTGGGTGGTGCATACCTTCTTTCGTGTTTTCATAGACAATTCCGGGTTGCGACTTCCGGGAGTGATGTCAGGTGTTGAGAGAAACCCTGTTTATTTGTTGTTAATTAATTATGTTCATTGTGGGATGCCTTTGGGTATTCCCTAACCCTTGTTGTGATTGAGCAAGTCTGGGTGAGAGGTCATAGCTCTTTTGGGGAAATTCGTCCGGGGGTGCCGAAATGCGTATGTTTTGGACCAGAAATTAAACTGCTATTTTTAGACTGATTTTGTTGCTGTTGAATTAAACTATTGAGTTTGATTTGTTAAAGCATGATGTTAATTTGTGTAAGGTGTGAGACAATAGGTGCTAGTTTGGGTGAACATAATTTGGTGAAAATTGACTGTTTAGTAATTGTCTGTTAAAAGTGATTCTTTCAAGTATGTTTTTTCAATGTGGGGTTTGCTTGTGTTGAACTGCTTGATTTGTTGGGCATGGCCCGGGTATATGTTGTTGAGTGATAAGGATAACAGGTTGGGGCTTTTGTCTTAGGTTACTTTGGGTGGTTTCTACCATGGGATTGGGCATCATGGACGTCGGTTGAGACAGTTGGACTGTCAGTTTGGGGCTTGTCCCGGGTTACTGGATGGTGAGACCATCAAACTGGAGTGACATGTTCACAGGGACACGAGGTGTCAGGTATGTTGTGGCTTAGGAACTTATTGAGGTGATTACCGCTCACCGGGTACTTTGAGTAGTGTGCACACAGATAGAATCCGAGATGAGGTGGTACGACCACTTGCTGGGTAGTGGCCCTCGATAGTTGTGGTTAGGTACTTTTGGTTTGGGGGTGCTTGCCATAAGAAGCCACGTGGAAGGTGAGGAGCCTCAGGGAGACAGATTTGAGGCGGTCTAATTGGGAGCAGAGGCTCGCCGTGATTTGAAGGCAGACATCGCTATCCCTCCGGTTATCTTCTAAGGACAGGCATCGCTGTTCCTCTGGATGTTGTGTCATAGGCAGGATGAGCTTTCGAGCTGGGTTACGACGATTGGACATGCCTTCGGGGCGTCGATACTTGAGACACATGGTGTCAGGTGGCACGAGGTGTCATGCTGCAGATCAGACTTTCCGGTGTAGGCCGAAGCAGGTGACACTTCCTGGTGGATGCTGAGCACCAGTGAACTCTTTGTTTACTTTTGGGCATTGCACTGTTTACTTTTTTTCTTATATGAGCATGTCTGCCTAAACACTTATATTAGGTAGGCACCTCTGGGTGGTATCCTACTGAGACATGTCTCACACCCTACATGGACCCTTAGGGACGCGTGTAGACTTTATGAAATTGCATGCAGGTAAAGGGTTAGCCTCAGGAGGTGGACTTTAGTGCTGTTGACTTGGAGACTGGCACGGACCTTGAGGTCGTGTCGTAGTAGAGTTACTTGTTTAGTATTCTTTTCTTGCATCATCATGTATACTTTATATTGTAGCTACATCTAGTTATCCACTGGCACCGTGATATATATATATATATATATATATATATATTGATTTGTATGAATTTTTTGGATGCAGGCTTGGTTGTATTAGCAGTTATTGCAGTTGATTTCTTGCATGACGTTCTGTTTACTTTCTACTGTTGTTGTTTCTAGATTGCTTCCACTGTTTATTGTTATTGAATGTGCTTCTTCTATACGGGTCTGGTTCGAGTCTTCTGAGTCATTTATTTCCGCTGCGTATTTAGTATTCTACTCGGACTGGTACAATTTTATTCCTCCAGGAGGTTATAGCCTCCCCACTATACCTATCAGACCCTCGCTGCTAGTCGGCGGCCTTTGGCATTTAGGGGAGGTGCGCCTAAGGTAGTGACACCCGACCGGTTCGGCACTGTTCGGGTGGCTGGACAGGTTTGGGATGTTGTAAAGTGGTATCAAAGGAGGTCTTCATGACAAGGATTTAGTAGTGTTGCTTTGTTGGCTACTAATGAGTTTGAGACTTGTATTTTCATTTTCTTCTAGTTTTACTATTTGGGATATGGTAGAATGGAGGTATGTTGTTGTTGGAACTGGATTTTTGAACTTGTGCTTGGGTGCCTGGAGCCCCATGTACGAGGGATGGATTGAGTTGCTGGGGGTGGGAATTGCTGGTTTATTTTTTCTCAGATTACAGTTGATATGATTTCCACCTCGGTGGCTCATTTTTTGTGCGAGGTTATTGATTATGATATGTAAACCTTGGCTGGTATGACAAGGTTTTCTTTCTTGTATTTTGATAGGAACATTTTAGTGTATTTCAATTTCATAGCTGCATGTATGCCTTGTGAAGTGATAATACCATGTGAATAAAATCAATTGTCATGATAAGTATGCTCTAAAATGTGAATATGTACAACAACTGATAAAATTGCTTGTTTATTGCAATGTGTATCCCATGATTTGTATTTTTGTAGAATTGCATGTTGCAGGATATTTGAGTCTGGCTCTTATGAGAGTAGACAGGTACTATGGTTGAGGCAGTGTAACTGTCAGGATTGGGCGACTCGATCGTCGGGATTGAGGCAACGTTGTTTGTTAGGATGGGCATGGCCTGAGGTACTAATGATACTTGGCTCTGTTGAGGTTAGGTAAGGAGGCCATGAGGTCGAGATTTCATGGGGCATGGGTTGTGGTGAGGGGAGTAAGGGTAGTTGTTATTCACTGCCTTTACTACTTTCCTTATCTATGTAGAATATATTGTTATATAGATTTATGTGGGTTGTCTGACCATTTATGGTATTCAGCGGGTTAATTATTCACGACACGATGGAGCGACAGGCAGGAGAATATATGGTACCATAGGATCAGGTTCAGAATCCAGTGCAGGAAAAGCATGAGTCGCAGGTACAGGATCAGGGACAGGATCAGGTTTAGGATCTAGTGCAGGCAGGGAAGCAACCGGGTTTGGCAGTGTTTGGACCGTGGCTTGACGAGCAGCTCCTAGCTAGCCTAGTACGCGTCTTCCAGGGGATTGACAGAGGCACGTAGGGTACGGAGCCTTCTATGGCATATCTGACAGGGGAGTTCCAGTCCCAGCACCCGCTGCTTTTTCAGGGTGAGGGTGGTCCACAGGCGGCAGAGAACTGGATAGAGAGTATGCACATGATCTTCGAGCAGCTCGAGACGCCTCCAGGTCGGAGGGTCAAACTAGCGACGTACATGCTGAGAGGACCGGAGAAACATCGGTGGGATGTGCGGGTACATGCTCATAGGAACGAGGGACTGGCGTGGAAGGACTTAGAGGAAAAGTTCTTCAAGCACTTTTACGTAGAGATGCTGAGGGCAGAGAGAGATCGGGAGTTCATGAGTCTTCAGCAGGGAGATATGTCTGTCATGGACTACGCAGCTACTTTCACAGAGTTGTCTCGCTTTGCACCTGGTATGGTGAGCGATGATGCAGCTAGGGTGAGGCGCTTCAAGGATGGATTACGACACGCCATTCTGGTCCATGTGAACATCTTCAGGCTAGGTTCTTTCTTCGAGGCGATGAATCAGGCGCTCATAGCCAAGGGCAACGGGAGAGAGAAATATCACTTTGGTATGGTGACAACCCCAGGTGACGGTTCGGACAACAGGAAGCGAGGGAGATATGAGTTCCAGCAGGGCGAGAAGGCCAGGGACTCAGCTAGAACACCTCGTGGTAGTTCAGTGGTGGTTTTCTTTCAGTGCGGATAGCCGGGACATGTTCAGGCTCAGTGCGATAGGCCCCCGAAGGAGTGTCGGGCCTGTGGATAGGTTGGGAATCTGAAGAGGTTTTGCAGGCAGCCTTATCAGACAATCAGTAGGCAGGGACCAGGACAGAATGTGGCATCAGGAGTTGGTTCAGGTTCGGTACCAGGAGAGGGTGGCAAAGGTTCATCTGCACGCGGAGGACGTGACAGGGACAGTAGGACCCAACTGAGGGGTCTGTGGCCGGAGACTAGGGCAGCACCGCAGGGAGGTCAGGCATCAGGCAGTCGGGCTTCAGGCCAGGTGCACGCTGTAGAGCTGCCAAGGATTGAGCAGGCTGGAGAGCCGACGATGGTGGCAGGTACACCGCGGGTGTGGCCGTGAGTTCTTTTACTTTTGTTTGGCATGGTCTCTTAAGGCATGTCTGGTTGAGTGCATAGGCTGCACAGGATACTTGTGGACTGAGTAGATTCTAGTTAGTGGGATTGGCCTCATATCAGATGGGTTTTATGTTTTATTTATATATTTGAGATGTGTGGCATCAAGAGCATCAATGATGCAGGTTACTTGAGGTGTCGTGGGCATCGGGGCATCGTGGATGTGGGTTACTTGAGGTGCATGGCACCAGGTTTGAATTGAGAATCTATTAGATGCAGGACCTCAGGGAGGTAGACGCCAATGTTGTGAGAGTTACGTTGGGTGTCGGAAGCAACACGTGAGCACCGAGGAGGTGTAGGGGTGACGATGCGTCATGGGAGGACCATGGGTCCGGGAAATAGGTCGTTGGGCCTTGTTTGGTTATTTGTTTTCTTTGAGATTTGTTCGGGTTAGGACCGAGTAGGCGATTCCTAAGTTGGGGATCCCTTTTTAGTAATTTAGCCAGAACCTTGAGACCGAGCTAGTCTGGGTTGTTTAACCGGGATGGGCGTGTTCGGTGCCATTTTCTGGTTTCGTTTGGTAGCTCGGGGACGAGCTACGTTAAATTGGGGAGTTTGTAAGAACCCGAGTTTTTAGAAATGGGTCGAAACCCGGCCCTGTTTAAACTTTGGACTGGTTTTTGAGAAGTCTGGAAAATCTGGGCAGTTTATGGAAATTTCCAGACTACACATCGTGTACTTTAAGTACACGCCGTGTATGAGTTACCCGAGTGATTGGCCATGTGCTCGCTGAGTACATGCCGTGTGAAGACTGTGTAGAACATTCCTACTACACGGCGTGTATTTATGGACACGTCGTGTATCCCTTACCCGTGCGAGGCCAGGTACATGTCGTGTGGTTCCCAGGTGTAAATTTCCATCTACACGGCGTGTACCCATTCTTGGCACGCCGTGTACCCTTTCCCCATGTAGCGGCCGAGACCCTGGTTTTGTGTTGACCGTGTACACGGTCCAGACCGTGTGTCGGACTCCGCTTAAGTCGGAGTATGGAAACATTTCTACACGGCATGTACTTGGGAAGTACCTGCTGTGTAATTTTTTTTATTTGATCGACCGAGGCGTCATCGCGCCTCATTCCCAGATTCCTCTTCTTCTTCCCCTTTGGACGAACAGTCCGTCCGAAAGACCTCCACGAACACAAATCCTTCTAGATCCGTCATACGAACTTCGTTCTTTGATCCGTCAGAGGCAGCGAGACCGCATCGGAGAGGCTAACCCCACGCAACCTTATTCGTCCTTGATTCCTCACCTGTTCCTTAGCAGATTCCACCTGAACGGAATTTCCGGATTTGACAGGAATGCAGATCTATTGCGATTCAGTCCGATTCAGAGGCTGAAATCAAAGGAGTGGCATCGTACGAGTACGAGGTGGGTGGTGAATACCTTATTTCGTGTTTTCATAGACAATTCGGGGTTGTGACCTCTAGGTTCAATGTCGGGTGTTGAGTGGAACCCTGTTTATTTGTTTTTAATTAATTATCTGCATTGTGGGATGCCTCTGGGTATTCCCTGACCCTTGTTTTGATTGAGCAAGGCCGGGTGATAGGTCATAGCTCGTTTGGGGCAATTCGGTCATGGGTGCCGAAATGTGATGTTTTGGACCAGTAATTAAACTGCTATTTTTAGACTGCTTTTGTTGCTGTTGAATTAAACTGCTGAGTTTGATTTGTTAAAGCATGATGTTAATTTGTGTAAGGTGTGAGACCTTAGGTGTTGGTTTGGGTTAACATAAGTTGGTGAAAATTGACTGTTTAGTAATTGTCTGTTAAAAGTGATGCTTTCAAGTATGTTTTTGCAATGTGGGGTTTGCTTGTGTTGAACTGCTTGATTTGTTGGGCATGGCCCGGGTATATGTTGTTGAGTGATAAGGATAACAGGTTGGGTCTTTTGTCTCGGGTTACTTTGGGTGGTTTCTACCATGGGATTTGGAATCACAGACGTCGGTTGAGATAGTTGGACTGTCAGGTTGGGGCTTGGCCCGGGTTACTTGATGGCGAGACCATAAAACTGGAGCGACAGGTTCACAGGGACATGAGGTGTCAAGTATGTTGTGTCTTGGGAACTTATTGAGGTGATTACCTCTCACCGGGTACTTTGAGTAGTGTGCACACAGATAGACTCTGAGATGAGGTGGTACGGCCACTCATTGGGTAGTGGCCCTCGATAGTTGCGGTTAGGTACATTCGGTTTGGGTGTTCTTGCCATAGGAAGCCACATGGAAGGTGAGGAGCCTTTGGGAGACAGCTTTGAGGTGGTCAGGTTGGGGCCAGAGGCTCACCGTGATTTGAGGGAAGACATCGATGTCCCTCCGGTTATCTTCTGAGGACAGGCATCGCTGTTCCTCCAGATGTTGTGCCATAGGTAGGATGAGATTTCGACCTGGGTTACGACAATTGGGTGAGCCTTCAGGGCGTTGGTACGTGAGACACATGGTTTCAGGTGGCACGAGGTGCCGGGCTGCAGATCAGACTTTCCAGTGTTGGCCAAAGCAGGTGACACTTCCTGGTGGCTGCTAAGCACCATTGAAGTCTTCGTTTACTTTTGGGCATTGTACTATTTACTATATTTATTATATGATCATGTCTTCCTAAACACTTATATTAGGTACGCACCTCTAGGTGGTATCCTACTAAGACTTGTCTCACACCCTACACGGGCCCTTCAAGACGTGTGTAGACTTTATGAAATTGCGTGCAGGTAAAGGGTTAGCCTTAGGAGCTGGACTTTAGTTCCGTTGACTTGGAGACTGGCACGGACCCTGAGGTCATGCTGTACTGGAGTTACTTGTTTAGTATTCTTTTCTTGCATCAGCATGTCTACTTTATATTGTAGCTACGGCTGGTTAGCCATTGGCGCCATGATATATATATATATATATATATATATATATATATATATATTGATTTGTATGACTTGTTTGGATGCATGCTTGGTTGTATTAGCAGTTATTACAGTTGATTGCTGGCATGACGTTCTGTTTACTTTCCGCTATTGTTGTTTCTAGATTGCTTCAACTATTCATTGTTATTGAATGTGCTTCCACTATGCGGGTCTGGTTTGAGTCTGTTGAGTCATTTATTTCTGCTGCGTATTTAGTATTGTACTCGGACCGGTACCATTTTTTTCCTCCAGGAGGGTATAGCCTCCCCACTATACCTATCATACCCTCTCTGCTAGTCGGCAGCCTTTGGCGTTCAGGGGAGGTGCACCTAAGGTAGTGACACCTGACCTGATCGGCACTGTTCGGGTGGCTGGCTGGGTCTGGGATGTTACACCTTGTAAATGAATCATAAAAAATTCCCCATCTAGATTTAAATAAAGTATAAAATCAATACAAATACATAATGCTAACAACTAATAAATCATCACCATCAATGAAGGTATCCTCTCCCAATGAACACAACATGAATTCAAAACCTCTAGAAGTCACATAAAAAAGTAAAGAGCATCAAAGGAAAGATTAAATGCATCAGTCTAGAGAAAAATATCATGCCTCTACCGAAACACAAAAAACCATTCAACTGATAATAAAATAATCAACTTAATGTTTGAAATATCCAAGGGAAGAATAATATCATCAGTATTGAAATCTACCACTATAAAAATAATCAACCCATGACCAATGAGGAATGTTATTTCTTGAGCCATACATGTCCACATAAATTATAACTATCCAATGAGTAGTATCAGAGTCAATCTAAAAAGTACATTAATAAAGATCACCAACACTATTACAGAGAAATCGTGAACTAATTCAAACACCATAAAAAAACAAGAAATTATAGTCTAGTATACTTCAAATAGGTGAAAAAAGTAAATAATTCCTATGTAATTTCTCTAATGGTACAATTAGGATTTGGAAAAAATTCCTCCTCCTTATTGGTGAAAATTATCTTTTTGAATTGATGGTAAACCTCTACCATGAGTTCACTATACTTTAAATTGAGGTAAAACCACCTGGATGGCCCCACAATCCCCTTGTTTTTTCTTCTATCTCACCCGCTTCTCTTAGGGTTCCATATCCTCTCTCACCACCTCATGCATTATCTTCCTTCTTCAATATGGATTCTCTTATGGTTCCTCCCTCTTCTCTCTCTCATGGTTGGTCCGATATTGGTTCACTCTTTGGTCATGTTCCTCTCCTTCACTTCGATGAAGGCACAATAGTTCTTTCCCCAGCTACCTCAACCTCACTTTGACCTTGCGTTCTATCATTACTGTCCTGGTTGGATCTAGATCGATGGATACTATGAGGTTTTGGGATAGAAGTTTAGTGGTTTGGGTCTTCATGTCATCTCCTTTTTCATTATTTTTTGTTTTAACCCTCGATTTCTCCTTCATTTTTCTATATTCTAGTTCTGTTTGGATTATTCCCCATCTACCTTTAGGGTGTATCCTTGGTTTCCCCTTTTTCCGAATTATCTTAGTGTTTTATCCCAAGTTCCATATTTCCTCTATGGTTTCTTCTTTGATGGATCTATGGTTTCTTCTTCAATGGGATCTTTTTATGTCTTTTCTGGGCGTTTTCGTATTGGGTTTAGTATTACAATGTGTTATGGAGTTGTTTGTTACTTCTCTTTGTATTTGATGATGTCAAGTGGGTTTTTTCATTGATCTAACCTACCTCTATCTAATCATTTCTCTTCTCTTTCCCAAGAACTCTACCAATCTATTTGAGGAGGATCTGCGCGGTGGTTTCCATAGTTCTTTGGGAGGTGAGTTCGAGTGGGAAGCTCTGAGAGATTAATGGGGAGGATTCTTCGATAGTAATCAACAAGGAAGTGTCTTCCCTAGAACCACATCTAGTGGTGCAGTAACGATGAAAATGATAATGATGATGAGGTTTTGTGTGACGACGACGATAGTGTTGGCTTTCCTCAACAACAACGAAAGATTCTGGTTGGACAAAGGTGACGAGCCAATGACACAGATGTTGGTAGTGACATGATGATGGTATGATGGTGACTATGATGGAATGATAAGGTCAGTGATGTGATGATAGAATCCTAGTGAAGTGGCTTACCTTAATGTAGGGCTTCTCAGGTGGCTCTCTTTGCCTGCTTTTTGAGGTTTTCACTTTTTAAATTTGAATTTTTGAAATTTGAAGTTGGCTTTTGATTTTAATTGTGTCTTCTATGTACGATGTTTTAAGCAGATGATGTTAAAATTTGGTATCTAGTCTTTTTGATGTTCCCACTCACCCAAAAGTGGTATCTTGAAAATGAAAAAAGGATTGAAGAGTTCACCATACTTTTATCTTTGTAACATAACTACATCATTTTCATCAATCCAAGAGTTAAGTTCTTCCCCCAAGTTATCCTCCAACTGGTATGTATCCCTCACTATGGGGTTAACATGTTCATCATTATAACCATTGAAGTTGTAAGATTATTCCAACCGAACCATGATGGATGAATTAAAGTATTAAGGTTCTTTTAATTCCAATCCTTCCTTCAAAAAATGTGTGAAATTATTATGTTTCTTAATATCTTCTATATCATCATCACCATTGTACAAAATAATATGCTACCACATTCTATGTGGGAATATATATTTTTATATTCCTAGAGTCCATTAAGGATAGACTAACATTTTTTCATGAATATTAGTATAATATCTTTGTTTCTAATTATTTCTAGGATGTCAAGTAATGAATCCATATGAGTCAGACATTGGTGATTTTAACTTTCCTAGAACATTAATTCAAGTAAGTAACCTCAATTTGATAGGATTTATCACAAACATCATATAAAGATTCACTAGAATCAGAGTGGACATCCTTTATTATATTGAAAAAATCATGGGGTCTCAAGAACAGATAGATCAGGCTTCTTAAGATCCCACTTATCCTCATTGATAGTTTGGAAATCAGGAACAATATCCAAGAATCCATATAATGTTTTAGTTGTGATATGAGATTATGAAGGGATATCCAAATTCTTATTGACATCCTTATCAATAATATAACCAGGGTGTCTAGAGGAAGTAATTATCTTCCCTATGTGATCGCTTTTTTAAACCCAAATTGAATTATTTCATTTAAGGGGGTGTGAAGGATAAGTCATATTTCCACATCCCTTTAAAGAGTTTCTAATTTGATAACATTTCAAATTTTAGGGAATATACATGTGGTTACTACAAAACAATGATGGTGTGGTTCAGATTTGTTTTCATATATATCAATAATGAAATAATTCATCACAAGTTAATTATCTAATTACTTAAATTAATTATAAATCAATATGTGATGATCATGAATTTGGGTTCCAGTGTTCTTTCATCAATTAATCCTTGAATTAATTCTATTATTACTAAAATTATACATCGTGTACATCTTGGCATAATCATCAATTATGAAAAAAGGTGAGTTGGGACTACCTTAACAGTACTTCCATTATGGCCATAAACATCAAATATAATGGTCAGAATTATGAATCTTTTGATTATGAATCCATGAATTGTTAGAAAAGTGATTATTTATGTTGTTATCGTCATCTACAGATATATTCCCCATTCATGATATTAGTTATATGGTATATGCTATTATTGTTTATCTCTATAATATTATTCACGTTTTAGTTCCTCTTTGATATATTCCACTATTCTTTTTCCTGTACTGATCATATGATCTCACCCTTTATTATGTTTTACTTTCCCCAGGACACCAAGAAGTAAACATTGAATAATTTCAAGGATATACTATAATAACTAATATAATTCTCATTGGAATTTTTTTCTTCATGGTTTAAAATGTAATGTGAGAATCATGTATGTGTATAGTCTCCCAAGGATACTAAACTATTTAATCCCATGGGATATGATATTATATAATTTTTACCAATTTAGTAACTTAACTTTTGGCTCTAAGTTACTATAAATGGTGTTTCACACAAATATCCTCTCTTTAGAAGGCTGCATGAAGAAGGTGGGTGCACTTGTGTATTTATAAAAGTGGGCCACAACATGATCACTAGGGTGAACCACAATAATCTAGTGAACTATATTGGGTGATTGACTAAGGTAATTGTGGAACTAACTGAAGAAGATAACTAGGGCCTTGGACAAAGAATCATTCCTCTTCCCAGGTTCATTACCATCATCATATATTGGTTTCCTTATTTTTTGAAAAAGGAGAACAACTACCCCCCCCCCTCAAAATTTTATATGATTATAATGAGGATGATCCAATTTTAAGTTAACTAGGAATATATCATGAACATTTCTTTGAAGGGATAATAGTGACATAGTGGTTAAACTAGGGTGATCTTAGCCTCACATGTATGCTATGAATATTAGTGCTCGAGTGATTCATATTTTCCAACACACGATGAAAAATGGGAAAACTACATGTGATGAAACCTCATAGAATGATGTAAATCCATCTAAAATAACACCCCTCTGCTTCTCTACATTCATATTCACTTGATTAAACCCTAAAGCTTCATTCTCTTTGATAACCGAAGTTGTTCATGCTACCTGAGGTAAGCACCCTCCCTCCCACTCCTCTCTAGCCTAAGCAAGATGGTGCTAATAATGAAAAACCTTTGCACAACATCTTCAATTGAGTAAAGTGACTAAAGAAATTTTGTTCATATAACTTACTTTGAGGAGGGAACTTGAGAAAAAGATTCGGGAAAAGAAATGTGAGATAACTCACTTGGGATAAAATAATTAATTTGTCAAAATTTCACCCGAATTTGTTAATGCTTGACTTTTCTTCACCTTCAACTATTTTCTATATTCATTATTCTTGTGATTTTAAAACTATGGAAATCAATTATAGGAATAATTGTTCCATTATTAAATATCTATCTCAAAAATTATGGTTGATACTTGTATCAAAGATATGGTTGAGGATGTCGAACCTAACTCTAGAATATGTTTACTCCATGCCATAAGACCGTATCAAGTCTCCTCAAACTTGTTGTAATCAACTACATGGTGTCAAAGAAGCTCAATTATTTGGATTCAAGCTTGAAACTAAAACTCTATAATCTGACACAAATATCTTTTCCATCTAAATCCTTTTATCTTGGTGTATTATCTAAGAAAACATTTCTCAAAATGAGATGATCATCAAGGAATATAGTAGTGAGGTATCCTACAATCTATTCCATTCTCAAGAGAAACTTAGTAATATGATGGAGATATATTCAACTATAAATAAATCATCCATGTTCATTTAATGAATATGATATATCCTCCAATTGAACCTCTATCCTTGAGTAAACCACTACGAGGAATGTTCATGGCCTTATGAGGTGAACCAAAGTTGTACCAAGTGGGAGGATTTATTGAGGGACGTCATACTCTCTGAGGTTTCCTGGGATTACAATTTTTTAGTTTAATTCTATCCTAATGTTTTCTATGACCTGGTTATTCAGTAATGCGTCAAGGAAAAAACCTTCCATTAGTCACTTGGGGAAGATGGCGTCAGTGTCTGGGGTATTCATAAGGTCGATAGAATCCCCATCATTTTAGATATATATGATGTGTTTCTCCACCTTGTAGTGTTTATGAAGATTCTAGGGAAACTCATATTCTATAGATTGACCTATTAGTATTGGTTTAAGGGGAGTTAAGAAATGGTTTTTTTATATCCCTTAATATCCCATTGAGTACCTTGATTAAAATATTTCTACTTCCCCACAGAACAATGCCTAAATCAAAGTGACCGAGGACATTCCCAACCCAACATAACAATGGTTCAAACATACCTACAGGTCCATCCTTAATAAAAGTTAATATAAAACTTGGTTCTACCAAAAAAACTATAACATAGCCTTGAAAATATACTACCAGGTCCTCCAGCTTTGCTTCTTAGCCGGTGTTTGTCAACCACCAAAAATAACCTCACTGAGGTGTGATATATAATCCAAATGAAGGTTGTGTATCAAGAATCCAGTGTACTAGTGAATATCACCATTCAAAAAGTGGTAAGGATTTATTTGGAGATGGTTCATTTTTAATGGGGTGAATTGCCCCATATTAATTGGAACCTATTTTTGTTTTTACATGGGAAGATAGTGGTGAACCTTTATGGTTATGTCCCAAGGAACAAAGTCTTCACACCTCAACATTATTTTAGGTTCATAGGATTGGATATAGTAGGAATAAGGCCAATAAAAATGGATGTTTTATATCTGTATCACCTCTAAGAGGATCACTCGCAATTCATCTCCATTCCTTATAAAGACCCCATTGACACACTAGTGGATGATATCAATAATAAAACCATCACTTTTTCATACATGGTTTCACTATAGGACAGATTCCTCACAGAAATATTTGAAATGTCTCAATTTGTAAACCATATATCGCATCTTAATTGGGAACCAATTTTAATGTGTTAGGATATGAACCTATCTTTTTTCTTTGGTGGTGCGGGGAAATAAGTACCAAATGAACTTGTTCTAATTTTGGATGATGCTGAAGTGAAAAGACATTAGTTTTCCAATATCTATACCATCAACTAGATCGGTTATTATCCTTTAAATATTATATACTTTATAATTGGTTAAATTTTACCATTACATGGTTTTAAGGGGAATCACTTCAAGAATATGTGGACCAACCTTTACAAAAAAAGGAAACCGAAGAGGAAGCGGAGTAGGGTGATGACCTTATTGAGTTGGGATACTCGTCCAATGAAGGAGATACCTCACTTATAAATATGTTATTGAAACCTATTTGTCCCTAAAGCAAGATAATCACAAAATATACCTAGATTAACCCATAGCTTCAGATGTCTTTGGATTCTCTATTGTCTACGACTCAGTGAGGAAAACCTCTTCTATAAAAGAAATCTTGAATCCCATTCGGATCACATACTTTCTAGTAGCATGGAACTTCATAATAAGAAAATATATCTCAGAATATATTTTGGTCCCAAAGGAAGTATTAAATTATGATTTTGAGGTCTTTTCTATATACCGATTAACATGTTAATGTGCATGAAAAAAATACAAAAGCCTATATTTATTAGACAATAATTTATAAATTGGGGAGAAAATACAACCTATTCTTCTTGATATTTGTGTTCCTATATAAAGATTAATTTTATTATATTGAGGTATAATCAATTTTTCATTAGAGCATGGCTATCCAGGATTAACTAGTGATTCAGAGAAAAACCTCTATGCCTTTTAAAATTATAAAATTCCAAATAGAACTTATTGAATGGGCTACCCAGTAGCTGACTCATCGAACCACTGATGTGTCACAACTTCAAGATAAGGTAACCACTTTGATCACTGAACTAAAGGAATATGAATATCACATACTAATAATGAGATTACTATTATATGATGTGACTATTGGTATTTAGGCCACTAGGTGAATGAATAAATAGTTATCAAAGCATATTAAGTAAATGTGATCCCTAGTTTAGGACGGTGTAGTCAAGAACACATATCCTCAATAATAAATCAAAGCATCTCACCATGAGTTAATCAACACATATAACTTTCTAATAATATTCCATATTAGAACCTTTCACTCACTTTTCATTATATATAATGATAGAGAGAAACTCAGATCAATGGATATTCCTCATTCTTCAATCAATGGATGATTTTTTTTAAAACTTTTATTTCATCCCAATATTTTATATAGTATAGTTTTTCAAACTGATGAGTTTAACCTCAAGATAAATGTGTCCAATAAAAAATTTTATTGAAATAAAATAATTCAATCATGATCTATAAACTACAAGAGTCAAAATGAGTTTCCTTATGGATGTGTGATAATGGATGACTATATACAATCTATATATAGTGGTATATTTAACATAATAATACACTAGAGTTTTTTGATTTATAATTGGTGTAAGATTTCCTTCTAGGAGTGTGAACAAGGATGTGTATAGGAAGGATGAATATAATAGTGTATGTACCATCAATGTACACTAGATTTATTCCATTTATATTTGGATGATAATTTTCATCTTGGTGTGTGCTCACAAACGAATATAGGCATGCCAGATATAGTGGTGTAAGTACCATCACCATATACTAGAGGTGGTCCATTTAGAAAGGGATGACTATTTAAAAATGGGAATATTCTCATGAATGGATATATGTAGGACATATATGGAATTTTATATAATGTCACCCTATAAACGTGTTTTTCCATTTACATATAGATAGTTATTTCCTCTTAGATTTTTTTATACATATGGGTACAGTCATGCCAAATATAGGAATATATGTTCCATCACCGTATACTTGAGTGGGTCAATTCATATTTAGGAAATGTGTAAAGACCCAGCCTTAAACCTTACATAATCTTGAATTAAACGAATAATTCACATTGAGGATCTTTTCAGGTTTATATTTTTAGGGAATTAGGCCATAATTATTACATAACAACTTGAAGATTACCAGTAGACACTACTACTCAGTATCTGTTTTTTTCATAAAATAAAAACTCTTAAAAATAAACATGCCTAGTTCCATGTTTTAGATAGCATGGATTTTCCTTGAACCCATCCATAACCCTATTCATCTTTAAGCCCTATGGAAAACATTTAAAAAAAACATGGGATGAGCATAAAAAGCTCAGTAAGGGATACAAAAAGAAGGAAACTGTTAGTTTTTCAAAACAACAAGTAAACCATGAATATCATGAGTAATAATTTTAACCTTTATGAAGTAGTAAATACTTTTAACTGAATAAAAAATCATTTCTTACCCTTTTGTAACCAAAATATTACTATAAAACCCATATAAAGAACCCATAACATATAAAGGTAACTTGGGACATAAACATACAAAAATGGAATAACCATACGGTCGACTTCCACACATATCACTAAAAGGAATAGCCATACGGCCGACTTCCATACCCAATGCATTGGAGGTTATAACGTAACCACCCATCCTAGTTTTCACGGCACCACCCATCATATTGTTTATCACGTAACCACCCATCAAATACCCAAGTACCATCATAGCACATAAAATATTTCAAATATAAACATTTCACTAATAACAATTAATTTCAAATCACAGGAATTAATTTCAAGATATTGAAATAATCAATCCATTTACATTAACCATTAAAAAGTAGATTTTTGAATCAAAATGTTCCATACCACTTTGATTCTTTTAATGGAATTATAATTTCAAAACATTAATGTCCTTATAAATAAAAACTAAAATCCATTTTTAAAACATGGACATTAAAGATAAAAAATTATAATAATAAATCATTAAAACATTAAAAATGATATTATAGTTAAATAGTTTTTAACAAAATTAGAGACTCTTAAATACAAATAATTGAGAAATAACATTTAATCATAAATTTATAATATCAGGAGAATAAAGGGATTCAGGATATAATATGTCAAAGGATAGTATATACACCATATAAGAGTGAATTCGTTCATAATAACAATGAAGTCTCAATGGAAATGTAAATTGAGATGAAATCCTTTATAAAGATGGTATCCTTAAATTAAGGATTAATCAATCATATAATTATGTGTGAAAAATATAAATACACCCAATATAAGTGGATATTAAGTGTAAAACAATCATAGTTCATTCAAACATATTCATTGGATGACATATTCAAGAAGTACAAGTTAAATCCAAAGAATTGAAATTGGGTTAAGAAGTTCCCTTGTAAAAATCTGATAGCCTAACAGCGTCACATTAAAATTCAGAAAATGAGTTGATGAGACAAAAAATAGAATATCATCACTTGGATATAAATTTTACATCAATAAGGATATAGAAGAACATATCCCAACATAATATGATGTAGATTAAAAGACATAAAAAAATAAGTCTTTTATAAAGAGGAGGGTGAATAGTTCCCTTACCGATTTGGTAACTTACAAAACATATGCCACATGAAAGAAGTATCATACAATGAAGATTTAAATACTCGTAAATTAAATTATATTAAATAAAGAGTAAAATCATGGGCAGTACAAATACCACACAAATGGAAATAGTGGCAGATATAGCATGAATCTAACGGGAATAAAAATTGAGACTAAACCCTTTACCACGTTGTAATCAACTAAGTCATATGAACAAAAGTTAATAACCACCAAATGAATTACAAAATACCATGAATATAATGATAATAATGGAAATATATATCAAATTTCAGTACACAATACACCACATGCAATGAATAAGTGGAAAACAATGGAAATCTCACGGAATTAAAAGTGTGATAAGAAAATACCTTACCTTGTGTCCAACTTAACCCATTCGTTCTATAATCTCCTAAATAATAAACTAATGTTAATTTCACCTTTCTTAAGAAACTTTTTTTAGAGTTTATTATTCCTTTTATATTACTTATTACCATGTTATAAACATTATGTAATCATTTAAGTTAATAACGGTAGTTTTGTCGATATTTGGTACTTGAGTAAAAAAAATGAACAACTTATAATTAAAAGTTGTTCATGTGGTAAGATATCCATTATATTCAAAATTATATTAATGATTTAGATATCATATATATCATATATATCCAGTATATACATGTATTTGTAATATTACATAACATTTAGAGATAAGAAATGAAATGCATCGTTCATGGAGACGGTAAGTCGTACGTACACATGAACGCTACTTCCATTTATATTTCTTATTTTAATGGAATTAAAAACATAATTATACATAGTTATATTATAATTATAGTATAATATAATATACAATATTATTAAATCCATCCTTTATACATCCCAAATAAGGCATTTAACAAGTCATATAACTTTGAGGGGGCGGTAGTCCGCACGTCCTCTAATGAGATTATCATATTTACCCACTATGGAAACCAAACTGGTATGATATAAATGGAAAATTATAAAGAATAAAGAAAAAATAAATATAATATATATCATATATAAATACAGTGCCATCAAAATGGCCACCATGAGAGGCGGTAGTAGGTAATTAAACAATCATCGTTTCGTGAGGTGTTAGTTTTCCATCCACAGAAACATTATGTTCTTCACCCATTAGATGGAGATGTGTATAATTGTAGTTAAAATACTTCTCATTAAAACATCCTAGTATATTAAGGATACTGATGTTGTTACAAAAGAAATAAATAAAAAGATTTTAGGGGTTGGAGAATTAAAATAAAAGAAAAAACAATTTAAGAGAAATTGTTACCTTTAACTTGGGTAACTCCCTTTGGTTTGAACCAAAGGACTTATTGAAGTGCCTTTTGCCTAAGGTAAGGATTTTAGGAGGATAATAGGGTTGTAGGGAGCTTAATTGAAACATTTTCTTTGGTACTTCTTTCCATATATTTAACACCCAGGTTTTTGAACTCACTTATCTTTATGGTTATTACCTGAACTTCCGTAGGGATTTGTTTCTTGCATATTTTATGCCTTATAAAGATCACTAAGGTTCAGGTGGTCAATAATGACTCCCTATAGATGGTTTAGAATAAAAAAAAGTGTTCTCATTCCAGCTCCCATATCATTCAGTTTCTCGTTCAGAAAACCGTCACAGTTTTCTTCACATCCACTGTTACTTTGGTGCCTACTAGATCCAGCCATTTACTAAAACCAAAAAGATTAGTGTGAGTATATCAGTAAAATCATCATATAATATCTTATGATGAGGTTAAACACTAAGATATACTTATTCATGTTATCTTAAACTCGTTCACTTTATCTAAAAAAACTATGACTCTTTCTAAAATCCTAACCATTATGGTAATGTCACTTGTGCTTAAAGAATACCCTAACCTCTAAAATTATTTAAACTGACCTCTGATACCAACTGTAAAGTACCAGCCTTAAACGTTACATAATCTTGAATTAAATTAATAATTCACATTGAGGATTTTTTAAGGTTTAGAGTTTTAGAGAATTAGGCCATAACTATTACATAACAACTTGAAGATTACAAGTAGACACTACTAATCAGTATCTATTTTTTTATAAAATAAGAACTCTTAAAAAGAAACATGTCTAGTTCCATGTTTTAGACAGAATGACGTTTCCTTGATCCCACCCATGACCCTATTAATCTTTATGTCCTATGGAAAACATTTCAAAAAAAACTTGGGATGAGCATAAAAAGCTCAGTAAGGGATACACAAAGAAGGAAACTATTATTTTTTTCAAAACAACATGTAAACCATGAATATCATGAGTAATACTTTCAACCTTTATGAAGTATTAAATACTCTTAACTGGATAAAAGATCATTTCTTACCCTTTTGCAACCAAAAAATTACCATAAAACCCATAAAAAGAACACATAACATGAAAAAGTAACTTGGGACATAAACATACACAAATGGAATAGCCATACGGTCGACTTCCACACATATCACTTAATAGAATAGTCATATAGACGACTTCTATACCCAATGCATTGGAGGTTATAACGTAACCATCCGTACTGGTTTTCACAGCACCACCCATCATATGATTTATCATGTAACCACAAGTCAAATGTCCAAGTATCATCATAGAACATAAAATATTTCAAATAAAAACATTTCACTAATAATAATTAATTTCAAATCACAGGAATTAATTTCAATATATTGAAATAATCAACCCATTTCCATTAACCATTTTAAAAAAATAGTTTTGAATCAAAGTGTCCCAAATCACTTTGATGCTTTTAATGGAATTATAATTTCAAAGCATTAATGTCCATATAAATAAATAATGAAAACCATTTTTAAAACATGGACATTAAAGATAAATTTTTAGAATAATAAATCTTTAAAACATTTAAAATGATAGTTTAGTTAAAGAGTTTTTAACAAAATGAGAGACTCTTGAATACAAATAATTGAGCAATAACATTTAATCAGAACTTTATAATATCCTAAGAATAAAGGGATTCATGATATAATATGTCAAAGGATAGTATATACACCATATTATAGTGAATTGGTCCATAACAACATTGAAGTCTCAATGGAAATGTAAATTGAGATGAAATCCCTTATAAAGATGGTATCCTTAAATTAAGGAGAAATCAATCACATAATTATGCGTGAAAAATATAAATACACCCAGTATAAGTGGATATTAACTGTAAAATAATCATAGGTCATTCACACATATTTATTGGATGACATATTCTATAAGTACAAGTTGAACCCAAAGAACTGAAATTGGGTTAAGAAGTTCCCTTGTAAAAATTCGACAGCCTAACGACGACACTTTGAAATTCATAAAATGAGATGATGAGATAAAAAAAATAATATCATCACTTGTATATAAATTTTACATCAATAAGGATATATAAGAACACATCCGAACATAATATGATGTAAATTAAAAGACATAACAAAAATAAGTCTTTTATAAAGAGGAGGGTGAATAGTTCCCTTACCGATTTGGTAAGTTACAAAAAATACGCCACATGAAAGAAGGATTGTACAATGAAGATGTAAATACTCGTAAATGAAGTTATATTACTTAATGAGTACAATCATGGTCTGTACATACACCACACAAAAGTAAATAGTGGTAAATATAGCATGAATCTCACAGGAATAAAAAGTGAGACGAAACCCTTTACCACATTGTAATCAACTGAGTCGTATGACCAAAAGTTAATAACCACCAAATGAATCACCGAATACCATGAATATAATGAGAATAATGGTAATATATATAAAATCTAAGTACACAATACACTACATGCAATGAATAAGTGGCAAACAACGGAAATCTAACGGAATTAAAAGTAAGATAAGAAAATCCCTTACCTCATGTCTGACTTGACTCGTTCGTTCTTTAATCTCGGGAATAATAAACTAATGTTAATTTAATCTCACTTAAGAACCTTTTTTTAAAGTTTATTATTCCTTTTATATTACTTATTACCATGTTATAAACATTATGTAATCATTTAAGTTAATAACCGTAGTTTTGTCGATATTTGGTACTTGATTAAAAAAATGAACACCTTATAATTACATGTTGTTCATGTGGTAGGATATCCATTATCTCCAGAATGATACTAATTATTTAGAAATCATATATATCATATATATATAGTATATATATGTATTTATAATAGTATATAACATTTAGAGGTAAGAAATGAAATGCACCGTTCATGGAGATGGTAAGTCGTACGTACGCATAAAAGCTACTTCCATTTATATTTATTATTTTAATGAAATTAAAAACATAATTATACATTGTTATATTATAATTCCAGTATAATATCATATACAATATTATTAACTCCATCCTTTATATGTCCCACATAAGGCATTTAACGAGTCATATCACTTTGAGGGGGCGGTAGTCCGCACTTCCTCTAATGAGATTATCGTATTTACCCACTATGGAAACTATAAAGGTTTGATATAAATGGAAAATTTAGAAGAATAAAGAAAACATAAACATAATATAAATCATATATAAATACAGTTCCATCATAATGGCCACCATGAGAGGTGGTAGGAGGTAATTGAACAATCATCATTTCGTGAGGCGTTAGTTTTCCATCCACAGAAACATTATGTTCTTCACCAATTAGATGGAGATGTGTGTAAGTTTAGTTTGAAAAATTCTCATGAAAACATCCTAGTATATTTAGGATTTTGTTTTTGTTACGAAATAATGAAATAAAAATAGTTTAGGGGTTGGAGAATTAAAATAAAAGAAAACAATTTAAGAGAAACTGTTTCCTTTAATTTGGGTAACTCCCTTTGGTTTGAACCAAAGGACTTATTGAAGTGCCTTCTGCCTAAGTTAAGGCTTCTAGGAGGATATAGGGATGTAATTAGCTTAATTGGTTAGAGGTTGGACGAGAAAAAAGGCTTGAGATGTTTGTGTAATTTCTTAGAAATGGTATTCTTTTATAAGGGGGAGGAGGGGCTCTTTAGGAAAGTGTGAAAACATTATTTTATTATAAACTTATATTCAGTTTCAAAAGGTCCAAAACACATTAATGTATAAGATAATTTGACACATATTCAAAATAAAATAATCCAATAGTAATTGTATAGGTTCTGAATATTATTTTAGTCTTTATAATATTATTTATTTAAATCATTTATTAGTGAGGTAAACACTGCATCATTATTGTGTCATAAAGAATTTAATTTATTTGATCTCTAAAAATTATAAAAAAAAATATGATGTAGGAAATATTTTTATCTTTCCAATGAATATTTATATTCGAAACGATAATTTCTATAACCCATTGTAAAAATTAATTTACTAAAATATATTTTCTTTTGTCATTTTTGCCTTTAAGTTAATTAATCTAAATTGTCATTATCACTCCAAAATGGCTTAATGGGCTCCCAAAATCTACCCAAAGATGACCATGGTCGTTAATGACTCAAAAAATAAGGTTTGGACATGTGTCAAGGTAATTTTAAATTATTATAATACTCTTTTTACCTTAAATTACCCTATTTACCTTTAATCGTGGTAAATAAAAGTCAAAAGTTTCTATTCACCAAAAATTATTTAATCTTATTGAACCACATTTTACTTCTTTATAAAAATCATGTATGTCGTATTTTTGAAATTCAATTCACAGACACGGTAAAATTTCATTTAAATGAAAAATTCAGTTTTATAACTACTACTAAGTGGTTTCACTATTCATCAAAAATTGAGATTTTTCAGAAAAATATCAAACATTCTTCTTAAGATTTATTTTATATTATGAATTAAAAAATTATGTCTATTTTGATAAATTCAAAAAATATAAGTTGCATTAATTAATTTAAAATTAATTCCCGTTGTTAAAATAAATAGTGTGTTTTTAAGAAACAATAACTATCAAAAGATTGACACTTGTTTATGTCCAATTTCAAAGTGAAATTAATTCCAATGACCAACATTGGATTAAATGGTAAAAATATATTTTAATTTCACTTTAAAACCAATTAAAAATATAATCTAACCATATAAATAAATTAGATTAAATGGCACTTTTGAATTAAAATACAATAGTTTTCACTATTCATTAAAAAAATAAACTTTATCAGAAAAATACCAAAAATTTACCCAAAGTAAATTTTTAGGTCCCCATTATAAAGAAAGATTTTATTTTGTCAAATAAAATGTATTAAAGTGACCAAAATTAGATTTAAAGAGGTTTCACCATTAAAAGGCGGTAAATCGACCTTTTAATGTAAATTATGCTTAAAATTAGATTCATTCATATTTTAAGCCTCTAAATTTAATTGGATAAATGTAATTACATTTAACAAACATGTATAATCATATTGTAGTTAGTTTTTTTCATTCTTTCCAATACAACGGTTAGGAGTTAACTGCCATTTAAAATGATAATATTATATTATTAGTGTGCAACGTAAGATTTCAAAGAAATCTGTTGTTGTGTATCGGGTACACTGTCGAACATAACAACCCCTTTAAAGTAAAATTAATATTTAATTCAAAAAAATTAATAAATATGAAATTTTAATATTCTTTATTTTCATGGGATGTTACATCCTTCCCCACTTTTGGGAATTGCGTCCTCGTAATTTTAAAATTGGGCTCAGAAACATCGTTGAAAGCCCCACATCGGAAAAATAGTAAATAAAACTATCACTTTAAAATAAAGAAATATATATAAAAAGGTCACCCAAGACAACCCATACTAGGATTTCAATGTAGTAAATCATGGATATGGAAGTGAAAACAAACTTCTTGTTCTGATGGAGAGTGGTAGAAAACATGATTAGGAGAAAGTTAACCAACAGAAAATCACAAACTTAAGATGGGTTAAACAGTCATTGATTCCCCAATAGGAATTAACAGACAACGTTTTTGATTTAAGTTACTTTTCAATGAGTAATTTATTTATGATCTTAACTAAAAACATATAGAAACATAAATACTTATCATATAGACTTTCATTCTTTACTAGATTTCTAACACAAACTCATATTTTCTCCAAATGATGAGTATTCAATATGACTTTGTTCACATTAAAAGTGCTATAATCTACTTCGAGAGAATCACATAATCCTTAAAAGATGAACTATATGTTTCCCATGTCTTTAGACCTTAAACAAAACCAAAATTGGTTAGTATAAGATCAGATAATCCCCAAAAGTATAATCTTTTACAAAAAGAAAAACTTCTTTTAATCTCTAAAATTTGTCAAACAATACCCAAAGTTCAACCAAGAACATTCAATAAATAATTTTCCATAAAATTCTTCAAGGTAATCCAAACTAATATTGAAACCCTAATCTAAAAAAGATCTAATCACATAGTCTTCCAAGATAAATCTTAACATTTATCTCCAAATAACATCAGTTACTCTTAAAGTCTCATTTTGAAAAGTAATTAACCTAATCACATATCCTCCACGATAGGTTAATAATTTTCATAGATAACCCAAAATATACCTCTTATTGATTCATAAAATCATATAAATAAAAATAATTAGTCATAAAAACCAAGGACTTCACGTAGTCCAGTGGTAGGTGATAAATACTAGCCGCACTTTGGTTATGGGTTTGATTCTCGCAGCTTTGTCCGATGCGACGGGTTGTCACACGGTCCGTGTGTTGTCCTTTTTTCAAAAAGTATATAATTTTATAGAATTCCCAAAAAGAGATAAATTTATCAAAAATAACCATAACATAATCTAACCATGAAGGTTTTCTAATAACATTCATTTTGCATCCCAGAAAAGTATTAACCTATAATCTCCTCAAATTCAAGGATCATATAAACCCAAATGGTTCATTATAAATATATCAATAAAAGAAAAGATAATTATTCCTTAAATAAAATTTTCATATATCAAACTTTAGGGTTACACATACTATAAAAATTCTTCTAATTTAATTCCCATAATCAAAAGATCCTTAATACTTTTAAGCATTTCACCATCTTAAAATATACCATAAAACTTAAATCCCATATATGTTGACTTCTTACTCATTCATCTTCATTCGTGATTCATTAACCATTCCTTTCCAAATTATTCTGAAATACTTATTCCCTACAAAAAAATCACGAATCATATCCTAAGATTCAATAATGTCAAAACATATGTTAAGAAATAATCCATACCTTTCATTGGTCATTGTCAGCTTCTTCATCCTCAATCAGAATGGCATTAGGTATTGGTAAAAAAATATTTGTACGATCCTGGTGATCCCATTCCAAACACATCTTCGTAGAACATGTGTTTGTATAATGACCATGCACACCACATTTAAAACATTCAAATGATCCTTCAGAAAGATCTTCTTTCCCTTTCCTAGATTCAAGTGGATGCTTCCTTTTTCCATGGAAGGTTCTTGCTTTATGACCTTCATTTCCACATCTATATCATCTTTCTGTCCCTTTGAAAAAATTTCCTAGGTGTTTCTTTCCACATCTTTGACACATAGGTTTTTGAAAACACTTACCTTTATGATTATTACCTGAACTTCCGTAGGGATTTGTTTCTCGCATATATGATGCCTTATAAAGATCACTAAGGTTAAGGTGGTCAATCATGACTCCCGATAATTGGTTGAGAATAACCACACAAGTGTTTTCATTGCAACTTCCATTTCATTCAGTTGCTCATTCAGAAAACCCTCACATTTTTCTTCACATCCACTGTTACTTTGTTGCCTTCTAGATCCATCCATTTACTAAAACCAAAAAGGTCAGTGTGATTATATTAGTAAAATCATCATATAATATCTTATGAGGAGGGTAAACACTAATATATACTTATTCTTGTTATCATAAACTCATTAAATTTATCTTAAAAAACTATGACACTTTCTGAAATACTAACCATTATGGTAATGTCACTTATTCTTATATAATACCCTAACCTCTAAAGTTATCTAAACCGACCTCTGATACCAACTGTAAATACCCAACCTTAAACCTTATATAATCTTGAATTAAATGAATAATTCACATTGAGGATCTTTTCAGGTTTAGAGTTTTAGAGAATTAGGCCATAACTATTACATAACAACTTGAAGATTATAAGTAGACACTACTACTCACTATCTATTTTTTTATAAAATAAAAACTCTTAAAAATAAACATGTCTAGTTCTATGTTTTAGAGAGCATGATGTTTCCTTGATCCTATCTATGACCCTATTAATCTTTACGTCATGTGGAAAACATTTCAAAAAAACATGGGATGAGCATAAAAATCTCAGTAAGGGAAACACAAAGAAGTAAACTGTTAGTTTTTCAAAAAAACAAGTAAACCATGAATATCTTGAGTAATACTTTTAACCTTTATGAAGTAATAAATACTCTTAACTGAATAAAAGATCATTGCTTACACTTTTGTAACCAAAATATTACCATAAAACCCATATAAAGAACACATAACATATAAAGGTAACTTGGAAAATAAACATACATAAATGTAATAACCATACGGTCGACTTCCACACATATCACTAAATGGAATAGCCATACGACCAACTTCCATACCCAATGCATTAGAGGTTATAACGTAACCACCCATCTTGGTTTTCACGGCACCACCCGTCATATGGTTTATCATGTAACCACCCATCAAATTTCCAAATACCATCATAGCACATAGAATATTGCAAATATAAACATTTCACTAATAAAATTTAATTTAAAATCATAGGAAGTAATTTCAAGATATTGAAATAATCAATCCATTTGCATTAACCATTTAAACAAATAGATTTTTGAATCAAAGTGTCCCATACCACTTTGATGATTTTAATGGAATTATAATTTCAAAACATTAATGTCAATATAAATAAATACTGAAAACCATTTTTAAAACATGGACATTAAAGATAAATATCTATAATAATAAATCTTTAAAACATTTAAAATGATATTTTAGTTAAAGAGTTTTTAACAAAATGAGAGACTATAATACAAATAATTAAGCAATAAAATTAAATCATAACTTTATAATATCATGAGAATAAAGGGATTCATAATATAATATGTCAAAGGATAGTATATAAACCATATAAGAGTGAATTGGTCAATAACAACAATGAAGTCTCAATGGAAATGTAAATTGAGATGAAATCCCTTATAAATATGATATCCTTAAATTAAGGATAAATGAATCACATAATTATGTGTGAAAAATATAAACACACACAATATATGTGGATATTAAGGGTAAAATAGTCAGAGGTCATTCAAACATATTCATTGGATAACATATTCACGAAGTACAAGTTGAACCCAAAGAATTGAAATTGGGTTAAGAAGTTCCCTTGTAAAAATTCGACAGCCTAACGGCATGACATTAAAATTCAGAAAATGATTTGATGAGATAAAAAAGGTAATCTCATCACTTGTATATAAATTTTACAACAATAAGGATATATAAGAACATATCCCAAAATAATATGATGTAAATTAAAAGATATAACAAAAAGAAGTCTTTTATTAAGAGGAGGGTGAATAGTTCCCTTACCGATTTGGTAACTTACAAAACATACGACACATGAAAGAAGGATCATATAATAAAGATGTAAATACTCGTAAATGAAATTATATTACCTAAAGAGTAAAATCATGGGCAGTAAATACACCACACAAAAAGAAATATTGGCAAATATAGCATGAATCTCACAGGAATAAAAAGTGAGACGAGACCCTTTACCATATTGTAATCAACTGAGTCGTATGGAAAAAAGTTAATAACCACCAAATGAATCACAGAATACCAGGAATATATTTAGAATCATGGTAATATATATTAAATATCAGCACACAATACACCACATAAAATGAATAAGTGGCGAACAATGGAAATCTCACGGAATTAAAAGTGAGATAAGAAAATACCTTACCTTGTGTCCGACTTGACTCATTCATTCTTTAATCTCTTGAATAATAAACTAATGTTAATTTAGTATTTCTTAAGATACTTTTTTTAAAGTTTATTATTCCTTTAATATTACTTATTACCATGTTATAAATATTATTTAATCATTTAAGTTAATAGCAGTAGTTTTGTTGATATTTGGTACTTGAGTAAAATGAACACCTTATAATTACAAGTTGTTCATGTGGTAGGATATCAATTATCTTCAGAATTATATTAATGATTTAGATATCATATATATCATATATATCCATTATATACATGTATTTATAATATTACATAACATTTAGAGGTAAGAAATGAAATGCACCGTTCATGGAGACGGTAAGCCGTACATACTCATAAACGCTACATCCATTTCTATTTCTTATTTTAATGGAATTAAAAACATAATGATACATAGTTATATTATAATTAAATTATAATATCATATACAATATTATTAACTCCATCCTTTATATGTCCCACATAAGGCATTTAACGAGTCATATCACTTTGAGGGGGCGGTAGTCCGCACTTCCTCTAATGAGATTATCGTATTTACCCACTATGGAAGCCAGAAAGGTATGATATAAATGGAAAATTAATATGAATAAAGAAAACATAAACATAAAATATATCATATATAAATACATTTCCATCATAATGGCCACCATGAGAGGCGGTATGAGGTAATTGAACAATCATCATTTCGTGAGGCATTAGTTTTCCATCCACAGAAACATTATGTTCTTCACCCATTAGAAGTAGATTTTTGTAAGTGTAGTTAGAATCATTCTCATGAAAACAACCTAGTATATTGAGGATATTTTTTTTGTTACAAAATAAAGAAATAAAAAGAGTTTATTTGTTGGAGAATTGAAATAAAAAGAAAACAATTTAAGAGAAACAGTTACCTTTAATTTGGGTAACTCCCTTTGGTTTGAACCAAAGGACTTCTTGAAGTGCCTTATGTCAAATATAAGGCTTATAGTAGAATGAGAGGGATTTAGGGAGATTAATTGGGAAGATTTTTTATGACCCAAAAGTCTTGAGAGGTGTGTGGAATTTCTTAGAATTGGTCTCCTTTTATAAGGGGGAGGAGGGGCTCTTTAGGAAAGTGTGAAAACATTATTTTATTATAAACATATCTTCGGTTTCAAAAGGATAAAAACACATTAATGTATAATATAAGATGACTCATATTCTAAATAAAATAATCCAATAGTAATTTGACAGGTTTTGAATATTAATTTAGTCTTCATAATCTTATTTATTTAAATCATTTATTAATGAGGTAAACACTACATCATTATTGTGTCATAAATAATTTAATTTATTTGATCTGTAAAAATTATAAAGAAATACTATGATGTAGGAAATTTTTTTATCTTTCCAATGAATATTTATAGTGGAAATGATAATTTTTATAACCCCTTGTAAAAATTAATTTACTAAAAGATATTTTCTTTTTTCTTTTTTGCCTTTACTTTAAATTAATTAATCTAAATTGTTATTATCACTCTCAGGGGGCTCAATGGGGTCCCAAAATCAACCCAAATAAGACCATGGTCGTTAAGGACTCAATAAATAATTTTTGGACAAGTTTTAAGGTAATTTTTAATTATTATAATACTCTTTTTACCTTGAATTACCCTATTTACCTTTAACCGCGGTAAATAAAAGTCAAAAGTTACTATTCAACAAAAATTATTTTCATCTTATTGAACAGAATTTTACTTCTTGATAACAACCATGTATGTTGGATTTTCAAAATTCAATTCAAAGAAGTCGTAAAATTTCATTTAAATGAAAATCTCAGTTTTTTAACTACTACTATGTGGTTTCACTATTCATCAAAAATTGATGTTTTTCAGAAAAATACCAAAAATTCAGCCTAAGATTTATTTGATATTATGAATTCAAAAATTATGTCTAGTTTTATAAATTCAAAACATAGAAGTGTAATTAATTAATTTAAAATTAATTCCCATTGTTAAAACAAATAGCGTGTTTCTAAGAAACAATAACTATCAAAAGATTGACACTTGTTTATGTCCAATTTCAAAGTGAAATTAATAACAATGACCAAAATTGGATTAAATGAAAAAAAATATATTTTAATTTTACTTTAAAATAAATAAAAAATATAATCTAACCATAAAAATTAATTAGATTAAAATGCACTTTTGAATTAAAATACAATATTATTCACTATTCATTAAAAATGAACTTTATGAGAAAAATACCAAAAAATTACCCAAAGTAAATTTTGAAGTCCCCATTCTAAAGAAAGATTTTATTTTGTCAAATAGAATGTATTAAAGTGACCAAAATTATATTTTAATAGGGTTCACCATTAAAAGGTGGTAAATCTACCTTTTAATGAAAATTATTCATAAAATTAGATTCATTCACATTTTAAGCCTCTAACATTTATTGGATAAATGTAATTACATTTAACAAGAATGTATAATCATATTGTAGTTAGTTTTGTTAATTTCTACCAATACAACAACTAGGAGTTAACTACCATTTAAAATGACAATATTATATTATTAGGGTGCAACGTAAGATTTCAAAGAAATCTGTTGATGTGTATCGGGTACACTATCGAACATAGAAACCCCCTTAAAGTAAAATTAATATTTAATTCACAAATATTAATAAATATGAAAATTTCATATTTGTTATTTTTCGGGGATGTTACAAAATGAGTGACTCAACATATTCAAAATCTCAAAGGGGAGTAATGGAATGATGATTCGAATGTTCATGAGGGATTGAACCCCCATAGATTATATCCTCACACATTTACACGGGTGACATTGATAGATACATGAGAGGAACATGAAAATGATCTAATTTATTTTCCATGTTGAGAGAGTTAATGATCATGGATGGTCTTTTTCTGGGGTCATGTGGTGGACACAATAAGATTTGTGTATCTTCCTTTTTTTACTTTCTAGTCACATGTTGTCACTCACTAGAATCACCAAGAACCACCTCACCATGAAGAGAACCATCAAAGCTTTTGTAAGATTCATATATGAGGAGAATACCACAACACCCTCAATCGAGCACCACAAAGAACTGACCCCCTTCCCCTGATTAAATACAAAAAAACAAAATAATAAAAATAAAAACATAAAAATAATAAAAACATAAAAATAAATATATTAATAAAAATAAATAATGTATAAATCTATATAATTTATAATAATAAGTATTTATATCCATATATTTATATAATCAATAATAAGTATATATAATAATAATAACAATACTAATAATAAATAACTTTATAAATTTATATTTATATAATATAATGTATATAACATATATAAATATATTAATAATATTATGTACTTTTATAAATATATATATATAAATTCTTATTACTGCATTTTTCATTTTAGAGACATACAGAGTCCTTGGTTCAACACTTTCAAACTCTGTCCAAGAGCAATCCCAATTTCCAGCACAATCATCTACAACCATGAATAATTAGAACAAATTTGAATGTGTTCATGGAACTAATACTATACAAATATAATTGATCTCAACCATTGGATCTTGAAACATGAAATCCATTCAAATCTCACCTCAACACTAACTATAAAGAAGAAGCTTTTTGCTAGCCTGCTCTGTATAAATATCTCTTGACCTCTCCCATTGTAAATATTAGACCTCTGCTGACTATATTCAGCCTCTTCCTACTAAGTTCATATTTATCTTAAGTTTAGTTCCTATAATTTCTTTTCGTATATAAATATAAATTTTACTCTATTTTTTGTTAAGTGTACTATTTTAATCATTTCCTCCCAGATTATTTGTTTTTCCCCATCTTGGTACCATCACAGCGATCTCTTAAACCCAAAATCATGGAGAACTAACCAAGGTGATAAGACTATATGGAAGATCACATATTCAACATGTTCTTTATTTATAATCTTAATTCCATCCTTGTTATAGTAGAAAAATTGGTAGAAGTAGATCTATGGTATTCATATTCTCTCTCTGATGGGATGCTGCATCCTCAAATCTATCAAATATTTTGGAGGTGGTTCCCTAGAAACAACTTATGTGTAATTTATGATAACCTGTGTTGATTGTTTTTAAATATTTATAACCAATTATCCCATAAATATTATTCTTCAGTATAGCATAGTATGTGATAATGTCTTAAGAGTATATGTCACATTAAAAGGTCAAAGCATTTCACTGCTATGATGATGACCCATAAGTTCTACGTAACTATTATTAAATAAATGTTCTATATTTGGGTGATATCATTTTAGGGACACAAATGATGCCGACTATGAGGGGTGAAGACTCATAGGACCTTGAGGCACATTCCCATGGTGTGCTCCCTTGGTATCATCTAGTGAGAGATATTATGAGAACGAGACCACCAATAAAAATCCACATTTATATGTGTCATTGGATGTTACTATCTATAGAAATTTGTATCGATCCTTAGACTTTAGGATTAATATTAATGAATAATATAAGTCACATACTTTGATTTATTTATGAAAATCATGATGACATATTTTCACAGTTAGGTAGGTTATGTTGGGTGTGTTGCGAGTAATATTGCATTAATACATAATATGGGAAATAATTTATCCCTTCTATTATTTAATGAATGTTTATATCTCAGGCACATTGATGAAAATGATATACCCAAACTAAATCCTTTTCCATTGTGTTAAATAGTCAATTTTGGTTTTCAGAAAGTCAAAGAATGAGACATCGAGCATATAGGTTGATTGAACCAACATACAATATACTTGACTAGAGATATGATGATAAAGGGATTATATTACACAGTGATCATCCGTATGAGGTATTATGTCATTGTAGAATTAAATTATTTCTTTATGGGTTCCTTGGTGTGTTTCTAGATGCTAACCATGGACTTTAGCCTACTTTTCCTAATGCCACTGAGAAAGAGGCTTAGATGGTGAGACATTAATTGTATCCAGAATATTAGTTAAATAATATGTTATTATTTATTATCTAACAAGTTTATTAAATATTATTCCCACACATAGTTTAATAATAATTCATGTATACTTAGTAACATATATCTTATCACTAGTTATTCAAGAGAATATTGGGTGATTATAATATTTAATAAATATTTATTTTTTAATTTATTGAATATAATATTTATTTATTTATGGGTGAACAATGAAGTGATATTTATTTATTAAATATGTAGTCATTATTAAGGCATGATAAATATTATACATTAATGTAGGGATGATATTTTATGTTCGGTGAGGAATAATATATATTGAATATTATTCAGTTAAATAATATTTAATTTAATTCTCAAGTTAAGTACATGTCAAGGACATAATATTATTATTATTATTTTAGACAAGGGGTTCTAAAAGGGATTAAATAAATATTAAAGGGAACTTGTTAAAAAAATTATTTCTAAACCCTAGTGGTATTTAAACCCATTTATGTTATTTTTTCAATATATCCAAATCATTTGTATTGTGTTAAATTAAAGCTAGAGAGAATCCTCTAAAGACCTAGAGATATCTATCTCCAAGAATTATCCCATGAACGGAGAGCGATATTCCTCCACCATCCACTCTCGAATCTAGAGAGATCAAGGAAAATTATTTGGAAGTGATTCTTGTGTAAATAAAAGTCGAACAACGCCAAGTGATAGGATATTCTATGCTAGAACCCATAGATTCATATAACGACATTATGAGATTTTTGGAACACATTTAGATCACTACTAGAGGTAATCTTCTCTTGATTTATTCAAAGCAATGACCATACAATGTAAATCTATTTTCATATCAATCAATGAATAATGGATTCATGAAAATTAATTCAATAATTGATTAAAGTAATTATAAATAATATTCAATGATCTTATAATTGATTCCAACATTATATCCCTTTCATGTTTTAGTTGATTCAAATTCTATTGATTATGGATTTTGTTATCATTTAAATCTTAGTTTGATCATCAATCACGAAAAAATGGAAAAGTTCATCATTACCCATCACATGATTCCACTATGACCAAAACCTTAAAGTGGTATCAGAGTTGTCACATAATTATTTATAATTATTTAAAAGATCATTGATTTATTTACACATTTTTCATTCAGTTTTAAATTGAATTTTAACCATTATTAATCCGAACAATGATATCTTATTTTTATTCTCTCATTTCTTGTTGATATAATTCAATCGAATAATTTTATGAATGAAATAAAATCAAATATATCATCCAAAGGTGCTGAGGATTCTAGACGAATAACATAAGAGCACACATCGTGTAATTAGAGTTACACACCATGTACTAGTGTTCAATGCACCATGAATTAATTCAAAATCCATTCAAATTGTGTGAATTAAATACATGCGCTGAATTTAATTTCTTATACCACCTTTTAGTCGAGACATCCTGGCTCATAGTCAGCTAGATTATACACTGTGTAGCCTATGTACATGGTGTGAAGTCCTTTAAGTCAAATACAATATTTTTTTAATACATAGCCTAATTGAATACTGACCATGTAACTCAGAGACCGCATGATCTGTATCCCTTGTACACTCCATGTACTACAATTTTTTGAGGCATAATTTATATCCCAATTCCCTAATCATGTTTCGTAGATAGAAGGTGATAGTTATACATGCCAATTAGTTCACTTTTACACGCAATGTACATACACCAAACTACAAAGAATAAAAATCAATTTCTCATACTATATAAAACTTACCGACATGTGATTTTTTGTGGTCATTAAGTTGATACAACATTCCATGTGATCGGTTTTAATATATATAAATATATATGTTTAATTAATTTCTATGTAATATTCATTTATTCATTATCATGTATGATACATATTATAGTTATTAATCTACGTTCAATAAAGCATAAAATGCGATAGATAAATGATATTATTCATGTAATCATTAAGTTTATAGTTCATTTCATGAAAGTATCTGATAAATCATTAATTTCATATGTCACAAGAGTAAATAGCATATGATTATAATATATGTTAGGTAGATTCTAACAGGTATTCACCATGTTTCCTCCAAGGTTTATTTATATACATAGTTAAATTTAAATAAATTTATTTTTTTTTTTTTTAAATTATGATGCATGAGAATCTCAAGAAAATTCGAATGAGAATTAAGATTAAAAATTTGCTTAATTAATAAAGATAGTTAATTTATTCGAGAATGATTTATCTTAAATAATAATTATTAATCATTAAATAATATTTTTATTAAATTCACAATTTGTGGCATGCATTTGGATGATCATGATTATAGATCATACCTTTTCATGTGATTGGTTTTATTTAATTTATTATTAAATTAAATTTGTGGCTCGTGTTTCATGTCTCATCTCATTATATATGGGCCTATGTTCCCATTGTTTCTTTTATATAAAAATGTTTCCCCTCACTTGTATGTGAGTAATATCATATGTAATGGATGGAGTTCCCACACTAGTGGATGCAGATCATGTTTGGAGTAGAGGTGAAACCAATCCAAGAGAGATACGTAGGTGGACAGGTGGAATGCTATAACACAAACCTTAATTGGTTCAAGGTATTTTCCCCTAGTTTAATGGATAGTTTATCATCATCAATATAATTTAACCATTAGTAAAATTTCATGATCATACTGATTTATTATTTTATTTCAATCAAGTTTCATGGTAATTTCATTATGGGTGTCTTGTTGCAGTCAAATGAATTAATGAAATTAATAAGAATGTAATATAGAACTCAAATAAATTAGATTTTGAGTAAATATTATCTAAATAAGGGTTAATCACTTATGTAAACCCACTTAATATTAATAAGAATGTGATAAAGATCATAATTATAAATTTAGGCATAATAGAAAAAATTCTTCAATAATATATACTAGGTTGGTATACCTATCCACTACTTTAGTTAAAATTGAAATACAATTCAAAATTTTTGTCCAGAAAATGTTGAGGTGCTTTCAATTATCAATTAATTCTAACATGAAGTTTTGTATTGACATAAATAAGTTCACATCAAAGGGTTGACTGCCAATGTAGGACTTGGTGTAACTAAGAGGAATAAGTAGAGGAAATATAATTCATAGATTTGAGGATTGAGGATTCCACTTAATAGATCAAGTAACTCTGAGTTAATATAGTTGGAATTTGGAATTAATATATAAAACCATTCACGCTGCTTGAACAACCAAAGTTTGGGTAATGAGAATGGGATTATGAATCCTTACCTCTACAATTTCAGAGCAACATGATATTCCCAATCAATTAGTGTGGTATATTTGGTTTCGATAAAATAGTGAGAGATTAATAGATAGAATATTTATTTATTAGTATACATTTTATCAGATAAAGTTACAAAATTATGCTCATCTTTCATGTATAAATATAAATAAAAAACTTCAATCATATCACTATGATCCATACTTGAAAAAGATAATCTTCTCACCAACACAATTTTCCTAGAGTGAAAAAGGTTCTTATGCGTTATCATTTTCCATCAAAGGAAATTTTATTTTTTGGAAGAACCAATTCCTAAAGCACTTGGATATGATGCTAGTGATGAAGAGATGTATCTCTATAAGAAAAAGTTGAATGATACTATATATGTTAAATGTTTTATGCTATAATCCATGTTCAGTATGATTTTGAGGTAACCTAAGGACAAGGATGTGTATATCATGGAATCTTACCTTCGGGAACTCTATTAAGAGAAGGTGAGACAAGATAGATATGATATTTACAATGATTTTTTTACAACTAAGGTATGATATTTTTCACCAGTTGTGCCTCATGTATTCAATCTTATTGGATTCATTGAACGCTTAAACATACTAGGGATTAATTTTATATATGTTTTTTCATAGATATCATACTTTTATCACTGCCTAATACCTTCTCTAATTTTATTTTTAATTATAAAATGATAAATAATGAAATGTGTCTTTTTAAACTTCTTACATTGATTAACCTAGTGGATATGGGAATGGGGCATGATAACCCCACAACCTTTATGGTGAATAAGAAAAGAAGAACACGGAAAAGGGACCCAATATTCATAAAAATTATAAGTCTCCTAAGAACCATCCTTCTAAGAAGGTGAAGATCCATAGTATATAAAGGAAAATGAGGTAGTATTTTTTTCATGTAGTAGGTAAGACCACTAGAATAAGAACTGAAACCCTAAGAAAAGTGAGGAAAAAGGAACATTCGTGATCAATTGAAATATTTTAATATCTAATCATTGGGTATTAGATATAGCTTGTGGGGATCACATCTATATACAAATTAAGAAACCAAGTAGATTCGAAAATATTTCTATAAGAGAGGTGGATTTACAAGATGAAAGTAGTGATAGTATGGTTTCTCTATCCATTCATGACTACCGCCATTCATTTATAATTGGAATGATTTTTGTTTTAATGATTTTCATTATATACCAATTGTTACCAAGAACATAATTTTTATATCATGCTTAGATGTAGATGGTTTTATTTTCAAGTTTGGAAATAAATGTTTTTTTTCTTTTATAATGACAACATATGTTATGGTATGTCACATTTAAATAATGGTCTTTATGTATCAAAATAAGAAAATCGAGTATAGAAAATTGATAAAGAATCATTTTCACACTACTTATATAACACCTAGCTATGGAATCACCATCTTGGTCAGGTAAACAAGAATCGTTTGATAAAACTCTATCAATATGGTTATTTAGAATCTTCTGAGATAGAACCACTTGAAAGATGTCATTATTTTTTACAATAAAAAATGACCAAACTTCCATTTTGTGGACATGGTGAAAGTGCCATGAAGCTTCTAGGATTGGTACACCCTATTGTGTGTGGACCAATTCTAGTAGAATATAGATGTGGGTATTCTTACTTAATAATTTTTAATAATTATTTTATTAGATGTGGTTATTTATACTTGACAATTTATAAGTTGGAGTTCTTTGATAAATTCAAGGAATTCAAGAATGAAGTGTTGAATCAACTTGAAAAGTAGATAAAGTATCTTTGATCATATTGAGGTAGTGAACATCCTAACCAAGAGTTTATCAAAAATTTACAGGAGTTTGGGAAACTATTTAAACTCACCCCATATTATACACCATAGTGTAATTGTGTTAGTGAAAGGAGGGACTATACCTTTTTAGACATTATAAGGTCGATGATGAGTCAGAAAGATCTTACATTATCATTTTAGGGATTTTAATTAAAAACTTTGGAGTACACATTAAACCAAGTACCAACTAATGTATAAAATAGAATTCCATTTAACTTATAAAGTGAAAATAAACCCATTTTATTGGATACACATGTATGGTGTTTTGAGGCATTTTTTAAGGCCTTATCAGGAAACAATTTAGCACCCATGGTCACAAAGTATTACTTTATAGGGTATCCAAGGGAAACAAAGAGATACTACTTATATAACCCCTGAGGCAAGAAAGTGATTATCACCAGACACGTGGTCTTTCTTGAGAGGGAGAACATTCTCAAAACAGATAGTGGGATCATGACTGAATTTGATGAAGTTGATGCTCAAGATATAAAAGAGTTGGTATTAAAACAAATTCCAAATGTCCCCATGGAATAATTAGTTCTCTAAACACAAGTACTACATTAGAGAATAAGAGAGGTTATAAAAATAGAGATATATGTTTTTCTAGTCACGAAATAGGGTGACTAATTTTTGGTTGACAATGATGAACCTATCTCTTAAAAAGATGTAGTAGAGAGATTAGAATATGAAATATGGAAAGAATATATGAATTCTGAAATAGATTTCATGTATAAGAACCAAGTGTGGGTTTTGGTTGATGTGTTGGTTTTTGTAAAGTTCATAAGTATGAAATGGGTACTCATGAGACAAAACTATACATGAAAGGTAAATTAAATACTTATAGAGCAAGGCTAGTGGATAAAGGGTTTAAAAAATGTTAGGGAATTGACTATGATGAAACCTTTTCACTAGTCTCTATTGTTAAGTCCATCTGAATTCTAATTTCTATAACAGATTAACATGAATATGAGATTTTACATATAGATGTTAAAACTACATTACCCATTGGAAACCTTCAAGAATATTTGTATACGACACAACCAGAAGGGTTTGTGACTCCAATGGATGTAAAAAAAATTCCAGTTTCATAGTTCCATTTATATATTGAAGAAATCATACATATCATGAAACATTTGATTTGATGAAGATATAAAAGATTTGTTTTATTACTAAAAAATGTGTTTACATGTGTTTACAAGTGGTTTATTGGGAATGGGTTTGTATCCTATTAGTATATGTTTATTCCATATTACTAATTGAAAATGACTTACTAGTCTTATAGTATTTGGACTAGTTAAACAAGTATTTAAATATGAAGGACTTTGGTGAAGAAGTATATATTATAGGGATCAAGATCATTGTTGATATGTCCAAGAGGTTTCATAGAATAAGTCAAAGTACATACACTGACCATAGACTAAATATATTAAGTATGGAACAATCCATGAGGGTATTGGCTCTAGTGTCACATGGTTTACATATTCCTAGGAAAATGATTCCTTGAACATAATAGGAGAAATGGATAATGAGTAAGATAACATACAATTCAGTGATATGATCAATCATGTATTTCATGTTGTGTACTATACTTGATGTTACCATTGCATTGAACATGGTAGGAAGATATCAAGCAGATATAGAAGAACAATACTGCTCTACTATTAAGGATTTCATTAAGTATCTGAGAATAACAAAGGATATTTTCCTTGTGTATATAGGATATGAGTATATGGTCATCAAGGGTTATACTAATTCTAGTTTTAAAATAAATAAAAATGATCAGAAGTTGTGGTTAATATATGTTTTTTGTCTCAACAGAGGAGTTGTGAGATGGAAGAGTTCAAAGAAGCCAGTTGTTGCTGATTCTATAGAAGAGTATGAGTATATATCGGTTTCTAATGTAGGTAAGGAATCAATTTGGTTGTGAAACCTTTTCCATGATCTTGATATGGTACATAATAATAAATATCCTATCACATTATGTTGTGATAATCCTGCAGTAATAGATATTTCAAAAGTTTCAAGTTCAAACCAAAGAACAAAGCACACACTCTAAAAGTATCACCTATTAAGGTATTTTTATCAAAGGTTTCAAGTTTAATTAAATATATTAACCATAGAAGAGAACATAGTATACCCCTTTACTAAAGACTTATCTCAGTGGAAGAATGAGTATCATGTGAGAGTTAGCGAGAAAACTGAAGTTGTTAGTAGTTTTCTCTAGTGTAAGCATGAGTTGTTTGTAGCTGGTTTCATAGAACCAACTTATTGTTACTTTATTACAACCTATATTCATAGATTTTTTATATTAATAAACACATTATCAAATCATGATTTTCCTTCTACATAACATAGTGTGTGATAATTTCCTTAGAGTATATGTCAAACTAAAAAATCATAGCAGTTCACTGCTATGATGAGAACCCATAAGTGCTATGAAGCTATTCTGAAATATATTTTTTATAGATGGATGATATCATTTGGGAGACATAAGTGATATAGGCTATCATGTGTGGATACTCATATAACATTGAGTCACATTCTCATGGTGTACACCCTTGGTAATATCTAGTGTAGAATATTATGAGAATGATACCAGCAAGTAGGAAATGAAAATTTATAAGTGCCATTGGATGTTCCTATCTATGGATATGTGTATTGATCATTGTAATTTATTATTATTTTAAATGAATATTACAAGTCTCATACTTTTATGTATTGATGAAAACCATGATGACATATGTTCAATGTGAGGTAGGATATGTTGGGTGCATCATGAGTAATATTGCATTAATGAATAATGTGAGAAAGTATTTTCCCATTATATTATTTAAATGAAGTGGATATCTCAGACCCTTTAATTGAAATGATATATCCTAAATAAATCCATGGCCATGGTGTTCAATAGGCATGTTCGTTCTCCTTAAATTCAAATAAAGAGACAACGAACACATAGGTTGATGGAACCAACAAAAAACCTGCTTGATTTGAGATATCATGATAAAGATATTATATTACCCAATGAGTGTCTGTGTGAGGTGTTATATCATTGAAATATTAACTTCTTTCTCTATGGGTTCCTTGGCATGTTACTAGATGCTAACCTTAGAATTTAGGCTGCTTCGCCTAATGCCACTGAGACAGAGGTCTAGAGGGTCATATACTAAGTGTATTTAGAATCTTAATTAAGTAATATAATATTATTTATTATTTAAAAATTTGAATAAATATTATTCGCACACATGGTATAATTATTATTCATGTATGATTGATCAAATATATTCTGTCACCGGTTATTTAAGATAATATTACATGATCAGAATATTTAATAAATATTTTTTTCTATTTAGTGAATATAATATTAATTTATTTATTTATTAGAGAATAATGGGGTGATATTTATTTATTAAATAAATATTTATCATTCAAGGCCTGATAAATATTACTGAGGAATGGAAGACTGATTTTTTTGGTCTGATGCAAAATAATATATATTCAATATTATTTGATTAAATAATATTTAATTTAATTCACAAGTTAAGATCGTGTTAATGTAATGATTATATTGTTATTATTTTATAAATAGGGTTCTGTAAGGCATTAAATAAATATTAAAGGTAACTCATGAATATATTTATTTCTAAGATCAAGTAGTATTTAAATTGAATTTTATTATTTTTTAAATATATCCAATTTATTTTTGTTGTGCATAATGATAGCTAGATAAAATCCTATCAATCCCTAGAGAGCTCCCTCTCCATGAACTCTACCAAGAATAGAGAATGATCTTACTCAACCATCCACTCTTAACTCTAGAGATATCAAGGAGTATTATTTGGAAGCGAATCTCATGGTGATCAAAAGAAAAAATGAAAGTGATAAGATCTTCTGTGTTGAAACCCATAGATTCCTACAATTACATTCAGAGATTTTTGGAACATGTGTGGATCACCGTAAGAGGGAGCCTTCTCCTGATTCCTAAAATATAATGACTATACAATTTATATCTTTTGTCAGATCCATCAATAATGAAATAATTCCTTCTAGGTAATTCTTTAATTTATTAAATTAATTATAAATAATATCTGATGTTCCTATTCTTAGTTTAAGCATCATATCCCTTGTCAGTTTTCTTTGATTTATTTTCGTTTATTATGATGTTCATCATCATGTAAATCTAAAATTGATCATCAATCATGAAAAAAAATTGAAAGTTGGCCATGAACCATCACATGCTTTCTCTGTGATCATAACCCTCAAAATATTCTTTCCCTCCCTCTCTCAGCTCACAGTGCATACCAGTGGAGCACTATGGATTAAGGGATGCACATCATATTACAGAGGTGGGTGTTGAGATATTTAATGACTCAATTAAATATGTTTAGAGCCTCTTCACCATGGAGGAGGTGAAACTAGATGTATCATGGTATATATATCTTATTTATATTCATAAACACACTTTAGGTAGAGGCGAGAAATAAAATAATGATATTGAAGCTGTTATCAGATGAGAATCAGAGGAAAATGAAGAATATATGTGATTAAGCCTAGATCATACCGATTTCACCCACTGTTATGTCTTATGTTTTAATTTTTTTTAATTCTATTTAATCAAAAACCAAAAAATATTGTCTTGATACTTTCAAAATCAACAAAAACAAAACAAAAATACATAAGTGTTAGGATAGTGAGACTCCCCAATACTTTATCCTTTTGAGATGACCTTGGTCAACCACTAGGCTGCATTAGGAGTATTTAGAAATTTTGTTTGACTGGAAAATCACATGATCAACAACTTTGTCCAAAATGTGAGGAAGACTACACAGAGAAATGGGTGAGGAAAACCCAACATAAATGATCGCCCACTTCTACCAGTGTAGAAAACGTCATAGATGTGTGAATAAGATATATGGTCATAATACTCAACAATTGAGATGGTATTTATGTTTAGGCATATTTAACTAAAAGATGAAATGACCTATATAGTAAGAAAAATTGAAAATAAATGTGACTGAGGGAATAATACTAATATAGAACATCTTATAAGATGGTCACATAGTTTAAGTTCATAGTTCTAGAACCAACATTTTGTGTGGTTTATATTTACACAATGAGGACTAATGAAGGTTCGCGAATATGAAATCATAATATTACTCTTAAATAGTCATTATACTTGAATGTGTAACATCATGGGTAGTTGAATCCTATCAAATAGTTAAATTTTGGAATGTGTAAATCTCAAGTATTTTAATTAGGATATAACCTTAGAAAATAGGTTCATAGTGGATGACCATAGACTGTATTTGAAATATGGGTTCTAATGTGGTGTTTTTTGGGTGTAAAAATATCTTAGGACCTTCTTATTAAGGAAACGATTCCATTGGTTGGTGATGTAGAATTAGGTTTCATGGACATTACCAAGTATAAGTGTATTTTAGGGATGGATAGAGTCATTTTTGGTAGGCATAGATAGTTTGGGAAGCTTTAAATACCTATGAAATAAAGTTAGATTATGGATAAAATGATTTTGAAGAAGGTTTCAATCATCCTAAATGATACTCCAGCACTTATCAAACACAAATTCAGAGTGGTATATTATGAAATGAAATTTATCTTAATTTTTCATAGAATAGAATGAAAAATGAGAATATCTAGGATTTTTTTGAGGCTATATGGTGATCCCAACAATCTTTACAACTTCATTTGTTTTTTCAATACCTTTTTTTCTCGGGACATAAAAAGTGTGACCTAGCATGTAGATACATAAATTTTCTTTGGGCACCCTTTATGATTTTTCAACCTATTATGTTTTATGTATATTTCATTTTTATTTTATGTTTCATGCAATTTGGACCATTGAGGGTTGAATTTTAATGTGAATTAGCTTTAACTTAAATGAAATTAGGTTTTAATGTCATATAACTCCAATTTATGGTGATATAGACTCTATAGTACAAGGGTGAGATAAAACCCCCATGAATAGAGAGATCAATGCTACTATAGATCATCTTAGATGGGGATATATGTAGGTAAGGTAATAGTTATTAGAAAAATGAAATGTTATAAATCCTATATAGAAATATATAAATAAAACCAAACATGAATAAAGAGCCCATTCCTACAATAGACTATCTCAAAGAGGGGTTCACATAGATTAAGGTCATAGTTCATTGACCATTAATGGAGATGAACTAGGATAATACAGATTGGTCTCTAGGTCTAAGAGTTCACAATAAATTTTGAATTGGGGAATGATGAAGTTTTAAATTATGACTTTAGATATTTGAATCAATATATGTTGATATGGGAAAAATATTCTATGGATGAAAAATAATCCACATTTGAATGATGGATTACAATATGATGTTTTTGGGGGTGTATAGTGATTAGAAGAGCTTGGTCCCATGATGAAGATGATTTTGGTTTGATGTTTTTAATATAGGTGGAATGAAAATTATAGAAAAATATTTACCTTATAACTGGATAAAATTGTTACTGAAGACCAATAAAAGGTTTATGGTGATCTAGAATACATTATGTATGGAGTGTTATTCATGGGAAGGGAGAATTCAAAATATTATTGAAGAAATGAAACCCTGAACTAACTATGACTAGTCTTTTTAGTGGTTATGTGGGAAAATAATGGGGAATGATGATTGGAAATTGGGTCTAAAACCAATGGTTCAAATTTCACTATGTATCCTAAAATAACAGGAATCAAGTAATATATAGTTCTTATAAATGATATTTTTTTTCATTGATATGTATCAAATGTAATATAGGGTAATATATATATATATATATATATATATATATATCTTGATATAGGATTGGAAATATAATATGCATCATGTTTATAACTATAGAAACTCCCTAAAGCACATTCAAATGTGAGTATGGTGAGCCAAAAAGGGAACTTATTATCCTATTGTAAGGAGTAAAATATTATACACCTTTTCATTGTTATAAATATCATGTAGGGAAATGATATCACATAAAATAGACCACTCTATGCAGTTTAAAGTCGTATAGGATAAACCAATTTACTATTCAATTTAACATATTGTGATAAAGACTCATTTGGTGTAGTTTAACATAATATAACTAGAATGATGCATATTGTTTTGATAAAATATGTTCCCCGCATAGATCTAGTTCATATATAGGGATGTTTTATTTGTTGAATCTAGTAAGGTACTGAAACCTAAATAATATCCAAGGATACACCCAATATATGAAACTTGGGATCTTATAAATAGTCTCATATTGTGTGGATTAGGTAAACAACCTGATATAAATAATGGAACTCAATTATTAGGTAATAGTTTTTAATAATTGTGGAATTTCATCCAAACATGGAATTTTATAAAGAATCCATACAATAGGTACCCTTACATGGATCTAGATCTCATATATTGGAGTCAAGTCATACATATTGAATCTCTCTAAATAGTTTACAATCATTTAGGACAAACAAATTTGTCAATCACTATAAATTAATGTTACCATGACTTAGGTTCCACATTGTTAATGGTTATATAATACATAACTTGATGTGGGGGATCTTTTTCAAAGACAAAAATTATAAAAAAAATTACGTAACTGTTTCTTAACACCTAATTAATGAGTGAAGGCTCAAACAATAAGTAGTTATTTGATTGGAATTTTTGGTTGGGTTTGGCTTTTTGGATGTCACTACACATATTTTTTTGGGAGAACGAAGCCACATATAATTATTAAAAAGCATTATAATGTTGGGGATATTGAAGCAGTACAAGCATAAACTAATAGTTCTTAATTACTATAATGGGTAGTGAATTAATTTGATGGATATGTGTGGATGGGATAGGGATAAATGGTCCTAGAATCACTATATATCCTATGTTAGTAGGAATCAATCCATATGTATTTTTACAAGAATACCTTTTACAAATAAATTTATTACATGGGGAGGGAATTATTTCTCAACATAGTCTCATTGATAAATAATTAAATGCTTCAAAGAACCTATGTAAATATGTATTATACATAGGATAGGGTGAAATGAATGTATCCTAGTACTGGTCCATGGAGTGTGGAAGACCCAACATAACCGGGATGGTTCTAAAAATCAAGATTCCATTTTAGAGAGAAAGTTAATTTTTAACCCACTAAGGGATTATGGGTAAATATTAATGCACTGGTGTGGTTCTTACTTGGAACCAACTCTTTTGCAAGGAAATTAAGCAATACAACAAATGTCTCTTTGACTAGTTTAATGACTTGAAAGATATAACAAATGTTTCTCAGTTTAATTTTATGGAACTAGTACTTAGATGTTTTAATTTTTCAATAATGCAATAAGGGCATGTACCATACATGGGATTTTATAGATATATTAATCATGTGAAAAAAATTCATTACCTCAGTGGAAGACTCATGAAGGAAGACCCAACATGATTGTATATTCCCCAATACTAAAATGTATCTCTCAAAAGTGGGGAATATTTTATCTTAACATTTTTCATGGGAAAATAACCATATTTTGAATGTGTTACATTGATTAGGATTATACAAAAGAGAATATGGGTCTTATGGAATGAACCTATTTAGTATAAGGTCATATAGAGTAGACCATGTGTCGTGAAATTTATCATCATATGATTAGGACATAAATTATATATAGTTTAAGGTCAGGTGATGAGGAACATTATATATGAAGTTTCATACTAATTAATTTTTAAAATAAAATTACATTATCTTACTATAAAGTTTAGAGAGAAAACCCAACATAAATAAACAAGGGCTTTGGAAACAAGTCAACGTAGGGGGGATAATTGGAATTGAACTTGCAGTTAGGTCATGTAGTTTAAGCATCACTACACATACTTTAATTATATTAATCAGGACACATGTATTTTTTCACGTAGAGGGTAGTTTTTATTAGTAAAAACTAGTAAAAATATAAAATTAACATGTACTAAGAATTCCTAAAAGAATATAGATCTCATGCGAGGATAGGTCCCAGAAATAGACCAATATAATCAATTTGAATGGCTTTGTATAATGGAACATATATTGTGTAGTTTAACATTATGTGATCAAGACTCGTATTATGTTTAGTTAAATTCATACTTCTAAGATTATATTCTTCATATTTTAAAGTCATATATATATATTAATTATAGTACATGTAGTTTATAGTGATACAACTAGAACTTTTAGGGGTTACATAGTAATTGTCATACAACTAGTACTTGGGCCATGTAGTTTAATATCTTGTAGAAATTATTAAATTAACTCAACATTAATAAATATAAAGTAATTTTTTAGAAACCTTACACTGGTTTTTGAAGTAATACACACTATATCCATTGTGATCAAGGAATATGATCCATTAGAGTAGAACATGTATATGTTGTAAGGTTTATCCCCTCATGAATCTAGCTTTAGGGGTTTATTATTTCATATCATTGTAGTTATTATATCCAATACCAATTCTATTTGGAGGAATGTTTAGAGATGGATCTTCTTGTTGAAAATTCATGTGACTTGGTTCTGATAGAATTCAAGGTTATGTAGTGTGTGTAACCTTTTATCAAGTAATTGCTCCAAATTATTTAGCGGAATCCACGACCACTCACCTTCAGAAAACTGGTTTCAATTTGAAACATGAAGCGAGGTTAGTTGAGCCTCAATGGAAAATAATGAATCAATCCTATATATACATAAATATGGGCTCTCTTTTATACTAGTATAGAATATATTATGATAATCCCACCATGTATAGAAGAGTTTATTAGGCCATGAATTATTTTACTTGTATACTATATTCTGAATTATATTAAAAAGGGTCTTGTTTAAAGCCTATATATATCATATTTTTATTGTATGGAAATTTAATGAGCATTTGTACTAAATAATATATTCCAGATACAAACTTTTCAACTCAAAAGATCACAAATTGGTGTTGTTTTCCATCAATATTGTGTGAGGGACACCAAAATTAGTGATAATGTTAGTCTTCATGAAGCTGATGACAGCCTCTATCCTAACTTCCTTAATGGATATAGCCTTATACAAATTGGAAAAGAAATAAGTGTTAGTAAGGATATAGTTTGACTAACTTGATGTTACTGGGGTATATATTCCTATCACTTCTATACCCTATATGAAAAAAAAATATTTTGTGGTATGTAATAGTTCTTGGGGTTGATAGATGAAATTAGAATGTATCTAAAAAGTATAGAATTTCTATGTAAATTATATATAGTCTTGAATCATTGATAGATAGATGTATCCAATTATTTAAATTTAATAATAGAGATTAGATCCTCACTGATGGGTGCTATAGGTTTTGACATGTACTTCATACATAACAATAAGGGTCTATTCACCCTCAATTCTTCTGCCAATTATCCCCTTAAATCGTCATCTACGGAAGACATTTTGAAAATCCAGGGAATCATAGAGAATAAAAATTTCTAAATGTCATTAGATATATTCCTTATTGACTTGATCCATTAGTATAATTATTCATTGAAAGTATTTAAATATAGGATACACCCATCCATTTGTGGTATTAGTTAGTAAGGATATAGGTTTGAATTTTTCTGGGGTTGTGTTGATCTCATTTATTTCTTCCATACCACTATTGATAAATAGAGAAACCACCATGAAATGTATAATGAGGATAAAAATATTATATTTATAGGGGTCCACCAGGGCTATAAATGTATTGGAAAATTATTCAAATTGGGTGTTCTATGAATACATAATGGGAGACTTCACTAACTCATAGTTGAATTCAGTCATCAACCCCCATAAAAAATCAAGTAATAAAATTAGTTTATCCTTATTAATAGAATATTTACCATTTATATTTTTGATCAATATCTTTGAGTCACCTTTGATATCAAATTGATCCAGTAGTATCTATAGGTCCAACTCCAATCCTATTACGAGGGATTGGTACTCTACCTTATTATTAGTATATCCTTATGAAAAAATGAAGGAAGAGGTAATAATTTCTTTGTCTCAAGATATGATTACAACCCCAATTCCAACCATTTGTTATACATATATTCCATATTTATTACTGTTTGGATTATGGAAGAACCAAAAAAGTACATCTCCCATGATTGGAGACTATCATGGATGAATAAATCCTCTTCATCGGGGCACTCTAAGTTTCATAGTGACATCTTTAGGATTGGATTTTATACAAGGAAATAGGCCAACAACTACCCTTTAGTTTCCTTTTGAAGCATGAAATATATGTTAAACTGTTATTGAATGTTTTCATATTATGAAAATCACCTAGTTAACATAGGATAAATGAGGACATATTCTTTCAGGTCCATATGAGAGACATGACTAACCTCATAATTACTTAGGTAGTACAGTAACCTAAATACTATGAAAATAAATGTTAGACAGTTATTCTCAATATTGGAGTATCGAGTATCAGTTTCCAACATGGTTCTTCTGAGATAATAGAGTTTTTTCTCGAAGTATACAATATTCATTTAAGAAAGGATTGAAATAAGAGACCACTCTAAGGTTTCCATACAATGGATGAGGGGTTTCCCTTCCACTAGACACATCAAAATCAGTGGAAGTAGAAGGTAGTGTTAGAGATCATCAATATCCTTTTAACCACCTTCATCATAATAAGTGATGAATACTTTATTCTTAATGTTTGTGAATGTTAAAAAAATTAGTGAGGTTATCTATGAAACATATGATAAATAAAAAAACCCCTTAGAGTATTCTTAACTCATTTAGGTTTTGAGGAGGAAATATATTGAGTATAGATATAGTATTCTCAGGATAAACTTCAATACCACAATGGAAAACCAAAAAGATGATAAATTTTCCCAATGTTACCCTGAAGGAACATTTTAAGGGAGTTATATTCAAACTATGTTATCATATTTTGTTGAAAAATAATTTGAGATAAAAAATGTTATCCTGAAATTGATGTTACTTAAGCATAAAATCATCAACAAAAAAGTATATGATCTTCCCTATAAGGGTATTAAAGACACTATTCATGGAATATTGATATGTAGTTTCAATATTCTTTAAGTAAAAGTTATCACTTGATAGTAATAAACCCATTGGGTGTCTAGATGGAGTAGACCTTGTCATTATAATGGGCCATCTAGATATTTTTATATCCTAAATACCCATCAAAAAATGATAGGGATAAGAAACCTATAATATAATTTGTTAGTATCTCTATGATTGGGACTGTGAAATTACCCTCTAGGAAATTCTATTTGGGATCCTTAAAATTAGAGAAAACCTAGATTTTCCCATTATTCTTCTTGAAGAGCACAATATTGATGTGAAAATCGGGGTATTAAACTTCCTGAATGAATTTTTCCTTAATATAATTGTCAAATTAAACTTCCACCCTGTAATCATAAGTTGGATTCATTCTCTAAGATACACATTTAAAGTCATGATGGTCATTTGGAAAATCCAAATGTTGGGTAGCCACATCAGGTTCTAACCTAGAAATATATATATATATTATAATGAATATACATATCAATGATAGTTGAGGAATGAAATACATGTCTCCTATTTCTTGGAGGACATGTTAACACTAACCAATATAGGTTGTGGGTCTTCCTCCACACCCTAATTTTTCTATCTAATTTTATAGATAGTGGTAGAGACACTATCCCTGAACATTGGTGATAAATCTATAAATATTTTATCTTCTACTTATTCTAATTTTCCATTTTTAAAATAGGAATATGAAAGTGAATTTTGGGAATTGATGGTCAATATGTGGGAAAGTTTAGATACTATAGATTTTGCAGAAGTATCAAAGATATTTTCCCATTCCAATTCATAATCATATATATCATATGATGTTATGATATCAAGATATTAGGGAGGTGGAATGGGTAAATTATAATTTGGGGAATTATTATCATTTATAGGGTCACATATATCTTTTTCATGGTCATGTATGATAGAATAAACTGATATCATGTGGATGGGGAATAATTTTCCTAGGCATCATGATTTCATTATTTTCTTAGGATTCATGTTCACATATTTGAAGAGACATAACTATGATGATTGATATTGATGATAATTTTTATCTAAATGATGGTAAATATGCTCAATGGCCATGTTGATATGCATAGTGTATAAATAATATAATTATTTATTTGGTGGTGGTTTCTCTATGTGGACATTTTTAAAGATAATATATGAAAGGAATGTGGTAACATTATTTAACTTGTTTTCAAATGGAACTCTCACAACATCCCAAATTGGGAGTGGATACCATATTTCTATTGATGTGAAACACATTGTATTTAGTGAGTTCACTTAATGGGATGAAAGGGACCACCTCCAACCAATTAAGGTCATATATTTGAATAATGTTATCTGCCACTAATTTCTTTCCGTACCACTTATTGAACCCAAAGTATATATGATAGGATTTATAAGACTCAAAGGGGGAATCAACACCATAAATTATCCATACTTTTTTATTAATAGAATATTTGAGTCATTGAAGGTATTATTATGGTACTACCATATGCTTGTGGATCCATGAACACCATAACATAATATTAAAGGTAGTTTCTTAGAAGAAAATTAGGAATTTAGAGTCAGATATGAGGTCTCTAAAATGTCATTAGAGTCTGATCTTCCCAAGTGGCCTATCATAAATATTATAATATCCCTAAATTTTCAAGTTAGAGGGAGTTAAATTTTCCCCAAAGTAGCCTAAGTGGAGGAGGGTATTGGGATGGTATGATATTGATCTTGGGACTGTTTTCAACTAGATCCCATTGAATACCATTATCATCCAACTTATCATATATGTACATGGGTATGATGTTCCTAGGTATGAGTGCTTCTTATTATTGCTCCATAAAAGAAACATTTTCATGAAATTTGGAGGAACCAGTCTTCAAAATATTTGACTCAAATGAAAATTTTCAAACTCACACTCAAAATGGTTAAATAGAGAGTTATTTAGGGATTCTATGAGTTCTATTGGGAGGTGAATAGAATTAATTATAAAGCGTTTGTTCATAAAAATGTCCAATAACTTCAATATATTGTAATTCTAGACCAATGGTATCTGCATCGTTTCATGATGTTGTTTCTTAGACTAGGGTTTGAGTCCATTACTGATTATACCAATGATTCCATTCCATGACTGATATATAGGGTCATTTTTAAGGTTCATAGGTTGCGCTTAATTGGGATCACTATCATCAGAAATTTAATTAATATCATCACATCTATAAGTCATTCCCCTAATATGATGGGGTTTGACTGAGCCCTGGATAACTCAGAGTTAGATCAATGCACTTGTTGGGATCATTGGAGTGCTTATCTTAGAGTTTTGAAAATTTATATTCCTTTAATAGAGATTGTTCATGAATTTTGTAGTCCATTTTAACCTCATATTTCATAACCTCCAAGGCCTCTAAAACCTCATCCATGATTACAGATTGGGAGTTCATGTTCAAAGAAGTCCTCATATTTTCTACTAAAAGGGTCTTTCAATTGGCCAAATTTGAATGAAATTTATTTAGATTCCAAATTATAAAATGATTACATTTGATGGGATGGTTACCATTTTTTCATTTCATTGGATGGTGCCAATTCTCTTAATGATGGACATAGGACGTTTGAAAGAGTCTAGAATGGATGAGGTGGAAATAAAGACCTCTCCTCCCATTCCCCATTTTTCTGCTACTAGTTTAAATGATTTTTATAATACTAAGATGATAAATATAGACACTAGAGTCTCTTAAATAGTTTTCTAATTATCACTTACAAAAATTTCCATAAAATTTAGTAAATATATCTAGATGTTTAGTGTCTTTGGTAGATTAGAAGCATAATACAACAATATAATCATAACATAAATCATATTTATTTTGATCTCAATATAGTTTTACAAATTACTATTAAATTTAATTTAAAATATTGGATATCTTGGTAAATACATAAAAAATGGGGGTGATCTATAATGCCTAGTAAGGGAGAAATATGAAAGAAAAATATAATAGCTAAGATAGGGGGTATAACATGATATCATAAATATGAGAACCATATATCACCAAATAGAAGAATAACATAATAATAATGTTATCATAACAATGTGTAATTATAATAATATAAAAATATCATAAAAATTGACATCATAAGAATATGTCAAGCCTCACTACCAAGACAACATAAAATTGTTTTCTTGGACAAATTCTCATGCACCATACATGGGATCTCATGAGATGAAAATATTACACAATGCATTAGGGGGATGTATAATTATAGGTCCATCCATCACATAATAATATGTACACTAATATGTGTTTCTTATATGGGAATCATAAATAAGTCCTAATAATAAGAAAATCTCCAAGAGAAATAAATGGGTTACACAATCTTGTCTCAAGGTATAATCATAGAATACTTCATAAATATTAAAAATAAAATAAAGAATTAAATATTTTTTATTCTCATATTTGAATTAAAAATCATAGGTATTAAATATTTATTTCAAGTGAAAATAAATTCATAATAAATGGTGTATAAGTACGTATATAAATGAACCCCATAAATGTTTCTTGAAGAGAGTTTGAAGAAGTACATCACATTGTGTTTTTACAAAAACTAGAAGTAAACTAGAATTATTTTCCAAAAAATAGTAATATATTTAAGAAATCATTTAAGGGAAAAACATTAAATGATTTTCATATGAAAATGAATAATGAGTAAGAAAGTTCCCATTAATCTGGTTTTCTTTAGAAAAAATACTGTGATATAACTTTAAAACCTATATAACCCCAACAAATAAGGGAGTAAATAGAAAGTTATATATATAAGGGAAATATATACAGAATATAGATAATTTAATTATAAAAATAAATAGATAATGTGGGTTAGAGAGATAAATATTAACCCAAAGAAAAGAGTGTAGTTTGGAGAGATCACATACCGTAGATCTGGATTCACTTGGTGCATTCATCTAACTTACTAAATAAAAAATTATATTTATTAAATACTTAAGAATTTTTTTCATATATTTTTTATTTATGATTATTCTTTTATGTTAGTTTATAATCATTTTATTGAGATATAATTCTATATTTATTTTCATGAGGTTGTTTTTTTCATGGTTCCAAGGTTTTATTGGTTTATAGATAATTATGGATGATCTTATGAAATGGTTCCATAAATTCAAAAGTGTGATTAAATGATGTTCATGTCATTACAAGAGTTTAAATAGTTCCAACTATCCATAATTTTTCACTTTTTGGTATGGATTGTTGAGTGTAAATGAAATTATTTAATGGTTACTTAATTTGGGATATTTTTTTGACCATGTTGAACTTATTTTATTTCATTTAATCCATATATTTATTTACCCATTACAAAATATAAAAAATAATAGAATATAATTATTTTTATCATATTTATCCATTAAATTACTATTATATCTATCCATAAAGGTATTGATGATAAATGAAATAAATTGCTCAAAGAGGCAGTTGAACATCCATAATATGAACAAAGATTTAATTTTAGAATAAAATAATATGATGTTAGATAATAAATATTCCATTAACAAAATAATATTTTAGTATATTTATGTTACTAATTTCATTATGTAAATTTTATGTAATACCTTTTGGGGAAATTAAACAAAAAATATTAAAAGAGCTTGGTTAAGAACATTACATACACCTTTGGATGTCCTCTCTTAAACTACACCTTAATGATATTTAAGAATTTTATTTTGGATATATCATAACACTTTGGACTTGGAAATGTGTTCTGGGAGTGATTTTGATAGAAATTTGTCGAGGTAAGGTGTTTTTAAATTGAAGATAAATGGGTGGAGGAGGGTGGTTTTATAAGGGGATGTGAGTGGTGTTTTGAATATAATATTCACTAGTTTATTATTTCTTGTCAATACTACCAATATTGATTAATATTGTGACTATATACTATAATTGGTTCATGTAAGGATAATATAACGTTTTATTACATCATACCGTATGAAATTAATCATGTTTTAAACATATAATGTAAAAATAAGGTATTTTACAATTCACTAAAAATTATATATTTTTAGAAAATTTAAAAATAACCCTAGGATAAATTCAACATTATTATTCAAAATATTACACCAATTTTATCAAAATAATTTTCCAATTTTAATAAAGATGGTTTAAATTAAAATTCATATTTATAGAAAAATTCTTTTTTTATTACCAAACCAAATTTCTAAGACATAGAAAATTAATTATAACTTCATAAGATTTTATTATTACTTATATTAAAAAATTTATTGTTTTATTAATCCATCTTATTAAAATATCTTTTATTTCAAAATATTATATTTTTCATAAAAAATACATTTTAACAATAATATAACATATTTGTTTTACCATAATTATAATTGTCCTTTCATTGTGTGAAAAATTCATTCTATTAAATTTTAAACTTTTATTTAATTATCATATGATTTATGTTTTATATATTTTTTTATTTTATAATATACAAAAATATCATTTTACTATTCAATTGGAGATGTTACTATTATAAAAGTTTGGTTACTATTCGTAATAGTTGGATTATTATTCCCAATGGTTAGATAACTGTTTCAAAAGTCATATTGGTTTTCTAATTCTTATAAATACATTCAGTGTACATCCTTCATCATTAACTTAAATACCTCCAATGTTTTGATATTCATTATTTTTAAAACTATTAAATGAATTAATAATGTTTTTTATCTTTTTTAAAGTGTTTCTCATGTTTTTTATTTTTCTAGGAGACCCAGATGTCTAAATTTCACTATTATAGTTATTTTATTTTTATATTCTTACTATCCAATTCTAAATGTTTCAATTTTTATGGCTATATTTGTTCTATAAATGTAATGTTTAAATTAATATAAGAGAGTATTTTTTATTTGTTGATGTGTTTTTTAAAATACTATACCAGCAAAACATGATACACGCATATATATATTCAGAAGGAAATTTTCATTCATAAAATCTAGGGTAATTATATACTTACTCCTCTTATGAAATTTCTCCCTAAAATTTTCATTATACACACTATGGTGAAAATAGGTGAGGGTGCCTCTATTTCATTGCTTCCCCAAGTCTCCATGTTTCATCCTTATACTTATGGTTTCACCAAAGAAATTTGACCATGTAAGTTATTCGATTGTGTATAACATTTCCTCGATGTTCCAAGATATTCAAGAGATAAACCTCATAAGAGTAATCATTATCCACCTATACCACCTTTGGATTTAGTAAATTTAGTGGTCTAGTATGTACTTACTCAAGAGGGATACTTAGATGATATAATAAACCCAAGAGAAGATTGGCCAGAGTTCTATTAAATATACCAAATCTTTGATATGATCAATAATCTTAAAGGGGGAAATATATATAGTACATAAATTATACTTCTAACCAATCCCCATGGTATTCATCCTTTTAGATATATGATGGAACACATTATTAATAACCTCCAAATATATATCTCATTTATGTTTTTCGGCTTAAATATTATGTTGAATCTATGCTACTCTGATGTGTTACTGAATGGACTGGACCTTTTCTAACATTTTATTAAATAGTTATGTTTCAAATATATTGTGTTCACCAACATCATCCCAGCACATAGGTGTTATATATATCTTCTCATATTCAAATTCATAAGGATGCATATGAATGATTGATTGTAATATGTTATTGTTTGAGAACTTTAGAAGAGGAAGATGTTGATCATAACCTCATTTCAAGTCCATAAAATAGGCTATCATCACATCCCAATGTTTTTAGACAACACTTTCAGATTATTTTTCAGTCATGGGGTGATAATTTACACTAAATATTATCTTTTTTTAACAGAATAATGAATAATTTTCTAGAACTTGGAGGTAAACCTCACAGCTCAATTAGATACAATCTATAGTGGTGTTCTATTCAACATCATGGATTTCTTGATAGATATATTTACATTTTGATCGAGTGATAAGTCCTATAGAATAGTGATTAAGTGATAAATCTTTTTAAGATGATATACTACAACCCATTTGTAATAATTTCCTTTGGATGTTTTTTGAAGACCCATGACAAAATCCATGGTGATGTTCTCCTATTTCTATAATGGTATGGGTAATAGTTTCATAATCCCATTGAAATTTTTTCCTTTATTCTTTCACTTATTGATATACTCAGAACATAAATGTACATTCAACGATATCCTTCTTAATGTTTTCCTTGTGAATAGTGATATCAGATATCTTTATACATCTTTGTGCTTCCTAGGTGGATATAGAATGATGATATCTTGGAATAATTCAACAAATCCATCTTTTTCTCAGTCTTTATTTGTATGAATAGTCATATAAAAAATCTTAAAATTCCATATTAATCAATTTTAATCTTGTAGGATTTACCATTTCTTGTAGAATCCAACTTATTATTAACAACCACGTCATCTTTTTGAGATTTCTTAATCCTCTCTAGATTGGATGGTTTCACAATAATTTGAACAAGGTGGGATATGGTTCCTTCCTTTAAGATTCATATTTACATGATTTATATATAGAAGAAGATTATATCCTTCTAAATAGTTTTCTTGGATAAGTTTATTTGATCATAGATAATTTTGTTCTTTATTTTACTTCCCAATATGGTAGTTGACTGATTTTCATAGTCATTGATTAGCTTTAACCATAATTGTATGTGTATATTGATCTAATTCTGTGTGAATATATAAATAAATATCTTATAATCCATATATATTTCACACTTATCTCCATATATATAATTCCTCTAAATATTAAATTTAAATATTATAACAACCAAATATATATCATGCTTCTAATAATTATTCTCATTCACATTCAACTTTTTTGAGGCCTAATCTATCGATTTATCATTGTTCAAAAGAACATATCCCATGATATTATTTAAATCATTACTATAGATAAAAAATCCTTCCCCTATCGAGGTTAGTGTGAGTACAATTATACTAAAAATACCATTATTAAACTCTTTGAATATATTTTCACATTTATCAGTCTTGATAAACATTATTCGCTTATGGGATAGCTTTGGTTAGTCAGTGTGATAATCATGAGAAGTTACTCAAAAAATAGTTTATACGACCCTTATAATTTGATAAAACTATAGATATCCAATAAAAATATTGGTTTATACCATTACTTAATCAAATTTATCTTTAATAAATCCATGGATATCCCCATATTAGGGGTAAAATTCCCTAATAATGATACTTTCCCGATCCAAAAAGCACATTTACTATATTTTTTATATAAATTATCATTTCTCAAAAATAATATCATTGTACTCAAATTATCTTCACATACCTTTTTTATTTAAGATTATATCAAAATATAATCTATAAATACTACCAAAAATCAATCAAGGTAATCTCTAAACTATATTTATCAAATTCATGAAAATTTATGGTGAATTGGGGATTCCAAAGTGCATTAATATAAACTCAAAGTGTCTAGACCTTTTAAAAAAATCAGTCTTGGGAATATCCTCCTATCCACATTAAATTGATGATATCCTGACTGAAGATAAACTTTATAGATGTATTAGGAACCATATAGAATATAGAACATGTCACAAATCTATCACAATAGATTCTTGTTATTTATCATGATTTTTTTGAGTTCACGATAATCATTGTAGATTCACATTGGCCCAAAATTATTCTTAATAAAGAGGGCCAAAAAATACCGTGGTACAGAATATGGGTGTAAAACCCATATTCTATATTCTATTGTAGTTTCTTGTTTAGTATTTATAGTTTAATTAGGCCCATTCTGTAGGGATGCTAGGATATGGGTAGATATTTGGTAAAAAGTTCAATTGAGAACTTAACCTCTTAGTCAAAAGGAAGACCAAAAAATTTTTTGGGGAATATATTAACATATTAAATCACAATAAGAATTCCTTTATGGATGATCCTATCCTTTATCATAATCATTTGGGATAGATATGATTATTTTTGGGTATTAGTACCCACACCGTGGAGGTATTTTCCAAAGGGAGTTCATAAACATCCTTGAATTTATATTGGAGAATAGGAGGGTTTGGGATATGGAAATAGATTTCATTTTCCTAATAGTTAATTCTAGATATTTATTATGAGAGCCAATCCATGCCCAATATATCATCAAATTACACTAATGTGAGTATTATAAGGTTTTTGTGAGATTCACAACATAAATATTTATTGGATATGAGTTATATACTTGAGATTCAATAATTTCACAACTTGGTGTTTTCATCAAAAAATCAACCTCCTTGACTTGAGGTGATTTTTGAATAGTTATATTGAAATTGAATGGTATTAGTGAATGATTATAACTAGAATAAAGTAATGAATTTCATATTTCTAAATGAATAACAAGTTCACCATTCGCCACATTTTTTTCATGATATGCCTCTTGAGTGGTGATTAAAAAATCTCATTTTTTCTCTATTTTCATTGGATGTTTTTATCAACATTTATATTCAATAAAACTTATATTAAAGAATTTAATTACCAAGTTCTCATGTTCTTTATAGTTGAAACATTGGACCACAACTCAAATATTGATCATTCCATTATATTACCATAATTCATCATCTCAATTAAATATTAATTATATTAATTCCCCTTATTTCTATGCTTGAAACAACTAATTGTTCCCTTGAGGTAGTTTCTAAGAAAATTATTCCCACACTCATTAAAAATCTATGGTTTTTTTTTACAACCTAAATGGAATTTATCAATTGATCCTCCATAATTAAACTCTTTTATTTTCTTTTTTATTTCCCACCCCTCATGGACAATGAGAATCATTAATATAAATATTGAATTTAAAGGAACATCTAATAATTTACAAGTATATGTTGATATCCCTAATGAGTGAATATTTTATATTATTTTAATTTCGTTAGAAAAATAAGAAGACAACTTTACATTCCTGGTTAAGGAAAAATCCATAGGCGCACCATGAAATCCATGTGAAGTTTTGCCAATAATACCTGATTGATTCATCCTATTTTTTCTTGAGTCTAAGAAAATAAATCTAAAATATAATATAGTCATTCTAGGGAAAATATTTATTGGAATATACTTCCTTAAATCCTTCCCACTCTATTGATTTTATTTATTCGTTGGAATTCATATTATTGATTAGTGTCCACCAAAAATAAACTTCTCCCTATAAGAGATAGATGAATGATATGAATTTCTATTTCTGAAATCATTTGAGAAAAAATAATATATTATCAATGGAATTAATATATTATTCCATTATTATGGTATCATAAGATCCACTAGATGTAGGAGGAATTTTTTGAATAAAGGACTCAATAAAAACAATCTATTTTTTAATAGGGGGTGGTCTATATGATTTATGTTATTATTCCTATCTTTTGTTATATGAGAAAGTCCTTCCATGATGTTATCAACTCCTTCTACCATTATATTATGCATGTAATTTGTTAAATAATTACATTTACAATCACATTTTCTACTGTCATTATTCTTCCTATTTCCATTCATAAAAAAATTAATGGATAATTAGGGATGAAAATACTCAAATTAATAATCATATAAAAGTTAATCAATAAATTTATAAGGAATACTCATAAATAACATGTATACATTTCTAAGTTTCAATCTAGGTTATCAATGATCACTTTATTGTTAGGTTCTATAACCTATCGAGTTATATATTCTATCATTTAATTATACAATTTCATGATAATATATATTCATAACCTCCATAAATGTAATATAGATAACATGTGAATCAAAAAATTAACATCTCTTGCGGGTGTCAAACTAGGTGTGTAGTTAGTCCCATTTTTCATGTAACAATTGAAGATCGAGTTAATAAACAACCAATAATTTTCAAAGCTATTAACCCCAGGATAATCTGTTCTAGAGACTTCATCCAATTTTTTATATTAGGCATGGACTTAATTACTGAGATACCGCAATATATATACATTACCCAAATTTTAGGATGTTTTACTTAAAATTGCCTCTAGGGTTTTATTAATATATTCTTATCCTAATACAGAAAAATAACTAGACTATAATATGATTCCATCTATAGAAACCTAAGTCCGTCATTTAATTTATTTCATGATTTTTGAAAAACAAATCATAAAATAAAACCTTAAAATCTAGAGTCCTAGTGAATTTGAGGAATTAGAAACATAATTAAAAAACTTAAACATATGTTGCACCACCTTTATTTATATATATATAAAGTGATTTAAAATATATTTTATCTTATTTTACTATATTGTATACAAAGTTAATATATATATAAATGGTCTTAACATTAAATCCCAGTAAGGGAGAAAACATGAAAGTGAAATATAATAAGTCAGATAAGGGGAATAATAATATATCATAAAAATAAAGATCATATATTATCAAAGAGTAGTATAAAATAAAGTGAATAATATCATCACATAATGGAATAATAAGAATGTGAAAAAACATAAAACATGAATTCATTATCAACGGTTAAGGCTCTCATCCAAGAAAATATAACATAGTGTGTTAGGTTATCTTCATATGCACCATACATGGTATCTCATGAGATGAAAAAATTAACCAATTCATTCGGTTGTTTTATAATTCAAGGAAGACCTATCACATCATAATATGTACATGAATATGTGTTCCACATAATAAAATCATACTTTAGGAATAATCATAAGAAAACCCCATGAGAAATATTGTTTCATAATCTTTTCTCAAAGAATAATCAAAGGATATTTCATAAATATTTCCAAAATAATAATGAATTAAATCTTTTGGATGTTTATATTTAATGTAAAAAACCATATTTCTTAATTATGGAGTTTATTTGAAGATAAATTCATATGAAATTATGGAGAAGTAGGTATATAAATGAACCACTTAAATGACGAATTAAAAATTGTGTGAAGAACCTTTAAGGAAGATGAGAACATGATATTTTTATTAAAACCAAATGTAAACTAGAATGATTTTCCATAAAATATTCATCTTTATAAGAAACCATATAAGGGAACAAAGTTGAAATTATTATCATATGAAGATGAGTAATGAGTAGGAATGTTCCCATTTATTTGTATAATATTAAAATATTATACAAAATAGGAGTGGAATAGAGTCAAAGTGGTATAAAATATTGAAAACCAAGGAAATAATCTCTCGTGATACTAAAACCCATAAATGGGGGGTGGAGATCATGCTAGTAAACACACAAAATCAGGCTTCCTGAGTCTCCCAAGAAGTGAGGAAGTGTGAAACCATGTTCCCCTACCACCAAGTGTGAAGGAAAACTACCCATGAGTTGATGGGGCCTTTTCACTTGAGTATGTGATATGTTATAGAACACGGTGAGTGAATCATCCCCTAAAGAGATATATCGATAATAGATGAGTCATTTTACACCAATTCTAGTGTGATTATGTGGGAGTGATAAAACTCAATTCCTCTCAGTATGGGATATTCCATTTCCATAAGGGAGTCCCTTTGACCATTGTTGTTGCTGAAAGAAAGGACAACCAAGACATTGAGGTTATAGTAAATACAATATACCAATTTAAAACTAGTAATGCATGATCTATACACTTTAATCTTGGTTCCAATGTTAGGGGGAATCTATTTAAACCATATTCCCTGCATTGTATGACCAAGATCCATGAGCTTCCTCATTGAGGGGGATAAATTCCAACATTTTAAAAGTTGAATCAGGTCATCCACTAGGATTCTTTCCCTGACCACCATGCCCAAAAGTGTTCTATGGGTGACTTTGTGATAGATTTTGTTTCTATTAATCTAGATTCACAAAATTACTAATTCTATAAGAAATAATATCAACTTCCATTCCAATGCATTATTACTTGTAGAAAGGAACCATGTCTATAGGAAGCTTTTAGTATTTAATTCAGGATTATCAAGCCTGATAAAATTACCAATCTGCATTAAACATCATCTTCCCCCTCACCCTCAAATAACTAGTGAGCAAATTATTCTTTCATGGAGTCCTAAAAACGTGGACATTCAGAAGTGATCTTAATCCCTTTATTCATAACCTCCTAATCATAAGGAATGGTGTGGTTATAGATATTCCAAACCTGGATTTTAAAGTTTGTAAGGATGTCATTGCACAAGAGGATTCCTCCCCACTCATCCTACACATCATTATCCTATGTAACATTACAATGATCTTTTGTCGAGAAAACACCCAACTCAGGTTGTGTGAAAATAATACTATTGTAACACCCCAAGATTTCATAGTGTGTTTTTTCTTCAAAATAATTCAATAACTTGCACTACATGCAACACCAAGTTAAAGCGCACCATGAATTACCAAACAAGCTGTTAAAAAGAGGTTATCAATAGTATTAACTAAATTTTTAACTTTATATAATCCTTATAATTTTAGAATCCATATTATGAGTTTATTAGACATAATGTAAGAACAAAGTCCTTTTTTCAGATAAAATAAGTATTTTTCAAAAATGCACTTTTACCAACTTTAATAGTGATTCCAATATTTTAAACTTTTATATATTCAATTTGACTAAATAAATTTATTCTTTAGAATGGGGACATAAAAAAATTTACAATGTAACACCCCAAGATTCTACGGTACGCTTCTCTTTGAATAATGTGATAGCGTGTGTTGTACGCAACATCGAGTTCTAACACACCACAACCAATCAAACTAGCCGTTATGAATAGTAATACCTACTTTTTGAAATTTTATCTCTCAAAATGGACTTCATTTTTGGATTTCGAGTATTGAATTTAGCCTAAGGTGAAATTTTGGTACTTTTCGGATAACTTTAATATTTAGATGAATAGTGAAAATTACAAAATTTTAATTAAAAACAACTTTTTTAATCAAAATAATTAATAGTGATAAATTATGAATTTGAGTGTTTTAAAGTATATTTAGAATATATTTATACCATTTAATATAATTTTGGTCATTGGACATAATTTCACAATTAAACCGAACATAAACAAGTATCAATCTTTTGATAGTTATTATCTCTTAAAAACACACTTTTTGTTTTAACAACGGGAATTAATTTTAAATTAATTTCTGCCACTTCTGTGTATTGAATTTGGAAAAATGGATTCCATATTTGGAATAGGGTTGTTCAAATTGTGTAAATAGGTAACTTTTATTTTTAGACATTTTGAAGAATTACTTCGGTAAATATTGTATTTACCATGGTTAAAGGGTAAATCCGGTAAATAAGGGTTAAAAAAATAATATTATAATAATAAAAAATTACCCTAAAACGTGTTCTAAACTTATTGGTTGATACATTTCCGACCATGGTCATCTTTGAGTCAATTTTTGGACCCCATGGAGCCACTTGTAAGTGATAATGACACTTTATATTAATTAAGTTAAAATGAATACAAAAATGGCACAAGCATATACCTTTTAGAAAAACAATTTTTACATAGGGTTATATATGTTGGATTTTCGACTATAAATATTAATTAGAAATATTAAAAGATTTCCTACATAATTATAGTTTATTTATAATTTTTATACATTAAATAATTTAATTTATTTATGACACAATGATGATGTAGTAATTACCATAATAGTGAAAAATAAAAATAATTGATATTATAAATACCCAAATAAATATAATTGGATACTTTTATTGAATTAAAAAAAATTATATGTTAATATGACATATTAGTATTGATTTAATTGGCTTTGTTCGAAGTAATCATTCTGTTATGATTTTCAAAAAATTCAATTTTCCAAATACTGTCAAAATTGACATAAAAGAATTTTTAAAACAAATATTATATTATTAATTGATATTAAATTCATAAAAATATAATGATCAGCAAAGAGAATTATATCATGATAGTTTTATCATTAATGGACCACTTGAGGGGTCTCTTGGAGGTATATAGTATGTTTAGTACCTATATACTATAAAAATACAAAGTGACATGGTAAGTGTCAAACTAATTAACTAAGAGTTAAAACTAAAATATACGGTTAATATAATGACCCAAACCTGTATAAATTCTATTGGTTGAGTGGTTTTAGACCTATACCCACCTTAAAATTTAAATAATCCACTTTGGAGCCATTATAAACTGAATATGAATTTATTATAAAATAATATTTCTAGCTTTTCCAAAGGTGCCCCTCACCCCTCTTATAAAAGCGCACTCTCCCTTCTCATTAACTCACACCTTAAAAGCCTTTTGGTTCGACTAAACTCTGCCTAAATACTCTCTCAACATCCCTCAATACATCCTAGAGGCCTTCTATTAGTCATAAAGCCAAATTAAGGAGCCCTTTTGATCAAATCAAAAGGAAGAACCCGAAGAAGAGGTAATGATTTCACCACCCTTTTTCAAGTTCCTTTCTTCTTCCACTTCTTCTTTCTTTGTTATTACCATTATAAAATAATAACTAAAATATATTATATATACTTTGATATTATTATAAACATTTTACAACCATATTTCAGTATTCTATCCATCCTTTGAATAACATGGCACCATACGTGCGTACGTACGGCTTACCGTCTCCACGTCGTGGTGTAATTGTTATTCAATAAATTATTATTTGTATGGGTATAATAATGATAGGTAATTCATGTAAATAATAAATATAACATGATAATTATTCTGTATATATGATATACCATCCAATTATATATTATTTTAATATCAAAAGAATGATATTGTCGCTCGTGCGTACGTACGGACTACCGTCTCCACGAACGCGATGAGATTCATTCTCTATCGTATCCATTCAAGTATAATTATCATTTAATGATTTAAAAATAATGTTTAAGGACTTGATATAATTCTGGATATGAATAATATACAACCTATCCATGACAACCATGTCTTACATAACAAAACATAGAAAAGAAAACGATTAAGTTAACACCCAAAACAACGATAATTCTAAGATATTATTAACAAAGCAATGTTAAAATATCATATATGATATCATATTAATGTATATGATTCTTGAATAATTTAATAACAATTATTTCACCATTATAAAAAAGTTTAACCTACCACCAACAAAGTAAAAGTACAAGGTAAGGGTTTATTTCACAATCTCTTCATTATCCGAGGTTGTTTATACGTAATTATCTACTGGGACTTCTTTATCATCCACATCCATGTTTCTTAAAAATGTATTTCAAAACATTTTTACTATTTAAAATAATATGGGTTAAAGTAATTTATACCCTTGTTTGACTTTTTATAAGTTTTTTATAAAGGAATCTCTCCGTTGTTTTCCAAACAAGGTGCTTTTTAACCTTTTCGACAGAATTAAGGTAAGAATGTTTTATTTACTTATACGGCGGGTGCGGCTATTTTCCGCCGTAATAAAATCGTCGAAGCTTCCCTTACAAGATTATAATAATATTTCCAAAGAAAATTTTTTATTTTATAAATATATGACTCTTAAATGATTTCAAAATAGAAAGAGATATTTCTCTAAAAAGAGTTTTGATTTCATCTATATCAATATCCTTTGATGGATTTTACGCTTATTTGAAGTTGATTTATTATGATAAAAAACTTCAATATTGTATTTAAGGTTTTGTGATATGTTTGACTACGAATGTGCTATTTTTATACCAATCATGTTTTATGGTGAAAGTATTGACATTTCGTATGCTAGTTTTAATACGAATGTTTATGTAATGTTTAAACCTTTTCATATGGGAATTCATTGGACTTAATATTTGACGGGTGGAGCCCGCTATAGATCCTCGATGTATTGGTAGGTCTCATGAGACAAACTAGTGTCTTGGCACAAGGCCTTGAAAAAATATTATTTGTAGTCTTGGCACGAGGCCTTGGCTATGTGGTTTTGATAGTCTGGAATTATGCATTCCATCATTATGAAAGTGGTTATTGATATTGCATGTGATTATTCTATTAGTATAATATCCATGTGAATAAGTAAATGGCATTATTTAATTTTATTTTTTCCATACTATGTTGAAGTTTAAGTTTAAAAGGCTTTTGTTTTAGTTATACATTGCCTTAAATGATTATTCTTATTTATGAAAGTTTCTGTTGTATTGCTTACCCTTACGGAGCGTTTGAGCTCACCCCTTTCTAAGTTTTATTTTTTTCCAAGGATCCCAAGAAGTATATTTTGATTGATAAGAAGGGTTAATAAAAGGGAATAATGGCATTCATAAAGGATTATTTATGTTGTTTTGTATGTTATGAAGTTTAATGTAACATTCATGTATGTAATCTAATTTCCAAGACTGCTAAACTAATCGGTCCTTTGGGAATTGATTCCTTGTAATCATGCCAATGTATTAAAATAATGCACCGAATCTGGGTAACTGGGGTCGGGGCGTTACAGTTGGTATCAGAGGAAGTTTAGAAATAACATTGTAAACTAGATTTAGATAAACTCTGATTAGAGCACATAGCCCTAAAATAGACTTTGAGGATTAGTATAGAAGAACTTCCTAGAATTTTGGTATTGTAGAGATTTTGTGAGTTTTCCGAGAAATACATCCCTGTCTGGATACGAGCAAGTAGAGGCGGCTCTGGCACAGATGTACCTAGGGGTAAAACTCTAAAACACCACTTTGAGCTAGACTCGAACGGGAACTGGTGCACGACAACGGGCCTTGCTGCACTCTTGGTTATGACACTCCCAGGGGATATGATTAGGATAATTCTCATTTTATTTACAAAACATTATGAAGGGATCATGAGTATATACTTACTCAAAGAAAACCTTTTTTATGATTATGGATTATATACCTAAACTGTTCAATTTGAATTAGGAATTATTTATTGCAATTCATAAACTGACCTAGTTTATGCTATTGTATAGAAATGGCGCCCAGTAGAAGAAATGTGAACTCCAGTAATATGTATTATCCAAAGATTAAGAAGGATCGTATCTTTCATGGTATTAAGACATCATTTAGAATGAAAATAGTCTCCAAAGTATTATCATCATATGAATAAATATTATCATGTGTGGATAAGATAACTAAAGATTTTACTAAGTCCTATGGCTTTGAAGGGAAGCAAGAGAAGAAAAGGATGGAAGAGAGAAAGATGGATAAAGGGAAGAGGGAAAAGAAGAATTTCCCCATATGTGATAAATGTGGGAAGAAACACTCTGTAACTTTCCTGAAAGGAATGGGAGTTTGTTATAAGTGTGGAGAAAAAGGGCACAAAGTACGTGACTGCAAGGGTAAGAAAATGGTTTCAAATGTACAATGCTTTATTTGCAAGGAGTTTGGACACTACGCGAACCTATGTCCCAGTCATCATACTATGCCGCAAATGATGCTATTGGATAATAATCAAGTTATGAAACTGCCACAGATGAAGATGAATGATTAGAGTTCTTATGTTGATTATGTCATTTGAGTGTTGTATCAACAATGTACTTGTTATAAAAATTATGGAGTATATAAGGATTGTACTACAGTACTATTTCATTAAGGACTTGAGATTGTGTGGAACAAAAGTGACTCAATAGCAAGATAAAGTTTTGGAAAATATATGGTTGAGAGAATGATAAACCATAATATAGTTCTGATACTGAGGTAGTGATTTTGGAATAATACACGATTGATTTGGATAAATTATATTGGATATTCTTGACTACCTTGAAACTAATTAATGATTTGTATATTCCATCATTATTGGGTTTTACAACATTTTTGGATTGAAGGAGTATATCCATTATTATTTAACGAATAAGGGATCATGAATGTAATCAATAAGGTTTTATGGTAATTCAGGATGTTGCAGTGTTATAAAATAATACATGATGAAGGTGTTCACATGTTATTACGCAGAAAAAAGGATCTTCATTTTTGGACTAAAGCATTTTGGATAGTTCTAGTTTGGATTATTTTTGTATTTCCATAAAAGGACAACCCGGAGGTTGGGTGGCAACCCGTCGCATCCGGAAAGGCCGCGAGACTTGAACCCACAACTGAAGGGCGACAAGGGTGTATCACCTACCACTGACCCACGTAGTGTCCAGGATTAAATAATGTAGTTTTTTTAAAAGATCTGGTAGATGAATTATAAATTCTTTTTTTTGGAACCCTATACGAATAGGATAAATAGAATTTTTTTTTACGTTCTATTATCTTTTAGAGTGAAATATGAGTTTGTGGTAGAAATTAATTAAAGGATGGAACTCTACTTGTCAAGAATATATTTTTATTCTTCTATTATTGTATGAAGAAATTAATTCTTATAATTTATTTAAGGAATCCTAAAACCAAAAATGTGTTATCCTAATACCCTATGTTTTGTTAAACAGATGGTATTTTAAATCATCATAGATTGATGAATTTAAGGACCTCGATTTTACACTTGTTTGTGATTGATGACCTCAATCACTACCTATAAATATTTACGTTTTTTCTCCAATTATATGTCTCTAATTTCCACCAATTTTCTCCTAATCGAGATCATAATTTGGTGGTGACCCTTTCATTTCTCTATTCCTTATATTAAGACTAAATTTTAGTAACCCAATTTCCGATGTGGGTTTTCCCACAAAGAAATTTTCTATTTTCAACATTTTATTTTCGAAGAACAATTTCAAATTGCGAGGACGCAATTTATTGAAGGAGGTGATAATGTAACACCCCAAGATTTCATAGTGTGTTATTTATTCAAAATAATTCAATAACTTGCACTACACGCAACACCGAGTTAAAGCGCACCATGACTTACCAAACAAGCCGTTAAAAAGAGGTTATGAATAGTATTAACTAAATTTTAAACTTTATATAATCCTTATAATTTTAGAATCCATATTAGACATAATGTAAGAACAAATTCCTTTTTTTCAGATAAAAGAAGTATTTTTCAAAAATGCACTTTTACAAACTTTAATAGCGATTCCAATATTTTAAACTTTTATATATTCAATTTGACTAAATAAATTTATTCTTTAGAATTTGGACATAAAAAAATTTTACAATGTAACACCCCAACCTTCTACGGTACGCTTCTTTTTGAATAATGCAATAGCGTGTGTTGTACGCAACATCGAGTTCTAACACACCACAACCAATCAAACTAGCCGTTATGAATAGTAATACCTACTTTTTGAAATTTTATCTCTCAAAATGGACTTCATTTTTGGATTTTTAGTATCAAATTTAGCCTAAGGTAAAATTTTGGTACTTTTCGGATAACTTTATTATTTTGATGAATAGTGAAGATTATTAAATTTTAATTAAAAACAACTTTTTTAATCAAAATAATTACTAGTAATTAATTATGAATTTGTGTGGTTTTAAAGTATATTTAGAATATATTTTTACCATTTAATATAATTTTGGTCATTGGTCATAATTTCACAATTAAACCGAACATAAACAAGTATCAATCTTTTGATAGTTATTATCTCTTAAAAACACGCTTTTTGTTTTAACAACGGGAATTAATTTTAAATTAATTTCTGCCACTTCTATGTTTTGAATTTGTAAAAATGGATTCCATATTTGGAATCAGGTTGTTCAAATTATGTAAATATGTAACTTTTATTTTTAGACATTTTGAATAATTACTTCGGTAAATATTTTATTTACCATGGTTAAAGGGTAAATCCGGAAAATAAGGGTTAAACAAATAATATTATAATAATAAAACATTACCCTAAAACGTGTCCTAAACTTATGTTTTGATACATTTCCGACCATGGGAATATTTGGGTCAATTTTTGGACCCCATGGAGCCACTTGTAAGTGATAATGACACTTTATATTAATTAAGTTAAAATGAATACAAAAATGGCACAAGCATATATCTTTTAGCAAAACAATTTTTACATAGGGTTATATATGTTGGCTTTTCGACTATAAATATTAATTAGAAATATAAAACTATTTCCTACATAATGATATTTTATTTATAATTTTTATACCTTAAATAATTTAATTTATTTATGACAGAATGATGATGCAGTAATTACCATAATAGTGAAAAATTAAAATAATTGATATTATAAATACCCAAATAAATATAATTAGAGACTTTTATTGAATTAAACTAATATTATATGTTAATATGACATATTATTATTTATTTAATTGGATTTTTTCGAAGTAATCATTCTGTTATGATTTTCAAAATAATCAATTTTCCAAATAGTGTCAAAATTGACATAAAAGAATTTTTAAAACAAGTATTATATTATTAATTGATATTAAATTTCTAAATATCTAAGGTTCGGCCAAGAGACTTATATAATGATAGGTGTACCATTAATGGACCACTTGGGGGTCGGTTGGATGTATATAGTATGTTTATTAACTATATAATATAAAAATACAAAGTGACATGGTAAGTGTCAAACTAATTAACTAAGAGTTAAAAATAAAAGATAAGGTTAATATAATGACTCAAACCTATCTAAATTCTATTGGTTGAGTGTTTTTCGACCTATCCCCACCTTAAAATTTAAATAATCCACTTTGGAGCCATTATAAACCTAATAGGAATTTATTATAAAATAATATTTCTAGCTTTTCCAAAGGTGCCCCTCACCCCTCTTAGAAAAGAACACTCTCCCTTCTCATTATCTCATAGCTTCAAAGCCTTTTTTTTGGACAAACTCTACCCAAATACTCTCTCAACATCCCTCACTACATCCTAGAGGCCTTCCTTTAGTCATAAATCCAACTTAAGGAGCCCTTTTGATCAAATCAAAAGGAAGAACCCGAAGAAGAGGTAATGATTTCACCACCCTTTTTCAAGTTCCTTTCTTCTTACACTTCTTCTTTCTTTGTTATTAACATTATAAAATAATAAATCCAGTATATTATATATACTTTTATGTTGTTATAAACATTTTAAAACCATATTTCAGTATTCTATCCATCTTTTGAATAACATGTCACCATACGTGCGTACGTACGGCTTACCGTCTCCACGTCATGGTGTAATTGTTATTCAATAAATTATTATTTGGATGTGTATAATAATGATGTGTAATTCATGTAGATAATAAATATAACATGATAATTATTCTGTATATATGATATACCATCCAATTATATTTTATTTTAATATCAAAAGAATGATATTGTCGCTCGTGCGTACGTACGGACTGTCGTCTCCACGAATGCGATGAGATTCATTCTCTATCGTATCCATTCAAGTATAATTATCATTTAATGATTTACAAATAATGTTTAAGTACTTGATAGAATTTTGGATATGAATAAGATACAACCTATACATGACAACCACGTCTTACATAACAAAACATATAAAATAAAACGAGTAAGTTAACACCCGAAACAACGATAATTCTAAGATATTATTAACAAAGCAATGTTAAAAGATCATATATGATATCATATGAATGTATATGATTCTTGTATAATTTAATAACAATTATTTCACCATTATAAAGGAGTTTAACCTACCCCCAACCAAGGAAAAGTACAAGGTAAGGGTTTATTTCACAATCTTTTCATTATCCGAGATTGTTTATACGTAATTATCTACTGGGAATTCTTTATCATCCACGTCCATGTTTCTTAAAATGTATTTCAAAACATTTTTAATATTTAAAAGAATATGGGTTAAAGTAATTTATACCCTTGTTTAACTTTTTATAAGTGTTTTATAAAGGAATCTTTTCGTGGTTTTCCAAACAAGGTTCTTTTTAACCTTTTCGACAGAATTAAGGTAAGAATGTATTTTTTACTTATACGGCGGGTGCGGCTATTTTCCGCCGTTATAAAATCGTTGAAGCTTCCCTTACAAGATTATAAGAATATTTTCAAATAAAATGTTTTATTTTATAAATATATGACTCTTAAATGATTTCAAAATAGAAAGAGATATTTCTCTAAAAAGAGTTTTGATTTCATCTATGTCAACATCCTTTGATGGATTTTACGCTTATTTGAAGTTGATTTATTATGATACAAAACTTCTATATTGTATTGAAGGTTTTGTGATATGTTTGACTGTGAATGTGCTATTTTTATACCAATCATGGTTTATGGTGAAAGTATTGACATTTCGTATGCTAGTTTTAATACGAATGTTTATGCTATGTTTAAACCTTTTCATATAGGAATGCATTGGACTTAATATGCGACGGGTGGAGCCCGCTATAGCTCCTCGATGCATTGGTTGGTCTCATGAGACAAAATAGTGTCTTGGCACAAGGCCTTGACAAAATATTATTTGTAGTCTTGGCACGAGGCCTTGGCTATGTGGTTATGATAGTCTGGCATTATGCATTCCATCATTATGAAAGTGGTTATTGATATTGAATGTGATTATTCAATTAGTAGAATATCCATGTGAATAATTAAATGGAACTATTTCATTTTATTTTTGCCATACTATTTTAAAGTTTAAGTTTAAAAGGATTTTGTTTTAGTAATACATTTCCTTAAATGTTTATGCTTATTTATGAAAGTTTATGCTATATTTCTTACCCTTACGGAGCGTTTGAGCTCACCCCTTTCTATGTTTTATTTTTTTCCAAGGATCCCAAGAAGTATATTGTGATTGATAATAAGGGTTAAGACTAGGGAATAATGGCATTCATAAAAAATTATTTATGTTGTTTTGTATGTTATGAAGTGTAATGTAACATTTATGTATGTAATCTAATTTCCAAGACTGCTAAACTAATCGGTCCTTTGGGACTTGATTCCTTGTAATCATGCCAATGTATTAAAATAATGCACCAACTCTGGGTAACTGGGGTCGGGGCGTTACAGTTGGTATCGGAGGAAGTTTAGAAATAACCTTGGAAACTAGATTTAGATAAACTCTGATTAGAGCACATAGCTCTAAAATAGACTTTGAGGATTAGTATAGAAGAACTTCCTAGAATTTTGGTCTTGTAGAGATTTTGTGAGTTTTCCGAGCAATAAATCCTTGTCTGGATACGAGCAGGTAGAGCCGGCTCTGGCACAGATGTACCTAGGGGTAAAACTTGAAAACACCGCTTTGAGCTAGACTCAAACGAGAACTAGTGCACGACAACGGGCCTTGCTGCACTCTTGGTTACGACACTCCCGGGGGATATGCTTAGGATAATTCTCACTTTATTTACAAACCATTATGAAGGGATCATGAGTATATACTTACTCAATGAAAACATTTTTTATGATTATGGATTATATCCATAAACTGTTCAATTTTCATTAGGAATTATTTATTTCAATTCATAAACTGACCTAGTTTATGCTATTGTATAGAAATGGTGCCCAGTAGAAGGAATGTGAACTCCAGTAATAAGTATTATCCAAAGATTAAGAAGGATCGTATCATTTATGGTATTAAGACATCATTTAAAAGGGAAATATTCTCCCATGTATTATCATAATATGAAGAAATAGTATCATGTGTGGATAAGATAACTAAAGATTTTACTGAGTCCTATGGCTTTGAAGGGAAGCAAGAGAAGAAAAGGATGGAAGAGAGAAAGATGGATAAAGGGAAGAGGGAAAAGAAGAATTTCCCCATATGTGATAACTATGGGAAGAAACACTCTGGAACTTTCCTGAAGGGAATGTGAGTTTGTTATAAGTGTGGAGAAAAGGGGCACAAAGTACGTGACTGCAAGGGTAAGAAAATGGTTTCAAATGTACAATGATTTATTTGCAAGGAGTTTGGACACTACGTGAACCTATGTCCTAGTCATCAGACTATTCTGCAAATGATGCTATTGGATAATAATCAAGTTATGATACTACCACAGATGAAGAGGAATGATTAGAGTTCTTATGTTGATTATGTCATTTGAGTGTTTTATCAACAATGTACTTGTTATAATAATTATGGAGTATATAAGGATTGTACTGCAGTACTATTTAATTAAGGACTTGATATTGTGTATAACAAAAGTGACTCAATAGCAGGATAAATTTTTGGAAAATATATGGTTGAGAGAATGATAAACCATAATATAGTTCTGATACCGAGGTAGTGATTTTGGAATAATACATGATTGATTTGGATAAATTATATTGGATATTCTTGACTACCTTTAAATTGATTAATGATTTGTATATTCCATCATTGTTGGGGTTTACAACATTTTTGTATTGAATGAGTATATACATTATTATTTAAGGAATAAGGGATCATGAATGTAATCAATAAGGTTTTATGGTAATTCAGGATGTTGCAGTGTTATAAAATAATACATGATGAAGGTGTTCACATGTTATTACACAGCAAAAAGGATCTTCATTTTTGGACTAAAGCATTTTGGATAGTTCTAGTTTGGATTATTTTTGGATTTCCATAAAAGCACAACCTGGAGGTTGGGCGGCAACCTGTCGCGTCCGGTAAGGCCGCGAGACTTGAACCCACAACCAAAGGGCGACAAGTGTGTATCACCTACCACTGACCCACGTAATGTCCGTAATTAAATAATTTAGTTTTTTTAAAAGATTTGGTAGATGAATTATAAATTCGTTTTTTTTACCCTATACGAATAGGATAAATAGAATTGTTTTTACATTCTATTATCTTTTACAGTGAAAGATGAGTTTGTGGTAGAAATTAGTTAAAGGATGGAACTCTACATGTCAAGAATATATTTTTCTTTTTCTCTTATTCTATGAAGAAATTAATTCTTATACTTTATTTAAGGAATCCTAAAACCAAAAATGTGTTATCCTAATACCCTATGTTTTGTCGAACCGATGGTATTTCAAATCATCATAGATTGATGAATTTAAGGACCTCGATTTCATACTTTTTTGTGATTGATGACCTCAATCACTACCTATAAATATTTACGTTTTTCCTCCAATTATATGTCTCTAATTTCCACCAATGTTCTCCTAATCGAGATCATAATTTGGTGGTGACCCTTTCATTTCTCTTTTCCTCATTATAAGACTAAATTCTAGTAACCCAATTTCTGATGTGGGTTTTCCCACAAAGAAATTTTCTATTTTCAACCTTTTATTTTCTAAGAACAATTTCAAATTGCGAGGACACAATTTATTGAAGGAGGGGAGAATGTAACACCCGAAGATTTCATAGTGTGTTATTTTTTCAAAATAATTCAATAACTTGCACTACACGCAACACCGAGTTAAAGCGCACCATGACTTACCAAACAAGCTGTTAAAAAGAGGTTATGAACAGTATTAACTAAATTTTAAACTTTATATAATCCTTATAATTTTAGAATCCATATTATGAGTTTCTTAGTCATAATGTAAAAACAAATTCCTTTTTTTTTCAGATAAAAGAAGTATTTTTCAAAAATGCACTTTTACCAACTTTAATAGTGATTCCAATATTTTAAACTTTTATATATTCAATTTGACTAAATAAATTTATTCTTTAGAATGGGTACATAAAAAAAATTACAATGTAACACCCCAAGCTTCTACGGTACGCTTCTCTTTGAACAATGTGACAGCGTGTGTTGTACGCAACATCAAGTTCCAACACACCACAACCAATCAAACTAGCTGTTATGAATAGTAATACATACTTTTTGAAATTTTAACTCTCAAAATGGACTTCATTTTTGGATTTGGAGTATCGAATTTATCCTAAGGTGAAATTTTGGTACTTTTCGGATAACTTCAATATTTTGATGAATAGTGAAAATTACTAAATTTTAATTAAAAACAACTTTTTTAATCAAAATAATTAATAGTGATAAATTATACATTTCAGTGGTTTTAAAGTATATTTAGAATATATTTTTACCATTTAATACAATTTTGGTAATTGAACATAATTTCACAATTAAACCGAACATAAACAAGTATCAATCTTTTGATAGTTATTATCTCTTAAAAACACGCTTTTTGTTTTAACAACGGGAATTAATTTTAAATTAATTTCTGCCACTTCTGTGTTTTGAATTTGGAAAAATGGATACCATATTTGGAATCAGGTTGTTCAAATTGTGTAAATAGGTAAATTTTATTTTTAGACATTTTGAATAATTACTTCGGTAAATATTTTATTTACCATGGTTAAAGGGTAAATCCGGTAAATAAGGGTTAAACAAATAATATTATAATAATAAACAATTACCCTAAAACGTGTCCTAAACTTTTTGGTTGATACATTTCCGACCATGGGCATATTTGGGTCAATTTTTTGACCCCATGGAGCCACTTTTAAGTGATAATGACACTTTATATTAATTAAGTTAAAATGAATACAAAAATGACACAAGCATATATCTTTTAGCCAAACAATTTTTACATTTGGTTATATATGTTGTATTTTCGACTATAAATATTCATTAGAAATATCAAACGATTTCCAACATAATGATAGTTTATTTATAATTTTTAGACATTAAATAATTTAATTTATTTTTGACACAATGATGATGCAGTAATTACCATAATAATGAAAAATTAAAATAATTGATATTATAAATACCCAAATAAATATAATTGGAGACTTATATTGAATTAAAATAATTTTATATGTTAATATGACATATTAGGATTGATTTAATTGGATTTTTTCGTAGTAATAATTTTTTTATGATTTTCACAAAAATCAATTTTCCAAATAGTGTCAAAATTGACATAAAACAATTTTTAAAACAAATATTATATAATTAATTGATATTAAATTCCTAAAAATCTAAGGTTCGGCCAAGAGACTTATATCATGATAGTTTTATCATTAATGGACCACTTTCTGGTCTCTTAGAGGTATATAGTAAGTTTATTAACTATATAATATAAAAATAAAAGTGACATGGTAAGTGTCAAACTAATTAACTAAGAGTTAAAACTAAAAGATAAGGTTAATATAATGACCCAAACCAGTCTAAATTCTATTGTTTGAGTGGTTATCGACCTATACCCACCTTAAAATTTAAATAATAAACTTTTAAGCCATTATAAACCGAATATGAATTTATTATAAAATAATATTTCTAGCTTTTCCAAAGGTGCCCCTCACCCCTCTTGTAAAAGGGCACCCTCCCTTCTCATTAACTCACACCTTCAAAGCCTTTTCGTTCAGCCAACATCTGCCTAAATACTCTCTCAACATCCCTCACTACATCCTAGAGGCCTTCCTTTAGTCAGAAAACCAACATAAGGAGCCCTTTTGATCAAATCAAAAGGAAGAACCCGAAGAAGAGGTAATGATTTCACCACCCTTTTTCAAGTTCCTTTCTTCTTCCACTTCTTCGTTCTTTGTTATTACCATTATAAAATAATAACTCCAGTATATTATATATACTTTGATGTTATTATAAACATTTTACAACCATATTTTAGTATTCTATCCATCCTTTGAATAACATGTTACCATACGTGCGTACGTACGGCTTACCGTCTCCATGTCGTGGTGTAATTGTAATTCAATAAATTATTATTTGGATGGGTATAATAATGATGTGTAATTCATCTAAATTATAAATATAACATGATAATTATTCTGTATATATGATATACCATCCAATTATATATTATTTTAACATCAAAAGAATGATATTGTCGCTCATGCGTACGTACGGACTACCGTCTCCACGAACGTGATGAGATTCATTCTCTATCGTATCCATTCAAGTATAATTATCATTTAATTATTTAAAATTAATTTTTAAGTACTTCATATCATTCTGTATATTAATAAAATACAACCTATCCATGACAACCACATCTTACGTATCAAAACATATAAAAGAAAACGTGTAAGTTAACACCCGAAACAACCATAATTCTAAGATATTATTAACAAAGCTATGTTAAAAATCATATATGATATCATATGAATGTATATGATTATTTTATAATTTAATAAAAATTATTTAACCATTATACAAGAGTTTAACCTACCCCCAACCAAGGAAAAGTACAAGGTAAGGGTTTATTTCACAATCTCTTCATTATCCGAGGTTGTTTATACGTAATTATCTAATGGGACTTCTTTATCATCCACATCAATGTTTCTTAAAAATGTATTTCAAAAAAAATTTAATATTTAAAAGAATATGGGTTAAAGTCATTTATACCATTTTTTGACTTTTTATAAGAGTTTTATAAAGGAATCTTTATGTCATTTTCCAAACAATGTGTTTTTTAACCTTTTCGACAGAATTAAGGTAAGAATGTTTTTTTTACTTATACGGAGGGTGCGGCTATTTTCCGCCGTTATAAAATCCTCGAAGCTTCCCTTACAATATTATAAGAATATTTTCAAAGAAAATGTTTTATTTTATAAATATATGACTCTTAAATTATTTCAAAATAGAAAGAGATATTTCTCTAAAAAGAGTTTTGATTTTATCTATGTCAACATCCTTTGATGGATTTTACGCTTATTTGAAGCTGATTTATTATGATACAAAACTTATATATTTTATAGAAGTTTTTGTGATATGTTTGACTGTGAATGTGCTATTTTTATACCAATCATGGTTTATGGTGAAAGTATTGACATTTCTTATGCTAGTTTTAATACGAATGTTTATGTTATGTTTAAACCTTTTCATATGGGAGTGCATTGGACTTAATATGTGACAGGTGGAGCCCTCTATATCTCTTCGATGCATTGGTATGTCTCATGAGACAAACTAGTGTCTTGGCACAAGGCCTTGAAAAAATATTATTTTTAGTCTTGGCACGAGGCCTTGGCTATGTGGTTATGATAGTCTGGCATTATGCATTCCATCATTATGAATGTGGTTATTGATATTGCATGTGATTATTCGATTAGTAGAATATACATGTGAATAAGTAAATGGCATTATTTCATTTTATTTTTTCCATACTATGTTGAAGTTTAAGTTTAAAAGGCTTTTGTTTTAGTTATACATTGCCTTAAATGTTTATGATTATTTTTGAATGTTTCTACTGTATTTCTTACCCTTACAGAGCGTTTGAGCTCACCCCTTTCTATGTCTTATTTTTTTCCCAGGATCCCAAGAAGTATATTTTGATTGATAAGAAGGGTTAAGACAAGGGAATAATGGCATTCATAAAGGATTATTTATGTTGTTTTGTATGTTATTAAGTTTAATGTAACATTCATGTATGTAATCTAATTTCCAAGACTGCTAAACTAATTGGTCCTTTGGGACTTGATTCCTTGTAATCATGCCAATGTATTAAAATAATGCACCAACTCTGGGTAACTGGGGTCGGGGAGTTACAACTATATTGGTTGAAATTCATAGTTCTACTACTGAATATATATTGTTTTTGATGGTTGATAATAACATGAATTAAAGGAATGAATCTTTTAGCCTCAGAGATAGTAATGTTTAGGGTCAGGAAACTAAGAAGCCAAGCACTAAACCCGCATAATTGTGATTCTATAAATTAATCTCCCCATAACCAATAATCCATCTATAGTGGCTCTAAATCACTAGAATGCAATGTTTGATCGATATCAATAAAATATATATTCCCCAATAATGTTATCTAGATGATTTTCATTTTTACCAGTGATGAATTTGGATTATAGAGAGAGGACCCCCAGGTACTCCCAATCAAGATTAGCTATCAAGATCTTCATGGCGTCCTCAACACCCCCTATATTAATTCCTACAGCTCCAACCCCTATCCATCATCGCTCATGATGCCCAATGGAATATTCATTTAGTATTTGAATTTGAAATGAATCCCACCAAGATATTTTTTGTATTTCTTAGAACATCCTTCATCACATTGACAACAGAAAGCATATACATAGGGATGGATGATAATAAACTGTTAACAAGAGTCATGCAACCCTCGAATGATAGGAAATGGTTCTTCCAGTATGCATGCATGCAGTAATATTGTCAAAAAAGTCATAAAAATGGTGGATGTGAATCCTACATAGGGAGAAAAGATATCCTAGGTGATATATGGTAAATATACTCCTTAAAATTCCTAATATATCCTCAATTCCTTTTCCTCATCCTTAGGTCCTGATTTTCTTGGTACATTCATCTAACTTTCTGAATAATGAAATTAATTTTATTAAATAATTTATTTAGAACATTTTTCTATTATATTTTATTTATTATCTTTTATATATGTTAGTTTATAACCATTCTATTTTATAAATATTCTATATTCACTTTCATGAGGTCATTCATGTCATGGTTCCAAGGTCGCACTAGTTTATAGATAATTACATAAATTCTTATGAAATTGTTCCATAACTTCGTATGTGTGATGAGATGATGTTTATGTGATTCCAAGAGTTTAAATAGTTCTATGTATCAATAAGTACTCAATTATAGGTATTTCTTATTCGTTGTAAATGTTATTCATTAATGGTAAGTTAATTTAGGAAACTTTTCTGACTATGGTGAATTTATTTGATTTCATTTCATCCTCATGTTCATTTACCCAGTCCATAATATGAAAAATAATAGAATATATTTTTTATTATCATATTTATCCATTAAATTACTATTATATCTAGACATAAAGTTAGTGTTGAAAAATAAAAAATGTTTTTCATGGAGGTGGTAAACCATCTATAATACGAACAATGCTTTCATTTTAGAATAAAATGAGAGGAGTTTAGTGAATAGTCATTCCATTAACTTAATAAAACATTAGTATATTTATGGTACCTATGTTATTATGTCATGTTGAAGGGAATACCTTTGGGGGAGCAAGAATAATAAAATATAAAAATATATTGATTAAGAAAATTACCATATCATTTGGATTTACATTCTTAGCTACACCTTAAGACTCTTCAAAACGTTTTTTAGGGAATGGGAATAATAAATATTTTCCCTTAAATGTTTAATGTAATGATATTACTTATGCAATTTATCATGGTAGTGTGTCAACAATGAGGTTCCAATTTTTTCATGAATTAAAATATTTAGAAAATGAGTCATGCATCTCTCATGTACATCAACCTTGGTAAAATATTGAAACATTAATTTATAAGAAAAATAATATAATGACTTTCTTCTTTAAATATAAATGATTTATTCACATTGAAAAATCATTAAAAATAATTTTTCTTAAATATAATAAATTAAATAAATAATATCATTACGATTAATCAGTCTTAGGATCTCAATGATACTTCTTCATTTCTTTATGATAATATCAATTAAATAATCCCATAATAATTATAATTTAATAACATGAAATAATCCAAATAATCACTTTATAAAACATCCTTTGATTTTATAAAATAATTTAATTTAAAATTAAATTTCCAAAAATATCATTTTTAGCATATGACAATCCAATCATAGAAAACAATTAATTCAGATTCACAAAATTCTACATTCCAAATCCTTAATTTTAAACAAATGGATATAATAGGAAAAGTATTCTCCTTGAGTATGTAAAAGTAAATATAAACAATGATTCATACATAGATCCAATACTAATAATTTACAAATAATATTCAAAAACTTTATTAATGTAATATCTTTAGCATCCAATCCATGCAAAAAAGTTATTTAAAACACTTTATATAGACACAAAACTTCTATAACACTTCCCTTGAAATTCATAAGAGTTTTCTTAATCCATATGTAAGAGTAAATACATTCTGATCAATACATAAGATTCATCACTTTGAAATATAATAGAAATTTTTCCTTTATATTATATACATAATAGTCATTTTCTTGGTAAAATAATCGATATGAAATAGTATATTATGAATATATAATATATAAGGGCCACTTCCTTGAGAATATAAAGGCCAATACATAATGAATAAAGACTAGTATTAACCTAGACTAAAATACATAAATTTAACCTTCACCAAAATTCCAATTGTACAGCTAAATATTGAATTCACTGGTAATTCATACGAGTCAATTCCTTCAAGTGTAAATGTACTTCCATGAGAAATAATTACAAATAAAAGTGTAAAATTTCATTCTTAATAGCTCATGAATCTTAAAAATGTTAGTTATCAAATTACGTAATAGATTTTTTCCTCAAAATTTAAAGTTCATCTCCTTAGATAAATTCTCAATATGTACAATTTTATTTATTCTCCATATAATATATAATGTTTTCAAAACCTCCCATGGATTTGTATGTTTTTCAAAAACTTATTACGTAGGATTATATACTTAGGGAAATGTTTACAACACAAAATATGACTAAAACAAAATAATAATTCTAGAATAATAATAATGAATAAGAATAAAGATTCATAAAAAATAAAAAATAAAATTTAAGGTATTGATAATTATCAAACTATAAATAATGTGTAAAAGAGACACTCAATGTACTTTTACATGTACCATGGGGTGAAATGAAAATTGACCTCTAAAATCGCAACATTGAGTTATCCCTAATCAATGTTCATCATGGATAATTACACGTTATAATGAAATAATGTATGTGGTAAGTATACCAGGGTGAATGGTTTATATTTAGTTCCTCGACTACCTATGTTTTATGAGATACCTAGCATGAGAACCTTTATACATTGTTATCTTTCAAACCTAATTCACAAGGATTAGATAATCTGGGGTTGGTTGGGTTTTTTTATATTGTAATCGATTAGAGACTAATAAATATTGTATTTTCCTCTTGTATGATTATTATGACATATGATACATCAATTGAGACATATTGAGTAAGTGTGTGTATATACATAGATAGTACATTTTTTGTGTTTATCTATTAATATGAAGGGAATGCAATGTGATCAACCATAAAGTTGAATGATATGTCACATATTTTTTTACCTTTTCAATATATACTTGAATAATTTAGATCTTATTGGTTTCATATATGGTATTGGAATACTCCATTTACCATGGTCTCTCTATGACATGGATAGAATGATCATTTGGAAGTTCATGCTTGTATATCATGCAGTTGGTGGACATAGGTATAGAGATACATTTATTTGTTGGATATCACAACAGATATCTTTATTAGTTTAGTAGGCTAGTGTTTTTATAGATTATATTATTTTATTATATTTAAGGACCTAGAGATTCATTTTTTGTCAATGTTATAAATGTAACAACCCCGACTCTAGTAATAGAGAGCTGATGTCTTACTTTGTTATGTTATCATAGAAACGAGGTGTCAAATCTTGAAGTACTTGTAATTTTATTATTTTTAGAGAACCATAAATATACATGATACCCATTTTACATTGGTAATATAAAATAAAAATTAATACATAAAAAAATAAAATTAACTACATCCTTGAAAACTCATTCAACATTTTCTTCTTCATATCACTGGGAATGGAGAAAGAGGGTTATATCATTTTCTCAGTAAAGGTTACATGAAACCAAAGTTATCCTGAATAAATTAGAATAATAAACAGGGTATGGTAAAAAAATAAACTCAAATTCTATTTAAATAACTTTACTATCATGAAAATATAATTTATAATTAATATAGAAATGTAAATAACTGAATACATATTCCATTTAATCAATAATCATAAAATAAAATGCATCCACATATAATATCATTGTGAAAATATCATGGATGATAGTAACTAAATTATTAACAAATTAAATGTTTAATTATTAGACATATTGATCTCAAGAGTCATGATAACACTACGGTCAAGACCCTTCACAATAAAATTTAAATACTATGGGTAAAAACCCATTTATTTTGGCCATCTAATTTTTCTAATTAGACTTACTGATGCATAAATGGGATATATAATTTAGATCTCACTTATCACTAAAGGTAAAAATCATTCCTCACATATTTAATGATAAATTTTATTCATGAATATATATGAAGTATCATAAAATATCCATATTTATTAAAGGATGCATATTTATCAAAATTCCCCTAGTAAATCAAATAACATTCAAAGTAAAAACCATATATTAAAAATTTATACAGTTTAGGAAATAATATTATCCTTCATAAAAGAACATGGATATTAATTTCCAATGAAAAATGACAAAAATAAAGTGATTTTTTCATGGGAAAGATAGAAATCAACAAAAAGTGATATTATACATTAAATTTTACCACTTTGTAATTTTCAAGTCAATTCATGTTGGATGAAATAGTTAAAATTGAATATTATAAAGCCATGAATTATTATGTAATCATGAAATTACATGTTCAAGGGGTATTATATACTCCATATAAAATAAATTAGGTTCATAACATTATAATATACCCAAATTAAGGGAATTTGAGATTAAGTCCCTTAACCTGAGTCTCACTCGTCATGTACATTCTTTATATTCCAAAATAATAAATTTATATTAATTATTTACATTATTAAGAACCTTTTAAAATTGTATTTTTAATTTTATTTTACTTCTTCCCATGTTATATAAAATTAATTAATCAATTATTTTTACATCAGGTGTTTCGATGATATTTGACTTATGTGTTAAAAATGACATCGGTAGGTCGACTATTTGTATAAGAGTTCAGTATATCAACATCTATAGAATAATAATAATGAAATAATTTTACTATTTATACATATATAATACTTTCAAACCAATTATTAATGATTTTTTAGATAAATTATGTATTGAAAATCATGGAAACGGCAGGTCGTACCTACACATGAGTAATGTTTTCTTTTTTCAATCATAATTACGGAAAAGAAGTAAATAATATTTTATCATTCCTAAATTATCATAATATAATAACTACAATAATAATTCTTTAAATATATGTATATATATAATTTATGTGGTTTGGTGATTAAAATAGATTCGCATCGCTTTGTCAAGGTAGTGGTCCCCATGTACATGAACGACAATATCATCTTCAAGTGAGTGAAAAGGTAAGAAATAAAATGATATATTATATTTTAAGAATGATAAATATCTCATTAAAATCAAAATTATTTAATTTACATCACATATAATCATTAATTGTTTCCTTATCATCTTCAATGTATAGTGTTAGTGAAAGATGAATCAAATTGTGATATGAGATGGTAGACCGTCATACACACTAGCGACGCTATCATATCCCCTATGGAATGAATATTAAAAATTTATATATGAAATAATGACTATCTAGGTATAATTATGTTATAAACATCATGTATATACTATATATCCATCATCATATCCAGTTGTAAGAGTTGGTAATGGAAAAACAAATGACCTCGGATCGGGAGGCGGTAGTCTTCCATACACACAAATGATGATTTTGTAACCCGTTTGAGGGAAGTGGGAATTGATGATGGTAATGAACATAACATAAAAAAATACTCATTATATTTCAGATATTGAGGTTATTATATATTAATTCATAAATAATATTTTTCATAGGTGGAGGAAGAAATAAAATAAAATTGCTCACTAATGAACGTTACCTATTATTTGGGTAACCTCCTAGGGATTTCATGAAAATCCTTCCTAGATGGATTTATGAAAAAAATAATGATTTTTTGAATAGATAATGAAATTAGGGATTTTATTTTTGTATTTATTTTCCAAAAAAAAAAGTTTTAATGTGTTAATAATAGAGTATAGGGGTGGCCTTTTTTAGGTGAGGTGAGTGACACACTTATAATTTTTTATATTAAAAAATTTTATACCCACATTTTTCACATGAGAAAGTTTATAAAATAGACTATCATTCAGAATTTTACATTATATGGTCACAATATTTCCATAAAATATATTTTAGAAAAAATTAGTTCATTTTATCCCTTATCTTTTTAGTTTAACACCATGATAAACCCATTTTTATCTTACCAGTGATAAATATTTTTTATTGTTTTTATTATTCATTATGGTAAAAAATCAATTTTAACTTATTATATAATATAAAAAATTCTTATTAAAATTATTTAATAAATTTTTCCAAATCCCATTCATAGAAGTGGTAAAATATAATTTAAAATTAATTGTACAGCCGCAGTGATAAATTGGGTTTTCGAAAAGAAAATGTTCAAATGTTTGCAACATTTTCTATCAAAATTAAATATTTAATTGATTAATATGAACTAAATTGTATTAATAGATATATAATTTAAATAATTTTACTTTAAAACAAATTTAAAATATATTTTAAAATTATAAATAATTTAAATGAAAAGTTAGTTTTAAATTAAAATTCTGTATTTTTCATTATTCATCAAAAAACAAAATATATCCTCAAAATAAAAAAAAATCACAACAAAATAATTTTTATATAATGATTTAATAAATAAAGATAATTTTATCTAATATATTTTATGAAATTTGATTAAATTAATTTTAACTTAAGTGCTGGAAGCAAATCTAAGCCGTTTTTAGGAAAAATATAGTTTTTTCAGAGAATGTTTGTCTTCCTTTTAAATGATTCATATTTTTATTTCTAATAAATATATTATAAATATAAATTGTTAATATATATATATATGCATTCAAAATTTAGTTATTTATATTCATACCCTCTAATTTAAAGGCTAGGTTATAATGGTCATGTTTAAATAACATTTTAATAGAGTATCCGATTTTTGTTTAAACCCGGTGGTGTATGCATTAGAAGATATAAAAGAAATTAAATTTATTCTAAATTTAATATATTTTAATGTCCGAGGGTGTAACATTTTCCACACCTAAAAAATTCATCCTCTAAATTTCATAGATATTACCTTTTAAATAGATGAGGTTAGTTCTTCTTCATAAAAACCTCTAGTTCTTATGTTGCTTCCTCAATTTTGTAATTTCTTCAAAGTACCCTTACCAGTCGATTTGTCTGATTCCTAAACACTTAATCTATAGTTTCAATAATATGGATAGGTTAGTCATAGTATAATACATTATTTTCCAATTCTATTTCATCATAGGTGATCACATGCATTGGGTCTGACATGTACTTCATTAATAATGATAAATGAAACACATCATCTACTTTTGAGGGATTTTACAACATTTCCCAATGATAAGTAACAACTCAAATCATTTTAATAATTTAATAGTCTTTGATGTAACTAGGGATACTTATCCTTTCTTACCGTACCTTATAACACCCTTCCTTGTAGATACATTCCAGAAAAAATGATCTCCTACTTAGAATTCAAAATATTTCCTTAGATTAATGACATCACTCTTTTAACTACATTGAGTTTCTTTAATGTGAGCCTAAATAGGCATTAGATTTGTTTTTGTCTCTTCAAAAAGTTCTGGGTCTACAATATTCTTTTCAAATACTCCATAACAACAAGTTTTATTATAAAAACTATATCCATATAATGTTTCATACGATGCCATTTGAATAATTGAATGGAAAATATTATTATATGAAAACTTTTCTAATGGTAAATACAGATCCCACATGAATTGAAATTCTAGTGAGAATTAACTAAACATGTATTTCATTGATTGAATAGTCTGTTTGGACTATTCATTGATTTTAGGATGGTAGGAAGTGCTCAAATAAATCATAGTATCGAGAGACATCAAGAGAATCTTCAAGAATTTCATTGTAAAATGGGGATCATGATCAGAAAAATTGAAATAGCTCACCATAAAGTCTTAAAAATTCATTAATATATATCCTTTCAAGGCATTCAAGTGATAAATATTCTCTTATATTAACTAAATGTGTATATTTGGTTAGGTGATCAGCAATAACCCATATTACATCATTATTTCTAGGTGTATTTGGTACTCCTATAACAAATACCATAGTAATGTAATCCCATTTACATGTAAGAATAGGAAAAGTTGTCATGGATCATATAGGATGTTATCTCATAACATTAACTTGTTAACAAACCAAACATATGGACATATAATCAACAATTTCCTACTTCATGTTTGTTGGCACCAAAACTTAGGAAGAAGAAGAACACACAGGAAACCCTTAGGTACTGCCTCATGAAGCTCGTTCGCGGAGCCCCACAGCACTGAGGACATTCCACAACTCCTCCTTCACAAACTATCCATGGAGGGAGGAGACGGGATCCTCCACAAAGCCATTTGATGTTTGTGAACCCACCGCAGAGCGAGGAGGCGGGATGCTCTGTGAACCCCTTTGACATTCGCGAACCCACCACAAAGCGAGAGCTGGCTTCGCACAGAGCAATCTCTGCTTGGTGACGCGTCTTTCCTATAAATACCGGGCTCCCCTCAAGCATAAAGGATGGATCCTCTGAACTTTTTCCTTCTGAGCTCCCATATCGCGAAGTAATTTCTGCTCTATGAACCATGATCTTTTCAAGGAACTTTTTCATCGCGAAGTGCCTTCCCCTTTGCATGAATTCCACCCTCTTCAAAGAGGAATTCCATTCGTGGAGCCCACGGGCCTCCGCGAAGGAAGGATATCCCCAAAGGGACTCAGGTCTTCACGGAGCAATTATTCTTCACAAAGTACCCTTCATGCACATGTGACCTTTATGCTAAGGCAAGGTCAATGTGCTTCGTGAAGAAATTTCTACTCTACGAAGCATGAGTTTTTCAACGTACTTTTGCATTGGGAAGTGTATCACCCTTTGCATTAATTTTTCACCTTTTCAAATAGGGATGCCCTTCGTAGAGCCCATGGGCCTCCGCGAAGGAAGGAGATCCCCAAAGGGGCTCGGGTATTCGTAGAGCACTTATGCTTTGTAAAGTACCCTTCATGCACAAGTGAGTTGCATGATAAGGCAGGGTCACTGTGATTCGTGAAGCACATTGCTTCACACTGCAATGCTTCGCAAGGCACCCTCACTTATAAAGAATTTCTCCAAGAATTCATTTCTTCTTTGCAAAGAACCTTCCATATGTACATATTCCTTATGCCTAGGCATGGATACTTCACTTCGCAAATCACACCCCTTCGTGAAGCATTTATACTACATAGAGCTCTAGATCTTCACTAATCTTCTACCTATGAACCACTTTGCTCTGAAACTCCTTTTCCCGTGCGGCCCTTTAGGTTTTCATGAAGAAATTTCAAGGTCCCATGGGTGGTGCTTCACTTTTCATTTATTCACCTCATGATTCTCTGCAAAGGCACGCTAACGGCTATTGCTTCATCGCATATCCACGCTAACGTGGACCCCCAATGGATCACTTTATAACACCCTAACACCACAGCCTTACGGATGCCTTCCATTTCTCAAGGGTGGCGGGTATCAGTTATATAAGTCCTAACAGGTGCAGAGTGAACCCACCTCATCCGAGCTGCAGGACGATAAACTACCAAGCGCCATCGTCCCCAGCACATGACGTTAAATTGTGAACTTTCCCCATGTGTCGTACGTGGGGTTCCCTCCATCATGGACACTCTGCACACTCACTAGTGTCCATGGGAGTGAAATCATTACTCACATGGAATGAGATTTTTTTTTATTGGGGTGGTGTTTTTCCACTGGGACAGGGCAACCACCTTGGTGTAATCCCCTAGATTTTCATGTAGGAGGTGGCATCCATGCTCCTCCTATATCCTTCCTGGCTGAAGACTAGAGGGGGGATGGGCAACGGAGCCCTCCTTTCTTCAGTTCTAAATCCCTCTCCCATTGGGATTTGTTTCCACCCAAGCCTCCACCCTGGAGTAACCCCATGTTTTCAATTTAGGCCGCTAACCACGCATAAGCCCCCATTTCACTTCCCACAGATGCACCTTCCAAGACGTGATCATCAGGCCTTTGCTGCCTCTTGTTTCTCACACCAAGCATGACTCATGTGGGGTTAGAGTAAGCATCGTCCATGACATCCTCCCTGGGTATCTTAGAGTGTAAGCCTCAACCACCATTCTAAACTATGTGGTATTTGATCCTTACCAATTCAAGGTACGTAGGAAGCCTCCCTGAGGTTCAATCCCACCATCCATTGGTTCTGACTCCCTTCACATCGGTTCCCACACTATTCTAACTATGTGGTATTGGATCCATGACAAGTCATGGTACGTAGGAAGCCTCCCTAAGGTTCAAGCCCACAATCCATTGGTTCTAACCCCCTTCACGTTAGTTCCCACACCATTCTGAACTACTTGGTCTTTTATCCTTGTCAAGGCAAGGTACGTAGGAAGCCTCCCTGAGGTTCAAGCCCACCATTCATTGGTTCCAACCCCCTTCACATCAGTTCCCACACCATTTTGAACGACGTGGTCTTTGATCCTTGCCAAGGCATGGTACGTAGGAAGCCTCCCCGAGGTTCAATCCCACCAACCATTGGTCCTGACTATCTTCATGTCGGCTCAAAAAATCCATCCCGAACTACGTGGTCATTGATATTTGTCTCCTAGATAGGGTACGTAGGAAGCATCTATGAGGATCATCCCCATTCATCGGTAATCCATTGTGACCCCGTCTAGTAGTAAAACATTGCAACCACATCCAGTAGTAAGTCGTTGTGACCCCATCCAGCAGTAAGCCATTGGGACCCCATCCAGCGGTAAGCCATTGTGACCCCATCTAGCAGTAATCCATTGTCAACCTCAACCGATGGTAAGCAGTTGGAGTCCTCAATCGATGGTAAGTCATTGAAGTCCCCAATTGATAGTAAACCTTATTTAGATGAACTATGTAGACTTTTATTCCCTACCATGAGGATATGTAGGAAGCCTCCAAGAGGTTCAAACCCATCACTCATGTCTCATATTAATCTTTCCATCGAGCCTATGTGTTTCGGGAAGGTCATGAACCAACCAGGAGGTTCTATTTCCTCCACATCACATCCATGCATCCATTCTCATGGGTCGCCTCTTAATGTGTCCAATCGTACCATCGAACTTCACGGACTTTGATTCCCTGTCACTGGGATACGTAGGAAGTCTCTTCAATGCTAAATCCCAACATCACCATCGTCCTCACATCGGTTCCATCTCATTATCTCTCCACTTCATTCAAGTCTCCATAATCCACCTTGATTCTTACCCGGGCCACTAAATCCCAGTGAGATCATGCCAATTTATCTCTTAGAATCAGTGTTCCCTCCAGGGGTTGAACCCATCTGATCCACTCTAGTCAGTGTTATGATCATTCTGATCTGTCTCTGCAAGATGTTATACTCAAGGCATACCCTATGTTAAACATGGGAAGATGTGGAAAACCTCAGATACATGCCTATGGAATATAATTCTTTGTATTCAACATGGGATGCCTCGGGCTTCTGCACCCTCAAGAATCCATATAATAAGGGGAAGAAACCCAGATTCTCTTGTGTTCCAGCGTCCAGACATGCCACTGATGCCCAACGTGATTACTCCCCACACTGAAGGTTTCTTCCATGACGAAACCCCATAGAATGTCCCGAAAGAAGTAATGTAATTGACCAGCATCCATGATGAATGGCAGTTGGAATATTTTCATGAACAACATATTAGTCTATAAGGGAGACACGTACTAGGTGAGGAGTTCTGAGGAGGAATCCATGGAAGGAAGAACCAACATTCCATCATCCCGTTTCGATCAAGGAGAAAATTTCCCTAAATAATGAACAGATTTCACCTGCCTTTGGAAAGTAGGAATGTGGGGAAATAGTTGTGCATCCTCCACAGATGGATGCGTGCATCCCGATGAAAGTATTGGAAACAGAAATGGTGAACCCGACGTGAAGTTGTTCTCCTAAATGTGGTGATTAGTAGAGTTTGAGTCATCAGTAGATCAGCGTATCAACAGATCTAGTTATCAAGTTCCAGGTCCCACCAAGAAAATAGTGGGCCTTGCGTGAAACTCACCAGAAGTTGGGGTAGTAAAAATGTTGGGCATCTCAATCTATGATTTTGTCAGCGTGGATCTATCTTACTAGCCATGGAAGATGGAATAGAGTTTGGGCATTGGTCATCGATTCCATTCCTTTCAGAACTAATGGGTTAATCTCCATGCTTTTCAGGAACCAAGCTGTTGTAGGAATTCGATCATCACCCATCCACCGATGTAGGGGTAGGGACAATGCCAACACGACAGTCCCATGCGGCTACACTGCTTTTGTGACAATCTCTATCTATAAAAACTTTGGGTGCCCATGCCCCATATCCTCGTCTGAATTCTATCAGTGGAGGGTGATCAATGACCTCGTACGCTGGTACAAGGAGCAGGTATGTAGATACACAAGCTTGAAGTACATAGATATTACATTACTTTTGTGGAATACTTAATACATAAAAAAACAGACACCCAAGGAACATAATAGTTTAGTGCCTTTGGAAACTCAGAACATAATCTTCTAATCATGGTGAGAGATCTTGAACATCTCCGATAAATATATTCTCCTTTTTTTCTTATCTAAAACCTTTCTTTATATCCTGGGAAAAGGAAAACATAGAAAGGGTGAGCTCAAATGCTCAGTAAGGGTAAGCATGAAGAAAATAAAACAAACCATACACATTTGAAATTAAAACCATGAACATAAAGATTAAACATCAAAATCTTGAGTTGTGAAATAAATCTTGGTAGTACTTAAGGAATAGATCATAAAGGAACATTAATCATGAAAAAATAACATGGGAATAAAACATGTAATTTTGTAAAACCATTAAGCACATGATATGATTTCCATAGTAGCCAAGGCATTGCTGACAAGACCATCATAGTGGACAAAGTCCATTACTGAACTGGGTTTACCTGTCATTCCAGCCATGTATTACTGAACCGAATTTACTTATCATTCCAGTCATGTATATCTCATGAGATATAAATCATTATATAATTCATTTGATAGAGATATAGGTCCCCCCATCATATAATGAAATCATTCTTTCGTGTGCCACAAAATAAACATAAATCATTCATCATAACCCAATAAATAAAATGGGTTTCATAAACATCATCTCATCATAACATAATCCATATAAAACCATGTAAATAATAGAGACATTATACTTGAAACATAACCATATTAAATAATTTCATCACATATGGAAAATATTTTTGATAAAACACTTGAAATGAATTCTTAAGGAAAATAACCTTTCTTCTTTCAAATCATTTTCTTTTCTCAAAAAGAGGTGAAATTTTAAAAGAATTTTTTTTTTAAATAATCATGAAATCTTGTAGAGGAATCTTTATGTAAATAAGGAATTATTAAATCGTAAAAATCATTTCACGTCGTATAAGTTAAAAAAACATTCTCCTCGTACTTTTTCCAGAAAAGTCAAAAAGTACCTCGAATAGAAAACAAAAGAAATATTCCTTCTATACCATATATTAAAAGTAAAAAAGAGGTAGACACAACTTCAAACATACAAGGAAGAGTAGTAAAAAAATTATAAAAAACATTTTTTATAAAACATGGACATGGTTGATAAATATAACCCCAGTAAATACTTATGAATAAATAATCTCGGATAAGAATGGGATTGGAATAATTATCCCTTACCTTAGGCCCAATTTCTTCCATACATGTACAAAACTCCTTTATAGTGGTTTTAAACATATTATAAACTTTTAAAAAACCATAATAATATCTATGATATCATATATGATTCGCTATGACTTTATATTTCCCGTTCATTTGTCAATTCCATGTTAAAGCAATGTTTTGGGTAAAATCGTTTCATTTATTGTATGTGTTTTGACTTGTAATTTTTTCATATGATTACTTAGATCATGATTAATTACTCCCAAAATTTAAAACATGATTTATATATCATATATATTTAATATATTAATATATATAATCGATCGATAAATGAAATAAAATACACCGTTCATGGAGACGGTAGGTCGTACTTACACATGAACACTATTTTCGTTTCCTTATTAAAGTAAATGACACACATATATATATATATAAATCAATACAGTAGCATTATTATGTCATATATCTCACTATTATTTATTATATATACTTTATAATCATTCTTGAATGGTTAACATGGAGAATGAATCTCATAGCGTCGTGGAGATGGTAAATTGTACGTACGCATGGGAGACAATATCATTCCCATGATTGTGGAACTGTATTGAAGTGTATGGTGTATAATAATTAAGAATAAATATCACTTTATAATAATTATATATAATTATTTCTTCCATTATTATACCCATCAAAGTAGGTTGTTGAAGAAAAACAGATTACACCATGGTGTGGAGAAGGTAGGTCATACGTACACACGCGTGGTGACTTTATTTTTTATAGGATAGATAGAAGATGGAATATGGTTGTGTCATATTCAAAATAAAATATTAGTATACAAGTTATACTATAGTTATTACTTAATAATTAAACAACTCATATTGAGGAAGTAGAAGAATAAATAAGTTTGAAAAATTCGGTAAAGGATATTGCATCTTCTTCAACGTGCCTCTTATAAACCTCCTATTAGGGCACTAAAGTTTGTGTTTGGAGAAGAACGGGACCTCTAGTATATTGACAGGGAAGTTAATAAGGGAAATGGTAAGGGTTTGGCCATGTTTAAAATCTCAAAATGGAGTGAAGAGGAGAGGGAGGAGGTTCCCTTTTATAAGAGAGGGGAGGGGCACTTTTGGAAACCTCCAAAATATTAATTTATAATAAACTCAAACCCCACGTAGAAACCTCAAAAAATGACACAAATTCAAATATGAGACGAGATATGGTTTTAATCTAATCAACCAATAAAATTTAGACATGTTTTGAATTTATTTTAAACCTTATCATTTTGATTTATCCTTATTTAATCTATTTAATTTTATTTGTGGTAATAATATTCTAAATTTTAAATGCTTATAAATAATTAATTATTTGTTGTGAATTGTCCATAATTGGATACTTTATGACATGTTAGACCATATAAATATTAATTTTTAATTTTTAATTTTTTTAATTTTTAAACAATTTAATAATATGTTATTTTTTTAAAATATCAATAGTGTCAATTTTGACACTATCCATTTATTTGAATTTAAATAAAATCCACACAGAAGATATATTCGAACCAAAATATTTAATAGATTTATAACATGTCTTATTCATCTATTAAATTAGTGGAGCATATTAATTAATTCATATAATATTTATGTTAATATTTTTAAAACCATTTATTTTATATTTCTCTTAATAAAATAATTACAACATTTTTTTATAATTATTTAATATACATATATATTTCATAAAAATTAAAAATAAAATACTAAGATGAATATAAATCTAATAGATTTAATAATAATACTTTTAGTTGAATTTATCTTCTAAAACACCCAACTTTTAAAATGTAATTTTTATTAAATTATGAAAGTGACAACTTGAACATCATTTAAAATAATATAATGTAAATGTCATAATTCGATTTATAAGGCTCCAAATGGTCTAACATTTCACAATTGGATTCTTATGGTGTATATATATTATAAAAATAAGTTTTGGTCGTGTTTTTGGGCCTTTTGATGGGTAATAATATTTTAATAAGAACTATATTATTGATTTTTTTCACTAAATAAATAATTTCTGCATTATTAATGTATAAGCTATTAATGTTATTATATATTTCTTAAAAATTTACAAATAAATTTCCATGATAAATAAAATAATTTTATCTTCCAAATGATTATTTATAATCGAATTTATATTCTGTTAACCTTATATTAAAAATAATTTAATTACTAAAGTTTGAGTGAGACATATTTCACTTTCCTTTAAATAAAATAAATTATAGGTCTTATTATCATCTAAGTGGGTTACAATAGATAAAATTTAAACCCATGTATATTTCAGGGAGAAATATAATCATCCAATTATATTAATATAAGTGTTAGGATAATTTTATAATATTATGTTTTCCGTTAATAACCTGATTTACCATTAACTATGGTAAATAAAATGAACCGTAGTTACTATTCATAATGTCTAAAAAATAACGGTTACCTATTTACACAATTTGGACCACCTGATTCCAAATATGGAATCAATTTTTCTAAATTCAAAACACAGAAGATGTAATAATTAATTTAAAATTAATCTCATTGTCGAAAATAATGTGTTTTTGTTTAAAACATTACAAAAGGTTGAAATGTTTTTACCTATGAATTCAATGTACAATTAATGATAATGGAATACATTATATTAAATGGTAAAAATATATTATATTTATACTTTAAAACCTTTCAGTATTATAATTTAACCATATAAATTATCTTGATGAAAAAAGTTTTTTTTAAGTAAAATTTAGCGTATTTTTACTATTCACCAAAATATGAAAGTTATCATAAAAATACAAAAAATTAATCCAAAGTAAATTTTTATATATTGATTAAAAATAATTAGTTTATTTTATCAAATTGAACTTATAAAATTTTTAAAAATTTGATTTAAAATGGGTGCATCATCAAAAGGTGGCAAAACTGCATTTTTTTGAAAAATACTTCCTTTATTTGAAAAAATGATTTTTTTCCCATACCATGTTCTAGAAAATGATTAAGATGACTTATAATGTTATAAAATTAAAAATTTGGTTAATAAAATTCATAAATTCTAGTTCATAATCATAATATATTGTTGTTTAGTGAAACTCGGCATTGCATACAACACAAGCCATCGAGAAAGGTCGCTTTTGCGTGTAACACAAGCCAAGTCAGTGTTGTGTGAAGGATTTTTTTGGTGTTGCGTATAACATAATATAATATTATTTAATTTAGAAATATCTATATTCAGTTTTGAATTCTATAAATAGAACTTGAAATTGTGTGTAAAACAAGCCAATAATTATGTTGTGTATACTGCAAGCTAATACGGTGTTGCATATAGTGCAAGATAATCTTGGTGTAGCTTACAAAAAAAGACATTAATAAAATTCAAAAGAATCTTTCTCATAAAATTTTAGGGTGTTACATTCTACCTCCCTTAAAATGAATTTCGCCCTCAAAATTCTTCGAGGTTATAAATGGTTTACTACTTGAAAGTTTCTTTCATAGAAACCCATATCATAAAAAGGAATAATAAAACATAATTTTAAAAACTAATGTATGAAACGTAATAATTACCCAAATTAACTCATAACTGGGTTTCCATATAGGATAACATACGTGAAAACATGGATACGGAAGAGAAATCTAACCATCAAGTTCTGATTGAGAGTGGTAGAGAACATGGCTATGAAAAAGCAAACAATCACTAAGCCATAAATTAGTGATGATCTAAGGTACCATTTGATTCATCAGATATGAGGGTACTAGGACAACATTTTTGGTTTTCAAGATCATTTCCCTAAAGTTGAAAATTTTTAATTAGATGAAATACTTACTTGATTTTGGTAAAATCTCACCGTTGGTCGTTCCTTGAACAATTTCCACTTCATATCGTAAAGCAATGAAGTTGAATTTTTCATTCGTGAAGTGTTAGCAGATCATGTGATTGAATGATGGGTCATTCCATATGCCTCAAAAAAAAGGTTAGAAAAAGTTATTAAATATAAATATGTCCATATATTGTGATATTAATCATATATGGTTCCAAAAATAGACTTATACTTCATCTATCATACAACTTAATAAAATAAAACTAATTTCTACTCACCAGGGAATTATTGTAGGCCAGTGGTAGGTGATAAAGGCCTATTGCACTTTGTTTCTGTGTTTGATTCTTGCAGTCTTGTCTGACACGACAAGTTTTTTCCCATCATGTGGGTTGTCCTCTTTTGAAAAACTACATCATTATAACATTCTAGAAATAATATCAAAAAAAAATTCTAGCCTTAAACAATACTATCTGTTTTCCAACTTAATCCATTCCAACCTTTAGGATTATCCAAAATACTTTTTTCCAAACTCACTGTATAAAGAAAATTATTACTAGAAAGGTCATATAACAAGCATGTGTATACCATCATTTATCCCCCATATATCATAAGATATATATTTTTGGTCACGTTCAAAACATGTGAATACCTTAATCATCTATTCTTGAAACATAAATTACTATAGTACCTTAGTGAAAACAAGAATTCTATAAAAAGTTAACTTTTCCACATACCAAAATCCCAAAAAATCTATATACTCAAATCATGATATCACTTTGTCCTTATATCAGTCAAGAGCTCATTAATAATATCCAACATATTATTTTCTCTTTATCACTTTATTATGCGCATATCATCTGCTTTCCAAAAATAATTCAATCACTTTTCATGGTTACTAGTACCATATAATTATTGAAAAACACAATAAACCAATACATAGATATTCCAATATTCCATGATACAATAAATGAGATTCCACAACACTATTTGGGAATCCTGTTACATAAACACTTAATCATTTCACCACTTCGTTGTCATATTCAACATCGCCAATAATGATTTCATGTGACTTCCCTTTTTTCCTTTGCCTTAAGAGGTTGTTGATTTCAATAATCATTAACCCCTGGATTAGGTCATTGGTTATCATAATGCCCCATTTCCCTGCACTTGTAGCATTGAAGTGTTGTTCGTGCGTTCTCTGTAGTCTTTTATCTATTCACATCATTAGCTACCTTTTCCCATTACTTCGGCACTCATATACTCTATGACCTTCTTTTACACTATTAAAACATTTTCTAGTCCCTTTAATGCAATCTCCATTATGATTCTTTCCACACTTTGTGCATAAAGAAACATTTGTCTTCTTTTCACCATAGTTTTGAGATTTTTCCTTGAACTCCATCTTTCATTTCTTGTCAAAACCATGAGATGGATATGTAACACCAAATTCTAGTTCTACCTTGATAGCACAACGCGCAATATCTTCATAGATACTGAATCTTTTTATAGAAAATTCCTTTTGAAGACTTTGTTTTAATCCATTGAAAAATCGATCAACTTTACTTTCCGGTTGGATGATAAATCTAGATTCATAACTTGAAAGCCTTGTAAAATTTTCTTTGTATATACCAACGGATTCATCATCCATTTCATTAAGCTCAAGGAACTCATTTTCCATCTTTGTTCAAAGAATACACAGAAAGAAATTATTGAAAAATATGTTCTTGAACTCATCCCATTCCATGGATTCAATTTCATCTTGGGGCCTTGTATTCTTAATTAAAGTCCACCACTGGTCTGCTTCACCATCTAAACTGTAAACTTCCAGAATAAATTTTTCACTTTCTGAATAGAGAAGTATGGAAAATATCTTTTCAATGGTATTGATCTATTGTTCAGCAACAAGTGGATCAGAAGACCCACTGAAAGAAGGTGGGCGTTGCCTCATGAAGGACTCAATAGAATATTGTTCCCTTCTCTTCTCATTTGGAATCCCATAATGATTCATAGCTTGTGTAAGTATAACAATATGATTTTTCACTCCATTTACCATAACATTTGTTTTTTCAGGAGGACATTCATTGCATTGTCCAGTGCATTGATCATTAAAATGGTTCCTTCAGGTTCCAGCCATTATCTAAAACCCAAAAAACATTAATAGTGTGAGAGGCAAAAATCATATTAGGAAAACAACATAATCAAGGGGGAGTACATTCAATCTCTAAAATCTTAGGTTTAATCCTAGGTTATTCATGATCATTATCATAATTCTAATATTGCAACCTATACTTTAAACTTAACCTTACATACATCCCTAGACATACCTTAGAAATATCTCTAGGGATCTCACTAAAGTTTTCACATCCTACTTTCCAAAGGTTAAATAAACCTTCACCTATGATACCAAATGTAGATACCCAAGCTTGACGTACATGGATATTAGATTAATTTTTCGGAATACTTAATACATAACAAAAATAGACACCCAAGGACTATAATAGTTTAGTGTCTTTGGAAACTCGGAACATAATCTTCTAATCATGGTGAAAGATCTTGAACATCTCCCATAAAGATCTTCCCTTTTGTTTTCTTATATAAAACCTTTCTTTATATCCTAGGGAAAGGAAAACATAAAACATATAAAGGGTGATATCAAATGCTCAGTAAGCGTAAGCATGGAGAAAATAAAACAAACCATATACATTTGAACTTAAAAACATGAACATAAAGTTTAAACAACAAAATCTTGAGTTGCGAAATAAATCTTGGCAGTATGTAAGGCATAGATCATAAAGAAACATTAATCATGATAAAATAGCATGGTAATAAAACATGTAATTGTGGAAAACCATTAATCACGTGATATTATTTCCAACATAGCCAAGGCATTGCTACCAAGACCATCATAGTAGACAAAGTCCATTACTGAACTGGGTTTACCTATCGTTCCATCCATGTATTACCGAACCAGATTTACTTTCCATTCTAGCCATGAATATCTAATGAGATATAAATCATTACCTAATGAATTGAAGGGAGATATAGGTCCCACCCATATCATAATGAAATCATTCTTTCATGTTCCACAAAATAAACATAAATCATTCATCATAACCCAACGAATAAAATGGGTTTCATAAACATCAACTCATCATAACATAATCCATATAAAACCATTTAAATAATAAGGAAATTATACTTGAAAAATAACCATATTAAATTATTTCATCATATATGGAAAATATTTTGGATAAAACACTTAAAATGAATTATTGACGAAAATATCCTTTCTTCTTTCAAATCATTTTCTTTTCACAAAAAGAAGTGCAATTCTAAAAGAAAAGAATTTTGTTGAAAATAATTATGAAATCTTGTAGAATAAGCTTAATGTAAATAAGGAATTATGAAATCATAAAAATATGTTCACTCCGTATAAGTTAAAAAAACATTCTCCCCGTTCTTTTGCCGGAAAAGTCAAAAAGTACCACATATGGTAAAAAAAGAAAAATTCCATCCATACCACATAGTAAAATTCAAAAAGAGGTAAAATCAAATTTATACATACAAGGAAGAATAGTAAAAACTTTATGAAAAACATTTTTTATAAAACATGGACATTGTTGATAAATATAACCCCAGTAAATACTTACGAATAAACAATCTCAAATAAGAATGAGATTGGAATAATTATCCCTTACCTTACGCCCAATTTCTTCTGTATGTTTATAAAACTCATGTATAGTGGGTTTAAACATATTATAAACTTGTAACAGAATCATAATAATATTTATGATATCATATATTATTCTCTATGACTTTATATTTCCGGTTCATTTATCAATTCCATGTTAAAGTAGCATTTTTTGTAAAATTGTTTCATTTATCATATGTGTTTTGACTTGTAATTATTTCATATGATTACTTAGATCATGATTAATTACTTACAGAATGTAAAACATGATTAATATATCATATATATTCAATATATTAATATATATATATAATCGAATGATAAATGGAATTAAATACACTGTTCATGGAGACGGCAGGTCGTACGTACGTATGAACGCTGTTTTCATTTCCTTATTAAAGTAAATGACTTATATATATATACATAAATCCAGTAGAATTATTATTTCATATATCTCATTATTATTTATTATATATACTTTATAATCATTCTTGAATGGTTAACATGGATAATGAATCTCATCACTTCAGGGAGATGATAAGTCGTACGTACGCACGGGTGACAATATCATTCCCATGATTGTGGAATTGTATTGAAGTGTATGGTGTATAATATTTAAGAATAAATATAACTTTACAATAATCATATATAATTATTTATTCCATTATTATACCCATCAAAGTAGGTTGGTGATGAAAAACAGATTACACCGTGGCGTGGAGACGGTAGTTCGTACGTACGCATGCCTGGTGACTTCATTTTTCATAGGATGGATAGAAGATAGAATATGGTTGTTTCATATTCATAATAAAATATTAGTATACAAGTGATACTGGAGTTATTACTTAATAATGAAACAACTCATATAGAGGAATTAGAAGAAGAAATAAGTTTGAAAGATTTGGTAAAGGATATTACCTCTTCTTCGACATGCCTCTTCTAAACCTCCTCTTAGGGCACTAAAGTTGGTCTTTGAAGAATATTCGGACCTCTAGTATGTTGATATTGAATTTTAGAAGGTAAATGTACAGTATTTGTCTAATTTGGAAATCTCAAAATGGAGTGAGGAGTAGAGGGAGGAGATGCCCTTTTATAAGAGAGGAGTGGGGAACTTTTGGAAACCTTCAAAATATTAATTTCTAATAAACTCAAACCCCACATAAAAACCTCCAAAAATTACTCAAATTCGGATATGATATGGTATAAGGTTTTAATATCATCAAACAATATAATTTATACATTTTTGGAATTTATTTTAAACCTTATCATTTTGATTTATTCTTATTTAACATTTTTAATTTTATTTGTTGCAATAATATTCTAAATTTTAAACGGTTATAAATAATTACTTATGGGGTGTGATTTTTCCATAATTGTATAATTTATGACATGGTGGACCATATAAATTTTAATTTTTAATTTTTAAATATTTTGTTTTATTTTTGAACAATTAACTAATATGTTATTTTTATAAAATATCAATACTGTTAATTTTTACACTATTCATTTATTTGAATTTAAATAAAATCTACACAGAAGATATATTCTAACCAAAATATTTAATAGATTCTTAAAATGTCTTATTCATCTATAAATTTTGTGGATCACATTAATTAGTTCATATAATATTTATTTAAATATTTTTCAAACCATTTATTTGATATTTCTCTTAATAAAATAATTACTACAACATTTTTGTATAATTATTTAATATACTTATTTGTTTCATAAAAATTAAAAATAAAATACTATGGTGAAGATAAATCTAATATATTTCATAATAATACTTTTAGTCAAATTTATCTTCTAAAAATCCCAACTTTTAAAATGTTATGTTTATTAAATTATGAAGGTGACAACTTTGACATCATCTAAAATAATATAATATAAATGTCATAATCTATTTTATAAGGCTCAAAATGGTCCACAAGTCAACACTTGGATTATTATGGTGTAGATATATTCTACCAATAATTTTTGGTCAATTTGTTGGGCCTTTTTATGGGTATTATTATTTTTAATAAAAACTATATTATTGATTTGTTTTTCACAAAATAAATAATTTCTGCATCATTAATGTATAAACTATTAAGGTAATTATATATTTCTTAAAAATTACAAATAAATTACCATGATAAATAAAAACAATTATATTTAAAATGAGTATTTATAATCTAATTTATATTCCGTTTAACCTTATATTAAAAATAATTTAATTATTAAATTTTGAGTGAGACATATTTCACTTTTCTTTAAATAAAATAAATTAAAGGTCTTAATCTCATCCAAGTGAGTTCCAATATATATAATTTCAACCTAATTATATTTTAGTGAGAAATATAATCATCAAATTATATTAATATAAGTGTTATGGTAATTTTATAATATTATTTTTACCCTTAATCACCCGATTTACCTTTAACTGTGGTAAATAAAATGAACTGTAGTTACTATTCATAATGTCTAAACAATAAAAGTTACCTATTTACAAAATTTGTACCTCCTGATTCCAAATTTAGAATCCATTTCTCAATATTCAAAATAGGGAAGATGCAGTAATTAATTTAAAATTAATCTCATTGTTGAAAAAAAACAGGTTTTTGTTTAAAACATTGCAAAAGATTGAAATGTTTTTACCTATGAATTCATTGCAAAATTTATGATAATGAAATAAATATATATTAAATTGTAAAAATATATTCTATTTATACTTTAAAACCATTCAATATTTTTATTTAATCATATAAATTATCTTGATGGAAAAAGTTTTTTTAAGTAACATTTAGCGTATTTTTACTATTCATCAAAATATGACAGTTATCATAAAAAATGAAAATTTTATCCAAAGTAAATTTTTATAGCTTGATTCAAAATAATTAGTTTATTTTGTCAAATTTAACTTATAAAATTGTTAAATAGTTTAATTAAAATGGGTACGTCATCAAATGGTGGCAAAACTACATTTTTTGAAAAAAAACTTCCTTTATTTGAAAAATTGATTTTGTTCTCATACCATGTTCTGGAAAATATGTAAGATGAATTATAATGTTATAAAATTCAAAATGTGGTTAATAATATTAAAAATGGATATTTTATAATAATAATATATTGTTATTTAGTGAAACTTGGTATTGCATACAACGCAAGCCATCGAGGAAGGTCGCTTTTGCGTGTAACACAAGACAAGTCAGTGTTGTGTGAAAGGTTCCTTTGGTGTTTCATATAACATAATATAATATTATTTCATTGAGAAAAATCTATATTCATTGTTGAATTCAATAAATAGATCTTGTAATTGTGTGTAAAACAAGCCAATAATAGTGTTGTGTATACTGCAAGCTAATACGGTGTTGTATATAGCGCAAAATAGTCTTGGTGTAGCGTACAAAAAAAGACATAAATAAAATTAAAAATAATATTTCTTATAAAATTTCAGGGTGTTAAAATGGAATTATACTGACTCGGGATATAGCTCACCAGGATCTAGAAGTGTTTGCGCCTTGTCACCACCACCGCCCCCAAGGGCCGCATAGGGAGAAATTGTTCCCCACTCAAATGCACAATCATTTTGATAACCTCTCCCCGAAACTCCTCAACGACTCTCTCCCCTATGATAATGAGGTAGTGGATTTTTGGGCCAGCCTAGTCGGGATCCCGTTTCAGGGGGGGCCAAGGAGGGCTCCCACTAGGTTGTGCCAGCACCGTCATCCAGTCCCACGAGTCGAGGAGTAGGTAAGCCATGTACCTGCACTGTTGGCCCTAGTCTGGTTGACCCAACTCCAGTGTCGGGCATAGGCCAAGGAGGATTCCCACCAAGGGAATCAACATAAAAAACTACTATGGCTCAGGCCACCGCTTTTGTATATCATCAACCCCCTGTGTATGTTGAGAAGGGGGGACTTGTATACCCAGCCTGGATCAATGCCCCAACCGCCCCACGGGCAGGCTGGGCCGACTCTCTCGACCACCGACGCAGAGAGTGGCCACCACACGTACAAAGGTCCTCCCCGTACCAACACCATGGAGAACGCGGCCCCTCCCCACTTCCATGTTTGGCATGGAGGTCCACCCCATTCCACCTTTAATCAAAACAAGGGTCCTCCTCGCAGCAGCAACACTCAGTACGAGAGTCTCTCCCACGCTCACTATATAGGGTATGGAGTTTTTTCTCCTTCCAAATTTCACCGATGAGGGGACGATACACGTTCGGTCAGTCTTTAGCATGGGGTCCCTCCTCATGTCCTTACAGTAGTTGGAGAAGTTCCTCCTTTCCCTAGAAATCATAGGAGTGAATGTCTGCTTCACTTCACCAGTGCCCAGCATGGAGGTCCTACCCATGTTTGTCTAGACCAATATTAGGATCCTCCCCGCACTGATGTCGCAAGGGGAGAAAATCATGGAGGTCCTACCTGGGCTCTTATCAGCTCCACCATAGGTCCTACCCACTCCAACACTTCCCACAGAGGTCCTCCTGATGTCCCCTTTGATATTTGTCCCAATGATCCTTTCACCCCGGCTTACTCAGGCGAGAATCCTCTCCACCCCAGCACCAGTACGACCGAAGGTCCTCCTCATGCTGAAAATATACCCATTCCTAAAGAACCATTCTGGGGTAGGAGGTCGGATCATCGCCACCATAAAAAGAACTTTGAGAAGATTCATACTGAGATCAAACCAGTTTGCTTCTCAGATTCTGAAGAAAAATACGACTCAACGATGGAACCCTATCCTAGATCCTCTGTGTCACATGTCGGGGTAGGAACAAGGCGCATTAATCAAATACTTCCAGAATTCAAGTTCCATCAAATTCCCGCCTCCCTCTGTAGGTATATCTAGGTGGATAAAAGTTTGGAAACTCCACAGGTCACAGTCCTGCAATCGCCACCATCTTCACCAGAATCACTCTCTACCTCGACTAGAGATCATGGAGAGCTATTCTAGGGGCCAATGGTGGATGAGCAGCAGCATGGTCCACTACCAACATTTTTGGTCCCCACTCTGTAAATTGTGATCATTAGCCCGTCTTACTATGATTTCGTGGCTAAGTCACTACACTCTTCGGAGGATAGGCTAATATGTGGTGGTTTGTCATCTCTCTCACCATATTCTCCACCGGCCATCCTATTGTACCAGTGGTCTGCTTTGGTACCGCTACTAGTTTCCCAGCTTCCTTCAGTTGACAAGTGGGGAAATGAAGGCCCAGACCCTGAATCCAAGCCCAGGAGATTATGGGATATCCACACAGTGGACCACTTCCCTAAGATGTTTTGTCCGGTTGCAGTGATGAATTTTTTTACACCATAATCTCTCACCCAAGAGGAAGTTTAGTGTTTCCTCCAGACCCTATGGGCGACTCATTTCCATCTTCTTCATCAGATAGTGGCTTACCCTAAGTTCCAAGCGCATTTCGAGGACATTGGTAAACAATGTCGTCTGGTTGATTTGGTCGCACTCCTTGTGGTCCAGCACCCTAAGTCACCATGTCTCTATAGGGCCCTCTAGAAACGGTGCATTCATTGTTTCAGGGTACTCCTCAGGATTATCAAAGAGGCTTCTCTCCACGTAAAGATCTATAGATGGGGGTAGTACGTTTCCCTCCTCTTCAGTCCTATCTGGCGTCAGCCCGATTTGCTGGGTGACATAGAGGATATGCCTCCAGGAAGGGTCGCGGTTAACATGGATGGCCTACCGGAGGGTGAGAATGTGCTAGAGCTTCATGGAGAGGACTTATCCCTCGAGGGAGTTTCACACTTTTTGAATCCATTAGGAAGTATTACTCATAAATAGATGTATCTACTAGGTCTTCTCGTGCCCATCGAGGCACTATTCCTCAGCTGGAATCCCAGTAAGGGAAAGGAGAACCCTGGAGATGTCAAACCCTCCGACCCATCTTGCTCAGTGCAGAAGGCAGAAGACGATCCCGAAAAATCTGCTTTGCGCCAGCAACTAGCCGAAAACAAGAAGATGGTCAACAACCTCTTTGCTAAAATCATTGCAGAGTGACGACCAAACTATGGTGATCCTTGGCCAGGGAAGCAGGGGAAGACACTATATCCCCTTAGCGAACTACCCCCAGGTTACCCTGACCATCCTGCCCATATAGACAGGGTTGAAGCTAGAAAATACGGAAAGAGGGCACATAATGTCTCATCAAATCCTCTTGAACGGCGTGATAGTATTCGGGACCCAGCTCAGGTTCCCCCACCTACCCCACAGTTCATTCCACTAGCCGCTCCACAAGTTTTTGGGCCAGCTTATTGTGTTGAAGAACCTTCCAAAGCACTGGTGGTCCAAGATCCCTATCAAGATAGAGACCCATGCCCAGATTATCCAATGGAGATAATCATTGCCCATCTCGAGGCGTTATAGACCCGACATGTGGTAATTCCTCCTAATGGATATCCATATCTAGCGTGGGTGGATGATATACTAGCACCCTGGGTTTTGGGAATCCCACCTTTTCCCATTTCAACTAGATAGGGGATCCACCACAGCACCTGGCTCACTTCATCTCAAGGTGTGGACCCATGTTGGGAACTCTAGCACAGCAGGAAGACACCAAACTCTGATGTGTCATATAGACATTGGAAGGGCCGACGTTCATCGAGTATAGCCAGCTCTCCATCGGGTCAGTGGTTAGCTGGGAAGATCTCCATAGGCAATTTCTTTACCAGTTTAGTTCCAGCACTCGGAAGATGTGTACCGTGGACCTCTTCAAGTGAAAGTAGAGGCCTAGTGAGTGCATTGCAGACTTTTTACCCCAGTGGAAAGGGCTCACATACTCTCTTGACATGACACTGACTCAGGATCAATTGCTGATGATGTGCATAGGGAATGTCAAGATGGAACTGGTCCCCTCTTTAATCATCCAAAACTACCCCAGGGTTATGATACTTCTATGATAAGAACTAGAACCTAGAAGAAGCCATATAGTAGGCTAGGAAGGCAGGTCTCTTGCCTCCTACAATCCCCACGAGAAGGGCCTCTAGGGCTGAGCCAACCGTAGTGGCTCAAATAGAGGCCCCTAGGAAACTAGAGTTGTTACCAGTGGAACCACCTCCACAGCCTCACAGAGGCCCTCCACCTCAGGCGCAGTCTCCGGCCTAGTAGGGCTCACCTCAGAATCGGCTAGTTCCCCCACACAATGTGCCAGCACCGCCTAGGCTAGATAACTAAGCTCCACCCCTCGACAGGATCTTCTAGCCCCTTGTTAGGGTTAGGTTCTGAGGCCCCCCCTCCTTGACTCAAGAAACTAGACCAACTTGTTTAGTGAGTTACAAGTCCCTAGTTATTTCCGAAGTTCCCTAGAGTAGGGAATTGTATGTTTTCCTAACTGCAGTAGCCCAGAAGAGTCGAACCTCACTAGTAACCACAATTACTTCCACTACCACCAGATCCTGGGGCACACCCTCAAATAGTGTTATCTATTCAAATAATAGCTTCCCAACCGGGTAGATAACAACATAGTCTGGTGGGGCACAGATTCGGCTGAGGTTGTATGCATATTCAAGTGGCTAGGTAGTAGCAGCGATAGCGAAGGTGAGTGGTATCAGGTTTCCAATCATGGGTCCCAGAAGTATGGTGACTGGATCTCTTGTAAAACAGACGCTCATGCCTATGGTGTTATCCACGCACAATTTAATCGGCCCAAGCCTTTATAAGACACAACTACTACTTCTTCATCATTGTCTTATCCACCCTCTCCCGAGAAGAGAAAACACCAGCGGTGTAAGGGAAAGAAAAGTCCCTCACTGATGCCATCGTCATCCCATACTCTCAGCAAATTCATGCCCCCAGAGGTGGCGATCCCTCCCAAAATCCATCCAGTAGTGGATGAATCTTTGAGTGATGGTCAATGGTATGGCTCAGTTAATACCGTAGGGCTTGTAAATCCTTACGTGATTCTTGATGATGAGGATTTCCAGGAGAATCCTCCCAACGTCCCCAACCATTGTCACCATAGATGGATCTGTGGCTATATGGGCCATCGGAGTGCCTCGGTCAGCACTTCCATTTAGGTTGTTCATGCTATAGAAACTAGGAAACATGATTAGTGCAGAGCTCAGCATGCATAGCCTTCTTATCTAGTGACATCAGCCCCACCTTCATTTTCATTCATTTTGTTGGATTAGGAAGAGCCACCTAAATCATGCCGTCATAAGCCATTACCTACTACAGAGTGGCCTCAGCCATTTAGCCCTCATCTGGTAGTCACTTCGTAGGCTTCGACTAGTGAGCAGTGGAATATTCCCAGTAACAGTCAGTCGTCGGTCTAGTCGGTAGGACCCACCATACCTCCTTTTATAAAGCAACCTCCTATAAGCATAAGTTCACACATGGCATGTAAGTATGATTTTCTCAAACATATTTTCATTATTCCATCAAATATCTTTGTCTTGGAGGTCGTTCTCCTGTCATCATATATGTGTGAGGCTCGTGACAGGTATTTAAGAAGCCCCCTCTAGTTTGAGACAGAGGTAGCATCCACATAGGCCTTTCATGCTGAAGTAGTTGAGGATTCTGAATATCAGGCCATCATCTCGTTCTCTGGATAAGATAAAGGCTCTCCCATACAGGGGAACATTCTCCCACTGTACATCACTGGACAGTTCAATGCCATGGAGGGTCGTTGCTATCTTGTCGACACAAGCTCTAGGATTAACCTAATACTGAATTAGACACTTCAAAAACTGGGATTGTCTGAGGATGATATGAGTCCCTCTGACCTGAGAATACAAGGTTATGATAGGAGAGAGCAGACATCGATCAACAAGATCCATTTGAAGACCAAGTTCGGTTGCCTACTTTCCAGCACTGAATTCATGGTTGTCACCCAGGACACCACCAACAATGCATTGATGGGAATTCCATGGATCCACCTACATGTGGCGGTTCCCTCATCATATCACTAGTGCCTCAAGTACTCTTTTAACGGTCGAGTGGGTGTGATTCAAGGTTATGGGTCTCCCTTTTCCTCTTGTGAAGCCCGCTATATGGATGCCGACTACTGCAAGAGAAACGACAAGCAGATTCATGCTAACGAGGTTGAGCATTCCATGCCTGCGACAGACCCGTGGATAGATCTAGATGACACCTATAACATTCCAATCCACTGATTGGAGGATATGACCCCAGATATGGGACAATGCTTTACTACTTCTGGAATAAGGGTGGAACAAATTCCCAGGCCTAAGAGATGCTGGAAGATCACCTCATACTCCTATAAAAACCAGCTCAGGTGATCCCAGAGCCTCCTACTCCAATAAGGTATTGGGATGTCTGCCACCTGGTAATGACTATACGTCATACTTTCTTGTTTTACTGAGCTGGAATTAACCATCTCAAGCTGACACGCCACTATTTCTTTGATATCATCAAGAATTTCCCCTTGGGCTGAAGACCACATGGGATATAATCGACTACCTTCATCGCTATGGTTAAGGCAGCACAGGGATTCCCCGATGCTATGTCCACTACTGCTCAGGTTAGTACCGGCCTCCCTTAGGGATATATTGACTCATAATAAACTCCTCCCACCGAGGATCCATCCTCTATAAGTGAAGAATAATATTTATAGGATCCCCCCCCCACCACCCACCTTTGAAGAGGGAATCTCTTCCATGGTCGATGAATTGGTACAAGTGAACCTCGGTAGCAAGGTAGACTCAAAAACCACACCGATCAGTGTCGTAATGCCCCATGAGGAGAAAAAAACAGTACATAGACTTCCTTAAAAAAAACCTTGACGTATTATCCTAGAGTTATGATGAGATGCTAGGACAAGATACTTAGGTATTCGTCCACCTCCTCGAGGTCCCGGTAAATCACGGTGGGTTTAAGAAACCTCCCAGAAAGATGCACTCTTCCCACAGTTCCATGGTCATGGTCGAAGTTGACAAGCTCCTCAAATCCAATTTCATTAAGGAGGTCCAGTACCCCAAATGGATGGACAACATTGTATAGGTTAGGAATAAGAACATATTGATCAGAGTCTACATCAACTTCCGAGATCTCAACCATCACTATCCAAAGGATGATTTTCCCATTCCTGTGATGTAATTGTTAATCGACGCTACAGCTAGGTTTCAAGCGCTCTCCTTCGTGGATTGGTACTTTGAGTATAACCAGATTCGAATATCCCCCGAGGATGAGGATTCTACAACCTCTAGGGCACCACAAGGTACTTTCTACTACCGATTCATGCCCTTCGGTTTAAAGAATGCATGTTCCACTAATCCGCAGGACAGGCATTTCATGTTTAAGCTGATCTTTGGAATGTTGGTGGAATGTAATGTGGATGAATTAGTGGTCAAATCTCACCATAACAAGGACCATCTCAAATACCTTGAGAAAGTGTTTGTATTCCTCTATTCTCTCCACCTGAAGATGAACACTTTGAATTATTCTTTTGGGTTCACCTCTGAAAAGTTTCTCATCTTCATTGTTAGATACATGGGAATTGATATCAACTTGGATAAGATCAATTCCATCATCCAGATGTCTCCCCGGAGTAATATCTGGGTGCTTTGAGGTTTCCAAGGACACTTAGCCTACATACGCTGATTCATTGTGAATCTAGCTGGTAAGTGTAATCCATTTTCTCGGATCATGAATAAAGGCACCATCTATGAGTGGGATGAAGAATGCCAAGATGCTTTTGAGGAAATCAAGAAGTATCTACTCTAGACTATGGTCTTAATTCCACCCTCTGGGTATACCAGACAATAACTCATAATTCCACCCAGGTGACCCCATATTCCCTGGTGTACGGGACGGAGGTTGTCCTGCCCATCGAGATTCAATTTCCCTCATTGCACACAACTATCTATGGTTAGTAACCACCAAATAAATTGATTGAAATCCATCTCGCTGAGTTAGAAACACTTGATGAGAATAGGCTTTGTGCCCTGCAAAAACTAGAAAGGCATTAGAACCAGATAGCTGGAGCTTTCAACAAGAATTTACACCTCCATTCCTTCTTGCAAGGCGATTTGGTATTGGCCCTAAAGACACTAATGATACCCAGCAGGAAACCACCCAAGTTGGAGCCCAAATGGGAGGTACCGTACATTGTTCACAAGGTTTACACAAATGAATCATACTCCCTGGTTACCATGGATGGTGAGCGTATAACTTCTCCCACCAATACCAAGTTACTCAAGCAATACTTTGCCTAAGAAGAATGGTACAACATGACCTTAAACTGTATGATCCTACACGACCTCAAAGTGATGGTCCCACTTGACCCTAAACTGCATTAGGATCCTCCATGACTTTAAACTGTCCAGTACTACATGACTTTAAACTATGCTTCATCCTATTAGATTTTGAAATGCATCTCAATAACTATGTAAAGAATGATTCCCATCCTCTTAGGATATGTAGGAATTATCAGACACTTCGTCTTGAGTCCATCCCCCCAGTTTCCTCTTTGACAATCCCCTCCTGGGCATAGTTCTTTTGGAGGATCCCACATGGTGTCGTATATGCTTCTTTGGCCCCACTCATGTCTTGGATATCATGATTGCACCATGTTCCTCCCCCATTCCTCTATACTCCCATGTCCTTACAACATTTTGTTAAACTTCATGGCTCTTTTAGAACTACGTACGGATTGATTCCCATCCTCATGGGATACGTAGGACCACCCGAACATTTCATCCGTAGGCTCCGAACCCTAAACTCTGAGATATCTCCTTGAGTCTCATGCCAAATAGGCTTATTAATGCTATATCCATCCCTTCCATTTTTTGGTTTCCATTATCTTTCACATTCTAAAGGGACCTTGAACGATATAGATACTTAGCCTATGGTCTCTCCAATCGGTTTTGGCCTATGCCCTCGATGATTTTGAACGACAAATTGATATAATCTTTGCATTGTGACTAAGGTCAGTGGTCGACACTATTTTTTCTCCATTTCAGGTGACATTATATAGATGTTGTGTTTAGAATTTGGTCAACATCCATCCTTGGTTGTTGTCACCACCTCCATATGTCCCAAACATGGAGTGTAGTGGTTTATTCTACCATGCCATCTCTCCAAACCTCAGTCTTCCTCAACCAGGGGGGTAATTCCATCTATTTGTTCCCTTATGTGATGGGGAGATCCTAGTCCTACTCCTTATTTCCCACGTCGAGCATTGCTCACATGGGCATAAAAGATATGATGAGGCAATACCCACATGAGAGGTCATGTGTCTACAGTTGGTTGGGACACCCAACCTCAGGTCCTTCGACCCCTTCGACCCCCTAGTTTGAGTTCTCATTTGAGAAAGTGCGGTGTGGTATAGACTCATGTCCTTATTCACATCAAGATATTTCTCCATGCCACACATATCCCCTTGAGATATCCCTCTCTTCATTTATCATCTGTTCCACTAGCACCGACTTGGACATGCTTCACGAACCCCATCATCTAGGTTTCCATCACTTTCTATATCTAAATTGACCCCCAGATGGCATGGATGCTCAGAGCAAGGTCTCTCCTACCATTACGAGCTAACTTCCTCGAGGATTACAGGAAGAAAATTGATAAAAGTATCGTGTTGTGAATATGTTCAATAGTTGACACTCAATTGTTTGCCTAAAACTTCGGTCACACAAGGGTGGATACTATGTTGCAAACCTGGTCAACAGTTGTCCTCTATCATCATTTTCTCTTTGTGTTCTTCCATAGGCATGATGATTCTCCCTCCCTATCCCATGAATATGACATTAAACTAGGCATATTTGGTCTGAGATCTATGGCCTTAAAATAACATCACCATCATCCTAACTGCAGGACGTTAAACTAAAAGCTAGTTGTGACATTCTATCCATGGATTAGCCTCAGGTCCCCTAGCCTGAGTTCTCATTTAGGATTGTACGGTGTGGTGTGGGATTATGTCCTCATTCATGTTGGGTTCCTCGTTGTGTTGTACACGTCCCTCGATGGGGTATCTTACCCTTATTTGTGGCATCCTTCTCTAAAACTATGTGTGGCTTGATTCTTATCCCCAAGGGATACATAGGACCACCCAAACGTGTAGTCTTTGGGTCCAGACCCATCACTTAGAAACCTCCCTATCATCTTGGACCCTTGGCCTAATTTTTACCAAGAGAGGGGTATAGGGTGTGGTACGAGGTTATGTCCTCATTCACATTGGTTTTATAAAAACCACACCACATAACTCTCTCTCTCTCTCTCCTGAGCAGCCTTCTCTCATCACTTTGAGTTGGTCGCTGTTAAGTCGGGTCCCTTGAACCTCTTTGGTGATTCACCAATGTTCCCAGGAGTACTTTGGTTTAGAGCCTAGAGTGTCGGGTTCTACCTGGACATGATTTCACCCATTTTTCAGGCTTCTTGTTCCACTTCATTTGGGAATCCATTGTCTTTCACATCAGAAGGGACCCCCAAATGGCATTGATGTTAGGACTTAGGGATCTCCTACCATTATGGTCCAACATCCTCGAGGGTCTTAGAAAAAAAATCAATACTAGTCCGGTATTGAAAATATGGTCAGTGGTCGATGCTCATTTGTTGTTCCCATTTCAGGTCACATAATATGGATGTTGTGTTTTGAACATGGCCAATAGTTATGCTCCATCATCACGCCAACCCCTTAAAGCCTTAAATTTCTGTTACATGATTCACATCATTTTCCACCCCATTGTGTCTAAGTGCAATTTAAACACTCCTGGTACTATCCCTGAGTGGGAATTTACATGTTAGGAGGAAAAAGCTGTGATAATGCGTCATTCGGGGATCTGCACTGACTTAACCTTGGTGTGTATTCTAGTTATTTAGAAAACCACTTATTCCCTTGTTTCCTACACCAAGTTTGAGTCACATGGGATTAGGTACTAGATCAAGGTTTTCTCCCTCTTGGAAGAGTTTCGCTTCTCCAGTGGTCCGAGATCTAAGACCTTAAACTAAGATCTCTTTTATAACTGTGTCTAGCTTGATTCTCATCCTCATGGGATATATAGGAACACCCAGACATCTCGTATTTAGGTCCATCTTGAGTCCCACTAATTTATCTCTTTTGTTATGCCTTTTAGGCCCCAGCTCTTATAAGGCCATGGGATGTGGCGTGTATGGGCTTATGCCTTCGTTCATGTTGGGTTTACAATTTCTGCATCTTGTGCTCACCTTTTAGGATCTAGTACCTCCTACCTCATGTCCCTTGTCCTGTACGACGTTAAACTAAAATTTCTAGAACTACATATAGCTTGATTCTCATTCTCATGGGATACGTATGAATTCCCAGACATCTCGTCTTGGGGTCTATCTCAACTGAGAACTAGTCTCTCTTACCCTATATTCTCTAATCTTTTCTAGCCCCCTCGGCCCGAGGTTTCTTTCTTGTAATTGTGCACTGTGGGATATGGGATTATGTCCTTGTTCATGTCGGGTATACTTTATCACACAGTGCACATTCCCTCCTGAACCTCACCTCTCCTGTATGTGTCTGAGCCATATGACTTTAGAATATGCTGCCTAGTCCCACATGACTTTAAATAGTTACATCTACACTACACGATGTTAAAGCGCATGGTTTATCCCATCACATGACCCTAAACTATGACATTATCATCCTGGACGCACGATGAAAAACAGAACTGCATCGTGGTGTCCTCACTCGAGGGGAGATCATGTTTGGTATTGGTCACACACCATACCATTTTTCAATGACTTCATATAGCTTGATTCTTGTGCTGATGGATGTAATTTTTATCCTATGTCTATCGATTCACAAAAAAACAACATACATCTATCCTAAAGAAAAACCAAGATCTATCAAATGATGCTTCTTTGGGTGTGAGGACCATACCCACATGATCTTATCATCCATGGAAGTGGTACCTTGCCATGCCACCCCAATAACTATGTATGTCTTGATTAACATCCTCATGGGGTACGTAGAAACTCCCGATCACTTTTCTTAGGGCCCATCCGAACTTTTGTTTTCGGTACCTCGACCTAAAATCTCCCCAAAAAAACATGTGGTGATTTGGAATCCAGGTCCACATTCACGACGGGTTTCATAATTACCCCACCATGTGTCTCTTTCATTCCCTACCATCTCTGCTCCGAGTTCTATGAACCTAAACTAAGATATCTCTATGGGAACAATGCGTTGGATTTGGATAATTTGTCACCCTACACCCATTCCATTAAATCAATATCCCCTTAATGGCGCAACCTTTGACCATTAATTTAGGAAGTGTTCAACATCAGGACCCTTGTCCTTGGAGGGGGAATCAACTCCCTCTGTCTGATACATCTTGTTGTCATACTCAGATGTGTTTTGAAAGTGCCCAAAGTGTGGAATTTTCACAGGGACATTCCCTCATTCCATGTCCAAGCTTTGTGAGCCCGTCATTTGGATCCTCATCCTCTTACCTATCTTAATGGATCCCCTTTACGGATTGGTCCCATGCCACACTAGCTTACCTACCGTCTTGGGTCAACATCCCTAAGGACCTCAGACGACATTTGCGATAGGTCATGTGTTTCGAACATGGTTAGCGGTCGACCCTCATTTGTCTGTCCTCATTCAAGGATAATGAAAAATAGATACTGTGTTTCAAACACGGTCAACAGTTATCCCCTATCATCACACCACCTTCATTGTGGTCCAGATATTGAGCATCATGATTCACATATTTCTATTTCCTTATGTTCAAGTGGAATTCCAACATACTCAGCTTTACCCCTTCACGGATCTAGGTACATTATATAGGAGGGTCAGTATCATTGGGACATCATTCACCTAGCGTCTCGTCACCCTTAACCTGTGCCTTCCTGTTCTAGAAATTTCCCATTACTACTCTTTGTTTCCCACATTGAGCATGAATCACATGGGCTTAGTATTTTTTGTAGGACGTGTACTGGCACAACTGTGCCACACATGCCTTTCTTCGTCCCATATGACATTAAATTACACTCTCAGAACTACGTATGGCTTGATTCCCATCCTCATGGAATATGTAGGGATTCACAGGAAACCCGCATTGGGCCCATCCTAGTTTTCACATTCATCCCCTTGACCTAGGGATTCTCCCGAGAACCTGTGGTGTGGCATGGACTCTTATGGTCCTCATTCACATCAGGGTATGTACCACACCACACATTTCCTTCATGATTACACATGTCCTCAATTCATGACATTAAACTGTGGTTCTACCCTAAACAAGTTTAGGTTTCCCCATGTTAGCCATCGGATGCATCAGTTTCCTCTCCAGAGATTATTCTCCCTACCAGCGTCGGTCTCTGACCATGTCATGCTTCAAGAAGTACGTATAGCATGATTCCCACCCCCATGGGGTATTTAGAAATTCCCAATCACTTTGCGTCGAGCCCATCCTAACTTTCAATTTCGGTCCCTTGACCTATAAAACTTCCTCCAGGGATACGTGGTGTGGTGAAGACTCTTTATGTCCTCATTCATGTCGGGTTTACAGCTACAACACCACATATTCCCCTCTTGGGATCTTCCCTTTCACTCTTCATCCTATATCATGACATTAAACTACACGAGTCCATATGTCATCAATTCATGACATTAAACTATGGTTCTGCCCTAAAAAAGTTCAAGATTCCCTATATTAATCAAGGGATGTGTCAGTTTCCTCTCCAGAGAGGATTCTCCCTACGAATGTCAGTCTCTGACCACACCATGCTTCAAGAACTACGTTTGGATTGATTCTAATCCTTATGGGATACGTAGAAACGCCCATGTATTTTGCCTTGGTCCTATCCCCAAGGTCCTTAACCCTTTTGGAACCTCATCCCCAATCTTGTTCTAAGAAGTATGACCTTTAAACTATGTGCACCACCCTCACTGTCTGACGTAAAACTATGCATTATTCTAGGTCCTCACCAGAGAGGTCCTCTTTGGAAGTAGGTATGATCTCTGATCACACTGATGCACCTACCTAATGTGTCTTCACCATGGTGGAATAATTTAAAGAGTGTTGGAATCCATTCGAACAACCCATCATGCCACACTCCATGCTTTGTGCGCCCTTTATTCATACCCTCATCTTCTTTCACATCTAAAGGAACCCCCTAACAATATGGATGCTCATCCAATGGATCACCTACTATCTTGGTCCAATGTTCTGGAAGACTAACGGATAATATTTTAAGTCAGGCCCCATGTTTTGAATATGGTCAGCAGTCGACCCTCGTCTATTATCCCCATACCAGGCTAATAAAAGATGGATACTATGTTTCGAACACAGTTAAAAGTTATTCTTCATTGTCACATCATCCCTACAGTGTTCCAAATTTTGGGTATCATGATTCACACCTTCCATTCCCCTATGTTTGGATTAACTAAAATGCCCCCGATGTTACCCCACTCGTGCACTAGAGAACATTGGGAGGACATCACATCGATTATTCTAAGGTCCTCATCCTCCAATCAGGCCACCCCCTTTTCTTCTCATAAATCTGGATTGGTTGTTTAAACCCCGGATGCATGGAACTTGGTTTTCACTCTTATATTCGGGTGTAATGATAAGGTGTCCATCCCTTGTTTCTCACATCAGGCCTGACCGATGTGATCTTAGGGACAAGTCGCTGGATGCTCCATGAATATAACAAAAATTCAATAAAACAAACTAATAATAGAATTAATTCATGTAGCTGGCATAAAATAGTCAAAACATAAAATTGTGTTCAAAAGTTGAAAGCATCACAATACCCGAGGATTGACCCCTCCCATGGATGGGTTGACCCCATCAGAACAATGTTACAGCTCCGCCACCCTCAAGCTCATGGCTTCTAAGACTCTTTGTCACTTATTTCGTTCCCACTCCTCTTCGACGGCAAGGGGGCACAGTTCGTCAGCTGTGACCCGGGCCCACTCCTTGTTTGTTCGGATAATAGTTATCTCCTCGGAGGCTTGCCTCGTGTTTCCTTCGGCCTCTTCCAACTGGGCCCTCGGCCATGATATAATCTCTTATTTCACATTGAGGGAAGTAGAATGTTCATATTCCCAGGTGTGCAGCCGTTGAATTTAATTTTCAACCTCCTGGAACCTCTTGATGTTCGCCACTTTTCTCTGTTGCCAACCCACTCTAAGGTCATGGTCATACTTCCAAATCTTCTCCTCTATGAGATATCATATGATCATGTGGGGACATTGGGCATTCACCCCCCCCCATCACACAGTTCACACAGTCGTGAACAAAGTCTCTCCATCTAGTCTATCCATTGTGATTGAGGAGTGTCATCAATGAAGCACTTGATCATATTTCATGACCAGAGATGGACTATCTTTTTATCCTCTTCATCAGAGGTCGTTTCATCCTAGTCCACATGGTTGTCAGTATTATACACAGGGAATTCCCCCAAGAACTAATCAGCAGAGTCCGCATCTGGTGTCTGATCAGGTATGGCAGGACCTGCGCTATCCGATTGATCTTCATCGTCAGATCCCACTTGAATAACTACGGGACCAACCCTGCTAATGGTATCACCAGTGATCGGTAGCATCATCGCTTGGTCAATATGGATATCAGCCTCCACGACCATTGGCATCCCCCTATGAAAGGCACCGCCAGGAGTACGAATAAACCTCACCAAGGAAACCCACACCATTTGAAGAACTGCGCATACCAAAAGGGCACATATGTTGTTATCCTAGTCAATGAGTGGAAGCCACGAATTGTGAGAAGGATACTTACAGAGATCAAACTCTTGGTCTTGTTCAAGGTCTGTTGCTATGGGGACCCTGAGACATGGCCCTCTGTATATTAGAGGCAAGTCTGAAAACTCTAGGGGATCCATCTCAAATGTCCCACCCCTGCCAGACACACTAATCTCTATAGCAGTGGGTTTGGATCCCGAAGGCCCAGTATATACATCCATTGAGGGATGAGAATGGGTTCGGTGTAAGTGGTCCTCCTGCACATTTCAAATGTTAGTAAGGAGACCAAAATGAGCTAGAAGAAACCACTACAGAAGGGGCTTGAGATTTTACCTCAAGGGACTCTGCAAAGTCTTCATGATCTAGGTCATGATCACCAATGTCACCCTCCTCAAATAGGCTCCCTCTATCGGCCTCCTCCCCCTAGGAGGACTTGTCTGATTCTTCCAGCAGAGGGAAGCTCTATCTTAGTTCAGCAACCGACAACTACGAAGGGGTCGTTCGATCCAGAAACTCCTTCACCCTATCTTTCATTGGATGTGGGGAACCCTAGGAGTGCACAAAGTCCTCCAACTCTTCCATTTATTTCTCCACCTCCTCCTGGGACACCGCAAATCCATCCCTAATAGGGAATATCCTCGGAAAATCCATACCGAGATGATTCAGGTGTTTCCACATCTCGGACGGGCCGAGGAATTGCCTGTTGACTTTCCAGATGTCCCAAGACTCTGGAAAGAAAACATTCACTGGCATGTCTATATAGCACAGCCATATCCCCGGAGCCTAAGTGAATATTCTACGGAATACTCTCGGTGGCCTCCCCTCTGGATAACTCTATTCTTCTAGGACCACCAGGTCTGCTCCTCTTGCTGGATCCACTACCGCTGCCTCCCCCTCAACCTGTGCAGGCTTTTCCACCATTGTAGCCCTGCCACTACAGGATGTACTTGCTGCCTTCCATCCCTGGCCTCAATGTTGCGTAGGCACACCATCACTGGCCCGAACAGTTGGCTTCTTCAGCATCTCCCCCAGGTAGGCCGCCTCCCATCTTTTTGTGTACTCTTTCACCAACCCGAAGACGGCAATGGGCGGAGGAATCAGGTTCCACATCTTCTCATCTTCTTGTGTTAACCTGATCCACATCTACCTCATCACACAATGATGTTCCCCATGGAACACCCCTAAATAGACTTGTGCGGTCAGTCACTGCATACACTGAAATTTCATAGAAAATTGGTGCAGGGTGTGCGGCTTTCAGAGAGGCTCATGGTCCACTGTTTCCACCATGACTCCGCCTCGAAAGGCCAGGAGATATGACTGATGCTCTTCCATTCCTTGGCCACCATCTGTGAAAGCACATGTTGGCTATTAGAATGAATGAATGTTGAACTCCTCTACCTTCCAGACATGGTTCGGTATAGCCTAAATGGTCATCTTGGCCAGAAAGATCCCTACAGTGTTCAATATGGATGGGTAGAAGTTCGATTCTGGAGGGGAGACCGGGTTTTCATATTCATATACCCCCCTGACATGAACCTCTATCCACCCATACAAGATGTGGAATAGCCCGCATATCCTCTATGGCCTCTTCCCCTGGCTGATAAGCCATAACATTTTGTACAGCTTGTCAAGCATCGAGATTCTGAGGTTGACCCACCATCTTATCACCAACATGGATACAATGATAAATGTTCTTGGTTGCACACCCATTTTCATATCCCTCACTGGTAGGATCCAACCGTAGATGATAGCTACAATGAATGCGACCAACCTGACTACCTGTTGATGCTCAATATTGACGTTGAATCCCTAGGTTTTCCACTAGATGTCTTATAAGAGCTTCCATTATGAGTTCTCTTATCCCCTTTGAGCCCCCTTAGTGCAAGTTCGAGGCCTCACCAGAAACTGCCTATCTTCCGGGAAGTTTAGGAACAACTTGAACCATTGTTTAAAGTGGACGTCTCTAACTGCTTCTTTTTCCTCTCTCGGCACCAGCTCCATCAACACCATCACCAATGGAAACATTTTCTTTGGGTCCTCCCACACACCCATAATGGGTAGTAATTCATCATACATCACCCCTAGTATTGGGACCCCCCGAGATCTAATTCATATCCCATAAACTGATGCCAACCTCCCTGTGGTGTAAGTGGAAGGTATTGGTCCTCAATGACCACATATTCAACAACACTGGAATCAGTTGCTTCAGTTGATAGTTATGGAATTGGGAGTCCCAACCCTCCTCCTACAGGCCCACTCTCCTCAGTTATGCCTCAAATTCTTCACAAGAGGCACCTACCCAGTAGGCTCAGGCTCAGTCATCTGTAAAGTTACCGCCCTAGTGTAGATCCCACTCATCAGACCATCCCTTCCCTGGGATCCTTAGGGATGCCTTCAAGATTGTCTGGTACAGAAGGGGGGATGTCTCTAACTACAATTCATTCCCCTCAACATTTTTCAGATGATTGTACAGACAATCAGCAATGAAAGGCGTGAAGTCCTCTCCAGCATGGTTGTCACCTTCCCTGAACCACTGGCGCTGGCACGATGTGCTCATGAACCAGTAAGCTGGCTCATCCCTACTTGCTTCAAGGATTAAGACGTCATCCCTCACCCAAATTCATATAGATGCATCCTCTTACACATTGGATAGTTCTTTTGGATTTCTGACAGTAGCTCCACAAACAAACCATGGTCAGAGTGGCTCGGTACCAACTCCCCTAGACCCAAGCTATTCTCCATCTCATCCCTTTGGGAATCGTCCCAACAGACCCCTCCGGTAGCCTCTTGGTGAGCCATTAAATTGTTAAGATTTGGGTGCTACTCATTTTGGTTTGCGAAGTCCTTTCATAGAGCTCATTCACAGAGCTCGTTCACGGAGACCGTTCACAGAGCTCGATCCCATAAAAGGAATTGTGAAGCCTTGCACAGACCTTTGGATGCAAGCCTCAGAGCTCACCATCATGGATTCAAAGACTCATTATGCGTGGAAAAGTAGAAGGCCTGATTCATAGAGAGAAAACGCTGAGTACGCGGAGCTTCAAGAATCAAGAGCGCTAAATTCCAAAAACGCCAAGCGATTTTGGCGATTGACCCTCAGAAATTTTCCCTCAATTTCTCCTTGACTCCAAGTCTGAGGGGGTCATTTTTTGGTGCCAAAACTTGGGTAGAAGAAGAACACATAGAAAAACCTTAGGTACTGCCTCAGGAAGCTCGTTTTTGGAGCCCCGTAGCACCGCAGTCATCGCACAACTCCTTCACAAACCAGCCACGGAGCAAGGATGCGGGATGATACACGAACCCCTTTTATATACACAAACCCACCATGGAGCAAGGAGGTGGGATGCACTGTGAACCCCTTTGACGTTCGCGAATACACCACAGAGCGAGTTCTGGATTCATGCTGAGCGAGCTATGCTTCACATCGCCTCTTTCCTATAAATACCGGGATCCCCTCAAGCCTAAAGGATGGATCCTTTGACCCTTCTCCTTATGATCTCCCATATCGTGAATAAATATCTGTTTTGTGAACCATGAGCTTTTCAAGGTACTTTTTCATTGCAAAGTGCCTTCCCCTTTGTATGAATTCTACCCCTCTTCAAAGAGGGATTCCCTTTGTGGAGCCCATGGGCCTCTATAAAGGAAGAAGATTCCCAAAGGGACTCGGGTCTTTGTAGAGCACTTATGCTTCACAAATTACCCTTCATGCACATGTGACCCACAAGCTAGGCAGTGTCACTATCCTTCGAAAATCACATTTCTTCACACTACAATGCCTCGTAAGGCACCATTTCTTCATGAAGCACTACTCTTGGAATGCCTTTCCGCTTCGCGAAGCACCTTCCATATGCACCTATGCCCAATATCTAGGCTTGGGTACTTAACTTCACAAAGCACACCCCTTCGTGAAGCCCCTCCACTACATGGAGCACCAGAGCTTCACAAATCTTCTACCTATGAACCCCTTTTCTCTACAACTCCTTTTACCGTGCGGCCCTTTAGTTTTTCATGAAACAATTTCAAGGTCCCTTGGGAGGTGTTTCCCGTTGCATTGCTTTGGCTCATGGTTCTTAGCATAGGCACACTAATAGATATTTCTTCTTCTCATATCCACGCTAACATGGACCCCCCCCCCCCAATGGATCAATCCATAACACCCCCACACCACAACATTGTTGATGCATTCCCTTCTTCAAGGGAAGGCGGGTATTAGTTATGTAAGTCCTAAGGGGTGTGGAGTGTACACACCACGTCCGAGCTTCAGGACATTAAACTGCCAAGCGCCATCATCCTCAGCACATGACATTAAATTGTGACCTTTATTTGTGCATCGTACGCGGGGTTTCCCCCACCATGGACATTTTACACACCCACTAGTCTCCATGGTAGTGAAATCATTCTTCATATGGAATGAGATCATCCTTATTGGATCGGCGTTTGTCCGCGGGGACAGGGCAACCACCTTGGAGTAAGCCCCTATCTTTTCTTAAAAAAGGTAGCATCCTCGATCCTCCTATCTTCATCCTGGCAGAAGACCAGAGGGTGGGATGGGAAACGGAGCCCTCCTTTATTTGATTCCAAATCCCTCTCCCACTGGGCTTTGTCTCCACCCTGGCCTCCACCCCAGAGTATGCCCCTATTTCCTATTTGGGCTGCTAACCATGCATAATCCCCCATTCCACTTCCCATAGATGCACCTTCCACAATGTGATCATCAAGCCTTTGATGCCTCCTATTTCTCACATAGATCATGAATCACATGGGCTTAGAGTATGCATTGACCATGAAATCCTCCCTATGCAGCCTAAAGTGTAATCCCCAACCGCCATTCTGAACTACATGGTCTTTGATCCTTGCCAAGGTAAGGTACGTAGGAATCCTTCCTGAGGTTCAAGCACACCATCCATTAGTTCTGACCCCCTTCACGTCGGTTCCCACACCATTCTGAACTACGTGGTCTTTGATCCTTTCCAAGACAATGTATGTAGGAATCCTCCCTGAGGTTCAAGCCCACCATCCATTGGTTCTGACGCCCTTCACGTCGGTTCCCACACCATTCTAAACTAAGTTGTATTTGATCCTTTCCAAGTCAAGGTACATAGGAATCCTCCCTAAGGTACAATCCCACCATATATTGGTTCTGAACCCCTTCACGTCAGTTCCCACACCATTCTGAACTATGTGGTATTTGATCCTTTCTAAGGAAAGGTACATAGGAAGCCTCCCAGAGGTTCAAGCCCACCAACCATTGGTCCCGACTATCTTCATATCAGGTCACCAAAACCCATGTTGAACTACATGGTCTTTGATAATTATCTCCTAGACAGGGTACGTAGGAAACCTCTATGAGGTTCAACCCCATCCAGTGGTAAGCCGTTATGACCCCATCCAGCAATAATTCATTGCAACCCCATCCAATGGAAAGTCATTGTGACGCCATCCAGCAGTAAGCTGTTGTGACCCCATCCAGCAGTAAGCTATTGTGACCCCATCCAGCAGTAAGCCATTGTCAACCCCAACCAATATAAATCCATTGAAGTACCCAATTGATGGTAAGATGAACTACATGGATTTTGATTCCCTACCATGGGGATATATAGGAAACCTTCAAGAGGTTCAATCCCATCACCCATGTCTCATCCTGATATTTCCCTTGAGTCTATATGTTTCGGGAAGGTCATGACCCAACCTGGAGGTTCTATTTCCTCCAGATCCCATCCATGCGTCCATTCTCATGGGCCGCCCCCTCAAGTGTTCCATCATCCCATCGAACTACGCGGACTTTGATTCCCTTCCACGAGGATATGTAGGAAGTCTCTTCAGGGCTCAATCCCAACATCATCGTCATTATCACGTATGTTCCATCTCATTCTCTCTCCACTTCATTCAACTCTCCACAATCCATCCTGATTCTTACCTGGGATGCCACATCCCGGTGAGATCATGCAAATTAATCTCCTAGCATCAGTGTTTTCTCCAGGGGTTGAACCCATCTGATCCACTCAAGTCAGTATTCTGATCAGTCTGATCCATCTCTGCTAAACGTTAAACTCACAGAATACCCTATGTTAAACATGGGAAACTGAGGAAAACCTCAGATACATGCCTATAGAATATAATTCCCCGCATTCGACGTGGGATACCTCAGGATTCTGCGCCCTCAAGAAGCCCTATAATAAGGCGAAGAAACCCAAACACACTAGTCTTCCAGCATCCAGACACACCATTGATGTCCAACGTAACTAATCCCCCGACATAAGGTTGATACCCTGACCAGACCCCTTGGAATGTCCCTTACATAAGTAGTGTTATTAACTGGTGTCCATGAATAAATGGAACTGGGAAGAGTTTCACAAACAACGTCTTATTCTATAAGGGAGACCTGGACTAGGTGACGATGTCTGATTAGGAATGCATGGAAGAAAGAACCAACATACCATAATCTTGTTTCGATCAAGGAGAAAATGTACCTGAATAAGGAACGAATGCCATATTCCTTTGGAAAGTGGGAATGCGGGGCAACAGCTACGCGTCCTCCACAGACAGATGTGCTCGCCCCGACAAAGTGTGGGAAACAATGTTTTATCACAAAAAATGTTCCCTCAAATCCATATACATCTTGGTGACACCAGGGTATATAGTGAAATTTGATATATGAACACCATCCAAAAATTCAATTTTTAGCTCAGGTAGAGATTGAACATATAATCGCTTTCTAAATTTCAGAACACCATATTCATAAATGAAATCTACTAATTTCCCATCATTAACAACTTTAATTTTCATCTGAAATTTCCCATTATCAGGTTGAGAATTTATTCTCTTTTATAAAAAAAATATGTTTTCTCAGTCATTTGAAAAACGAGTGATGTCTCAACTTTATTAATAATTCTCATATCCATCTTTACTAGATCCAATAAAATAGGATCCCTACCAATCCTCATTTGTTCCATAATGCCATGATCTTTCTTACTTAATACATCAACCACCATATTTACTTTCCCTGGTTGGTAGTGTATTGAGAAATTGTAATCCTTGAGTATCTCAAGTGATCATCTTTTCCTTATATTGATCTTTTTTAGTGAAAATATTTATTTTAGGATTTTATGATCCATGTATACCTCGTATATTTCACCATAGAGAGAATGTATTCATATATTCAAAGAAATTATTATAGCTACCAACTCAAGATCATGCGTTAGATAGTTGTGTTCAGAAATCCTAAATCTTCTTGATAAATATGCAATAAAATAATCATTTTTCATTAATAAAAAACTGATTCCCTTCTTTTTTTCATCCCTATATATCATAAAACCATCATTTCCTGATAGTAGAGTCAAAATCAGAGCATTGGCTAATCCTCTATTTAGTTTTTCTTAACATTCTTCACATTCCTTCGTCCCAACAAACTAAAATCCTTTACAAATAATCTTGTTTAATGGTTTATCCAATGAGGAAAAATTCTTACCAAATCTCTAATTGTAACATAACAAACTAATGAAATTATGTACCTTAGTTATGTTCATTGGTATAGGACATTATCTAACTATCTTCATCTTCATTGGATCAACTTCGATTCTGTCATTGGAGACAATATAACCAAGAAAAGAAAATTCTTGAAGCCAAAAATCACACTTACTAAATTTTATATATAACAATTTCCTTATTAGAGTCTCAAGAATAATCAAAAAGTTATTATCAAGGTTCTCATAGCTTTTAGAATATAGAAAAATATCATCAATAAATACCACAACCAAATAATCAAGATATTTCTTGAATATTCTATCTGTTAGATCAATAAAAATAGAGGGTGAATTAGTTAATGAAAATGGAATTGTTGTAAACTCATAATGTCTATACCTATTTTGAAAATGTGTTTTAAGAATTTATTCTTCATTTAAAAACAATTTATGATACCCAAAATGAAGGTTAATCTTTTAAAAATATTGGGATCTAGATTTGATTGAATAAGTCATTAATTTGAGGTAGAGGATACTTTTTTATTGTAATAACATTGATCTCCCTATAATCATTTCACAACCTCATGGATCTATATTTCTTCTTAACAAAGAGAGTTGGGGATCCCCATGGTCAATCACTAGGGAGAATAAATCCCTTAACACCCAAATCCTCTATTTGATTATTTGACTCCACTATTTCTACATTGTCTATTCAATATAGTTTCTTTGATATTGGTCTGGAATCAGGGGTTAAATCAATGTAAAACTCAACTTCATGCTATGGGGGATGTCTAGGTAATTACCTAGGTAATACATCAATGTAATCATATACAATAGGAACATAGTAGATTTGAAGATTACCTTCTCTATCCGTAGATTTTGTTTACTCTTCTTCCCCAAGAATCACTTCAGTAGATTTACTGGGGGTGCATCAATATGTGATTCAGAAGTCTCTTATATAAATATAAGGAATTATACATCTTCATCACAAATCATAATTATCTTATTATTACAATATATTTTTTAATAATTTTTTGAAATCTAGTACATACCAAGTATAATATCAAAGTCAGCCATAGGTATGATAATAAGTTCAGAAAAAACATGTTTATGTGCCATAATGGGGAATACCTGACACATCATTTTTACAGTGAGACTACACCTAGGAGTTTTAACTAACAATTCCCTTCTTAAATTAAATGGGAAATGTATAATTTTATTGGAAAACTAGGTAGTTACAAGAGTGTGGTGGTCCTAAATGCAATAAATAATTAGCCAAATTTGAATATAAGAATAATGTACATGCCACCACATCATTGGGTACTTCCATCATAGTTGTAGTTATCAAATAATCATATACTTCTCCCCTTAGCCTCTTCTATATTATATTTCATTAATGTTAGGTACATTTATGTGAATAAAGACCCATTTATTTATATCTTAATCACTATATATCATTGATTTTTTCCCCTTACATTCATGATACATAGGCCCCTTATTTCTGCACTTGTAACAATATCCCACGACCGTCAAGTACTTCCCATGATGTTTTATTCCAAAAATTTTATGTGATGTAAATTTCTCTATCCTCATATTTTAATTTTATTCCCCAATTTTTCCTTGTAATTAGATGACCTCTTCTTATCTTAATTTCCCTTGAATATATATAATCTAAAGAATTACTTATCCATTTTAATGTTACATAAAACTATTTCATCATATTAAGAAGACATTTCAGAGTACAGTTCTCTTTAGAGGCCTGTCTTAAATCCTTTCAAAGTAATGGTCAATATTGTATATGATGTTTCATATGTAATCTATATAATACCTAGATAACCATGTAAAGGTATCATTATACTTAATTACACTTTCTTTATTTTTTTCTTTAATATGAGAAATTTTATCTTTGTTTCATTTTTTTCTATGGGGGAAATACTTTTTGATGAATTTATCCTTAAAATATTTCTATTATGTGAGTTTTATTTCCTCTTCCTACCTATTATTCTGGATAAATGAACAGAATTGATCATCGTGTACATTGAGATAATACACTAAAATTATACAATTTTCATTTTCACCAAATCCCAAGGACATAAATATCTTCTCTAGAGACATAATCCATTTCTCAAATTCCATTGGACTAGTAGTCCCACCAAATTATGGGGGATTTGTTCACATAAATAGATCGAACATAGGAGAACCTCACTATGGAATAGGTTTCTATATCTGGTAAAGGTTATTTTTCCTAACCTAATTAAGATTCCCCAATATTTCCATAACTTACTCAGTTCCAATACAAGTTATATTGTATTCCTCAATAGGGTAATCTCTAAATTAACTATGAATATTGATAACCATATTCCTTTCAGTCAACATTTCTAACAATGTAATATATTAGATTAGATCATAATATTTTTAATTTTTAATCACATTGTATAATTCTTAATATGGTGTAATTCATAACATAAATTAAAAAAATTATGGCTTCTTAATATCAAATTAATATTCTTTGGTTTCCTTTGTGAAATATTTATTTTCCAATAATTCCTAATGGTTTGTAAATAAAATGTAAATTATTCTAAGAACACCCCCATGAGTGTCAAAATAGGTGCATAATAAGGCATATTGTTGTGCACTAGGTGATGATTGGATCAATCCCAATGCAACCTTTTCAAATTTATTATCCCTAAGTATCTCTATTACATAACCATGTCCACCTGTAGTATCAAAGAAGGGATTTATTGATAAGAAAACCCACATAATATCTTCCTTACCAAAACATTAGGATGTTCTTCTTTGATTAGCCTCAAAGTTTATTACAGGGTTATGTTCCATAATCTATGTTTTCCTTAATCTAGTTCCCAATGTTTCAATTAAACTTTCTATGCTTTGAAATGTAACAACCTTAACTCTAGTAAACTATAGTTGGTGTCTCACTTTATTACATTGGTATAGATACAATGTGTCAAATATAGAAGGATTGGTTAGTTTAGAAATTTTGGGGAACTAGATATATACATAATACTAATTTTTTACTGGGAATATAAAATAAAACATAATACATAATTAAATTAAATTAATTTAATTCTTGAAAACATGTTTAGTGATTTATCCTTCATATCATGGGAAAAGAAAAAAATAACGGTGAGCTCAAATGCTCAGTAAAGGTAACATATAAAGGAAACTATCATGAATCAATAAGAATAATCCAAAATTGAAAAGTAAATAACTGAACACATGTTACATTTAAATAACTTGGATATCAGGAAAATATAAGGCATAATCAACATGGAAAGGTAAATAACTAAACACACATGTCATTTATCAATAATATGAGAATGAAATTTATTCAGAGATAATATCATTTTGAACATATATTGTATAATAATAACTAAATTCTTAATGATGTTAATTCTTAATTATAGGATGCCATGATATCATGCATCATGATACCGTTACCTTCAATTCTTTTGCAAGACAGTTTAAGTAATATGGGTAAAAACTCATTTAATTTGGCCAAATTAGTTGTCTCGTGAGACCTACTGATGTATTGAGGGGATATATAATTCATGTAGCCACTGATCACTATAAGTCCAAAGTATTCCTCACATATGAAATAATAAATTTAATTCATGAATCAATATGAATTTTTATCAAGTATCCATATTGAGTAAAGGATAAAAATATATTAATATTTCCACAGTTAATCAAATAAATTTTAAAGTAAAAAACCATATGTAAAAATTTGATACAATTTAGGAAATAATAATATAAATCATATATGAATATGCATATTTAATAGAAATTTAATGTATAATGAAAAATAATCAAAAGTAATTGATTATTTTAAGATAATGATAACAATCATAAAAGAAAATTATATTATACAATATCTTTTACCATATGGTAATTTTTAAGCCAATTCCCTTTAGATAAGGTAAGTCAAATTGAAACTTATAATACCATTAATTATTAAGGTATCATGATATTACATGTAAAATGGAATTATATACACCATATAAAATAAATTCGGTGGATAACATTACTATATGTCTTAATGAAGGAAAATTGAGATGAATTCTCATACATTGAGTCTGACTCATCACATACATTATTTATATTTTTGAATAATAAACATATGTTAATTATTTACTTGATTATGAATAAATTTAAATTTTATTATTCCTTTTATTTCAATTATTCCCATGTTGTATATAATTACATAATCAATTTTGTTTACATCACATGTTTCGACATTATTGAACTTATTTTTCAAAAATTAATATGATTGGTTCACTATTGGCCGAAGAGGTCATTATGTCATCATATATGGAATAATATTTATAAATTAATTTTAATTTTAAAAATAATCATGAAATTTGGTTTTTGAGAAAGGAAGTATGTTACGATCATGGATATGATAGGCCGTATATACGCACGAGTAAAGTTTCCATTTTTCGATGATCATTATGGAAAGGTGGTAAGTAATATTTTATGTTTATAGAATTATTATAATATAAAAAATACCATATTATTTCTTTAAATATACTTATACATATCATACATGTGGTGTAGTGATGAAAATATAGTCACATCACTTCATTATGGTAGTAGTCCTAATGTACAAGAATGGCATTATCATATTTCAGTGAGTGGAAAAGTAAGAAACAAAATGATGTATTATATTTTTAGAAAGATAAATATTAAATGAATATAATAATCATGTTATTTAAATCAAATATAATTCTTAAATGTATCCTTATCAACATCCATGTAAAGTGTTAGTGAAAGAAAAATCACATCACTTCACGAGGCAGTAGTCCGCCGTACACACGAGTGACATTATCGTATCCTATAAGAAATGAGGAGTAAAAAAGTGTATATGATATAATAACTCAAAAGGAATTATTATGTTATAAAAATAAGTTATTTATTTCAAGAATTAAATCCCTAGGTGTGGCATTTTTGAACCCTCGATGCTAGGAAACCCCCCTCCCCATGAAGGGATAACATTGGAGAGAGCCCTAGCTGGGAAGGAGTCATTTCCAGCTGAGATGGAAGCACATCCTGGTTGGTGACGACCTGATAGACGATAGATTGAAACAGTAATCTATCATCACAGGTGGGTCAATCCTCATTTCACCCTCCCATTTAGGAACTAAGTGTCTAGAAAAGATGAGTGGAAGATGACTCCAAGTATTTGAACCCTGCACCTCCAAAAGAACGACATTTTGTACCCCTATCATTCACCACTACACCACCACCAAAGAGGATATGTTATAAATATAATATATACACTTCAGATCCATCATCATAACTAACCATTAGAGGTGGTATTGGAAAAAATAATGACATAAGTTCGTGAGATAGTAGTCTACCATACACACGAATGATGATTTTGTAACCCATTTGATGGAAGTAGGGATAGTTTTAGGTTGAAGTTAAAATTGATCATATAAAAACTAAGATGGGGTGGTGAATCAAGCCTTTTTACAAATTTTAAATTTTAATAAACTAAACCCCTGTAACTTATTAAAGTTTATTTGTCATCAATTTAAGTAAACTCAAGTGCATTAGAAAATAGAAAATTAAACAAGGAACACATGATTTACATGCTTCATCATCAGTGTGAGAATCTACATACTTTCCATAGCCATTTCTCTGAGTCTAAAAAAATTTACTATTATGAAGAAGTGAATACAACCTATTTCAAATCCTATTGTAAACCTTATATCTCAAGATATGATTTATTATAATGACTCTCATTAGTTTACTAATTTTTTACTATGAAAACTTTGAGGCGCAAAAGGAAAGTAACTTTGAAAATTTCATCTCAACAGAGGTTGATCTATAAATCTGTGTCCAATTAGCCTATGTCTAATCTTCCAGCATCTGATAACCCTATATCGATAGCCCTTTTCGAAACATGTGCTTCTCAAAAAAATTCTAAAATATTCTTGATTATTTTATCAAATCGATTCTCTCTATCTAGTAATATAAACTTATATTTGTCCAATATTCTAATCAGAATACTCAGTCTAGAAACACTTCTACAACTTGAAAAAAAATTGGTTGGAACACTCACTTGTAAAACTAATTATACAGAGTATCATCTCCTATAAATAGTTTAATAATGTTAAGGTATGATGTACTTTCCATCTATTTTTACAGTCACTCCAAAAAAGGAAATAGTGGGAACCCAATTTTATTTCCCAATCACACAAATTCTAGAACTAAAAATTTCAACTTATTTTAAACTTCATTTTCACCAATTTAAATCTTCTCAAATTTCTAGTGACTTCTTGAAACTTATTAAATCTTCAAAACTCATCTCATATTTCACAACATCAATCCAGAAATTATTGTCTGGAAAACTCTATTTGAAACATTTTTGATCATTCTAGTTTTCATAACCTAACTAAAATACAAAACCTTGATTCATTATTATCAATGCTTATCAGCTCAAGCCTTGTAAACAGATTATATCTTATGGAAATTCTTAAATCATAGCTTTAAAAACATCACAACATCTAACTTCATCATTCCTGTATCAGATACTCTTGACCCAAATAAAATAATTCACATATTATTCCCTTGATTTACTAGAAACAAAACAAATAATTTTTTTAACTTCAATGCCCAAAGTCAACAGAAAATGGTGGTCTAAATTATTCCATCTTCTAATAAGTTCAAAAACCTATAAGAGATTTCTGATTGAAACTTATATATATATATATATATTACATTTTCATCCACTTTCTTTGTATGATCTTTCTGATCATATACTCTTAAGTTAAAGTATACTATTTATAATGGAACTATATATCTGATGAATTATCACTATCAAAAGATTATTTTATGGATATTATTCTTATTTTATATTTTTCAAAACAACATGATATTTGCAAGCACAACACTTCTAGCTTTCTGATAAATTTAGTGTCTACTGAATTTGATAAAAAATATCTTTGTATGGGCTCAAAAACTTTCTCCTATTATATTATCTCTATCTAATAACAATCTCTAACTTTTTAACATTTAAAAAACTTCTACATCTGATAAACTGTTTTTGTGAGGAAACTTCAAAATTACCCATTTTTTTATTGATAGAGAAGATTCATTCCTCCTTTTTCTTTTCTTAGAAATTAAAATCCATCATATTGAGTTTCTTCATATGTATTTCACATTTTCAACAGTTCAAAAACTCAAAACATGGAAACCAAAAACCCAGGCTTTCTTAAATAACATTTGATGATTCACATCTGATCAGGTGTGTTTGATGAAATACACCTGAAAAATAGCTTTATATTAGTGACGTTGATTTTATTAAAACTTCATCAAATTCAATGTTCTAGTCCTCTAAGAACATATAAAACCGGTGCTTCTTGTTCAAATGATCTATGTTTGTAACACTTCTATTTTTAAAACTCTAGATATTTTCATTTATCGTTTCTTATAATAACACTACCTTGTATTATTATTTTTTCATGATGTTTTATGAACTCATAAGATCATAAATGAATTGTTTGACTTACATTGGAATGTTTCATGACTTCCAAAAAAATTTAATTCTTAGTAACATAGAAAGAATATTGAATTTGATAACAAGATACATCTGAATTTCGAAAAAAAACTTTTTTTGATGATTTTCATCTTCATGAAAACTCAAACTACTAAACATAAATTTAAACTGAGGAACAACGTCCAATGGATCATCTGATGGATCATCTGATCAACAACTTTACAAAATAATTTCTTAATCTTATTTCTAGAAAATATCATCAAACATGTTATTAATGTTCAGAAACACATCTTTCACTTTATTTACCAAAACATTCTTGTAAAAAAAGTTAGTTTTCCAAAAAAACATTAACAAAAGAGAACAAAGGATCTTTAATCCACACCATTTGATTTGTTGAAAACTCTAAATTAATTTTTTTCAACTCCTCATTTTTCAAACACTTATAATTTCTCACAACTCATTTTTGAAAATTTAGCAGAATTTATCCTTTTTTCAAAAGAGAGTATCCGAACACCACACAACTAAGTAAAGTAATGTTTTTTAAGGAATTCTTCCTTAGGTGATAAGAAAACATATGGTCATGTAAATATAAAATTCCCATTAATTTTATGTTTTCTATCACATTTATTTTTCTAAACATTTTTATGATAACTACAAATTTAGATTCATTTATGTAAGAAAAATACATCAATCCCCCTTTTATGATAAATATGAACAAATTATCTCCCTTTTTCCTCATAATACAAAGAATGGTGTGGGACTTCATTAAGATGTATATGAAGTATTTGGTGGAGTCTATACATGAAGTTCTAGCTTCAATTATTCAAATATCTCTATTGTAATAAATTTTATGAAAGTATCATCAATTTTATAAATCATTGAAATATATTACAGCATGACATCTCCACCCTAAAATTTCTCTTTTCTAAATTGAAACATAATATTATTATGTATTGATCATGAGTGTGGTAAAAAAATTAGAATGATAACTTTTACTATAATTATCACAAATTATCTTCAAGTTTTATCAAACATAATATTTTAAATCTAAATTTGAGTACAAGATTATATAACTAGAACATATTCCAATTCTACTACGCTCAAAGTTTCTGAGCCTTGTTTCTTATTATGCCAACTCCCAAAATATTCTCCCAAGTAAAATGTTACTATTAAAGGTGATTTTCTATCTTTATAATATCCATAACAATCAGCATAAATATAACCTTGAAAGTTTATATTAAAACTTCTTTTATATATTTTCCCATGTGAATTTTTTCCATTAACACATCTTAGAATTCTATTTGTTGCAAACATATTAGATTCTTTTAGATCACATTTATATTTGGCACACAAATTTATAGCATAAAGAATATCAGTTCCTAAAGTTTTTACATGAATAAAAGTTCCATTAACTTTTGAAAATCTTTCTCATTCACTCTTTTCACAGCTTTATCTTTACTTATCTTCATTCCAAACAGAAATAGGAGTGAATAATTATTTGGATTCTTCCATATGAAAATTTTGTAAAAACTATTTAGAATAATTCTCTTGAGATAAGAAAATTTATTCTTACTTATTTTGAACATTTAATCCAAGGAATAAAGATAATTCTTCCCAAATTTAAATCTTCATATTCTTATATACTACCTCATCAAATTATATGGAAAAAATTTATTCACCTTCATAAAAATTGGTATCATCGACATAGTTAATTAAAATTAGTGTAAAAGTTAAATAATTTCACATAATCATTTACTTCCACCATTATTTTATAAAAATTTAATTTTCACATAAAACTGTCAAGTTTGGGATACTATGAATGTGGGTATTTTATCAACCCATAAAATGATTTCTTAAATTTAAAAACATTTCTTCCATCATTGTCAAGTTGAAACCCACAAGGTTTCTTAATATAAGCATCTTCTTCAATTTAATCATTTAGAAAAGTTGAATTTACATCCATTTGATAAACTATATAATTTCAATGTGAATCCACTGATAGAAACATTCTAATAGTTTCTAATCTTGAAAATATTGCAAAAGTTTCTTCATAATCAATACCTTCAAGCAATGAATAGCCATTACAATCAAGTTTTTCATTGTTTATTGAAATTTATAAAACTTTATTAAACTTTCTTCTATACACCCATTTTGTTCCAATAAATTTTTTATTTTTAGTATGTGGAACAATATTCAAATTTTTTTCCATTCAAATCCAACTCTTCATTCATTTCATCAACCCATTATTTATATTCAACTAATTCTGAAACTAGTTTTTGTTTAATTTTTCAAATGAGTGACATTTTATTTTATAATATAAATCTTATAATTTTCTAAACTAGATCTTTTTCAGTGCTAAGAATATTTTTAATTTCCACATTTTTATGTAAAGTAGTGAATTTCAAAATATTTCTTCCAACTTCACTTGCCTCGTCACATGTTTCTTTGAATCCTGATAAGTTTATTTTGACTCACCTTTACTTTCATTAGAAATATTTAGTATGTATTCCTCAACATTATGAGAATTTCTTTTTAATGAATTTATATTTTCTATAACTTTTACATCATAGGATTCTATCCACTTTTTTAAACTTTTGTTCCAACATTTGTAACTTATTTTATTGGGAAAGTATCCCAAGAAAATTCATTCTTTCTCTTGCTCATAAAATTTTATCGGATCTAAATTTTAAATTTTTCATAATCATGGACAACCAATGACTTTTATTTATTTCAATGAAGTTTTTTATGATACCAAATTTCATAGTAATTCTTATTGGATTTTAGACTCAACAAACATTTCTTTTGTACATGTAAAAAAGTAATAAGATCTTCTCTCCAGTATAACTTTGCATGTTTTTATTATTCTAACATTCCTCTTACCAATTATAACAAAACTTTTGTTTTTCCTTTCTAAAAATACATTTTTATAAGGGGTGTATGGAGCATTGTACTTATGTTTAATTCCAGATTTCTTAAAATATTATTTACAGGAATTTCATGAGTTTTCCTCTTCATTATCAGTTATAAAAATTATTATATAAAAACCCATTTCTCTCTCAACTTCTCTTATGAATAATCTAGATATTTTAAACTTATTTTAACTTATGATTCATAAAAATAATGTTTTCCATCAATATTAAATCATCAATAAATGTGAAAATGTATAAATATCTTTTTTTTATTGATGTGTCATATGGCCAAATAAATTGGAATGAATAAGTTCAAGTGGTCTATTAGAATGAACCTTGACTTTATTATGAATTTTATTAGTAATTTTCCCTTTCTATCATATTGTACAAACATATTCTTATCTTCTTCTAAATTATAGAAAATTTCATACAATTAAAATTTTATAAATTTTGTTCATATTTTTCAAACTAATATTTCCAAGTTTATGGTGACAACTTTTTTTCATCTTAAAGACTCAAGTAATAAGAGTTGTAAAGTTCTATTATTTGAATGAGGTTTCCAATAGTTCTTTCTCCCCTAAAAAACATTTACATCTTCCATACTTCTGATGATACAAGAATATTTTCTGAAAATAACTTCTTTTCCATTATTAAAAATTTGAATTACACTTTGTAAGTTATGCTTCATCCAATCAAGAAATAAAACATCTCTACATGTCAACTTTTCTACTTCAATCTCATTCATTCTAATTCCATTCATTTTTAAGGAACTACTATTTTCTAAGGTGGAAACTCTTCTATCATTATTTTCAAAAAACTTTTAATATTTTCAAACCACTTTTCATGTGTGATTAACAACCCCTATCAAGTATATGCCTTTTGTTCTATTTTTCATTCTTTATGTGCATCCTAAGAAATAAAAGATCTTTCCTCAACCTTTTTCTTTCCAGTTTCTTGTTTTTTCTGGCATATGATATTTTCATTTTAAGTCTTGTTAAACATTATTCAAAATGATGGCCATCCTAGTCACATCTTCAAAAAACTTCTTCTATAAATTCAAATTTGTTTTCTATTGGATGTTTTTTAACACCTTTATTTTACTCTTCTAACTTTCTACATTTTATGAAAATTAATCATTCTTTTTTCCATTCCCCCCCCCCTCAATTCACACAAATTCCTAGGTAGAGACTTTTGTTTCTAGTATTTATAAGCTTTTTGACCATAAATTCCACAACACCAACAAAAATCATCAAATCTTGGTTTTATGTGGAAGTAATATCTTTAACTATATAAATTTTTGTAATTTAATAACTTCTTTACATTATGTTATTGTATGGGAATGAAACATATTAAATATGTAGAGATTTTTCAAATTTTATTAATGTGATATATTTTTTACAACCCTTATGCACCAAAAATTTCCCAACACTTTCCTTAACACCAGAAATGTTAGAAGAATCAGATTAACTTTTTTGTTTAGTGGGTGTATATTTCACCTAAGTCTTGGTGTGAGGTTTTTCTATAGCTATAGATAATTTATATTTTATTCTATAATCCCTTCTGAAATTAACATTCAAATTTCTTAATATAATTTCAAATTTAATGAGTTTTTATTGAGTTTTGTTAACTTCATATTTCTTATCTACCAAATTCTTATTATAGTCTTCAACCATATTTTCCAATTAAAACAAATTTCAGTTTGTAACTTAAGATATCCTAGATATATTATTCTTATTTCTCAAAAACATATTTATTTCCTTCAAAAACAATTCCACTATCTTTCTTTAACATTCTAATTTCGTTCTTGGGTGTTCAGTTTTTCTCAAGACATGCAATAATATTGATCTGACTTGATACTATCTATAATTTTATTCACCTACTTATTTACTATATGATGAATCATAATATTTATCAAAATTTTCAAAGAAGGTTCTGATTCTTTATAGATATTCATATTCTGATAAATAAATTATATCTAAGTTAGAATCTACTTTCTTACTTAGCATGCTTCTTCTATTTCCAATGAACTTCATTTTTAATTCAAGTATTTATTCTCTTTCTTAAAATATTTTTCAAACTTCATCCATGGATTTATTTATTCTGAATGGTATTGAAATTCAAAAATTTTATTTTTGGGGAAATTCTTAGAAATGTTCTAGATTCCTCCACACTCAAAACATTTTTGAGGATTTTCTACCATACATTACTCTTCATATCTGATAATTCTTAGTGATAAGAGAAACAATTTTTTTCATTTAAATCATAATTCACCTTATCTTCATAATCACAAGGATCTATATTTTTAACATCTTGAATTTATACCTTTCTCATAGCCTCAAAATCCATTTCATATATCATTTTCTTTTTGAAAAATATAGATTTTATCATTTCATAAGTAATAAAAATGTTATGTAGTTCATCGACATATAAATTATATTTAATTTATAAAGTATAATATTTAGAATCAAACCTATCTAGAAAGTTTCTTCTGAGTTTCTTCATAACTATATAATCTTCAAAGACATTCCCAAAACCTCTTATGCTTCAAAAAACCTCATTTACATTGGTGAATTGCTTATCAATAGTTTCTTCATCTCTCATTATTATGTATCACCACTTCACACACCATATTTGTATCTTTTCCTACTTCACTTTATTATTTCCTTTGAAAGTAAATTAAAACTTTTCCCAAATACTCTTGGATATTTTGGGACCCATGAACTTCATATAATTTTTTCTTGATAGAGAAATAAGAATAAAAATTCTATCCTTTCCATCGACATCAATATTTCAATTTTTAAAAGAAATCATAGGATAATTTTTCTCAATGAGTGAAAACCCAATTTTTATAGCATGAAAAAATTCTTGGCCAAGAGATAAGAGATAAATAATCATCCAGTTTTTCTAACCATAATAATGTTTTCCATAAAATGTTGGAATTACTCTACCGTGGATAGGATTGAGATTATCTATGATATGGATTAAATAAGGGATCCTTTCTTTTGATACTAATTGAAGCTTTAAAGGATCATAGAATCACTGAGAGGGGGGTTGAATTAGTTGTTTAATTTTTAAAAAATTTAACTTTTATGAAACTAAACCCTTGAATCTTATTAGATTTTATTCATTATCAATTTTAGTAAACTCAAGTGCATATAGAAATAGAAAAGTAAACAACGCATACATGATTTAAAAGTTTTGGACTCAATATAAGAACCTTCATTCTTATCATAGCCACTAACTTGGTTCTATAGAGATTTTCTATTTTGAATAAGTGAATAAAACTTCTGTCAACTGTCATTGGACACCTTCTATCTCCCTGTTGAAATGATTATACCAACTCCCTTCAATTTAAAATATTTTCCTATAAAAACATTGAACCTCAAAAGAAAATTAACACTGAAACTTCCTTATCTACAAAGGTCCATCCATAAATCTATTTCTTATCTACTAGTTTCTGATAACCTTAGACTGATAAACCTTCTCTCAATTTTATCTTCTCAATTAACTTCACAAAAACTCAGACAGATTTACTCAGTTGAATTATATATGTTTGGTAATATAAACTTATCTTTATCTGATATTATGATCAGAAAACTATGTCCAAAACCTCTTCTTCAACTAAAAATAACTTCAATTGAAAAAATAACATTTCATACCAATTCTTAAGAGTATCAACTTTAATGTGCGGATGAAAAGTTTTAAGGTATGATAAACGTTCCATATATATTTATATAAACAACCTAAAAGGAAAGGGCTTGAAAGAAATTTTATTTTCTACTCACAAAAATTACAGAACATTAAATTTAATATTCCTTTGAGGTTCATTTTGACCACTTCATGTATTCTCAACTTTCTGGTTACCTCTAAAAAATTATTTAATACTCACAACTCTTCTAAAATTTTACAACTTTAGTTAAGAAATTATTGTATGAAAAAGTAATTATGAAACTCTATTTATCATTCCAGTTCTCCTAACCCAATTGAAATATAGAACGTTGATTCAGCCCGATCAATGTTTCTTAGCTCAAAATTTGTAAAAAGATTAGGTATGATGGACATCCTTAACTCATATATTTTAAAACATAAAAAATTATTGAAACATCATTCCACTGTCATATACTCTTGAACTAATTGAAATTTCTATCATATTTTTTCCTTGATCTACTGAAAAACAATTCTCCCATCGATGATACAAGACAACTAAAAATGGATGAACACATTTTTTGCAACTTCTAAACACTTCAAAAACCAGAAAAAGATGTTTGGTAGAAACTTCAATATGTCTTACATTTTCAACCACATTCTCCATCTGATCATACATATCATCTTCACTTCAATAAAAAAAATATTTCTGATGTAACTTTGTATATGATGAATTATCAGTATAAAAATCACATATGATGGATCTTTTTATTCTTTCATATTTTTAAAAATCTCATGATCTCAAAAACATCAACACTTCAAACTCTTCTTAATTATGAGAGATTCTCAGGGTAGGTGATAAGCTGGACTAAATCATTCTTGTATTTTGGAAACAATGTCACTCCATCCAGAAACGTTTTCATCATTGGTGAGCTAGGAATTAGAGAACGTGTTTTCCCTTTCACTTGTCACGGTGTCCCTATATTCTAGGGAAAACCGAATTTCATGTATTTTTCTCATATTGTTATCCATGTAAGAAATAATCTAGATTTTTGTAAGGGAAAAGACTATCTATGGTTGGAGGGTTAGCCTTGTTAAAAAAGTGATCACCTCAAAATTTGTTTACTCCTTCATATTTTATAATTTTTTAGTTTCTCTTATTAATATACTCATTACCTATATAAAATTTATTTCTCGAGTGGTATAATTTCTCAAATAAAACTTGTGATGGTGTATTGGAATCAATGTTTTCAAATAGTTGATCATGGTGGTCTTGACTTTAAAAATCACTTCAAATTCAATTAATCACTGAAGGCTAATTTTATGTGGAGACTTATTAATAAGAAGTCACAATCTCTTTATTTTCTAAGTTTTATGATTTTAAATATGCTCAAAGATGGGAAATTAAATTATCTAGACTCTTCTATTTGGCTTACTCTCATGAACTGTTTCTCCATAATTTTAGTTAATTCTCATTAGTAGAAAACATTAATTCTTCCTTAAATATTTGCCTAGATTACTAGATAGGTATGCCTCTTATAAGAAATATTATCTCTCATGATACATATTTTGACAAAAATGTCTCAATCAAAGTGTAATTGGAAATTTCCTTGGATTTTCTTCCTATTAAAATCAAGGAGTTGGTTATGAACTCTCATATTATTAAAGGTGATGATACTATTTTTTGGGAACCATCACAAATTGTGTGTCTTTCATAAAAATCCTTTTATCATGAAGTTATTCGAGGGAATGTCAATAATTGGGATAAATATTTGATGAAGAAATCACCCAAACATCTATATTTTCTTTGGCTTGGATATATATGCACTACAAACTTCCAAATGATTTTTTTTTGTTTTTCAGTATTATTATTTGCTTCATATGTTCACTTATTCATTAGAATTGGGATTATATTGGTCACTTATTCTTAGTATACTTTACTTCCTTTTCACTATAGACTGTAGTAGAGTGTTGTTTTAAGAATTTTATTCGCAACACAAGGCGAATTATATATCATCAACCTATTTTTTTTATACACCACTTTCCTAGTAGATGTGAAGACACTTTCTTGTTTCCATTTAGGAAGATATTCATTATATTTGTAATATCTATAATAAAATGATTCATGGGGTTGATACCTTTAGTGTACATTAGACTTTGTCTTGAATTCTCTCTACTCTGAAATATGAAAATGATGACCAAAATGGATATTATGATAATTTAATTCTTTAATTTTTTTACATAAGAGATTTATTATTATAGGTAACAATCTCCCTTATTATGGGACCTTGGAAGTGATATGGATCCCACCTTTTTTGGGATGTATTATATGCAACATAGATAGTGCGTCAATAGGCAATCCAGGTCCTTTTGGTTATGGTATGGTTTTCAAAAATCAGTGTGGTGATGCAGCAGGGTGCTTTTATGGACCTTTTAGCATCACGATATCCCTTGATACTAATGTTATTTAATGTATCAATGTGGTGGATATTTCAAAGCAATGATTATATCTCAATTTGGGGCTTGAGTGTGACTCCACTACTATTGTTCAGGCTATGAGGAATTATGTCATTCATCTATCATGGAAATTGATAAAAAATAGACCACATACATAGATGTGATTTCATCTATGAATTATATAATCACAAACAATAATCTAAAGGAAATTTATTTAGCTGATGAACATTCTAATATGGGGATTACTACACTATATTTGATATGGTGAAACAATGTTCCTGATGATCTTTTCTCTTGTTGGAAAAATGATTATTGTAAAAAAAATTAAAACTTTTTTAATAACATTTTAATACAAAAAATTATACTTTCCCATTTCTAAAATTTCTCATTCTATAAAAAATTATCAAAGTTTAATTTAAAATTAATCCAGCATTCACGATGAGAAAGAAGGCTTTCAAAGATATTTTTTTTAAAGTTTACAATGTGCTTATATCAAAATTAAATATGAAAATAATTATACTGACCTAAACTAGATTAATTGATTCTTAATTGAATTAATGTTACTTTAAAACTACTTTAAAATATAATTTATCATTATAAATAATTTAAATGAAAAGGTAGTTTTCAATTAAAATTTAGTATCGATCACTATTCATTGAAAAATAAAATGTTTCAGAAAAATAAAAAAACTAGCCTAAAATAATTTTTATATGATGGTTTAGATGTGAAGTTAATTTTATAAAATAATTTTTTTTTTGTTAAAAATTAATTTTAAATTACGTGCGTAAAGTGAAACTAAATTATCTTTTAAAAAATATTGTTTTTTTTTTAAAATTCATTTAAATTATTCTTATTTTTATTTATAATCAATAGATAAAAATGAATGAAAAACTATATATTTTTAACAATTTAATTTTTTATATCTATAATCTATAATTTAACGGTTTTGTTATAGTGGTCATGTTTAAATAATATTTTAATAGAGTATTGTGTTTCATTTAAACCCGGTGTTGGGTGCATCAAAAGATATTAGAGAGATTAAATTTATTATAAAAGAAATATTTCTTAATGACTTGTGGTTTTACAATAACATCCCATGTGGTCACAATTTTTTGTTGACTAAATGAAGATTTTGTTGACATAGATCGATACTCTAAATGTGTGTTAGAGTTTATAAAAAATAATTTTGGATAGATATTCAAAATATATTCATTTTGATGTGATATGAGGCAACATTTATTATTGATTTATAAAAGTTCTTTACAATCTCTCCATAAGTACTTTTGGGTATAGTTTCACAAATTATTGTATATAATATAGTATAAATTGAAATGTAACAAAGTCTATGAGGCATTAATGCAAGTGGGTAATTTAAGAAGATATGACCTTAATCCTTAATAACATATGATGTTATTAGGTTATATCATATTTGATGATTTAGTTATATCATATAATAAGATAATGTTATATTGTTTTATAGCAATTTTGCAACATCATGTTTCATAGATGCAGTATAAATTTAAACTATTAATTTACAAATCTTACCGATGTAAGTCAAAATTATATAGATTGAGTGTTTCATAAGATTAAACACATAGATTAAGAAAGATTTATTGATACAGTGAATATCTGGGTAGATGTGTAATTATTTAGTAGTTTTATAAAGCATAATTAAATTCGTGGGACTTAGGGAATGTCCCCATGGGATTATATAATGGTTGAAGGATATGAAAATCTAGATTATGATATCAATGAAATTTCCTAGACGAAACACTTTATCCAGACCCAAAATCTCTCTCCCTCAATTTCTCTTTACACAGAGAGGCACAATGTAACTAGACAACATGTGCCAATCTGTAACATCAGCTAAAATGGCCAACCACATGACCCAAAGTGTGTTCCAGATCTCTATAGTATATTGAAAATTACCATGGTATCATACAAAGAAAAATGAGAATGATTTCACCATCAATATATATATATATTATTGAAACAACCATGATATCTCATTAGATATAAAAAATACATTATATATTAGAATAACCAAAAAATAAAGGTAGTATCCAACAACTTGACACTACTGGAAATTTGGGCTATAGCCACGGTTCTAAACTGTGGCTATAGGTTTATAGCCACGGTTCAAACTGTGGTTGTATACTTAATGCCACGGTTTCAACCGTGGCTATATTAGACGCCGGATAGGCTTTATAGCCACGGTTGGAAACCATGGAGTTATTTCTATAGACACGGTTTAAAACTGTGGCTATAGGGTGTGCACATACATAAAAAAAATACCCCCCCAACCCCCTGGACACCCCCGGGACACCCCACTGGACACCCCCCTGGAAACCCCCCTGGACACCCCCCTGACACCCCCTCACACCCCCTAACACCCCCTGACACCCCCTGACACCCCCCCTGACACCCCCTGGACACCCCCCTGGACACCCCCTGGACACCCCCTGGACACCCCCTGGACACCCCCCTGGACACCCCCTGGACACCCCCTAGACACCTCCCTGAACACCTCCTGCACCCCTCCCCTATGCCTTGCAGACCCCCCCCCCCACCCTGCCCTCTTCCCCACTGCCTTGCAGACACCCCCTGCCAGTCCCCCCTGCCCCCTACCCCCTACCACCCCCCTTCCAGCCACACTGCTTGTCCCCCTGCCCCCTGCCAGTCCCCCCTGCCACACCCCCTGCTAGTCCCCCTCTGCCACCCCCCTGCCAGTCCCCCCTGCCCCCTACCACCCAGCTACTTGTCCCCCTGCTTGTCCCCCTGCCAGCCCCCCCTTCCCCCTGCTAGTCCCCCCCCTGCCACCCCCTGCCAGCCCCCCCCCCCCTGCCCCCTGCCCCCTGCTAGTCCCCCCTGCCACCCCCCCTCTGCTTGTCCCCCCTGCCCCCTGCCACCCCCTGCCAGCCCCCCTGCTTGTCCCCCTGCCATCCCACCCCCCTTCCCCCTGCCATTCCCCCTTCCCCCCCCCAGCCCCCTGCTAGTCCCCCCTACCACCCCCTGCCAGTCCCCCCCATCCCCCTACAACCCCCAGCCCACCTGCACCAGCCCCCCCCCCCCCCCCCCTCGCATCCCATCTGCACCAACCCCCAACCCCAGCCTCCAGCTGCACTAGTCCACCCCCAGCCCAGCTGCACCAGTCTCCCACACCCTCCCCAGCCCCCTGCACCCCCCCCCCAGCCACATGCTACCCCCATCCCCCCAGCCCACCTCCACCCCCCCCCCCCCCGCATCCCACCTGCACCAGCCCCCATCCCCAACCCCTAGCTGCACCAGCCCCCCCCCCCCCAGCCCCCTGCCACCCCCCCAGCCCAGCAGCACTAGTCCCCCCCCCCCCCCCCCGCAGCCCACCTGCACCAACCCCCAACCCCATCCCCCAGATGCACCAGCCCCCCCCCCCCCCCCAGCCCCCTGCTACCCCAGCCCACCTGCACCAGCCCCCCCCCCCCCAGCCCCCTGCTACCCCAGCCCACCTGCACCTGTCCCCCATCCCCAGCCCCCCTGCACTGGCCCAAGGATCTTACATTGTTTCACCAAGGGGCTACATGGTTTAGACTTGGCTATGCGCAACTCATGCTAAAAAATTGTGTGCAATTCAAAATGAACTTAAAATTATCCTCACGAAGGGAGGTCATACTATTTTCCTCAAACCATGCACCTTAACCATGAAGAGTATGGAAACCTCAAAAATTTCCATGTTCTGACCTGGAACTCCATGAAGATAAAAACAAAAACTCTACTTAACCAAATAACAATAAAAGAACTATGCAGTGACATAGGGGCTATCATAAACTCCCCGCCATGCTACTTTTCCTCCTAGAATTTCCTTGGTCAAAACTAGAGACAAAGGAAAAGAGATGCAAAGGAAAACAAAACTAGCACATTGTGACCAGAATTTTTCTAGTACATTGTATCTTTTACTACCTCTCTCAATGTCTCCCAACATTGTCCATGTATTACTACTTCTGATCTACGTATTCAAGTTACACATTAGGGGGTGAAACAAGATAAAACATAACTAGCACAGTAAACTGCAAATAAGTGAAATCTTGGTGCGAAGTGATGTAAAAGTAAAAAATCTCACAATGTTGTGCCCTATGACACCCACTAGACCCCCTGGACACCCCCTAGACCCCCCTGGACACCCCCTAGACCCCCCTGGACACCTTCCACTAGACACCCCCACCCTTGGACACCTTCCACTAGACACCCCCTTCCCCCTGCTAGTTCCCCCCCTGCCACCCCCTGCTTGCCCCCCTGCCAGCCAGCCCCCCCTGCCACCCCCTGCCACCCCCTGCTTGTCCCCCTGCCTTTCCCCCCCTACCCCATGCTAGTCCCCCCTTGCCACCCCCCTGCCAGCCCCCCCCCCCCCCCTGCCCCCTTCCCCTTGCTAGTTCCCCCCCTGCCACCCCCTGCTTGCCCCCCTGCCAGCCAGCCCCCCCTGCCACCCCCCTGCTTGTCCCCCTGCCTTTCCCCCCCTGCCCCATGCTAGTCCCCCCTGCCACCCCCCTGCCAGCCCCCCCCCCCCATGCCTCCTGCTAGTTCCCCCCCCCCCTTCCACCCCCTGCTTGCCCCCCTGCCAGCCAGCCCCCCCCCCCCCCCCCTGCCCCCTGCCAGTCCCCCCTGCCACCCCTGCCAGTCCCCCCTGCTAGTCCCCCTGCCAGCCCCCCCTGCCCCCTGAATTTGAAGTTGAATTTTATAGAACTATAAGAACAAGATGCAAGAAAGTAAAAGAAATATAACATACACTATTATTTAACATTATTTAGTCCCATGGGGACCTACGTGCATAAAAATAACAAAACCTAACTCACACATTTTATTATGGTCAAAGAAAACAAAAACCCTACAACTGTAAACTAGAAAGAATCACAATATGAGGGATAATAACATAAGTATACAAGACTCACAAGCTTCAAAATAAATGAAACAAAAATGAAAATTACAGTACTAGATTGGGTAGTAGTCCAAAATTCCCATTCTCTTCATGTTGAAAGCTTGATGAACGATGCACCAGGATCCAAAAGTTCATATTCTCATTTCAGCACTTGTGGAATTATCACCAAGAAGGGTCTTCACTTCTTCCTTGAAGGAAGGACGTCATCTCCACTATAAAACAAGAAATGATATGAGTTTAAGGAGATATAGGTATGGAATGAGCTCTGATGAAGCAAAGCAGCAATGGAAATCAAGGTTTTCACCAGAGGAACCCTATAGAAATATCTTAGAGGATGAGAAATACAAATGATCAAGATTTTGAAGATACTTGGGTCATAGGGTTTATCACTACCCTTACACTACAGTACCTCAAAATGGAACAACCAATCTGGTGAGGCCACAAATCCACATGAAACAAAACACCCCATGCACCCCACTGGACAGCCCCCATGCCCCAACTGGACAGCCCCACTAGACAGCCCCACTGGACACCCCCTGCACCCCCTGGACAGCCCTCCCCACCCTTCCGGACACTCCTCTCCCCTGCTTGGACATCCCCTCCCCCTGCTGGACACCCCTCCCCCTGCTGGACACCCTTTCCCCCTGCCCCCTGCCCCCTGCACCCCACTGGACAGCCCCCATGCCCCAACTGTACAGCCAAACTGGACACCCCCTACACCCCCTAGACACCCCTCCCCCCCTGCTGGACACCCCCCCTGACGGACACCCCTCCCCCTGCCCCTTTCTAAACCCCCTGGAATGTGTTTCTATTGATATAAATGATCATCTTATTGAGGTATGTTTTTTATTAGAAAACATACCAAAGTACAATGAGCATTGCAGGATGATAGGCCATGCCACTGATAAGTGCAGAATGGTACAGAAATTCTGCAATCCATCCTCTATTAATACTTCGTTGAAAGATGCTCTGAAAGGGAAAAATATTAATACCAAACACTATGTCAGAAAAAAATACAAAGAAGGTTAAAAAGAGGTCACCTGGTATAACAATTCTGCTACTAGTAAATCCTAGGAAGACTTAGTAGAGGAATAAGAATCCCAAGGATGTGTTCATGCTGAAACTGGTAAAGCACAATTCTGCTGGATATATTCTATAAGCATATCGTCAACTCGTACTCCCAAATTGAGCACCTTATCAAATAGGGTTCTCTACTGCAACTAGAATTAAGATGAAACATCCTATCAACATGGGCTACCAACAACCAACATACATGAATCAAGAAATAGAAAATAGAGAGTTCCCAACATTTTTTACACAACCAGAACATGTCTAGGAGCATCATTATAGACCTCACCCTATAGGTTACACGTGACATATACTAATAGGGCTGCCACATTTTACTCTACCTGTTGTTACACCTATTCATGCTCATTCTCAGCTAGACATTCCTCAAGGACAGCCCCTCCCCCTCTGCTGGACAGCCCCTCCCCCTGCCTGGACACCCCTCCCCCCTGCTGGACAGCCCTCCCCCCCTACTGGATAGCCCCTCCCCCTGCCTGGACACCCCTCCCCCCTTCTGGACAGCCCCTCCCCCTGCCTGGACACCCTTCCCCCCTGCCTGGACACCCCTCCCCCCTGTTGGACACCCCTCCCCCCTGCTGGACAGCCCTCCCCCCTGCTGGACAGCCCTCCCCCCCTGCAGGACATCCCTCCCCCCCTGCTGGATAGCCCCTCCCCCCTGCCGGACACCCCTCCCCCCTGCTGGACACCCCTCCCCCCTGCTGGACACCCCGCCCCCCTGAATGGAAATATTTCAATAACAAGTATAAATGAATTAAATGTATACAAATTAAACAGAGATATAAATGAGATAAATAAGTAATAAAACCTGAATTAAAAATGTTGGATTCAGTAATTAAAAAAAAAGAAAAGACCATAGTAAGATAAAGAGGCTCTGCTAGTCCCCCTGCCCCCTGCGAGTCCCCCCCCCTGCACCCTACCAGACACCCTGCTAGTCCCCTGCTAGTACCCCTACTCCATGGACACCACCGTGACCACGGCATGACCGCGGCATGACTGCGGCATGACCGCGGCGTGACCGCAGCGTGACCACAATGTGTTGGCCCAGTCCAGCGACATCCGCGGGGAAACATCTTCCACTTAGTTTCAAATAGGATGATATGGATGGCATGAGAGGATGTTTTCTCAGAAGATTTAAAGAAATTAATGCTAATCTGTGATGACTAGAGGATTGGATGACTCCTGATATACCTAATTCGGTGAGGTTTGGAGATCTAGAAATGTGTAGGAATACCTAGAGGAATAAAATATGCCAAACAATTCCAAACCAATGTTTTCAGTTGAATTGAGCCTTTGTACCACCTGCTATGCACGTTTTGTGGAAAGATGGACGAGAGGAAGCGCTGAGAGGAGATATAGTTTAGGAATGAGGAAATACGAAAAATTATAGAGCTAACCATTCAATGTTTCTCTAAGGAGGAGTAACGATCGCAGGGTGTCATCTTAGAGCAGGGCCAAACCACGGCGTGACCACGGCGTGACCGTGGCGTGACCGCGGCATGACCACAGCGTGACCGCGGCGTGACCGCGGCGTGACCGCGGCGTGACCGTGGCCTGACCGCTGCGTGACCGCGGCGTGACCGCAGCGTGACCACAACATGTTGTCCCGGTCCAGCGACATCCACGGGGTAACATCTTCCACTTAGTTTCAAATAGGATGATATGGGTATGTGTAGACTACCAGTCCCCTCCCCCATGTCTGGACACCCCCCCCCCCCTGTCTGGACACCCCCCCCCCTGTCTGGACACCCCCCCCTGTCTGCACACACCTCCCCCTTGTCTGGACACCCCCCCTTGTCTGGACACCACCCTGTCTGGACACCCCCCCCCTGTCTGGACACACCTCCCCCTGTCTGGACACCCTCCCTGTCTGGACACCCCCCCTCCCTGTCTGGACACCCCCCCTGTCTCGACACCCTCCCTGTCTGGACACCCCCCCCCCCCGCACCCACCCCCTCAACTTGGCAGTGATCATCATCCTCCAATGAGTGCTACATGAGATGAGGGAATTATGGAAGGAATTTCATCTAAAACAGCCAAAAGCAAACATTGAATTTCCATCACAACAGGATGATCCGGTTCAAACGACATGTGCAGAGGATGAGGATGATCTGGTTCGGACAACATGTGAAGAGGATGAGGAAAAAGAAGAATTACCGAACAAATATTATGTGATAAATGTACAATAAAATATTCCAAACAATTCCAAACCAATGTTTTCAGTTGAATTGAGCCTTTGAACCACCTGCTATGCACGTTTTGTGGAAAGATGGATGAGAGGCAGCGCTGAGAGGAGATATAGTTTAAGAATGAGTAAATACGGAAAATTATAGAGCTAACCATTCAATGTTTCTCTAAGGAGGAGTAACTGCTGCAGGGTGTCATCCTGGAGTAGGGCCAAATCACGACGTGACCGCAGCGTGACCGTGGCGTGACCGTGGCGTGACCGCGGCGTGACCACAACGTGTTGGCCCGGTCCAGCGACATCTGCGGGGAAACATCTTCCACTTAGTTTCAAATAGGATGATATGGGTATGTGTAGACTACCAGTCCCCTCCCCTATGTCTGGACACCCCCCCTGTCTGGACACCCCCCCCCCTGTCTGGACACCCCCCACCCTGTCTGGACACACCTCCCCCCTGTCTGGACACCCCCCCTTGTCTGGACACCACCCTGTCTGGACACCCCCCCTGTCTGGACACACCTCCCCCCTGTCTAGAGACCCTCCATATCTGGACACCCCCCTCCCTGTCTGGATACCCCCCTGTCTGGACACCCCCCCCCCCCCGCACCCACCCCCAACCTAGACACCCCCCCTTTAACCGCACCTGCACCCTCCCCCTACCCCCCCCCCCAGACAACCCTCCCCACCTGCACCCCCCCTGCCCCGCAGCACCCCCCCTGCCCCGCAGCACCCCCTACCTGGACACCCCCCCCCTCCTGGACACCTCCCCCCTGCCTAGTCACAACCCCCTGGACACACATGATCTATAAAAAATAGAAACAAGAATTAAACAAAGGCATTACACATCAATTCAGGATTACAATATTCTCATAGCAACAAAAATAAAATTCTGTATAGAAACGATTCAATTACATAGAATAAAATCATGAGAATAAAATACCATATTCAAGATATACATTCCCACGGGATATGGATTCCTATATAAATAACCAAACTAGTAAGTCTGAATAGATGCTAGTAGCAGCCATGATTAAAAATAGCACAAGATAACACATAACATTCTAAGTTCAAGAAAACCAAATTTGATATATCAAATGAACAAAGTGTACCACTCTTCACTTGTATGCATGGCATTGTTCCACTAAATCAACAATAAATTCCTGCTTGAGACCCTGCAGGAAAACACAAACATTACCAGTAGCTAAGGTAGAGATTTCCATTGAAAACTCAAAAAGATTTTACACGTGAATAATTCATCAATTTCAAATTCCAGAACTTTTTATCAGAAATGAAATCACACCTGCCCCCCACTGGACACCCCTGGACACCACCCACTGGACACCCCTGGACACCACCACCTGGACCCCCACTGGACACCCTTAGACACCACACCTGGACCCCCTAAACCCTGAGACACCCCCTGGACACCACCCCTGGACCCCCTCCCCCTGCTGGACAGCCCCCCCCCCCCTGCTGGACAGCCCCCCCTGCTGGACAGCCCCCCCTGTTGGCCAAATGAAATTTCCTCATTATTGTCATAGAAGAATAGAGTTGTATCATAGGGTGTAAGGTTACCTTCAGTGAAAACCTACTCATTAAGTGTCCATAATGGACCAGCTAGTGATGGCGGTATCAGAACTGGATAAAAGAGAGAGCTTATCCTTGTCAGGCTTATGGTGAGCTGGGAATTAGTTTTTGGGCAATGTGGATGTAAACAAAATAGTAGGGACGGTTCAAGAACTTTTCTAAATTTTGTGTGCTTTGAGGACATGAAACCCGACTTGCAAGCTTATCACTTGCACCTTCCTTAACGAGGGTCAGATCTCTTTTTGTTAAATGGTTTATGCTTTCTACTGTTACATAAGTTGAAGAACTCATTGGAAACACATGAATGAGATTTCAAGAGTTATATTAGATCCCTCGGTTATAATGGGAGATTCCAATGTTGGTGGAAGGGGGATGGTTTCAAGTGTTGGAGGGATGGTGCGGGATGATTCGAAGGTGGAAGGGGGCCTGTTGCGGGATGGAATACTAGTGGCAGCGGGATGAAATGAAGGTGGAAGGGGGCTGGTGTGGGATGGATGTGGCTGGAGCAGGGCCAAATCACAGCGTGACCACAGCGTGACTGCGGCGTGACCGCGGCGTTACCGCAGCGTGTTGGCCCGATCCAGCGACATCCGCAGGGCAGCATCTTTCGGCCAGAAGTGAATGGATCAGAAGGAGGCTGGAATGCTGGTGGAAGGGGGCTGGTTGCGGGTTTTGGGGGGATGGTGAGGGCTGATTCGAAGGTGGCAGGGGGGGCTGTTGCGGGTTGGAATTCCAGTGGCAGCGGGCTAAAATGAAGGTGGAAGGGGGCTGGTGTGGGCTGGATGTGGCTGGAGCATGGCCAAATCACGGCATTACCATGGTGTGACTGCAGCGTGACCGTGGCATGACCACAGCGTGTTGACCCGATCCAGTGACATCCGCGGGGCAGCATCTTCTAGATAGGAGCAAATGAAGAGGGAGGAGGCTGGAATGCTGGTGGAAGGGGGCTGGTTGCAGGTGTTGGGGGGGATGGTGCGGGCAGATTCGAAGGTGGCAGGGGGGCTGTTGCGGGCTAGAATGCCGACGGCAGTGGGATGAAATGAAGGTGGAAGGGGGCTGGTGTGGGCTGGATATGGCTGGAGCAGGGCCAAATCACGGCATGACTACGGCGTGACTGCGGCATGACCGCAGCGTGACCGCGGCGTGACCGCGGCGTGTTGGCCCGATCCAGTGACATCCGCGGGGCAACATCTTCTGGTCAGGAGTGAAGGGAGCGGGAGGAGGCTGGAATGCAGGTGGAAGGGAGCTGGTTGCAGGTGTTGGGGGGATGGTGCGGGCTGATTCGAAGGTGGTAGGGGGGCTGTTGCGGGCTGGAATGTCGGTGGTAGCGGGATGAAATGAAGGTGGAAGGGGGCTGGTGTGGGCTGGATGTGGCTGGAGCAGGGCCAAATCACGGCGTGACTGCGGCGTGACTACGGCGTGACTGCGGCGTGACTGCGGCGTGACTACGGCGTGACTGCGACGCGACCGCGGCGTGACCAAGTCACGCGGCGTGACCGCGGCGTGACCGCGGCGTGACCGTGGCGTGACCGCGGCGTGACCGCAAAGTGACCGCGGTGTGACCGCAGCGTGACCGTAGCGTGTTAGCCCGATCCAGCGACATCCGCGGGGCAACATCTTCAGACCAGGAGCGAAGGGAGCGGGAGGAGGCTGGAATTAATCCTTTGGTTTGGAAATTGACTTCTACTAACTATTAATTTTTGAATTTCCCTCTAGAAATGACATGTATACCCAATGTTTAAGGATATCCTTGTTGTAATTCTCCCTACGATCTATGGAAACTCCATTCATGGTCAGATATGGGGTTTCCAATGAAATAAGACATGGTAATTGCGATAATTAGTTGAGAGAAGATGACCAAACCCAGGAATAGAGAAATGGGTTCTAACAAACCAACATTTTTTCCAGCACAAACATAAGGGGAGGGGGGGTTTATCTACTCATGATTAAAAGTATAAGAAACATACTAAAAATTCTAATAGAGTTCATTAAAATATAAAATAAAAGAATCAGAAGCACCGTGAAAATTTGGAGAAAAGTTCTCCAAAACCATTCTCTCACAAAAAAACATAGTTCCAAGCCCCCCCCCCACCACTTCTACTCTCCCCCCTTCCTGGACACCCCCCTGCCTGGACATCCCTCCCCCTACTAAAGACCCCCTTGCCTGGACACCCCTGCCCCCTGCTGGACACCCCTCCCCCTACTGGACACCCTCCCTACCTGGACACCCCTTCCCCCTGCTGGACACCCCCCCTGCCTGGACACCCCTCCCCCCTGTTAGACACCCCTCCCCCATGCCTGGACACCCCCTGCCTAGACACCCCCCCTGCCTGGACACCCCTCCCACCTACTGGACACCCTCCCCTGCCTGGACACCCCGGCCCCCTGTTGCACACCCCTCCCCCCTACTGGACACCCCTCCCCCCTGCTGGAAACCCCTCCCCCTACTGGACACCCCCCCTATCTGGACACCCCCCCTACTAGACACCCCCTATCAAGACACCCCCTGTTGTACACCCCTGGACAGACCCTCCAGGACCTGGACACCCCACCCCTTGCACCCCCCGGGACCCCCTTCCAGTCCCCTCCCCCTGCCATCCCCCCCTACCAGTCCCCTCCCCCTGCTAGTTCCCCCCCTCCCCCTACCAGTTCCCTCTCCCCCAATGCCAGTCTTGCCCCCCACCCCCCCACCAAAACATGGACATTAAAGTACTTTCATGAGGAGAATTTCACTTACATCTTGATTCTCACACCAATCATTAATGAAGTTATCTTAGAGTTAGTTATTAGTGAATCAATAATAAACTCTAAAAGGTAAGAAGTTTAGATCTAGTCAGTACAAAAGTTTTCCCCTAATGTTGTGATTGATTTTATTTGTGGAGATGTAATGGATTGTGAACAATCCAAAAAGGGGCATATTTTTAGTAATGATCACATTTATCTATTTTCGGGTTGTGTTTTTTGAATAGTATGTTAGAGAGGTCTCAAAAGAAGAAACAATGCCATTAGAAAGGAATGAATGGGTTTTGGAAATGTTTTCCCAGCTTTTTATACCACAGAGAAGTTTCATTGTGATGACAATGGTCACTCCACAACCTTACCAAGGTACATGAGCCTATCTATAGTGGAAGGCCAATGGGAAACCACTTTTTTGATAGGATACCACAAGTTTTATCTAGGTAGACTGTTATTCCATGAATTGGGAATACATGATTCAAAAAAAGAAAAATTCCCCACTCCGTAAGGTTAACTAAATTTTCCTAAGGGATACTAAATTTTTTAAGCAGTTTATACACTATGGAATGTTTTGAAGGATTGCATCAAGCTGTGATGATAATTACCATGTCATGAAGGGATTATTGCTAGAATTCAGTGTCACTCACCACAGGAAGCAATATCATGAGATTAGGGTGTTACACCATGAAGACTTGATATAAATAATGATGATTTTGAGGGATAATGAACCCACACTATGAAGTCACATGTGATTCCATGAATCAAGGTTGGTGAATATTTAGTAGTACTATCATTTAGAAGGTGCCTGCACTCTGAAGTTAGTGATGCACCTTGATGGGTATTAAAGGGATTATAGGTCATGTTGTTGTCTATATAACATGCTATGTAGTAGGATATAGAAAAATTATAGTGTTTCTATCCATGTACACATCACACCATGGAGGAAGAAATAATTACCAGAGAAAGACTTCGAGTCACTAAAGATTAAAGGATCGTCCCAGATTTTGTAGGGAGATAAAAATAAGATATTAACTAGATTTCTTGAATCTGTTTGATGTCTCAGGATTAAAAATAATATGTTTTTAGTGCTTTTTATGTGTTATTAAATCTTAATTTGGACTGAATTTAAGCTTATAAATCATTTCTATTATGGGTTGTATTGTGGAGGTAGTCTACATTCAATACCTGGGATCCTTTTTGGTTTAATTTTGGTTCAAAAAATCCATAATTGAAAATAGATAATGATGAAAAAAATAAAACATCATTCTAAAAAACAGGAAACATGTTTCAACCAATGTTCCTAGTTGAGCCTCAACCAACAAAATTTTATATGGGTTGGATTTTAGGGTTTTAACCAACAAAAGTTTATATGGGCTGGGTTATGGGTTTTTAAAATATAAATAAATAAACAGGATGGCCCTAGAGTACACATTTAGTCCCATGTTGGTGGGTTGTCTATCTATTTCTAGTCATAGAAAAGGTTCCCTTTAATGCAACCAACTTCTTTTGTAGGCAAATCAAACAATGTTAATTTAGAAATGATGATCTTCAATGCAACCAGCTTCTTTTGTAGGAAAATAAAACAATGTTAATTTAGAAATGTTTCTCAACAGTTCTTAAAAATTAAAGCATACAACAGAGAGAACCATATGCATAATATACATAGAATTCAAAGGATAAATGAAAAATAAGTTAAAATTGGTTAAGAAAAAAGGCATAAAAAGGGAGCATAATTGACAGAATGATTCATCTTTTTACTTGCAGGATCCATGGAAAACACTTTTGAATGGATCCATGACAGCAGTTCCAATTACAAATCCAGCTCCATGTGCTGCTGAGCTGATGGCACCTCCCATTGCTAAATATATAATAGTATTCCAATCAAGAAAAAAAATCCCCGATCTAATATGAAATAAATTTTATTAGGCATGAAATTATTAATAAATTCTACCTTTAATACATTAGTGTCGTAAGAAATACATTTAAAAACAAAGTCTCATCCCTAATTAATTTTAAACATAATTCAACACAAATCCACTTCATCAAACCTAGCACTAACAAATTTAGTTCCAAAAAGTCAAAATTTTCCCAATTTGTACAAAGATGATGACTAATCCATAACTAGAGTTTGGGGAAATGATAAAGACTACATTATTCAGAAATATTTTATAGTAGTTGTATATAGAACAACAAGAGATTGGGAATGAAGCCTCGAGTGGAATCTAAAGATCAATCTAAAGATCATATTGATTCATAAACTCATTTCAATAGTGTGCACAATGATTGCCAACAAAACATTGGAAAAGAAAATGTGTCAAGTAGATTTTTGAAAAAGTAATTAATTTCAATGGTCAAAACCCTTCACCAAGTACACAATGGCCTACATTAGTGGTTAATTTTAAATAGCAAGATCACAAATTTTAAAAAAGATGCATTGTATAAGGGGAGTGGAATTAGAGAGAACAAAAGCCTTGGGGATTGCTGCCGTGTTTGAATCGTGGCTTCCGGCCGCTGAAAATTTTCAGCATGTCGTCAAGGAAGTATTGTGAGGATAATGGAAACAATTACAATCCAGAGCATACCGCCCAAGCGTCCGAGAGGATGGCGCGGTGAGGAGGAGGAGGGCGCAGTAAGAAGGTCACGACGAGGAGGGCGCGGCGAGGAGGGCGCGACAAGGAGGGTGCGGCGAGGAGGAGGCGTCGGGGAGGAGGACCGGCGAGGAGGGCACGACTAGGAGGTGTCGAGGAGGAGTAGGGTGTGGCGAGGAGGCATCGGGTAGGAGAAGGGTCGTGAGGGCAGGAGGAGCCTGATGCAGATTGGGAAAAAAATGGGGTGAGTGATATAGCCACGGATAATATTTTTATCCGTGGTAATATAAAATCTATAGCCACGGATCTATAAATCTGTGGCTATAGGTCTTTGGCTATAGACCAGATTTGTATTAGTGTGATAATAAGGTATAAATAAAAAAACAGAACACCATAAACACAAAACCTAAATAATCATATGGTTCCACATCCACATGACCATATTTCACCACAATACCAACCCATAATAAGTAAATACAATCCATAAGAGTCATCCTATACACGATTCTCTTCCCTTTACCTACATCCTACAAGACCAAGTCTACAAACAACCAAATTTAAAAGTATGGTTTTAATATTAAATATATATAAGATCCCACAAATGAATCTATAAAAATTATAGCCACATTAATTTATTAGTTTTTATATAAAATATATTTCAAAATGTATCAAAATAAATAATTTTTCTATATGAAAATATCATTTGGTTTTATATTCAATAACATTCCATATTCTAATAAACAAATAAATATGACATAAAATATATCCTTGAGTCACAATCGAATGAATAAAATATATTTCAAGAATAAATATCCATATCAAGTGGGAAAATAAGTATATGAAATAAATAAACATGTAATGTATCCACAAAACACTAAAGGTCGATCCAAAATAAAAGGGTGTGAAAAACAAAGACACGCTGAGAAACAATATCTAAAAAAAGTGAATACTAAAGTCTAGGAACCTCGGCCCCCTGACATGGATACCCACTAGAAACCATGGAATAATAAGAAACTAATATAATGATATATTTCTCCAATAAGGTTCATCTATATTTATTTTTTACCCACACCCTGAGGTCACCCAATATTCTATATATCATCGTTATGTTTTAAGAAAATCAAGCTTGCATTTCATAAAATATTTTATATAGGGATTCCATCCTCTTGTTACCTTGAAAAAAAACCATTTCCATTTTAAAACCATCATTGAAAAATTTTATTAAACACATCATGTGCATCAAAACAGTTTTCAACAAAAACCCATTTTTATAAAACCTTTGAGCAGACCTAATAGGTAAAATTAACCTCTCATGAATTTCAAATCATCTATTTCATAAATACAAAAATATTGGAGTGAATAATAAAAAAATGATTTCCAAGGGATATAGCATAGTATAGATACACATTCATTGAGAATAATGAAAACCTCATTTCCTTATATACCAGTGATAAGAGAGTAAGATATAGGTCCTCAAGAATGTAGATCCAATATAAATGACATAAATTACGAATTCTGTGATAGATCCAATGATCATATATAATAATGCTTAAAAAATGTATAGAATAAGAGAATAAAACATATTGAAAAGGATCTATCTTACAATTTCACACCCCTTGAAGATCCATGATTTCAACTAAAATTAATATCTTACCATGGGAGGGGGAGAGTCAAAATCATCACCAAGGAGCTATTAAACTGAAGGAAATTATATTAGGATAGAGTGAAGATTATTATAAGAGTAAAATAAAAAAATTTATTCTAAAATGACATATCATCCCCTAGTTAACCACATGTCTAGCAGTGTCACTAGTGATCAATTAGACATACACTAAAAATATAGTGGTCCACCGGTTGGCTACTGGTAACTAGCTAGTGCGTTATAGGTATAGGTATAGAATCTATACCTATATGTATCTACTAGCTAGATTATGGAACATGCAGAGCTATAAGTGTTCTTCCAGCATCCACCAGCTTTCTGGTTCCCTTCATTAGCTAGTCAGTGGCCTCCATATACCACCAACTACTTACCTATATCCTCCTAACCCTATGAAGGATTAAAAAACAAAAGAGGATATGTGCCTAATTATACATACAAGGATGTGAAAATTATCCCAACCATAAACTATTTCTACCCCTGAATGGTTTAGGATCATGAAACCAAAAATAGACAAGGCCATTATTGCTTAAACAAGGCTTCACACTCCCTTTTCTCATCGATGTCCTTAAAAAACATTCACCTCACTCAAAATAATATGATAATATTTTAATGTAGAAATTTATAATATAAGTTTACTATCTAAATAAGCCTTTAAATCACTGATATTTTAGGTTTAATTTTAATACCCTCCCACTTGATCACATAGGATGGATCTGACTGATACTTATTTAGTTGGGAACAAAAAAAACAAGATGAATATAATTAAAATGTATAGGTAAGTCTAATAAATAATCCACTAGCCCAGGTCACTCTGAAATATCAAATTGGACAACTTAATGAGGTGCTAAATTATCATGCCTCTAAAAACATCAATGTCCGAACCAAGGTGAATCTATGAGGAAAAAATGATCACCTAACTTAAATTAAAATGGATGATGGTTCCAATCATCATATGATTTTTAGAAACTCTATGTTTTCATTAAACTCTCCTAATCAATTTTATATCATCCATCGTCTCTGGAATGATGCTTGATCTAACCAAAGAACAATATCTAATCTCTACCCAAGAAAGTTGTGATCTTTAGGGACACCCATACAACCCCTCAAATGGTGCCATCTTGAGAAAATCCTGATAAATATTTCTACATGAAAACTAAACTAAGAGTATATATTTATTCCATAATCCAATAAAGTCAAGAAAAAATGACCAAATAATTTTTTCAAGAATCTATATGTCTTGATCATTCTAGAAATTTTTCTATAGATTATTTTCCATGCTCAACTTAAACTAAGATCCCATTAATATCCACAATCCACTCTATAACTGGGATATAAAATGAGGGTGCCTATCTGAAATGATAATCAATTTCACACCATGGAGTATAAATATATCCCATAAATTCAAGTTCCCAAAATACTCTACCTTCATTGACTCATTTATAGTTAATAAATGTGGTGATTTCATGTTTCAATCAATAATCAACCATATCATGGCTATTATACTAGGATTAAGAGGTATCCAAATCATGAATTCCAGGGATATCCCATCCCATTTCCATAATAGAATGGGTAATGGTTTCAGTAAACCAGTAGGCTTATGATGTTATACCATAATTCTATGATAATTATTGCATTGAGACATAAAATACACAATCAATCATCTCATTATTAACAACATGTAAGGGTGTCTCAAGTCATGATATATCTTGGTTACTCTGGGGTTGATGAACCAATTATACCATTATACATTATCCACCAATTCTTCTATGAGGTCTATTAGAACAACCATCATTTTAAAAAAGTGTAGAACCTCGCCAGGAGACTAAGACCACTCACCCAAGGTATCCCTTCCATAAATACTCCTACTAAATCACTAACTTACTGCATCCCCATCTTGTCTAAGTAAAATATGATCATCCATAAATTAATCATCCCAAAAAAATATAGCAATTCATGTCTTCCATCTCTCCATTCAACCAAGCACATCTCAATAAAAAGCCCATAAATTTTCATTCTTCCTCAGATTCCTTCACAACAAGAGTTAGAAACAATATTTTCAAAGAATATGTAACCAAATTTCCATTTATGGAAGTGTATGTAATATAAAAATTGAATTTATGAAGTTACTCTTCCTAATATCTAAATCTCAAGTCCAGATCCCTCAGAGTGGAGATATACATATGACTATTACGGTCTAAATAAATTATAAACCTATTCTTGGAGAGGTAGGGTTTCCAAGTCTTAAGATCATATATCACTTCCTCGAAATTACAATCATGTATGGTTTATTTATTATATGATGTCGTAATTTATGATATCCATAAGATACTATATATCTTCCATACATCAGAACACAACCTAAAACCATACATAAAGAATCGTGGAAAAACCCAACTCATGAAGATACAAATTGGTTCTAAATTCAATATAACTTTTAACTAATCAAAATAATACATTGCATTGATTTCTATAAAAAAATTCATACCCTTATGATTTATCTCTTTCATAGGTGATGAAATCATAGATTAGTTCCAAAAATCACTTGTAATAACCAGATAATCTCCTGAAACTAAAAATATCACACACATTTTTGGGCTGCACACAAGACATCACCACCTAGATCATATCAGGATCCACTAAGACAAACTTCATAGAAATCACATGGCCCTGAATATCCACCTATTAAATACATAATTGAAATTTGGATAGCTTCGCACATATAAGATTATCTATCAATATTCCAAGGAAGATATTCAAATGATTAGCATGATTGTGGTATATTCTAGAGTAAATAATGATATCTTCCAGAAAACAATCATGAAATAATCAAGAAACCGATGGAATATTTGATTAATTAAATCCATAAAAAGTGATATATTGTAATTTCGGCCAAAATACATGATAAGATACTCATAATTACCATACCTTATCCAAAATGTTGTTTTATAAATATCATCCTCTTAAACCCTCAACCAATGGTACCCTGATCTTAGATCAATTTTTTGAAAACCATAGAGATCTCTTGAGCTGATCAAAATGGTCATAAATTTAATACATGGTGTATTTTTAACTATCACTTGGTTGAGTTTTTGGTTATGAACACAAGTTTAGAGACTCACATCCACCTTTTTGCAAAGATAACTGAATATTCCCAAGGAAAAAATCTAGTATGAATAAATACCTTAGACAGAAGATCCTTAATATGAACATATAATTATTCTAATTCAGTGGGTGACATATGTTATGAATATAAGTAAGTGGGCCTTATCTTCAGAGGAAGGTCCATATAAAACATAACTTCCCTCCAAAGGGAAAACCTAGATAAATTATATTGAAAAACATTAGGATACTCCCTTACTACCTTAGGGTGAGGGCCACTATGATGAGAAATAATAGAATCATGAAGAATATATAACTAGAATGGGATAATCTCAACACTTAGATAAATGGGGCCTAATCTACATGATCTCCACTCACCCTAAAATATATAAAAAAACTCCATAATAATAAGAAACTGGACTTGATGATGAATTAAATCGATATGGACTCCATAACCAATCATTGAATCCATTCTAAGGATGATATTAAAGATGTAAAGTTCAAGAATTAAAAGGTATCATACAATTTTGTGACCAAAATCATAACCCAAAACTCAAGAAATCTGAAACCATACTTAGACTTCCTTCTCAAAGGAGTGGTAAGAGTCATCATGAAAGTCAAAAGATCTGATTATAAGTCCAATACAATTATAAGCTTGCAAGATATAAAGGAATGAGTTGAACCAATTTCAAATAGTACCAAAACCATAAAATATGTAAAACATTCATACCTCTCATTTTATTCAGTTCTATCTTAGAATTATATAGTGCATATATTACTGCATACAGATATTCAGATTCATTCCAATATTTCTTCACAACCATATTATCACCCTTGGCATGTGGCTATGATCTAACCCTTTTTTCTATGTCGGATATAAAAAAATATCCATTTGGGAATGTGGAACCAGGACAACTACCCTATGATTCTATCTCATAGAAACATTGGATATGAAAATATTCCCACATTCATTACACTCCTTGGGTAATGCAATACAATCAGTTTCAAGGTGTCCCTTTCTCACACACTGCTAACATACCACCAGAATATAAACTGAAATCTATTACACACTTTTTCACCACCTTAGAATTGGTCATCCTGCTTCATCTTCTAGATAGAAGATGATTTTTGTACACCTCTTACTATCTCTACTTCCCTAAATACTCATTTTGTTCCATCTATGTCTTCCTAGTCCATATCTTCCTTTTCTATGGCCTCCTTGGAGGTGGGTAAACACATAAGAATTATCATAGATTGAATATCAAGAATTAATTCCATTTCAAACTTCCATATAGTGAGATATCCATTAGAAACAATATTTAGATATAGGTGTACCAAATTTGAAAATTGAGTATCATAATACAAGATATAATAATCTACCTACTCCATAATAATGAACTCCCGTGCCTTTTCTACTCTTAGTGTCTAAGGAGAGAACTAATGATTAAAGGATTTATTTAAAGTAGTGCATGTGATATCTTTATGAAAATTGGATTTCACAATAGATTCCCATCAATTACTTCCCATCCCATCAATCATATATGTGGAAAAATCAACCTTGGTGTCTTCTAGAGTTTTTAGGGAGTAGAAAATCCTCTCAATCCACTCGATCTATTATTTTGCTTCTTGGGATCCCTTATCACCACAAAAGATCAAATGATGATACTTAATGAAATACAAATCATATTCCACCATCTGTTCTAGTTCAACATTGGATACTTAGATAGTGTACTAGATCATTTAGACTATAGTTTCCACTAAAGTTAACTTAAACATAAGAATCACCTATGGGGATTGATCCATATATTCTCTATATAATTTCGATATGTTTTTCTTTAAGGAGTCATTTCTATAAAATAAATATTTTGAAAACCATTTGGAATAAAATTTCATTAAATTATTATTAACCAAATTCATTTAATTGAATACAAAAGGATAAAATCATAAAAAAGAAAATTGGAAATCCCTAGACATCTCATGGTAATTCGCGGCTTATGATGAATGTGAGTTGTCCAAACATACTGCCACACAAAATCTTGACTTCTGATAGTAATTCATCTAATATTTCAACAAAACCAAAAAAATAAGGTGATTCCAAATTATAAGAATAGGAGTTAATGATAAAATTGGGTATCTGTTACCAATTTTAAATATACAAATCCATGTCAACCCATAATGTCACCTGAAATAACCTAACATAAGACCCAAAGTGTGTTCTTGATCACCACGGGTGGGATAGGAGAACCATGGTATAATATAAATAAAAACAGGAATGATTTCACCCTCAATAGACCTATACTAGTATAGAATCATTTAGAATATCACAGCATAAGTCCAAAATAAATTGTATGATAAAACAACTAAACAATAAAGGAAACATCTAACAACTGGATAAAATATTCTAGATGAACGAACTGAATATTATCAAAATTGATCCTTAGAAAATCCATGGTCCCATCTTCATGTGACCATATATCACCACTATCCCAACCCACTAGAAAGAAACATAGTCCAATAGAACCATCCTATACAAAACACTCTTCCCATTTTCAAGATCCTGTAAGACCAAGTCTATAAACACCCCATGAAAATAGTAGGGTATAAGAAATAAATCTTAGTAGGATGACACCAAATAATTTATAAAATTATATCAAAATTTAACCATTACATCTTGTATAAAACTAATTCCGAAATATATTAAAATGAATCCTTTTCCTATGTAAAACAATCCTTTAGTTTTCATTTCAAAAACATTCCATATTCTGATAAAAAAATAAATATGACATAACATTTATCCTTGAGGAATTAGAAGATTAATAAAATTGATTTCAAGAATCAACATCCATATTAAGTTTTCAAATAAGCATATAAATTAAGAAAGAACATAATGTATCCATAAAGAACCAAAGGTAAAACCATGAATCATGGGTGTACACAAATAATACACACAAATTAATAATAGATTACATAAGTGAATCCAAAATTTCAGGAACCTCAGTCCCTTGGTATAGCTACTCACTTGCAACCATAGAATCATGTGCACCTACCCTAGTGATAGCTTACATCCCTAAGGTTTTTCTAAATTTTTTTCAGAATACTCCAAGATCTCCCAATATAATATGTATCATTATTACATTTCAAGAAAATGAATATGAAATTTCATAAAACATTTTCTATAGTGATTTCACACTGCTTCCAATCTTGAAAAAAATAATATCCATTTCAAAATCATCCTTAAATAATTTTATCAAACACATCATGTTCACCAAATAGTTTTCAATAAATATCCATCTTCATAAAAAATTTACATATCCATAAAATATTAAATTCGCATCCCATGTATTTGAAATATTTAATTTCAAAAATAAAAAACCAAAGAATAGTATAATAATAGTAGTGTTTCCTGGGGATATACAATAAGTTAATGACACCTGCCACAATAATGATAAAAAAACATTTCCTTCTAGAACAGTGATGGGAGAGTAATAATTAAGATCCTCAAGAAAAAATATCCAATGGAAATAAGATTAATTATATATGTCCATGTTAGATACATTTATCTTGTCTCATAAGGGAAAAATCATTGAGAAGAAGAGGAGATAATAGATTGAAAATGATCTCTCTTGTTGGACCACACCCAACTGAGATTCAAGGATTTAATGAGTATGATGATACACTAATAGTAATGGGAAGAGATCAAAATCATCACCAAGGTGCCTTTAAATTGAAGTAAACCATATTTGGGTCATGGGATGAAGATTAGAAGAGTTAAATAAAAATTTCAATCTAAAATGATAAATTATACCCTACATAACCAAACATATAGAGGAGTCATCATTTAGCCTCTAGATATCTAATGGTTGGCTAGTTATAACTAGGTAGCTTTTAAGTTGGTATAATATTAGAGTTCATACCTATAGGCCTTCATCAACTAACTAGTGGAACCTACAGAGTTACAAGTTTTCTACTAGCATGTACCAACTATCCAGATCCCTTCACAGGATAGTTAGTGGCCTCCTTATGCCACAAACTACCAATTTATCTTCTCTTTATTTATGAAAAACATTAAATTCCAAATGAAAATATAATATTCATACATGATTCCAAATATTGGTGTGTGAAACACTAGAATTATATGAGTATGAAGGAGTATCCATCCCAAGGAATGGGTTATTTATCCAACCCTTGGATACACCATGGATGGTGGATAACTTTTGGATACTTGTTGTGATGTTCATCAACCGCATATGATGAAGAAGTCATATTGGATCTATGGTGTAAGATACATATCAAAATTTATTCATTTTATAATTTACATAGTTCTATATTTTATACACATATAGTTCCTAGTTTAAGGTTTCTAAATTTATTCCTTTTGATTAGTTTGACAATTGAAGTACTCTTAGAAACATAACACCCATGTGTTCCATTGATAAAAAATGTATATACTATCCACTTTCTACACTAATTTCTAATTCAATAACCAAATATATTATCTCATATACCACTTCAAACATCAACACAATCATTGGTCTGTTGTACCTCATGTACCAAAGTCACACCCAAACCTAATTACATCCTTGATTTTCCACTATGAATGACTTTTAAGACACCCTCATGGATATTGAATATTGAATATGGTATGATTCCCAATCATGCACATAACCCACCCACACTCACAATTATAACAAAAATAAACACATAAATAAAAAAAATAGATAGTGAGGGACCCTGCCACTTATAAAAATGACCATGTTTATAAAATTAATGTATTTATCTGATCTCAAATGTTAGTAAAAAAATCTAAAATAAATATTTTGTTAAGGGAAAACTATCATTACAAAAGTTAAAGGTATAATAAATTTGAAATAAATACTAGTGACTGGTTAAACATACCCACCGCTACATATATCCTCTAACGAATCAAAACAATCATGAAGAATGCAATGAATTCCACTTTTAATTAAGTGAGAGTAAGAGAGAGGGGTGGGATATGTTATTGGCTGAATGAGGGATCCCCAATTTCAATGTTATAAATAATAAAATAGTATTAAACTAATTTAATTAAAATATAATAAAAAAACAAACTCCCATTAGGTATATGCTAATATCCCATACGGTACCTGATAGCCATCTAAGCCAAGCCCCTCATTACATAGGCACACCAGATACCTTGTACCTAGCATCGATTACCTGGTTCCATATGCATTCAAGGTAATATTCCCAAGTAGTACATTTGACTTTAAGAAATACCACTCATGGACTACCTCAACATCTTAAAAATATCATATTGGCCCAAGAATTCATGGTTTGGACACCCATAACCATGAATCCCTCCCCTAAATACCAAGTTCATTACTTTAATTACATTAAATGGGAGGAAAACCTGAAGGGGGTGAAAAAAGGGGATAAATTTAGAATGTGAAAAAATATTTTTATTTTTGATAATGGATATTTTTTGAGAATCCTACCAAGTTCTTGGGTCAATGATACTAGGTACATATAAATATAATTGGAGTCACCTAAAACCTATATTCCTCCATCAGGTATCTAATACTACACCAATGAGTACCTATTGGTTCCTAGACCTGAGTGTTCTCCATCATTCTTTCCCCCTACCTTAAAAATCCTCCATTTTTTAACATAACTCCTCCCCAACCTCAAATATTCCAAAAATGAAATTAAAATATATAGATGAATGAGAATTACTTGGTTCGAAAGGTTGGGGTATTTACACCTTGAATACCGTGAAGGTGTTAAATATTCATAATATAAGATCTTAGAAATAATATACGTTTATCTAGAAGCACAAATTTTATAAATACCGTTTTAATTAAATCATTAAAAAGAACACATATATGTTTATTATTAATCAAATCACTTTAAAAGTGAGTACATTCTCATGTAATAATCTTATTTGGAGGTGAAAAAATAATTAAAGGCTCCAGAAGATCCAATAAAATACGACCTATAAGTATATGGTTTTTAATAAATAATGTTTTGTTTTATAATAATGATTGATGAAATTTATTGAACATTTAGGATATTATTGAAAATAAATATCATATGGACACCATGAATTAAGGAGGTTATAAATACATTTATATATATAAAGCATTTTGTTTTTTGATAATTTCTTAATATTTTATTTTTACTATGTATACTTAAATAAATTATTGTAAAATAAACATTTATTGATATTAACACATTAATTAAATGATATGATTGTTTGGGAAACCCATGATAAAATATAATTTTAAACACCAACAAATATATACCTATTATTCAATTTGTTGATAAAAATAGACATTAGGATAGAATTTTAAAATCAAATTAATGGATGCATGATTTCTATATTTTCACTTATAAGAGAATTTTACATTTTCTTCATGATTTTTTGAATGATACTTATGTGATGATTTAACATGGGTAACCAATTATTAAGGTGAATTATTTATAATATCACCAACTATATTAAATGTACATTCAAAATATTTATAATAAATATAAATTATGGAATATAAATGGGTACACCAACCTATCATGTAAAACATATAGATGTTCCATTAAAGACACATCTTGGAAATGTCAACATGTATTATCATTATATAGTGAATATATATTGAATTTTTACATAATGAAGAAATTAATTATTGATCATCTCATACATTGAACCAAAAGATCCAATAGAGTCATTCATAAGATTCCCACAACAATTATATGAACAATTTAGTTGTTAAATGTTTAAAATCAATAGTTTGATATATTATACATACCAAAATTGTGGTTAAAATAAATATATATAATCATTTATCATTGTGATTAGAAATAAATGAATAATTATTTCTTTTAAATATGAAAATTAATATATAAATAAAAATATGTTTTTAGATATTTTTCTAGAAGTGACACAAACGAAGGATAAATTATGAGATCTTATTAACTATTATTCATGATATATTTCTATTTTTGAATGCTTTAAATGTCTCATTTGTAACCATATATTTAATAGATATTGATATCAAAATAATTATCCAAAAATAATTAATGGAATATGTGATATGATCAATATATAAAATTTTAGGATTGGATATCTAAACCAAAAATATTATTAAATAATAACATGATTCAGACAGAAATGTTCTTCTTAATTGAAGATATCATTTTTTATCTATATGGTAAAATTTATTTCAAATATATAAATCCTTGAAGACATCAAAATAGTTTAAAATTATTCAAAATTATAAAAATTTCACCCAATTATTTAAATTAATATTTGGAATTGACAAAATATCACATATTTTATATAACAATTTTAATAAATATTAACAAAGTGAAGTATATAAAATTTATTTTATCATCCCATTGTTCAAATTTATCAATAAAATTATATTTCTCATAAAATTTAACCATATTTTTTTAATATTGTCAAAATTATTGAAGATTTTGTGAAAGTAATGAATATATGAAAATTAAATTACAAGGAATGTGATTTTATTTTTTAATTAATCATCCAAAATATGAAATATTAAAATTTTGATAGATTTTATATATTTATGGTAAAATCCTTAATAAATAATTAAATATTTTTATTTGATGTGTGATGTATTTCACAAGGGTATAATAAAGAAATTATTTTTTCTTAAAGGATTAAATATAAATGCACATTTTTTTATCCCTAAAGGACATGAATGTATATGTGCATATATATCTTTCAAATAATATGATGTATTATTATAGTTAATTTTATTCAATATGGTATTTTTATCTTACTCATTGAGACTAAAGGGGTGTGACTGATTAATTATTCCAAAAATTAAAACCGAAGTTATTTTATTATGTGGTTGTTAGAAATTTTTTTAATCCATATAAAGCGAGATCTCAAAATAGGTATTTACTTATATATGATGGAATGGTCATTTCATGAAATTTTTTAAATTTGTTTCTCATACTTCCTCAAATCATGTTGATTTGATTGTAATTCAAAAATTCAAGAATATATTTGGTTGAGATCATTTATTCATCATGTTAGAAACAATTGTGAATTAAATACAAATAATGATATTCCCAATTTTTACATGAATATTATGATGGTTTTATAAAAAAATTAAAGGAGGCATATCAAAGGATATAAGATATATAATCTCTCACTTAAATTCTATTTTACCAATTATATTTAATGTAATATGAGATTGATATCCTATAAATTAGATCATGTGATAAACTAAAAAAGATATTCACAATTTCAATACCAACTCTAACATTTGATAAATTGATTTATAAAATTGGGATGCATCGATTGTATAGTCTATCATGATTTAATCCATGAAAGATGTGAAAAATGTACTCCTTTTCACTTCATTTCATTTTTATCATTGAGTTTTTTATGGTAAGGTTTTTAATGATACAACTAAAATTAACATGAAATTACATTAGTATTGCCTCACTTTCCTCTTATCATAGGGTTAATTTAAGATAATAACAAGTATTATTCCTTGAAATTGATGATATCCATGGTGGACTATTATAAAATAGTTATAGAAGTATCAATTTCTAATGGGTGGTGATTTGCATTGGTATAAGTTTACATGATTATTAATTCTAAATCTCTATCAGGTAATTAATATTAATCATTAGATAATTAATAGATAATTGCAATTAATTTAGACAATTTATCCTATCTATATCTATCCTATATATATATATTTACATGATAATAAAATATTGATTTTTTCCATTATTTTTAAATCTATTATTTATGTATTTATTTTTTATTGTTAATATAAATTCATAATAATACAATATTACTTTAACTTTACAGGTTATAATTTCATCTACACTTATGTTTGTTTTTCAATTTTGATTTAATTTTCACATTTTACTGACATTTTGACATCAATTTTATTCTATATAGATACTTTTACATAAAAATTATTTATTTTAATAAGCATTTTTTTATAATATGTTTTGATTTATTATAGATATTATAAATTTTGCATTAATAATATTTATAACAATATTTATATTTTAATTTTTCTATATTTTTCATATTATATCTTAAATCATAAGTCAATTATGATATTTTATTTTTTATTTCATGGTGTAAACTAAAAAAATTATAAAACTTTCATGTATACAATGACTGGTAAAAAAAATTAAAAGTAGCTAAACAATATAATTTATTCAAAAAAAATGAATAAAAATTGTAAAAATATTTAAAACAAAAAATGGAAACCACTAATAATTTAAAAAAACATTCAAACTAGAAATCGTTTACTCAATAAATAGATTGTCTAATATTATTCATGAAATATATTAATCAAATTATATTTAAAAAATTGATTCTTAAACAAATTATTTGGAGTTTTATTTCATTAACCAGCATTTTTTCAATTTTAAATAACTTAACACTATAAGTAATTTTAAAGAAAAATCTTGAAATGTTATCGAATATCCTCATTAAACCCTCTTTAGGGCCAAAAGTGAAGATATGAGTGACCTATTACACTCACCTCCAACATGCCACTAGTTTATAACTAAAACTGAGGGTATTGGTGTAGTGAGAAGTTTCATTATTGTTTCTCACACACAAATTATTTACCTTATACTCTGTCATTGTGATAATAATTCACTAGGTCAAATCTCTAAAGGAAGGTGAAAAACCAAAACATTAGTCAACATTTGGGTTTTGTAGAGCACTAAAATTTGTATCAAAATGAAATAAGTTAGATATTTTTCTCTAGAATAGGATATGGTTATTTTTAAGTTTAAAATAGTATCCAAATCACCAAATTTGAAATGATATTTCATCTTGAAACAAACTTAATAGAACTCAATCAAACTAGATTGAATAATTTCATCTTTAATTCTTCAATCCAAGAATAAATGAAAAAAGTTCTCATTAATTAAAAATAGTGATAAATAATAATCCAGGAGAAATTTATTTAACCATATTTTAGTAATCCATGGGAAATTATCACTAACACTTAACAAGTTACAAGAATCATTAATGGTTAAAATTTAATTCAATACAACTAAACCCTTAAAAATGAATCACACCTTAAATATTGAGTCACTTCTCAAAAAAATTAAACAATAGATATTACTTCAATGTTTAGAAGCATTTTATTTAATAAATAGTAATCATTATACTATACAAAATAAGTAGTTTAATAAAGAAATAATAAGAACTGATGTTTTTATAAAGAAAAAGTAGATTTTATACAACATAATCATATAGTTTTAAACTTAATTTTTTATTGAGGCTATTAAAAAATCACATCAAGTGATAATAAATTTTTTCAAAGAAAAAAAGTTACAAAAATTAAACAATAAGTTGATATTTATTCTAAAGTAAAATAATATAATGATAAGATAAAATATGAGTAAAAAATATGAGTAAATACTATAACTACATGAAAAAAATAATATTCTCATTAATAAACTACTAGAAAACATATGTTTCAATCACTTTATAAAGAAAAAATAAAGTTTAATAAGTAGAAATAAAATTGAAAATAATAGAAAAAACATGGATGTCTATGTTAAATGTTCAAATGATGAAGATTCAACCATAGTGGAACTCTCAATTTAACTTCCATGAAACCATCTCAATTATTGGTTTGATATTTAATTAATCAATTTCAAATTTTGGCTCATTCTAGACCGAACACATGTCCTCCTCAGCAAACAAATCAAACAATCCTCTAATATAACTTGTTCAAAAAATGTTGATAGATGGATTCTTCAATATCTATTGGTCTTTAATTATCATTTATCATCTTCAATCACAAAATCTAATACTAGTCCCTAACTTTCAATATCTAATTAAAAATTTCAATCATTTGTCACAAGATTCAATAACCCAAGACCACACTTGATTGATTAGTAGCTCATAATACTCATATATTCTTAAATAGTATAATAAATTTCTTCTAAAATTCATAACATTCAACTATATTCTCATTTATTGATTATCAATTCCTCATTCATGGATTTGAATTTAATCTTGTCGAAACATTTTGTTCATTTTTACAGATTTAATTTTCCTTCTCGTGGCTCAATGGTTTCATCTTATAATGTATGTATCTGATTTTTTACACTTACATGAATGGATCATGTGGTGTATTTAATCCTTAGTAGCTCAATTTTAATATTTCTCTCACAAAACCAAAAATAAGTGAAAAAATTAAAAAAATCGAACATAATATTTACTGATATCTACAATACCTATGTAATATTAAATTGGATATTGATTTAACTACATAATATTAAACAAAAAATTAAAATACTTACAAGATATTAAACTAAAAAAAGAAGAAATTAACAAAATTAATTATAAAAAATTAATATTAAAATAAACTTAACAATACATATATAAAATTAAACGAAAAATTAATACTAACCATATAAGATTAGTAAAAAAGTTATATAAAATATATAATTGAAAGTATTCTTAAATTAAATATTACAACTAACATAAAAATGAATACTTATTAATATTTGTTTAGAATATTTATAAATATAATATTTAATAAAATAAAAAATAAGAATGATTTTAACAATGAATTCAATAAATAAATATTAATAAATCTAAATAATATAATTATTTAAATTTAGTTAAAATTATAAAAAATCATAAACAATAAAATATTTTTTAAATTAAAACCATAATTATATACATGAATACAACATGAAAATAAATATATATATATATAGTAGAATAATTAACTCCAGAAAACTTAATGTTGATCATGTTTGAATGTTCAAGGGGAGTAATAAAATATAATATATGTAGCATTAGGTTATCAACCAAATTAATTATTCTTTAAAATAAATATTTATGTTGAAAACAAATTTTAATTTAAAATTACCTCTCTTTAGTGATGTAAAATCTCTAAATAATTCTCTTCTTTTTCCCTTGAATCAAGTAATTCCTTTCATTATTAATTTAAAATTTCATTAACATACACCCTCACTAAAATCTATCTTTCCACACTTCAATTTAATAAAAAGTTATATAAAAACTAAATTTGCCCTTAATATTTCATTTTTTGAATCATACCATACATTATCAAAGATCATAAAATATACTCTACTTGTGAAAAAATCATCCCCACAATATGAATTTTAGATTTTGTTATGTGGCTTGGGTGGGTGGTAAATAAAGTATAAAATAAAACAAAAGGAATATGAAAAGAAGGATTTTAAGGAACTTATAATAAAATCAATGAACAAAAACTAAAGAAAATAATGTACTTCACGGAATAAAGGATACAAAAAATAAAGGAAAGAATTACATAAGTGAAAGAAGGAAAGGAATAAATAGGTAAAATTTAGTATAATTTCATCTAATGAAATGAAATGTCATAATGTTGTTTAAAAATATTTAGTTTTTGGAAATTTGTTAAAAAATTTGTTGGGAATTATTAAAATATAGTTTCTTCTTTTTTACATCAGGATTTTATTTTTCATAATTAAACATAAAGTTCACGATGTTATTTTTATATAATGAATAGTTTAATTCCGACAACAATTAATGAAACTTTGTTGATGAAAATTAAACCAAAATTAAAAAATATATTTCCATGGAACTAATTATTGATCATAAAAATGTTAATGATAAGAATTAATGATAGAAAAGGAAATAATAATTTATGATAAATTAATTCTGTTCTATTAAAATAAAGGAATAAATAGCGCTCATGATGAAAAAACTGTAAAAAATAGTGAATTTGTCACAAACCAACTCAGGTCAACCTCACATATCACCCGAGCATGCTCAACAAAATTCAAAAAGACTTCCCCCGAACATAATGGGCTAATGATAAGAAAATTAGTTATAGAGACTTGTTTTTTTCTTACAAGAATTTAAAATATTTCTATAAATATTTTCCAAGTTAGGTATTGATATAACGTGTGATTATGAGGCCTGTTGTGACCGAAAATAATTTTATAAAAGTATTTTATATATTTTATGTTGCATGTGAAACATTTCCTAAATAAAATGGGATAACACATAAATAGAACTCAGATCAGAAAAATGAGACCACATTTGTGTCAGGAACATGATGTTTAACCTATTTGCGACCTAAAATAGGTTGAGGGGGCATTCAGATATCTTGAATATTTGTGGTAATTTCCGTGGATTAATTTAGTTACTAATTAATTCATTAATTAATTTAAACTAATAGGGTATGATTATAAATCAATTGTTATAGAAATTTCCCCAGGGATAGCCTCATAACCCTAGAGTTTACAAGAAATATTTTTCCTCCTTCTATTTTCAAATCACCTTGGATGACGAAAAGATACTAGATCAAACCAAGTCAGAGTGAATACAATGCAATGACTTACTTCAATTTTTAGAAAAAAAATATATTTGATAGAGAATGATCCAATATCCATATTGAACTCATCAATTGGTGTTTTACACTTTTTTATTAAATTAATTGAGCAGAGCATTCCCCTCTATTGATCTGTGCCAATTGGTAATCCTTGGAATTTTTCTATGTACTGATTTTAATTTTTTTTTTGGTTTTCTAATAATGGGTATACCCATTCATGATCATTGGATAATAATTCTTGTCCAATGATGGTTTAACCTTTGTTCTTGTGCCTTACACCCTTGATTTCTTTTCATCCTTCATTGTTTGGACCTTGTGGTCTGGGTTAGACATTATTGGGTGGTACAGAGCTGGATCAAATCCCTGAAATCACAATAAAATGATGAATGAAGAATCTATTGATGAATCTAGGACATATCTGGGATGTTTACATGGTTTGGATGATCATTTTATTTGTTGTAGATTGAATCATTGATGGTATAACATTTAGTGGAATTGGTGGAAAATACGATTTAATGTAGATTTTTTTTCAATTTTAATATCGATTTTTAACTGACATCTATTAATATGATGTTAAATACAAGGTTTGAAGTGTCAGTTATTGGTAAACTGACACAAAAAAATGAGAACCAAATTCATTTTTATCATCGGGTTCTTAAATAAACTGATGTCCAAAATTGGTTTTTAGCATCGATTTTCATAAAAAATGATTCCAAAAACCTTCCTGTTTTTTGTAAAGTTTTAGAACTAGTTTTGATGAAAAATGATACTGAAAGAAAAAAAAATTAGAGAATTTTGAATATTACACCCCAAAAAACCAAAATCCCTGTAATAGAAAAACTAGTCTACAACCACCAAAAAACATGTATCATTGACTAAAAATCTATAAAAACAAATATACTTTTATCAAGTTAATCAAAAACTTAACTATCAATTTGCATTATAATATAGAATTAAAAACACATAGCTTAAATTTACAACATGATCAATATTGGTTTATATTAAAGAATTATTTTTTGATCACTACATTCCAATACCTATTCTAAAAAATAATTATTTTTTAAACACTTTTTATTATTAAATTTTAATACTAATCATAAACATTAGAATTTTCATAGTTAAATCATAATCATACTTAATAAATAATTCATCAACAAATATTGAATATTGGTATGTTTATCTTTCATATAAGACTCATCATCAATGAATGTGTACAATAAAATTGAATGATATAAGATTAAAAAACAGAATACTATGATAGAAAATATTAAAAAAATAATATAAATAACCTTATCAAATTTAGTAATTACCTCAGTTGTGATTATCTCATACATGAATAATATATCACAATTACCACATGCAACATATCCTTGTTGATGATGTCACTAAAATTATAAAACCTTATCTTGATAATAAAAACCAATATTTATATATATATATATAAAATAATAATAATATCTAATATAAAAAATAATTTACATTAGTTTCACATATTGGATTGTGTTTAGGTACTTTATCAATAAGTGATCTATGTTATATTTTTCCCATGATCTACATTTTCATATATATCATCTAATAATACATGTATATTAAATAAGAATTACATATAATTAACTTATAAAAAATAATAAAACAAACCTATCTAACAAGGTGGTAAATTTTTTACAAAAAACACCTAATAAAGAGGAAAACCAATATAATGTGCATTCACATGGGCAGAATACCCCTAAAATATAATGCCCCCAAAAATACAAAAAATTTACAATTAATGACATTATAATGAACATTGGTTCATAATTATGTTTTCTTCTTACCCATCATTATATGGGAAAAAAATTACACCCAATCTCGGACTTTGATATTCTCTCACATATATATGTAACACTCTAAGTATTCTTCAAATATTTCATAACTATTGAAATGAATTTTGGATCTTTAAAATGATAAATTCTTATGGCCTTAGTTTGAATAATAGTCATTTGTATATACCTAACTAAAAAAGTAATATATTTAGTAAATTTAAACCATCTTTAATTAAATAAATAAAAACTAAAACATCAATTTACTTACATGGAAAACAACTACAACATATCCACACTGATATCTTTAAAATTAATTATATCCATGATGTATTTTCTGAATATTTTCAATGGATATTCTCTTATACATATATCAGATTTCATCCGAAACTCATAAATATTATTCTAGGAAGAGGAATCCAGAGATAATCTTTCTATCCCATCAAAAATATTAGAAGTATATACAGTTGTTTATTCCTGAACCTATTGTTTTCTTTGTGCCCTTTCTTTTGATTTTAGATATTACTATATAAGTTAATGTCAGAAAACATTATAAGTAATTTTAAATTAGTTGTATTTAATATTAATAAAATTCATACCTTGTATGAAAGACAATGAAGAAGTCCAAATGGAAAAGGTAAAAAATTAATCATATAATCCCCAAATCTGGTGAACTCCAAAGTAGGAAATGGTAGTAGAGTCATGGGATCAATAATATCTTCTACTGATACTCTAACTTGACATATATTCATTGGCTGGTGATGTATAGAATCCCCCAAAACATACATGACTCCCAAATATACAATATGTAATTGAGGATCTTCATCATAAAACTCATATTATAATGTTGGGTATAAGTGAGGAGTTGGAGGATTGGAGTAGGAAATCTAGGTAGGTTGGTCTAGTTGGTAGGGTCATATAGGCTACGTAGATGACTAAAAATGCTAGACAGGTTGGAAAGGCTGCGTAGACTGTGACTGTATCGTCAATTTTTCTAACATAGAATACACTGTCGATTGAATTTGATCACCCATGGACTGTTTCATATAGTTTAGACCAGATTTTAAGGATTTTATTTTGGTATATCTAGATGGATTACTTTGATGACCAAAAACTCTCTGAATACTAACACCTGACTTATATTCTATTTTTCATCTAGATTGTTCTAGATTTCTTAAAGTAGTGGCTAGGATTTATATCCAATCCTCTAGTATAAAAGTTTTCTATGATGATTTCTACTAAATTTCATCATGAAATGAAAAATGAAAATGGAATATTAGGGTTTTTAATTTATAAAATAAAAAAATTCATGAAAAATAAAAAATATTTACTTACAATTATTTTAGCTACTTACTTATCTTTCTCTATAAGATACTTGTCTTTTTTTATTCTTTTCACTCTATTCCATTTTTCATGGTTGGTGGGGGGAGATCGAGGACCGAACTAGACATCATTAGAACCACTATCATAAATATATCTTAATGCTTCAATCTTTTCCTTGATTATTTTTTGCTCCAATAAATGATACACTCAAGATGATAAAGTATGGGGGTATAAATTCTAAAACTTGATGTATTTATGGAAAATCCAAGAGGTGTGTTATATAAAAAGTAAACTAATACATAATTAGGTACATATATAAAAAAATTACAATATAATATAATTATCATAGTATAAATTCTTCATCATGTTAGCTTGAAAAAAAATTATTCCATGTCTCTACGTCTAAAAAAGTATACATGAGTTATGGGTTTTCATTTTTTCTCTTTCCAAAAACATAATTTTTTTCAACTTTGTTTTTAAATATCTCCAACAAATTGGCACTAAAAAATACATATTTTCTAATTTCTTTTTTTCTTCAAAATTGAATATCATTTGTAATTTAATAAAATAAATATCAGTCATTTAAAATATATCATATTCAAAAAATGAGATAAAATAAATCAATTGAAATATTTTACTATTATGGAATCCCAAAGCTGATTTATCATGGTCTTATCAATAGACTTCTAATCAGAATATAAAATAATTGTCCTAAAATGAATCTGTATTGAGATATAGCTGATAAAATACATTCCATTTGGTCCAGTTTCATTATTATTATAATCATATTAGTCATTTAAAATATATCATATTCAAAAAATGAGATAAAATAAATCAATAGAAATATTTTATTATTATGTCATCCCAAATCTGATTTATCATTGTCTTATTGAAAAACTTCTAATCTGGATATAAAATACTTATCATAAAATGACTCTGTATAGAGATATAGCTGATAAACTACATTGAATTTGGTCCAGTTTCATTATTATTATAATAAAAAATAATATGAAATTGATCATCTCCATGTGAAATTGGCAGTTTTGATAAATATGTAATGCCACATTTACTAACTTGAGAACTCAATTTCTTAATAGTAAAAGCAGAATACTCCACCACTAAAGTCTAATCAGTAGTCCTGTTGTTATTTTTTTATAATTAAAAGTTTGTTTTCAATAAATAATTATATTACTTGATATTTAATGATATGAAATAAATAAAAATACCTCGGTACATGTTCATCTATATCTATTTATGTACCCATCACTAAAACAGGAAAATGTAATAAAATTCTTGTGCAACTATATATTATTAGACCAGCAAATAATTTGAAAAAGTTAAAATATAAATATGTAAGTAAAAAAATTGGCAAGCATGTTTAGGTTAAAAAATTAATGTTATTATTATTAACCAAAAAATATAATAGATAAACTATTAAATATAAACATTACTTCTAAAATGATAGAAACATTAATAAATTTTAATATCAAAGTTTGAAAAAGTGTTATCATATGAATAAATTTAACCATAATATAATAATGTACAACAGGTATTTCATTGAATTTTTTTTTAACCATAATCATATAATATCAAAATTTATCCCAAAAAATGATATAAATAATCAAATATATATAATTAAATATCCAAAAATTATTAAATAATATCGTTTTAACTCATGGAAATTTCCAAAAAAAGAAATATAATGTAAATAATTACTAGAATGATTAGGATATTAATTTAGTGTTTTCTCATATCCCTTTAGCATGATCATTTCATACTGCATGCACTATGTTTGCGTTATATTTATTACTATCTAAAAATTGGGTAATAGATGATGAAGTCTCATATAAATCAATAACAAAAGCATCATCCTCATCAGCCAAATAGATTCTTTTCCATGGGAAAATGATGACCCAGTAATCATTTGATGGATAAATGACATAAAATATTTGTTTTTCATGTATGTCCATGACAAATGGTTCCTCTTTACAACTAAATATTTTCAAATCAACCAGTTTAAACCCACATTCATCATGTTTCACACCACTATTACTTAAAACCTAATTAAACATAAACAAGGTGACTCGATATTTAATAAAATAAATTTCCCATATGTCTTAAGGAACTCTAAAATTTGGCATTGATTCCGAAATTGGGTTTTTTATATTTTTCACTCAAAAAATGTAGTGCTGCAGCGATGACCATTACACTACTATTTTGAACATTATTATTATCATCCATATTTTTTCTCTAAACTTTGTACCAATTAATATCAAATCCATACCATGTGATAACATTAAGAGAAGGTCCTTTTACTAAACATTTCATTGTTTTTGATGAGGATATAGCAGTGATTATGTTATCTTGAAACCATGAAACAAATGTCTTTTTTATGATCAATCATTATCCATTTTTGATTTCTTTTCAGATATCATAACTTTAATTCAGAAATATGTGATGAAATATATGATTAAAACGCATATATGTTGTTCATAATGTATAAATTTGCCTACATCACTTCATCATGTGGAATGAAATTTACCATTAATCTTCGAATCCCTCTACCTTCCCTATCAACTGTCATATTTAATGATATTAGGAGAACAATATAATCCATTTCAATAAAATAATAAGTACAGAACTTAATCACCTCTTTTGATAAATATTTTTTTTAACAATAGAGGACTCTATTTGATATGGATTTTTAACACATCCTTTAAAAAATTATTATATCTTTCAAAAGAATACATCCATTGTTAATAAACAGGCCCACCTATTCTTGTCTCACATGCCAAACGAATGACCATATGAACCATTATATCTAAAAAAGTATGTGGGAAATACTTTTCTAGTTTAAAAAGAATAATATAAGATTTATTCTACAACACATGTTAAAAAATTATATCAACAACTTTGCTAAAATTGGATTTGAAAATTTACATAACATGATGATATACTTTCTAATAGTTGTCGACAATATACCATGAAATGTGATTGGTAAAAGTTGTTTCATCAATACATGAAAATAATGAGATTTCATACTTATTAATTTACAATCCTTTCATGAAACCAAATTATTCACAATGGAATAATAACCACTGGGTACTTTAATACCATGAAGACATCGAAAAAAATTATCTTCTCAATATTGTTTAATGTGTGACAGGACGAAGGTAAATATGTTCTATTATAAATGTTTTCCAATTGATATGAAGTCCAATATATTTTGAAATATATCTTTTTTATTTCCTTTTATGTCTAAAAAAGTTCAAATAAAACTATCACATATGTTTTTATCAACATTCATAACATCAATTTGATGTTTTGTTGCTAAAAATCTCCAATAAGGTAATTCGAAAAAGATAGACTTTTTCTTCTAGATATTTTTTTTGAAGAATATAACTTATATTCTTTAAAAATGTTGAATCAATATTCTTCACCCTGTCATAATATTCTACAACTGATAATGGTCAGGGGGATATTTTATTCCTGTAAATGGTTAAATTATTTTTTTCAATCAATGATAAAGATGATCAATTCACAAAAATCTTTGATGTCCCTTGTATACTATCTTTCTTCCATTCTTCAATTGATAATATGAATAATCTTATTCAAAAATTAGAAATTATTTTTATCCCTTAACACTGTATCCAGATAAGTTTCCATTTGTCTGAAATTCATTTATAGTGAACATTATCATATCATCAAGAAGAAAATACACTTTAATGTATGTATTGAAATATTTAACTCTTATCTCACATAAAATATTAAAATCAACAATCAATGGTGAAAGATACACACCAATATCATTTACATTCAACTTCGGACCATAAATTATCAATCTCATCATAAAATATTTTTTATTCATACATATAAGTGGGGACAAGTTGTAAACTACCAAAAAAAATCAGACACGGACTGTGTTGGCTAGTTAGGCTCTTATATGGATTCATTCCATCAGTACATAATCACACGATGATATTTACAACTTCACTTCCTAAATCATGGAATTTATTGTAAAATCTATTCCATAGTGGTGAATTAGTAGGGTGACATAATTTATCATCAAAGATACACTCATCTGAATGTCATCTTACCCATTTTTTCATCAATTGAATTTTTCAAATAGACACTTAAAATGTGGAATTATTAGAATCTACCAAATTTATTTAGTAAGAGATTTTATTCTGGTATTAGAGAATAAATCATAGTTGAATTATAGGAATTATAAGAAGGAATTATTGGATGAAATTATAAAAAAAAGTATATAAAATTGATTTTTCATGAGGTTAGATGCTAGTACCTAAGAATGAATCTGAGTTGAATTTTTTATCCATATTATAGCGTGATGTGAAACATGTTGTACATTTTAATAAATATTAATATTCTTTCCTATATGACACCCAATAATTGGGTAAAATATATATCTTTTTATACCCCAACCCCATTAGGTATAAAATTTTCTTCACCTCATAATTGGAATCTAGAATCCCATTCCCTTCTAGAGGTAGGTATTTTAAATGAAGAAGTAAGTTAGAGAATCTTTTATCACTCCAACCATTTATTTAATTAAATTTTACTAATCTCAAAACTACTAATAACACTATATATTTATTATAACCCTGGAATAATGGTTTCTCATAATCTCCATAAAATCATTCAATAATCTTTGTTTTTTCGATGGTTTCAACACATAAATAAAACATTAACTCTTTAATATGATCATCTACCTCATTATGAATATTTTCATCAACATTAGATGTTTAAATTTCAGTAATTTCGCCATGAAAAATCCAACATGTATAATTAAGGATAAAACCATATCAAATGAGAAGATTCTTGGTTTCTATAGAGTTTAACTTTCTTATATTCAAATACCACACACATTGATATAAAACAAAATCTTTGTTTGTAAGATTTCATTTAGAAAATTATAATAAATAATAAACTCCTTTTTCATATTCCCTGGTGGTTCTTCATAAATTTATCCAATTATGATCAATTCAATACTTGATATCACAATATAATCGATAAATATATTAAAACATATAAAAATATACAAATATATATAAATAGATAAATTGTACATATAAATGCATTCAATAAAAATTATTTCTAATGAGATAGTAAACATCAATGATTATTATGAATAAGATAAAAACTAATCAACTAAAGTTATTTATTTTGCATGATGTGTTTCATGTTGATCAAATAGACATCGCATGTAACAACCCAAGTACAAATTACTAGTAAAAAATCATGATTTGTTAAACTAATCTATGGTTTGGTTTAAATTTCTTTACTTTTATTTCATTATATGTGTGAGTGTGTGTGTGATATTCTGAGTAGAAGATCGTGATTTTTTCACTATATGCATGTTTTCCACACCTCATATTATAATATTAGGATATTTAATTAATTTAATACCTTAATTTTTGTGGTTGTGTATGATAAATATTTACTTATTTTACTAATTAACATTATAATATAGGGGTACAATCACCCCACGGTAACTCCTTAGACCCCCACTTCTATTGAAAACCTCTTTTGGTAAAAATAGTATTAATCATTATTTACACAAAAATACATTATTTCAGAAAAAATAATACTATGATAATATTTAAATTCTAAATCAATATTTGAATTCCATTTTACCAAATTAAATTTATACAATTATATTTTTAAATGATGTATTATATATAATAAATTTTTTTATTAAAATAAGAAAATTAGAATGTTTATTATTTTATAATATACTTTCAAAAGAATATGAAAATTAAATAATTAAAATATATTAGTTCATATATGGAAATATCATATATTGTTTCAATCATTTAAATGTGGTCAATTTTATTTAATAAGGTCAATTATAAAAAATATTAACATATTTTATTTGAAAAAAGTCATATTGTAATATAAAGTATATATCATATGAATTTACAAATAGTAAATTTTTTATTTTCATATTATATACATGTGGTCTATTGATGTTATAATTTAATTATTTTCAGCCATCTAACATGTGTTAGTTCATTTTACATAGTTGTTACATTATTTTGGGGATGCGTGTGTCCAAAGGTAGTGAATATTTTATTAATTTAAGGGGTGAAAAATATGGATTCATTACATGTGATATACATTATATCAATGAACGATGAAACTATATATCATTTTCCATTGCATAATATCATTAATACTATTTGATAATTCATAAAATTAAAAAAATATCTAAATAATTAAACTTTAAAAACAATATTTATAAATAACAATCAACTACATACAAATAATTGAAAAAATAACTCCAAAATATAACTACATGATAAATAATTTAACATTAAAATTTAAAAAAAACATACAAAATTAATAGTTAAATAAGGAAAATGGATCATTAATCTGAACATGCTCCATAGAAATCATTAGAATAATAATCACTGTAAGATATAACAAAAAATGTTTGTAGAAATGAACAATACACAAGAAAAAATAAATAAAATAAAACTATGGTTGATGGTCGCTTGAAAAATGGTTTCCAAAGAGAAATACTTCCATGGATGATGAAACAATGATAGAGGATAAATAATTGAGACCAAATATCATGAAATGATGATAAAAATTGAATAAAATCAACAATAATGCCTATTGAGGATTAGCTGGTCATCATTGGGGTCGTCATGAGTTGAGAACAAAGTTTCATAGATAAAAAAATGAGGGTTTTGTGATCTCAAGTTTCTTTTAAAAAAATTTTGGAATAAGTTTTTATAGAAACTGTCACAAAAAACTAATTATTGGTATCAATTTTTGTGAACAGCGATGACAATAATTAATTTTTTTAAAATTTATGGTGTTGGTTTTTTAATAAAAATGATGCCATAAAGCCTTTCAATGGCCATTTTTGGAATCGGTTTTATTAAAATATAATACAATAAAGTTAATGTAAAAAATATTTTCCATCAATTAATATTAAAACTGATAATAAAAAGTGCATGCATATACATTTTTCATCGGTTTATAAAAAAACGATGTCATAAATTTGATGTTGAATCCACTATTTCTACTAGTGGGGAATGAGAAATGTGAAACATTTCTATAAGGATCTACCAAATAAAATTTCTAACCACTGGATGGATAGAAATGACAATCCATGGTTAGATCCACTAATTTCAAGAGGGATCACATTTGATATAGAAGGAAGAAGATTTGTTTTGGCATGCAGAGAGTGGATTTGGATTTTGGAAAAAAATCTGACTGCACATTGTGTAGATCGAAGAACACACGACATGTTTGGCCCTAACTGTCACAACTAAGGTATAAGAAAATTATAAGGGTGGAACAATGTGTATCCCTCATACATTCCTTGTTCATTATCCCTAAGTGGAAGAGCCATGTGGTGGAGCACTGATGTGGGACATTATGTGGGAGTACATGGTCAGGCACATGGTCGTGTACTAAAGTTTGCAGGCATGGGGTAAAGTGAAAAAACACATAGTAAAGTAAAAAAAACATAGAGTGGTTACACGAACACAACCAAGTACACAAGTGGGACTCCGTATGTCTTTTTAATTCCATTTATATCCCTCAAATTCCATATAACACTACATAGTTGGTGTTCCATGTAACTCTAGGGACACATTTAAGTGAAGAAGTGGGACCACATTCCATGTGGGTCCCCTTACACGGTGTGTACCACTTGACTCATTTTGATGAAACTTCAATATTCTATATCTACTTATTTTAGACTCAAATTTTATACAATAAGTATCCTATACTATGTTTTTTCATGTAGAATGTTATGGTTCCATTATTTGTGGATTTTGAGATATGATGTGGATTTTTTTCACACACAAATATTGGTTAGATGATGCTCAATGATGACAGTGATCATGCAGGATCACCAGAGACATCCCAAGTGGAACCCTCTAGTTGGGCATGGAAATGGTCCTTTGTGACTAGAGTGGAACCATCTAGTTGGGTTGGGCATGGGTCCTCTACCAACTCCCAAGTGGAACCCTCCAACTATTCTAGGTATGGGTCCTCAATGACTAGAGTGGAACTCTTTATCTAGGCTGGGCATGGGTCCTCTACTAATTCCTGAGTAGAACCCTCAAGGCTTTTTGGGAATGGGTCCTAGATGACTTCTAGAGTTGAACCCTCTAAATTGGTTGGGCATGGGTCCTCTATATACTTCATGAGTGGATCCCTCTTGTGGGATAGGAATTGGTCCTCCACCAACATCTATGGTGGAACCCTCCACCTAGTTTGGGCATGGGTCCTCTTCTCCTGAATGAAACCCTTCAGTTTTACTAGGGTATGGGTTCTCTACCTAGATATTGTGGCTTGTAAACTATGATACATAGTAGAGATGCATGGATTGGTTTGTTTTATTACTTCTGGGCAGACGTGTGAGATTATGGGCATCATAGATGGACTTTTGGAACTATTGGTGACTCTTATTCTTTTGATGAGTTGTGAGATGAATATTCCCTTTCTCTATTGTTTTGGATTATTTTGACTGGTTATATATATACACATGTATCTATATGTTTAAATGTGGATACTCTCTTTACCTGAGATGCGAATACGTGCGGGGTATGCCACGTGATTTACATTTTTAGTTTCTCAAGGTTGGATGAGTTTACTCTCCAGCTATGGGTGGCAAAGACTCGATGTGTAGTTCATCTAATCATCATGTTTATCCCACTATTCTTGGATGAGGTGACTCTTTCTCTTGTTCAAATTGAGTTGCATACTGTTTATTATCTATTATCTTTAAAATCATGTTGTATATCTTATTGTTCCCCCTTCATCGTTTGGGGAATCTTACTAGGTATGTATATACTCACCCCTACATGGTATTTTACCACATGTTTCATTTATTATGTAGATGATGAATAGGTTGAAAATGAATTCAGAGGAGCTTATGGATACCTAGTAATTTGTACTGTGTATAGTGGTCTCATATTGGACATCTGGAGCTGGGATCTCTCAATGTTTTACTTTTTAGTTTGGTTAGGTTGGAATTTATTTCTAGTATGGTGTCTAGTTTGCAGCTTTAATTTTAATTTTATACTACCATACTCTTGTAATTTATAGAGGTTTTTCATGCATGTTATTTTTTATAGTGTTTCATAACTTTTACTCTTTTTCTCTTTACTTATGCATTAAAGGGTTGTGTGTGTGTGTACAGGTACTTAGGAAAATACCTCCTAATGTTAGTTATATCTTTGGCGCTGGTCACCAGCCCTTGGACTATGGAGGTAGGCCAGGTGTAGCTGTGGATTAAGCCCCATCTTTGGTTGGGTCACGATAGATTGGTATCATAGGTGGTTCAATCTTTGGGACGATGGTTGAAGCAGTCCCATTTTGACGATTTGGTTGGTATTAGGGAACTATTTAATAGCATCTCAAGTGTGTCTCTCATTCTAGGGATTTCAGTGATGGTGTGGGCGGCCAATGTATCCATTCTCCAATACCTTGACTACATTCTTTTCATATCATAATACCAAGTAATTGGTTATAAGGATCTATAGTACATGCTTCAGATATGATTGAGTCTTTGATTTAACTTCTTGATTCAACCACCATTGTTCTTATATATATATATATACTCATCTGATCATGGTGCGTATTCATAAATTTTAGAATTCCTCTATGAAAATAGCTATCCAAGATTCAAATTCCATATCATGATGGCCTCAGTTCAGTTTCCATACCATAATATTTTTCATCCAGGTTGGAAGGTAGTAGAACCTCCACTTATCGATCAACAGATCGTCCTAGAAGAGTATGTTGGGGATGTGTGCAAGATTAGAATTCTCTGTGATTTCCAGTTCCAGTGGATGTTGAGGTTTCATGGTGATCCAAATACTTAGGTAGAAAAATATTGGCTATAGTCTATGGTATATGTCTTCTAGATCATCCAGACACCAATGGATCAGTTGGTTTCACTGGAAGCTAGCCTTTTACATACAACAGCTTGGTGATGGAAGATCCTTCTTTTGTAGATGCACAATGAGTTGACACTCTCATGGCCTGACTTCCAACAGATATTCCATGAGGATTACTACCCATATTTGTTCTCTAGATTTGGATTCATTATATTCATAAGATAAATTAGGGGAAGATATATAGAGACCTTCAGTAGTAGTTCTGGTGGTTCATTATGAGATGGAGAATAGCTAAGTTCATCTCTTGTGTCATAACATGTTAATAGATGAAGGATGAGCACCATGTCTCTATAGGTTGGCTACATTCTACTGAGATAACATAGTGGAAGTGGGACGACATATCCATGGACTTTTTCATAGGTATTCCTCAGAATGAAACGAGATGTGACTCTATCTAGGTGATATTTGACCAACTCAAGAAGTTGTCACACTTCCTTACTATTAGGTAGCAAAGTTTGGTGGAGATTTTGGGGAAGTTGTATGTATGTGATATCATTCACCTTCATGGGTTGTACTCAATTATTGTCTTTGATCATGACATAGGGTTTACGTCAAGATTTAGAAGAGTCGTGCAGGAGGCATTCAGGACCCAAATAAGGATGAGTAAATCATTTAACCCTAAAACAGATGGGAAGACCAAGCACACTATCCAGGTGTTGAAGGATATGTTAATAAAAAAAATTTAGACTTCTTCCAAAGTAGGGGGGATCACTTTCAATTATTGGATTTTGTGTACAAAAATAACTACTATTATACCATCGGTAGGTCACCTTTTGAGGCCATGTATGGGAGACCCTTCAAGTCAACCTTATGTTGGATAGATATTGGTGAGATAAATATTATGGGCAGATATATTGTGTAGGTGATGAAGGGTAAGGTCTAGGTCATCCATGAGTGGATGAGGATGGCCTAGAGTAGATATAAATCTTACACAGATCATCATCATCGGCCCTTGGAGTTTGTTCAGGGAGACTACATATTCCTGAGAGTCCCCCCACTATGATAATTGAGGATGTTTGGTTGGGGAGGAAAGATATTCCTAAGGTTAATCGATCCCTTTGAGATCATGAAGAGGGATACAGAGGTTTACTACCACCTCGCCTAACCCCCATAGAATGAGAAGGTTCTTGACATCTTCCTTGTGTTGTAGATAAGGAGATACATGTATGACTCCATGCACTTCATCGACTGGTGTGAACCTGACATCGAGGATAGAGCCACCTTTTTAGATCACTCGATAGAAAATGAGTAGCGATAAGAGATGAAACTACATGGAGGTACCATCCCCTTGGTTGTCATGTTGTGGAAGCACGAGAACATACATGAGATCTACTAGGAGTGGGAGAGCCAATTGCGAGATCAGTATCCTGAGTTTTTTATTTAAGTCTACTTTTTGAGGATGGAATGTATGAAGGATGGAATGATGTATAGAATTGGTTTCTTCTTTATAAGACATTGAAATATTTCTATTTATATTTCTAGATCTATGTGTTGATATGGAATCTGGTTTTCAAGGGTTGGTGTACCTGAAATTAATTTTATAAAAATATTAAATATATTTTATATTATGTGTGAATAGTTTTTTAAATAAATGGGATAACTCTTAATTGGAAGCTTGGATCAGAAATATGATACCATATTTGAGTCTATAATGTGTTGTTTACCCTAGGTGGGACATAAAATAGGTCATCGTAGGGTGTTCATTTATCTTGTATGTTGATGGTAAGTTTAGTTGATTAATTAAATTATTAATTAATTAATTCAATTAACCTAATAGGGTTTTCATATAAATAAATTGTTACAGAAATATGTCCAGGGTTATCCTCATAATCCTAGAATCGCTAAGCGATGTTATTCCTCCTTCCATTAGTGAATCACCTCAGATGATGAAAAAATGTTAAATCAAAGAAAATATGAGTGCAACGAACACGATTACTTACTTAAATCATTGGAGATTTTATTCTTCAGCATAGAATGATTGAATATCTAGGTCGGACTCATCAATTTTTTTACAACCTTTTGATTAAACTAATTTATTAGATCAATATCCTCTATTGATCTATTCCAATTAAGGATCCTTGGAATGTTCCTATGTTCCAATTTTAATTGGTTATTATTCTTTTCTAACCCTGGGTATTCCCATTATTGATTGTTGGCCAATAATTATTGGACAATAAAGGTCAAACCTTTTTATGATTCATTACTCCCTCAATTTATTCTCTTTGTTGATTGGTTGGACCCAATGGTCCTAGTTCAACATTTTCAAGTGGTACCAAGACCGACCAGACCACCTATAATCAAGGAGAAATGAAAAAAAAATGCACGGGTCAATGAAACAATGATAGATCTAGGATGTTTTTGGGGATAGGATGATTATTTTAATGATACAATATTGAAAAATTGAGGATAAAAGATTCTATGGCTTAAGAAACATGCAACATTTCTCTAAGGATCGATGGAATCAAACTAAGGACCACCAGATAGCTGGAAAAGACAATCAACAACCAGATCCACTAATTTCAGGAAGAATCATGACCAATATAAAAGGAAGAAGATTATTTTTTGTTCAAAAAGAGTGGATCTAGATTTTTGGGAAAAATGGAAACTAAATGTCATGTAGTCTAAAGAACACACGACGTGTTGGGCCCTCACTGTGGTAGCTAGGGTGTTGGAAAATTATAATGATGGCACGGTTTGTAGCCCTTCTACACAATGTGTACCTTTTCTAAAGGTGGAAGAGTAATTTATTAGAGAACATAGGAAGGACCCTATTTGGGAGTACATGGTCAAGAAAATAGTTGTGTATCCAAGTATACAGACATGGGGTAAAGTATAGTGACATGGGGTAAAGTACACAGACACGGGGTGGTTACACGAACATGAATAGGCACATGGGTTTTATCCCAGGTGGCATGGGAATATCATTTATATCCATCATATTCCATGTAACCCTTAAAAAGAAGTATATTTATGTACCTTCAGTGACATGATCGGTTGAAGGAGTAAGATCACAAGTTGTGTGGGTCCCATAACATTCTATATACCCCTTTACTTGTTTTGTAGAAACATTAATCTTTTGTATCTTCTTTGTTTAGACTCTTATTTGGGATTCCGAGTAGCCTATACTGAGTTTTTTCCCATATAACGTGATGGTACTTTCAGTTGTGGATTTTGAGATAAGTTGTGGAATGTTTCAGGAATGAGTCTTGGTTAAGTGACACTTGATGATGACAATGATCATGAAAAATCACCAGAGGAATCTCGACTAGAACCCTCCAGCAAGGATGAGCGTGGGTCCTTGAGAACTAGAGTGGAACTCTCTAGCTAGGTTTGGAATGTTTCGTCTACTGAATCCCACATGGAACCCACCAGCTGGGCTAGTCATGGGTCCTCCGTGACTAGAGTGAAACCCTCCATCTAGGTTGGGTAAGGGTCCTCTACTGATTCCCTATTGGAAGTCTCTAGCTATGATGGGAATGGTTCCTTGATGACTTCTAGAGTGGAACCCTCTAACTATGTGTAAGAACCCGGAGCTTCAGTTTCAGGTACGGATCTCTTTTATGGGATTTTGAAAGAGAAATGTAGAATCTGGAAATTTTCAGAGTACACGCTGTGTACTTTATGAGTACACGCCGTGTACTCCTCTGCTGCTCAAATCTGTGTGTTGGCCGTGTCCGGGCCACACACACGGTGTGTAGGGGTGACGTGGAGGCCGATTTTGGCAGAGTACGGAAAAACCCACTACACGCCATGTACTTTTTTTATTTCATTAATCGACACGGGGTTGCGCCTAATGATCATTAACGTCTTCTTCTCTGCCTAATTCCATCCAGAGCGTCTGAGGATGCTGATTCTTCTCCGACCCACCGATCTGTCACCATTTTTCCGAATCGAACTTCGTTGATTGCAGAAGAATCGCAGCGGTGAGTTCTTAGTTTTTCTTTGGCCTCATTTCCTGATTCTTTCTCTCATGTGAGTTATCTACGGTTGAACATTTTAGAAGATTTTGTAGATCTACTCCGTTCTAGGCTAATTCATGGGTTGAGGTTCAATTATATCGATCTTCGAGGATCGAGGTAGGTGGTTTGTTTCCCTACGTTTAAGTTCTTTGAGTTTTGGTTGCAAAAGTGTCAGATACCCATGTATCGGGTATCCCGGGTTTAGGATTTTGATCCTATTGTTTGTTTGCACTAGATTTCTTGTTAGATTATGATTAATTGTTGCTAATATATTCTAGGTTGCATGTTTAAGAATCACCCCATGGGTGTCTCTCCCTGTTTGGCTGTTTATTGCCATTTGGCATCGTTTTCCTGTGAGGAAAACCCTATTGAAATTGTTAGTTTAATTGTTATCACTGATTTCATGTGTTGCCTGCGGTTTAAATTCTTTTGATGCATGGTAGCATTTATCCAAGTATTTATTGATCTTACTTAGGGTTGCTGACAGTCGATTATGCACGACTGGACTACTCAGGGCTATGAGAACCTGGTGTGGGAGACCAAAGAGGGAATAGATGATTAAGTGATTCCCTAGAGGGTCTATTGGTTTTAGTTCGTAGGCAGGACCTATGAGAATAGGACTTTGTGCTTCCCAAGAGTGTTCTTAGTTTACCCATACATCGAGACTACATGAGGAATTAGACGTAAGTGATTCCTCATAGAGTTTGTATCTATCGTTGTAAGACTATAGGGGAATTAACGTGAGAGCTTCTCAGAGTGTCTATGCCTGGTTTGATTACTAGACTATAGGGGTCTGCTATTTTGAGCCACCCAGAGGTTCAGTGTGAATTTTGATGGTTGGTTGTGACGAGTCCACCAAGCCAAAGAAAAAGATTGGGTTTTGTACTGCTTGTGTTTAGGAAGTCTTTTGAGATACCTGTTGTGATACTTACTTTACCTTGGAATTGAGAACTTTCTAGTTTTCCTTGGTCGTTTAATTAAATAAATGTGAATGGTGATTGGTATGATTATTTACTAGTGTACTCCTAGTTCATTACTGTATTCATTTACCTTTACTTTTGCTATATCACTCACTGACAGTAGGGAATAAATCTTGTGGTGGTTTCCTACTTTGATTAGTCTCACACCCTGTTGGGTCTTGCTTTTTGGACCAAAAAGATTATATGGTTACAGGTATAGGTAGGGATTGTGGCCCTTCTACCTCAGGTACTTGATTGCTGGTTGGATCTGGAGAGCATGGGACCAGGCTTTGGCCCACGATGCTGCTGGAGTTTTTGTTTACATTTCGTACTTTGGTTTTAGTTGTATTTCAGCACACTGTTTTGTTTACTGCTTTCCTTAGATACATGTACCATTCTGCATCATTATTATATCAGACATTGCTTCTACTTTTAGTTCAGTTGTTTCATGCTATTTACTGCTTCTGCTATTGATTATCTTTATTCTTCTGTTGCATACCTTACCAAATGAGGGCATAGTTTCCCCACTAACTCACCAAGGCCCTCACTGCTAGTCAGTAGCCTCTGGCGTTTGGGGAAACGCGCTTGAGGTTATGTGGCAAACTGGGTATGGGGCACCAGTTATGTGGCTCCGGATTCGGGTCGTTACAAAGTGGTATCATAGGGGGTTTCTTCTTTTCTATTGCCTTATTCTTTTGAGACAATAGATAGGGATAGGAAGAAATGGGTGGTTAGTACTTAACTATTCTTGGGAGTAATTAACCCATGTACAGGGAAAAGCTATATTACCTCATAATTGAAATTTTCAGTTTTTGCAGGTGTTACAGTTAATTATATTTCACCGTTGGGTGATACACATATTTTTTGGTGTTACCATTATTATGATTGTGGTTATATTTTGTTGAAACACGATTATATGAGTGTGTTCCATCTCATGCATCATATAAGCACTGAGTAGGAAATCACATGTCATGCATTTTACCATGCCATCTAGGGTGCATTAGAATTTCATGTTGTTGTGTTAGAAGCCTTGATAAATTATGCATGTTGTTGTGATAGTTGCTGTTACGGATATACTTTCTACGTTGTTTTAATTGATATATGCATTGTTATGATTCCAAGCTTTGATTCACGGGGAGTATGGGCCCCCACATATTGGAATTTGGAACATAGATGTTTGTTTTTCAGTGTTTCTGCCATTCGGTGTAGTTTCTGAGTTACTGCCCGGAAAAAAAACCCAGAATACACGACATGTACTTTATAAATACATGTCGTGTAGTTTTTAAACCGTGTTACTGAATGTGTGAACAAAAATACGGGGTGTCGGTGAGTTTCTGGGGACACATCGTGTACCTTAAGTACACGTCGTGTGGTATTCAACCGTGTTCCCGTCCGTGTCACTGACAACACGGGTCGGGGAAACTCGGGTAGTACATGCCGTGTTTTGTACGAACACGCCATGTAGTTTTGTCCTAGTTACCCGGCTGTGTCACGAGAAACACGGGTCAGTGTTATCTTCTCCTATACATGTCGTGTTTGTTCAGAACATGCCGTGTAAGGGGTTAGCCATGTGTCCGGTTGTTTAACCTGCTACACGGGTCACCGAGCCTATCTAGTACACGCCGTGTGTTATAAGAACACGCCGTGTAGTTTCCTTCTGGGTACCTGGTCGTGTCACGAATAACACGGGTCGGTGTGATCTATCCTTATACACACCGTGTTTTTTCGGAATAGGCCATGTAGGATTCAGCCGTGTAGTCGGCCGTGTAACCGCTACACGGGCCGTCGAAACCTGTCTAGTACACGCCATGTCTTTAGTGCACAGGCCATGTAGTTTAGGATTTGGAGGACCATGTAGGTTAGCCATGTAAAGAGACTCGGGCAGGGGAGTGGAGTTCAAGTACATGTTGTGCTTTGGGACAACACACCGTGTAGTCTGGGATGTTACACGACCAGTGATGGCAAAGTTACACGCCCATGTGGAAGGGTTAACAAACATGCCGTGTAGTTTAAATACACGCCATGTAGTCTTGTTTTGAAAACTTATGTGTTTCTCCCTCATATTCCCGTTTTTTACCCTTGTGTTTTCTGTCCGTGTTAATACTAAATCTAGAGTGTGCTTTTGACCTTTCAGGGATATGGCACTAAGACTTCCTCCCGTTGCAAGCCAGGAACCAGGCAGTTACCGTACGTCTAATACAGCAGACCAGGGACTACTTGTAGTTCCGCCGATCATTCTGCACATGGAACCTGCAGTGATTCCATACACTGGTGCCAATTCTCAGTTCAGAGAGGGTTTCATTAGGTTCATGCAGACCTTCTAGGGAGCTCATCATCTTACCCCGTCTATGGCAGAGCTGACACGAGTCTTCCAGCAGTAGCATCCTCCCACTTTCACAGGGGATGGAGGACCTCAGGCTATAGAGTCATGGATAGAAACCATGATTTTCATCTTCGAGCATCTGGAGACACCCCCAGACATAAGGGTGAAGCTCGCTACTTACATGCTGCGAGATTCTGCCAAGAGATGGTGGGATGTAGTCTCCCAGGCAGGGTGCCAGCGGACTATGTCTTGGGATGATTTTCAGCGTACGTTCTATGACTACTTCTATCCGGTGACGTTGAGGGCCGACAGGTCCATAGAGTTCATGAACCTACAGTAGGGTACTCTTTCGTTTATGGATTATTCATCCTGCTTCACTGAGTTATAGCGTTTCGCTCCCATTCTAGAAAATGACGAGCAATTTTTGGAAAGGAATTTTGAGGAAGGCCTCAAACCAAAGATCAAATCACAGGTGAACGTCTTCCAGTTGACTTCTATTACTCTGATAGTCAACCAGGCACTGATCACCAAAAGAAATCTGAGAGAAACTGGAGCTGTTGACTAGGGAGGTTCAGCATCCAAGGCTGATTCATTTCATACTGACAGTAGGAAGCGCCACCGAGAGTCTACTCGAGGTGACTCGAGGAAGTGAGGTATTTCCTCTGGTAGACGGGATCTTCCTATTGGAAACCAGGTGGTGTGATATCAGTGTGGAAAGAGTGGGAATAAGAAGCCTTAGTGCCCAAGAGATCCAGTGGAGTTCCGAGCTTGTGGCAATATGGGTAATCTGCAGCATTTTTGAAGGGTTCTTCTTCCAGCAGATAGTGAAGGAGGATTGGTTTCTAATCCTCGTGTAGGAGAAGGATTAAAAGTTCCGCAGAAGACAGGGGGATGGAGTCCTTTAGGTCATTCAGGCCAGGGTAGAGGTCTCAGACGTGGTGGTCAGGCTCAGGGGGTATAATCTCAGGGATATCAGGCTGCTACACAGAGCCGTTGTACTGGCCAGACGCTTGTAGTAGAGCAGATTCATCGGGAGCAGGATCCTGGACCTTCTATAGTTTGAGGTACGATCCTAGTAGCCTCAGTTTTATCTTATGAAATTTTTGATACTGAAGCTTCTCATAGATTTATTTCTGTGAACACTGTGGAGAGCCTTAGACTTACTGTCTTTACTTCTAATGATACTTTGGCACTAGACACTCCTTGGGGACATAGAACTTCTAGTGTGCGTCAGTGCAAGGAGTTCCCCCTTGAGGTTTGTGGGTGTCACTTCTTGTGGGATCTTTATGTCCTTGAGATGATGGGTTATGATGTCATTATCAGAATGGACTGGATAGTTCCTTTTCAGGCCTTTGTCGATTGTTATCACCGCAAGGTGAGTTTCACATCACTAGAGGGCGGGTCCTTTCTTCACAAGGACGAATGGGATGTACAGGCAAGCAGAGCTGGACCAGAGAATCATGGGTTGGGTAGTGTTACAGCCCAGATTCTTAGTTTATATCTGGATGATCAGGGGACCTCTCAGATGGACTTTCCTCCGGTAGTTGACTGTTTCTCGGATGTTTTTCCAAAATACTTTTCAGGGTTGCCTCCAAAGCGTGAGGTAGACTTCTTTATTGATCTTGTGTTAGGAGCAACACCGGTATCCATACCTCCTTATAGGATGGCTACGCCTGAGTTGCAAGATCTCAAGAAGCAGTTGCAGGAGTTGCAGGCTAAGGGTTTCATCCGACCCAGTACTTCCCTTTGGGGTTCGCCTGTGCTATTTGTGAATAAGGAGGATGGTACCTTACGGCTTTGTGTTGACTATCGGAAGCTGAACAAGTTGACGATCAAGAACCGATATCCTTTCCTAAGGATTGATGATCTTTTTTATCAGCTTTGAGGATCCATGGTATTCTTGAAGATCAACTTGAGATCCAACTATCATCAGTTGCGGGTCAGACCATCTGATATACCTCTCACAACTTTCCGAAGCAGGTATGGTCTATATGAGTATCTGGTTATGTCGTTCGGTCTCACGAACGTGCCTGCAGTTTTCATGGAGCTGATGAACAGATTTTTCCATCCTTACTTGGACTCTTTCATCTTTGTCTTTGTGGAAGATATCTTGGTGTACTCTCACACTCGACATGACCATGCTACCCATCTTGAGAACGTTTTGAGTACACTGAGTGAGCATCAGTTATATTCTAAGATCTCAAAGTGCCACTTCTAGATAAACAAGATTCACTTCCTGGGCCATGTCATCTCATAGACAGGAGTATCAGTAGACCCAGAGAAGGTGAGAGTAGTAGTTACCTGGGAATAGCCGAAGAATTTCTTTGAGGTACGGAGTTTCTTGGGACTGGCTGGTTACTACAGGCAGTTTATACAGGACTTCTCACGTTTAGCAACGCCGTTGAAGGGCTTGACTAAGAAGGGTGTGAAGTACTTTTGGTCAGAATCTTGCGACTCAACCTTCCAGGAGCTGAAGGTGAGATTGAATTCAGCACCGATTCTAGTTCTTCCAGAGCCAAGCAAGAGTTATATAGTTTTCTGTGATGCAACTGTCATTGGGCTTGGAGTAGTGCTTATGCAGGAAGATCGTATTGTTTCGTACGTATCTCAGCAGTTGAGTCCACATGAGAAGAACTATCATACGCATGACCTGGAGTTGGCTGCTATTGTTCATGCTTTGCGTTATTGGAGGCACTATCTCATGGGAGAGAATTTTGTGGTTTATACTGACCACAAGAGCCTCAGGTACATATTCACGAAGCATGACTTTAATTTGAGACAGTGGAGGTGGGTTGAGTACCTAAAGTCTTTTGACTTTGAGCTTGCTTATACGCCTGGGAAAGGCAATGCTGTGGCAGACGCACTGAGCAGGAGCACTCAGATTCAGGCAGTTCAGGAGGCCAGCAGTGAGTGGCAGCTCATGGCTCTATTCTCCGAGATGAATTTGGAGGTGCACGACAGACTGGGATAGACGGTTATTTGTTCTATAGTTGTTACCTCTACCCTTTTAGATCGAGTTCGAATGAGGCAGCAATTAGACCTAGAGGGCATAGTCCTACGGGAGGGTGTGTCAGATGGAGACCCTACTCCGGGGTGGACACTGGGTGAGGACGAGGTGCTATGTTTTCATGGTCGCGTATGGGTTTCATAGGACATACGTGAGGAGTTGATGCGGTAGTTTCATGCTTCATCTTGGGTAGTTCATCCTGGTGTCACCAAAATGTACCGAGACTTACGTCATCAGTATTGGTGGCCAGGTATGAAGAAGAATGTGGCTGGTTTTTTTATGCGGTGTTCCACCTGTCAGCAGGCGAAGGCAGGGAATCAGTGACCAGTAGGACTTTTATAGTAGTTACCCATTCCTGAGTGGAAGTGGAATGATGTCGCAATGGACTTCATGACAGGATTACTGAGATCGCCTCGAGGAAATGATGTGGTTTGGGTTGTAGTCGACAGGCTCACGAAGGTTTCACACTTCTTGAAGATCAAGGATACCTTCAGTGTTGATGAGATGGGGCGGTTGTACATCCAAGTGATTGTACATCTTCATGGAGTTCCACACTCCATTGTTTTAGATAGGGATGCATGTTTCACTTCACACTTCTGGCAGGGGCTACAGAGGGCTTTGGGTACACAGGTACTTTTGAGTACAGCATACCATCCCCAGACTGATGGCCAGTCCGAGTGTACAATCCAGGTTCTTGAGGATATTCTCCGATCTTGCATTATAGACTTTGGCAGTACTTGGGAGAAGCATATTCCTCTGGTGGAGTTCACCTATGACAACAGTTTTCATGCGACTATTCAGATGGAACCTTATGAGGATTTGTACGGTAGTCCATGCCGATCACCTTTATGCTGTCTAGAGGAAGGAGAGGCAGCTTTGTTGGGACCTCGTCTTGTTTAGGAGACCTCAGAGTAGATAGAGTTGATAGGGATGAGTATGGATACAGCACAGTCTCAGCATAAGTCTTATGCTGATCAGCGGAGATGACCTCTAGAGTTCAAGGTCGGAGATCAAGTTTTCACACGCGTCACCCCGATGTTGGGACATAGGAGGGTTAGGAGGCAGGGGAAGCTTTCACCGAGATACGTCGGGCCGTTTGAGGTTCTGGAGAGAGTCGGGCTGGTTTCTTATAGGTTGCAGTTACCTAAAAGGTACTAGTCCAGGCACGACGTCTTTCATGTTTCTTAACTTCGACGGTATTTCTCAGACTCGTCTCATGTTCTTCAACCCAAGGAGGTTGAGCTAGAGCAGGATGCATCTTTCAAGGAGCATCCTATCAGGATTGTCGATCTCATTACAAAAGTACTTCGTGGTCGTTCTGTTCCTCTGGTACGGGTGCTATGGTAGCACGGCCGTATACAGGACGAGACTTGGGAGAGGGAGGCTGATATGCGATCATGGTGGCCAGAGTCGTCCAAGGTTTCTTCTTATTTTCCTTTTTAGGGAAATTCAGGGATGAATTTATTTAAGGGGGGAAGTTTTTAAGAACCCGGAGCTTCGGTTTCAGGTATGGATCTCTTTTATGGGTTTTTTAAGGAAAAATGGAGAATCTGGAAATTTTCAGAGTACACGGCGTGTACTTTATGAGTACACATCGTGTACTCCTCTGCCACTCAAAGCCATGTGTTGGTCATGTCCAGGACACACACACAGTGTGTAGGGGTGACTTGGTGGCCGACTTTGGCGGAGTATGGAAAAACCCACTACATGTCATGTACTTTAAAAGTACACGTTGTGTAATTTTTTATTTCATTAATCGACCCGGGGTCGCGCCTAATGATCATTAACGTCTTCTTCTCTGCCTAATTCTGTCCATAGCATCTGAGGAGGTCGATTCTTCTCTGATCCACTGATCCCTCATCGGTTTTCCAAATCGAACTCCGTCAATTGCAGAAGAATTGCAGCAGTAAGTTCTTGGTTCTTCTTTGGCCTTGTTTCCTGATTCTTTCTCTCGTGTGATTTATCTGAGGTTGAACGTTTTAGATGTTTTTGCATATCTACTCTATTCTAGGCCAATTCACGGGTCTAGGTTCAAGTATATCTATCTTCGAGGATTGAGGTAGGTGGTTTGTTGCCCTACGTTGAAGTTCTTTGAGTTTTGGTTGCAAAAGTGTCGGATACCCATGTATCGGGTATCCCGGGTTTAGGATTTTGATCCTATTGTTTGTTTTAGATATATTTCTTGTTAGATTATGATTAATTGTTGCTAATATATGCTAGGTTTCATGTTTGAGAATCACCCCATGGGTGTCTCTCCCTGTTTGGTTGTTTATTGTCATTTGGAACTGTTTTCCTGTGAGGAAAACCCTATTGAAATTCTTAGTTTAATTGTTATCACTGATTGCATGTGTTTCATGCTATTTAAATTCTTTTGATGCATGGTATCTTTTATCCAAGTATTTATTGATCTTACATAGGGCTGTTGACAGTAGATTACACATGACTGGACTGCTCAGGGCTGTGAGAACCTGGTGCAGGAGACCAAAGAGGGAATAGACGATTAAGTACTTCTCTAGAGGGTCTGTTGGTTTTAGTTCGTACGTAGGACCTATAGGAATAGGACTTTTTACTTCCCAAGAGTATTCTTAGTTTACCCACACATCGAGACCACAGGAGGAATTATACGTAAGTGCTTTCTCAGAGAGTCTGTAGTGATCATTGCAAGACCATAGGGGAATTGACGTGAGAGCTTCCCAGAGTCTTTGTTCCTGGTTTGATTACTTGACTATATGGGTCTGTTAGTTTGAGCCACCCAGAGGGTCAGTGTGAATTTTTATGGTTGGTTGTGACGAGTCCACCAAGCCAAAGAACAAGCTTGGTTTTTGTACTACTTGTGCTTAGGAAGTCTTTTGAGATACCTATTGTGATACTTACTTTACCTTGGAATTGATAACTTGCTAGTTTTCCTTGGTCATTTAATTAAATAAATTTGAATGGTAATTGGTAGTATTATTTAATGGTTTAGTCCTAGTTCATTACCATATTCATTTACCTTTACTTTTGCTATATCACTCACTGACAGTAGGGCACAAATCTTGTGGAAGTTGCCTACTGGGATTAGTCTCACACCCTGTTTGGGTCCTGCTTTTTGGCCCAAACAGATTATATGGTTTCAGGTATATGTAGGGATTGTGGCCCTTCTACCTCAGGTACTTGATTGCTGGTTGGATCTGGAGAGCATAGGACCGGGCTTTGGCCCACAATGCTTCTGGAGATGCTGTTTACATTTAGTACTTTGGTTTCAGTTATATTTCAGCACGTTGTTTTGTTTACTGCTTTCTTTAGATACATGTACCATTCTGCATCATTATTATATCAGACATTGCTTCTACTTTATGTTTAGTTGTTTCATGCTATTTACTGCATCCGCTATTGATTATCTTTATTCTTCCACTGCATACCTTACCAAATGAGGGAATAGTTTCCCCACTGACTCACCAAGGCCCTCGTTGCTATTCAGCAACCTCTGGCGTTTGGGGAAATGCACTTGAGGTTATGTGGTGAACCGGGTACGGGGCACCAGTTATGTGGATCCGGATTCGGGTCATTACACTGTGTTTGGTATGTTTCATCTACCAACTTCTACTGTGGAACCCTCTCGTAGGCTATGAATGAGTCCTCTACCAACTTCTAGAGTGGAACCCTCCAAATGGGTTGGTCATGGGTCCTCTATCAATGAGTGGAAACCTCTTTTTGTACATGAGCATGGGTCTTATACCTATAGATTTTGATCCCTTGAATGTGTATAATAGTGATGAGGCTTGGATTTATATGCATGGTAACTTATGGTAAGACATATGAGATGTTGGGCATCATTGATGGAATTTTGGAACTATTGGTGAATCTTCTTCTTAGAATGAGTTGTGGGATGTAGATCCCCTTTCTATCACATTTTTTAATCTTTTGAATGAGTACATATATATATATGCACACACTTGTATCCATACCTTTCTAATCTGTTACTCTCTTTCCATGAAATGTGAAGATACATAGGGTATGCCATGTAATTTAAATGATTATCTTCTCTTTGTTGGATCTGATTACTCTTCTATTATAGGTGTGGAAGACTCAATGTGTAGTTCATCTAATCACCATGTTGAGCATCATGTTCTTGGATTAGGTTACTCTTTATCTTGTTTGGGTTGATCTGCATCGTATTTACTATATAATGTCTTTAAATTCCTATTGTATATCTTTATTCTCCCCATTAATCATTCAGGGAATCCTAATGGGAATGTATATATTCACCCCTACATAGGATTTTCCCAAACATGTCATGTCTTATGCAGACGATTGAAAATTCAGCAGTGACTTCAAGAGAGCTTAGGGATACTTGGTACTTTGGAATGTGTAAAACGGTCGCACCTTTGAGATTAGAAGCTAAGATCTATCTGCATTTTACATTCAAGTTTTTTTAGGTTGGGACATCTTTCTAGCATGGTGTTTATTTTTCCCCTTCACTTTTCAGTTTACACTATCATACTCTTTTACTATCTATAGGTATTTCATTCATGGTTGTTTCCCTAGTGTTTTTTTATCTTTTACTCTTTTTACTCTTCACTTATGCATTGAGATGGTTGTGTGTGTTCATACAAGTACTTAGTAAAAGGCCCCCCATGTTAATTATTTCTTAAGCTCTGGTCACCATCCCCAGGCCTATGTAGGTTGGCTTGGGGAAGTTTCATCTCAATACCCATCTTGGGTCGATTCATTACATCAATATCAAAGCAAAAAACATGGGAAAATTTTTACCCCAAAAAATTTCCCATGTATAAAAAAGATAAATACGAACAATCAAAATACAAAGTATAAGAAAATGAATATAACCATGATACATACAAAACTAAACCAAAATGTTAAACCAAGTCTCTATGTGACTATCTGTCACAACCACCCCATTCCACTATAGAGGCAATATCAACTAAGAAGAGTTTCCATGCCATATAACACCTTTAATTTTATGTGTATTCGATAAAACCATGACTAAAAATTCTCAAAGGGTAAATTATGGTGTGATAAGTAAATACCAGTATGATACCACCATGAATTTATACAATTTTCATTACCATTCATCCATTAGTTCAATAATTAAAACAAAAGAATATTATAAATAAATTATAAATGAAAACCATTATGTAAAATATCAATCTTTTCTTTTAAAACATTTCATATTCATATAAACCTTGAATATGGAAATTAGATGAAAGATAGTACAAAGGAAAAAAATATAATTATCTATGGAATTACTATATTATAAATATGTGATCAATCAAACATGATAAAATACAATAATATATATAACTAATCACAATTTGGGAACTAGTTTATAGAAATACATACTTAGACACATAAAGAAACACTAATTTATGAATACCATGAATCCCACTGATATTGAGTCCCTCTATAGTTATAGATGTCATAAAAGTAACCCCAAGTGGTGTCATACTAACTACGGTTTGAATATGTCTATAAACTGATGCACCCAAGGTTTAAAATGTGTTATATTTTCCAAAATATTTAAATAAACCATGATCACGGTTAATAAAAAAACTTCCCAGAAAAACATAATCTCCCCCATGCTTGAAAAGCATTTTTATATTAAAAATCATCTTTTAGGTATTTCATCAAAAAAAATTCATAAACAATTTTTAAATAAAACCCTTTAAAATCAGTTTTCATGCCACTCAATATGTATTTCATAAAAAAATTACTCTTTGATATCAAATGAATTAATTTCATAAACAAAACCAAATGAATCTATCAAAAAAATTCCTCATCAATTGGAGAAAACTACTTTCCTTTGAGAATGAAGAATAGAAATGAGGAGACTAGATCCTAAAAATCCCAGATACATAATAAAAAATCATCAATTCCCTATCAAACCCTCTAGATCTGGAAATCATAGACCAATTGGGTTCTTACTAAATGTGGAGGAAAGATATAAATAATATAAAGAATATAGGAGATCAGATAAAAAACAAAAATGTCCCTTGAAGAGATCCACTAAGAATGAAGGGAAATCACCAAGGATCCAAGGATAGAACTCTCTAGATATTTAGGGATAATTTTTTTCAAGATTAATAGATATTTGGATATGATTATACTTAATAACAACTGATGTAATCTTGGTATGTTCGAATATTAATAGGTTTGGACTTGGGGTATAACTAGGCCTCATAGTTTAACAAACTGTATAAAAATTGAATAGTGGCCTTTTTCCTTTGAAAATCAAAGAACATGATTATATGGGGATAGGTGTGTAATTTAAAATAATATTCTCAAGACATGCAATGTTCCCCTAAATAACACATATAAATCACATGGTTTCTATCACATGGTTTGAAAAACTGTGAAAAATACCACTAGGACTCACAGTGTCATACCACATAGTTTCCACATATTAGTATTAACTATTCATCTAAACCAAGCACCTAGATTATTTTTTTTGAAACTCCAAAATTTTAACCCTAAACCCCTAAAAACCTCTAGAACCTTAAAATAGATAAACCAAGATCAAATTAAAACATAAAAATTATCCAATGGAGTTACAATTTTTCCCACCATAAAATATAACTAACCTTAGAGATGTCATATGATTCTGGAAATGAAAAGGGAGAAGGCCACTATTATATATTCAATGATTCCCACTCCCATATATCATAGCTACTAAAATCCACTACCATAGTACACTAACTAAGGGAAATGTTTTGTCATGAAACTCCTTATCCTAACGATCCATAACCTGAACTGGTTTCTCATCAAATGGGTTATCAGGATCAAGACCAACATATTCCTATTAAATTATGTATATACAATTAAAACCTTCTCAAATAAATCATTTCATGAATAAACATCAAGATATATGGAAAGTCCAAATTATAATCCACCATTCCAAGTAGCTTGATAATCTCAAAATGGACAAGAAACCTCATTGAAAACTTATCATAATTACTATAATGAGGATGTCCCCAAAATTGGTTAAATCCATAGAAATACCCAATCACATATACTAACGTTAAATAGAAAAATATAGTGGGTGGATAGAGCCATTTCCAATAATTTTTTTGAATACTACACCATCCAATCATCCCCATAATAGACTTAGTCCTACTAGATACAATGCACCTACACTTTCTTGACATCATAGAGATACATGAGGCCTCCTATAAAACACTTCAAAGTGTATCTCCTTAATCCAAAATCAAGGTTGAGGGAAAACCTTAAAACCACTGAAATCAAGAACACATGTAAAAATAAAATCCTCAAGAATTGGATGATTCCTCTTATTCAATCATCCATCTAAATATTCAATTTCATGCTCGAATTTTACCAAGAACTCATCGTATTTCATAATTCCTTCCATAATTTGAAATTCAATGAAAATATATCTTCCATATATTGTAACCAAATGTATGTAAAGGAGATTCTCAACCCCTTGATTATACAAATTTTCATGTTCTTCTACCACAATAACTTCCTTAGTAGGAAGGAAATGATCAAAATTGAGGAATCATGTAATGATCACCAAAATATATATCATCTTCTCTTCTGGGAGTCTTAAATAGTTTAATTACAAAGTATGTGGGTCCTTCATCCAACCTCCATAATGAAATGTATAAGGCCATATCAAACTAGTTGGTTTGTGGTTATCCAATTCAATTTTATTATATGTATGTTTTCATGACATAAATTCTATAATTCCATGGATCATTATATTCCATTAACATATGTAACTCAAATCATGACACATCCTAGTGACCATAGAGTTCACAAAACAACCAGAATTATGTTCAAGATCTATTAAACCCAATATAAAAGGTTTCATTAAAACCCTTCTTAATTGGCATCTTCCACATGCCTGAGATAAATGCGATTGCACAAGGAAGAGCCAGCTTGATCAAAATATGAGAACAAAATCACACTAAATACTTTAATAAAACCAAGATAATTTTTTTAATAGATTCACTATGGATCCCTCATTCTTTCATTCCACCACATCTTGTGTCAGTAACTCCCTACTCAAAGCACTTGTGACCACCCAACCTATCCCAAGGTATCACAAAATATAAAATTTACATATTGGAAATTACTTAACCTTTTATTTATATCATATCATAAAATTACTCTAGGTAAATTCACACTTTAGTCTTCTATTATTTGAATATATCATAAATTACTCTATGAGGGGGTAGTGTCACCATGTTCTGAGAGCATGTACAACTAATATCAAATCAAGGTAACAATGATCTAGATTCATTCCATGTGGGAATAGGTGGGGATATAATTAATCCATAAACAATTTTAAAACATAAATAAACATCCAAAATCCATTTCTAAAGCATCACAATTATATTTTCAAGACCCAATCAGGAATATAATGAATCAACAATAGAGATAAATTTAGCCACACTTCTTGACTTTAAAAGGAGTACTTGGATTCAGATTATCCATTATGAGGATCTAAAGTGAATAGATACCCAACTTGGTTCCCCCTCCAATTTATATTCAATTTAAAATGTATGAAAATATGAAACTACATCGATGCAATATAGAGTTAACAAGATAATAAAGGTTTCACATTCAATTCAAAGGAAACCCCATGATCTTCATCCTTACCTAAGTGAAACTAATATGATTTCTCAAGATGCATCCAGCCATGGGGAAACTTGATCCATCCTTTAAAAAGGCACAAACCCCAATAAATTTTCAAAGGATCATCTATTTGAACCATCACAATGATTATTAGGAAACCACATACCAGATCACTAGATCTTCCATTTCACTCATAAACAAGAGATAGTTTAAATAAATAAATTCCCTATCAAGAAATGATCTGGATATATTCTTAGGTCAAGATACTATATTCATGGTAACTTTGTTTTATAGAATTCAACCCCATGGATCTCACTCCACCCAATTGAGAACAAACATACCTTTGACGGATTCCTTTTCCTATCCAATCACTAAAAAACATAGTTATCCAAGAACATAACTAAGGATAACCATGTTTAGAGAGTGAAACCAAAAAACATTGAATAAATGTTTACATGATGTTAGTCCTACAAAAAGGGTTATTAGATTGAAATGAATCCATGAGGAATGAAGAAACATGAGATGTACACTACTCTCAATAGATCTTCCTGAAGAAGAAATGAAAGATCATTCATAAACCATGAAACCCAAACAATATAACTAATATGAAGATATATAACAATAACTCATAAGGATCATATGCTACATCATAATATGCACCCATGATTCCACTCTCCTTAAGGAACACTAGGAATACAAGAAAATATTTCCCTTACTGACATGACTAACTGGATGAACCTCTATGGTTCTTTAGTTGGGATATAATAGAACATTGAGATAGAAGATAACAATGGACACTCTATTTGAAGTCTTTGAAACAATTAAGATGATAAGAAATGACCACTATTTAGAAGAGCATCTCATTTATACTTATGACCTATTTTCAAGACATATTCAAGGTACAAATGTTGAGACCACTATTTGGTTATGTCCTTTAAATTATATTAGATAACTTCAATGCCCATCAAAGTGTCAGTTCAAATTTAAAAATGAATGAAGAAATAAATAACTTTCATAGAGGTTTCAAATCAAACTCACTTAAAGTGTTTGAACCTCATTAAAAAAGCTATTCATTTCAAAAATAAGTTATACAAACAACCCATTTAATATGTAAGTGTCTTTCATTGCTCTATAAAAACCCAAAATAGGAAATTTTCATAATTATTCAATCAAAAGATGATACCTATTACCATTAAATACCAATAATTAAACAAGATTCATTTTCATCTTTAATTTTATTTCTTTTCATGTTTTAAATTCTTTTAAGTGACACCATAATTCAAACTCGCAATATTTTTCTTGAACCATCATATTTTAAAATAAATTTTTATAAAAAATTTGAATCTTCCTTTAATTCATAATTCCTATTTAAAAACCCATTTATCTTCTAAATGACATGCTGAAAACAATCAAGATTTTTTCTTTATGACAAAAAATCCACCCTTTACAACTTCATGGTTATAATTTAATCCTTACTAAATACATGTTTCAATAGTGTAAAATTCTTGCATATAGATCATTAACCAGTTTGAAATCCAAATTATTTTCTATTTTTTCATTATTAAACAACCATTGCCAAATACATGATCTATAAATCAAACATTATATTATAAGAATTTATTAAATATTTTCATTTCAAACAAAAAACATTTTATGTGAAATATTTGTTTCAAACATAAAATAGTTATAATACACATGAATAAACAAAAGTATGTAACAACTATCAATAAAACAAGTTCATGAGACCAATATATTATAAGAACCACCTTGATTATTTTCTAATAAATGGGATTCACATAAATAATCCATGAATCATGGGTTCTAAAAAAATAAAGCGTGTGTGGAGTTCCACTCAACCTAAAAACATGGATGACAACCATATTCCAATAATGTCATGACCAAATTAACATATAAAAAATCAAGTGTTAAACCACTATATGGTTTGTTAGGCCATCCAAATCCACCACAATACATAATTCCTCTATTTTTTACACCCCAATTTCAGTACAACACCCACGGAATCCAATAAATGATAATAAATATCATAAGTCATCATATAAAACTATAACTCATAAAAAATTTCAAAGGTAAATTAAATACTGACTACCCATGGTAACTCAAGTGGCATCACAGAAGGTAGTGATCAAGTACCTACTCAAAATAAACTAAATGTGACCTAAAAAGTCCTAGATCCAATATACTAGACCCCAAACTAAACCTAGTAAGGGCCACTACACTTTTGGTTGGGTAATCTCTGATGCCATTTTGTAACAAACCAACCCGGGTTAACCTAACATGTCATGTCATCTAGTTTGACACAATATCTGATGCATGTCCCCAATCACCAAGTCTTGGGTACAAGAACTTGAGTATTTGATAATAGAACATGGAAATGGTTTTACCCTAAAATCACAATAGAATATGTATCATGTATAACAAGAGCAAGACAAATAATTAGAGTCTAATTTGAATGAAAAGTTACCCAACAATGAGACATACAAAACCAAGACAAAAGGTCAAACCAAGTCCAAATGTGAATATCTATCACTAAAATTATATTATAATATAAATATGATTTAATCCAAGATAATCCACCATGACACATGAAATCCATCCCTTTAACATTATCCTAAAAAACTATGACTAAAAATTCTGAAAGGAAAAATTAGGTGTGAACACTAAATCTCAGTAGGATACCACCATTAATCAATACAATATGTATCACCAAGAAACTGTTAGTCCTAGATTTAAATCAAAACAAGTTTATAAATAAATTTCATATGAAAACTATTTTAGAAAACATCCTTTGATTTCTATTAAACATTTCATATTCACATTAACCAGGAATATGACAAGGACATAAATAATAGTATATAGGAAATAATTATAATTATCCATGGAATTACCATATGATAAACATGTGAGCAATAAAACAAGAAAAAATATCATCATATATAAAACCATACACATGTTTGGTTATAGTCTATGTGAATATGTACTCAAATTCAAAAAGGATCACTAATCCATAAATACCATGAATCCTACTAATATTGAGGCATTCCATGGTCTATCTATATCACAAGAGTAACCCATGGTGTTGCCAAATTCTTTATGATTTTCATATGTCCATAAACTAATTCACCCAAGGTTCCCAATGTTATATATTTTTCAAAACATTTTATGAAACCATGTTCAAAATTTATAAAACCTTTTCATAGAAAATCATTATTTCTCCTATAAAAATGCTTATTTTTTCATGTATTGTTTTTGAATATATGAAAATTTTACGAGTCTACAAAAATTGGAGGTGCGGGAATCCGAGGCCCAGTGTGCTTGTAATGAATTTTAGAACTTTTATTTAAGGTACGTTTAATAAATGTGATGGTAGAATTTTCTATCTTTTAAACTCGTTCTTAGATTAAAAATTTGAGGGCACCATTGAATCCGTAGTGTCGAGATTCTCTTAAGGTAGAATTCACTTCGACCGTATAAGTTTGGGAGAAAAAAGATAGTTTTTAGACATTTAATAGAATAATAAAATAACAAAGTTATTTTAGTTTTCTTTCCCCTTTCCTCCAATAGACGAGTGGAGGTGGCAGGACCAACAACAAGTAAAACCATTAAATGAGTTGATTCCCCTTTATTCTTGTAACTGCACCGTTATAATTATTAATGTTCCTTAATTAAATGAACCTCATTAATTCCACGTGTGTTACTCACCCTCCCCCTATCCTATTTATATGGAGATCAGGGTCAAGTGTTGGCAAAACTTCACCATGTGATGAATCACTAGAAAAGTACCATGACGCCAACCACTTAGAGGATGAGGTTGGTTCCAGCGGGTAGTGATGAGCACCACCAAATAATGAACCAAAGACAACGATGAAGAGACGTTCCGTAGATCGTCGTCAGCGAATGTCTCTTCCAAGTAGGGGGTTTATTTTGAATTTTCCTTTAATAAATTAAATTTCTTTCCGCTTGATATCATGTAACGTGGAGGGCATGGACCAAACGAATAAGGACCGGACCCTCCACTGCTTCATTCTTAATGTGAACTTCGAGGAACAATTTCCAACTCGACGGTAATACAAAATAGCAGATTACATTATGAAGGTGACAGCGAGGGAGAGCCGTAGGCACAGACGACACCAAGAACAGACACTAGAGCATGCCCGGTGACCCGCGAAAGAAACTGTCAGTGCGCCGTGTCCACAGTAGCCAGAGAAGACCCGCCACAACTGGCAGTGGGTGGTGGATGGCAGCGCGCGATAGTGCACCACGGTGGCTGATGGTAGCCGACCTAATCCAGACGCACAAGACAAGGTCAGTCCCCGCAGGCACCACTGGAAAATTTGGTCGTGGCAAGAAGGTGTGGTGTGGCCCACGCCATGCCGCGTTGGTGAAACCCTGATCAGCCAAATGGTCGACCGTTAATTGCGGTGGGGCAGCACCCCACTGGATAGCTAATGACCCTACAAGTTCGGGGCCAGTGGGATGCAACGGTCTGCCTCCAGGCAGACTGAGACAGCTCAGGATGGCCAAGCGGACTGAACCCACCCAGCAGGCTAGATCTGTGGCCTAGCAGGTTGGACACGCCGGCGGGCTGGGACAGACCTACGGCCCGGAGGGCCAGTGCGGGTAAGCCGAGACCCTACTGTAGGGCCCAAAAAACAGTGACTTGGGCCCATGAACCCTACCTGGACAACCCCAGTAGGTAGGACCCTTAACAGGCCAGACCTAAGTGGGTTCATGTAGACCCTAGGACCCGTTGTGTCGGGCTAGTCGGAAAGAGTTGTACTGGGCTCAAACCCAACTGATCCATGAATAAATAAATTCATATAACTGAAAAACCATGTGTCTGTTTGACATGACGTAAGTGGTGTTGGGAACCCTTTAGTGAAGTTTTCCCTTTGGCATATTCCAATGGGCCCGACCGAGCTAGGCCGAACTGAGGTGTGGTCACCCCCATTTCACGGAAATGGATTCAACTAACAGACTGGGCATCCGATTGAAATGGTGTCTGTTGTGCTAGAACACTTTGTAATATGTGGTCCTTTTGATATATTCCAAGTGAGTTTCAGATAAATTTGGAGTTTGGTCAGGTTGGATTGTACCTGAACCCAACCGGGACTTTAGTACTAAAATTCCTATAACTTACAGACTGGGCATCCAGTTGATGCACTGTCTTTTGCATTGGGACCCTTATAATGTGATGGATCATCAGGTTACATATTATTGGGACTTAATGACTATTGAAATACAACTGATTTATTGAGGATTAGTTCTCCAATAATCAAGTGTGTTATAAGTAAGAATTCAGTGGATGGCAGTGAGGCGGAGGTTGGAGACAGATCATACGGAGGTTAGTACCGAGCGATCATGTATGGGTCAGCACCAAGAGATCTTGTGTGGATCAGCACCTAGCAACCCTATGTGGATCAGCACCTCGTGACGTGACAAGGACCAACCTTAGAGTGACTCATTGTGGATTAGAGACATACTGATCCTATGTGGGTCAGATCATGTGTGGGTCATTGCTCAGCAATCTTGTGTGTTTCAATGCATACAGATCCCGTGTGGGTTAGATCTTATGTGGGTCATTGCGGGGGTTAGTAACTATCGACTACGGGCGGGTTGGATCCTGTGTAGGTCATTACGAGGGTTAGTACCTATTGATCCTGTGTGGGTCAGACTTTGTATGGTCATTAGTAGTGCCTCCTGACAGAATAAGATGATCTAGCTTCGTGACTAATCATATGTAAATCTATACTTCACTAATACATGGTTTGAGCTGAGACTATGTTTGAGTTGTGTCTATTTTTTTGTGATTTTTTATTGAGATCATTCTTTTTGGTTTGTATTTGTCGAATTTTGTGAGACCTTCGGGGGTCTTGGGGTCCCTACTGAGTATTCTTATACTCACTCATGCACGGGCTTCTCCCACACATTGTTGTATCTTGTGAAGATGATGAGCAGCTGGGCTGAGACATGAGAGAGCCAGGACGAGGAGGTACACAAAGGACATTTGGATGATGTTTAGAGTAGTGAAATGAGTTGTACCTACCATTCAGGTAGGATCCTTAGTGGATGATCCAGGGGATGTTTTCTCTTTTCAGTTGTACTTGTACATTTCAGTTGGTCTTGTATTCCAGAACCTTTACTTTCAGTACACTTTTTACTATAAAATTTACTTCGTGGTTACTTCATGTTGTGTTTTTATCTTGTTTTTTTGTATAGTTTTAAGGAAAATTCCTTCCCATTCTAGGGATACATATTTTGGAGCTAGTCTCCAACCCCTAGCACATGGAAGGTGGGCGTGGGGTTGTCACGGAATGGGCCACGGGGGATGGGTCATGATAACATGGTACCAAAATGAGTTGGTTCTACTGAAGAACTAGAACTATGATCTTTTTTTAATATATCAATAGTGTTATGTTTTTTGAGTGTGGTTTTTAGTTTAAGTAATCTAGTGTTGGTGCGGTGGTCGGCGTATCCATACACCATGACCCTGAATTCTGATTTCTGACTCAATGCATGAAAACATTGATTGTGTGTATTTTGGAAGTATTTTTACTTTTTATCTCTTTGAGTTGGCTCACAAGGTATAACTTTTGACCCTGGAACACCTGTTTATTTTCAGGATTCCACCATGTAGACAGTTATCCAAGATTCCTTAGAGAGTACATGATGAATATTCATCGAGCGATAAGGTCTCGGTGCAAGGGCCTCTTACGGCATTATCACCTTTGGGTGGGGTACCAGCAGCACCACTACCCATTTGGCAACCATTTCCACCAGCACCATCAGTAGATGGTGCACACTAACTGAGTATGTTGCACGAGTTTCAGCCGCAGAGGCCTCCGAGGTTCTGATGCGAGACGGATCTGCAGGCGGCTAAGGATTGGCTGGAGGTAATGGCAAGAGTTTTTTGCCTGATTGGGATGCCAGCTGACCTGATGGTGGTCCTAGTTGCCAGTCTTTTTCAGGGAGAAATAGGGAGATGGTGGATCCTGGCACTCCAGACGCATGACGCGGTGACCGTCACCTGGGCAGATTTCGAGGGTCTCTTTCGGGCAGAGTTCTTCGCAGTGACTCTAAGCTCTGTGCATATTCATGAGATCCTACACTTACAGTAGGGAAGCTTTACCGGGGCCCAGTACTCAGAAACATTCACTGAATTCTCATGCTACTCTACCGACATGGTGCAGGACCCTTTATTCGGGGCTCGAATCATCGATTAGGGACTCCGACGGGAGATCAATGCTTCGATTGTATCTCTCAGCATCTCGACACATGCCGGAGTGCTGGAGAGAGCACTCTTGGGGGAGAGTTTTCTTGTTGAGAAGACAGTGACAGTGAGACCCATCACTAGGTGACACATAGCAGATTCATCTACGACTGGTAGTAGGTAGATGAAACAGAGGTCCAAGCAGACCAAACCTTCTGGTGGATGACCCTGGGACGCAGAGTCGGAGGTGCGAAGCTCGAGAGGTAGAGGAGGTCAGTTGGGAGGCAGGGTGTGCTTCACGTGCAGAGGGCAGGGCCACATGGCTCATGACTGCCCGACCTATTGTACCAATGATCAGCAGACGGTCGAGGGATAGCCAAGGTAGAGGCATAGATTTGAGTGAGGAGGTCTGCATGGCCATGGATGTGGTAGAGAAGCAGGTCGTGCAGTAGGTGGTGGGCAGCGATTTGAGGTTCTACCACCACCACCACCAGGTGGTCCACCTCAACCATAGGGAGTAGGTGGATAGGGGAGAGCACAATTACAGGCAGTAGAGGCCTATGAACACGGTGCTCCAGAGATGATTAGAGGTGTGATATGTGTCTATTCTTCCAAGGATACAATACTTATAGACACGGGTTCAAGTCACTCTTTCATTTCCATGACACTAGTTCGGAGCTCGGAGATTCCGGTGGAGCCGTTGGCTCGATCCTTACAATTAGAGACTCATACGGGAGAAGATTCGATGATTACACACTAGTTCTGGTAGCATGATCTTATTCTAGAAGGTGAGATATTTGGTCGGTATTTTCTAGTAGCGGCGTCGAGGCCTTACGATGTCATCTTGGGTAGGGACTGGTTATCCACAGTCCATGCTCATATTGACTATATTAGGTGCAATTTGCGGTGTGTCTGTGAGGATGGGACTAGGTTTTCCTTCACTGGTGAGAAGGAAACCTTTGCAGCACAGGATGGACTTACCCAATGGAGGGTGCAGAAAATCACACATCATTTGGCTAGCCTTACCTTCAGAGTAGTTGATGTTGAGAGTCCAATCTATTTTGTAGTGGTGGAACAGTATGTCGATGTCTTCCCTGATGATGTTCTGGGATTACCTCCACGCAGAGAGATGGACTTCTACATCGACCTATACCCTGGGATGGCAGTGATATCTACTCCAGAGTATCAGATGGATCTCATAGATCTTCATGAGTTATGGGTACAGCTGGAGGAATTGTATAGTAAGGGGTTCATAAGGCCTAGTGTTTCTCCATGGGCAGCCCCGATTTTGTTCGCCAAGAAGGAAGATGGGTCTTTGAGGCTCTGTGTGGATTTTTGGTGCCTGAACCAGGTGATTGTGAAGAAAAAGTATCCAATTATGACGATTGATTATATCTTTGATCAGTTTAAGGGAGCTCAATGGTTTTTAAAGATAGACCTCAGATCGGGGTATGAGATGAGGATGTGCAGAAGATGGCCTTCAGATATCGGTATGGCCACTATGAGTTCTAGGTTATTATATTTGGCATGAACAACTCTCATGTAGTGTTCATGGGACTCCTGAACAGTATCTTCCATCCATACCTTGATCTCTTGGTGGTGGTCTTCATCGACGACATCTTGGTGTACTCAGCGATGGAGTAGGAGCATGCCTATCATATGCAGACAGTACCAGATACACTCTAAGAGCACCAGCTTTATGGTAAAATCTCGAAGTGCTGGTTCTGGATTCGGGATGTCCACTTTTGGGGACACATTATCTTAGAGGCTGGAGTTGCAGTGGATTCGGAAAATATATAGGTTTTGATTTCTTGAGAGCTCTAACACCCCAAGCTTCCAAGTTATGCTTCTCTTTGAATAATACAATAGTGTGCGATGTATGCAACGCCGAGTTCAAGCACGACATTACCTATCAAACTAGACATTTAGAAAGTGGATATGAATAGTAATAACCAAATTTTTAATTTTATATATATACCATATAATTTTAACATACATCTTTTCTATTTCTTAGACATAATATAAGGACAAATTCAATTTTTCAGATAAAAGAAGTATTTTTCAAAAATGTTATTTTTCCGCCTTTTAATGGTGAACCATTTCTAAATAAAATATTAGAAACTATTGTATATTAAATTTTATGAAATTAAATTCTTCTTTATAAGGACATAAAAATTTAGTTTGGATAATTTTTTGGGGTTTTTCTGATAACTTTTATATTTTGATGAATAGTGAAAGATACTAAATTTTAATTGAAAACAAATTTTTTAATAAAAATAATTGATAGTGTTAAATTATACATTTGAATGGTTTTGAAGTATAATTATATTATATTTTTATTATTTAATACAATTTTGTTCATTGGAAGTAATTTCACTTTTAAATCGGACATAAACACGTATCAATCTTTTGATAGTTTTTACTTCTCGAAAACCTGCTTTCTGGTTCTAACAACGGGAGTTCATTTTAAATTAATTAATCAAACTTATATGTTTTTAATTTGGTAAACTATACATCATTTTTGGATTCATAATATCATAATTATATTAGGGTGAATTTTTGGTAATTTTCTAAAAACATTCAATTTTTGATGAATAGTAAAAAACACTGCGTTATTGTTTAAAAACAGAATTTTTATTTAAATAATTAGTCATTTAATTTAAATTTATTTTTAGTAAAAATAGATACATAATACCTATATTAGTTCAATTTAATTCATTGGATTCATTTTATAATAAAAGTAGATGTATAAAAGTTTATTGAATTTTTTAATGTCTTTTACCCACCTTCAAAGCACTTTAGTAAATTTGCATAAAACGTAATTTTACTACTTATATGAATTAAATTTAAAAAATTTGAGAGAAATAGTTGAAATCAATAAGTAAAATATGGTTCAATAAGATGAAAATGATTTTTGGGGAATAGTAACTTTTGAATTTTATTTACAGTGGTGAAAAGTATATAGGGTAATTAAAGGTAAAAATGATATTATAATTAGCAAAACACTTGTTATAATTCTATTGGATAAGTATATTTCGAACAAAATCAACTTTAGGAAAAAAATATGATCCTTTTGGTTCACTTGGTTTAGATTAGGACATTTATTATTATTATTTTTAAAGAAGAGTTAAAATTGTTAAATTCAAATTTGAATAACAAAAACATTTTTAATATAGGGTTATACATAAGATAATTTCAACAGTAAATATTAATTAGAAATATAAAAATATTTTCTGCATCATGTAATTTTATTTATAATTTTTAAACATTAAATAATTAAATATATTTTTTACACAATGATGATGCAGTAATTACCTTATTAATGAAAGATTAAAATAATTCATATTATAAATATTAAAATAAATGTAAATTGATACTTTTTATGAATTCCAAAAAAAATAGGTTAATATTTCAAGTTATTGTTGATTCAATTTATTTTTTTCATATAAAACATATTGTTAAGACTTTAACAAAAACCAAATACTAAATAATGTCAAAATTGACATAAATGAGTTTTTAAAACAAAGACTATATTATTAAATGATATAATACTCCTAAAAATCTAAGGATCGGACAAATGACTTATATAATAATATATATGTTATTAATGAACCACTTGGGGTTCACTTGGCATTTTATAGTAATTTTATTAACCATATAATATAAAAATACAAGGAGACATGGTAAATGTTAAACTATTTAACCAATAGTTAAATCTAAAATAAAAGGTTAATATGGTGAACTAAATCTTTATAAAACCTATTGGTTGAGAGTTTTTCAACCCAGTCCCACCTTTTCCTCAAAATAAATCTTTTTGAAGCCATTATAAACATAATATTATTTTATAATAAAATAATATTTCAAGGTTTTCCAAAAGTGACATGCACCTCTCTTATAAAAAGGTACTTCCCCTTCTCTCAAAATCACACCTCCAAAGCCATTTGGCTCAGCTATACCTTACTCAAATATCCTCCCAACTACCCTCAATTCATCCTAGAGGACTTAATTTTATTATAAATCCAACATAAGGAGTACTTTTGATCAAATAAAAAGGAAGCACCTGAAGAAGAGGCAATTATTTCATCACCTCTTTCAATGTTATTTTCTTCTTCCACTTCCTATTTCTTTGTTGTTTTCATAAAAAAATAATAACTCTAGTACCTTATAAATACTGTTATGTTATTATAAATACGGTACAACCATATTCATTATTCTATCCATCCTATGAATGACAAATTCACCATATGTGCGTACATACGGCTTAACGTCTCCACGTCATGGTGTAGTTTGTTATTCAACACTTAATTTTTCTGTACGGGTATAATAATGAGTATAATTGATGTAATTAAAAAATATAACATGTTAATTATTCTTTATATATGATATACCATCCAATCACATATGATTTCACCATCAATAGAAGGGTATTGTATCTCGTGTGTACGTATGGATTACCGTCTCCACAAACGTGATGAGATTCATTCCCCATCGTGACCATTCAAGAATAAATATCATTTTATGATTAAAAAATAAAGTTTAAGAACATAATATCATTATTTATACGAATCAAACACATACTATCCATAACAAACATGACTTACTTAACAAAACATATAAAGAAAAATGAATCAGTTAACACCCGAAAGAATGATACTACTGAAATATTATTAATAAAGAAATATTGACCATATATGATATCATATTTATGTATACGGTTCTTGTATGATTTAATAAAAATTATTTCACCATTATTTATAAGGTTAACATACCCTCAACTAAATAAAAGTACAAGGTAAGGGGTTTTCATATCACTTATTATTCTCGTGAGATTCATGCTATATTCCCACTATTTCCTTTTGTGTGGTGTATGTACTGACCATGATTGTATTAATTGTGTAATATACTTTAATTTATTGTTATTTACAATTTCATTTTATGATCCTTATTTTAAGGGGTGTATGTTTCATAAGTTACGAAATCGGTAAGGAAATTTTTAATTTTGGTTTCCACTCATCGAGTTCCATGAAAACTTCATTGATTATTTTAATCCATGATTATGTGTGAAATCACTATTTATTTATTTCTATAGTAATTTCCACTCCCCATTGTGTCTATATAACTTTTATACACATAATAACTCAATTTATAAATTCACAAGTCATCGATATGAACTTGATAAGAGTAATCTTAACTCAATTTCCATTTATTAAGTTAAACATCCAAGCCATTGGTGTTGTTGTTACAAGAATATGTGTGAATTTACTATGATTGATTTAAACTAAATATCCAATCATATTGAGTGTATTTATATTTTTCACACATAATTATTTCATTTATTTATCCTTAACCTAAGGATATAGTCTTTATAAGGGATTTCATCTCAATTTACATTCTATTGAGACTCCATTGTTATTATGCACCAATTCAATTTTATAAGGTGTACATACTATTATTTGACATAGTATATCATGAATCACTTTATTCTCATGATATTATAAAATTTTTATTACCTCAATTATTTTTATTCAAGTGTCTCTCATTTGGTTAGGAACTCAAACTAAAATATAATTTTAAATGTTTTAAGGATTTATTCTTCTAAATATTTCTCATTAATGTCTATGTTTTAAAAAAGGTTTTAAGGATCTATTTATATGAACAATAATGTTTTGAAATTAAAATTCCTTTCAAAATTTTCAAAAGTGGTATGAGACACTTTGATTAAAAAATATTTTTCAATGACTTATTTGATAAATAGTGTGACTTTTAAATGTTTCAAGAAAAGGGGATATTTATTTTAAATAGATTTACTGACTATTTTCATCTATTTCAATATTCGTCACTATATTTTTTTGAGTATGATTTATTATAATACAATCTTACATATTGTGTTTAATGAGTTATGTTTGACTATGGATGTTATATTTTTATGTCATTCATGGTTTGTGGTTAAAGTATTGACATTTCATATGCTAGTTTTAATACGAATATTTTGATTGTGTTTCACCCATTTCATATGAGGAATTAATTGGACTTAGTAAGTGATGGTTGGAACCAGCTATACCTGCTCGATGCATCGGTAGCTCTAATGAGAAAAACTAGTGTCTTGGCACAAGGCCTTGACAAAATTTTATTTGTAGTCTTGGCATGAGGCTTTGACTATATGGTTATGATGTCTGGCATTATGAATTACATAATTATAAAATTAGATATTGATATTACATGTGATTATTATACTGGTAGAATATCATTGTGAATAAGTAAATGGTATTATTTTATTTATCTCTACCATATTATGCTGAAGTTTAATTTTAAAAGGATTTTGTTTTAGTCTTATACATCGCCTTAAATGTTTATACTTATTTATGAAAGTTTCCTCTATATTGTTATCCTTACTGAACATATGATCTAACCCCTTTCTATATTTTATTTTTCCTAGGATGTGAAGAAGTATATCATGATTAACCTGCATGAATAATCTAAGAGATATGAGTGTATTAAAAGGGGACACAATGTCATTTTTCTTTATTTCATGATGTAATGTAAAACATATGTATGTATCTAGTACTTCCAAGGCTACTAAACTAATCGGTATTTATGAACATGATATCTTGTGATCATTCCAATGATATTTAATAATAAACTGACTCTAGGTAACTAGGTTCAGGGTGTTACTGTTGGTATCAGAGGAAGTTTAGTACAAACCTTGGAAACTAGATTTAGAAAAACTATGATTAGATAACATTACCCTGAGATAGACTTTGGGGATTAGTATAGAAGAACATCCTAAATTTTTGGTAATGTAAATATTATGTGGGTTTTCCAAAAAAATACATCCTTATCTGGATACGAGCTGGTAGAGGCATCTCTAGCATAGATGTTCCAAGGGGTAAAACCCGAAAACACCACATTAAGCTAGACTCGAACGAGAACTAGTGCACGACAATGGTCCTTGATACACTCTTGGTTATGACACACTCTGGGGATATGCTTATCATAATTTACATTTTCATTACAAATTGATTTGAAGGATTTTAATATAATATGAGAATGAATAGACTTGGTTAATCCTAAGGTGTTTTAGATTGAAAATAAGGTGTCATGATATTCTGTAAACGATTTTATGACTATTGTTACTCACATAATGATTTCTGGTTTTAGTCAACGATTGGATTCCAAGGTAGTCATATTAACATTGAATATGATGTACAGGGTGGGAATGGTGGTGGAAATGAGAAAAAAAATAGAATATTGATAGGTGTAAAAGATATCATGTTCATACAGAATCAGTTTTCCAAAAATATGATAAAAAAAATATATATTAACCAACTCCCGGACTCAAAAAAATAGAGAAAGGAGGTTAAAGATAAGAACTCCATAATTGAAGACCATGGAGAAAAGAAATATCAATTTCCATCATGCAGGAAATGTGGGAGGAGACACCCAGTAAAGTGTCTCAATGCAATAAAGAAATGCTTTATGTGTGGGAAAGAAGGACATAAAGTAAATAATTTCCGAGGAAAAATGAAGAGTATTATGGAATAAAATAAAAATCATCCTTATAATGAATTTATAATCATTTTATATAAATTTAGGGGACCTGGGCATTACCTGATTCAATGCCCTATTCTATAGGATAACCTCTTGGTCAAGGAAGAACCTATGTGGAAATAAATGGATGGAAAAATGTTTAAAAGTATTATTGCTCTTTGTTGATGATATTACTTTGGAAGACTTTTCTATTATATGTGTAACCCTACAGTTTGTTATGTGAAAATGATATTTGAGGAAGAATTATCTTTTTGTGGATATAGTTATAAATAACCATTTGGGTTTATATGATCCTTCAATTTGAGGCAATTATAGGTTCATAATTTTTGGGATGAAAATGCGAGGTATGAGATAACATTTGTGGTTAAATAATGTTATGGTTATTTTGAGGAATTTATCTCATTTTGGGAATTTTATAAAATATATTTTTTTAAAAAGTACAACATGCAGACCGTGTGACAACCCGTCACGTCAGAAAAATCTACGGGAATCAAACCCACAACCAAAGTGTGACTGGGATTTATCACCTACCACTAGACTACATAAAGTCCCTGGTTAGTGTGACTAATTATTTTTAGTTAAATGATTTTATTGATCAATAATATGTTGATTTGGGATCCTATGTTTTATCAAATGGATATCCTTAGTTTTGGAAAATGATTTAGTGATTAAGTGATAAATTTTATTTTGGAAGACGTTCACTCTATTTGGAACACTATATGCCTAAAGAAAATATAATTCTATGGGATTTCATTTGAGGAGTAATGGTGGATTTTTTTATCTAAGTTTCTATTGTGGATTTGTAGTGATTTGGGTTATTTATATAAATTATTAACCTCCCATAAAAAATATTTGATTAGGTTAATTACTTTTAAGTATGTGACTTTAAGAGTAGTCGATGTTATTTGGAGATACAATTTAACGTGGAAGACTACATAATCAAATTATTATGAGTTTTTGGTTTCAATACTACCTTGGATTATATTGAGGATTTTAAGGACAGTAGTTTATTGAATGGTATTTAATAAACTTTGGTTATTGTTTGTTTAATTTTAGAAATTAAGATTAGTATTTCTTTCTCTAAAAGATTATCCTTTTGGGGATCATCTGATCTTGTACTAACTATTTTGGTTTTGGTTAATCTCTAAAAAAATGGAAATATATAGTTCATCCTTTGTGGATTATATTATTCTCTATAAGTTGATTCTAGCACTTTAGGTGTGACCAAGGCATATTGAATTCTCATCGTTTAGAGTAAAATATGAGTCTGTGGTATAGATTAGTTAAAGGATAGAACTCTACCTATCAAGTAATTTTTTTTCTTATTCTATGAATAAATTAATGATTAAACCTTTTGGAAATGATCTTAAACCCAAAAATATATTATCATAATAACTTACATTATTCATCATAGATTTATGGATTTGAGGCCCTCAATTTTCCATTCACTTGTGTGTGATTGATGACCTCAATCACTCCCTATATATAATTATGTTTTTTCTCCAATTGTATTTCCCACCAAAGTTCTCCTATTATAAATCCTAATTTGGTGGTGACTTTTTCATTTCCCTTTCCCTCTTATTAAGACTAAATTTTATAAACACTATTTTCGATGTGGGTTTTCCACAAAGAAATTTTATATTTTTTAACCTTTTATTTTCGAAGAACAATTTAAAATTGTGAGAATGAAATTTATTGAAGGAGGAAAGAATGTAACATGTCATGAACCGTCCCTAAGGGCCCATGCTATGACTAACCCAAACCCACCTTCCATAGGCTAGGGTTGGAGACTAGCACCGAAGGCGTATTCCCTAAAACTGAGAAGGCATTTCCTTTATAACCTGTAACACACACAACCAAGCACACATCAAGATATGAACTCAAGTAAATTGAATAGTAAACAGAGTGAGTACAGTAAGTAAAAGGGGCCAGAATACAAGCACAACTAAAAAGTACAAGGATAATAGGAAATTACAAGACGGATGATAGGTGAAAAACAACTCATGGATCGTCCACCACGAATCCTACTTGAAGGGTAGGTACAGCTCACAAACGTCCGTCTCTACAGTTCACCTTGTCTAATGTCCACATCCAAGCTACCTCCAGTCTGGGTACTCTCTTCCTCAGTCAACGTTGTCCGTTGTCTTCACCAAACACAACAAGGTGCGGGCGTAGCCTGTGTAAGGGTGAGTATAGTGATACTAAGTAGGGACCCCGAGACCCTCTAGGTCACACAAAATCTACCAAGGATAAACCACACAACATGAAATCAATAGAAAACCCTACTTAGGTATATGATCATACATATACCTAAGTTATCAACTATACCCATCTCAATCATGAGGAAACACCGAGTCCAACTCAAAAGCCCAAATCTCAATTGTTCCACAAAGGAATGAACACCATGAAGGTAAGTAGCACACTAGTACACCACACAGAAGAATATCACAAAGGTACTGACTCAACTCACACTAGGTATAACTTATGTACTAAAGTATAGATGATTAGTCAAATACTAGATCATATTATTCTGTTAAGAGGCTTTGTTGTTGACCCACACATGATCGCTAGGTGCTAACCCACACAGGATCGCTCGGTGCTGACCCTCACCGGATCGCTCGGTGCTGACCCACACAGGATCGCTCTGTGCTGACCCACACAGGATCACTAGGTTCTGACCCACACAAGATCGCTCGGTGCTGACCCACATAGGATTGCTCTTTATTCTTCACATCACAGCCAGCTACAGGGTTCCTGTACTACGCTCGCTTGTCTCCAGAAGGGTCTGCTCCACAATCCACTGGTCAAAACTCCAAATGCCATGAATTCTCATGAAGAAGTATCTCAAAGTACTTCCATGTCATAGGGATCTCAATTCAATAGATGGTGCGTCAATCGGACACCCTGTCTGTAAGTTATTAGCCTTTTAGTCCCGAGGGCCTGGTTGGATTCGTGCTCGATCCAAACTGACTGTATCACAACTTTATCCAAATCTCAAGTGGGGTATACCAAAGGGACCGTCTTGCTCCAAGGTTTACAGTTTCGTTAAAGGTTTTTTAAATGGACTCCTGGTGCCAAAGTTATGGCTAGTAGAGCAAAAAGCTTGTAGCTGGCCTAGGTTTGGTCTGACCTGGTCAAAACGACCCTGCCCGACCCAGTCCACTGGGTCTGGTCTGGCCCGCTAGGTCTGGCTCGGTCTGCGGGGTCCCGCCCGGCTGCGATGGGTGGCCCAGCCCGTACTGGGCGACACAGAGGCCACGAGGACCACGGAAGCCATGGGGGCCGTGGAGGTGGCGCGAGGCCATGAGGGTCATGGGGCCATGGGGCGGCGTGGAGGGCCATGGGGCGGTGAGGATGCGGGGTGGTGCGGAGCCGCGGGACGGCAAGACCGCAAGTGACGCCAGGTCACAGGGCGGCGTGGGCCACGGACGGTGGAGGCCATCGGGCAGCGGGGGCCGTGGGGGCTAGAGGCTGTGGGTGGCACGGTTCTGCCATCGCCTTCATCGCGGCTGACGGTTTGTCTGCTGCCGCATCCGTTCGTCGTTGTGCACAAGCCGCCTTCTTCCATCACGAAGAACACACCAATCAAGAAGAATGGAAGAGGGGTCGGGCCATGTTTGATTGGCCCTCTCCCTCCGTGTTAGAGCGGTAGCAAGAGGATCAGAAAAATCTTGAATGAAGAACGTCAAACCCTACAACCTTCCACAATGATTATTCCCAAACCTGCAAAAGAAATCATATGAGGATCAACTAGTTAGAGATTTTATCTGATTTCTTTGTTTTAGAAGGGAAGAACATGGGAATATAAAATCATACACAACTAAACCCAAACCTCGGATATTTGTTGACGGAGGTCGCGAGGAAGGAGACGATGTTGTTGGGGATAGAAGGATGTTGGTGACGTCAGCGTTTCCTCGATCGTCAGTTCGTTTTCATTGAAGATGTTCCTCATTAGCGAGAGAATTCTTCATTGGGGAGCACTTTCTTCATCGAATAATGCATTCTTCGTTGGATAGAATAATCCTACAAGGATCTCCTCTTCCAATCCTTTCTCCCAATTCCACCCAAAAAGAAAAGTATCCAATATGTTGTGTTTCATCAATTTAATTGTTGGCACAAAATTAAATTGATGTCATTAATTATGATGTGGTTGGCACCATCAAAGTGGGAGGATACCAAAGGTTATCTCTCATTAAAGGGGAGTTCAAGAGTTATCTACATATTAAAGAAGGGGTTAGGGGGTTCGGGTGGTCCCCACTCTTAAATTCCAATTGGGAGGTTTTGGGCTCGGGTGGTCCCCACCACCATAACCCATGTGGGAGGTTTTAGTTCAGGTGGTCCCCAACTTTAAACCATCTACATGTGAGGTTTCAACAAAAAGAAACATAAAATAAAATCTCATTTTATTTTATTTCTATTTCCATGAAAAAAACCAAATTCTATTTTTCACCCCCAACCTACTACGGTCAAGGTGAAGGTCCCCTTAAGAAAATACTGATGCTGCGAGTTCAATGGTTCCCTTGGATTTAAATTATGAGCACCAGTTCAAAATTTATAAAAACCTGCTCATACGTTTACTGAACGTACCTAAAAAAAGTTCAAAAATTCATTCCGGGCACTCCGGGCCTCGAATTCATGCGCCGTAAATTTTTGCAGACTCGTAAAATTACTATTTAATTAAAAAATAATTGGATTTTCCAGGTCTTTACATTCTCCCCACCTCAGGGCTTTACATCCCCATAAGTCACATCACAAAACTAGGAAAACAAGTGGGGGTACTAAGCACGAATCTGAGACTCCTGCTCTCATGTGCTATCCTGGAATTTCCCGTGCTACCAGAGAACGTGCACCATAGGTATCGATCACCCACGAAGGACCCACTCCTGTCGCTCCCCAATCTCAACTGGAACCTCCGTAAAAGTCGCCCCATCATCGACGCCCATCTCTTCGTGGTCGATGATGTGGGAAGGGTCATGCACATATATCCTTAGCTAGGATACGTGGAATAAGTTGTGCACCCGGTGCAACTGAGGTGGAAGAGCTAAGCGGTATGCCACCCTGCCAACTCTACTGAGGACCTAGAAAGGTCTGATGAACCTTGGAGAAAACTTGCTTCCTCACCAAAATCTCTGCAAACCTCATTGAGGTGAGACTCGTAGAAAGACGTGGTAGCCATCCTTGAACTCCAGAGGTCCTTGTCTCCTGTCGGATTACAACTTCTTCATTCTCTGTACAGTATTCATCTTCTCCTAGATGATCTGTACCTTCTCTATGGTATCCCATACCATCTATGGTCCCACTAGTGTTGACTCCCCTGGGTCAGTCCAGCACAAAGGTGATCTGCAAGGTCACCCGTACAATGCCTCAAAAGGTGCCATCCCAATGGTGGAGTGATAGCTGTTGTTGTATGCAAACTCCACAAAAGGCAAGTGATCCACCCAACTACAACTAAAGTCGAGGAAGCAAGCACGCAACATGTCCTTGAGAGTATAAATGGTCTGCTTAGTCTAACCATCCGTCTGAGTATGGAAGGTGGTGCTCAAATGAAGCTGCATCCCGAAAGCCTCATGCAACCCCTTCCATAGCCGGGAAGTAAAACATGCATCATGATCGGAGATACTCGTTAAGGGTACTCCATGTTGCTATATAATCTCCTTCACATAGAGGCATCCCAATCTCTCTACTGAACCCTGCTCTTTGATCGGTAAGAAGTGGGATGACTTGGTGGGTCGGTCGATGATCTCCCAAATAGAATCATAACCTCTGGATGTATGTGGAAGTCATGTCACGAAGTCCATGGATATACCATCCCACTTCCACTCTGGGACTTATAATGGATGAACCAAGCTTGCTGGTACCTGATGATCTGCCTTCACTTACTGACAAGTGAGGCACCAAGAGACAAACTATGCTACTGCTTTCTTCATTCATGTCCACCAGTGCTATCGTCAGAGGTCCTGGTACATCTTCGCCACTCCTGGATATACCGCTAGAGGGGATGTATGGAACTCCCTCAACACTTCCTCCTGAAGTGATACTGGTACCATGGTACGCTCTCTAAAGAGGATAACATGCTCCCCACCTTCAGAAAATCCATCAGGTGCATGCCCTATGGATATCTGAGCACGTCGAGTCTCGAAGTCAGTGTACCCATGCTATGATTCGCTGACTTGCTGAAGAAGTGAGGGAGTAACTGTAAGAGACTAAAGGAAAACTGCACCATCCCAATCCACAAAGGATATCTGCAAAGTAGCTAGCTAATATGTCGCCTCACCTAGAAATTGTATACCAGATCTCCAACTGAATGCATCTTCTACAATTTTCTTCGTCCCAGAATTATAGACTATCTTGAAGTCATAGTCCTGGATGAACTCAATCCAACGTCGTTGTCTCAAGTTTAGGTCCTTCTGAGAGAAGATATACCTGAGACTCTTGTGATCAGAGTACACTATAAAACACTCTCCCATCAAGTAATTTCACCACATCTTCAAGGAAAAGACCACTATTTCTAACTCCAGGTCATGGGTAGCATAGTTCTGCTAATGTTTTCTCAGTTGTCGATAACCATATCTGATCACTTCTCGCTTCTGCATCAGGACACATCCGAGCCCGGTCCCTGATGAGTCATAGTAAACTACATACCCTACGCCCTCCTCTGATAGACTCAAGATGGGGGCACTAGTCAGCCTCTTCCTCAGCTCCTGAAAACTCTATTGGCATCTCTTTGACCACACGAAGGGTTGCCCCTTCTTCGTCAATGCAGATAGTGGTGCTGCAACTCTAGAGAAATCTGGCACAAATCTTCAGTAGTATCCATCCAAACCCAAGAAACTTTGTACCTATGTCACACTCTTAGGTGGCTCCCAAGAAAGTACTGCCTCAATCTTCATTGGAACTACAGAAACTCCAGCCTCCGATATGACATGTCCCAGAAAGTGAACCTCTCAGATCCAGAACTATCACTTAGAGAGCTTACCATAATGTTGGTGCTCTCTGAGGGTGTCTAGTACTACCTGAAAATGATAGGCATGCTCATCAACAGTATCCGAGTAGATCAGAATGGTGTCGATGAAGACTACTAAAAAGCGATCAAGGTATGGCAAGAAGATCTGGTTCATGAGTCCCATGAACATTATTGGGACGTTAGTTACGTCGAATGACATAACCAAGAACTCGTAATGGTCATACCAAAATCTGAAAGTCATCTTCTACACATCCTCATCTCGTACTCTAAGATGGTGATAGCCTGATCTGAGTTCTATCTTCAGGAACCACCGTGCTCCCTTCAGATTATGAAAGAGGTCGTCAATCCTAGAAAGTTGGTACTTGTTCTTCATGGTCACCTAGTTCAAGTGCCAATAGTTGAAACAAGGTCTCAAACTCTCATACTCCTTCTTGGCGAACAAAATCTGGGCTGCCCAAGGAGAAAAACCAGGTCGAATGAATCCCTTCCCCTACAAGTCCTCTAGCTATACCCGCAGCTCACGAAGCTCCGTGGGAGCTATCCGATTCACTGGTGTATATATCGGTGTCATCATGAAGTGCAAGTCAATGTAAAAGTCCACTTCTCTGTGAGGAGGTAGACCCGAAACATCATCAGGGAAGACATCTGCGTACTGGTCCACCACTACAGGATAACTTGGACTCTCCACATCATCTTCTCTGAGGGTAAGGCAAGACAACTGATGAGTGATCAGTTGTACTCTCCTCCGAGTAAGTCCTTCATGTGCTGCAAAGGCTCCCTTCTCGCCAGTGAAGGTAATCCCGGTCCCATCCATGCGTACACACCGCACTTTGCACCTAATACAGTCAATCTGAGCATGGACTGTATATAAGTAGTTCATACCCAAGATGACATCGTAAGGCCTCGACGCTACTACTAGGAGATCCCAGCTGAAGCTCTCACCTCCTAGAGTAATCTCACACTGCCGGAACCAGTGTGTAATTGTTGAATCCACTCCCGTAGGAGTCTCTAACCATAAAGATCGATCCAACAGCTCTGTCGGAATCTTCAAGCTCCGAACAAGGGAAGTGGCAATAAAACAATGACAGGCACTTGTGTCTATAAGTACTGAAGCTAAGTTGTAGTAGACACAGACTGTACCTCATATCATCTCTGGAGCACCATGATCATAGGCCTTAGCTTCCTGGATCTGAGCTCACCTATGTCCTAATGCTCCCTGTGGTCGGGGTGGACCACTTAGTGGTGATGGTGGTAACATCTCAAATCTTCACCCACCGCTAGATGCACGGCCATCTCCTCTACCATGTCCACCTTCTCCCTGTAGACCTCCTCAGTCAAACATTTGTCTCTACCTAGGTGGTCCTTAGACCATCTTCTGATCATCCGTATGGCGGGTCAGACAGTCACGATCCATGTGACCCTGCCCGCCGCATGCGTAACACTGCACGCTCCTGGCATGAATGGATCTGCCTTGGGTGCCCCGCACTACTGACCCTGAATCCTACGGTCATCCACCTATAGGTATGGTCCTCTTGGACCTCTGTGAAATATGTCTGTTACTAGATACAGAAGACTTTGTTACGTGATGACTGGTAGTGGGTCTCACTGCTGGTGACTGCTCAGCAATGAAAATATCTACTAAAAGGGCTCACTCTAACACCCTCGCCTACTTTGGGATGATTAGTGATATTATTGAAGCCCTGATCTCACACCTGAGTCCCTGATCGAAGGTATGGGCCCTGAAAAATGGGTCCCACACCATATCAATGGAGTAGCGTGAGAGGTCAGTGAACCTCGATGAGTATTGAGCAACAGTCATGCTGCCCTACTGCAGATGAAGAAGCTCCTATATGCGGACTGTGTGAAGAGTCACTGAAATAAACTCTGCCCAAAACAGGCTCTCAAAGTCTTCCCAGAGAAGCGTCACCTCATCATGAACATGGATAATCAATCTCCACCATCTGCTTGCTGCTGCCTGTAGAAGTCTGGTGGCAAGGATGACCATGAGATCAGATGGTGTCCCTACTAGTCAGAATACTCTCACCACGGCCTCCAGCCAATCCTCAACCGCCTATGGGTCCATCTCCCATCTAAACCTGGTTGGCCTCTAGTACTGGAACTTGTGCAATGCGCTCAAGAGGCGTACACTGCCTGCTACTGGGGTCGGTGGCATTGGTGGCCCAACGGGTAATGGTACCGTTGGTGCCTCTACTGGTGCCTCTACTAGAAGAGGGCTCTGCACTGAGGCCTCATCGCTCGGTGGGCTATCAGTGTGAACTATACCTTGAACCCAAGCTGGTTGTCTACATGGAGGCATCCTAAAAAGAAATAGGTGTTCCATGGTCAAAAAGTTATACCTGGTGAGCTAAAACCAAGAGATCACAAAGAAAAATCTTCAAAACACATACGCAATCAGTATTTTCATGCACTGAGTTAGAAATCGGAAGTCAGGGTCCTGGTGTATGGATACGTCGGTCGCCGCTCCAACACTGGATTCCTTAAACTGATAACCACACTCACTACACATAGCAATATTGCCGTTAAAAATAAATATCAGAGTTCTATGTTCTACGGTAGAACTAACTCCTATGATACCAATTTTTCATGACCCATTCACTGGGGCCCATGCCATGACTAACCCAAACCCGCCTTCCATAGGCCAGGGGTTGGTGACTAGCATCGAAGGCGTATTCCCTAAAACTAGGAAGGAATTGCCTTTATAACTTGTAACACACTCAACCAAGCACACAACAAGATACGAACTCAATTAAACTGAATAGTAAACATAGTGAGTACAACAAGTAAAAGGGGATAGAATACAAGACCAACTGTAAAGTACAAGGAAAACTGGAAAGTACAAGATGGTTGATAGGTGAAAAACAGCTCTTGGATCATCCACCATGAATCCTACCGGAAGGGTAGGTACAAATCACAAACGGTCATCTCTATGGTTTACCTCATCTAACGTCCACCTCCTAGCTACCTCTAGTACTTGTACTCTCGTCCTTAGTCAGCGTTGCTTGTCATGTACACCAAACACAATAGGGTGCAGGTGTATCCCATGTAGGGGTGAGTATAATGATGCTTAGTAGGGGCCCTAAGACCCTCAAGGTCTCACAAAATCCACCAAGGATAAACCACACAGCATGAAATCAATTGAAAACCATACTTAGGTATATGCCCATACATATACCTATGTTATCAAGTATACCCATCTCAATCATGAGAAAACACAGACTCCAACTCAAAAGCCCAAAGATCAACTGTTCCACAAAGGAACACCACGAAGGTAAAAACCACACAGGTATGCCACATAGAAAAATACCATAAAGGTACTAACTCAGCTCACACCAGGTATAACTTAAGTAAAAAAGTACATATGAGCAGTCAAAGGTTAGATCGTCTTATTCTGTTAAGAGGATCTATTGCTAACCCACACAGGATCGTTAGGTGCTGACACACATAGGATCGCTCAGTGCTGACCCACACAGGATTGCTCGGTGCGGACCCACCCAGGATCTCTAGGTGCTAACCCACACAGGATCGCTCAGTGCTGACTCACACAGGATGTCTCTTAATTCTTCACATCACAACCAGCTACAGGGTTCCTGAACTACATTCGCTTGTCTCCAGGAGGGTCTTCTCCACAAGCCACTAGTCGATACTCCAACTACCCTGAAGTATCACAAAGAAGTATCTAAAAGTACCACCACATCAAAGGGGTCACAACGCAATGGATGGTGCATCAATCGGATGCTCGGTCTGTAAGTTATTAGCCTTTTAGTCTCGAGGGCCCGGTTGGATTCGTGCTCAATCCAACCCGACCATATCCCAAATTTATCCAAATATCAAGTGGGGTATACCAATGGTACTTTCTCACTCCAAGGTTTACAGCGTCATTTACGGTTTTTCAAACGGATGCCTGGTGCCAATGTTTTGGCCGATGGAGCGAAAAGCTCATAGCTGGCATGGGTATGGTCCGACCCGGCCCGGTTCGGGTCGACCCGGCCCACTGGGTCTGGTCCAGCCCACTAGGTCTGGCCAAGCCGTGCTGGGCTGCTCGGCCTACGCTGGCCGGTGTGGAGGCAGCAAGGCCGTGGTGCTGCGGTGACCGCGGACGGCGGAGGTCATGGGGTGGCGGTGGCCACGGGTGGTGAGGCCACGAGGGCCGAAGGTCGTGGGCAGCGGAGGTCACGGGTAGTATGGTTGTGTTGTTGCCTTTGTCGTGGCCGGCAGCATACTAGCCTCCACATCTGTTCGTCATCGTGAAAAAGCCACCTTCTTCCATCGTGAAGAATGCACCAATCAATTAGAACGACGGAGGGTTCGTGCCATGTTTGTTTGGATGGCTCCCTCTATGTTAGAGCGGTAGCTAGCGGCTCAACAAAATCTTGAATGAAGAATGTCAAACCCTTCAACCTCCCGCAACGATTATTCCCAAACCCACAAAAGAAATCATCCACAGATCAACTAGTTAGAGATTTGATCTGTGTTCTTTGTTTTAGAAGGGAAGAACATGGGAATATAAAATCATACACAACTAAACCCCAACCTTGGAGATTTGTCAACGGAGGTCGTAAGGAAGGAGACGATGTCATAGGGGATAGACGGACGCCAGTGACATTGGCATTTCCTCGATCGTCGGTTCATTTTTGTTGAAGACATTCCTCATTGTCAAGAGTGTTCTTCTCCATGGAGCACGTTCTTCATTGGATAACACATTCATCATTGGAGAGAATAATCCTCCAAGGTTCTCCTCTTCTAATCCTTTCTACCAATTCCACCAAAATTAAAAATTATCCAATATGTTGTGTTTCGTCAATTTAATTGTTGGCACAAAATTAAATTGACGTCATTAATTACGATGTGGTTGGAACCATTAAAGTGGGAGGATACCAAAGGTTATCTCCCATTAAAGGGGAGTGCAAGAGTTATCTCCATATTAAAGGAGTTAGGGGGTTCGAGTGGTCCCCAACATTAAATTAAAATTGGGAGGTTTGGGGCTCGGGTGGTCCCCACCACTATAATCGATGAGGGAGGTTTTAGTTTAGGTGGTCCCCCCATTTAAACCATCCACATGGGAGGTTTCAACAAAAGGAAAAATAAACTAAAAGATTATTTTATTTTATTTCTATTTCCATGAAAAACTCAAATTCTATCTTTCACCTCCAACCTACTGCGGTCGTGGTGAAGGTCCCCATAAGAAAATATTGGCGCTGCGAGTTCAACAGTGTCCTCATATTTCAATTCCGATCACCAGTTCAAAATTTACAAAAACATGCTCGTACATTTACTGAATATACTCGAAAAAAAGTTCAAAAATTCATTTCAGGCACTCCGGGCCTCGGAATCACGCACCGTAAATTTTCGCAAACTCGTAAAATTCCCATTTAATTAATAAAAATTACACGTAATTTTTGGGTCTTTGCATAACACCCCAATATTCCACAGTACGCTTCTCTTTGAATAATACAATAGTGTGCGATGTATGCAACATTGAGTTCAAACACACCACGACCTATCAATCTAGCCATTTAGAAAGCAGTTGTGAATATTAATAACCACATTTTGAATTTTATATATACCCCATATAATTTTAACATTCATATTTTGTGTTTCTTAGACATAATATAATGACAAATTCAGTTTTTCTAATAAAAGATTTATTTTTTCAAAAATGCAGTTTTTATGCGTTTTAATGAAGAACCCTTTCTAAATCCAATATTTGAAACTTTTATATATTCAATTTGATGAAATTAAATTCTTATTTAGAATAATGACATAAAATTTTAGTTTGGATAAATTTTTGGTGTTTTTCTGATAACATTCATATTTTGATGAATAGTGAAAGAAACTAAATTTTAATTGAAAAAAAAAAATTAATAAAAATAATTTAATGTGTTAAATTATACATTTGAATGATTTTTAAGTATAATTAGATTATATTTTTATCATTTAATACAATTTTGGTCATTGGAATTAATTTCACTTTTAAACCGGACATAAACACATATCAATATTTTAATAGTTTTACTTCTCAAAAACCCGCTTTATGGTTATGACAACGGGAGTTAATTTTAAATTAATTACTTCAACTTATATGTTTTTAATTTAGTAAAATATACATAATTTTTGTATTCATAATATCAAAATTATCTTAGGTTGAAGTTTTGGTATTTTTCTGAAAATATTCAATTTTTGATGAATAGTAAAAAACAATGCGTTACTGTTTAAACACTGAATTTTTATTTAAATAATTTTTTATTTTATTTAAATTTATTTTAAGTAAAAATATATACATAATACCTATATTAGTTCAATATAATTTATTGGAGTCATTTTATAAAAAAATTAGATGTATAAAATTTTATTGAATTTTTTAACATCTTTTACCAACCTTCTAGGCACGTTAGCAAATTTGCATAAAACATAAATTTACCACTTTTTTGAATTGAATTTAAAAAATCCAAGAGATATGTTTGGCATCAGTAAGTAAAATGTGGTTCAATAAGATGAAAATAATTTTTGGTGAATTGTAACTTTTGAATTTTATTTACCACGGTTAAAAGTAAATAGGGTAATTAAAGTGAAAAATGATATTATAATTACCAAAAAAAAATTATAATTCTATTTTATAAGTTTATTTCAACCAAAATAAACCTTAGGAATAAAATATGATCCTTTTGGTCCAGTTGGTTTAGATTCATACATTTATTATTATTTTATTTAAAAAATTGTTAAAAGTGTTAAATTTAACTTTTGATAACTAAAACATTTTTAATATAGGGTTATACATATGATAATTTAGACTATAATTATTCATTAGAAAGATAAAATTATTTACTAAATCATGGTAGTTTATTTATAATTTTATACCTTAAATAATTAAATTTATTTATGACATAATGATGATGTAGTAATTACCTTATTAATGAAAGATTAAAATAATTGATATTATAAATATTAAAATAAATGTAAATTTTTTATTTTTATGCATTCCAAAAAAAATATAGGTTAATATTACATGTTATGGTTGATTAAATTTATTTTTTTTCAAGAAATAATATTGTTAAGACTTTCACAAAAACCAAATACTAAATAATGTCAAAATTGAAAAAAATGAGTTTTTAAAACAAATACTATATTATTAAATGATATAATAGTCCTAAAAATATAAGGTTCATAAAAATGAATTATATAATAATATATATCATTAATTAACCACTTGGGGTCCTATTGTCATTTTATAGTAAGTTTATTAACCATATAATATAAAAATACAAGGAGACATGGTAAATGTTAAACTATTTAACCAAGAGTTAAATCTAAAAGATAAGTTTAGTATAGTGACCTAAACCGGTCGAAATCCTATTGGTTGAGAGTTTTTATGACCCAACCCCACCTTATCTTCAAAATAAATTCTTTTTGAGCCATTATAAACTGAATATTATTGTATAATAAAATAATATTTCATGATTTTTCTAAAGTGACCCTCACCTCTCTTATAAAATGGTACTTCCCCTTCTCTCAAAATTACACCTACAAAGACATTTGGCTCAGCCAAACCCTACTAAAATATCCTCTAAACTACAATAAATGCATCCTATAGGCCTTACTTTTATCATAAAGAAAACCTAATGATCCCTTTTGATCAAATCAAAAGGAAGCACCCGAAGAAGAGGTAATTATTTCATCACATCTTTCAATGTTCTTTTCTTTTCCACTTCCTATTTATTTGTTGTTTCCATACCAAAATAATAAATCCAGTACCTTCTACATACTATGATGTTATTATAAATATTGTACAACCGTATTCATTATTCTATCCATCTTATGAATGGTAAATTCACCATACGTGTGTATGTACGGCTTACCGTCTCTATGTAGTGGTGTAGTTTCTTATTCAACACTTAATTATTTGGATGGGTATAATAATGAGTATAATTGATTTAATTAATAAATATAACATGTTAATGATTATGTATATATGATATACCATCCAATTACATACAATTTTACCATATATAAAATGGTATTGTCGCTCGTGTGTACGTACGGATTACCGTCTCCACGAACGCGATGAGATTCATTCCCCATCATGACCATTCAAGAATAAATATCATTTAATGATTAAAAAAATAATTTTTAAGAACATAATATCATTATATACATGAATTAAATACATCCTATCAATAACAAACATGACTTACTTAACAAAACATATAAATAAAAACAAATCAGTTAACACCTGAAACAATGATACTACTGAAATATTATTAACAAAGCAATATAAAAAGATCATATATGATATCATATTTATGTATATGGATCTTGTATTATTTAATAAAAATTATTTCACCATTATTCCTGAGTTTAACGTACCCTCAACTAAGGAAAATTACAAGGTAAGGGGTTTTCATCTCACTTCTTATTCCCATGAGATTAATGCTATATTTCCACTATTTTCTTTTTGTGTGGTGTATGTACTGCCCATGAATATATTAATTGAGTAATATAATTTAATTTATGTGTATTTAGAAATTAATTTTATGATCCATCTTTCATGGGGTGTATGTTTCATAAGTTACCAAATCAGTAAGGGAATTTTTAATTTCAATTTCCACTCATTGGGTTTCATGCAAACTTCATTGATTGTTTTACTCCAAGATTATATCTGAAATCACTATTTATTTTTTTATTTAGTAATTTACACTCCCCATTGTGGGGATATAATTTTGATACACATAATCACTCCATTGATAAATTCTCCTGTCATCAATATAAATATTATAAGAGTAATATTAACTCAATTTCCATTCATTGATTTAAACATCCATGTCATTGGTGTTGTGGTTACAAGAATATGCGTGAATGTAATTTGATTGATTTACACTGAATATCCAATCATATTGAGTGTATTTATATTTTTCACACATAATTATTTCATTGATTTATCATTAACCTAAGGATGCGGTCTTTATAAGGGATTTCATTCAATTTACATTCTATTGAGACTTCATTGTTGTTATGCACCAATTCAATTTTAGATGGTGTATATACTGTACTTTGTCATAGTATTTCATGAATCCATTTATTCTTGTGATCTTATAAAGTTTTTATTACCTCAATTGTTTTTATTCAATTGTCTCTCATTTGGTTAAAAACTCTAACTAAAATATCATTTTAAATGTTTTAAGGATTTATTATTCTAAATATTTCTCATTAATGTCCATGTTTTAAAAATGGTTTTAAGAATATATTTATATGGAAATTGCGGTTGTGAAATTAAAATTCCTTTTAAAATTTTCAATGTGGTATGATACAGTTTGATTAAAATATCATTTTGAACGACTTCTTTGATAAATAGTGTGAATTTTAGATGTTTTCAAGAAGAGGGGGATATTTATTTCAAATATTTTTGATAAAAATTTCCATATATGTCAATATCATTCATTGTATTTTATTCTTTATTGAGGTTGATTTATTATAATACAATCTTTTATATTGTATTGAATGAGTTGTGTTTGACTGTGGATGTGCTATTTTTAGGCCATTCATGGTTTTTGTTTAAAGTATTGACATTTCATATGCAAGTTTTAATATGAATGTATAGATTATGTTTCACACGTTTCATATAAGGAATGCATTGGACTTAGTAAGGGATGGGTGGATCCCACTATAGCTCCTCAATGCATCGGTAGGTCTCATGAGACAAACTAGTTTCTTGGCATATGGCCTTCACAAAATTTTATTTGTAGTCTTAGAACGAATCCCTGACTATGTGGTTATGATGTTCGGTATTATTCATTCCATCATTATGAAATTTGATATTGATATTACACATGACTGTTCGACTAGTATAATATCCATGTGAATAAGTAAATTGCATTTTTTTGATTTATCACTTCCATATTATGCTGATGTTTAATTTTAAAAGGATTTTTTTAGTTGTAAACATTGCCTTAAAAGTTTTTACTTATTTATGAATGTTTCTGCTATATTGTTATCCTTACTGAGTATCTGATCTCACCCCTTTCTATATTTTATTTTTTACCTAGATGTGAAGAAGTATATCATGATTAACCTATAGGAATAGGCTAAGGGAAATGAGTGTATTCAAAGGGGATATAGTTTTTTTTCTTTATTTCATGATGTAATGTAAAAAATATGTATGTATCTAGTACTTCCAAGGCTAATAAACAAATCAGTATTTCATGACTCGATCTCTTGTGTTCATTCCAATGATATATAATAATGCACTGACTCTGGGTAACTAGGGTCGGCGTGTTACAGGATCCACCCAAGAGTGTGACCGAGGTGCGGAGTTTCCTAGGGTTGGCTGGTTACTACTGGATATCTGTACCTGACTTTTCCAGAGTTGTGGAACCCTTTTCAGCATTGAAAAAGAAGGGACAACCCTTTTTATGGATAGATAGATTCCAACAGGGTTTTCATAAGCTGAGGTAGAGACTGATGAGTTCCCCCATCTTGTGGCTACCAGAAGGGGGCATTGGGTATGTAGTCTATTGTGATGCATCAGGGACTAGCCTTGGATGTGTCCTGATGCATGAGTGAGTAGTGATCGCTTATGGTTCACAACAACTGAGGTAGAATGAGCAAAACTATGCTACCCATCACCTTGAGTTTGCAGCAGTGGTCTTCGCCTTGAATATGTTGAAACACTACTTGATGGGAGAACGTTTTATAGTCTACTCCGATCACAAGAGTCTCAGGTATATCTTCTCACAAAAGGAGTTGAACCTAAGATAACGATGATGGCTAGATTTCATTCATGACTATGAATTTGAGATATTCTATACTCTCGGGAAGGGGAACGTAGTAGCATACACACTCATCAGGAGGTCTGGTCTACAGTTGGTGAGTGAGGTGAGAGAGGAGCTAGTCACTTTATAGATATCCTTTGTTGATAGAGATGGGGTAGCTTACCTCCAGTATATGATTGTCACTCCCCCACTTCTTCAGTGAGTTTAGGAGGCACAACTTGGGGGCATTTACTGCAAGGCTTGATGTGCTCAGATATCCATAGGACAACCACCTAATGGATTTTCTAAAGGTGGGGGAGTATGTCATCTTCTTCATAGGACGCACCATGGTCCTAATGGCACTACGGGAGGATGTGTTGAGGGAGTTACATATATTTTCTCTAGTAGTACATCCTGGTGTGGTGAATATGTACCAGGACCTCCAACATCAGCACTGGTGGCCAGGGATAAATAACGCGGTGGCATAGTTTGTTTCACAATGCCTCACTTGTTAGCAAGTGAAGGCCAAGCATCAGGTTCCAGCAGACTTAGTACTGCCACTAGAGGTAATAGAGTGAAATTGGGATGGTATCTCCATGGAATTCATGACAGGGCTACCACAGATGTCCAGGGACATGATTCCATCTCGTTGATCGTTTACTAGATCACCATGTTTGCCCACTTCCTACCCATCCATGAGTAGGGATCAGTAGAGGGATTGGGATGCCTCTACATACTAAATATTGTACGACTTCATGGGGTTCCATCGACAATCGTCTCTAACCATGATGTATGTTTTACATCCCAGTTGTGGAAGGTATTACAGGAGGCGTTTGGAACTTAGCTATATTTGAGCACCGCCTTTCATCCACAGATGAATGGTCAGACGGAGCGGACCATTCAGACAGTGGAGTTCATGCTTCATTCTTGAGTCCTAGATTTTGTTCGTAGTTGGGAGGATACCTTTCCCTTAGTGGAGTTCTCTTGCAACAACATATATCACTCCACCATCGGTATAGAACCATTTGAGGACTTGTACCGTCGACCCTACAGATCGCCTCTATGCTGGACATACCCTGGGGAGTCAGAACTTATGGGTCCAGAGTTGGTATGGGCTACCATTGAGAAGGTACAGATCATCCAAGAGTGGATGAAGAATACAAAGAGCAGACAGAAGTCCTATGCTGACAGGATATGGAGACCTTTGGAGTTTGATGAGGGAGAACATGTCTTCCTACGGGTCTCACCTTGACCAGGTTTGTGGAGATTTGTTCGGGGAGGCAAGCTATCTCTAAGGTTCATCGAACCCTTTAAGGTTCTCAGTAGAGTTGGTGAGGTGGTGTATCGCCTATCTCTAACCCCATAGACACATCAATTGCATGATGTTTTCCACGTGTTGCAGCTGAGAAAGTATGTGCATGATCTATCGCACGTTATTGATTGGGGCGAGCTGGACAATGATGATGGGGAGAATTTTACGGAAATTCGAGTAGATATTGAGGATCGACAAGAACGGGTCCTTCATGGATGATTGATACCTCTAGTGTGCGTTTGATGGCATTATGGGGACCTCCAGGAGAGCACATGGGAGTGGGGGATCAGATTCGTGCACAGTACCCCCATTTGTTTCCTTAGTCTATGTTGTGGCTTTTGGGGATGAAAATCCATAAGGTGGGGAGAATGTAAAGACTCAGATTTTCCATGAATTTTTTTTTAAATATATGGAATTATTACGAGTCTACGAAAATTGACAGCACATGATTCTGAGGCCCGATGTGCCTGAAATAAATTTCTGAACATTTTTTTAAGTTACATTCAATAAACACGTGGGCAGAATTTCTTATCTTTTGAATCGGTGCTTGAATTAAAAATATGAGGGCACCATTGAATCTTCAATGCCGATATTCTTTTAAGGGAGGCTTCACATTGACCATAGAAGTTTGGGAGAAAAATATAGTGTTTAGAAATTTAAGAGAATAATAAAATAACAATGTTATTTTATTTTTCATTCACCTTTCCTCCGATGGACGAGCGGTAGTTTCAGGACCAACGACAAGTAAATCTATTAGATGGATTATCTTCTCTTTATTCTTGTAACTACACTATTGGAATCAGGAAGTTTCCTTAATTAAATGAACCCCATTAATTCCACTTTCGTTACTCACCCTCACCCTCTTCTATTTATATGGATCTCGGGGTAGAATGTTGGCACAACTTCACCAAGTGACGAAGCTCTAGCAAAGTACCACAACGCCAACCACTTAGAGGATGAGGTAGGTTGTAGCGAGTGGTGACGAGTTCCAATGAATCATAAACCGATGACAATGACGAAGGGGGATTCTTTTGATCATTTTCATTGAATGTATCTTCTAGGTAGGGGGTTTATTTTGAAGTTTCCTTTGATAAATTAAATTTCTCTCTCACTTGATATCATGTAACGTAGAGGGTGTGGGCCAAACAAACAAGGCCCAGACCCTCCGCTGATTCATTCTTGATGTGAACTTCTTGGAACAATTTCCAACTTTTCGAAAACACAAAATAGTGGGTCATACTATGATGATGACAGTGTGGGAGAGCTGTAGGTGCAGATGGCACCAAGAATGGATACTGGATCATGCCTAGTGACTTGCAGAAGAAACCAACAGCGCGCCATGTTGGCGGTGGTCGGTAGTGGCTGAAGAAGACCTATGGAAACCAGTCGTGGGCAGTGAAAGGCAGCATGGGACGAGGACCCGCAGTGTCCGAAGGCGGCCGACTTGAGCTGGCCATGACAGGAAGGGGCGGCGTGGATCACAATGTGCTGCATTGGCAAAACCCCAGTCAGCCAAATGGCCGACCATTAATTGACGTGGGGAAGTGCCCCACCAGCTGGTGAACGGCCCCGCAAGCGCAGCGCTAGCGGGATGGAACGGTCCACCTCCGGGAGGACCGAGCCGGCACTAGACGGCCAAGAAGACCAGACCCGCCTAACGAGCCAAGCCGGACCCATAGCCAAATGGTCTGGACCAACCCATCAGGTCGGAACTACCAGTAGGTCGGGCTTGACCCACGGCTCGGCGGGCCTGTGTGGGTTGGCCGAGCCCAACCCGGCGGGTCGGGCCAACCGTGGTCCGAGCTCGTGAACCGAGCCAAGACGACCCTGATGGGCCAGACCCAGTGAACCAGGCCAACCCTTAACGGGCTGAACCCGAGTGGGGTTAGATAGACCCTAGGACCTGTTGCGTCAGGTCGTTCTAACCGAATCAGACCGAGCCCAGACCCAACCGATCCATGAATAAATAAACGCATGTAAGTGATAGACCAGGAGTCCATTGGACACGCCGTCAGTGGAATTGGGACCCCTTTATGGAAGCGGTCCCTTTGTCATGTTCTAGTGGGCCTGACCAAGTTGGGCCATACCAAGGTGCGATCACCCCCGTTTCATGGAAAGGGATGCAACTAACAGACCTGGTGTCCGGTTTATGCACCGCCTGTTGTGTTGGAACCCTTAGGACGAGGCGGTCTTTTTGAGATACTCCACATGAGTTTCAAGGAATGTTGGAGTTTGGGCGAGTTGGATTTTACCTGAATCTAACTGGGATCTTGCCACTAAAATGCCTATAAATTATATACTAAGCGTCCGGTTGACGCATCATCTTTTACGTTGGGACCCTTATGACGCGACGCGTTATCTGGTAACTTCTTCTTGGGAATTCATGCCAGTTGAAATGTGACTGATGGATTGAGGATTTTTTCTCCCATAATTAAGCGTGCTATGAGTGGGAATCCAGTGGCTGACAGTGAGGTGGAGTTTGGAGATAGATCATACGGAGGTTAGTACCGAACGATCCATTGTGGGTCAGCACCTAGCGATCATGTGTGGATCAGCACCTAGTGACCCTATGTGGATCTGCACCTTGAGACCTGATGAGGACCATCCTTAGATCATCTTGTCGTGGATCAGTGACATATCGATCCTCTGTGGGTCAGCACTCAGCGATCCTGTGTGGTTCAGCGCATACCAATCATGTGTGGGTAAGTTCCTGTGTGAGTCATTATGGGGGTTAGTACCTATTGACTCTGGGCAGATCAGATCCTATGTGGTTCATTGCGGTGGTTAATACCTATCGATCCTTTATGTTTCAGACTTCGTATGGTCAGTTTTAGTGCCTCTTGATAGAATAAAATGATCTATCTTTACGACTAATCATTTGTACTTATATACTTCACTAATACCTGGTTTGATCTGAGACTATGTTTGAGCTATGTTTATTGCTTTGTGCTTCATGATTGAGATCATGCTCTGTGGTTTTCCTTCGGGGAATTCTGTGAGACCTTCAGGGGTCTCAGGGTCCCTACTGAGTATTGTTATACTCACCCTTGCATGGGCTTCTCCCACACCTTGGTATGTATTGTGTAGAAAACAACTAGTTGGGCTGAGACTTGAGGGATCCAGGACCAGGTAGTACACAGATAAGATTGGATGATGAGGAGAGTAGTGGAGATGAGATGTACCTACCCTTTAGGTAGGATCCTTGGGGGATAATCCAGGAGTTGTTTTCTCTTTTCAGTTGTACTTGTACTTTTTAGTGGGGCTTGTATTCCGACCCCTTTACTTTCAGTACACTTTTGACTACGACATTTACTTTGTGGTTTATTCTTTTTGTGCTCTTGTCTTGTGTGTTTGTATAGGTTTAAAGGAAATGCCTTCCCATTCTAGGGATACACCTTTTTTGTTCTAGTTTCCAACCCCTAGCCTATGGATGGCGGTCTTGGGGTAGTCATGGCATCGGCCCCAGGGGACAGGTCATGACATCTCCCATTCTTTAAAATCCATTTTTGAGACAAAAGAATCATTAAGGTATTTCATAAAACACATAACATGCATAAACTATTTTAACAAAAAACACATTTTAATACCACCCAAGATGCATTTCATAAAAATATATTCTATTATTTCAAATAAATTAATTTCTTAAACAAACCCAAGGAAATTTAGAATAACATCTAGTAATTCAGGAAAAAAAACCTTTATATAGAGACACCTACCTTGCTAATAGAGAAAAACTAGTCACCTTTTAGAATGAATGTTAGAAATGATGAGATCTATCCCTTAAAAGAGTAGATACATAATAAATATAATCATTTCCCCATAAAACCCTCTAGATATATCAATTACATCAAAACAAATTTACAAAATAATGAGGGGAAAATAGATCAAGGATAGATCTAGAAAGAGAATAGGACATTAGATCAAAAATGAAATGTACCTTGAATAGATCCACCAAGAATGATGGGAAATATCCATGGATCCATGGAGAGAACTCTATAGAGAATTATGGAGATTTTAGGTTGGGACTAAGAGATATTAAGATATTATTATAATTAAAAATTACCGTAGACTTCTGGGAAAATTCCAATATTAATATGTTCATATTTGGGTTCATGGTTAGGCCATACAGTTTAATAAACCATGCACCAACCATTAAATTGTGTTTTTTCATTTAAAATATTGGTGCATAGTAACCTATGGATTTCCACATGGTTTAGTAAACCATGATCAAGTTCTGAGACTACCTCTAGACCAACTCTAAGACGCCCGTAATGTTTTTCTCACATGGTTTGACAAACCATATTTAAACCATGAAATATCACCTTATGAATTATAGTCTCATACCACATGATTATCAAAAGATTAATACTTACCATGTTATTAAACCATTTTCCTAAAATATTTTTTTTTTGAAAATCCAAAATTTAAACCCTCGACTCTTGAAAACCTATAAAATGTCACAAGAGAAAAACCAAGATAAAATTAAACCGTACCTATGATGTATAGGGAATCATATATGAATTTTAATTAAATTTAACCTACATTTACCCCCACACTTTAGGATTGCCAATCCCTAAGAAAATGAGGTTCAAATAGAATCACATCCGCACGTTATCCAATTTATGTTCAAGAAGAAAAATATTTTTATAAAATTTATATTGGGAATTTTGGAAAATAAAATGTTTTTAAGTAGGTGACATAGATAATTCATGCATCTATGGGGGATTTAGAAATATTTAAATGTTTGTATATGATTGTATTTGTCTTGAACTTTAAATAATGTATTTTATTCAAAGGACACTATCATTTAGGTTTAATAATGTCAATAAAACTTTGATTAATAATTTAAGAAATTTGTAGACGAAAAACACATAAATGAATACAATTCACTTTCAAGTAAATATACACGGTTTAATGGTAAAATGTATGGAAAGAATTCTCAAATCACATAGATTAGGGAAAAAGTAAAGTTTATATCAGTGATAATAAACTAATATTTTTCATAAACAACACTCTAATAATCAAACATTATAAAATACAAAGTTTAAAATGAATAAGAGTTTAAATTTCATTTCAAAAAGGGTTTTTTGGAATAAAAAACGTTCTTGAAATTTTATTTAAATATAAAGGTTATAAAAACCAAAACATATGCTATAGTAAATATTTGAATATGTTAATATATAAGATAATATATAATAATACTAAATAATTACAATGAAAACAATCCTAAAAACTAACTAAGAAGATAAGTGGAAATAGTAAATGAAATAAATATCTCAATAGCCATATAATTAATAAGACCATGACTAACTAGAATAAGAACCTTCCCAGATAAGATCATTATATAAATATTATTTTAGTCTATTGAAGATTTTATTGAAAAAATATAGTCAACCTTTTTACATTCACTTTAAATGTTATATATTTTAAAGGGTCCTAAATTTATATAGAATAAAATGGAAAAAATATTAAAATAGTATTGGTCCATCCCATTTAAAATTTAATTTACTAGGAAATAATTTATTTTTGGAATTAAATAAAAACTCCAAATATTTTTCCTTTAATGAATTTATAATGATGTTATTATCATGAAACAACTTTAATTTTTTCTTTTAATATTATTTTTTGCGATATGAATCAGGTGTCAATTCCTATAATTCTTACAACTATAATTTTATTTCAACCATAACATATTTGAGTTTATAGTTGCCTGTTTTAATGGCCTAAAATGATTTATGTTGAGGATATAGTGGTATGTGACCTTATTTTCAAAGACTTTACTAAAATTCAACATATCCAATGGTGTTTTATATGTTGTTCTATATTCACAAAAAACATTTACTAAGTTTTACATACCAATTTCCCCCATTGGGTTTAACAATCCCCTCAAGAATACATTTTATTTAATTATTAGAGAATTTAGTTAACTCATTAGTTTATATAATATATCAATTGGATGTTTCAATAGAAAATATATATTTACATAATTAATTAGTAAGGTTTTTATTATAAAAGTAAGTTCAAAATATTAGTAATTAAATCTTTGGGTACTCTAAAATGATGAAATATATTAGTCTTAAAAAAATTAAAAGGGTTAAAAAATATCTTTTTTAATATCTTGAGCTTTAACCAATAAATATACATAATCAACCGATAATATAATATATATAAATAACTATTATAATGTGGAAGGGACATATAAAATCATTCCTCAAATGTCAAAAATATCATTTTTTTGGAATATCATTTCATTTTAAAAATGTAATAATGTTTCTGAAACGTGATATAAGATTTAAAAAACTCCTAACTATATTTAAATAAATTAGGCCAAAAGTACCCAAAATCGCAAATTATTCTAGAGGTTATTTTAGGACCAAAGTTTCCACCACTAAAAAAATAAAAAAAAAGTAAAAATTGTACTTTTTTATTCCTTCTTTAGAAAAGTTTGAGATATGAATTTCTCACACAACTCATATACCGAATAAATTTAATAAAAGGAAACAACTAACAATACCTTTATGATATATAAAAAGATTACACAATTTGGTAATTATTGTAGAATCATCTGAATGTGGAATAAAACCAAATATCAAAGCACATATAAAATGAAATCTGTCAGAATACGACATGAAATCAGCCGAGAAGGCTGCATGATTCTATAACCTATATAAGGTATATCATCAAAGAATATGATGTGTTTCAACTGAATTATATTCATTTCCTATAATAAAAAATTTATGCCTTTAATCATTTACCAAAACTATTGAACTTAGAATGCAATTTCCACTTTATGGTTAAAACATCCAAGCAAATATAAATACCATCTACATTTCTATTATCCGCTCTAATAGGCTTAGATAATGATTGATGAGGTGTGTCTTGTCCTATAAAGGGTTGAACTTTAATGTTACCTCAAATCCACAAAGATCATCAACATAGAAGCACAAAATGCATCACAATGTTGGATGTCTTCCATAAGATTCATAATTATTCACTGAGAATCCTCATTGAAAATCTCAATAAGTGTATTAACAAAGTTCATCACAACCAAAATAGAGAAATCATGAAATTTTTTAAACACCCTAGAACATATAATAAACAATTCTATGGAATCCAACTTGAAATAAGAAAAATATGTAGAGAATATTTACTATGGTATATCCATAAATATAAAGATATTATTTCTTTTAAATTCATCATCCATCTTAGTAAATATCTATTTTATGATTTGAAGGTAAACCTCCACAGCGGGTTCACCATCCTTGTATTTATTGAAAAAATAGAATCTTTTTCATCAAGTAAAGAGTTAGGTTCTTACCATGAATCATCCACAGCCTAATATGAATCCCTTCCCATATGGTAAACATCATCATTATTACCAAAAAATCTGGTAGATGATTTTGACTCAACCACAAAATATTAATTGAATAATTTAGGTTCAATCAATTCCTTATTATATTCCTTTTAAACACTTTTAAAATTAGTAATATTATTAATATATTCAATATCATCTTCACCATATGATTAAATAATATGTTCATAAACCACAAGTTATGGAGGAATATTTGTTTTCCATTCACCAATTCCCCTAAGGACCGAGTAACAATTGTTCTTTCAATATTTGATTAATATATTCGTTTTTTGAGTCTTACTAGGATATGTAGTAATAAATACATTTGATGAAACCATTTTTTTTACCTTTACTATTACTCATCATCAATAAATCGTCCTTATTATAAAAATATTACTCATAATCCTAAAATATATATTCACTAAAATCAAAGTGGACATCCTTTTCCTCCTCTTTCATGAAGTAAAAAACTCTTGGGATTCTTGGGAAATATTACTCTATCCTATTAAGTTTCAACTTATTCTCATTGATTATATAGGAATCATGAACATAATCAACAATACAAATAATTTTTCAGAAGAGTGATGAGACTTGGAAGTGTCATCACGATCCTTATTGACATCCTTATTGAAAAGATCCCCAAGGGTTATGGTGGATGCAATAGTCTTACCATTTTTATTTACTTTTTTTAACCCAAATTAATTTATTTTTTGTAAGGTGGTGTGAAAATTAAGGCTATTTTCCATATCTCTTTGAGGGGTTTCTAATTTTAAGGCATTTACTATAACAAACTAGAAGGTTTTTTAAGAAAACCACCTATAAAAATATAGAGTCACTATTATGAATCCATATGAGGGAATGGAGAAGTTAAGATATATCAATCTCTATATATACCCTAGTGATAGAAGTCCATGAGATATCTTTAATGTCATAATCTAATTTCAATGGTTTCCCAATTGAACTAGTAGTAAAAAAGAGGGCTTATTATTTAAATAAATAAAGTGAAAAAATATATAATCCCAACTAGCTAGGGGTGATGGGGTCCTCCAAACCTATTTTAAATTCAAGGAAAAATTTTAATAATTTCATGGAGTAACCACTTAAGAACCATGAACAACTCAACCATATACAATAGTATTCGATTTCAAATTAAAATCGGGAAAAAATCAAAGAATTTAGAAGACCAACATAAAAACCAACAAATCCAATAGCTAACAAATAAATTCATAAGAAAATAAGTTAAGGTCTATTCTTGATAAAAATTATAATAATAACAAAACATAGATAAGATAAAATGATTTGTATCCATTATTTAGAAAAATAGATCACTGAAAAACCCTTATGTCAGAATCTCTTTGGCTCAATATATGCCTAGGTCTTTAAATCACTAGGTCCTTTATGTAACTGTTGATCATGCCCAGCAACAACATCAAGAAAAGACTGAGAATCTATGTTATGGAATCTTACTCATTTATCTGATGACACACTCTACCACAAGTTCACCATCCTCTCAACATTTTCTTCTTTGGTAACACACTTTCTCATAATTAAGTAAAAACCTTTCTTCCATAAAATATTATAATCCCAATAATAATATTTAGAATCAATTTTTAATTTATATTTTTTCTCTTTAGTGTGATTATTATAAAATTTTCTAGAATTTAAATAATTAACAATAATAGAATAAAAAGGTAACTTTTCATTCAAAGAAATCTTATTTTTAATTGTAAATGTTGGTATAAACAATTATGAGTCGTCATTATTCTCTATTCTACTTAAATTATAAGATACAATTTTTTTCCTTCCAAACATTATGTTTAATTTATATGTTATAGTCATGAATTATTAAAATCCATAACAAAATCCTTGGTTTTGATTAAATTTTATATAATATGTATTTTAAAGCCGAATGGGAAATATAAATTATAACATTATCACCGAAAAAGTAAGATATGAACTTATTTAATGAATAAATGATGGCTATAATCTATTTTTTTAGTCACTATATAATTACTTTAATATATATTAAGTTTTTTGGAGAAATAATAAATAATAATACATATTTTACCTCTTTTTATCCAAAAAAAACTTCAACTACTCTATTTGAATCATCATAAATTAGTTCAAATTGAACCAACTAATCAGGTGATTACAAAAACATGGGAAGTAATTTAAGAACTCTTTAGCTTATAAAAGGAATCTTGAAGATATTTATAAAAAAAGACACATCATTTTTCCATAACTTTGTCAATGGTAATGAAGTACAACTAATGTTCTTAATGAATATCCAATAAGAACTAGAATATCCATAGAATAATATAATGCCTTTTAACAATTTTTGGTTCTAGAAAATATTTAATAGATTTTACTTTATTTTCAATAATTTTAGAATAAATGATGTGAACAAGGACCATGCCACATATAACCATGAAATTAAATTTCTCATAATTTAATAATATATTATTTTTGAACACATTAATTTTTTATTTTAGATAATTAATCCAAACTATAATTAATTGATTGGTATAAATAATAATGTCATCCATAAATAATTCAATACAACTATGAAGAAATTTAGAAAACACACTAATCATAAACCTTTAGAATGTGTTAGGGGTGTTCCAAATATCCAAAGGAATAATTTCATTGAAAAAAGTGGAAAATGTAAAAGTAAATTTTGTCTTATCTTGGTTCTTAGGTGTAATTGGTATTTTAAAGTATCAAATATAACCATCAAGGAAGTCTAAATATATCATTCCATCTAGGATTTTAATTATTTAACAAAACAATTTAAAAGGATAGTGATCTTTCCTAGTGGTATCATTCAATCTCCCATAATATATGCGCAATATTCACTAGTTTTTAACTCTTACGGGTATCAAAATATCTATTCTCTAGTCAAAACTATTATGATTATATTTTTAGGGACTATTTAAACTATAATCACCCACATATTATCTAAAATATAATTAATTAGGCCAACCTTCAATAATCTGGAGACTTTGTTTTTAACAACCTCCAATATAAAGGGATCCAATATTCTTCAGTACCATCAAATAGGTTTTTGGTGTTCTTTTAAATAAATTATATGAAAAAAAGAATCAAATTAATTCTATTAATATCAAAAATGGTATATATAATAATTTTTCTATTTGGTTACAAGATTTAAATTACTTGTTTCACCCTCTCAATAATTAGATTAGAATAAATAATCAGCATATAGTTCTCATTCTCATCCAAAAACACATATCTAAAAGGTTCTTGGAGGTCTTTTATTCTTTAAATAAATTTTCATATTCATATTAACCTTTATTATAATTTAATTTAGTATCTTACTCATTTAAATTAGAATCATTGATAATAAACATAGTATTTTCAAGGATGTTCATATAAGATTTCACATTTTTAGAATAAAAAATTACATTTCCAGTATTGTAAAAAACTTGATTTTTATCATTTGAAAAATATTTCATGTTTGAAATCAAATTTACTATGTTTTATTAACATCACTTTGACCATTAAAAATTGATAATTTTGGATTATTCTAACGTTTCAGTGGAATTATAGAATTTTTTTCAATTTAGATCTTAGAAACCATAATATAAGTTTAATTTTTTATGTAATTTAGAGGGTCAAATTGTTTTAAAATTTCAGTTTCATCAATGATTAATTGAAATTCATCTAAAATATTTAAATTAGATAATTATTTTTCATTTAGAAAATTTTAAAACAAGTTATTTTTAAACCTTTGTTTATAAAACCTTGATATTTATGATATATTTCTCAATAAATATATTTTATTTATTTTATAACTTTTTTACCACACAACATCGAGTTTAAATATTCCACATTATACCAACAAAATATTATTATTTAAAGTGAAAATTACCACTTGGACATGAAATTGGAATGTATGGATAGGATTATACACATTATAAAATATATAAAATCCAGGCTCAATAAAAATGTATAATATAATCCTTAATGAATAAAAAATCAATTTATAGAGAATCCATTTTATTCTTAAAAAATACATTTTCTTCAAAAATGATTTTTTTGTGAGTGAATATTAGAATTAATTTTTGAAATTTTTTGAAATTTTATTTGATAAAAATGAAATCATTTTTGGAATCAGAATATCAAAATTATCTCTAGGTGAATTTTTTTTATTTTGTTTAAAAAGATTGATTTTCTAGTGAATAGTGAAAAATATTGATTTTAATTGAAAACTATATTTTTGTTTCAAGAATTTAAAAAGTTACATTTTTTTAAAAAGGATTTAATGATTTTTTATAATATATTATTAATAATCAAATTAATTTCATTGGAATTAATTTTTTGGCTAAATTTGGTATACAAATATTTTTATACATAAAATAACTTTTTTGGATAAACAAATTCAATGTGTTTTGTGTTATTATATTAAATTATTTTATAATTTTTATAGAAATTAAATCATAAAAAATTTATTCCATATTTTTAACCATGAGTGCAAAATTTTTAAAATAGGTCCCTTTTTATTTTTAGTTCATATAAATAGTAACTATAGTAAATTCTCATTACCATGGTAAAGGTAAAATAGTTTAATTTTGTTTAAAACTAATGTGATAAGACATAAAATTCATCCAAATAATTGAATTTATTTTCTTGGATGAGTATATTTCATCCATAATCATCCATATTTATAAAATAACACCTATTGTTTCCATTTTACTTTGATTTTGACCTTTATAATATTAAAGTAAAAGATAAAGTAAAAAATGTCACTTTATTTCTTTTAATAAATATAATATTTTTAATATGGATAAAAATACATTATGTTCAGTTATAAAATGTTTGTTAAATTATTAATTATTTTTTACCTTGTTAATTTATTTAAAAAATTTAGTGATTAAATAATTACCTTAAATGCTTATGCAACACTGATAGAGTGCTTGTGCAAGCAGTATTGAAATAAAATAAATGATTTTAAAAAATATAAAAATAATTTTTAGTGATTTATTTTATATAATTATAAAATATTAGGGATGTTTTATATGTTTATATCTGAATTAATTTTCATTCATATTGTTTTAAAAGACAAATTAAATGAATAGTTCCAAAAATACATTAATGATATTTTATAATAAATAATTTTTTATTAAATGATTTAAAATTAATAAAAATATTATATTCAGGAAAGTTAATTAGAAACTCTTTAAAATATGAACCATGATCCATTTATGAGTCACTTTTTCTTTTATGGTCAAACTCCTGACCTTAAAAGAGTAGAAAAATTTGATATTGTGGTAATTGAAAAAAGGGTTAACAAGGTGTTAAAACTAAGAGATAAGGGTAAAAACAATCACCAAAACTTGTTCAAATTCTATTGTATGAGATGATTTGGAATCATTCTCATCTTATCATAAGATTACACAAATTTGGTTTCATTGATCCATGAAAATTAATTTAAATTAGTTTAATAATATACATGATTCAAATAGTGCCCCTCTCATCACTTATAAAAGGGAACTTATCCTCCTTCATTATTCAAAATTTTGTAGTCTTATAGCTTAGAAAATACCTGACTTAATTTCATCCCATTTTCATTAACCATATAATAGACCTTTGGTCTTTCCAAAAAACCATTCTTTCAAGGCCTAAGTTGTAAGCCAAAAAAAGATTATGTCCCGACCTGTCCTAGAGAGGCCCATGTTGTGATTACCCCAAGCCTGTTTCTAATAGGCCAGAGGCTGGTGACTAACACTGAGTAGGAATATCCAAAAAATGAGATTTATTTTCCAAATTACATGTATACACACAGACAGCTCCAAGGAAAAAATGATGAAATGTAAAATCACTAAGTAAATAATTCATGAAAACCATTATATCCCACAACCAGAGTACAAGATTAAATGTATTGGAAAGTAAACAGGTCCAAAACAATCCCACTAAAAGAAAAGAGTCTACAACCACAAGTCCAACCTGTAAAGTAAGAGGTATTAGTACTGTTGCTGAAAAAGATGTCGGAACACACCTCGGCATGTCCGGTCTCACAAGACACCACCTGTTCTTAGACTGCATAGAACTACATCGAATATTCCTTCATCTGTACAAGACATGACATGTACAGGAAAGGACCATAAATGGGTAAGTAAAACAATACTCGTTAGGACACCCCGAAACTACAAAGGAATTCCATAATGGAAATACCACAAAGAAAATACCATGAAGGAATAAAAAAATTAATAACAGAAAGTAAATACCATTATGGAATACCAAAAAGGGAATACCATGAAGGAATACCACTAGGAAATACCAAAAAGGAGTACCATAAAGGAAATATCATGAAAGAATAACACAAAGGAATATCACAAAGGAAATACCATGAAGTAATACCAAAAAGGAAATACCATTAAGAAAATACCACAAAGGAATACCACAATGTAAATAACATGAAGGAATACCAGAAATGAAATACCATAAAGGAAATGCCATAGTCAGCTCCACATATATATATGTCTACTAAAAATATATCCAGAACGTCTATATATAATAAGTCTAATAAGACATATAGTCTCAAAAAGACACATAATATCAACAAGAAACACAAACTCTATAAGACACATAGTCTCCATAAGACAAATGGTCTCCATAATACACACAGTCTCTATAAGACACACAGTCTCTGTAAGACACACAATCTCTAGGTCATAGCCAGCGACAAAAATGTTTGATTGAATCGTGCTCATTCCAAGATAACTCACTCCTCAAGACATTAGGTCATATTTACACTCCCACAAAAACCAACTTAGGATATCTCTAAATTACCATCTCATCATAAGGGTCCCAATGTTGTAGACGTCTCGTCAAACAGACACATCATTTGAAAGTTATGGGGGTTTGAAGCTTCAAAAGGGAGGGGGTCACTGGGCATGTGGACCGACCATGGTGATCGACCGCCACAATTGACCACACCCCCAACTATCGTGGCTGTATGGAAGATGGATTGATAGTGGCTCATATTTGACTTTAGCCCACTAGAGCCACCCTGGGCCTGACCCACTAGGTCGCTCCTCCTGGCCTGCCCCCATGGCCTATGCCACTAGGCCTACTTATCTGGCTGGTCCTCCATGTCCACTTGGAATATTGGCCCTCCGCACCCATCACATCCCACATATTCTCTATGTCTCATGGCCTCTGAAACACATGGACACCCATCACACTCCATGCAACCATTGCCACCCCAGGCTTTCAATATCATCACCTCTCCTCACCAGAATGTCGTGTCGGGCTGCTGTATCGGATTTGCGCCTATGGTCCCTTCTATGAACCACAGAGCCACTTATGATGCCCATATCCTGAAACAATTGTATAGCTAGATTCCCTATTTCCCGATCTACATAGATCTGGACTCTTCTATCGGTTTTCCTCCAATTCGGGTGTCTGATTGCATTCAGATCCTCTCAAAAAGTCGAGTCATGACAACATGGGTCCAATGACAAATAACACAAGTAACGAGGTAGAGAAAATAGGAATAACTCCATTATGAATGAATCTTAGCCTTTTTTCGTGTCAGCCTCAATCCTTTCTCATTATAACGATGACATAAGAATGATAAAACTCTCCCAAAATAATCCCAACAATCATTATCCATACCACAACGATCGAACCACGGATCAATCTGTTAGTCGATTGACCCGCGTTCATTGTAGAAATCAAGAATGGGGAAAATAAAAAATAAACAATGACCCTACCTTGATTCAGATCATTCATTGATGAAGGATCATTGTTTCATCATCATCTTCTATGAGATTCCTTCGAATAAGATGTGTGTTGATCGTCGATCCATGATCTATCACCATTTCTTAAGAGAGTTATCCTCTATGTCTCAGATGAATTATAGGGTTATGGTGATAACCTTGAATTCCTAAAAAAATCATAATAAAAATAAAAATTTTTTGTCAAAAAAATAATTATTTTTCAATTATTTAATGACGATTACGTTATTTTTGGGTTTTTCCACAGAAGACCCACAGCGACTAAAGTTAAGTCACGCCTAGGGAAATCACCACATTAAGAACTCATCACCGGTTTTGTATTTAAAATATAGTAACCGTTCATGATTTATTAGGATTTTGAAATAAAATAATTTTATTTAATTATTTTATTTACAATTATGTTCTTGTTGAATTTTTCATCAGATGACCTATGATGACTAAAGTTAGTCACACTTAGGGTAAATCCTCCATTATGATCTCAATGGTGCCCTTGTATTTCTGATTAGAGCACCTATTTAAAATATAATTCACTTTTTCAGGAAATAATCGTACATGTGATATTAAAAACATAACATTTTTAAACAAATTTTTCTGGGCACACTAGGCCTTGGAATCGCACACTATATTAGCACCTAGTCTCAAAATTTTCCCAAATAATTTCTAAAAAATAAAATCAAGAAAATATGATACATTGCATTATTCCCACCTTAGGGCTTTACATCCTTAAAAATACAAAACAAGGGCTACCTGAAAATATGAAGGTACTAAGAACAAATTTGAGCCTCTCGCTCCCAAGTGCTCTCTTGAAGATTCTTAGGCGGCCACCAGAAACACACCAGAGGAATCAACCACCCAAGAAGGATCCTCTCCTACTGACCCTTGATCTCTAACTGGTACTCTGCAAAAGTTACCCCATCCTTGATGTTTGGATCACCCCAGTTAATGACATGTGATGGATCATGCATGTACCTCCTCAGCTATGACACATGGAATACATCATATAACTACTCTAACTATGGCAGTAGATCCAAGCAGTACACCACCTCACCAGCTCTACATAGTATCAAGAAAGGTCTGATAGACCTCAGAGAGAGCTTTTCACCCTGGACAAATCTCCATAATTGATATTGAGGTTATACCTAAAGGAACATGTGGTCTCCTTCATTGAACTCCAAAGGCATCGGTCATCTATCAACATAAGACTTATGATGACTCTGTGTAGTCTTCATCCAGTCCTAGATGATCTGCACCTTTTAAGTAGTAGGTCATACCAACTCTAGGCCCACAAGTGCTGAATCTCCTGGGTAATTCCAATAAAGTTCTGACCTACAAGGTCGCTTGTACAAGGCCTCGAATGGTTCTAGACCAATGGTGGAGTGATATCTATTATTGTATTCAAACTCCACCAGTGGTAGATGATCCTATTAACTATGGACAAAATATAACATGCATTCCTGCAACATGTCCTCCATAACCTGAATGGTTTGATTAGTCTAGTCATCCATTTGTGGGTGGAACACTGTGATCAGGTGTAACTAAGTCCCAAACGTATCATGCAATCCATTCCATATTCGGGATGTAAATTGACCCTCATGTTTAGAAAAAATCATCGATGGGACTCCATGGAGTCAAACTATCTCCTACACATGGAGGCGTCCCAATCTCTCTACTGAACTCTGCTCTAGGATAGCTAGGATGTGGGCCGATTTAGTGAGTCATCCAATGATAATCTATATGGTATCATTTCCCTTGGACATAAGTGGTAAAATTTTCACAAAGTACATCGATATCTCATGCCACTACCATTCTAGAACCTCGGGGGGTTGGGATAAACTAGCTGGAACCTGGTGCTCAGCCTTTACTTACTGAAAGTGAGGTATTGAGAAACAAACTATAAAACTTATTTATGTATACTAGGAAACCAAAACTAATGTTATAGGTCCTGGTACATCTTTTCCATTCTTGGATATACCATTAAAGGGTAGGTATGAAACTCACTCAAAACCTCCATCATCAACATCACTTATACAAGTTTGCACCCTCTAAAAAAATGTGCTCCACAGCTTTTGAATATCCATCAGGGGTATTCCCTATAGGAATCTGAGCATGTAGATTCTAGCAATCGGTATCCCCAATTTTTACCTCTCTACCTCTCTATAAGAGTGGAGGTGTGAAAACCATCGACTAGAGGTAAGCTGATCCATCTCCATCCATGAAGGATAACTACAATGAGGTCAACTACTCTAATGCCTCATTTAGAAACAACGAATTTAATATTAGGTTGAGTTCATCTACCACCACGTTCCCCTCCAATGATTATTTACAATATTGACGTCATAGTCCTGGAGGAACTCTAGCCACCACCTCTATCACAACTGCTTAAAACTCTCCTGGAAATTTTCCTTCTACACGATAGGTTATCCCTTTCATGTCAAATATATTAAGGGTGATACGAATCAAGATATGTTGGGTACAAACCTCATATATTACCCTACCAAACCAAGGAAATTTCTCACCTCGGCAACACTCTTGGGTGGCTACCAAGAAAGCACCTCCTCAACCTTTTCTAGATCCACTATAACTCCAGCCTCAAAAATGATTGTCCCAAAAAATTGACCTATCAAATCTAGAACCGACACTTAGAGAGATTATTGTAAAGTTGGGGATCTCATAGTGTGTCTAGGACCATCCTCAACTGTCTTTTGTGCTCCTCCTCAGATGATAAGTACACTAGGATGTCATCAATGAAGGCCACCAAGAACCGATCCAAGTAAGGATGATAGATAACACTCATGAGTCCCATGAACACTGCTGGGGTGTTAATCACACCAAAAGACATCAAAAAGTACTCATAGTGACTGTAAAAAAAATATATAATCCTTATTCAGTATATCCTCATCCAGTAATGGAAAATGGTGATAGCTTGTCCTGATGTTGATATTCAAAAACCATTATGCCCCTCTCAATAGATCAAAGAGGTCATTGATCCTTGGTAGTGGATAATTGCTCTTCATGGTCACCTGGTTTATCATTCATAAATGAAAAAATAACCTGAAGATCCCATTTCCCTTCATGGAAAACCAAACTGGGGATGCCCAGGGTGAAACACTAGGTCTCACAAATCTCTTCCTTTGTAAGTCCTCCATCTTTACCCTCATCTCACAAAGTTTTGTAAGACCCATCCAATATGCAGGTGTAGATATTGGTATCATCTCAGGGTATAGATCAATATGAAAGTCTACCTCTCTATGGGGAGGTAAACATAGAATATTCTACAAAAATATGTTCTCATACTCCGCTACCACTGCAGGAAACTGAGCACTGATACCATCCACTGCATTGAGGGTGAGTCTAGTCAACTAATGAGTAATTGGCCTCACCCTCTTATGTGTGAGTCTATCTTATGCTGCATGCATTTCCTTTTCACTAAAAAAAAGAAAACCTAGTCCCATCACTACAGACACACCGCACTATGTGCCTAAAATAGTCAATATGAGCATAAACTGTGGAAAATCATTCCATACCAATAATGATGTTGTATGGCCTCAATTACACTACCAAGAGATCTCAACTGAAACTCTTACCTCTAAGAGTTAGTCCACATTATCGGCACTAGTGAGTGACCATTAGTTATCCTCCAGTAGGTGTCTCCAAGCATGAGGGTCGAGTCAATGGTTCAACTAGAATATATATGTCTCGAACAAGGTTTGTGGAAAGAAAGGAATGAATAGATCCTATATCTATTTAAATTGTAGTTAAGGTGGAATAGACATAGGTCCTACATCAAATCATTCCTGGATCCCCTAGGTTATATTCCTCGACCGCTTGCAGCTATCTACTCCCCTATACTATAGATTCCTGAGAATTTTGTGAACCAAATGGGGGTGGTGGTAGTAATGTGTCGAAGTATCGACCACCTCTTACTACTCTTCCAACTCCTCTACCACATTCGCCTCTCTACGAACCCACCTTCTCCTGTCGTTATATCTTCATCGGTGGTCTATCCACCATCTCTTTATTAGTAGTATAACAGGTTCTAAAATCTATGGTGATATGTCCCATGTTGTTGCGTGAAAATCATTTCCTCTATCAAGGCAAACTGGACCCACTGTATGAGCCCGGAGCTATAGAACCCCTATCCTAGGACCTCCTATTGAAAGGTCTCACACATCTATGTCCCTAAGAATGATGTTAGCTCCCTACTGCTGAGGTCTCTGCTCCTGATTTCCCACAGATAACAATCATTGGTTTTATTCATCCAACCAAGGAATACTCAACCAAAAAGGTTCTATCTATCACCCCAACATAGGTAGGAATGCGCAGAGGGATAACACTGGATCAGATGTCGCTACACAGATCTCTCTCAAAGGACCAAGCCCAAAATCATTGGTCGTGTATCACATCTATCAAGTATCTGGAAAATTTTTTATGTATCAATAAATATTTAGATACTAACATGTCATCCTTCCGAAGATATAGCTTCTCCTGGACATGAATATCCCTCATCTTACAAGGGGATAATTACTCTATGAAAATGATCTTGAACTCTATCCATGGAAGAGTCTCCTCATCGTAAGATCGAGTAACCAAACCCCACCATCTCTCTACTGAGCCGTGTATAATGGTCACTACCAAGACCACCATCTAATCTACCGGTGTCCTAACTAGATAGAAAAATTATGTCACTACCTCAAGCTAGTCCCCATCTGCCTGATAGTCAGGCTCATCTCATAACTTGAGGGGTCTCTATCACTGAAACTAGAGAAGCATGCTCCGCCTACGCTACTCTTGCACTGGTATTGTGGGTACCATGTTCTTCTCTATAGGTTTTGGTATAGTTGGTGGACCACCTATAGGTTCTATCTCAGATAAAAAAACCATGTACTGATGCCTCATCATCTAGTGGATCATCCTTGTGATCATGCAGTGGAATCCAGGCTGGATGTCTACATAGAGACATCCTGAAGTAAAACAAGATGTTTCATGGTCAATTGAGTGTATCTAGAGAGATAACTCAAGAAGTAAATGGAAAACCTAACCATTCTTATATTAGGCATGTACCATTATTTTTCCATGCAACCAATGTTTTCATGTATGAGTCATAAAGTATGTAATCAGAGTCCTAGTGTATGAATATGTTTTCCACTACACCAACACTGGAGTCTCTATCCTGAAAGACGAACTTGAAACACTTAACATTGTTTTCCCAAACCAACATCCTAGACTCCCAGTCTAAAATTAAAACTGACCCCCTCTGATTCCCCTCAATCACGACCAGTCCTAGAGGGGAATGTGTCATGACTACCTCAATCCTGCCTCCAATAGGCCAGGGGCTAGTGACTGGCATTAAGTAGGCATATCCAAATAATGGAAGGAATTTTTCAATGTACCTATATGCACACACACATCTCTAAAATAAAAATTATGAAATGTAAAAGAACTAAGTAAACAATTCATGGAAACCACTATATCACAAAACTAGAGTACAATATTGAATGTACTGGAAAGTAAACATGTCCAAAAAATTCCTACCAAAAGAAAAGAGTCCACAACCACAATTCCAACCTCTAAAGTAAGGGGTACTGGGACTATCACCAAAATATATACTAGAACACACCTCATCTTGTCCGGTCTCACAAGGAACCACCTGGTCCTGGTCTTCTTGGAACTTTGTTGAAGGTTTGATCATCTGAAAAAGACACGACATGTGCGGGTAAGTCCTGTGTTGGGTTGAGTAAAACAATACTTGGTAGGACACCTCAAAACCAAAAAGGAATGCCAAAAATAAAATAATACAATGAAAATTCCATGAAGGATTACCAAAAAGGAAATACCATGAAGGAATACCCCAAAGGAAATACCATAAAAGAATACCATTAGGGAATACCACAAAGGAACACTACAAAGGATATACCATGAAAGAATACCAGGAAGGAATAACACGATGGAAATACCACAAAGGAATACCATAAAGTAATATTACAAATGAAATACCATGAAGGAATACAACAAAGGAAATACCACAAAAGAAACACATAGTCATATCCATGCAAATATATGTCTGCAACAAATATATCAAGAACATATAGATATACTCAATCCAATAAGACACATAGTCTCAACAAGACACATAGTATCCATAAAATAAAATTTCTCTATAAGAAACATAGTCTCCATAATACATACTGTCACTATAAGACACACAATATCTAGGCCACAACAAACCACAAAAATGATTTCTTGAAGAACACTCGTTTCAGGAGAACTCACTCTTCAAGCCATTAGGTCATATGAAAACTCCCAAAAAACCACTTAGGATATTCTGAAATGACTATCTCATCGTAAGGGTCTCAATGCGGTAGAAGGCTCATCAAATAGACGAACCATTTTTACCACACAGCCACCCACCGCGTCCTACAGATCCACCACATCCCATGGCCTTTGAACCACACGGCTGCCCATCGTGCTCCACGTAGCTACCACCACACCCTATGGTGTTGGCGCCTCCTGTGCTACTACCTCTAATTGCCTCTTCCCCATGCTACCAATTCTTCCACCACTTATCCTCGGACTGTCACATGAGACCCATACCAGTGGTCCCTTCTGTGGACCCCTGATCCACTTCTGATGCTAAAATTTCGAAACGGTTATAGATTCAAGTTTCTAGATTCCCAACCTACACATATCCTACCTCTTCCATCAATTTTACTCCAATATAAGGATTCGATTTCATTCATAGATTCCCAGAAAGTCAAACCATGACCACAAGATTCAAATGGTGAAGAAAGGCAAGAACGGGGGAGACAAAACACGAAGAACACCCTTATTAATGAACCTAGACCTTTGTTCGTGTTGGCCTCAATCCGTTCTCATTAGAATGGAGAACTAATAATGATAAAACTCCCCCAAAATAATCCATATAATCATTAATCATCCTATAACGGTCGAACCATGGATCAATCTATTAGTAGATTGACCCATGTTCATCGTATAAATCAAGAATGGGGAAAATCACAAAGAAACAACCACCCTACCTCGATTCGAATTATTCACTGATGAAGGATCATTGTGTCATCATCGTCAGTGAGATTCGTTTGAATTGGCTACGCATTGATCATTGATCCATGATTATTCATTTTTTATTGAGAGAGTTCTTCTCTGCATAGCATAGGAATTATACAGTTATAGTGATAACCCTAAATTCCTAAAAAAAGGATTAATAAAAAGGAATTCACTGTGCAATAAAATAATTTATCTTTGAAATATTTAATGATGATTACAACCTTTTCAGTGTTTTCCACATAAGACCCGTGCTGACTAGAATTAAGTCACACCTAGGAAAAAACACATTAAACACTTAACGGTGATCTCATATTTCCAATCTAAGTCACCGTTCATGAGTTATTAGGATTTTAAAATAAAATAAAATAAAATAATTATTTTATTTAAGGTTATTTCATTTGTGAATTTTTATTTAGATGACCCAAGCTGACCAAATTTAGGTTGTACATTGGGTAAATCCGCCATTTTTATCTCCACGGTTCACTTGGATTTTTGATTTGGGTAACCGTTTAAAAGATATTCCACTTTTTTAATAAATTCACGAGTGTGTGCTATTAAAAACATAACATTTTCAAAGACTTTTTTCGAGCATACTAGGCCTCAGAATAATATGTTGTCTTAAAGAATGGTCTCACAATTTTCCCACATAATTTCAAAAAAAAAATAAGAAAATCCGAGTCATTATAGTTTCTCAACGAAGAGGTAATCATCTTACCCGACCACTTTCAAATTATTTCTTCTTATACCTCCTCTAAATGTTTAATATTAATCATAAAATAATAACTTCAGTATCATAAATATACTATAATGTTATTATAATTATTTAATCACCATTATCCCCCTTATATTCCTTCAATTGGGAATTGAAAGTATTGCCCGTGCATACATATGGACTACTGCCACCATGTAGTGATACCATTCTTTTTACACCACCATCTTTAATGAATGGTTATTATTATAAGTTTAATATTTATATATAATATTTATGATATGATAATTATTATTTAATTATAATATCATATCTACCTTCTTACCTACCATTCCATTGGAAAATGATAACATCGCTCATGTGCACGTGCAGACAACCACCTCCACAAAGTGATGTGATTTGTTTTTCATTTACACTTTACATGGATGGTAATAATGATATATTTAATAAATTTATATTATATAAATTATATAATAATGATTACTTAATGGTTAATTATTTTTTAACTTTCTTTCACTATATCCTTTGAAATAATGAAAACATCGTTCATGCATAAGTACAACCAATCGTCGCCATGAACAGTGTATTTCATTTCTCTATCTACAATTTTATGGATGACTATAAATAAATATATTTGATATTAATATCATTATTAATATTATGTAAATGATGGTATAATTATAAAATTATAAGGATCATGGCTGCCCAACTGAAACATGCATGAGAAATAAAGCAGTTATCACATGGAATCATGATTTTAATTACAAATTTTTAGTAAATGGGTGATAAGATGTTATAAGTAAATAATATATTGTATTATATATATTAGTATGTTTGTATAATGAATTTATAATAAATCTATATTTATTATATAGGATATTAAAATGAATATGATGAAATACAATACTTGAGGTATGAGATTTATGTTTTAACCCCACTTTAATCAGGACTGTTTATTCTTGAATTAAAATTGAGGTAATTATATGATACATATCTAATAAATAAATTTAATTTATATTATAATATGTTTATTTATGGGTAATAATTTTTTTCATTTCATTATCCCCACTATAATTACTCAATGTATTGACATTTTTTTAAGGAAAATCAACTATGTTTTACTATTCGGTCAAGAATCTATTTCTTCCTTATCATAATTTTCATTAAAATGTTTTCAAGGTTATTTTATTATTATTATATTGTTTTTTAAAGACATTTTTAACAATGTTTTTTTATAAAACGTTTTCAAAGTAATCTTCTTATCATTTTTTGAATGATATATATTTAACTTATTATCGAAATTGTGAAAGGAATATTTATTTTAGTATACTCAACAAGAATAAAATTTACCACCTTCAGGAATTCTAAATGATTTGAAGATTATTATACAAATATCTATGGTTATTTTCAAATAAAATGATTTATTTAATATTTTGGAATTATTTTAATTTTTAATAAGTTATTTCAAAATTAAAATGGAATTTTCTTGAAGAAATATTCTAGTGATATTTTAAAGGAATTTTCATATATTATAATAACTTTTGATGTTAATTATGTTTTACTGAGTATATGATATAATGATACCATAATTATTCATTCTATAGATATTTTATGATTATGATTATATGATTTTTATAAAAAACATTATTTCACTTGGGTTATGCTATGATGAATTTATAAAATGTTTATGAAAGGCATTTGATTTTCATGAGTTATGATATGATGAATGTTTTATAATCTTATGGAATACATATGTATGGTTTTCATTATGTGATGGGTGGGAATATAATTATATATATCTATATTTAACTGGGTAAAGTTTTATATATTATATGATAATTTTTGGAAATAGGTCAATGTGCTTGATATACTATGGGAAATAAGTATGGATGTCTGATCCACTATGGGAAATTGGTGAGGAAACCTTGTCCTTTATGATATAAGAAACATGTGTTTATTTCTAATCCACTATTATTTTGTAGTATCGGTAGTGAAATTTGGCATATGAATTGGTTCTTACACTTATGATGGTGCCACTCTTTTATAACATGATTATGATATGAACTTATGGTTCATGATGGATTTATGATCCTTTTTCACTATTATGATTTATGTCTTTTGAAATGAGAAATTTTAATACCATGACTCGTGATTTTGATCAATGATAGATTATATATGAACTTTGTAAGTTATGAAAAAGAACTAATACCCTTATACTCATATTATTATTTCTTATTATCATTGATTGGAATCTCCCATGTTTACCCTAATTGAGAATATGAGCTCAACCTTTCTTATGTTTGCATTCCCCATGTTTGAGTAGGGATTTTCAAGAGGGGTAAAAGGTGAGAATTACATTATGAGAGATTATGAAGAATTTACCTAAATACTTTTTTTTATGTATTTAGTCCCTAGAGACACAAAACATTTAAAATTATAGCAAGGATCTTAATGTTAAAAATAGGTTATAGAAAATACCTTAGGATAATAAAATAAAATTGAAAACCATTGTAAACTAGGATGGAACCCATTACATGTCATGGATAATCTATAAACATGAATTAAAGGAACAATTTATAAATCCTAATTAAATTGGCCCAAATGCCTGTGAAAAATGGCCCAAAGTTCTTATGTGATCTCTAGGATTACCACTCCATAGAAAGTGAACCCACACTAATGGTGGAATTACCCATAACTACTAGTGAAACCTATGAATGGACAAAGAAACACACAAACCACCACTACTCCCAGCCATCAACCATCTATCGATCACACTCCCCCAAAAAAATAGATTGATTATCAACCTATGTATCATCCATCACCAACTGTACAAAAATATGAACCCCCAATCGAGGTTCAGTATTCACCATAATTCAAGCCCCATATTTAGCTACTCTCTTTCCAAATACATTTTTCATGATACATATATTCCCCCCTTATCACCGAAGACCTGAATATCACCACTAATCAAATAATATTCCATTATTAGTCTTCAAATGAGCCTTCCATTTCATCCAATCAATGGTCCATAGTCCACCATAACTTATAAATCAAACACACTTTAGAAGATGATGCAGCCTCATAGGAATATGACCCCTAAACAAGGTCACCACCAACCTGAAAACATTATTGGGATACCCCCCATCTCAGGAGATTATATTAATGTTTTATATTGAATATTTATCTAAAAATATATAATAATTTTTTCTAAAAAGTGTCAGTCACTATAGTTTGTATTAGATCAAGGTTTAGTTTCCTTTGGAAACTAAGCTCAAAAATATTTAGTGATAACCCCTAGGATAATCTTAAATATAGGATCCTAATTTATTATAATGAAATTATTATTTTTGTCCTTGAAAAAATATTACTTCTTGATAATAAGAGTGTATTAGGTTTTGGTATAGATTCATATAGTGGTAAGAAAACCTAAAATAGTTGGTTGAGTATTTATCAAACATCATTTGGGAGCATGGTTAGTGTGCCCTTACTACGCACCTGGTTTGACACTCTCAAAGGATATAATTAAGTTAATTAATATTTTCATTATCAACCATTATGATGCATTTTTGTAGATGATAACCATGGTTGAACAATGTTAAACCTAAGGTATCATAGATTCAAAATAAGTTTTCAAGATTTAGAAATCCTATACAAGATTTTTCATGATCGATCAATCTGATCCAAGTTTCTAGATGGTCATGCTAACCATTTTGGTTTTACTAAGATATTAAAGATAAAATAATAAATTTGAGGTGTTTATAGGTATGATAAAATAATTAATTTCCTTATTCGATCATATTTATAAAAATTTATTTATATTAGGTAAAGTATCAATGAATATCAATTCATAAAATCAATGACTAGATGTCGAATTAGCACAGAAAGATCATAATGGTATGATGATTGATCTCAAGACTGTGATTCTTCTCTGATTAATATTTTTGGGAACATTTTTTCTAAAAAACTAGTTACTCTCCCTCTAGTATAAATTGATTTTATTTTTGGATTAGATTTTGTTTCCTTATATAAATCCCATATCAATTTCCAAGGAAGGGAGGTTATGTTTGATATTCCATACCAATATATGATCTTCTATTGGTGTGATGATAAATATAAACTTTAAATGGAAATTAAATCCATTATATCAGTCTTGATTCTTATTAAAAAGGTGTTTTTATCTCAAATGGTTGGGGAGAAACTCAATATCAAAGATATTTCTATTGAACAAGAGTTTTTTGATGTTTTCCTAGAAGAGTTTCTTAGTATTCCTTTAAATTGTAAAGTTTAGTTTTAAATAGGAATCTTACCTAGTGATACACCTAGTTCAAATAATCCATATAAAATCTCCCCTATTGAGTTGTAATAATTACATAAAAAAATCTAGGAGAATCTTGATAAGGGATTCATTCATCCATTTTCGTGACCATGGGGGTGAATCTACTTTTTTAGAATAAAGATAAATCAATGTGAATCTACATTAATTATCAAGAGTGTAGAAAGATAAAAATCAATAATAAGTATTCTCTACCATTTATTGATGATTTTTTCATGAGGAGGTAAATATTTTTCAAGATTGATCTTCATTCAGTATATCATTAATTGATTGACAAGAAGAAAGATATACCTAAGAAAATATTATGTATAAGGTATGAACACTGTGAATTTAAAGTGATGTCATTTTTTATTTCTAATTTCCCTCTAAACTTCATGTATTTACTGAATAGTGTCTTTAAAAATTACCTTGATCAGTTTATAGTATCATTTATTGATAATATTAATATATATTCTAATATAATGTAAGAGCATGTATATCACTTGTGAATTGTAAAAAATACACTAACGAAGGATATGTTGTACCAAAAAATTTCCAAGTGTGATTTTTGGTGATACAAAGTTTCATTTTTTGGGTCATATAATCTCAAGGGAAGGTATATCTGTGGATCCATCAATGATGGAATTTATTGAATAATGGACCAGACTAACTAATTTGACTAAGATCCATTGGTTTCTTAGTTTGGATGAATATTACCAATGATTCCTTAAACATTTATAATAACTATCTAATCCACTGAATAATTTAATTAGAAAGATATTCAAATTCATTTAGATATATGAATGTGATAAAATTTTCAATTAATTGAAGAGAAGGTTATTTGGTGTAATAATTCTTACACTACTCAGTAGTGGAGAAGGGTTTGTGATCTATAGTGATGCATCCAAGAATGAACTCAAATGTATACTCACCCGGAATGATGTGGTGATAGCTTATTCCACATGATAATTGAATGTTCAAGAGAAAAATTACCCAACCCATGAATTAGATTTTAATATGTTAATTTTTTCATTAAAGATATTGAGTAATTATCTTTACATAGAAAGGTGTGATATATATAATGATTATATAAGTATAAACTATATATTCACCCAGAAAGATGTGCCATAGATGATGGTTGGAATTGATTAAATATTATGATTTCTCAACACATTACCACCCTGGGAAAGAAAAAAAGGTGTTATATTATCTGAATTGAAAGGATATTAAAATATTATCTATGACTAGTATCACAAAATATCCAATATCTCTTGATTTTTTAAGTATGGATATGGAAATATTGAAGGAAGTGGATAAATATTATCTTACTCAAATGTGTGTTCAACCATTTATCCAAGTGAATATTAAAGAGGCATATGAAGAAGATATAGATTTATAAAATAAGCTACGAAATATTCCTGAGTTCAACCATGATTGTGGTTGAATGATAAGGTTTAGGAACTATGTATCTGTTCCGTACTTACCATATTTGAATAAGGAGATGTTGGATGAAGTTAATAGGTACTCATTCTATATATTTCCTATAAATTTGAATATTTATAGATATTTGAAAGAGTATTTATAGAGGGATAATATTAATAGAGATATGTTAGAGTATATATCTTAGTTCTAGTTATTTTTTCAAGTTAATGCTAAGATAAAAATATTTAAAGGGGTGTTATAACCATTACCCATACTAGAGTGTAAAAGGGAAAACATCACCATAAATCATTCAATTAGACTCTCCAAAAATGTCTAAATCCTATAATGTTATTTGAGTTATTATCATTCAGCTTACAAAGTCATCAAACTTAATTTATATCAGAGAATATTTATCTCTTGATCCGATTTACATAATATAAATTAATGAAGTGGAAAGTTTAAATGGATTACCACATTCTGTTATATCTAATCAGGATCCAAGGATTACCTTGAAGTTTTAGAAAAGTATTTAGTAAGATTTGGATTTAGAGTTGAGTTTTAGTACTTATTATAATCCTTAGATAGATGGTAATTCTAATTGAAACATTAAAACCCTATTTTATATGCTGATATCTTATTCTATTGATTTTAAAGGTGGTTGGGATCAAAACATTCCTTTGGTATAATATTTTTATAGAAATATCTTTAACTCGAGCATTCATATGGATCCTTGTGAATCCCTCTATGATGGGAAGTGTATAAATCCAATGTGATATAATAAAGTTGGGGAAAGAAATCTATTGGGACCTGAGCTTGGTGAGGAGATGGAAAAAAAATATAGATTCATTCAGCAGATTATAAGGTAAGCTTAGAGTCAATAAAAGAGTTATACTATCAATCATCATTAATATCTAGAGTTTGATATTGGTGAAAAGTTATTCATAAAAATATCTCCTTGGAAGAAGTTTATGAGATCTTAAAATAAGGGGAAAATAATCCCTCTATATCTCAATCCTTTTGATATTATTGATCACATTGGTAAGGTAGCTTATCGATTAGCACTTCAAATGAACCTCTCTCAAGTTCATGATGTATTCCATGTATCTATCATAAGGAATTACATACCTGATCCTTCACAATTACTAAAATCAAAATTCATAACAATGGAGTAATTTCTCTTTTAAGAGGAAAAATTGTGGGAATTTTTGTTCCTAGAGAAAATGTACTATGAAACAAAACTACTCACTTGGTTAATATTTTTTGTAGAAACCATGAATTCAGGGAAGCTACTTGGGAACCCAAGGATGTGATAAAACTGAGATATCCTTATTTTTTATATATTAGTGATTAAATTATAAGGGTGAAATTAATTTTAAGGTGGTTAGAATGTAACACCCTGATATTTTATGACATATTTCTCTAAAAATAATATTTATTTCTTTGATATCTTTCTTTACATGCAACACTGTGTTTAAAGAAACCATGTCATTCTGTTGAAATATTTTTATTTAATGTGATAGTTAAAACCTATATATTGAATTGTATGTTATGAATAGGATTAACCACATTACATAATATATGAATACCATACTCAATAAAATTTTATTAATTAATTCTTAATAAATGAGCACTATATTTTTAGTAAAGCCATTTTATTTTTTAAAAATATTTTTTTCTTAAAAAAATGTTTCTATGTGTGAATATTTTAATTAATTTATGTAAATTTTAGCATTTTCTTATAAATATTATATCATTTTTTAAATAATAATATAAAAATTATTTCAAGGTGAAGTTATTGTATTTTTCTAAAAATATTAATTTTCTAGTGAATATTGAAAAATAAAGATGTCTATTGGAAACTATAATTTTATTTACAGAATTTACAAAGATACATTTTATTTTAAAATAGTTTCAAAGTAAAATTAGATCTATTATATTACTAATAATCCAATTAAGTTCTTTTTAATCAATCTTAAGGTGTAATTTGGTACAAAAATATTTTTAAGCATAAAATAGGTTTTTTATAAAAGAACTTTTTTTATTGCATTTTGAATTTTTTTAATAAATTAATTTATACCAAATATATAAATTGAATAATTAAAATTTGATTCTGTATTTTTATTTAAGAGTTCCAAATTTGGTAAATATTTCCACTTTATTTTTTTTTGATATTGATAGTAACCATTATAAATTTTTGTTAACACTATAAAGGTAAAATGAGTTAATTAGGGATAAAGCTAATGTGACAAGGATTAAAATTAATTCAAAACATAATTTTTTTATTTTATGATTATATTTAATCCATAATCACCAATTGTTCAAAAAATATTATCTTTTTCCATTTAAATTTAATATAGAACATTATAATTTTTAAGTAAAAGATAAATTAAAAGAATTTATTTTCTTGATTTTAATATCACTATTATTTTTTGATAAGGATAAAAACAAATTATGTTTGTTTACAAATATTTATTTTAAAAATTAATGAATTTTTTATAATTATACTTTATTTATATTTTTTAGTTATTAAATAATTACCTAAAATTCTTATGCAACACTAATACAATGCTTGTGAACGCAGTAGAAAATTCAGGTAAATGATTTTAAAAACTCTAAAAGTAATTTTTTGTGAGAGTTATAGAATAACATGAAAATTATATATAAACATAAAATATTATTAATTTGTGAAATGTTTATATTTTAATTCCTTTTCTTTTATTTTTTTCAATGTAAAATTAAATGAATTTTTCTAAAAAGATAATAATGATATTTTCTAATAAATAATTTTTTATTAAATGATTAAAAATTTACAAAAATGATATATTCATCCAATTGATAGGTATAAGGTTACAAATATCAAACATGGTCCTTTTATGATTCTCTTTTTCTTTTATGGAAACATTATTATCCCTTAAAGAGTAAAAAACTTTGATATTACGGTAATACTCAAAAGGGTTAACAAGGGTTAAAACTAAGAGATACGGGTAGAAACATAACCAAAACATGTTAAAATTTAATTATATGGGATTATTTATAATAATTATAATATTATATTCATATTATATCAATTTGGATTCATTTTTAAATTAATATTAATTTATTTTAATTTAATACTTTAAGTAATTCCAAGAGGGCCCCTCCCCTCACGTATAAAATGGAACCTCTGATACTTCATTAATCAAAATGTTTGTTCCTTATATCTCATAAAATAACTTCCATAATATAATCATATATTCATTTAAAATATAATATATCTTATTTTATTTCCAATGTTCCATTCTTTCAATGATTAAGGTGTAAGAAAAAGAAGGTTTGTCAAAAAAGAGGTAATTGTCTTGCCCAACCTATTTCAAATTATTTCTTATTCTATATCCTATAAATACTTAATATTTATTGTAAAATAATAAAGGAGTATAATAAATACAATTAAATTTTATTTTTATTATGTAATTACCATTATCCATCCTATATTCTATCAAATAGAAAGTGAAGGTATTACTCATACGTATATATGGACTACCGCCTCCACGTAGTGATACAATTCATTTTCCATCACCATATTTAAAGGATATTTATTATTATGGGTTTAAGTTTTATATATGATATTTATGATATAAATTTTTTAGATTAACACAATATCATATCTACCTTTTTTTCTTTCCCATCTGTCAGAAAATGATAATGGCACTCGTGCATATGTGTGGACTACCACCTCCACAAAGTGATGTGATTTTTTTTAATTTATAATTTACATGGATGGTAATAAGGATAGATTTAATGAATATATATGATATATATCATATAATAATTATCATTTAATAGTGAGTTTTTATTTAACTTTCTTTTATTCCACCCATCCAAAAGTGAAAAGAGTGTTCATGCATTAGTATGACATATCATCTCCCTGAATGGTGTAATTAATTTTTGTATATCAACATTTTATGGATAAATATAAATAAATATATGATAAATATATATCATTATTAATATCATGATTAATATTTCAGATATGATGGAATAATTATCAAATTACAAGGACTTGGACTTCCAAAATGAAACCTGCATGAGAAACGAAGCGGTTATCACATGGAACAATGATTTTAATAAAACAAATATTAATAAAATGGTGATAAGATGTTATATTTAAATAAAATATATTATTATATATATTATCATGGTTATATAATAAATTTTTAATAAATCTATACTTATTATATATAATGTTCAGATGTGTATAAAGAAAGACAATAGTTTAGGTAAGGGATTTATGTTTCAATCCAATTTTAATTAGGATTGTTGAAGCATGAATTTTTATTCAGGAAATTATATGATAATTATATAATAAATATATTTATTATTTATTATCCTATGATTATTTATTTTTAATACATATTTTTCATTTCATTTTACTCGTTTTAATCACACAAGAGACCAAAATAATTTTTTTATAGAAAACTAATTGTGTTTTACTATTCGATGAATAAATTTTTTCTTCCCTATCCATGATTTCTATAAATTGTTTTTAATAATATTATAATATCTTAAATTATTTTTTAAATTCATTTTACCCATATTTTACTTTTATAAAAAAGTTTTGAAGGAATTTTATCATCATCTTCAAAATAAGGTACTTTTTAATTCTAACCAAAAATGTGAAAGGAATATTTGTTTTAACATACTCAACATGAACTGATTTTTTAGATGCCTTGAATGCTGAAGGATTTTAATTTTATTTTAAAATTACCTATGGTAATTTTTAAATTAATTTTTTCCCTTACTATTTTGGAAATATTTAGATTTTAATTAAGTGGTTTCAAAATTAAAAGGTTATTTTCCTCAAGAAACATTCCAATGATATTTCAAAGGAATTATCATCTATGATAACATCATTTTATATTAATTATGCCTTAATGGGAATATGATACACTAATAAAATCCTTATTAGTTTTCTGAATGGAATTATGATGATGATATTTTTTTAAACCCATTTATTTTTCCTTTCGTTATGATGTAATGATTTTATGAGAGGTTTGTGAAACCCATTTTATTTTCATCGGTTATAATATGATAAATGTTTTATGATATTTTGGAAATCATATATATGGATTTCATTATAAAATGGGTGGGACTATAATTATATATCTCTAAAATTCATTTCATAATGTTTTATATATCATGAGATAATTATGGGAAAGAAGACTATGTGCTTGATCCACTATAGAAAATCGGTAAGGATTCTTTATCCACTGTGAGAAAAAGGTGATGATGTAAGATGCATTATAATCTAGGAAAGAAGTGTTAACTCGTAATAAAATATCATTTTTATGGTCTTGGAGTTAACCTTGAAATATGAAATGGTTTCTATACATATGATAGTAATATACTTTTATGACATGGTTATGATATAAAATTTGGGTTCATGATTGATTAATGATTTTTTCTCACTCTTAAGATTCATGTATTTTGAAATGAAATTTTTTTATACCATGAATCATTATTATGATCCATGATATATTGGTTATGAACTTTGTAGGTTATGATCATAAACTCACACCCTTATGTATATCATATACTTGATTTTAATCAATGATTGATATCTCCTATGTTTACCCTTGATAAGAATCTAAGATCACCCACTAATATATATCCTTTCCCCATGTTATGATGTACAATATTATGTAGGTTATATAAAGAAGGGTATAAATTGAGAATTAAATTATGAGAGATGATGAATAATGTACATAAATAAGTTTTTTATGTATCTAGTCTCCAAATACACTAAAGTTGTATGGTTCTTGCATGGATCTTAACGTTATATATTGAATATTAATCTAAAAAGATGCAATATTTATGTATGAAAAGTATGGGTTGATATATTTTTTCTCTATCTTATCTAAAGACTCATTACTCTATACAATAGTTTCTAATAATTAAAATCTCCACACAAGTTATAGATGTAACTCCCATTTTCTTAATTAATTTAAAAATATTTATTCACAAAATAATAATTGTTTTCATAGTTTGGCTTTAAAAAGGTGATTTCATGGCATCAATATGTTTAATTTCATCACAATATCAAATAATTACATGGTTAAAGTCTAATAATAAACATTAATTTTAGTTCATGAAGTCATGAGAAAAGGTATTCCCAGAATAATGGATAATTATCCTTTATAATATTCTTGTTTTATGTTTAATATATATAAATAAATCAAAAAAACTAACCATTCACATCCAAAACTATATGTGTAGGAAAACTAACTATATTTGTTGTGATTTTGTTTGAAAGTTGTAAAATAACATTAGTTTTTTATAAAGAATGAGGACCTAAGCTACCATGGATTAAATTAAAAACAAATTTTTCTATAACATTAACCAAATAACTTAGATCAAATAGAGAAGTATCCATGTAAAAATTGAATATTTTGAAAAGTAATAATAAAATTACCATGATCTTGAAATTTAAGAGGGATAGAATGATGAGTTAATTCTGGATATCTTTGATCTTTTTTGGGTTTGTGAAAGTTTCCTTTGATAATTTAGAATATTTTTTGAATTTTTTAATAAATTCAAAAATGATATGATTATCTAAACCTTATTTAATTCTCAACCAGTTCAATTTCAATTTCGGAGTCTTCTTATCCTCATTTAATTCTTGAGGAAAAGCAATTTTAATTCCTTGAATATTAGTTTTTTCCTAGTGAATAACATGTATTTCAGTTATATTGACATGTTGTTTATTATCCACAGAAAATTTTTCAAAGAACCCTTTATATATTTTATCATACTCATAAATTTATATATTATCAATAATTTTTTATTTTAATTCATTTATTGAAGGGTTCATATGGTTTCAGTAACTTTCAAAGCCAACATTCTACAACATTTACATCATCTTTTGGATTTGGAAGTGGTTGTGAAAGTAATTGTACATCAATATTTTTTAAAAATTGAATGAATTTAATTAATTGGGAATTGTGTTCCGATTATATAATTAATTATGTTGTGATACTAATTATAGTTATTTATTATGTTTTGTGTGTGTTTGACCATGAATAAAAATTGTTGTTTCATGGAATATTTGAATGTATGAATGAAGTTAGTTTAATTATTTTCAATAATATAAAGTTTAATAATTATTTTTAAAACTAGAATCCATTATTTTTACTAAATACTTTAATTTAGAGAGTGGTAACATTTTTTAAAGTTTTATTTCATGGGATTTGTTTTGAAATTACTTCATTGTTTGCAGTTAAATTAGTTATTTTTAAGAACATTTCCACTTTTATTGAGCGTGTTGGATTAATTAATGAGAAAATACATAATCATAATTATGGAGGAGTTGATAATTTTCATTTTTTATTTTTTATTTAGTTATTTATTTTTTATTTTTTATAAATTTAATGTGAATTTTAATTCAATAAATTTTTTATAGTTTATAATTATTTTTTCATAATTTTAAGTAATTTTTATTTATTTTATGACTTAATTGTATTATGTTATAATTTTATGAATTTGTTATTAAATTTTTACAAAGTATTTATAAAATTAAATATATTTTTTTTTGAAATTTCGTAATCTATATTAATTAGTTTTTATTTTTATGTTAGTAGTAATATTTATTTTAATTATATTTTGAATTATTTATATGAAATAAACTATATTTTAATATTATGTAGGATATTTCACTTTAGTGTTTTATTTATATAAATTGGTTTTAAATTTATTTAATCATACATAAATAAATTGATTTAGTTTAATATTATTTGGATAGTTATAATTTCAATTTATCCTTACATATAAGTTTATTCTATTAATTTAATTTTAGGGAACTTTTGTAATTTTTAGCTAAATTCTATGTATTTAATGTGTTTTAATTTTATGTGAATCATTCCATGATCAATTTTATTGGATCACATAGGGATGTTTTTAGTAATGGGGGTGGGGTAAATCAATGTTGGTATACATCTATTCCAATTTTACATTTATCCCTTTATTAACTCTTCTCTTGTTCAATAAAGAGGTGTTTATTTCTGTCTATATCTCTTTTGGTCGGCCTGTAAGAAGATATGAAATAGGAAATCTCCACAAGTGAACAACATGATTTTTTTGATGAGGTTTACCTCCCTATTGATAAATATATGTGTAGTGTATCATGGTTATTGTCCCATGTAAAGAGCTTCATTCTTATTATCAAAAAAGCACAAGAATGGGTATGACTTTGAACCTATGATCATGGAACCGAAAAATATTAATTAAAGAAATATATTTATTTTTTTCTATATAAAAATTATAAAGGATTTGGCCTGATCCTTTTTAAGTTGGAAAGAAATGAAAATTTTATAGACCTTCTCAAAAATTTGCATGTTCTCCTTTCTCACTTGCAGTAATCAAGTGGGCTTCATTAAGCTTCTTAAAACATCTATAGTAGTTGAATATAGGAAAGATATCTTATGAGTTCATTATTATTCATAATTTTTAGGAATTTAATTTCATTAAAGTATGAATTTAATTTATTAATATTTCCCCTTATTAATTGAATTATAAAAAAATTTGTAATTAAATATGAAAATAAATTTTACAAAAGGAAAAAAATGATTAAAAGTGTATTATTTTTTATAAATAATTTTTAATGGTTTTTATTGTGTGATTTGTAAAATGGAAATGGAAAATAAATATACTTAGATAAAAATATTATCCAACACCTAGGATGTCCCTCAACCACTTTCATGCCACAACAACCCCAATGGGTGTATGTTCAAGAAAACTTCCCTGATGGGTATCTATCCAAGAAACTAGGAGGTTCCAACATATGTATGGTATGGAGGAGGTACATATCACACAAGATTCACATGAATGGTTACATGAGTGCACTGACACAAGGTATGAGAGTCTTTGTGGTGGAGAGAGAGAGGTACCATTAGCCTAGGGGACACTAGAAACATAGGGGGTCCTCTGAACCCCATCTAACTTTCAGGCCAGTTGAGTTATAAGATTACTTAAATAGTGGATCTCGATTGTGATGAAAATTGATGTGGAAAAATCCTCATGTAGGTATTGTTACTAATTTCAAAAATGGCATCATCTTAGGTGAAACACATGTTCCTATTTCATTGAGCACAAACAATGTTGTAGACCAACTATGCTAGGCTATTTTCATTACCACTATACCATGGAACCATCATGGACGACAAGGTAAAACTGTGATAACCACTGGATAATTTAGGTATGCAATGCCAAAACTAGGGATTTGTGTCATAGAGACCCTATAGCTCAAACCAAAATAGATATTCATGCACCATGGGCCTTTATTCATGACTTAGATCTTATTACTCGGGGAAGAAAAATAAAAAACACCACATTCAAGGTGTTGTTCTGTGGCCATTTCTACCATGAGATAGAGGTTGTGACGTTGTGAAAGGGATACATTGTGGTTAGTATAAATAAGATGAGTGTGAAAATGTATATTCCAGGGGTTGAATGATATTAAATGGATGGTTTTATAATGGAAATGGTGAAAATTTTAAGCAGAATGGCTACACTGTAGGGTATATGCATATTTTTTAACCTTATATGAAGAGTAAATGATGTGAAAATATAATCTAGGATCTGAATAATAGTAAAGAATCTTACCCTTACATGAAACCTATGAACTATATAGGGGTTGGTATCTGCTAAAATAACAAAAACCAAATATCTTCAAGCTTATCATTTGTTACATGACATGAATTTGGAGAATTTTAAAATAACCATATGTATGGATTTATTTCTACCTCTAAGGGATTTAGAGTGCACCCAAAAACAAGGAGGACTTGACCATAGCCTCACCTAGAAAAGAGGTTTTTGATGAGTATCCCACATTGAATAGTTCAAAATGGTAAACAAGGGAAAGGAAAATTTAAAGAGAAGATAATGGATAATATATTTTCTATAAATAAATAATGTTGTTGTTGTTCATGGAGACCTTAAATTGTGGAAGATGATGAATATTGGAGGTTTTTTCTTGGATATGCTACTACTGCTGGAGGTTTACCCCCTCTTAGGTCCTTATTCATTCCTATATCCTCTAATGACTATCATGAGGGGAGAAATATTTTCTACCATGAAATGTTGATAAGGGGGAATATACATCATATAAATGGTTGAGTGTGATTAAAATCTATGATGGGTTATGAATTTTCAGTTTCATTTCAATATTACCCCCTCTCTCATGTATGAAAAATATTGTGAGAGGCTATTATACTTTTTAAATTCACCAACTATTTATCCTTCTCATGGAAAAAATAATGAGTTTGGGATATCTATATTTAAATAAGGGTTTTAACACCCACTAATAAATAAAACTAATTAACTAAGAGATTAAGGTGGTTTTTATAAAGTAGATAGTGAGTAATCTAAGAGGAGGCTCCATAAATTTCAATTTAGAAAACATCTAATTTAAAAATCACAATAATTTTTCTTAACTAAGTACATGGGACTGTATTTATATTTATTTGCATGTTTGTCTCATTCATCAAAAACCAAACCAATTTTAATTTCTTGTTTTCATTTCATTTTATAAATAATTCTAATTCATCTCTACGCCATTCTCTATGGATTGACCTTGAATCCCACATACTAATTTATAATGCCAGTTAGTTAAAGTTAGAGTTAATAAATTTTGTAATTTTATTTCCCAGAGATAATTAATGATGCCTTTTAGGTTTTCAAAACTAGTTCAATTTCTGAGGAATAATTATTAGTTATTCTTAGAATGTTTTGAAATTTTATATTTTTATTTTTTCTTATTTTCACCATTTTACACTTGGTATTATCGTGAAATTGTTTTAGGCATGACTTCAGCACATGAATATTCAACCCGTGGTTAGGGAAAATATAGATAACTTGTTTTCAAGAATAAAGTTCCCTAATAATACAAAAGAATAACACATAAGAAGAATAAATCAAGGATATAATAGAAATTATACATGGATCACACCAAGATATCTAAGGAAGGAACCTGGGGATGTGAGAAATGATCAACCCTAGAAGAACCTCAAATATAAAGATCTATCTGAGCATCCTCTCCTCTCCAATAACTACTAAAAAATTCAAGATCCAGTCAAAGATCATATAAATGATAACTCATTACATTCAATTCATTGGGATACCTTATTGAGATCCTAGTTATCACATTGGGAGTTTCTTAAAACTGTGTGATGCATTCCAGTTTAATAATGCCACCATCAATGTAGTAAGATTACCCCTCTTTAGATTCTCACTCAAAGAAAATGATAAAGAGTGGAACCATAGTCTACCCGACACTCAATCATGACATGGTATGATCTATAAAGGAAGTTTGGGATGATATTTTTTCATCTTGAAACATCTATTGATATATGAGTAAGTATTCTAAATTTTTTATATTTTAATTAAGAATCATTATATAGTTTATCGGAAATATTCAAAAGATTAATTATAAGATTTCATCACCATGTCATTAAAACATGGTTACTAATATAAAAATTTTAAAAAGTATTGTCTTAGAGTAACCATTCAATTATATATGCTTCCACTAGAGGTTTTTTGATGAGAAAGTTTCATGAAGAAATCTATGAGTTGTTGGATTTAATTTATTGAAATAACTTTCAATTGAATAAATATGGAGGACAAGTAAAAGTAGTACACATGTTGGAAAATAGTTTTGTGGCCACCCAAATAAATGAAATTTCTAGAAAATTAAACACATTTTTGTCCAATCAACATCCCCAAGGTATGTACTGTGAAGAAAATAAATATTTATATTTTAATCATCAAAATTATATGAAATGATGGAGGACACAACAACCACCACAACAAAATCAAGAACATGGAATTCATCATGGCCACATATTTCATATAAGACCATAAGTGTTTTTAATTTTGAAAAAAGGACAATCTATTGTGAATCAATTAAATAGACTACAAGAGACCCTGGAAATCATTATGACAAAGATAATAGATACACTCAAGGTGTTGAAAACCTACTCCAAAGATCAAGTTGCTTCCATCGGTGAATTGATACTCGACTCACAAAACTAAAGAGTGACAATGTGGAACCTAGAAATACAAGTAGGTTAGATTTTAAATTAACCGAAGGAGAGTCCAGGGGGAGTTTTACTAGGTGTGACTAAAGCACCAAGACATGGTGAGATGAAATCCATTACCTTGATAAGTGGACAAAAAACCATGGAAATTACTGAAGATATTATAAAATGTATTTGAGAGAAATATATGGAAGAAAGAGAATTAGTTAAAGTAAGAAAGGGAAAAAATCTAAGAAGATCATTAGAGGTGAAGAAAAACTACCATACTGACCCCCGCTACCATTTTTAAAGAATATTATAAGAATTGGGCACCATACCATTGATGGGGTAATGTTATGTAACATTATCAATAAGATTATTAAAGAAGCAAAGAGATCTAGCTATCATTTCTATCCCAATTCATATTCGACCTAAAAATTTTGGTAGTGATTTGTGTGATTTAGGTGAAAGTATCAATATAATTTCATACTAAATATTCAAAAGAATATTTTTGAGATAAATGAATCTGGATTGAGTTATACTTCAACTTGAAGATATAACAACGAGACATCCCTAAGGACTAATTAGAGATGTTATAGCCAAGGTAGAAAAATTATTCTTTCTAATTAAATTTCCCTTGATGTTCATGGATAAAGAGAATACAAAAATAATCTTTGGAATACCATTCCTATATATAGTAAGTAAAATAATTGGTTTACAAAGTGGTGACCTATTCTTGAGAATTGATGGAGAAGAGGTAAAGTTCAACATATACTAGGTAATAGAAAATATTATTGATAAAGGTGATGATTTGAAAGAATGTATCTTCCATGATGTTAAGGATACTATTTCCCATGTAAATAAACGGTATTTATCTACTTTTCATAACAAAGAATAAGGTGAAAATGAGGTAAGGAAAGGTAAGAAGTTGCTGGAAAATGATGGGGATGATGAAGGGACTTTTATACATAAAGAATTATAGAAAGTCCAGTAGGTTTGGGAAGTCAGTGAACTGAAATTTTATTTTTCATGATGGATCAAACATATGGATATGGATAAATTTTTACTTATAGGAAGAGTGAAGAAATTTTATGAAAAATGAAGATGGCCTATCTATATGGATGATTCAAAACTTTGATCTTTTGTAGATACTACCCAGGTGACCTATTTCCTATCCTTAGTCAATTAACTTTGAGAGGAAAGTTCAAGTTTATCAACCATAACCATAGCCATTTTGGGAGGAAAAATGAATTTTTTATGATGTAGGACTTTCAGATTGAATTTATTTTAAATTCTATTTAAGATCTAAATTAGGGGTGCATTCCCTTTATTTTTGATCTTTCATGAGAATGGGAATGTACTATCACTATTTTTATTAGATTCTTAGGCCATAATGATTCAAGGTGAAAGTAACTAAAGTATAATATTAAGAAAAAAATAAGTGATTCATGATAAAGGGGATTAATATTTAAGTTTTAGTATTTTTTCTCCCCTATTTTCAGAATCTATTTATAGATTTATGGAAAAATGCATACCCACACTTATATTAGTGATATTGTTTTGATCAATGATAATTATAATTTTTATGAACCTAATTATTACATGTTTTAATTTTCATATTTATATAATTTAATGGGTATTATGGGAAGATTGAATAAATAAAATTAAGCATTGGATTTGGATATAATGAACCATGATTTTTATTTTTAGTCAATTGTAGATGAATTTTTCCTTCTATATTTCTTGATTTAAATTTTATAATTTCATGTGGATTAATTTGTTAGTATTTTATTTTCCATGATTTATTGTCCTTAAAATCATATTCTCTCATTCCCAATATATTTATAGAACCAATTTTTTAAACATTTCATAGTTATTTTTTTGAGAAAACATGGGACAAGTTACCTACTAGGACCTGAATTTGATCTTGTAAAAGCGTTGATATTGGAAAAATCACTTAAAATGACTGAGGGGTTTTCTTGATATAAATAATATCCAAGATACCTACCTTAAATTGATCCCACTTTTATACATTAGATACAATTATTGGTCTTTTATATGAATTACCCACATTTCAATCCAATTTTATCCATTCATATCATTTCTCTAATATTTTTTAGGATTTTAAAATTCGCGTGTGGGTAATAAGAAGTACATGGTAAAAGGGGATATGAATTTTTTATATGAAATTTTACTTCTAGGTTAAATTGGTGTTTATATAAGGTTTATGATATCTTTTATTATATTTATTATTTACCTTTAATAAAAAAAATTAGGGTGAGATTTAGAGGATTAAAGTTCACCATCAGTTGACTAATGATTTTTATCATGTGGGTTTGGGTGGTGGATATGAGACTTGTCCTATCTCAATTTTTGAAAATTTTAAAATTTTGATTAAAAATGGAAAATGAAACAAAAAAGAAAAAAATCAATAGGGGTAATCAATTCATTATTCATTCATTTTTCCAGGCCTTACTTTGAGATTGGGGAAGTGGGAGTTGTCACTTTTTGATGAGTATAATTTAATTGGGATATATTTTCATTATCATGAATTATAATTATAGATGAACCTACCATCTGGGCCTTAATTATATTTTGATCAATTACATATTATCCTTTAACCTCAGAGTCTTATAATCCTAATTTGAAATTTCCTCATTATTTTTAGGGATTTTTATCACTAATAATTGTAGAATGTATGTCATTTTAACATTTAGAGTTTGGTACTTGTGAATAAGTTATAAAGAGAACTCCATTTATATATTAACTCGATTGATGAGAGAAGAAAAATTAGTAAGTTAGATAAGGACTTGACATTTTAATAATGATAAATTAAGAGCCTTGAATGGAATGTAAGATAGAATCTATCACTTATCATTGGGAAAAAACATTTACATTATATCTAGTGAGTAGTTGGATTCATATTTCACATGTGACATTTGAAAATTCATTCCCCCATTGATAATATTTTATTTATTTAATTTTTAATTTTTAATATTAGTAGAATGGGGGTTTTATTTTACATTCTGAATAGAGATTTATTCTTAAGGAAAATAGTTGTTTAATTATGGGGGATTTTATGAGTTCACATTAAGCATCCTTTATTGAAATTAATTTAATTAAAGTATGAGTTTAATTGATAATTTTTATACCATATTAATTAAATTATCTTATTATTAAGAAATTATAATTGAAAATAAATTTTATAAAAAGAAAACAACTAAGATTAAAAGTGTATTATTTTTTATGAAGAATGTTTAATGGTTTTTGTTATGTGATGTGTAGGATAGAAATGGAAAAGTAAGATACTTATCCAAAAAATGGTCCAATGCCTAGGCTTTCCAAAAAAAAGTTCTAATCCACATAGAAACCCCTAGTGGAAGCTGACTAAGAAACTAGGGAAACCTTCCATATGTGTGGTGGGATGAGGAATATATCACTCATGATGCACATTCATAACACACTAATGTATAGGAGGATAGTCCATGTAGTGGAAAGAGGAATTTATAACCATTGAGGAATAAGATTACAGAAATAGAGGAGCACAAATGTGGTGACAACTGATGTGGGATGCACCTCATATGTGTATTATTCCTACTAATAGAAATAACATCTTCCTGAGTGAAAATTGCATTCCACCTTACCTTTACACTTGTTATTCAATAGACCACCTATGCTACTTCATTTTTGTCACCACTGCACCATTGAACCACCATGTCTAATGATGATAAAGCTTGATATACATGGGATAATTAAAGGTTTCTATGCCTCATACAAGGGTTTTCATCATACAAACCCTAGATATCAAACTAAATGAGATATAGATACACCATAGGTCTTCATTTTTGCCATAGATCATGTGACTCAGAGGAAGGAGAATGAATCTTCACTATTATAGAAGGCATTATTCTATGGCTATTGATACCCTTAGATGGAGGCTACAACATTGCGCAATAGTTGCACCAAGGATATAAGTTAAGAAGAGGTGTGTAAAAATTTCAATATTTTAGGTTTCAGGATACACCGTGGAGGGTTTTATATTGGAAGTGTTGATAATTTTAAATAGAATGGTTGCATTAGGGGGAAATGCTATTTTTTTCAAGCATGAAGATTACATGATGTATAAGGGTAATCTAAGAGCTGTATAAGGGAAAATATTCTTACCCTTACATGACACCTTTGAGCCATGTAGGGGTTGACATCTGTTGTAATTTAAAAAATGATATCTTTAGGATCTTCATGTGATATAGTCCAAGCCATGGAGGATTTTTAAAATAACCACATACATAGATTGGATCCTACCACTAAGTGAGTTAGTGTGAACCCAAAAGCACATTGGAATCTACCAAACACTAAAATAAAATAGATATATTTGATGAGTATCCCATGTTAACTAGTTTAAAATTATAAATAAGGTAAATATAAATTCGAATAGAAGAGAAGTAATGAGTTTATATCTATAAATGGAGCATAATGTTATAGTGAAAGGGGACCTTCAATTCAGGGGGACTGAATACTGGAGCTTGGTGCCCGGATGTCATGCTGCTGCTGGGGTGGCTACTACTTATGTCCTTATTTAATTTTATATCCCCTCATTATTATCATTAGGGGGTAAATCTTCTAAACCACTAAATGTATAAAAGGGGGAATATATTTAGTATAAGTTTTTGTGTTTGATTTATATCTATGATGGGTTATGAATTTTAAATGCTATAATAGTTTGGTATGTTATTTCAAATGCATCAATTGTCTATCCATATGATGGAAAAAAATTCATGAGTTAGAGGTAGCTATGTTTAAATATAGTTATGAACACCTACATATAAGTAAAGATGAGTAATTGAGTGGGTAAGTGGGTGTTTATGAAGTAGAGGGTGAGTACTCTGAGAGGAGTCTCACTAAATTTAGATTCTAATGATATCAAATTTAAAAATAACAATACCTTTCCTTAACAATTATATAGACCTTAATTTATATTTATAAGTAATTCAGTCTAATTTTCCCAAACCAATCCAATTTCAATTTCATGTTTACAAATAATTTATTAAAATACTCTAATTCATCTTTTGACAATTCTCTATGGATCAAACTAGAATACCACATACTAGTTTATAAATTTATTTAGTGGTAGTTCGAGTTAATAAATTTTTTACTTTGATTTCCCTAAGATATTTAACAATTACTTTTGATTGGTTAATATCCCACCTATCAAGTGTTCCAAATAGAAGATTTCTCCCTCTTTAAACCCTATCCATGACACTCGTCCTTTGGGCGGTGGTGATGGTCGTCCCGCCTTCCCCCTTCCATTGTTCTCCCCTTTCACTGATCCAGCCTCTCTCGCTGATTTCCCGCGTATCCTCCTTAACCTGAAAGTCCCTTCCCTCCATAATGGCACTCCATCGCTTCTGATTTATCTCTAGGAGTTCTCAGAGGCTTCATCACTCCACGTACTTTCCCTTGTCGCCTGCTTTGTCCATCTCCGACCATCCCTACACTGCTTCAACAGGTTTTTCAATAGAGGTTTTCCCCTGAAGAACCACATCGTGGTTGGGATCTCGAATCCTCACCACATTATTCTTCACTTTAGATGTGCTGACGATCTTCCTTCCTCGTGGTCTAAATGAATGGGTTCCTGAGATGAATCTCACTTCTTCCTTCTTAGATGGAGTTATGAATTTCACTGGAAGCACGACCTCCCCTCTAAAGTGATCGGGGTAGGTTTTTCAAACCTCCCTCTCCCCTTCCAAAATTATACTATTCTCCAAATGTTGGGAAACCTCCTAGGAAGGTTCCTTGCATTTTATGATCATTCATGCACCTTATACCATCCAATTGAACCCCATATTTGTTTTAAAGTGGATGTTTAAAATCCTTTAGTGGATATAGTCTGGATTGAGGTTGGTGAAGAATTTTGTTACTAGAAACTCGTGGTCTTCAAAAAACTGGTTTGGCTATTTTAGTTCTTGATTTCATCAGGGCTACCACCATTTTTATTGTTGGTCCTCTCGTATACCATGTCTTAAGGAATACTGCTATACTGGTATTCCAGACCACTCAAGCTATGATGTTACCTTTTTTTGGATGCTCGAGTGTTTCTTCCTGAATAAAATGTGCATGATCTAGTGGCGTCTATGTGGGGAGCTAGATTTTCTTCTGGTGTTACTAATACCAAGTTGGAAGCTGATGCCCTCATTTCCCCCCCTTTTAATTGGGAGCCTCCTATGTGTGGCCACATCATGGGACCTATCAGTGCTAAGAAAAAGGTTTTTCATACTAATACAAGGGTTGAAGACATATTTTCATGGTTAAAATGTGATTTGGGCACTACCAAACCATCTGAGATGGTCCAGGGTGAGTCTAGTCCTAAGGTTCTCCCTACCTTCACGGATATAGTCAAAGATAGAGGATTGAGGAATGGCCTGGAACCCACGCATCTTACAAATGCTAGGTATTGTGGATTTCAACCCAATGGAAGGGTACTTGTAGAGAGAAACAACTCCCTTGATTTGAAGAATAGTGTGGCACCAAGTTGTGAGATACCTACCCTTCATGCTGCCTTCATCCAAAAGGTTGTCACCTAGGGGTCCAATATAAGAAGAAACTCAACTAATCTAAAGTTGAGAAACCACTTCGATAGACTGTGTGTAAATGGAGGGGATTCTAGATTTCCCTCAGAAGTCGAGTCAGATGGAGAAATATATCCCTCATATGACAATTCATTTAGAGGGTATGGTAAAGGCCTTCACAACCGAAGGAGGAAAAGGGGAAATAAGGAAAATAGGGACTCGGGGTGTTGCATTGTGTCCAAGAGGAAGAAATCAAAGGGACATAAATACTACTCATACCTACCTTGGACTATGAAGACTCTGTCTACCAAAAAGGGTGTTAATACTAATGAACAGAAGGCCCATCCAGTTGAATGTGACATGGAGGGTCACCATATAGGAGTATTCAGGTCCTCAGAGAATTCTATGGTGGTTTCTCCAGCTGAGGGTACCTTAGATGTTTTGGTGCTTCTTCAAGGGGTGAAAATATGTTGACCATAGATCAGTAGGGGAGATTCATCCTCAGTTAGAGGATGTGTGTCTGGAGAAGGAGGATACTCCACCTCATGGGAAGTTGAGAGAGGCAGAGTCCCTCGATGGCCCCCAGTGACAGGATGTTGAGGTTCATGACTAGATCAAGGATTTTCTCATACCCTTGGGTGAAGAGATGATGGAGGATGCTCTGTAGATTAATTCAACAAAGGAAGATGTTGATGAAATAATGGGGAGATGTCTCTTCATGGAAACTACAATAGTGGAAGGTGAGTGGATTGACAAGAAAGAATGCATAATAATTAGAGGCTTCAACATGGGGATGATTAACAAAGAGGAATAATTTAAATCTTGGGACTATTTAGCATGACAGTACGAATACATATTAAAATATGATCCATACCCTCTGGTAAATTCTTTACCTTGGAAATTTTTTAGGGTGATACATTCCAATAGACATAAACGTTTCTTTAACAAGTATGTTGTTTCTTTTGATGTTTAATATGACTATGATGTGAGGGTTCTCACTTTCCCCTTAAAAGTGTTTCATAATAAAAAAAGTTACCTTAGAGTGTGAATATCCCACCTCTTTGCCTTGGAATATGGTCTTTTGGAGATTAGGTGATCTCACTCTTATTCAAACTTCTACAATTTATAAGAAAAACACCAGGTCTCTTGTGATTTCTTCAATACACAAATGATGTTTTTGAATAATTTTTTTACACCCCCTTCTTCATTTTACTTACAAAATATATCTGATCTACATAAAATCTATCACTCTCATATTTGGTATCATTTTTTATTATTATATATATTCACCATATTGTGTGAATATTTTTCCTCATAATTATAACACTTTGAGTCACATAAATTCTTAGTCTTCAAGTATCATTCTACTTTGATATTTCTATAGTTGTGGTATTTTTTACCTCACATGATATTTGAAATAGAAAAAATGAAAACTCTTCCTATAAATCCAAATGAAGACTCAAATAATTCCTTCCACATGATACTTGGTAGAATAATGGTCTAATCACTATTTAAATTCTCTTTAAATCTATATATTGACATCCCACCTGTGTATGGAATTTCCTTCTCTATAACGCACTTGAATAGTGGAAACCTCATGGTACAACAAACCCATTTTAGGGCTGACTCACAATGACATTGACAAGGATATGAGAATGTATTTCTATTTTTCATAGGTAGTTTTTCAACACACCACATTCACCATTTCAGTGTGGTCTCTTCCAACTCACTATTTCACTAATACCTCAATATGGATGTCTTTCTATATCTCTTTTAGGAACAAATTGTCTAAAAAATCCACCAATACCAAATGGACATGATTTAATTTCTATTTTACACACTTAATTCTCACCATAGTTTTTACTATGGTCCTGCATTCCGTATCTCCTGTTTTTGCTGATATGATGACTTAGACGAGTGTCTCCATTTATCATTGGGAAGTAACTCACATGAAATTATCCTTACCATGACATAGTTATCAACTTTTCTTTATTTTATAGGGACCAAGTACTTCTCCATGATGTGGTATCCTCTTCTTGGGCGTGGTCACTCCTCAGGATATGGTAAAAAATCTAACTAGTTTATCTCCCATATTCATCATCCAGAATCATATTAATCAGTATGAATAAAAAATAATTAACATCATGATATATAAACCTTTTTTGGAAATTATTTTCCTCGTAAAATTTAATCCTAATTTCATAAATATTTCTATAATCTCAGAGTTTTATACATCCAAAATAAAAATTTCTACTGATTATTCAATGACATAAACATAGTTTTCTAAGGAAACATATATAGCTTAAATGACACTTATTTATCTTAGATTAATCATAAGTATATCCATTAAGGAACATACACATATTTCCAATGACACATATAAAACCATCCCCTTTTTTAATTTTATTCTCAAATGAAGCATGCACTTATCCTAAAAAAACTCATGAAGAATAAAAATAACAATTACTCTGGCTATCCTTTGTGAAATTTCTTCTCCAACCTAATGTATACATTTACTAGATTATTTTTATGTAGAACTAAAATAATATTTATATATCTTAGTAATTTTATTAAAATAAATCTCAAAACACATCACAAAACATCTTAGCACTAAAAAATCCCTTAAAATATATTATAGATAGTGACTACTCGATCATCACTTGTCTATTTATATGGAGATATACTCAAAAAAATAGCACACTTATAAAAGCTGCATGAGTCATTCTTTACAAGTTCTTCAGGTAACATTTCTATTTCCATACTTCTTTATATTCCTTTCCCATATATTTTCTTTATGAAATAAACACCATGTAAATTCTTTAATTTTCATTGGAATATGACATCATTTTTTTATTACATTAGTTTATACATAAATAGTGATTCACCAACTTCCATGATGCAACATTGAGTCTTTAAATATCATCAATTACTTGAAAATAACACACAATAACATTATTTATTGGTAACATAACCTTATACTTTTCTCAATATGATTGAGAACTTGAATATACATAAAAGAAATTACTCTTCTTTATATATTAACATTATTCATCTTGTATTCCTTATTTATAATAAATAAAATACAATCACAAATTGTCTTTTCAATCCCCCACACCCACTTGTATTTTTTTCAATTATATTGACAAGAAAATGGTATTTCAATATGTTTACTAAATTTGTCTTCACCATTCATCACCTTTTATTATCCCCCTTTCTCATTAACGTATTTCATTTTCTTCTCTACCCTCACCCCTTATTGATAAAAATACAATGTACATGGTATAGGATGATTTCACTTCATACTTAAGTAATTTTTCATCAATCATCCCACATAATGTCTATGTGATCCATACTTGGTTTAAAAAACATAAGGTCTTGATATAGAAAATAAATCTATCAATTGATCAATCATAAATTGATAAAAACTCATAAAAATTAACTTAGATCATTAAAGGGGTTTTTGAGTGTGCTCAGGAATAAAATAAGTGGATCCAATTTAAAATAATATTTATCTCTAGAATAAAAACATGATTTCCTTCACTCATATCAACACATAAGTAAAAAATCCATTACATATAGTAGTTTTTAGAAATAATCCATGACATCTCCTCAAATTTTCAATTTTTATTGTCATTGATTAAAATAAATTTTCTCCTCATTAATATCATACTTTATTATTTCTTAAATAGGGATAATAGAACATGTATACATACCTCATCAATGAATTTTCAAAAAACATTCTAGAAATTCAATATTTTCATGGAATAAATAAGTCTGTCATCTTCTCAAAATACACTCCCCCTCAAGGGTTGATCTAATCTTTCACTTCATCAAGGTTGATATTTTATCTATATTTTATTTAGATTACCATAATTTAAATCATACCAAAATGGTGTCATTCTAATATTTTGAATTATTATTCTATCTTATATTTCTTTATCATTTATCTTCTTCAGATCATACTTCACCTTTCATTCCCTAAATTAAAATAATAAAAATTGAACCCAAAATAATATTCGAATAATGTGGAACCTTTTTTTCTAATTAGTTTTAGTAACAAGGCTGAGAATCACTTTTTAACTATGATACTATTATATTTTATTCTTAACTTCAAGGATAATTCTTCATACTTACCCTACTAGATTTAAAGGATGTTTTGGGTAATGTAGGTATCATATTCTTTTCAACAATTTTATTGTGTGGGATGTTTATTTTAACATGTTTCATCAAATAAAATGCATTAGTTAATGGAATATTCAAATTATTAATGACTTATTTAGGATGGAATGATTGTTAAACAATCCTTTATGTTCAGCCTAACCTAATTTCTCCTTCCAAATAATACCATATATGATCCATGGATGTCATATTTTGATAACCACTTATGAAATTTGATTTATTCTTCTTGGTGAATACTCTCCTAACTATTATCCCTTTCCTCGACTTGTTATTTATCCCTTTGTTTTTATTGTTTTAATTGGGTTGGTTAGATTACTAAACTTTATTTTGATGTGTTCTCATACTTCTTTAATCTTTTTCAAGGTATCTCAAGATAGTTCACCAATTTAGCCCTTCAATTTTTCTATTGGACTAATTTTTCATTCTACTCGGGATTTATTCTTTTAATATATCCATCCATGGCTTGTTTTATCAGTTCTATGGTATTTTTCATTATTATAAAATAAAATTATCTGATCTTATTTGGTTTTTCTCCATTATAAAACTTTTTGGCCTTGTTTTGAACAACATTTATACATTTTTTATTCCCCAATGATATCTTCAGCTTTGTGTGAATTCTTTATTCAACGTCTTCTTTCATTTGATTCCTTACCAAGGAAACCTTACCTTTATTTTTAACAAGATCTTTATTTTTCATTTTTTTCTACTCTCTTTTATTTTATTTCAAACATTTTGGGTGGATTTATACTTGAATAATCCCTCTAATTGACCAACTTATTCGAAATCCTCACATATATCTCAAATGATTTCAAATATGTTTTTAGGAAAACAAATTTTCCCATCATTATTTGATTTTTTATTTGATTTAACCTTTATATCCATTTATGTATGATTTTATTTTATTTCATTAGTTGAAACATTATGCCAAAAATTTGTATCCATGTGTTTAATCCTCTTATAATACCAACAATGTCCTATAAATCTTATTTTCTTTTTAAGATCTACATCCATTCAAGACCTTTCTACATGAATTTTTTTCAATTAATTGGATTTAAAAAATAAATTATATTGGAAAATAAATTATCATATACTTGTTTAAAACCACCTTAGATGTTTTAGTGGGATTATAAACACTTTTCCTCATCGAATTTTTAATGAATTTTATATTTAGACATGTACTGGGAATAAAACTATAATTTTCAGAATTAAATTTGTGAGATGTTTATGTTTCCTTTTCTTTTGTTGATATTGGAGATTGATTATTATATGATCTTAATATATTATTTCCACCAGATAGAGTTCTTTTAGAATAATTATCATCCTTATAAGTTTGTGTGATAGTAACTCTATTTTTAATATCTTGTGAAGACTCAACTTGAACATTCTCATGATTTTCCAATCTAATTTCAATTTCAAGATATTTTATATTTAGGATGATTATATCATCCTCCACTAATTATATTTTTTATTAACATTCCCTTTTTTATCTTCTCAAAATACCTATCACTATATTAATTCATTTCAAAATGCTCTTATAATAAAGAGTCGAGACCTTTTATCTTGTTGACTTTGATCTCCAATTCTGCTTTCTTGAAATCAGTTACTTCTTTTTGTGCATGGGTATTTTCCTAAAGGTTTTTATTTGATTATAAATTTCCTTGAATTAAATTGAGCTACTCATTCTCTAAAATATTTTATATTTCATCAACCTTCATATTTATTAAATCATTGGATCCAATCTATTTTGAAGGATTTAAAAAAAATTAGACTCTTTATTCCAAATCTTTATCAAAGCTCTATAACTCTTATTCATGATCTTTAACTCTAGAACTCTTGGAATTAAATTGTTTTTATATATCTACACTCATCATCACATTTTTTTCTAATTCCTTCTGTCTTTTTACAAATTATTATTTTCTGTGGGAAATCTCCTTCTGCATAATTTTAAAATATATAGAGATAGAACACACTATATTTATAGAGAAAATATGTAGGATGACTTTTAATAAAGATATTAATTCATCTCTTGAGTCAACAAAAATGTGTTCTATTCCACAAGTTCTTGAATATTTTTTTGGGTAGTCATGGAAAAACATACATGTTGCCTCATCTTCATGTAAATTCTTGGAATATTTTTAGGAAGATGTGTTTTCCTTTTCCTTGATAGTATAATTTACTACTTCAAATTCTCTATCCATGCAAGATATATCATCATGAAAATTTGATAATGGGAATATATACTCCTCCACCTATTTATATAAGAGTTATAATCTATAAATATTTTAATATTATTTCTTTATTTCTTTATTTTTTTACAATTTCTTGTATGGGAGTGAAATCTAATCAATAGTTTATATAATTCCTCCAATATTTCATTGCATGTTACCTTTAGAAGATGACCTAAAAAAATTCAAAAAATAAAATAAAATATAATATAAAGGATCTATGATCATAGCTCTAGTAACAAATGATAGGAACACTTAGGGATGTGTCCAACACTAAGATAAGGGAGAGGGTTAATCAATTTCGGTATACTTCTATTATAATTTTACTTGTATCCCTTTATTACCTCTTTACTTTTTAGTGAGTATACCTCTCATTATAACTATCTCTCCTTTTCTTATCTTGTAAGCAGATATGGAATTAGAAATATGCATAAGTGAACACCATGATATTTTGAAAAGGTTCTCCTCCCTAAGTATGACTACATACCTTGGGCATCACGGTTATTATTTCATGAACAAAACGTTCTTCTTAGGATCAAAAGAAGCAAAAATTTGGGTATGACCTTGAACATGTTATCTTAGTATAGAAGATGTACAATTAAAACAAGAGATTATAGTTATTATATCATAATAGAATATAGGATTTGTCATGTTGCTTATGAATTTGATCAATAATGGAACTCCAGTGTCCCTCACTGAAAATTTGGATTATCTCCTTCCTCACTTGTAGTAATCAAGTGGGCTACCTCAAGATTCCTAAACCTTTTATTATATATGAATATAGGATAGATATATCACCTTCTTATCTTAGAATATGATATTATGAAGCTCATACAAACTCACACTTTTGCATAATTCTAAAATTCACAATAATAGAATTTTGTGTCTCATGTTTTATTTGATAAAAATATGATGTTATTGAACATGGTATCAACACCTCCTTATTTCTTTTACATAAAAAATATATTTTAGGAATGTGCAGTCAAAAAATCTCCTCGTTTATCTATTTTTTATTCTCATATATTTTCACTATATTGTGTGATTATATTTCCTCATAATTCTCCCACTTTTAATATCCTCAAATTATAGACTTCAATTCTTGTTCTTCTTCATTATTCTTGTATAATTTAAATTTTTTTCATCATGAGATATTAGAAAAACCATGGTCTCAAACTCTTCCTATAAATCTAGATGAAGACTTGGACCTTTCCTTCCTCATGATATTCTCCAATATAATTATATTCTCTCTGTTTTAAATCTCCTTGAAATCCATATATACACATTCCACATGTTCATGAGATATCCTAATTCATCATGCACTTATAGTATGTAGACCTCATGGTTGAGAACTCATTTTTAGTGTTGAGTATCCATGAAATCAATTATGAAGTGATTTTATCTCATTGTTTCTCATAGTTTGTTTATTAATATACCATGATCACCTTTTTGGTTTGGTATTCTTCATATCATCATTTTGTAGATATTCTGATATGGATGATCATTTTGTATCTCATCGAGAAACCATTTGAATAAAATTTCCAACACCATAACCTGGTGTCTATTTCATTCCCATTTCAAAAATATAATCCTCGCCATGGTCTCTACTACATCTTAGTCATCTTTCTCTCCCCAGTTTATAGATATGGAAAATCATTTGAGTCTAACAATTTTTTATTAGGAACTAACTCACATGAAATTATCATTACCATGATGTAGATATCAACGTCAGCCTGTTTTATAGTGACTAGGAACTTCTCTATGATGTGATATCCTTTTCTTCAGTATGGTCTTTCTTCAGGCTATTATACTCGCTCTATCTAGTATATCTTCCATCTTTATTCTCCACCATAGAATTCATCTCAATATGAATAATGGATAGTTAGAATCAAGATAATTCTACCACAATCACACAAAATTTCTACCATTATATTTAATCCTAATTTATTAAAAATATAATTTTTGTAATCTCATACATTCATAATCTAGAAATAATGAAAATTTTCCAAGTCTTCAGTGACACATGCATAGTTCCCCAAAGAAAAATACATAGCTAAAAAACACTTATGTCTCTTTAGAATACATATAAACAACTCACGAATGACACATATATAGAGTGAAAAATATATATATGTAACCAGACCTTGGAAATATTTCATTATCCAATAAAACTTACAAAGATCCTCAATCACACGTAGACCGATGAAAATGACTAGTATGTTGGTAGTCCTTTTTAGAAATTTTAGATCTATTATATTGTTTACATGGATTGGATGATGCTTATGAAAACATAAAATCATATTTATGTAGTCTGAGAGTTTTCCAAAAATAAACCATAAAATTCATCCCCAAAAAATAGCACTATAAACTCCCAATAAATATTTTATAAATATTGACTTCGTTATCAACACTTTTCTCTTAATTTGATGACCAGATCAAAAAAATCTCACACCAATAAGGGCCCATGAAATATGTCTTTATAAGTTATATGGGTAGCATCCCCAATTTATTCATTTTTTGAATTCCTTCTCCATATAATATAAAATATAAAACATGGATAAACTTTTATTATCATATAAATATGAAAATAGTTTCTTTATTTCATTTATTTTCCAAAAAAATAGTGGTAAAACCCATGATATAATGGTGTTTACTTATACCTCATTCAATACTCATAACCAATCACAAAATCACACCACTTTAGGGAAACACCACCTTATAATTTTCTCAATATGTTTGGGAAATCCAATATATTTATATGAAATTTATATTCTTCATATATTGGTTTAAATAATCTTATATTGTTAACAAAAAATATACCACAATCAAAAATTGGGATCAATACACATCATAATAAATCATATATAACCACAATCATGTGTGATTAGGTTTTCAGTGGAAAGTAGATCGAGTAAGAGTGAATGATCCATCATGTAAAAGTAACTTCATGAATTCATAATAATTAAAAAAGGTTCAAGAGGATATATAAGAGTAAATTCATGAGGATTAAAATATATAAGAATATAAAGGATGGTGTGTAAGATTAGATTCAGTGGTGGAATAGTGTAAAATTAAATAGTCACATGTGATTAAACTCTTTGTTTCTTGAGTTATGTATTATTAAACAAAATAATACAAATTTAATGTAAAAGTAACAAGTTCAATCATGTTTTTTATGTATTACTAATAATTATGGCTCAATGAATATTTTAATATAGTTGATGAGGATTAAATAATAACATATTAAATTAATCAATTGAATCAGTTCAAATCCCATTCCAGATTTACAAAAAATGATAGTAGATTCAAAAAAATAAAATGAGAAAACTAGAATTCATTTTATTCAATTTGGATAGAGTTTAAAGAGATGACTATAGAAGAAAACTCATTGATTTTGATGTGGATTATATTTGATCATTGGTCTGAGGTCAAGATATTTAACACTGATGGTGAAGGAATCTAACTGAGTAAGTAAAGTATGAGAGAGTGTAGTTGGTGGCCACATGTTATAAAGGACAGTAGAGGTAAAAAAATTGGGAGACATAGAAAGGGGTATGGTATTTTTAGATAAGAATAGAAGCATAGTTCAAGTAGTGTAGTGTGTAGAGAAATGGTAGAGTAGATTATTTTTATTCTTTATCCATTTATCCAGGAGCATTAAGAATGACACTCCTATAGTGTAAGACTTTGTAATTATTATGTAGTTATTAGTAGTCATAATCATAATGTATCCATTAGTTTTAATTAAATTATTTCATGCTAGTAGATCTTATAATTTTTAATTCACTATAGTTATAATCTAACTTCCATTCTAAATCATAAGAATTTTTTTATGAAATTATTCCATTGTTTTATTGTTGGTTCTTTATGTTGTAATTTTATATCTATCATCAATCAAAACCAAGTCCATTAAATTAAAAAAAATCACTATTTCAGCTTTAAATGAAAATATATATTTATTTATAATTATAAAAATAAATAAATAAATATTTATTTATTTAAATAATTGTAAAATTATAACATATATATTTATTATATTTATAATTTTATTAATATATATATTTATTATATTTATTATAGATTTATAAATATAAATATTTATATATTTATTTATAGTTGTAATTGTAAATATATATATTTATTTATTTATTTATCATATATATAATTTTATAAATATATATAATAATATAAATAAATTATTAACATTATATCTTTATATGTGCTAAAAAAGTGCTGATAAAGGATTTTTTATCAATGCTTTCTATTTTAACACTAATAAAACATACCTTTATCAGTGATTTTTAACTATCACGGATACAAGTTTCACCTGATTTTATAAATGAACCCCAAAAGTCCCCTACTTCTCTCAGAAACCTCAATCTCTTGTGGAAGCCAACCTCTGCGCCGCCGACCCCTCCTCTAACCCAACCTTACCTCTGCCGCCGCTAACCCCTCCTCCACTACAAACCCTACTCCACCACGAATGTTCCTCTACCACCAACCCTCCTCCATTATGAACCCACCTCTATCGTGACCCCTCATCTACTGCTAACTCTCCTCTACTATGAACCTACATCCACCACGAACCCACCTCCACCACGAACCCATTTCTATCATGAACCAACCTCCTCTGTGCACCGAACCCCACCTCCACTATGAACCCTCCTAGACTTTGAACCCGCCTTCACCGCGAACCACTCCATGGACACCACTAATGCTGCCTCCACCACCTACCCTAAATCTACCGTTGTCAAACACTACTATTTCCATGGGTATTCCATTTTCCCACATTATTATGAATTCTTAATATATATATATATAGATTTTGGTTTTAATCTGGTTTTTTTCTATTCTTACATTACATTTAAATTTTTAGTATGTTTCTATTTGTGAAACCCAGGTTCCCCAAACATCAATGTCAAACCCACCACACCCAATGATAGTTTATATTGAGGTTAAATTTGGGGAATTAATATTAGAACTATATTGGTCCTGCTATCTCTAGTGAATATCTAGGTGTACAAATCAAATATCCCACCTTTGTTACCCTCTAAACCCCACCCCTACCTAGTATTATACATGATTATTTCCCCTATAACATCTTGATCCTACCTTCCTTGAATTTGTTTTGGTTGGTGAACACCACTTAAAAACTTATTTCTCTCTCTCTTTGGTTCAACTCATTTCATGGAATCAATGGATTATAATTCGATAGATGGATCCCTATCCCTATCTATTATAGTGGGTTAACATTGATAGACATATCACATTCAATGTTCTTCTCTGATTTTGATGTTTGGGTATGATCATAATTAATTAAAGAGATCCCCAATTGTAATCAAATTATTTGACCTCTATGGTATAGATATAACTTCACTCATGAAAAAGAAATCATTTTTAAAACATCTTTTCTTTGAGATAGATTACTTATGGACCTTTCTTAGTATGGTTATAGTTTAAATTTTAATAGATTTATCCCTCTTTTAAGAACCTTATATTTTTAACATGGTAAATATTCATCTCTGTAATAATTAAGACATTATCTTCCTAATCTCCCTCACCCTTATTAGAATCCTTCTATTCTATAATCAATTTGAAATGTGTTTGGACTTTTTCTATATGCCAAAAAACCACTCTCCAGATGTAGTACAATATAGTGGATATAATCTATGTAAATCATGATTTGGAATCACCTTTAATGCTCAACTTAATTGAGGCATGTCCTTCTTCCCTCATGGATCTGGATTCTCTTGTTAAACTATATTTACCTTATTATTAGGATCTGTTACCCTTGATTTAACTAAATTTCATTTGATAATTATATTTTTTATGGTAGTAACCTAATTCCTATATTTACATATAGAATTATACTAACCACTTTTATTAGGTCCCATCCTATTGTGTAACTCCTCCATTGGACTTTGATTATCCTCTTGATCAGATTCTGTAGTTAGTCAAATAACCCAACACTAGCCTTGATGAATCTTTTGTATAAAATCACCCTTAACTTCTTGATAAATGAAATAGGAATAAGACAAAAAAATTATTTTCCCTTAATCTATAATGTATGATCCCTCGATAAATGAATAATTACAAAATTAAAGTTGATACCCAACATAATTGTGTTTCAAGAACCTATGTATCCACCATGTCATCTTGATGACCTCTGCCTTGATATGGAATTCTAAGGGGATCTTATCCCCCATTAAATATTAAATACTATTTCAATGTAATTGGGAGAAATGTCATTACATAACATAAATTTCTATATCCCATCAATTAATATTGATTATTTAGTGGGGGTTTCTTAAAATCATTATATAGCTAATAGCTTACATTCTTATCTATAGATCTAACTGACATTGTACTTTCAATTTCGAAAATATTTATATATATTTATATCACATAGTGATTATTATTCTATTTAATAATAATTTTTTAATATCCTTGGAATATAATTCTCATTAATAGTTTATAATACTTTCACACTATAATAATAACATAGATATTCCATAAATATATTCTTAAATAAATATATCATATATTCTAGATACATCTATCTTACATGACATATATGATGGTTGACTATGAGGTGATGGAGTCTCATATGAAATTGACACATATTCTCATGAAGTTCATTGTTGTTGATCTCTAAGAAGAATGGTACCAAGGAAACACCCACTAATAAGAATTCCACATGTTTATGTGTCATTTTATATTACTATATAAATGTTTTTTCCCCTAAAACTATAATATTTTTGGTTTTTCTTACAAAATTATATTTTATAAAATCTTGGTTATTTTCGATTCATGTATCTTTTATAAAGTGCCTCTTTTGGATTATGTCTTTGTGAAAATTCATAAGTGCCTCTTTTAAAATGATTCAATTGTTTTGAAATGTTTCTTAAAAAATTATATGTGTTAAAGAAACACTTATTTGGTTTTAAATATCTTTAACGTGATTTAAACGCTTGGCATGTACTTAGGTTGCATGTCAAATATTTTTCAACTCTCCCGGTTGGATTTCATAAAGGGTTGTGGATATTTTAAAAGCATATTTAATGTTGGTTTCATTTTAACAAGGGGTTTGTGATGTTTTAAATGATAATTTGTAAAATATAGAGTGTTTTCATTCATTTTAAATGACTAAGACTTTTAGGTCATGAAGTTGTCCTGAATTCTTTATAAAAAGGAATTGTATTTTTTGAAAGAGTGCTTAGAATTGATTGGTTTATTTTAAAAAGGGTGTGTTATTTTAAAGAGGAATTTTTGTAAATGGTTGGTTTTTTAATGGTATTAAAAATTTTGATTTTATAAATGGTTTTCAAAGGACAATTGAAATGTAGTTTTTCCATAATATTTTATGTTTATATTTTTATAGAATTAGGATAACCAATAAATTATATAGAGAAGACAAGTAGATTGATAATAACATAATGAAAAGGGCATGTCACTAACTCTATCCAAACCCTAGGATATCCATCATGACCTCACTTATGAAAAAGGCGAATTAATGTTTAAACATATTGCAACTCCTAAACCAACTTTGCTTCCAACATCACCTGTATGGTTTAAATTAGGGGTCCCTTGTTTTATATGTCTATTTCGGCCTTTTCCCTCATAGGTATGTGATTGAATATTAATATGAAATGTTTGATGCTTATTCATTGATGTGAAAATGGTCTCTTTCTTATGAGGGTGTTAGAGTTGACATTTGATTTAATACTCATATTTTGTTTATTCATGTTATGATTATTGAATTTTTGTTTCTCACTTCCACTTGTTTGGTTGTATGGGAACCCTATGAATTAAGAAATATGTCCAGATGTATACTATACTAGTTAGCTCAAGCACTAGCTAGTTTCTCTTACCTGTATGGTTTCTTTAGTCTATAGTAGTGTCCCTAATGAGGAGTGTGTGGTTAAGTCTTGTGTATTTTTGTTTTTTTTTATTCAACATAGGATGACTATTGGCCGCATTTTAGTGAGAGTACAAAATTAAGGAATAATTTAATTCCCTCTATGATTTTAATATATTATAGATAGTTGAATTGGAACTAAGAAAGATGGATCTATAAAACAATTAGATTTATAAACTAAAGTAGAAAGTGGGTGATGTGAAAGAGTAAAAGGTGCATCTAGTTGTAACTTTATTTCAATAATTAAAAGGATTATATTTCAGTTAGATCTTTTCTCCTTCTATAAAGAATATAGTAATTCATATTGTTCTCAGCTTGGTTTCTATTAAAGGATTATTTTTAGAACAAATGGATGCCATGATTATATTCCTTTGTGGAGATTCAGAGTAAGAGATCTACATAGATCTACTGGAAGGTTTCATGCTAAATGGAATAGAAGGTTTGGTTCTAGTCTCAAATGGAGTATTTTTTGGCTTAAATTGGCACCAAGATAGTGTAACTAGAATTTCAAATCTTTCATGGAAGAATTAATGTTCATGAAGTGTCATGTTAATAATTTCTAGTATATGAAGGTGTATTATGATGGGAGTTTTATCATTTTACTTCTTTATTTGGATGAATTTCTCTTAGTTTGACCAATGAAGGAAAGGCTATAAGAGATGAATTTTGATTTATCTAAAAGATCCCAAATGAAGGACCTTGGTTTTCAAAAGTGGATATTGGGGATAAATGTTGAAAGAGGCTTAAAGTTTATAACTTTTTTTCCTTAATTCATTTTTATATAAATATTTTATATATTTATTTTGATAAGTATTAATATTACCAAATTAAATAGTGTATATATGAATAAATAATGGATGGATTCCAATCATCTGATAATAGAGTGTGAATATGGAGTGAAAGAGTTCACCAAGTTTGTATAAGATCGTGCATATGAACCTTCTAAAATATTTTGTTTATGTTTACATTGTTGTTGTTCTAGAAAAATTAGTCCATAGGAGTTGTAAGAACTCTTGATCTATCATGAAATATATCGATGTTATAAATGTTGGAATAAACATGGGGAAAAGAGAATGTACCTAGTGGTTGGGATAGAAATACATTTTATAGACCATCTGATATGATTACAAGTGTGGATAATGAAGAAGACCATATCAAGGATATTATTATAGATGTGGATGATGATAAAGATTCTATTGTGGAAATGACAAGGATAGTTGAATATGAACTTCTTGTCTGCCCAAAATTGTTTGAGAAGTTAAAGAGTTGTGAAAAGATGTCATTGTATGCTGGTTTCACTAAATAAACAGCATGTCACCTATACTAAAGTTGTATAATGTTAAATAAATCAATAGATGGAGTGATGCTAGTTTTATGGAACTACTTGATATCTTGAATTAAATGATCCTAGAAGTTAATGAGCTCCTGAGCCGAACATATGATGCCAAACAAATACTACAGTCAATGGGTATGATCTCTAAAAGAATACACTCCTTCCTGAATTATTTTATACTATTTCTCAAGGACAAAAAATTACTTATAGAATTCCCAAAGTGTGGAGATTCTTGATACTAGAAAGATGAATCTGGTCTTGTGAAATTTTTATGGTACATTCCAATCATTCCAAGGATTAGGCACCTATATGGATTTGAGGAGACTGTAGGGTAATTGATGTGGCACGTAGATACAATAATTAAAGATGGGTAACTATGTCACCCGATAGACTGTCCTCTATGGAAGAGAATTGTTAATGAGTACCCTATATTTTGAAACGATCCAATAAACCTTCGTCTCGTGTTATCTGCAAATGGAGTGAATCCTTTTGGTTTTCAAAGTATCACTCACGGCAATGGCCAGTTATGTTGGTACACTATATCTTTTCATTGTGGTTATGCATGAAACATAAATACATCATGTTATCTATGATTATATCAAGACCAAAATAATCGAGTAATGATAATAATGTTTATTTGGATCCATTGATCAAGGATTTGAAATTATTGTGGCATTTAGGTGTTACATTATATGATTCTTATAGAAATAAAGATTTCATGTTGGGAGTAATGTTTTACCGGATGATAAACTACTTTCCTACATATGTAAATTCTTTGTGATATAGCATTAAAGGAAATCAAGGGTGTCCCATTTGTGAAAAGGGCACAAAGTTAATTAGGTTGAAACATTCACTGAAAACCTTGTTTCTAGGACATCATAGATTTCTACCCTAATGGCATAGGTACTAATCTTGGATGATATCATTTTATGGGAGTTCAGAAGCATATACACCATCGTATCCACTAACAAGTAATCAACTATTTAAAAAATTAAAATATGTGGAAACTACTTTTGGTAAACTGTTTTCAAAAAAAATTACAGAAACCAATTGGAAAAAGTGATCAGTTTTTTGTAATTACCATACTAGAATTGTCTGTACGTCAAAAAATTTCTTGATTTTATGCATGTTGAAAAAAATGTATGTGATAGTGTCATCAACATGTTTCTAAATGCACCCGAAAAAACAAAGTATGGAATTAAGGCTAGGTTAGACATGGTTGACATGGGAATAAGAGAATAGTTGGAACCAATGAAGGGTGAAAAAAAATTATTCTTCTAGTTACATACACTCTTTTCAATAAGGAGATATATATGTTTTGCAACTTCTTGAATTACATAAATATTCTGGAGGTTTATTCATCGAATATAAAGAACATTGTTTCAATGAAGTATTTAAAGTTAAAGGGTCTAAATTCACATGACTATCATGTTTTGATAAAAGATCTAATAGATATATATTTACATTTTATTTCACCCCATAATGTCCATCATACATTAATGAAGCTCTGTTTCTTCTTCAAATCTATGCGCAGTAAAGTTATAGACCCTGCGAAATTTCCAACTATGGGAAGATAAATTGTCGTCATATTATGTGAATTGGAAATGTTATTCCTACCAACATTATTTGAAATGATGGTTCATTAGATTGTTTACTTGGTGAGATAGATTCGACTATGTGGTCAGGTACACTATAGATGGATGTACCGCATTGAATGGTATATGAAGATTTTGAAAGGGTATGTCAAAAATCAAATTCATCCATAGGGTTGTATTGTGGGGTCATATATTGTTGAGGAATCCATTGAATTCTGTACTGAATACCTGTCCAGTGAGAAAATCATTGGTCTACCGAAACCTCATCACACTGGGAGGCTTGCATGTGATGTGATTTATGAATGAGATGTTGTCACAATCAATATTACAGATCAAGAGTAGTCTCACCTTTATGTTTTACATAAACGTTTGGAGGTTTCCCCATATATTAAAACCAAAAAAGAAATTATTAGGAATTTGAATCCATCACAGGCAGAAATATGGATATCAAATACACATAATCAACAGTGTATAGGATGGTTTCGGGACCATATTTTTAAGGAGTCAGATGAAAATCCGGATTCAATTTCAGAATGACTTCGATGGATATCCCAAGGACTAAGTGTGTATGCATTATATTATAATGGTTATGTAATTAATGGTTATACATTCTATAAAAATGAGCATGATGAAGACAATACCATGAAAAATAGTGTAGTTACACTTATTGTTAAAGTGGTTCATGTTTTTGGTACTAAGGACAAAAATCTAATTTACGTGAATATTTCATATGTTGGCATCATCAAAAAAATTTGGTATTTGAATTATAAAACATTTCAAGTTCCAATTTTTCAATGCAAGTGGTTTTATAATAGGAGTTTTGTTAAAATAGATGAATTGGGATTCATGAAATTTTATTTCAGTAAGGAAGTTTACAAAGATAAACCATTTATAATGGCATCATAGGCAGTGCAAGTATTTTATGTTTCAAGTCTTGCAAACCTAAAGTGGTCAATTGTTTTGTTATCGACCAAAACCAATGAAGGGTCAAATGAAAATTCAACTGAGGATGAATATTTCATTGGGATGTCACAATAATTTCATAGTAGTCCCAATTTAGATGGTGTTTTGTATGTTATAGGAGAACACAATGAAGGGATTTGGATAGTCGATAAAGGGGTCAAATCCCTTCATCATTTAAAAAAAGAGTACAATAATAAAGTTGTATATTTTTATATTATACATCGTGTTACCTCATGTCATTATTTGTTTTCTTCTACATTTATGTACTCTAAATTAAATGTTAAACCACTTATTTAGATAATGAATTTCATACGTGTTGGTGCTCCCAATCTCGAGGAATAACAAGTCTCCAAATATGATGCTTTTTATAGTGCAGAGGAACAATAACCTTCTGCATGTGTTGTTAATCCCAATACTAAGGTAAAAACAATCTATCAACCTACTACTGCTCGTAGTGTAGAGGAATGACCTTTTTCACGTGTTGGTTCTCCCATTCATGAGGAACGACAAGTTTCTCAACTTGCTACTACTCCTAGTGAAGAGGTACAATGACCATCTGCAAATTCTGATTCTACCACTCTAGAAAAACATATTGATGACGTTGAATTTGGGGAATGGTAGACAATGAAGTACTGGTGACACAGAAAAAATATGATTGTTGTAGTTTGATGGTGTTAGAAAAAATCATTAAGGAGAAAGTCAAAGGCATCAAATATGAGGTCGAATGAAATGTGTTGGGCCAGGATGTTAACCCCAAAAGGCCATGTTCAATAGTTACATTGGAATCATCACTTGGAAATGTGTGATGATTGATGTAGATTCGTGGAACCATGTTATGTTTGAGCTTAAGACATGGATGTGTGAAGAGATTACAATAACAATATGTCATCATTTCTTTATTTTAATAAAAAATCAAATAAAAAAACATTGGCTAACTCTTCATCATTGTAGACGCCGGAAAAGTCCGTTGTTCCCAAACGAAGCTCCGGATGTGGAAAGCGAAGTGATATTTGGAGTCGGAAGAACGTTTCGGAGGGCCCGGAGGCCTTGCGCGGAATTTCAGAGGCCCGCGCGCAAAGGTGATGTCCCGCGCGCAAACCCCCCCGGGATGCGCGCAATGCGCCGGTCCGGCGCGCAATTTTGCGCGCCGCGGGTCCGCGCGACTCCCTTGCGCGCCGCGCCCGATTCCGCGCCCGCGGGAAGAATTTCGCGCTCGCACCCTGGATTCCGTGCCCGGGGTTGCCTATAAATACAAGGCGACCCCCAACGTTTCAAAGGTTGCTGGAAGTCGAAACGTCTCTCGTGCGCGCAATTCAACCCCTTCCGCGCGCAATGACGAACTTTAGGTAACCTCCTTTCTTTCGCGCAAGAAAGCCTCGGGGTCCGCCTTCGCGCGCAATCCCCGCTGGCTCCTTTCCTTTGAGTAAAAACTCACCCTAAGGCCTTTGCGCGCAAAAGAACCCGCTTGCGCGCAATTGCCCCCGGGGTGCGCGCAATCCGGCCCGATTGCGCGCACCCCCATCTTTCAAGTGGCCATTCATTAGAGAATGAGCCGTTGCCCCCGCGCGCTATCCGAAGCCCGGTGTGAGCAATCTCAAACATCCGCGCGCAAGGCGCTGGCCCAATTGCGCGCCAACCGCCCCGATTGCGCGCTGGCCCGCAGTATTGCGCGCAAAGCTTCCTTTTTGCGCGCAATCTGCCAGGGTCGTCCCCGTTGACCCCCTGAGGGTACCTGCCTGCGTGGCGCCCGATGCTCCTCATCCTGGGTGCCCGCACCGTGCGTTGTCTTCCCGTGCGGCCCTCCAGGTTCGTGCGAAGTGACATGCACCCATCGTCCGCGCTGCAAGACGTTAAACTGCCAAGTGTTTCGTCCGGCAACCTCTGCCCTGCATGACGTTAAACTGCACATACGTCCGAGCTACAAGACGTTAAACTGTTCAGCATTCGTCCCGCATGACGTTAAACTGCGCATACGTCCAGCATGACGTTAAACTGCATATGCGTCCAGCATGACGTTAAACTGCACATCCGTCCAAGCTGCACGACGTTAAACTGCCTAGCCCCCATCGTCCGCGCTGCAAGACGTTAAACTGCCAAGTGCTTCGTCCTCAACACATGACGTTAAACTGTACTTCGTCCGGCAAGACGTTAAACCGTCCGCTTCGTCCTCGACACACGACGTTAAACTGTACTTCGTCCGGCAAGACGTTAAACCGTCCGCTTCGTCCGATCCCGTGCTCTGCACGCAGGATCTCCCCCGGTTTGGATGTGGCCCCCACCCGCTCGTCTCTACAGGGATGTCGGGATTGTCCCGCTTTCGGGGCGATTTAATGGGAGTGGCTTTTCCCTACGGGGGCAGGGTATTACAAACCCCTAATTTCTCGTGGGAGGCTGCACATGTGTATCTCCATTGCGCCTCCCCACTGCCGAAGCCAGTAGAGGGTCTGACTGGGATCGAGGTGTCTTCTGCTTTCGGTCCAAGTCCCTTCCAACTGAGTTTTGCAGCATCCGGGCTGCCCCAAGTGCGTAAGTCCTGACAGAATGAACTACGTGGACTTTGATCCCTGTCTCCTATACAGGGTACGTAGGAAGCCTCCCTGAGGTCCAAGCCCACCACCTGGTCGTCCCGGTCGTATTTACGTCGGTTCGTCCATCAGTGGACCCCTCCAGGGTTCACGCTTGCGTTGATTCACCTATGAATCCGCCCCTGTGGAAGACTGCCCGTGTGTATCTCCACGGTGCCTCCCCACAGCCCCCCTTTTCCATTTCCCCTTTTATCGTCCAGCATGACGTGAAACTGTGATCCACCCGGCCGTTCCATCCCCCTCTGTGCGAGGTGGTTCGGTTCAATCCTCCGCCCGGCGGCCTAGACCTCTTCGTGAGTCGGCTTGCCGACGTCCAGCATGACGTTAAACTGTATGCCCGAACTACGTTGACTTTGATCCGTGTTAACGCGCGGTACGTAGGAAGCCCCTCTGGGGTCCAAGCTCTTCACTTCATCATCCATCCTGATCCTTACCCGGGCCGCCACATCCCGGTGGGGTCATGCCACTTCACTCCACTCCACATCATTTGGGAAGCCGCCCATGTGCTGGCCCCAGCGTCGGAGGTTCCCCGCAAGGGGTTCTGTCATCTGATCCGCTTTTCGTGTTGATCGGTCTGATGCCGTCCCCGCTGGACGTTAAACTCGCGGAATACCCCGTGTTAAACATGGGAAGCTGAGGAAAACCTCAGGTGACACAGTTCCCCGCACCTAGTACGGGATGCCTCAGGCCATCATGCCTTCGAGAAGCCCTATTAGGGACGGAAGACAGATGTGCAGAGCCGCAGTGTTACGACATGCCCCCAGCACCCAGAGCCACCCGGCCTTCTCACCGCAGGTTGCTGCCCCGCCCAGACTCCTTGGAGCGTCCGGGCGGAAGCAGCGTAATTAACCGGTGTCCATGAAGATATGGCGCCGGGAACGAGATTCACGAACATTCTTAAGTCTATGAGGGAGACCCGGATTAGGCGACGAGTTCCAAGGAGACGTCCAAGGAAGGAGGAGCCGACATCCCATCATCCCGGTTTCGATCAAGGAGCAGACGCCCCTGAATAAGGGACGAATGCCGCCCGCCCTTGGAAAGCGGGACTGCGGGACCACAAGCCGCGCGCCCATCCCCTCGGGTTGACGGGTGCACGCGCGAACGCGTCCTGGCGGAACAGCGTAACCCGACGCACATCCGCACCGAAACAGAAAAATGGTGAACCCGACGTGAATCTCTTCTCCTCAATACGAAGACCGATGGCTTTCAGAGGTGTTGGAAGACCGGCGTGTTGCCCGGCCAAGCATTCAGTCTTACCCGCCAGGGGCTGGGGAAGTGAAATCGGGCACTCCGTCTCGCAACGTCGAGGGCCTGGGTTCCCCCCACGGAAGGCGTCGTGGCGCTAATGGTTGGTTGTCGATTCCTTTTTCCTGTCAGTATTAATGGGTCATTCTCCCTGCTTTCAGAAATCAGGTCGCCCGATCCAGTGCCCGATCGCCACCCGCCCACTGGCGCAGGGACAGGGGAAACACCGACGCGGCTACTCCGCGCGGTCCCGCCCGTTCCGCAGCCGTCCCAGCAGCCGCAATTGCGGGACGACCACGCCCTCTCTCCCCCTCGGAGGTCATCCAGAGAAGGGTGATCAACACCCTGGTGCGGAGATACGAGGAAGAGGGAGTCATCCCCACTAGGGAAATGGCTCGCCTAGACCTTGAGGAGGCTGCGCCTCGCCACCACCGCCGCCCCCGAGGGCCGCGCAGGGAGGCACCGCTGCCTACCTCAACGTCCAACCGCTTCGGGAGCTTATCCCCGGAGCGCTCTGACAGTTCCCTTCCCTACGCGGATGAGGTGGAAGAGGTCCGGGATCACCCTATCCGGGATTCGCTCCAGGGATCTTCGGTAAGGACTCCCGCCAGGCCACGGCGACACCGCCGCCAGGCCTCTCCAGTCGAAGAGCGGGCTCTCCACCTGCCCGCGCCGCTCATCCCGGCTCGTCTGTCTCGACGCCAACGTCGGGCACGAGCGGAAGAGGATGCCCACCTTGGGGCTCTAGCGACAGCGGCCGCATTGGCCCGAGCCACCGCTGGCTCCAGTCGCCAGGCCTCTGTGCCTCCTGAGCGGGGGAACTCCTATGCCCGACCTGGATCGAGGCCCCGACCGCCCCAAAGGCAGGTTGGGTCGACTCTCCCGGTTGCTGGCACTGACAGTAGCCACCACGGACCACCTCGCGGTAGCGCTATTCACCGGCAGGATTTACTCTGTGTGGCCGATCCAGGAGGCATGGGTCATCCCACCTTCCGATCCCGGCCCGGAGTCCTGCCCGGAATCATCTCTCCCCGCGTCCCCTTTGATATCTGTCCCGGTGCCCCTCGCACCTTGGTTCCCAGTCCTCTTGGCCCCAGCACCAGTGCGGCCGGAGGACGCCAGGACAGAGATCAGCCCTGCCCCGGGGAACTGCCCAGGGGCAGGAAGGCAAGGCGTCGACGCCGAGGGAAGAATGTTGCGGAGTTCCGGACAGAGATCCGACCGGTTTGCTTCTCTGACTCAGAGGCGGAGTACGATTCGGCGACAGAGCCCCTTCCCCAATCCCGCCAGTCAAGGGCAGGGGTAGGAATGCGGCACGTCAGCCTCGTGCTCCCCGAGAGCGAGATCGATGTGATTCCCGCGTCTCTCCGAAGGTATATCCGGAGTAACGAGGGCCTGGTAGACCCCCAGGGATCAAACTTGCGGTTGGTACCGGCCCCTCCGGAAGTGCCTTCCGTCTCGGTCGGAGAAGCCGGAGACTTTTTCTGGGGACCGACGGTCGAACCACGATCTGGTGCGCCCTCGGCGAGCACCGATGCTACGGCAGGATATTCGCTCGCCGGCCCGTCCTATCGTGATGTGGTAGCCAGGCCACCGCCACCCTCAGGGGAAGGTCCGGGATATGGAGGCCAATCGGCCTGCTCGCCGTATTCACCGCCGGCCAGCCCGTCGGCCCGGCGGCCCGCCTCGGCACCACTACCAGTTCCCCGTCCGTTCCCAGCCATTGAAGAGGACCAAGGAGATCTGGGTCCCGAGTTTGAGTCGTGGAGCTTCTGGACCGTCCTTGCAGAGGGCCACTTCCCTGAGAAGTTTTGGCCAGTCGCAGGATCGGGCTTTGATGCACCCGAATCGCTCACCCCGGATGAGTTCGAATGCTTCCGCCGAACTCTCCGGGAGACTCACTCCCGTCTTCACTGCCTACAAATGCCATACCCCGGGAGCCAAGCGCACCTGGAGGATATTGGTGAGCAGTGCCGTCTAATTGACCTGGCCATGCTCCCCGCGGTTCGGCACCCCGGGTCATTTGGGCACCATGAGGCCCTCCAACAACGATGCGTTGAGTGCTTTCAAGTACTCCGCAAAGTTATCGAGGAAGCCACTCCCCACGTGTATATCCGTGGATGGGGGCAGTACGCTGCCCTACGCTTCAGTGTGATCCGCCGACAGCCCGATTCGCTGGGTGGCCCTGAGGGTATATCCCCAGGGACAGGAACGGTCAATATGGCTGACCTGTCGGGAGAGGGGAACGACTTGGAACTTCTCGACGGGGGCTTCCCCCCCGAAGACAAGCCGTCGTCAGATCCATCAGTGAGAGTTACTCGTCATCATAGAAACCTCCTGGGGCTCCCCGCACCCACTGAAGCACTGACGTTGAGCCGGAACGTCAGCAAAGGAAAAGAGCACAGCGAGGCTATAAGGCCCGCCGACCCATCTGCCTCCATGCAGAGGGCAGAGGAGGATCCCGAGAAGGCTACGCTACGTCAGCAGCTCGCCGAACAGAAGAGGCTGGTTGACCAGCTCCTCGCCGAGCGTGCTGCAGAACGGCGGCCTGACTATGGTGATCCTAGGCCAGGACAGCAGGGACCGGAACAACCGCTCCTTGATGAGACTCTCCCGGGCAACCGTGATCATGCCGTGTTCGCCGACAGGAGAGAGGCCATTGCCTATGGCAAGAGGGCGCGGTATGTTTCGCCACACCCTCCCGAGCGGCGGGACTACTTGAGGGACCCCGCTCGGATTCCTCCCGCTGCCCCAAGGGCCGCTCCGCCAGCCATCCCACGAGCTGCCGAGTTCGACGACCCGGTCGACGACCCGGTTGAAGGGCCGTGCAATGCGCTCGTGGTTAGAGATCCTCGCCAGGACTGGAACCCATGTCCGGACGATCCGATGGCGGCGCTCATTTCCCGCTTGGAAGCCTTGGAGACTCGGCAGGTGGCGATCCCACCGGACGGCAAGCCCTACCCAGCATGGGTGGATGACATGCATGCGCCTCCGGGATTCGGGAATCCCACTTTCGCCCCCTTCAATGGGACTGGAGATCCGCCACAGCATTTGGCCCACTTCAACTCGAGGTGCGGGCCTATGTTGGGGACTCCGGCGCAGCAGGAGGCCGCTAAGCTTCGCTGCTTTGTCCAGACACTGGAAGGGCCAGCATTTGTCTGGTACAGCCAGCTTCCCGTCGGGTCGATAACTAGCTGGGAGGACCTTCGTAGACAATTCCTCTACCAGTTCAGTTCCACGACCCGGAAGACGAGTATCGCAGACCTCTTCAAGTGCAAGCAGAGGCCTGATGAGCGAGTCGCGGACTTCGTCGCCCGATGGAAGGGTCTCACGTATTCCCTTGACATGCCATTGACTCAGGAGCAGTTGCTGACAATGTGCGTCGGGAACGTCAAGACCGAGCTGGTCCCTTCCCTGATCACTCAGAATTACCCCGGAGGGTTCAGGGACTTCTCAGACAAAGCTCAACGTCTTGAGGAAGCCCTGCAACAGGCCAGCCAGGCACACCCGCTGCCTCCTATGATTCCTGCAAGGAGAGTCAGCAGGGCTGAGCCCGCTGCTGTGGCCCAGATAGAGGCTCCCAGGCCGTTGGAGCTGCTGCCGGTGAGGCCAGCTCCACCGTCTCACAGGAATCCGCCTCCACGGGCTCAGTTCCCGGCCCAGCAGCGGCAGCCTCAGAACCGGCCGGCCCCTCCGCGTAATGTACCGCCACAACCCAGGCGAGATAATCAGGGTCCACCTCCTCGGCAGGCCCCTCCAGCCCCTCGTCAAGACCGCGCTCCCAGGGGCCCGCGACACCTGACGTACTCATTCCATGAGGATCAGGTCCCCGGTTATTTCCGGAGCGCCCTGGAGCAGAGGATTGTGCGACTGCCTGAGTGTTGGAAGCCAGAGGAGGCACATCTCACGGATAACCCCCGCTACTGCCCTTACCATCGAGCCCTGGGACACACCATCCAGCGGTGCTATGTGTTCAAGGACTGGCTCCAAGACCAGATTAACAACAATGTAATCAGGTTGGGCCCAGCTCCAGCACAAGTGGCGGGCGTATTCGTGGGATCAGATGACGATAGTGGCAACAAGGACGAATGGCAGCTGGTCTCCGACCGCGGGTCCCAGAAGTATAATAACTGGATGGCCCGCAAGACGACCATTCGCGCCCGGGGAATCATCCGTGCGCGCTTGAATCAGCCTGAGCCCCCAGAATCTGCGGGTGCTGCTTCGGCGTCGTCGTCCCAGCCTGCCTCTTCCAAAAAGAGCAAACGGCGGCAGCGCAAGAAGGAAGAGCGCGCCCCGCCAGTTCTGCCACTATCCCGTACTCTCGGCGATTTCATGCCCCCGGAGATGGGGGTCCCTCCTCGGATCCGCCCGGTGGTGGATGATTCGTCCGATGAAAGTGTTGGGTACGCTTCGGTTAACACCGTCGAGCTGGTAAATCCCTTTTCGGTTCCCGACGTTGAAGAACACCAGGTGGACCTCCCTAGTGTCCCCGGTCGTCGCCACCGTCGGAAGAACCGCAGCAGCAGGAGTCGCCGGGGCACAGCAGCTGGTACCTCCAGCCAGGCCGTGCACGCCACTGAGACTAGGCAGCAGGCTCAAGATCGAGCTCAACGTGCGCAGGCTCCCCATTCGGGGATGACGGATTCGCCTCCGCCACTGTTTGTGGTGTGGGACCAGGCAGAACCGCCTCAGCCGCGTCGCGACCAGCTCCGCCCTGCCACAAGTTCATCCCGGCCTCCTGACTCCAGTACGGTGACCATTTCCCGGACTGCGACCAGTGAACAGCGAGATGCGCCAAGTACCAGTCGGCCGCCGACCCAACCGGCAAGGCCCGTCATGCCACCAACCGCAGAGCAACCTCCTGCAACCAGGAACTCGCGCTTGGCCAAAACGTATGATGTCCTGAAGCACTTGGCCGACATCCCAGCAAGGCTCTCCATCCTTGAGGCTCTGCGCATGTCATCTGAGATGCGTGAGGCACTCGCTGAAGCCCTGAAGAGCCCCCTCCAGTTTGAGACAGAGGTTGCGGCTGCAGAGGCCTTTCACGCCGAAACGATCGAGGACGCCGAATGTCAGGCAGTTATCTCGTTCTCTGGTAAGGATGAAGACCCTCCTATACAGGGACACATTCGTCCGCTGTATGTCACTGGCCAGTTCAACGGCCTTGAAGTCCGGCGATGTCTTGTCGACACGGGGTCCGGGATTAACCTGATTCCAACTCGGACGCTCCGGAGATTGGGGTTGTCTGAGGATGACTTGATTCCCTCCGACCTCAGGATCCAGGGGTACGACCGCACCGAGCAAACCCCGGTCGGCAAGATACGTTTGAAGACCCAGTTCGGTGACTTGGTTGCCAACACCGAATTCATGGTAGTCTCTCAGGACACTGCGTATAACGCATTGATGGGAAGGCCATGGCTTCACCTTCACGCGGCGGTTCCCTCGTCATACCACCAATGCCTCAAATACTCCCTTAATGGTCGAGTAGGCGTGCTTCAAGGAGATGCCTCTCCTTTTGCCTCATGTGAAGCCCGTTATCTGGACGCGGACTATTACAAGAGCAAGGATAAGCAGATCCTGGCAGGTGAGGTTGAGCCTGTCGCTGTTGCGAGCGATCCCTGGGCAGGTCTGGATGACGCTTACGTCCTCTCGATTCACCGGTTGGACGTCGCCATGGTCTTGACGGTCCGCGAGTCTCCTGATGAGATGACCGCGACCGCCCGTGCCAGCACCAGTGGCCCAGCAGGACCTGGTAGCCCCAATGCAGTTTCCAACGCAGTCTCTCCCGTGGATGATCCCTCCCCGAGTGGAGAGGGTATGGAAGACGCACCCCCAGCCTTTGAGGAGGGCGTCCCCGCCACGGTCGATGAGTTAATACAGGTGAACCTTGGAACCGAAGCCGATCCAAGACCCACGTTGGTCAGTGCCGCCATGCCCTCTGAGGAGCGGCAGCAGTACGTGGACTTTCTCAGGCCGCACCGTGATGTATTCGCTTGGGGCTATGACGAGATGCCGGGGCTAGATCCTCAGGTAGCCGTCCACCGCCTTGGTCTCCCGGCGAACCATCGCGGGTTCAAGCAGCCTCCCAGGAAGATGCACCCATCCCATGGTGCCATGGTTGAGGCCGAAGTTGACAAGCTTATCAAAGCCAACTTCGTGAGGGAAGTTCAGTACCCCAAATGGCTGGCCAACATTGTGCCGGTCAGGAAGAAGAACGGGCAGATTAGAGTCTGCATCGACTTCCGCGATCTCAACCGCCACTGTCCGAAGGATGATTTTCCCCTTCCAGTGACAGAGCTGTTGATTGATGCCACGGCAGGGTTCCAAGCCCTCTCCTTCATGGATGGATACTCCGGATACAACCAAATTCGGATGGCCCCTGAGGATGAGGAGTTCACTGCCTTCAGGGCCCCCCAAGGTACCTTTTGCTACCGGGTCATGCCCTTCGGCCTGAAGAATGCAGGTGCCACCTACCAACGGGCGATGCACCGCATATTCAAGCCAATCCTCGGCACACTGGTGGAATGCTACGTCGACGACTTGGTTGTCAAATCGCGCCAGCGTCAGGACCATCTCAAAGATCTTGAGAAAGTGTTCAGCTTCCTCCGGTCTCGCTGCCTGAAGATGAACCCGTTGAAGTGTGCCTTTGGGGTCACCTCCGGAAAGTTCCTTGGATTTGTGGTAAGATACCGGGGTATTGAGATCGACCCAGAGAAAATCAGGGCGATTAGCCAGATGCCTCCCCCGGGTACCGTCCGGGAACTGCAAGGGTTCCAAGGCCACTTAGCCTATATACGCCGATTCATTGCGAATCTGGCCGGAAAGTGTAAGCCCTTTTCTCGGCTTATGAAGAAAGGTGCCACCTATGTATGGGATAAAGAGTGTCAGACCTCTTTCGAGGAAATCAAGCAGTACCTGCTTCAACCTCCGGTCCTGATGCCGCCCGTATCCGGAAAGCCGCTGGTCCTTTATGTGACCGCCCTGGAACGGTCCCTGGGTGCCCTTCTCGCCCAGAAGAACAACGAGGGAACAGAGAATAGCCTATATTACCTCAGTCGCATGCTTCTCGATGCGGAGGTTAGGTATTCCCCCATCGAGAAGAGCTGCCTGGCGCTCGTATTTGCCGTACAGAAATTACGGCACTACTTGCAGCACCATGAGGTACAGTTGGTTTCTCGGGTAGACCCGTTGAAATATATCCTGAGCCGACCTATGTTGACTGGCCGTCTAGCGCGGTGGGCTGTGATTCTCCAGCAGTTCGACATCAGGTATGTGTCTCAGAAGGCCATCAAAGGGCAGGCATTGGCAGACTTTCTGGCCGCTCACCCGACCTCCGCGGATCAGCCGCTGGATCTAGGCTTTCCTGATGAGACCATTCTCTCGGTTGATCGAGCCGATCCATGCTGGCAGATGCACTTTGACGGTGCCTCCCGGAGCCCCACCGGTAGAAGACTCGATAATCCTAAGCTCAATAGAGTGGGCTTGGGCATCGTCTTCATTACCCCGGAGCGAGCCGTGCTGCCATACTCTTTCCTGTTGTCAGAGGGCTGTACCAACAATGAGGCGGAATACCATGCCCTCATCACCGGCCTCGAGTTGGCTCTCGAGATCGACGTGCCCCGTCTGTGCGTGAAAGGGGACTCCGAGCTGGTCGTTAAGCAGATCAATGGCGACTACGTTGTCAGGAAGCCGGAACTTGTGCCATTGTTGGAGTGCACCCTTCTTCTGATGGCCCGGTTCCCTTCTCGGCCGGAAATTGTCCATGTTCCCCGGTCGCAGAACGGTCGAGCAGATGCTTTGGCCAGCCTGGCTGCGTCACTTGCGGAACCTGAACAGGACAACCTGATCGTCCGCGTGACGCACCGCAGGCTCATCGCTCCCGTTATCCCGGAAGAAGATCGCGGCCCGTTGGTAAGTAACCTCACCACGGTTGCCCCTATGCCCGGAGCCCCGAGTACCCCAGATATAGCAGTCGAATCAGCCCGTGATTGGAGGGCGCCTTTGGTTGAGTACCTCCAACATGGCATTCTTCCGTCAGATCGGGCCGAGCGCGAGCGAGTTCGACGCCGCGCATCGCAGTTCGTCCTCCAGAGCAGTCCCGGCCTGGAGCAGATCCTCTACAAACGCGGATTTGATGGTGTTCTCCTCCGTTGCCTTCAGGGAGTTGAGATCCCACGAGTCATGCAAGAGGTTCATGCTGGTTCATGCGGCGCCCACCAGACTGGGCCGAAGCTGTCCCACCAGATCCGGAGGTTGGGATACTTCTGGCCCTCTATGATCCATGACTGCATCGAGTACGCCAGGAGGTGCCATGCGTGCCAGGTTCATGCGAACTTTGTGCATCGGCCGCCGGAGCCTCTCCATACCACAAGGTATTCCTGGCCCTTTGCAGTCTGGGGGATGGATGTCGTGGGACCTTACCCGCCGGCGACAGCTTGCCAGTGCCGGTTCATTCTGACCGCCACGGACTTCTTCTCCAAATGGGCAGAAGCGATTCCGCTCAGAGAGGTCAAATCCTGTTCGATCGCTGACTTCGTGACCTCCAACATCATCTATCGATTTGGAGTGCCTCACGCTATCCTCACGGATAACGGAACCAATTTCCGAGCAGCCGAGTTGAAGAAGTTGTACGCCAAGTATAACATCCGCTCGAACCATACATCTCGCTATCATGCTCAGGCGAATGGACAGATCGAGGCGTTTAACAAAACCCTCTCTAACATTCTGCAAAAGATGGTTGGTCAGAACAAGAAGAGTTGGCCGGACAAGCTCCCCAACGCCCTCTGGGCTTATCGGACGACGACTCGCAATTCCACCCAGATGACCCCTTATTCCCTGGTGTATGGAGTTGAGGCCGTCCTGCCCATCGAGATCCAGTTACCGTCCTTGCGCACTGCGGTCTACGACCAGCAAGCGCCGGACAGAGTTGCTGAAGCCCGTCTAGTCGAGTTGGAAGCACTGGATGAGAATAGACTTCGCGCTTTGCACAACTTGGAGAGGCATCAAAGCAGAATGGCTCGAGCTTTCAATAAGAAGGTTCGCCTCCGCTCCTTCCTGCAGGGTGATCTAGTGCTAGCCCTAAGAGCACCGATGATCCCCGGCAGGAAGCCGCCCAAGTTGGAGCCCAAGTGGGAGGGACCTTTTGTTGTCCACAAGGTCTATCCCAATGGCGCGTACTCCCTAGCGACTATGGATGGTGAGCGTGTCACTCCTCCCACCAACGCTAGGTTCCTCAAGCAATACTTTGCCTGAGTGTCCGTTCGTCCTGCATGACGCTAAACTGCACTTCGTCCTGCATGACGTTAAACTGCACCACGTCCTGCACGACGTTAAACTGCATTCGTCCAGGATACAGGACGTTAAACTGTTCAGCATTCGTCCGCGCTGCAAGACGTTAAACTGCCAAGTGCTTCGTCCCGCATGACGCTAAACTGCACTACGTCCGAGCTACAAGACGTTAAACTGTTCAGCATTCGTCCTGCATGACGTAAAACTGCCCCTCAAGAACTACGTGCGGCTTGATTCTCATCCTTATGGGATACGTAGGACCGCCTGAACATTCATGTTTCAGGCCCAGCCCCATCCTTCGGGAATTTCCATCCCATCTCGGGCCCTTGGCCCAGTTGCCCCCGGGTGTGCGGCGTATGGTGTGAGTGCGGGGCTATGCCCTCATTCACGTCGGTTTTCTCGTCACGCTGTACGCCCCCCCACGTTTGGGGATGCCTTCTGCTTCCCCCTTCTTTTTTCCTCATCGTCCTGCATGACGTTAAACTGCACTTCAAGAACTACGTATGGCTTGATTCCCATCCTTATGGGATACGTAGGACCGCCTGGACATTCATGTTTCAGGCCCAGCCCCATTTCCCGGGAATCTCCATCCCGCGTTGGGCCTCTGGCCCCAGTTCCCCTCCTTTTTGTGCGAGGCGTATCGCGTGAGCGGGGGATTACGTCCTCATTCACGTCGGTCTACTGGCCGCGCCGTACGCCTCCCCCGTGTGTGGGACTACCTCACACCCCTCATCGTCCTGCATGACGTTAAACTGTCTTTCCAGAACTACGTATGGCTTGATTCCCATCCTTATGGGATACGTAGGATCGCCTGGACGCTTGTGTCTCAGGTCCAGCCCCGTCTCTTGGTTGATCACGGGGACCTGCCCCCCTTCGGTTGCTCTCAGGGTGAGTCCTCCGACCCTTTCCGGAGATCTATTAACATGTTTTGGGTGCTTCGGTCTATGGCTCGTAGTGTCAGATTCAATCCCGACAAGTCCTGTGTTGCTTGTCAGGCCTCGCGCTTCCTCTTGTTCGAGCCTTCACTCAAAGGGATCCTCGTTAGCGGTTTGGGTACGATGCCTCAGTGCTCTCCCACCGCTCCGGGTCGATTTACCGGCGGGTTTTGGGCCGCAATTCGATATGAATCCTGCGATTGAGCGGTTGATGCTCGTTTTGCTTGCCCCGTCTTAGGCTGACGCGATCGGATGTTGTGTTGCGAATGCGTCAGCAACATCCTTGATCGCCATGTCAGCTCCTTCAGGCTCTGAACATTGGTTGCGCAGTCCTCATCACACTCCGCCTTTATGCGTTGTAGTGGAATCTGGACACTCTTTTCATACTGACCTCCGGTACGCCTTTACACGTTAGGCAGACCAACCAGGGTAATGATGTCGTTCGAGGCTCCCATGATCTGAGCACCAAGGATATATGCAGATATCCTCCCTAAGGGCCATGCGTAGCTGGACCCTCGTCCCCATAAGGAGGAGGGAGTCGCCGAACAATTGCGTTCTGGGCCCAGTATATCTGGAGGCTAGCATCTCTGCCCCTCGGGTGATGGACATGTGCAGACCCCTATCCCAAGACTCTTCTCCTGGAATCGTGCGTGACCGCAGGGCTGGGTATGTTCCCACCTCCGCCGTGTCCGCCGTACCGCAATAAGCGGATTCCTCCATGGTCCGAACCACACGACCTTAAACTGTGTTGTCTGGTCCTACCACACGACCGTAAACTGTGATCGTCTTGGCCGCCCGACGAGAAAACGGCACTGCATCGTGATGTTCCCCTCAGGGGACACTCACGTTGGGCGCTGGTTAATAACCACGCCATTCATCAATGCCTTCCGTGGCTTGATTATTGTGGCGACGCCAGAGATTTCTCAATCACGGGCATGTCGCCGCACAAAGAAAAACCATTCATCTTTAAGGACAAACAAGAAATATCAAATGCCGCTCCTTTTGTGTGCGAGGGTCAGACCCGCACTCTTCCCCGCGCTGGTGCCCGATTGTGTTGCACCGCGCTTCAAGAACTACGTGCGGCTTGAATCCCATCCTTATGGGATACGTAGGAACGCCCGAATGTTTGAAACTTCGGGTCCAGCCCCCCACCTCTTAGAGATTCCCCCTTCTCTGGGGAATCCGCCGCCTTCAGGTCAACCTCAAGGCGTGTTCCCCGACCCCTTGCCGTGGTCCACCGGTGTCAAGAGTACTCTGGTTTATTGCCAGGAGGGTCAGGATCCGCTTGGTCAGGTTTCCTCCACTTTTCAGGCTTCGTGCTCCCTTTCATTCGGACCCATCGTCTATGCCCTGGGTGGAGCCCCCGTGAACGGTTCGGACACAATGCCTCAGTGCTCTCCCACCGACTCGGGCCGGTACCCCCAATGGCCTCGGGCAGCAAATCGATATGAATCCTGCGATTGAGCGGTCGATGCTCGTTTGCTGCCTCATTCCACCAACGGTTAGTGCGATATTGATGCTGCTTTTCCGCCACGGTCGGCAGTACTCCCATATCGTTGCGCCGGTGCCCCCAGTCCTTGAGTGAATGGCCGCATGATTCACATTTTCCACCTCCCATTCTAACCAGGCGAAACCTCGACACTCTTGACACTATCCCTCAGTGCATCTTCGCATATCTAGGGGATATGACCACGATGTGGCGTGCTTTGAGTCTTTCTGGTCCGAGCTCTAAGACCTTAAACTCAGATCTCTCCTTATGGTCCGAGCTCTAAGACCTTAAACTAAGATCCCCCCTTATGGTCCGAGCTCTAAGACCTTAAACTAAGATCTCCCCTTATGGTCCGAGCTCTAAGACCTTAAACTAAGATCCCCCCTTATGGTCCGAGCTCTAAGACCTTAAACTAAGATCTCTCCTTATGGTCCGAGCTCTAAGACCTTAAACTAAGATCCCTCCTTATGGTCCGAGCTCTAAGACCTTAAACTAAGATCTCTCCTTATGGTCCGAGCTCTAAGACCTTAAACTAAGATCTCCCCTTATGGTCCGAGTTCTAAGACCTTAAACTAAGATCTAGCCCTTATGGTCCGAGCTCTAAGACCTTAAACTAAGATCCTCTAGCCCTATGGTCCGAGCTCTAAGACCTTAAACTAAGATCCTCCACCCTTATGGTCCGAGCTCTAAGACCTTAAACTAAGATCCAGCCCTTATGGTCCGAGCTCTACGACCTTAAACTAAGATCTCCCCTAAACGGGGTCCTACGTCCTGCATGACGTTAAACTGCACTCTCAGAACTACGTGATGCTTGATCTCCAGCCTGATGGAGTACGTAGGAACGCCCGGGCATTTCGACTCGGGTCCAGCCTCAGGGATCGTTAAGTCCCGCCCCTCCTCGTCGCCGGCCGTCTGGCCTGACTTCGGGTAGAGTGGTGCAGTCGTAATATTCTCCCCGATTCAGCTCGGGATGCCCCATCGCAAGGATGGGAAGCGACGGTTTCCTCGTCAGAGAGGTGCTGTCTGAGAATTGAGGTGACTCACGGCCAGATTAGTGCATCCGCCTAATACGCTTCCCCCACGGTGGCGCAATTTTGAGAGCGTTGGATTCTGTCCGAACAAATCGTCACTTCGCCCCACGCTTCGCATGCCCTGTTGATCTGGATTTTCCACCCTTGTGTCTGAAGGAACCCCAAAGCGGTATTCATGATGACATGTGGTCCGCCTCCTGCAATATGAATGATGGCCTTTTTCGGTCCGTCTATTGCAGTTGTTATGGTCGATCCACTGTCCGCCTACCGTCTTGGGCATTTCCTGGAAGGCCGACCGTTGTGGATGTCTGGATTCGGGACACGCGATTCACCCTTTCTCATTTCCCTATGTTCGGATAAAATCTCAACGCCCCTAGCGTTGTCCCGCTCGTGTGTTGGAACAAGTTGGGGGATGATACATTGGTTAGGTCTGAGGTCTCCTTTCCTAGGAATGACCTCCCTCTTTTCTCCAGAAACCCAGGCCCAATTATGGATGCCTGATGCTTGGTTAACGCTCCCGCAAGACAATTTGTGGTTGAGCATGTTAAACCAAAAGACGCAGACAAATATGGCGATTCATACAAGTGGATCAAAATATTAAGTAGCGGAAGCAAATGTTCTGGGAATGGCAAAAAACAGCCCTTAGGGATTAGCGTGCTGAATGAGTCTTTCTAATGCCGCTACCCTTTGGCTGGTGGCCTCCAGAGCTGCTTCTCGCTCTCTGCGTGCTCTCTCCTCGTCGGCGGTCGCAGCGCGCAGTTCGTCGATCCTGACCTGTGCACGCTCCCGCTCGACTTGGAGTGTGACCATCTGTTGGCCCGCCTCCGTCAGCTGCACCTGAGCGTCGATCAGTTGTGCCGATAGTTGCTCCACAAGCTCGGTACATGCTGCGACGAAGGCCTCCTTCTCTGCCGCCTGCCCTTCGAGGCGCCGGACTTCCTGCTCTGCCGCGATGAGCGCCTGCGTGCTCTCTGACATGTCCCGACTTTGTGCGACGTCGGCACGCCGGCGGCTCTCGCGCATCTTCTCGGCCATGAAATCACGGACCGTCAGATGAAGGCGTTGAGCATCAGCTCCCCCGGCACACAGGAAGCGCAGCCAGGTCTGAAGTGATCCCATGCGCCCCAGCCATTCCGATGGGTCTCGCTTGAGGAAGCGCTGGATGCACTTCCACCCCCTGCGTCGCGTTACCCGGCTATCCTCGACCGCCTCCGCGTCCGAGTCATCCATCTCCTCGGGGTCGGCAGGCCGGTAAGCAGGGAAGGCAGCCAGCAGGTCTGCTGCAGGGTCCGCCCCTGGGAGGTCCTCACGAGGGATAGGTTCCCCAACATCCGGGCAACCTTCTTCTCTCTCCCCAGCGGCGCTGACACCCTCGTCAGCCCCCAACCTCTCTCCGGTGGCAGCACCGCCGACGTCCGCAGCCCCTTGATCAGCAGTTGGTGGGGCCGGCTCGGTTTGGAAGGTCTGTTCCGGAGCAGGCGGCATGTCCACCACTGGTCCACTCGTAGATGGCCCGGGTTCGGCAACCCGACGAGCCTCCAATGTTGAGATCACTGCGCGGGGCATGCCATGGTTAGTCACGGATCGTCAATGGCAAGCACCAGCAGTAAAGTAGGGAGACTTACGGGAGTTCGGAGCGTCATCTTCCGCTACCCCGGTCGCCGCAGGAACAGTTGCAGCAGGGGACCCCTTAGCGCTTGTCAATTCGATAATGGGTGCCTGGCCCCCGCCTTGTCCTGTTGGCGCCTCTCCTACCCCTGTTGAGGACGCCTGACCGACGTCCGTGTGCTCCTGAGAAGGATGGAGAAACGGGTTAGAAGCTGCATAAGAGAATGGATGAAGCAAGTTGAGTAGGGATAGAAGCGGACCTCGAGGAGCTCAGTGACATCGACGTTGTCAGAGCCGGCCACCTCGCCGCTCTCCCGTGGGCTCCCCCGATGGGACCTTCCCTCGGAGCCTTCATCCTCCCCCGTCTCCTCCTCCTCCTCGGAGTCGTTACTGTTATCTTCTCCCGGCGGCATCTGTTCTGGAGCGGGCTCGAGACCGAGCATCACCTTCACCAGAAGGGATGGCTCCGCACGCTGACCACGTTGGCGCGCGTACTCGTCCATGGCCGTCAGATATGCATATTGCCGGTTGAAGTCCACCCTGTCGGTGATCTGGAGGCGCCCGACCTCTGGCAGATAGATTCCTTCTCTGAGTATCTTTCGCCAGATAACGTCGGTCCCCAGTGACTGCCGCAGGGTCATCCAGGCCGACCACAGCGCCGGGAAGACTGCATCGTGGGAGGGTTCGAGCAGACGCCTCACCTGCTTCCCGGGCCGCTCCTCGACCGACGCATGCGCCCCCTCTCTGGGTGCCGAGGTCGTGGCGGCAGCCTGCGATGCGCCCGCCGCCGAAGTCCCTGCCCGCGCCGGCTCCGCTGCTTGGCGCGCCTCCGTTCTCCCCCGTGTGGCGGCGCCTCGCCTCCTTCCTTGACGCCCGGTCTCCGCACGGGTAGCCTCGAGCCGCCGAACTAGCTTCCGCAAGAGCCCCTCAGGGTACGCGATGGCCCAGTGTTCGGCATACTCGGTTGCCAAGCCTGCGTCGATCCTGGTGGGAGGGAGAGTGATGACGTCGCCAGAGCCGAAGGCGACGAACATCAGCCACATCTGGCGAAGGACGCAAGGGTTCGTCCCCTCCCGGACAGCAGTGAATACCCTCTTCGGCATCCGCTGAAGGCACCCGAACTGCCTGGCGAACCGGGTCGGCACGTAAGGCTCGCAGATCACCTTCCCGTCGATCCGAGTCACGAGCACCCCGCCCCGCATGTTCAGGAAGTACTCATGCTGCTCCAGCGGGCCCTGTCCGTTGTCGATCATCTGGCCGACGGGAGTGGGGAACGGGCTGAAGTTGAAATTGGCATGATTGCCAATCCGAACCCTCACGCCCTCCTCACTGAGGGTCATCGGAGCGACCCCCGCAATGTTCAGCAGGGAGGGTCGCAGGCCGTTGCCCGGAGGACTGATGGCATTTGGGAACGTATACCCACCAAGGTGAGCAGCCACCCAGCCGTGGAAGAACTGAAAGGGCCCACAGATCCTTCGTGGCGACCCCCCTCGTGAGATGCGTCCCAGAATGGCATACAGCCTCGCCAGTACTGGGACCCCGAGGGTGTACCTCTTATTGGCAGCCATGGCGCCCGCCATCGCCAGCGTCGCCGGGCGGACGCCCATCCTCGCATCCCGCACTGGCAGGAGCCACCCGCTCAGAAAGGCGGCCAGGAACGCTGCGTACCGGACATTTGGGTCCCGGGCCTCGATGACGCGGTACCCCCATGAGCGGTAGTCGCCCGTCTCCAGGACCCGCCAGTACGACCCGTTCCGGCTCCTCTGAGCTGCGGTCGGGCACCGCTTCCCCCTGCCTGGCATCTTGACCGCCGGGTCATGCTCCAGGAACTGGCCGAACCAATCCTTGTAGGCTATGTCCTTCTGGAAGTCTTGGATCCCGAGCCGCTGCGTAGCCAGGTCAAGAAGGTGCCAGGTCAGAATGGGAGTTCGTGACCTGTCCTCCCAGATGTTCTTCGGTGGCAGGAACTCATCGTACTGGTAGCCCTCCAGCGGGATACCTCCGATGCAGTGTATGTCCCAGAGACCGATGCCGACCTCCCCATGGTGAAGATGGAAGGTGTTGGTGTCCGGGGACCAGCGAGTGAACAGCTCCGGCCCGAGCTCAGACTGCTGGTAGAAGTGGAACTGCGACGTCCACACCGCCTCGAACAGGCCGATGTACCGCAGCTCCTCTGCGAAGTGATCGCAAGTGTGGCGTACCCAGAACGCCCAGGCCCATTCACTGGTGAAGTTGCCCCCAGACCGCAAGTCCCAGTCCTTCAGCCAGCCCTTGGTGTCGTCCGTGACGCTCTGGCGGTATATGCTCGAGTAGAGGGCTGGAGAATTCTCCGCAGTAGGCTCACCCCCATCAATGGTTCGCGTCCTCGGGTTCAGGACATAGACATCCAAGTGTCTGGTCTCCCTGGCAGGATGCCCATTGTTGGTGATGTTATAGCGGAGAAGCTCGTCCTCTCGGGTCACCCAGGTCCGCGGCGCATCAATCTCGAACCCTGGCACCGGAACCTCATCCAGGATGCCGAAGTTCCAGAGCGGCAGGTTGTCCGACAGTGGATATGTCTTCTGGGCCGGCGTTAGTAAGTCGAACAAGGATTGATTGTTAGAAACAATCTCCTTGGCTCCGTAAACCTCCTCGTTCGTCGCCATCTCGGCTCTGCGAGTGGCGGCATCCCCCTCATTTCCTCTGTGCGCGGCCATCTCAGAAGTTTCGGGAGTCGTGCGGGTTAAGGGATGAAGAGTGCGGGATCGGACGAGGCTGGTGGAAAAGTTTGAAGGTGGGCGCGCAATCCAAGTGGACGGCGCGCAATTGGGAAGACTGTCGCGCAAAGTTCCGGGTTTTCGCGCAAAAACAGGCGAAATCCGGACGGTTTTGCGCGCCGATCGGGCGAATTTCGCGACCGGAAGAGGCAATTTCGCGCACGAGAGCTTTGGAGCTTATCGCGCGGAAGGCCAGAGTACGGAACGCGGGACCCAGCGCCCCTATTTATAGGCGAGGCCGGGTCCGCGCTGCGCGGAAAGCGCTTTGCGCGACCGCAGCGGCGAATTTCGCGACCGGCGCCCCTTTTTGCGCGCCTAAGTCCCGCGCCGCCCAGGACTTCGGCATTCCGGCGTCTCCCTCGGAACCCGATCGTTGCGACCTCTCGCCGATCAGATTCCGAGGGGGGGCTTTTGTAGACGCCGGAAAAGTCCGTTGTTCCCAAACGAAGCTCCGGATGCGGAAAGCGAAGTGATATTTGGAGTCGGAAGAACGTTTCGGAGGGCCCGGAGGCCTTGCGCGGAATTTCAGAGGCCCGCGCGCAAAGGTGATGTCCCGCGCGCAAACCCCCCCGGGATGCGCGCAATGCGCCGGTCCGGCGCGCAATTTTGCGCGCCGCGGGTCCGCGCGACTCCCTTGCGCGCCGCGCCCGATTCCGCGCCCGCGGGAAGAATTTCGCGCTCGCACCCTGGATTCCGCGCCCGGGGTTGCCTATAAATACAAGGCGACCCCCAACGTTTCAAAGGTTGCTGGAAGTCGAAACGTCTCTCGTGCGCGCAATTCAACCCCTTCCGCGCGCAATGACGAACTTCAGGTAACCTCCTTTCTTTCGCGCAAGAAAGCCTCGGGGTCCGCCTTCGCGCGCAATCCCCGCTGGCTCCTTTCCTTTGAGTAAAAACTCACCCTAAGGCCTTTGCGCGCAAAAGAACCCGCTTGCGCGCAATTGCCCCCGGGGTGCGCGCAATCCGGCCCGATTGCGCGCACCCCCATCTTTCAAGTGGCCATTCATTAGAGAATGAGCCGTTGCCCCCGCGCGCTATCCGAAGCCCGGTGTGAGCAATCTCAAACATCCGCGCGCAAGGCGCTGGCCCAATTGCGCGCCAGCCGCCCCGATTGCGCGCTGGCCCGCAGTATTGCGCGAAAAGCTTCCTTTTTGCGCGCAATCTGCCAGGGTCGTCCCCGTTGACCCCCTGAGGGTACCTGCCTGCGTGGCGCCCGATGCTCCTCATCCTGGGTGCCCGCACCGTGCGTTGTCTTCCCGTGCAGCCCTCCAGGTTCGTGCGAAGTGACATGCACCCATCGTCCGCGCTGCAAGACGTTAAACTGCCAAGTGTTTCGTCCGGCAACCTCTGCCCTGCATGACGTTAAACTGCACATACGTCCGAGCTACAAGACGTTAAACTGTTCAGCATTCGTCCCGCATGACGTTAAACTGCGCATACGTCCAGCATGACGTTAAACTGCATATGCGTCCAGCATGACGTTAAACTGCACATCCGTCCAAGCTGCACGACGTTAAACTGCCTAGCCCCCATCGTCCGCGCTGCAAGACGTTAAACTGCCAAGTGCTTCGTCCTCAACACATGACGTTAAACTGTACTTCGTCCGGCAAGACGTTAAACCGTCCGCTTCGTCCTCAACACACGACGTTAAACTGTACTTCGTCCGGCAAGACGTTAAACCGTCCGCTTCGTCCGATCCCGTACTCTGCACGCAGGATCTCCCCCGGTTTGGATGTGCCCCCCACCCGCTCGTCTCTGCAGGGATGTCAGGATTGTCCCGCTTTCGGGGCGATTTAATGGGAGTGGCTTTTCCCTACGGGGGCAGGGTATTACAAACCCCTAATTTCTCGTGGGAGGCTGCACATGTGTATCTCCATTGCGCCTCCCCACTGCCGAAGCCAGTAGAGGGTCTGACTGGGATCGAGGTGTCTTCTGCTTTCGGTCCAAGTCCCTTCCAACTGAGTTTTGCAGCATCCGGGCTGCCCCAAGTGCGTAAGTCCTGACAGAATGAACTACGTGGACTTTGATCCCTGTCTCCTATACAGGGTACGTAGGAAGCCTCCCTGAGGTCCAAGCCCACCACCTGGTCGTCCCGGTCGTATTTACGTCGGTTCGTCCATCAGTGGACCCCTCCAGGGTTAACGCTTGCGTTGATTCACCTATGAATCCGCCCCTGTGGAAGACTGCCCGTGTGTATCTCCACGGTGCCTCCCCACAGCCCCCCTTTTCCATTTCCCCTTTTATCGTCCAGCATGACGTGAAACTGTGATCCACCCGGCCGTTCCATCCCCCTCTGTGCGAGGTGGTTCGGTTCAATCCTCCGCCCGGCGGCCTAGACCTCTTCGTGAGTCGGCTTGCCGACGTCCAGCATGACGTTAAACTGTATGCCCGAACTACGTTGACTTTGATCCGTGTTAACGCGCGGTACGTAGGAAGCCCCTCTGGGGTCCAAGCTCTTCACTTCATCATCCATCCTGATCCTTACCCGGGCCGCCACATCCCGGTGGGGTCATGCCACTTCACTCCACTCCACATCATTTGGGAAGCCGCCCATGTGCTGGCCCCAGCGTCGGAGGTTCCCCGCAAGGGGTTCTGTCATCTGATCCGCTTTTCGTGTTGATCGGTCCGATGCCGTCCCCGCTGGACGTTAAACTCGCGGCATACCCCGTGTTAAACATGGGAAGCTGAGGAAAACCTCAGGTGACACAGTTCCCCGCACCTAGTACGGGATGCCTCAGGCCATCATGCCTTCGAGAAGCCCTATTAGGGACGGAAGACAGATGTGCAGAGCCGCAGTGTTACGACATGCCCCTAGCACCCAGAGCCACCCGGCCTTCTCACCGCAGGTTGCTGCCCCGCCCAGACTCCTTGGAGCGTCCGGGCGGAAGCAGCGTAATTAACCGGTGTCCATGAAGATATGGCGCCGGGAACGAGATTCACGAACATTCTTAAGTCTATGAGGGAGACCCGGATTAGGCGACGAGTTCCAAGGAGACGTCCAAGGAAGGAGGAGCCGACATCCCATCATCCCGGTTTCGATCAAGGAGCAGACGCCCCTGAATAAGGGACGAATGCCGCCCGCCCTTGGAAAGCGGGACTGCGGGACCACAAGCCGCGCGCCCATCCCCTCGGGTTGACGGGTGCACGCGCGAACGCGTCCTGGCGGAACAGCGTAACCCGACGCACATCCGCACCGAAACAATCATCCATTGTAGAGTAAATTTATTATAGATGCCTCCCACAAGATATATGTATTAATTCTTTCTGAAAGGATTCATATAGGATTTCACATAATTCGTACAAGAGATCATATTAAAGATTTTGAAGGTAAAATAAACTCACACACACTACTTATCTATGCACACCTGATAACCCAATAAGTGTAGGATGTGTGTATTGGTCTTCGTATGGATGTGTCTTTTTAGGTATATTGTGGATAGTAATACATTGTTTGATGACATGTGTATTCATCAATTTTATTGACTATTTTTTATTAATGAAACAGTAATTAAGTGTTGGAAATAAGAATCATCCCTTCGAAAATGTCGCTGCACTCTCCTGGAGAGCGGCGCAATTAGGGTTCTGCGATGCGCGGTAGACCCAACCGATCGTTGGTGACTCTGCTCTGACCTCGGCTTCTCTTCACCGGCGGTCCTTGTCGGCCTTCTCCTTCTCCCTGCTCGCCTCCTGTGTGATTCCATCATCCTGCACTCATCCTTCACTCCGATGCATTTCTCCTCGTTGTCTCCTGACTCTCCGGGTCCAACGAGGTTGCTCACGCACTTCCACTCTCTGAGGCCTTGTGGGTGGCGACACAATAGCAGTGGGATGTGGCACATCTCTGCCTTCTGTCCATTTCAGATCTGCGCAACACCTCCCTTCTCCTGCGGTGGTGGAGTCTCTTCGCGTTGCGTCTCGAAGTGCCTCTGCGTGAAGACGAAGGACACCGAGTTGTTCGGTTTTTTTTTGAGCGATGGACTCCGATGGATTGTTGGAGGTATGCAGTTTCTGTGGGGTCAGTTCTTCATGCCTTCTATGATCCACTGGTTGATATTTGCTCGAGATGTGATGCTGAACCTGCTTGATGGTTGTTGCTTGAAATTTCCTCAGTGGTGTCGATGGATGAGCTACCACACTGGTTGAGCATAGTTTTTTCATCGGTCATGGCTTTGGATCTCCTACAGTTTTCCTTTTCCTCTCCACTGGTTTCGATCTGATTTTCAGATATGTGCCTCACCGACACTTTGCAGCAATGTGCGGTTGTCGGGTTGCCTCTCCTGATGCCTCATTTAGATGATATAGTTTGAAGATCAATTTTTGTTGGGTGTTGTGAATTTGGATGGTGGACCTATTTGAAACGATCTTGGATGCACTTGTTTGGATTTGTTGATCTGTTTCCCATGTGCTTTTTTGCTGATGTCTCCTGGACGGTGGATTCTGGTCTTGAGTCTTTGAGGGGAGGCTGTGGGTTGTGCGATGCTTGCTACAATGGGATTTATGACATCTACTGTGTCTTTCCTTTTCTCCAGCTTCAAACCGGTTGTGTCGCATTCAGCTTGATTCAGACGGGTCTGCATCATTTGCACTTTATCCCATCATCCTTCGACGATGGCTTCGTTCCCCTCACCATGGTTCCCAAGTGGAGTTCGAAGATTTCATTTCTTGACCTTTGGGTCTTGCGGGCAGCGGATTATTCCTCCTTTTGTGGATTGGTACTCATCCCTACCTTCTGATCTTTCTTCAAATCTACGACCCCATGGTTGTCATGCTTCTTTGCGTGGCGGTGAAGGACTCCGAGCTTTTCTTGGGCTCCTTTGAGCGGCAGCTTCTGATGGATTGGAGGTCGGATTTGGATTTCGATTTTGGGGGTTTTCGATTTCCTTTTGCTTGCCGAGGTTCTTTGGTTGTACCTTCTCGAGATGTACTGCTGGTTCGCCTGGTTTGATGACTCTGCTGCTACCTCGAAGGTTTTGGGATGGATTTTTTTGTTTGCAGTTCTCCTCTCATATTTCAGTATGAGTTAGAGGAGTGCTCTGCTTTGGTTGTGTTTTCAGAATGACACACTTCATCGCAAAGGGGGTGACGCATCACTTTGGTGGTTTTCGCTACTGCATTTTCGGTTAGGGGGTGATGAGACTTTCTAGATTGATCTTGATTTGATTTTTGTCTCCTTTTGACTCTTGGATCCCAGTTGGCCATGTGGCATGTTCTTCTTGATGTTTTTCATTTTTCTCTGTAATGGGTTCCTCCTTCTTCCCTTCATAAGGAGTTTATTTCTTGTTCAATAAACGGGGGCTTGTCCCCTTTACCTTTAAAAAAAGTGTTGGAAATAAGGAACGAGTAGCAAAACCAGCGTACACCTACCATAAAGTAAGAATGGGAAACACTTCACTTGAAAAAAAAATGGTATGTATTTTAAATCTATTGTAATACTTTAATGTGACATGAAACAACACTATAATTATGTTCTTTTGTTTATATGCAAATTGATGACTCCAAATCCAAATCCACTTTTATCCCACACCATGTACTATGGAAAGAGGCACATGTAAATAAATATGGGATATTAATAGTTGGAAACATACAAAAAGTGTAGGAAACTTGTGTGAGTGTTACATAAAAAAATTATTTAAATTGAAATTACATAACAATGATCACTTATTTTCTTATATTTTATCTCTGATATAGTCATAGGAATCAGTAACACCTGTACCAGAAGAAGACATACTATCGGTGGACTTGAAGTAGCCAGAACAATATAGCCACGTTAGAGGATCAGGTTTTGGGGTGACACCCCGAACATATTTTGAGGGAAAAAAAGAGGATGATCAATGTGAATTAATAAAACAGATGAGAGAAAGAATATCTACCCTTGAATAATAATTATAATGGAAGAGCGATATGATGAAAACTTTTATGGGGGGAGACAAAGAGAAGAAGCAACTCAAGAACATACACCACGTTGAGATCCTTCCCCACCCCCATCAGCTATGAGGTGAGTCATTCCCCTCAAATAAATGTCTTAGTTGAGGTAATCAATGTTCTAATAAATGTTTATATGAAATGTGAATCATACAGACACTGATACCTTTTTTGTAATGATATTATACAGTGTGATAATGAATGTTATTTATATCTATCAACACCAACCCATCACCTTATAGCGAGGGCTATGGTGTTCAATATTTAAAACAACATGCTACACAACAGACCACTTCCAATAGATCATGTGTGAGTGTTGATTAGCGTATACAATGAGATGAGCACTGAGATACATGTTCCAATTTATGAGGAAGATATCCATACGATCAAAAAATATATTCAAACATTCATCACATGGATGTTACATCTTGTAAAAAAACATGTCAAAAAGGAGGTATTCATTTCCAATTTATTTTTCAAGCTAAACCTTTAATAATTAATAAAAAAGGACTAAACTGATGATTTCTATTACAGACAGATAAAAGGAAGGGGATGAAATGAAATACGGATTCAAACCCATCTAAAGGATCGACCAACTGATCAAAACTATCTACCAAAAGCACTATTACCCTACTTGTTCAATATCTGCATTTACTAGCATTGAAGTTTTATGTGGATACAATGTTAAAAGATGATTGTAATCACATATTTTATTCTGAATAAAATATGTATGGAGATAAATATCAAGACTTCATTAGTGTTGAGAGTATAAGTGAAATCCTCGACTATGATTGTCTAGGTGGCTTGGTTGTAAATGTATACATGAGGTATGTTTTCATGATTTGATTTTCCAAAAACGGATATACTATGTTAATTATGACTAAATACATTCCAAATTTTTGGAAGTTGTATATATGAAAATACAATTGAAGGTATTTTCCCATGAATGAAAATTTGGACCTTGTAGTACTCACATCTCCAGTACAGAACAACCAAAAATAGATACCAAAAAAGTTTTAAATAGTGGAAGGTCTGATCAAATAGTTTGAAAGAAAACTTTAGGATTATAGACTCAATTTAATACCAATTATGCTGGGGTAAAACTCTAAAATTTAATCATATAAAATATATTTTCTTTTCTTTAATTACTTATTCCTTTTTTTAATTTTAGGTGACATTGGATGATCATTACGATAAATTTGGATACACCAAATATTTATTCCTTGGATTCAATGTAATGACCTAGAATTTCCATATTTTTTTTAAATTTGTATGGAATTTTTTTTCAGACCACAAACTTTGACGAAATATGATTCTGAGGCTCGATGAGCCCGAAATGGAATTTTGAACTTTTTTTAAGTTCAATTAAGTTAACATGCGATCAGGTTTTTCTAAATTTTGAAGCAGTTCTCAAATAAAAAATATGAGGGCACCGTTGAACTTGGAACACCGGGATTCACCTAGAAAGGATTTAACTTTGATCGGTAAGGGTCAGACAGAAAAGTTAATTTTCTGAAAATAATAAAATAAAGTATAAAAGTTATTTAATTTCTTTTCTCACTATTGAGCGACAGATGATAGTGTTGCAGTGCGGCGACGAGGCACATTAAAGGAAAATCTATAATGGCTCATTTTTTTGAAAGTGTAACGTCGCGGTGTCACAACATAATAGAAACACTATGATGGGTTTCCTTTTATTAAACTAACTCATTGGAGAGTTGAGAATTAAACCATGGGGATTATCTAATGAACCTACGACAAGGACTCACTCCAACAATAAATGAAGAATGCCAGGTATATCGCTAGCAACGTCAACTCCTTATGAAGAATGAGACTAGGAAGCAAGGAACGCCAATAGAGCTTGAACCATCGAGGGTGGAGCGCTTCAATGAAGAATGTCAATCGAGGTAGTGGTTTGTTTGGTTTCATATTTTCCCTATTCTTATTCTAAAATGAAAAATGAAGATCAACCCACAAACAGGTTGATTCGTGGATTGTTCTTTCATGTGAGAGAGTGTTATTCTTGGGGTTTCTATAGTGGGATTAAATTATTTTGTTGATAGAACTATAATTCGAAGCCTCCCCCATTTTAAACTTCCAATAGAGCTTCAACCATCGAGGGTTGAGCGCTTCTAATGTGGAGAGTGTTATTGCTTGTCCATTCTTGGTGGTGAACATTCAAGATGGTGGGATGGGAAATTCGAGGCCTCCGTAGGGGAGGAGACACCCCATGGAGGCCATATGCACAAGAAACTCAAAGAACGGACCACCAGAGTAGACCTAGTGGTCTGAGGAGTGCCCTGATAGTGCATTGGTGACCGGCAGTGGTGGCCCATGGTGGAGGTCATGGGTGGGTGGCGGCGTGCCATGATGGTGCATCGTGGTCGGCCGAGACTGCGGCGGAGCGATAGGTTTGCCGACTATGTTGGCGGCCGGTGGGGGTGGATGTGTCCGGGCAACCACGTCGGTGTAGAGGCCCATCACCGCAGGCCATAGTTTCTCTAGGCACATTGTCCCTTGACCACGTGTAGACCCCCTGGGTGGCCGAGTTTGACCGACCGCCTGACACCCCTGGTCGTGTTGTGCATCCAGGCTAAGGAGAACCGGTCCGCAAAAGGCAGACCGAACAGGAGGGGGTTGGACCCCTCCCAGTGGTCTGGACCCATGCCCAGTGGACTGGACCTTCCCCCTTCTGGCCGGGTAGGATGATACAGGGTCACCGAGCGACACGACGGGCTGGACCCTCAGACAAGTTGGGCCGAGTCCAACGAGGCCCAATGGGCCTAACCGACTGGCTAGGCCAGACGGACTGACCTAGACCCTAATCAGGTCATGTTGGGTTAGTCAAATCAAACTGGGGTAAGGGGCATCCCCGAGTTGGGTTGGTCGGGTTAGTTCGACCTGGTCGGACTGAGCCCAGACACAACTGGCCCCAATTTACTAAAACGTCAATATCTTTCAAACTGGGAATCTAATTGAAGAGTTGTTTACGACATTGGATTCCTCATGACAAGTCAGATATTTTGGAATACTCTATAGAGGATTTCATGGAAGTTAGAATTCCACAAATGGCTTGGGGAGCCATTCTTACGAGATCTAGTGTGCTATGTGCAGAAACCATGTGGTTGGTTGAGACCTAAATACTGTTAATGATCGACCCTGTGTGGATCAGATACTATGGCATAGTGGGAAGTGTCATCGGTGTGATACGGTAGGCCCATAGTGGGGAGAATCTCTTATGCGACCCGGCAGACCCCTGGTACTCGACAGTAGGAGTACCTTAGTATGACCATAGGTTGGAAGCAGCTTCTGTGTGACCAGGTATACCCACGGTGGGGAAAAACTTCTGTGTGACCCAGCATACCAATGATACTCATCAAGGATGAGTACCACAATAGTCCTAGGTTAGTAAGAAGCGGCTTCTATGTGACCCCACATGCCTATTTTACTCATTGAGGAGGAGTTCTCCAGCATCCCATGGTGTTCGACAATGTGACTAATGGTCTTAATTTCCTACTCTAGAACATACCTGGTGTGAGTTGTCTTACTTCATGAACGTTCTTGGTGATCATGCTTTGTGGTTTGTTTTTAAACTTCTTTTTGGTCATTACTTGTTATTTTGGGGTCCCTGCTGAGTATTTTGTTACTCACTCCTGCAGGGGCTTCGCCCACATGTGTTGTGTCTGGTGCAGACGATTTCCGCCTTGATAGAGGACTTGGTGGCCCAGGACCTGGTGGTGACCAATGAGACCAGGTAGACAAGACATACTTCTAAGGCTTCTAGTATCTACTCTATACTTACCCATCGTATGGGGTTTTCAGCGGAGGGCTATCTATAGTTTCTTTTGTACATTCCTATTTTCTATTTAGTATTTTTTTGGGTTTTTATTTTAGCCCATTTGACTTTCAGTAGTAATTTTACTCAGTGGTTGTTTAGTGGCATGCTTTTTTAATTTTCCAACGTTGGGATGTGGTTGTGTGTTCATGCATACATGTACTCGGGGTAATGCCTCCAACTTGCAGGTTGATTCCTTCAGTGCTAGTCACCAACCCCTAGCCTTCAAGAGGCAGGCTTGGGGTATGTCATGACATGATCCCCGAGGTAAGGGTTGTGACAAAGTGGTATCAAAGTTGGTCGATTCTACCTTAAATACCGAGAGTCTGTTGTTTTGTTTTGTGGAAACAGTGTTGAATGTTTCAAGTTTGAATTTCAGATTCGAGGAGTCCAGTGTTGGAGCAGTGGTCGACGTATCCATACACTAGGACCTTGAATTCTACTTTTTATCTATATACATGAAAACACTTATTGCATAAGTGTCTCCTTATGATCTTCTTGAATAAGAGTCATCTCACCAGGTATAATCATCTGAATATGGTAAAAATTTATCTATATTAGGATACCTCCATGCATACAGCCAGCTCAGATTTCGATGCATCACCATGATGACAGCCCACCTAGTGATGAGGCGTCGGTCCAGGGACCAGTGCTAGAGATGGCCCTGTCAGTGGGGCACCAGTGTTCCCACCACCCTTTTATTTTCAGTAACTACCAACATTACCAATAGAGGACATACACAGACTCAGTTCCTTGCATGAGTTTCAGATACAGAGATCACTTAGGTTCAGGGGAGAGATAGATCCTCAGGTCGTTGAGTACTATATGGAGGCAGTGACCACAGGTATTTATATTTGTAAGGACACTGCTTGACCAGATAGAAATCTTGGCCATGAGCCTTCTGTAGGGATTAGTAAGGAGATAATGAATCTTATCCATCTAAAATCATAATGAGGAGACTCTCACTTGGATAGACTTTGAGTGGATTTTCTGGGGGGGGGTTTCCTCGCGACTTTGAGATATGTGCGCATATAGGAGCTACTTCACCTGCAACAGAGTAGCATGTTAGTGGTTGATTACTCTGCGAGGTTTATAGACCACTCTCGCTACTCCACAGACATGGTTCAAGACCCTTTCTTTAGGGCCTAGACCTTTGATCAGGGACTCAGATGATAGATCAGAGCACCCATGGTATCTCTCAACATCCCCACTCAGGCTGGAGTGCTGGAGTGAGCCCTTCTTTTAGAGAGATTCCTAGCTAAGCAGTCACCGAGATTTGGAGCCACCAGTAGAACTCAGGCGGCAGAGTCTTCAATAGTGTGCATCCGGAAGCAGACACGGGGGCCCAAGAGGGATCAGTATTTCTGGGGACAACCCTAGGACATGATATCGGCAGTATGCAGCTCCTAAAGCCAAGGGATTTAGTATGGAACTAGAATGTGATTCACGTGCAGCGGGTATAAATACATGGATTGTGACTGCCCAACCCGCCGCACAAACGAACTGCAGACGGTCGAGGGACCTATAAGTCCAAGGCATAGGTTTGAGTGAGGAGGTCTGAAAGGTGGTGGATGTGGTAGGGGAGCAGGACAAGTGGTGGGCGGTGGACACTGGATTGAGGTGCTACCACCACCACCCCCAGGTGGTCCACCATGGGCTTCAAGAGCCGGCAGACAGGGGAAAGGACAGGTTCATGTGATGGAGTCTTATGACCACAGTTCTCTAGAGATGATTAGATGTATGATCTGCGTCTTCTCCACCTTAGCTATAGTTCTTATAGACAAAGGTTCCAGTCACTCTTTCCTTTTCACAGACCTCTTTCGAGAATAGAAGATTCAGGTGGAGCTTTTGGCTCGATCCTTGTGATTAAAGACTCCTACAGGAGGGGATTCGATGATTACACACTAGTGCTGATAGTGTGAACTTACCTATGATAGGATATATTTGGTTGGGATCTCCTAGTAACAGCATCGTGGTCTTGCGACGTCATCTTGGGTATGGACTGGTTAACCGTAGTCCATGCTCAGATTGACTATTGTAGGTGAAAAGTGTGGTTTTTCCATGAGGATGGTACTATGTTTTCCTTCACTGGAGAGAAGGGAACCTTTGCATCACATGATGGACTTTCTCAGAGGATGGTGTAGCTGATCAGTCACCAGTTTCCTAGCCTCACCCTTGGTGCGGGGGATGAGAGGAGTCTGATATTTCCTATAGTAGTGGATGATTATGAGGATGTATTTCCTGAGGATGTTTCAGGACTACCTCCTTGCAGGGAGTTAGATTTATGCATCAACCTGTACCTCGGGATAGAACTAATATCCACCCTGGCATATCAGATGGCTCCCATGGTGCTATGTGAATTGAGGGTACAGTTGGAGGAATTGAAGAAGAAGGGGTTCGTGAGGCCCATCATTTCACCATGGTAATCCCCAGTGTTGATTTACAAGAAGACATACGAGAGCATGAGGCCATGCTTGTACTTTCGACACCTGAACCAGGTGACCATGAAGAACAAGTATCCACTACCAAGGATTGATGAGCTCTTTGTTCAGCTGAAGGGAGCGAGGTGGTTCTCAAAGATAGAACTTATATTTGTTTATCATCATCTTCGAGTACGGGATGAGGACATACCAAAGAGAACCTTCATATACTGGTATAGCCACTAAAAGTTCTTGATGATGCCCTTCAGTGTGGACAATTCCCCATAAGTGTTCATGGGACTCATGAACAAGATCTTTCATCCCTAGCTCGATTGTTTCATGGTAGTCTTCATTGATGACATCTTGGTGTACTTAGCATCGGAGGAGAAGCATGCTACACACCTATGATTAGTCTTGGATACACTCAGAGGGCATTAGATTTAAGGTAATCTCTCAAAGTGCCATTTCTAGATTCAGGAGGTCCACTTTTTGGGACACGTCATCTTGAAGGCTGGAGTTGCAGTGGATCCGGAAAAGATAGGGGTTGTGCTGGCTTGGGAAACACCTTGGAGCATGACTGAGGTACAAAGTTTCTTGGGGTTGGAGAGATACTTACGGAGGTTAGTGCTCGACTTTTTTATAGTATCATCACCTTTATCAGCCTTGACATAGAATGTACAACCCTTCGTGTGGATGGAGAAGTGCCAGTAGAGTTTCCCAGAGCTGAGGCGGAGACTAATGTGTGCCCCTATCTTGAAACTACCAAAAGAGGGTGTTGGGTATATAGTCTTCTCCGATGCATCAGGGACCAGATTGGGATTTTTACTGATGCAAGAGAGAGCAATGATTTCCTACAACTCACAGTAGTTGAGGCAGAATGATCATAACTACGCAGCCCATGATATAGAGTTAGACACATTGGTCTTTCCCTTGAAGATATGGAAGAACTGTTTGATGGGTGAATTGTTTACCATCGACTATGACCACAATAGCCTCATATAAATCTTATAACGGAAGGAATTGAACTTTATACAATGATGATGGCTGGATTTCATCTAGGATTATGACTTTGAGATAGTCTATACTCTAGGAAAGGGGAAAGTGGTGGTAGACGTACTCAACATGAGGTCTGGCTTACAACTGTTGAGTGAGGCGACGAAGCATCTAGCCACAATGCATATATCCTTTATTTATGGTGATGGAATAGAATACATTCAGTAAATGACTATCACTCTATCACTCTTACAACAATTTAGGGAGGCGCATCTTGTGAATGTAAACTGCGTGGCCCAATGTGCTCAGATAGGCTCCTGATGGATTTTTGATAGGTGGGGAGCACATCATCCATTTCAAAGGATACACCATAGTACTGGTGATGTTACTAGAGGAGTTGTTGGTGGATTTCCATAAATCCACTTTGACGATACATCCTGGTGTGATGAAGATGTACCAGGACCTCTGACATCAGTACTGGTGGCCAGAGATGAAGAAACCGGTGGCAGAGTTTGTTTTGCGATGCCTCACTTGTCAGCAAGTGAAGGCCAAGTATCAGGTCCCAACAAGCTTTCCATAGACATGTGATGTACCAGAGTGGAAGTATAATGGTATCTTCATGGATTTTGTGACAGGGTTACCACACACGTCTAGGTTCCACGATTCTATATTGGTGATCATTGACTGACTCACCATGTCAGATCACTTCCTACCCATCTGGGAGAAGGGATCGGTAGAGGGCTTGGGGTGCCTATACGTCTATGAGATATTGAGGGTTCATGGGGTGCCTTCAAAGATAATCTAAGACTATGATGCACACTTTACATCCTGGTTGTAGAAGGGGTTGGAGGAGGTGTTTGGGACTCAACAACTCTTGAGCACAACTTTTCACCCCAAGACAGATGGTCAGACAAAGCAGACCATATAGACCTTGGAGGACATGTGTCATGATTGTGTCCTTGATTTTGGTCGTATTTGTAGGAACAACTACCACTTGAGGAGTTTTCATACAACAAACTCTATCACTCCATCATCAGCATGGTACCATTTGAGGCCTTGTGCGATCGACCATGCAGATCAACTATATGCTAGAAAAACCCAGGGGAGTCAACACTCATGGGTCTAAAGTTGGTATGGGATACCAATGAGAAGGTGAAGATCATCTAGGAGTGCATGATGACTACATAGAGCAGGCATAAATCATATGCTGAAAGAATATGGATACCCTTGGAGTTCGAGGAGGGAGACCATGTGTTCCTTAGGGTCTCACCGCGATGGGGTTTGCGTGGATTTGGTTGGGGTGAAAAGTTATCTCCAAGGTTCATAAGACCTTTTCAAATTATAAGTAGAGTTGGCGAGGTGGCATACCACCTAGATCTTCCCCAACAGATGCAATGGTTGCATGATGTTTTTCATACGTCGCAGGTGAGGAGGTATGTGCATGACCCATCACACGTCATCAACTGGGGTGAGATAGACATTGATGACGGGGTGAAGTTTTTAGAGTTCCCAGTGGAATAGAGGATCGACAGGAGAGGGACCATCGTGGAAGTTTTATTCCTCTGGTGAGCATTTGGTGGTACCACATGAATTTGCAGGAGAACACATGGGAGAGGGACCCTCGAATTTGAGATCAGTACCCCCATTTGATTGTTTAGCTCTTGTTCGGATTTTAGGGATGTAAATCCCTAAGGTAAGGAGAATTTAATATCTCATAATTTACATATAATGTTTTTAAAAAAAATTATGGAATTATTTCGATAACACACGCTTTGACGACATGTGATTCTAAGGCCTAGTGAGCTCGGAACAGAATTTTGAACTTTTTTTAAGTTCACCTAAGTAAATGTGCGAGTGTGTTTTTATAACTTTTTAACCAGTGCTCAGATCAAAAATATGAGGGCCCCGTTGAACATGGAATGTTGAGATTTTCCTATAAAGGACTTAAATTCGACCAAAAAGGGTTGGACAGAAAATTTATTTTTTGGACCTTTCTGAAAATAATAAAATAACTTAAAAAAGTTATTTATTTATTTTCTCACCATTGAGTAATGGACGATGGAACTATGGTGCAGTGATGAGGCGCATTAAAGGAAACTCCTCAATGGCTCATTTTTGTTCAAGTGTAACAGCTACGCTGTTTCAAAAATGAAAGAGCGTACCAACGCGACATCACAACATAACAAAAATATTGGGACGTGTTTAATTTTATTAAGCTAATGAATTGGAGAGTTGAAAATTTAACCCTGGGTATTCTCTATTAAACCTATGAAGAGGACTCACTCCAATGAATAATGACAAATACCAGCAGGATGGCTAGCAAGTTCGATGCCTTACAAAGAATGGGACTGGGAAGCGACGAACGCCAACAGAGCTGGAACCCCCGAGGGAGGAGCGCTTCAATGAAGAACATTGATAGAGGTAGGGGTTTGTTTTGTTTTTCTTTTTCCCTATTCATATTCTAAAATGATAAACGTGGATCAACCCACGAAAAGGTTGATATGCGGATTGTTTTTTCCTATAGGAGGGTGTTCTTCTTGGGGTTTCTACAGTGGGATTAAATTATTTTGTTGATAGAATTGAAATACCAAGACTCCCCAGTTTTAAACTTCTAACACATAGGGTGTGGGATGACATGAACAAGGCCTAACCCCCCTCTGTCTTTTGTGTTCCTGATGGAAAACTTTTGAGATGGCAGTAAGGCAAATAAGAGACCTTCGCATGGAAGGTGTCACCTCACAGAGGCCGTAGGCATAATCAGTGCGAATAATGGACCACCAAAGTGGGCCTAGTGGTCTTTGGAATACCATACTAGTGCGTCAGCGGCTGTTAGTGGCGGCTACAGGTGAGTGGAGGCATGCCATGATGGCGCACCGAGAGGAGCACCGCGGTCGTCCTTGGCCGCGGTGGAGCGACAAGGCTGCCAGGTGTGCCAGTAGCTGCTAGAGGTGGACACAACCGGGCGGCTGTGTGGGTGGGGCGGCCCGCAGCTGTGGGTCGTGGTTTTTCCATTCATGTGGTCCCTTGACCTTGTGCAAACCCTGTGGGTGGCTGGGTTTGACCGGCCACATGACACCCCCAGAAGCACCATGTATCCGAGAAAAGGGGAACCAGTCCACCAAAGGCAAACTAAACTGGAGTTGGGATGGACCCTCACCCAGCGGGCCAGACCCGCACCCAGTGAGCCGGGCAGGACGAGACCAGATCGTCGGGCGACCCGGCGGGTTGGACCCTCATCCAAGCCAAGCTGGGTCCAGCGAGGCCCAATGGATGTGACCAACTGGCATGGATAGACTAGACTGACCCAGACTTGAACCGGGTCAGGTTTGGTCAGTCGAATCAAACTAGGGTAGGTGGGGCCCCCGGGCCGGGTTGGTCGGGTCGGTCCAACCGAGGCGGACTGGTCCCAAACGCAACTAGCCCCTGTTTACTAAAACACAAATATCTTCCAAACTGGGCGTCTGAGTGGAGACCCGTTTATGGTGTTGGAACCCTCACAACGAGGGGGGTATTTTGGCAAACTCTATGGAGGATTTCATGGAAGTTGGAATTAGACAAATGTCTTTGTGAGAAGTTCTCCTGAGATCAAGTTTGTTATGTGTAGAAACCCTACAGTTGGCTGAGACCTAAAGACTGCTGATGAGTGAACCTGTGTGGATCAGATACTATGACCAAGAGGGAAGTGGCTTCTATGTGACCTGGATGGCAAACAGTGGGATTCAGATTTTTTGTGACCTGGAAGACCCACAATACATGAAAAGAGGAGTACCACAGTTTGGCCATAGGTGGAAAGCATCTTCTATGTGACCCGACATGCCCACAGTGTGGATCAGATTCTGTGTGACCTAGAATACCCACATTACTCATTAGGGATGAGTACCAAAATAGTCCTAGGTTAGTGGGAAGAGGATTCTGTGTGACTTGGCATGTCCAGTTTACTCATTGAGGAGAATTTATCTAGTAGCCCACGATGTTCTAGAATGTAACTAATGGTATTACTTTCCTACTCAGGAACATACCTAGTGTGAGCTGTCTTGATTTGTGATCATGCTTGGTGATCATTCTTTATGGTTTGTTTTTGGATTTCTTAGTGGCCATTCCTTGTTATTTTGGGGTCCTTATTGAGTGTTTTTTTACTCACCCCGGCATGGGCTTCGCCTGCGTAAATTGTATCTGGTGCAGATGACCACCTTCTTGATGGAGGACTTGGTGAACTAGGACCCGGTGGTTCCTAGTGAGACTAGGTAAACAGGACATACTTCTATGTCTTACAACAGCTACTCTTTACTTACCCATCAGTTGGGGTTTTTAGCAGATGGATATCCATAGTTTCTTTTTCACTTTCCTATTTTCTAGTTAGTCTTTTGTTGGGTTTTTATTCTAGACCATTTGAATTTCAGTTGTACTTGTACTTAGGTTTTGTTTAGTGGAATGATTATTTACTTTTATAGAATTGGGATGTGGTTGTGTGTGCGTGTGTATAGGTACTCAGGCTAATTCCTCCCACTTTTAGGTTTATGCCTTTGGCGTTAGTCGCCAACCCCTGGCCTTTGGGAGGTGGGCTTGGGGTATGTCTCGGCATGAGCATCATGGGATGGGTCATGACATTTAATGCATATATATCCTAAAAATATCCACACATGATGGTAATTTTCAATATGTAATACACTACATCCAATGTTTTAGAACTAAAAATCATGTTATATAATTTATATTATCTTTTAATGAGGATTCTGTTATAATAGGGTGGTGCATCAATATCGTGAAAAACAAGGAATGAGGCCAAAGGCTAAGCACGAGAAAGAATAAAATTTCTACAACTAGATAAGTATTAGGGTATATATATAATAATATTTCACTTTCTAAACACATATAAAAACAAATTACTTATTCTCCTCAATGTTTCTGCAGTGTCAAAAACAAACCAATGGAAAAGATTATGGTTTTTATGTTTGTAAATTTATGAGAGAGATCATATTCCATTAACAAACTATAATACCTAAAGAGGTATTTTCGAATATAATTACTATTTAATTTAAAATATTTATTAATACTTTGTGTATTTATATTTTTTTAGTACTATTATGACTGTCGAAAATTCTCATATTCGCAAGATGATATAGATGTGCTCAGAAACGAATGGGCAACATACGTGATGGAAGATTGTATACAAACAACATGAAGAGGGGAATTCCATTGAATTAGTGGATTTTTTTCATATTTATGTTTAATTTAATTATTTTTAGTATTAATATTATAATAATTCTTATACATGTGGATACCTTTGTTCGAGTTAGGGTGGTTTGTGCACAACTGAACATGCTTGTGAGAGATTGGACTTCAAGGTTGCAACTGATATAATGATAATAAGGAAATTGGTCAAGAATTTATTAAGGTGAATTCTTACAACTTATGTAGTAAATTAATTTTTTCATCATTTTAACTACTCAAAACTGAGAAAAAAGAACAAGTGATAGGTATCACTCAAAGCATCTCTTTTTATTTAAAATTGACATTTCTTATAGTAAAAAAGAACAAGTGACATACTAGAAAATGATAAAATGAATTCATATTGTTTCGATGCATTAGTAAAATTATCCATATGTTATTTTTTATGTGTAGGAATCAGTCTCTCCTCAATCTTATTCATGGTGTGGATGGTATGACTTTATGTGTATATTTTTATATTAAATTGACATTAAATTCAGCAAAAAGAACAAGTGACATACTGAAAATTGAGAAAATAGATTAGGATTATTTTGATACTTTAGGAAAATGATCCATAAATTATTTGTTACATGTAGGAATCAAACACACTTCAATCTGAAACACGGTGTGACGATATGACTAAAAGTGTCTGTTATCGGTTTAAAATTGGCATTTTAGTTTAAAACATGTCACTCAATGAAAACTAGAAAACCACACTATGATTGTATTAATAATTTAGGATATATATTCATAAATAATTTTTGATGTGTATGAAGCAGTATCACATCAAACTGATGCATGATATGGTCAGTATGACTCAAAATGCGTATTTTCAGTTCAAAATGACATTTTAGTAAAAAAACACAACATGCATTCTGAAAATTGAAAAAACCCATTCCAATTATTTTTATGCTTTAGGAAAATTATCTTTGAGTAATTTTTGATGTGTAGGAATCAAAATATCATTAATATAATGCATAGTGTGGCTGGTATAACCCAAATTGTCTCTTTATTTATAATTGACATCAATTTAAGTAAAAACAATAAGTGACATACTAAAAAGCAATCGAATGTATTCATATTGTTTTTATATTTTAATAAAATGATCCATGATTCATTTCCAACATGTTGGAGTCAACCTCACCTCAATATGACACACGATGTTCTCGGTATGAATCCAAGTGTGTATTTTTATTTAAAATTATCATTAATTTAAGTAACAAGAACAAGTGAAATACTAAAAATAGATAAAACACATTTGTATTGTATTTATAATTTATTAAAATAATACATGAGTCATTTTTTTATGTGTATGACACAATCGTACCTTAATACGATGCACATTGAGACCAGTATGACTCCAAGTGTTTCTTTTTATTTAAAATTGACATTAATTTAAGTAAAAAAGAACAAGTGATGTACTAAAAACCAAGAAAAAACATTAATATTATTTTGATACTTTTGTAAAACGATCCATGAGTCATTTTTGAAATATAGGAATCAACCACATCTCAATCTAATGCACGGTGTGACCGGTGTGATGAAAAGTGTATGTTATCAGTTTAAAATTGACATTTTAGTTCAAAATGTGTCACTCACTGAAATCCAAGAAAACACATTCCTATTGTATTGATAATTTAGTACAGAGATTTATAAGTCATTTGAGACATGTATAAAGTAGTCTCACATCAAACTGATGCACAATGTGACTGGTATGACTTGTAATGCATGTTTCTAGTTTGAAATGATATTTTTATAAAAAAACACAACTGGCATACTGAAAACTGATAAAACATATTCAGATTATTTTTATACTCTTTTAAAATGATCAATAATTAATTTTTGATGTGTTGGAATCATATTAACCTCAATAAGACACACAGAGTGGCCGGTATAACTCAAAGTGTCTCCATTTATTTAAAATTGACATCGATTTAAGTAAAAACATCAAGTGACATACTAAAAACTGAGAAAACACATTCATATTATTTTGATATTTTAAGAAAATGATCCATAAGTCATTTGTGATGCTTAGTAGTCAACCATACCTCATTAATATGCATGGTGTAACCAATATGACTCAAAGTGTCTCTTTTTATTTAAAATTGACATTAATTTAAGTAAAAAACTAGTGACATACTAAAAACATAGAAAATGAATTCATATTGTTTTGATACTTTAATAAAATGATACATGAGTAATTTGTGATGTGTAGGAATCAACCACACCTCAATTTGACACACAATGTCACCGGTATGATTAAAAGTGTCTGTTATCTGTTTAAAATTAACATTTTATTTAAAAACATGGCACGCACTAAAAGACAATAAAACACGCTCTGATTGACTTTATAATTTAGGACAATGATTCATAAGTTGTTTTTTATTTTTATGAAGCATTATCATGTCAAACCGATGCATGATGCAACCAGAATGACTCTTAATGCATGCTTCTAGTTTGAAATCACATTTTAGTAAAAAAACACAAATGGTATACTGAAAACTGAGAAAACAAATTCAGATTGTTTTTATACTTTTGGAAAATGATCAATACATCATTTTTGTTGTGTAGTATTCATTCACACCTTAATACAATGAATGGTGTGGATGATATAACTAAAAGTGTCTCTTTTTATTTAAAATTGACATTAATTTAAGTAAAAACAATAAGTGAGATACTGAAAATAGATAAACACATTTAGATTGTTTTTCTATTTTAGGAAAATTATCTAAAAGTCATTTTTGACATGTAGGAATTAGGCACACCTCAATTAGATGCATGGTGTGGCCAGTGTCACTAAAAGTGTATCTTTTTTTTAAAAAATTGACATTAATTTAAGTAAGAAAACAATAAGTGGCATACTAAAAATGAAGAAAACTCATGTGTATAATTTTGATACTTTAGAAAAAATATGCATGAGTCATTTTTGACATATAGAAATCAACCACACCTCAATCTGACTCATGGTGTTACTGGTGTGACTAAAAGTGTTAGTTGTTAGTTTAAAATTGGAATTTTAGTTCAAAACGTGTTACTCACTAAAAACCAAGGAAATGCACTCTAATTGACTTGATAAGTTAGGAAAGTAATTAATAAGTTGTTTTTGACTTGTACAAAGAAGTCACACATCAAACCGATTCATGATATGACCGGTGTGACTCATAATGCATGTTTTCAGTTTGAAATGACATTTTAGTATAAAAACAAAACTAACATACTAAAAACTGAGCAAAGATATTCATATTGTTTTGATACTCTAGGGTAACGATCTATAGGTAATTTTTTGACATGTATAAATCATCATCACCCCAATACAATGCATGATGTGTCCAGTATAACTCCAAATGTGTCATTATTAAAAATTGAAATTAATTTTAGTAAAAGAACAAGTGACATACTCAAAACTAAGGAAACACATTGGGATTGTTTTGAGATTTTAGGACAATAAATTATAACTCATTTGTGACATGTTTGAATCAACCCCACCTAAATAAGACACACAATGAGACCATTATAACTCTAAATATTTCTTTTTTATTAAATATTGACATTTTTTTAATGTATTATTTCATATTAATGTATAATTTATTTCTTTATAGTATTACTAACATAAGATTTTTTTTCTTCTATAGGTGGAATTTTTTTCTCAGGTTGAGATGATTACTTTGGAAACTCATACCATGGAAAGACATTTTTGATAGGTGATCACGAGCATCAAAAGATGAAACATTATTGTTTTTTAATTTTTGTTGGATAATTGTATATGTAATTGTATAAACCATTGTTTGAAGTGTATATAGTTGTGTTATTTTTGTATATACCATGGGTGGACATTTTTTATTGCTAGTTTCACATTAAATGTATATAATATTGTTTGAAATTACATTTTTTTGTAGGTTTTTTGTTGGGTGAGCTATTATATTAATATCACATTGTACCTAGTAAGGCCTTTATCAATGCTAATTAAAGAACTGATAAAGGGGTTCCTTTACCAACTCTTTTTTATCATGGATAAAGGACCCCCTTTATCAGTTTTTTTAGTGATGATAAAGGGGACCCAACCTTATCAATGATGTGATTAACAACACATTTTTATCACTATTAAAAGACATTTTGTGTACTATTAAAGGGAATGTGTATAGTAGTGATTACTTACTCTGATATAACCAGTCACTGTTTATGTTTAATTACTCTCCCTTTAATCAACACTCATATATCTTCCACATCCAAAGTTAGCGAGTCTTATTTCGGAATCTTCTCTCCATCCTTATCCAAACCGTTTCCAATGATTTGGGATTTTTATATGAATTTATTGAATTTTATATTAGTTTGTTTAATTTAGAATAGTCTTTGTGCTTATCTTAATGATTCACTGAATTCATTTTTTTATTTATTTTATTTACATTTCTAAATTTAACATATTGAATAACTTTTTAACAACTTCAAGAAATGGGATATTTATATCAATTAGAGTAGTTCAAGATTAGAATTAGTGGAATTATTTACATTGTTCAAATCTCATGTTAAATGGATTTTAGGGGCTATAACGACAACTATTTTATAGAGAATAATGGTTTTTTAGTTATATAACTTTTTTTTCATTTTTTAAAGAAACATTTTAAAGTAAATACTGAAATATTTCTTCTTATTCCTTAATTCATACATTTTAAGATCTTATTTTATATTTCAAGTAATTTTAAATATGATTTTAATTTTCTTTTAGTGACTTTCAAGACCCAAATCCTATAGTATTTTCATAACCTTTAGTATTTGGAAGTGGTTATGAATGTAATTTTGAATTTATCTTTTTCCATGAATAAATTGAATTGACTTAACCAAAATTTTCTAATAAGATGATTTATTATTATTTATTATTTCTTAGAAAAGATTCTAAAATTTGGTGTGGTTAAATGTGTCACTAGGTTTTCTCACGTGACAATTATTTACTTAATTCACTACCAATGTGATACTAGTATTACCTTGAGTCATATCTCTCAAAGGTGGGAATTAAAAAACTTTAGTCAAAATTTTGGTTTCATAGAGCACTAAAAATTGGATAGAAAGGCACAAACGTAGTTTTTATCTTAAAAAAAGGATGTGTTTAATTTTCATGGTTAAATGAGTACCAAAATCATTAATTTTGAGAATATATTTCATCTTAAAATAAACTTAATACCACCACTCAAACTAGATTGAAATATTTTATCATCAATTATTTTAACCACAAATCAATGAAAAAACATTATCTATAAATTTAATATGTAATAACCTATAATCCTATATAAATTCAATAATTAATCTTCTAATAATACTTGAAAAATGATTAGTACACCTTAATAATTTCCAAGAATAATTAATGGTTAAACTTTCATTTAACACTTCTCTAACATAGAACATAAATCACATCCTAGATATCTACTCACTACTAAATATTTTAAAACAAGTTACATCACTTAAATGTTTGATATATAAAGATTTAAAAAAAAATTATAAGTTTATAATGAAAGGGATGTAATTATATAAATTAATACCAAGAATTTATGTTTTTAGATGGAACATGTATATTTCATATAAAAAACAATATAGGTTTAAACTCATAAATTTATTAAAGAAACAATGAAATCACATGAATTCATATTATATTTTTTTTAAGAAACAAAAGTAACAAATAGTAAACAATAAGCAAATATTTATTCTAAATTACTAAAATATACTGCTATGAAAATTAAAGAATGAAAAAAGATGAGGAAATCCAATGACTACAGTGGTTAAAAAATACTTTTCTAACCAATGTACTAATAGAAACTACATACTTCAATCCATGTATAAATAATAAAGTATAAAGAAGAGAAAGAAAATTAGAAATAGTATAAGAACTACAAAAAATCTTGGAAGAACACAGCACTAATGAAGATTCTATGAAACCAGAAATCTGAATCTAACTTGCATGACAACATCTTTGTCTTTGGTTTGGTATTTAATCATATTACTTTAAATTGGGGTTTATTCTAGACTAAACACGTGTCCTTTTTAGTAGCCAACTCTAACACTCCTATAATATAATTAGTTTTATGAATTTAGAGAACCATACTATCCAATATCCATTGGTATTCAATTATCAGCTATCATCTTCAATCACAACATCTATTACTGGTCACACACATTAAATCATGGGCTACAAACTTCAATATTAAGTAATAAGATTTTTATGGAACTGTGGAATCCCTTGATCGCTTGGTGGATCTTAATACTTAAGAATCCTTCAACAAAATGAAATGCATCTTCTAATATCCCTAACATTCATCTATATTTTTTAGTTATTGATTATTAATAGGGATGGGTCTCGATTTAATCTAGTTGAAACATTTTTTCATTTAACATGATTTCATTTTATTTCTTATGGTTTGATTTATTTATCTTACATTTTCAGCATTCAAATGTTTTACCATTATATAATATAGCTCCACTAGTATGTTTAACTATGAAAAGGTTTATTTTAATCTTATACTCGCAACACCTAAAAAAATTGAATAAAATTTAAAAACTACAACATGATATTAACTAATATTTACAAAAATATGTAAGGGTAATGTGGAAATGGAGTTAACTATGGAAGATTAAACAAAAATTAACACTACGTATGTAATATTAAAATAACAAAATAACTACATACCTGAATTAATTATAACTACTTAAGATCAAAATGATCTTAATAACACTTATATAAAATTTAAATTTAAATTAACCATTTAAGTTTAAAATAAATTTTATATAAAATATATAATTAAAAATATACTTAAAGTAAATTTTAAAACATATATAAAAATGAAAACTTATTAATATGAAATTAAGATATTTTTATGCATAATATTTACCAGTAATAACACAAAGAATAAATTTAGAAATAAATTAATTAAATTGAAATTAATAAAATTAAATAAGAAAATTTACTTAGAAAATATAAACAACTAAATATTTATTAAATTAACAACATAATTAAATACATGAAAAAAGATTAAAATATTAAAAAATAAATAAGAAAAAAAATATATAAATGTGAGTAATCAAGTATAAAACATAAAACATGTGAGGTATTACCATTGAAAATCCCTTAAATGATAATATGATCCACCATGAATGAAACAACACATAATTATAAAAATAATATAATATGCATGTAATATCATGATAAAACACCAAAATTGTTCTAAAATAAATACAAAAAGAAAAATAATGGTGATATTACCTAAATAAAAATAAACTTATGATATTTTGGATATATATCATATTTTATGATATTGGGATTTGGTATGGTATGATATCAATAGATCAAAGGCATATCGTATTCCTTGGTGTGGGTATATTGTAAGGAATCATATATGGATATCATGTTATAGATCAATCTTATTGTAAATTACAATATGGATATAAATTAAGACCTTATCATAAGTGTTATGTCATGATGAACCTTATTATATGATTCAGATGACACCCAATGAATGAAAATAGAGACCAATATTTAGTGTTAACATTCAATTTCTCTTTTATGTAAGTTACAAAATTGATCCTGAACATTTCGTATGATGAAACATATGGAGAATAAAATGAATTTAGATTTTAAATGCATGGATAATGGTTAAAAACTATTTTTAACCACATTCCATTTACTTATATGTTATGAACATATGAGTAAATTCATGGAAGGCTAGGAAAGTATCCTAAGGCCTATATAAATTGTCTAGAATACATGGTTCCTATGATTATCCCTAACTTTATCTTATTATTTTTCCTTTTCCAATGAATGATACTAGAATATCATGGTCATGAGAAGTATCATGCCTAGGAATTTCATGACTCATTATCATGTGGATGCACCTCAGAGGAAAGAGTCCTTTGGTAGCTTCTCAAAAATCTTCACTAAGAACATGGTTGAAACTAATAGATTCAACCAAAATTGGTGTAATCTATACATATCCTTTATTATAGAGTATACAAGGTTTCAATTTCATAGAATAAAAGATCTTGGTTTAGGTATTCTTGTTGTCTACGCTACTTGAATAAGTGTTATTTAATTCTAAGAAACTCAACAATGGTATCTAAGCAATTCCACAAAATTTGATTCTTGAAATCATTTTGAAAATGAATAATTAATGGATATTATAATCTCAATCATTGAATATGATATATATTTAATTCTATGGAATGCCTTATGATATAGGATATCATAATGAGTGATATGGTCGCATAATACCATATGGGATATCATTGTAGAAAATACAATATAATTTCTTTAGTTTTTGTCATTTCATAACATATGATATTTCAATTTTTAGCTCATGGTAGCACAAAAATACACTCTTTTAATGCTGTAAAATATATTATTATATCATACGTGACAGGAAAAAACTGATTTAGCACTAGTTTTAAAACCATCGTTAAAGAAGTTTTAAAATTTATTTTTTTATTGTTTTTTTTAAATTAAATTTATTTTTAGCGGTGGTTTTTTAAATAAATGGTTGGGAAATAGTGTAATTTTTTCAAAAACCTCCATGAAATAGCAGAAATTTTAAAAACTTCATGAAATAGCGATAGTTTTAAAACCACCTCTAAATGAAAAGAAAAAATAAAAAAAATAAAAAAAATTAATTATGATTTATTATTTATTATTCACAATCATATGAATTTTATTGTTTATAATTTTAATTAATTATAGCTTTTTAATTAATAAATATTTATAATTATTAGTCAATAATAATTTGAAACTTAAAATAAATCTTCAATAAATTAAAAATCAGACTTCGACATCAAATGACCATAACTTTTGATCCAGGAGTTTGTTTTAGCTCCAAAACCATTCAAATCGAAGCTTATCAATGAAATAAAACCATTTCATATTTAAATATTTTAATAATTAAAATAATTAAAATTATTATAGTTTCAAGAAATGTTGTAAATAAAAAATGAACTTCAAATGACCACAACTTTTGATCCAAGTGTCTGTTTGAACTCTACCACATATCAAATCAAATCCTATGATGAGATCTAAAAAATATTGATCGAGGAACCCCATTAACATTTTTTGAGGCCAAAAAAGTTCTATAAATCCTCCAAAACTGATTTTTTAGTCAGAGGATCCCAATTTTTTATCATCCGATGGAATTTTAGTCTCGTCTAAGGGGTCTTATTGTATTTTTCAGGTGAGGATTGAATAAATTATCAGTAATTACATTAATATTTATATTATGGTTTTTAAATTTTATCATTTTTTATAATGTTGTTTTATTTATAAGTAAATATATGTATATTTACTTATAATTTTATAAATACATATTTACATAGAAATGAATTTTTCAACATATAAACCATATGGAAATAAATATTTTTTATCTATTTAATTTAAAATAAATAATTTTTGATTTTATTTACCCTATAAAAATGAGTTAATATGTATATATATACCTATAAAAGTAATGTTTATATATAAACATGTTTGTGTCAATAAAAAATCTATATTTATGTGTATATTCTAGTATATGTAAATAAATACATATATATGTAAATATTTGTGTGTGTAGTTGAGAAAAATAAAAATGTACTTGTGTGTCAATAATATTGTGTGTATACAACATATATAAATATATTTTTATATAAGTATTTCATTATCATTAAATGTATTATATAAATGAATTTACATTAAACCTATATGAATATATATATACACACAAATATAAATAATGTTTATATATACATATTTGTTTGTATTTATAAATAGATAAATATATATATATATATATATTTAAGGTGACTCCCAATAGCCCCTAATATTAAAATCAGAAAATTAGTACAATAGAGAAACATGAAAAGACATAGAAATTTGAAAAGTAGTCAAAAAACTCTTGAGCGAGTATGCTTTCTATGGTGTGAATCACTACCACCTAGACCACACTGATGCTGCCCTCACCTCCAAGTTTTTAACCGCACACTTGGTCCACCTCCATTATCTAGAATCCCAATATGAATTGATTCCATTGTTTCCTCAAATTCCAAAACCCAGTCATTTTTTTGTCCATCATCTTCACTACTTCATGAAACAAGTAATTCAAAGGAATTATGAGTACTCACCTTCATATTTGGTTTCCCTTTCACATGATGAGCCAGGTCCGAGATCGAAGTATTTGAAGATCGCTTTGCTTGATCCATTATAGGAGACTCAAAAGTTGAAAAATGATGGTTATACCTATGAGTGTTATCACTAGTATACTATTTACAAGACAAGGTTGTTTCATGCCCAACACCTTCTGAATTTAAAGTAGGGGATAAGTTAGTGGAAACCTTGTGGAGTTAATGAAGGAAACTGAAGCACAGTAGAATCATTAAAGAATGTGAAATTTCAATTTTTTGGGTTTTTAAATATGTGAAAAACATATAATCAACTTAACCCTGGGCTCTGATTTCTAAAATGATTGCATGTAATTAAATTTAAGAATGAAAAATATAATCAAATGAAAGCTTAAACCGTACCTTGTTCGTTTAAAGTGGTCAGTTTGATTCACTCATTGTAGATGTGTCGTGGCTGTAAGATGAAAAACTAGACATCATATACATCATCCACATGTGCTTGAAAATTATAGGATCATAAATTTACATTTCCTAGGTGCTATCATAGGAAATCGAAGATATTTACGATGTCCCTTCAATCCCATGACGAATGCAGACTCTATTAAGAAAGCGGGATTGATCTGACCTTGTTCTTATTCCAGAATCTCTCTCTAAGAACTTGAGATGAGAATAGAAGAGATTTTATCTCTCTAAATTTGTGAAAATTGTGGATCTTATAATTCAAGAGGTGAAAATGAACTTTTATACTTAGGTTATACTTTCCAAAAATTGCACTTTGGTCCCTGGAAAGTAATAACCAAAATTTTAGACCTTTGCAAACATGTATGACTTAATAAACCTGTCATAAATGTCACAAATATTTTATCACTCACTTGTAACACTATAAAATTTTACATGATAAAATAAAAACCATTAACTTGACATGTATTCTCTCAAAATAATTTAACGAACCTTGAAGATCCAATGTTCATTTGAAAAATTATATTTTTCTCATATTCACTTTTGTGACCAAACAATTTGTGAATACCATGAGAAATAAATTCAATAATAATTATTATAAAAATGAATAATATAATTGAATTAGTTTTAATTTCAATAAGTTAAACTCAGACATTCACCGACCCCCACACATGGGGCCCACTTTGTCCAAAAATCATATTCATTATAATTGGGGGAACTTTTGGATACACTAAGTGTGTTACCCTCTAGGTCCTTATCTTAATAGTCGTGGGTCTAACTCATATACCAAGAGAGGAGTCTAGAGACCCATCATGGACCCTAAGGAGATAAAGAATGTCATAACTATGACTTCATCCTGCGAACACTTAATATATAACATAATCTCTTTGTCCGACGATATCTCATAAAGCAGGATGCATAATTGAGTCATCATACTTTTATTGCTTTACATATTTCGTGACCTTATTGGATAGATTTACCTTCTTGTACCATGGCCATGGATTTATGAAGGTACTACCATCATGGTCAACCTAGGCCCATATGATATGTATTTCTCAACCTAGAAGTGACAAAATCTATCTTGATCATTCAACCATTTTCATACCACCAATGATACACCCAACACAAGCTACCTCTCCATGATGTCATTATCAAGGATTTCACCTTACATAAAAGTATGCAATTAAATGGAACACACTGATAAAGATCTCAATTATGGATACCAATACACATGTTTTTAGATAGGAATAACCAATCACACCTAAAATATGTGGTGTTCCTATTAATGGGTTTGTCCTCGTGATCTCACTACTATAGATCACCAAATGTGAACTTCATGAGAAGAAGTCTCAATGATTATGATTCCCCAACACCTGATAGTCTAACATCATATGTTTCCTTTCAGTATGATGTATCTAGACCATGGGACATATATATTTAAGATTATGGTCATCGTATCTGAAAGTTCTTATTATATTTGGGAACTGCTATAACTTTTTGATACGATACATAATCTAATGACATTACCATGTAAATAGTGGATGCAAAACTATCAACACTATTATTGTAATAATTAAATAAAAATATTTATATATCAATCATTATACATGTAATGGTAATCAAAAGTACTATTCAAGTTAGGTCTAGGGAACCCACTATTACAACACTCCCACTTGCACTAGAGCCAACTTTATAACTATCCTTGTTATCTCTCATAGTGTTAAGATCATGTTTCTACTGAGATATGGCTTTAGTCAGGGGTTTTCCCCTTTTCCACTACCTGAATATTCTATTATATGTGAACTCATCTTTATAACTAAAACTTAAGAGATATAATCCCATAGTTGATCACTTTTTGTCCACTATCATGACTTCATGTCTTGTCTAGTACTAGTAATAGAATTATCACAATGATAAAACATTACTTACAAGGTATGATTCCCAGTGTAATGACCCAGAACCGAACAGCCACCCGAATAGTGTTAAACGAGTCGGGTGCTACTACCTCAGGCGCACCTCCTCGAACGCCAAAGGATGCCAACTAGCAGCAAGAGTCTTATAGGTATAGTGGGGAGGCTATACCCTCCCAGAGGATAATAATAATGATACTAGTACAAGTATATCAGTAAAGATGCAGTGGAATAAAAGGATCAGCAGACTTGAATCAGACCCACAGAGCGAAAGCACATTCAACATCAATAAACAGCGGAAGCAATAAATATAACAACAGTAGCTAAAATAAACACAACAGCGTGCTGATCACATGTAACTATTACTGAGAAACAAAACATGCATCCAATGCAGGTCGTACATATATGAATATAAAAAGGTGACAATGGCTAACCAACTGTAACTGCAACCATGTAAGAATGATGATACAAAAAATGAAACAAAATAGAGTAATTCCATTTAGGTAAGACCTCAATGTCCATACCATCTCCATGCAACAACTAACGTAGCCCAGCTCCTGAAGTTGGCCTCTTTCTAGCACGTAAATCCATAAAGTCTGCTCGCATCTCGAAGGGCCTGTGCAGGGTGTGAGAAAAATCTTAGTAGGATACCACCAGATGGTGTGTACCTAATATAAGTGTTTAAGAAATCATGAATTTATAAGAAAAGTAGTAAAAAGAATGATGCCTAAATAAACACAAAATCTACTCGTGCTCAGCAGCCACCATGGAGTGTCACCTGCTTTGTCCAACACCGGTATCTCTGTCATGTAACCCGGCACCATGTGCCCCCTGACACCACGTGTCTCAAGTAACAATATCCCGAAGGTACTCCCAATAGTAGTAACCCATAGGAACAGCAAAGTCTATCCTCAAATAAGTACCAGAGGGACAACGATGTCTGCCCTTAAATAACATAATCGGAGGGACAATGATGCCTATCCTCAAATGAAGTACCCAGAGGGACAATGTTTTTTTCCCTCAAACAACGTAACTGGAGGGACAACGATGTCCACCCTCAAATAACGGTGAGCCTCTGCCCCCAACCCGATAGCCTCAATGATATCCCTTGAAGGCTCCTCAACTCCCACGTGGCTTCCTATGACAAGTACCCCCAATCCAATAGTACCTAAACCGCAACTACGGGGGCCTCTACCCACACGAGTGGTCAAAACCACCTCATCATGGAGTCTCTCTGTGTGAACACTACTCAAATTCTGGGTGAGCAGTATTCACCAAAAATAGTACCCAATCCACCACACATCTGACACCTCGTGTCCATGCGACCATGCCGCTCAAGTCTGATGGCCTTGCTATCCTAGTAACTCAGGTCATGCCCAACCTGACAGTCATCCTGCCTCAACCCAACGTCCATGACGCCCAATTCCGTGGTCAAAATCATCCAAAGTAACCCGGCCCAATCACAACCTGTGATCATCATCACTCAAGAATATCTGATCCATGCCCAACACTACCCAAAGGGTACATCATATGAAATTTAGTAATTTCATATATAACATATTTAAATAGAAAATATGAACAGGCATAACATTCTAAACAGTTGAATTTCCCTAACCTAACAGTTATCAATCAACAACACTTAGGTCTTGAATGCCTCTAACTAACCCAACGGTTATCAATCAACAACACTGAGGTCTTGAATGCCTCTAACAATTTATACCAGGATTAATAAATTAAACTCAACAGTTTAAAACATTAATATTTCAATTTAAACCATTTTGGAATCCCCCATCCAAAATGAACCAATGAGAAACGACCCCTCACCCAGCCCCGCTCAAGCAAAACCGGTAATAGGGCATACCCAAAGGCATCCCATAGGTCCAAAAATCAATTCAATATAAAATATCAAGATAAAATGGGTCCTGTTCAAAATACTTGAAAACGCGCTGAAATCCACGCCACCCAAATGACCACAAAAACAAAAAAAGAGGTATGCACCACCTACCTAAGACTCTTACGATGCTACTCCTTCGATAATAGCCTCTAATTAGGTCTAAAACGCAATAGATCTACAAAAGAGTCAAAACCTCTCAAACCCATATAACTTGTTATAGAACAAAAATAAAAAAACGGCTTAAGAAGAATCGAGGCCTTACCGAGGGGGTTCCAACGCATCAATCGGTGTTCGAAACCGACATCGGACAAATAATTAGGATAGGAATTAAGGTCCGACCGGCTTGGTTCATGAAACCCAGTCAAAAACTTTTTTTCTGCCTAAAAAATGAGGCCAATGCCCTTTTATCCCAAAAAAGAAATTACATGACATGTACTTTAGGAATACACATCGTGTATATCATTTAACTGTTCATATGGCATCTAGAATTCTGCCAACTTATTTTCCAGAACCTGCCGACATGAGTACACGGTGTGTACCTAGGGGTACATGGCATGTACGTGGTTTTCCTTCTCTTCCTCGCCGACTTACCCACACGCCATGTATATCCCTCATACATGGCTAGACTACACGGCGTGTCCAATAAGAACATGACATTTATTTGATTTAAACGATTCTCCCCAGCCAATAGGCCTACACGCCATTTATGGCCTCCACATGGTCAAGGGTACACGGCGTGTCTAAAATGACACACCGTGTAGTAAGAAATTTCTACATGGTCATCACATGGCATGTACTCAATGAGCACATGGCCGATCACTCGCTTAACATATACATAGTGTGTACTTAAAGTACATGGCGTGTAGTCTGGAAATTTCCAGAAACTATCCTTTTCCTCCAATTTCCTCAGAAAAAAGTCAAAATTTCAAAAAGGGTCGGGATTTTGAGCCGTTCTAAAAACCCAGGTTCTTACAATCTCCCCATATTAACATAGCTCGTCCCCTAGATATCAAACGAAACCCAGAGATGGAACCAAACATACCACCCTGATCAACGTAACACAGACTTCCCCAGTCTCAAAGGTCCTGGCTAAATTAGTCAAGGGGGATCCCCACCTTAGGAATATCCTAACTCAATCTCAACACATAAAAAATCAAAGTAAACAAGGTTCACTAACCTGTTTTCCAGACGCATAGTTCTTCCATGATGCATCGTCACCCCTGCACCTCATAGGTGCTCCTGTGTTGTTCCTGACACCCAATATATCCCGCACCACATCGGTGTCCGCCTCCACGAGGTCCTGGTGCCTAGAACCTCAAGTAACCCACATCCTCGATGCCCCGATTCCCAAGACACCTCAAGTAACCTACATCCTCGATGCCCTGATGCCCACGACACCTCAAGTAACCCACATACTTAATGCTCCTGATGCTACTCATCTCATACATATATATAAATATATCATGCACCAGATATGGTTCCAATCCCACTGACTAACATCTAGTCAGTCCACATATATCATGTGCATCACGTGCACTCAAAACGGACATGCCTCTATAGGTCATGCAAAAAAAAGGAAACATGGAAATCACTGCAACACCGCGATATACCTCTAACCATCATCAGCTCATTGGCCTGCTCAGCCTCTGGAAGCTCCACAGTGTGCACCTGGCCTGAAGTATGACTGCCTGATGTCTGACCTCCCTATAGTGATACTCTATCCACCAGCCACTAACCCCTTAGCTAGATCTCGCTGCCTCTGTCACGTCCTCTACGTGCAGATAAACCTCATCTACCCTCTCCTGGTACTGAACTTGAACCAACTCCAGATGCCACTATCTATCTTGGTCCTTACCTGCTGACTATCTGAGAAGGCTGCCTGCAAAACCTCTCAAGGTGCCCGACCTGTCCACATGCCTGACACTCCTTTGGAGGCCTATCGCACTGAGTCTGAACATGCCCTGGTTGTCCGCACTGACAGAAAACCACTGAAGAACTGCTATGAGGTGGTATAGCTGAGTTCTTGTCCTGACTCTCCTACTGGAACTCATCCCATCCTCACTTCCTGCTATTTGAAGCGTCACCTAAAGCTGTCGCCTGGACAACCTGGGGCCTATCCCTCTGATTGCCCACCGCTATGAGCAACTGATTCACTGTCTCTGAGAAAGAACCTATCTAGAAGATATTTACCTGGAGCCGAATGGCGTGTCGTAAGCCATCCTCGAAGCGTCTCACCCTAGCTGCTTCATCGCTTACCATACCCGGTGCAAAGTGAGACAGCTCAGTGAAAGTAGCTGCATAGTCCATGAAAAACTTGTCTCCCTACTGAAGACTCAAGAACTCCCGGGTTCTCTCTACCCTCAGTGTCTCTGGGTAAAAGTGCTCAAAGAACCTATCCTTGAAGTCCTTCCATGCCAGTCCCTCATGCCTACGAGCCTGAACCTGCACATCCCACCAACGCTTTTCCGGTCCTCTCAGCATGTACGTCGCCAGCTTGACCCTCCACCCAGGAGGCATCTCGAGCTGCTCGAAGATCATCTGCATACTCTCTATCCATTTCTCATCCACCTACAAACCATCCTCACCCTGAAAAAGTGGCGGGTGCTGCAACTGGAACTCCCGCGTCAGATATGACATAGATGGATCTGTACCCTGCACGCCTCTGTCAATCACCTATAAGACACGTACCGGGCTCGCTCAGAGATTCTCGTCGAGCCATGTTCCGAATGCTACCAAACCCAGTTGTTGTCCTGCCTATACTGGATCCTGAACTAGATTCTATCCCTAAGCTTGTACCTATGGCTCCTGCTCTGCCTGTACCGGATCTGGAACTTGATCCTGCACCCGCGACACTGTACCATCCCTCGTCTGATGCTCCATCTGAGTCACCCAGAAAGGAACATGCTAAATACCATAAATAGTCAGACATCCCATATATATATATATTCAACATAGATAAGGAAAGTAGTAAAAGGCAGTGTATAACTACTACCCTTAATCCCCCCTACTGCAACCCATGCCCTACGGCATCCCGGCCTCATGGCCTCCTTACCCGCCCCTCAACAGAGCCAAGAATTAAAAGTAACTTGGGCCATGACCGTCCCGACAACCCATGTTGCCTCAAATCGATGACTGAGTCACCCAATCCTGGTGATCAAAATCACCTCAACTGATAGTACATGCCTGCCCGTACAAGAGCCAGACCCAAATACCCTATCACATGCAATTCTACAAATATATAAAGAATGGAATACACATTGCAACAAACAAGAAATTATATCATGAATTTCACCTATTCACATTTCAAAGCATACAAAGCATGGAAATTGATTTTATTCACATGGAATTATCACTTCACAAAATATACATGTAGTTATGAAATTGAAATACCCTAAAAATGTGCCTATCAAAAGACAAGAAAACATGCCTTTCCATACCGGGCCAAGGTCTAATTCTTCCTTACTGCACCGGGTCAAGGGTTACATATCACAATCAATATCCTCACACACCAAGTGAGCCACCAAGATGGAAATCATATAAACTGTAATCTGAGCAAAAAGTAAACAACAATTCCCACCCAAGGTAACTTGGCCCATCCCCCGTACCTGGGGTTGGAGGCACCCAAGCACAAGCTAGAAACCCAGTTCTAGGAACAACCTCTCTCCAGTCTACCATATCCCAAATAGTAAACTAGTAGAAAATAAAAGGTTAAGTCTCTATCTCATTAGTAGCCAGTAAAATCTGCTACTAAATCTCTGTCAAGAACTCCTATGATACCACTTTGTAATGAATCGGATCCGAACAGCCACCCAAACAGTGCTAAATGGGTCAGGTACTACTACCTTAGGCGCAGATCCCCGAATGCCAAAGGGTGCCGACTAGTAGCGAGGGTCTTATAGGTATAGTGGGGAGGCTATACCCTCTCACAGGATAATAATAATGGTACTAGTCCAAGTATATTAGTAAAGATGCAGCGGAATAAAAGACTCAGCAGACTCGAAACAGACCCGCAGAGAAGAAGCACATTCAACATCAATAAACAGAGGAAGAAATAAATATAACAACAACAGCGAAAATAAACACAATAGCATGCTAATCACATGTAACTATTACTGAGAAACAAAACATGCATCCAAAGAAGGTCATACATATCTGAATATAAAAAGGTGTCAATGGCTAACCAGCTATAACTGCAACCAAGTAAACATTCTAATACAGAAAAGAAACAAAACAGAGTAACTCTAGCTAGCTAATACCTCAAGGTCCATGCCTTATCCATGCAACAACTAACACAACCCAGCTCCTGAAGTTGGCCTCTTTCCTTCACGTAAATCCATAAAGTTTACATGCATCCTGAAGGGCCCATACAGGGTGTGAGATAAATCTCAGTAGGATACCACCCGACGATGCATACCTGATATAAGTTTTTAAGCAGGCATGCATTTATAAGAAAAGTAGTAAACAGAATGATGCAAAAATAAACACAAACTCTGCTGGTGCTTAGCATCCCCCATGGAGTGTCACCTGCTTCAGCCAACACTAGTATCTCTGTCATGTAACCTAACACCATGTTCCCCCTGACACCACGTGTATCAAGTACTGACATCCTGAAGGCACACCCAACAGTAGTAACTCGGAAGAACAACGAAGTCTGTCTTCAAATAAGTACTGGAGGGACAGTGATGTCTGCCCTCAAATAACGTAATCAGAGGGACAATGATGTCTGCCCTCAAATAAAGTACCCGGAGGGAAAGCGATGTTTGCCCTCAAACAAAGTAACTAGAGGGACAGTGATTTATGCCTTCAAATAACGGCGAGCCTCTACCCCCAACCCGATATCCTCAATGCTATCCCCTGAAGTCTCCTCACCTCCTATGTGGCTTCCTACGGTAAGCACCCCCAAACCAATAGTACATAAACCGAAACTACAGGGGCCTCTACCCACACGAGTGGTCAAAACCACCTCATCACAGAGTCTCTCTGTGTGCACACTACTCAAAGTTCGTGTGATCGGTATTCACCAAAAATAGTACCCAATCCACCACACACCTGACACCTCATGTCCTTGTGACCATGCCACTCAAGTCTGATGGCCTTAACATCCCAGTAACCTGGTCCATGCCCAACCTGACAGTCATCCTACCTCAAGCCGACGTCCATGACACCCAATCCTGTAGTCAAAACCTCCTAAAGTAACCTGGGCCAAGCCCAACTTGTGATCAGCATCACTCAAGAATATCTGGGTCATGCCCAACACCACCCAAAGGGAACATCATATGCAATTCAGCAATTACATATATAACATATTTAAACAGAAAACATAAAAAGAAAAAACATTCTAAATGGTTGAATTGCCCAAACCCAATGGTTATCAACCAACATCACTGAGGTCTTGAATGCCTCTAACTAACCCAACTGTTATCAATCAAAAACACTGAGTTCTTGAATGCCTCTAATAATTTATACCAAGCTTAATAAATTAAACTCAATAGTTTAAAACATTAATATTTCAATTTCAACCATTTTTGAATCCCTCGACCAAAATACCCCGATGAGAAACGACCTCTCACCCGGCCCTTCTCAAGAAAAACTGGTAATAGGGCATACCCAAAGACATCCCATAAGTCCAACAATCAATTCAATATGAAACAGAAGATAAAACTGGTCCCACTCAAAATACCCGAAAACGCGTTGATGGCTGCGCCACCCAAATGACCATGAAAACACAAAAGAGGTATACACCACCTACTTGAGACTCGTACGATGCTACTCCTCCAATAACAGCCTCCAATTAGGTCTAAAATGTGGTAGATCTACAAAAGAGTCAAAACCTCTCAAACCCTTATAACTCGTTCTAGAATAAAAATCAAACAAAACAAATCATGAGGAATCGAGGCCTTATCTAAGGGGTTCCAACGCATCAATAGGTGTTCGAAACCAACATCGAATGAAAAATCAGGAGAGGAATTAAGGTCCGGCGGGCTTGGTTCGTAAAACCCAACCAAAAACTTGTGTTCTGCCTAAAAAATAAGGCTACTTACTATTTTAGTGAAAGAAAGAAAGTACACAGTGTGTAATTTAGGACTACATATCGTGTATATCATTTAACTATTCATATGGTGGCTGGAATTAAGCCGAAATACTTTCTAGAACCTGCCGACATGAGTACACGGCGTGTACCTAGGGGTACAGAATGCGTACTTCGTTTTCCTTCTCTTCCTTGCTGACTTACCCACACACCATGTATATCCCTGATACATGGCTAGACTACACAGTGTGTCCAAGGAGAACAAGATGTGTATCTGATTTAAATGATTCTCCCCAGATAATAGGCCTACACGCCATGTATAGCCTCCACACGGTCAAGGGTACACGACGTGTCTAAAATGATATGTCGTGTAGTAAGAAATTTATACACGGTCATCACACGACATGTACTCGGTGAACACACAACCAGTCACTCTCTTAACATATACATGGTTTGTACTTAAAGTAGACGATGTGTAGTCTGGAAATTTCCAAAAACTGCCCATTTCCTCCAGTTTCCTCAGAAACAAGTCAAAATTTGAAACAGGGTTGGGATTTTAACCTGTTCTAAAAACCTGGTTTCTTACACCAAGAACATGAACATATTATTGTGTATTTTACACTGCTTCTTAGCTTCCTCATAAGCTATAAAAAACTCAGTATTTATAGATATTTCTACCACTTTCATGAATGAGCTTGTCTTTATCTTTACCTTAGCCTGACTATGATATTAGATCACACTGATATAAGTAATACTAGTTTGTGTCCCCTCAAAACTAGTATCATTTCCTCTCCACTTACCAGGTATATATACTTTTTACTTTCTCAAGTACAATCAGATAGTTTTGATTGCTTTTCTTGTAGTTCTCCTAGTTACAACTGATATTTTCCTATTATAAAGTATATATTTGCAATATCAATTCTTATACATATCATGGAATATGTGATTAATCCATTTCTAAAGAATATGGAATTAAAATCACCATGTTAATCTCCTCTTATATCGTTTAAATGTATACATGGAGAGATATATGCCATGTGACACTAGTGAAAATTCTCTCTTGAATTGTTCTAACTTTTATTTTTAATACTATGTCAGTACATGTATGATTGACAAGGTCTAAGAAACTGTTATATATTCCTTAATAAATATCATTTCCTAGAATTCTAGTTGCTTCTTTAATTCAATTTCTGTAGATTTATTTTTATCTTTTTATTAATTAACTGTAGGACCAATTTTTTCCATATGTAAATAAACATATTTTAACTTCGAAAACAATTGCGCTCCCACTAACCTCTTGTAGACACATGGAAAAGATCCATTATAGATGAATATTCTATGATCTTGTTACTTACTTTAATCCTGAAAAATATTTTAGTAACTTTCATTCTTATTTGAATTCTATGATGTCAACATCCCTTTCTAGTAGTGTTGTATATATTTCTTCCATGATTGGTGGTCTTGACATAAAATTCTAAAAAAAATGATCGTAAAAATTAGATATGACTTGTAAAATACAAATGGATTTAGGAATAATGACTTGGTATAACCAATCGAGCCTTATTGGTGCCACACTTGTACCGTCCATGTATATTATCATTTAAATACCTATAGAAGTATTCAAATTAGTAAGCCTCTTGTACTATGATACATTGAATCCATTATTGAATTTTAATTAGTCTTGTAAATCTTATCTAATTTCCATATATAGCTTACTTGTATGAATTATTATTCTCATTGAATAATCTATCACCAACCATGTTGAATATAAAATCATCACTATGTTTTTATCCTTCCTACATAGTATGTGTCTCTAGAACATTCCTCTTCAACGCGTTCTTGTGGAACTAGTTCCTATGTAAACCATTTGTGCATGTCTAGCATTGACTAAAAACATGTCAATATTTCTCTCAATATCTCAAATAGAGATTTAAACCCTTTAATAGAAATATAGTATATAACATGACTATATATTTTTTATCATAGGGATTTCTATAATATCCTTAGAAAACTTTATCATGAAATCTATAAATGCACAATGTGTTTTGTTTAATTCAAGTTTGTCTATATCATAAAAAAATATTTGCATCTAAAAACATATTCTTGGAAATAATGGATTTATATAATACTAAAACTCATATTATATCCATTTTCATTATAGTTGACATATGGTTACGGGATAATGTTTTTATTTGTGAAGAATGTCTTTAAAATTGAAATTTTGTGCAAGTAATGAGTATTAACATTGATTCTCCTTTTAATTACATCATGACTCTGATGTTTATAAAGAAATGTGAATTATTTAATTGATCCATTCTATATTTTATTGATCAATGTCAATATATAATACTTGTCATCAAACATACTTATTATGATCATAGTTTTGATGTGTAAAAGGTAATTTGCATTTAAGAATTTCTCAACGCTATATTATATTGATTGATTAATGCTTGTGCGTGATATTCTTTGTCAGAATATCTGAAACCTCTCATATCTTATGACCAATCATATAGTACACTTCACTTTTACATTCCATAAATTATTAGGAATATGATGAAGTATACTTACCACTGGCTTAAACTTTGAATAGTTCACTCTCTCTAGTTGTACTAGTTCCAAAAGCATTGTGAATTACCTTTCTTTATAAATGTTTCTTTCTCCAAAACTAAGTTCATTTGTATGTTTATAGTACCTAAGTTCTTTAACACCAAAGAGTTTAAAATCATACTAGTTATATCCTTGATAGCTATTTATCTTTACTTGAAAATGTATTTTTCTTGCCATAATTTGGTATATTAATCTTACATTTTATATTCATCATGTATTTACAATTATTCATGTATACATAAACTATGACTTGAGTATTATAAACCATAAAAAAATATTCAATCCAAAACTAGAACAATGTCACCTTATGTCCAATAGACACATGAGATTAATGTTTTTGGTGATACTCCAAATGTTCAATTAGAATCAATAAACTTGGAAATATAGAAGTTGTGTACTTCTCACCACTGATTTAGGAATCACATTTTCTAAGATGCTTAGAGAACACATCTTTCTTCTAGTAACATTTATTTACTTACTTGGTTACTATAAAAAAATACAAATATCTGACAAGAATAATGTGTTTAATACCCAAGAAGTAAAACTGAAACATTACTTATATTTGATGAATATTCCTGAAGAAGTGACTACATGATTCTTCAATTCAATTCATTTCATTTAAACTTCCATAGATATATTTCAGGATATGTGATGAAAATAATGTTTTATTTAATACATCTTTCTTAGAAGAACATTATAAAGGTTCTATTGGACTGACACTTTCCATTTGCCTTTTCACACTGTCTTTTAACTTTTTCACCATAATATCTAAATATTAAACTCTCTTTATATTCTTATTTCTTGGAAAACCTTACCCAGTAGGTAATAAATCATTTTCTCCATATTGTTCATTTTGTAATCTTAAACGAAACTGGAGAAAATGGGTAAAAATGATATTAGAATAGGATGTATTGAAATATCATAATCTGCCTTTTAATTTACACAGATCCAGTGTAGTTATTACCTATTCATATCTGTGCTTCTATTTATCTAGGTAAACTTCTTAGAGATGAGACAACATGTAATATCATCCATGTCCTGATGTTGTATCCACAAGTCACATCCGACATCGATGATAACATTATGAAATAACCATCATATGCGTGATACATGAGTATGATATAATAATTTTTAAATCCTTTCATCCCAAGGTAAATTAATATGTATTGGGGACACCAATACCTTGAATTTTCAATATTGTAGTACTTTGTTCAAGCACCTTTACTACTATTTGAAATTCGTGCTGGATATGAAATTTACTTTTTCCATTATATAACATAGTATACTTGTGGTATTTATTTCCAATTTTCTACAAAAATTAAAATATATCATATTGCACTTTTATCTTGATTACTATTAGACACTTTCAGAATATTAATTTTAAATGTCTCCCACTATTTTATTGAATTCAAGGAACCCTCTGTACTAGAATCAGAATACTCTGTCACTTGAGTATTCTAGTGGAAATGATCCTTGAACCTCTCCTCATAGTCTACAATACTTTTGTATGCCACTACATGGAGAGTCCAAGGTAGGAACTAATCTGTCCAACCACATTAACTCATGGATCCTTATTCTATTGAGTAGAGTCTCATCTCCTGTAAAGAATTTCTTTTCATTGCTCAACTCTTTTCCTATAATGTTGAAAAAAGATAGATTTGGCTATCTCTTTTTTTAGTAACATTAGTTAAGTCAACCCAATACTCTCATAATAACTCCCTGGTAGTAGGATTCACCCTCAACTTTAGCTCACCAAGCATCCCGTACACCCTCTTTTTCTCAAATTTGAGCTATATAAGGCATTTAATGACTTAATATTTTTTTTAGGGATTTGGTAATTTAAGATTGGTGAATGTAATACTTTTCTATTTAATATGATCATTCTATGTGATTGCACTCACAACTTAACTGTGCTTTTAAATATAAAACATTCACCACACATGTTTGTTTTATCTTTTCATGATTGTTTATTAGTATACTATGTGATCGTGTATAATAAATACACATTCAAAAAATAATACACCATGAACATGATAAAATAAATAAATAATGATATGATCATGAGATGTTAACTATTGTTTAATCCATCAACTAAATAATGGATTAACCAAGACCCTAGGGGAATTTTTTAAGTCAATACCTGACTTGAATTACAGCACCCATAACTCCCATGCATTGCACTTGTTTAGTCTACACCAGCTCTCAACTTAAACAACATCACAACGAACTACTCCAATCATTACAACGTATACTCACATGCAGGTGAGTGGAACTCAGGATGAAAAATTACATTTTTAGCACTTAAATGTGGACATACATTCCTTTATATAAATTAAATATGGAGGTATGGTGCATATATAATCAAAAAAAATATTACATTTTATAAAATTTAAATGTAGAAATTAAAATGAATAAATAATAGACCAAACATGCATAAGTTGGTCTCAGCTCATGATCATTAAACATGAAATTATATTTCATAAGGAAAAATTAAATTTTCTAAAATTCAACTCTGGGGTATTTTTAATGCATTAACTTCGATTAAATAATTTAATTAATTATCAATACTACCCATAATACCCTAAATAATTTTATTAAATCCCAAAAAATTAAATTTAACTTCTGATATTCTATTTATAAATTTTCAGGTCTATTTGGACCTAAAGAAAATCTCCAAAAATTAATTCAGGACTAGTGATGGGTCAAAAGGGACAAGTTGATTTGACCCCAACCAAAATTATCCAGCCCAAGTTAGGGTATCCGTTTTAAGGAAGTATATATATATATAATGAAAAGCTTCCAACGAAAGATTTGTCACTTTTATATATTTATTTTAATCAAGATTATTTTGTGAATTTAATTAAATAATATTCCAATAGAAGCTTTCAATTAGATTCTATGGGAAGTTATATCCATTTAATTAAAGAATCATCCATGAGAAGCTTTAAACTAGCTTTCATGGGAAACTATATCCTTTTAATGAAAGATTCTTCCATGAGAAGATTTAAAATAACTTACATGGGAAGCTTTGTACTTTTAATTAAACATGCTTCCATGAGAAGAATTGTCCTTTTTATTAAACAAGATTCCATGAGAATATTTAAACTTGATTCTAGGGGAAGCTTTGTCCTATTAATTATACAAGATTCCATGAGAAGATTTAAACTAGATTCCAAGGGAAACTTTGTCTATTTAATTAAAAAACATCCATGGAAATCTTGTATTGAAAATGAACTACCCCAAATGTCTTCTGGTATATTCAGTTACCATGAAATGTGTTTACATCGGGCTCTAGTTAAAGATTTGTCACAACGATATCCATTTAAAGAAGAAAAAATTAATACATTAATTTTTGTGGCAACCTTCAGGAAAAACTCATCAATATTTGAACAACCATATATTGATAATAATAACTCATATCTAAGAATTGTTATTTATATTGGGAATGTATTGAAACCCTCTTTTATAATCATAGAAAATTTAATTGAAATTTAAACTTTTTCGACTTATATAATTACATGTTCATTTTGATAACAATTAAAGGAACTCGTGGTGCATCAGAAGCATTAAGGAACACACAATTTAAAATTTTTGGGTTTGGATTCAAGTTAAAAACATAGAATCCACTTAAAATATTTCACTTATTTCTAAAAGGATTACATTTAATTCAATTTAATCATGAAAAATACAATGAAATGAAAGAATAAACCATACCTCGTTCATTTGAAGTCATTGGTTTGATTCGCTCATCATCGATGTGTCTTAGCTCTAAGTCACAAAACTATATGTCCTCTAGATCCACCACACATGCTAAAAAATTCTAGGATCATCGATCTATGTTTCCCTGGTGCTAGTGTGGTAAATTGAAGATCTTTACAACGTCCCTCCGATCACCAAAAGAACATGGACTCGATTGAGAAAGAGGGATCGATCTGACCTTGTTCTTTTTCCATAATCTCTCTCAAAGAACATGATAGAAGATTAGAAGGGATTTCATCTCTATAAATTCTTGAAAATGTTGGAGCTTTGAATTCAAGATGATAAAATGATCTTTTATACTTACATTATACTTTCAAAAATTTCACTTTGGTCCCTAGAATGTAATAACCAACATTTTAGACATTTGAAAACATGTATGACTTAATAAACTTTTCATAAATGTCACAAATATATTATCATTCACTTTTAACAATATAAAGTGTTACTTGATAAAATAAGAACCATTAAATCAGCCCATAATCTCTCGAAATAATTTAACGAACCTTGAATGTCCAATGTTCATTTGAAAAATTATATTTTTTCTGATATTCACTTTTATGTCCAATTTTTTTTTGAATACCATGAGAAAAAAATTCAAATATAATTATTCTAAAATATAATACTATTATTGAATTTGTTTTAATTAGTTAAACTTGAACATTCACCAGCCCCCGTACATGGGGCCCACTTCATCTTAAACTCATATTCATTGGAATAGGTGGAACTTGTGGATACACTAAGTGTGTGACCCTCTAGGTACTTATCTCAGTAGGAGTGGGTCCAACCTATAGACCAAGAGTGGAGTCTAGAAACCCATCATGGACCCTAACAAGATATGGAATTTCATATCTATGAATTTGTCCTATGAAAACTTACTGTGTTGTATAATCTCTTTGTCTGATGATATATCAGAAAGAAAGATTCACACTTGTGTCATCATCCTTTTATTTCTTTATATATTCTGTGACCTTACTGGTCATAATTACCTTCGTGTACCATAGTCATGGATATATGAAGGTACTATCATTATGGTCAACCTAGGCCCATGAGATATCTATTCCTTAACCTGGAAGTGACAAAATCTATCTTGATAATTCAACCAATGTCATACCAACAATAACACACCTAAAACAAACTACCTCTCCTTGATATCATTATTATGATTTTTGCCTTGCATCAAAGTACATGATAAAATGGCACACATTGATAATGATCTCAAGTATGGAGACCAATACACATTTTCGTGGATAGGAACAACCAATGACACCTAAAACATGTGGTGTTCATATTGGTGGGTATGTCCTCGTGATCTTACTACTATATATCACCAAGTGAGAACTTCAAGAGAAGAAGTATCAATACTTATTAACCCTGAGCACCTAATAGTATAACATCATATGTGTCCTGTTAGTATGATGTATCTAGACCATAGGACATATATATTTAAGATTACAGTCATAGTATCTTGAGGTCCTCATTATAGTAGGGAACTACTGTAACCTATTGATACAACACATAATCTAAGGAAATTACCATGTAAATATTGGGTATAGAACTATCAACACTATTATGATAAGAATTAAATAAACACATGTATATATCAATATTTATACATGTAATGGTAATCAAAAGTACTATTTAAGTTGGGTCTAGAGAACCCACTATTACAAGATTTCACCCTTAATAATAGGGGAAAACAGACACTGCTACACATATTCCCTTTAACAACATGAAAAATGTATTTTCACAGTGCTAAAAAAATGTTGTTAATCGCAGTGATGATAATGGGGGTCCCCTTTATCAGTGTTGAAAAAAGTGTGTATAAAGGGAGTCCATTATCAGTGCTAAAAAAGTGTTGATAAGGTCCCCCTTTATCAGTGCTTTAAATATCACTAAAAAGGAGGCTCTTTATGAGTTCCTGAGATAGCACATATTAAGGCCTTTCAAGCTGTAATATGCTATTAATATAATAGAACACCCAATAAAAATCTATAAAAACCTATAATTTCAAACAATTCTATATACATTTAATGTGACACCAGGAATACAAAAATTTCCACACATGGTATATATAAAAAACAATTTTATATACATTTCAAACAATGTTTTATATAATTACATATACAATTATCCAATAAAAATTTAAAAACAATAATGTTTCATATTTTGACACTAGTGATCCCCTATCAGAAATGTCCGCCCACAGTATCAATTTTGGAACAAATCATTTCTACCTGAGAAAAATATTCCACATATATAGGAAAATAAATATTATGTTAGTATTACTATAAATAAATAAATAAATCATTAATATGAAAGAATACATTAATAAAAAGGAAACATTTGGAGTTATACTGGTTACATCATACATCCTCTTAAGGTGGGGTTGATTCCTACATGTCAAAAATTAGTTATGAATCATTGTCCTAAAATATCAAAATAATCCGAATATGTTTTATTGGTTTTGATTATATCACTTGTTCTTTTACTAAATTTAATATCAATTTTAAATAATGAAACATTTGGAGTTATACTAGCAACATTGCACATCGTATTGAGATGTGGATGAATTATACATGTCAAAAATGATATATAGATAATTTTCCTAGAGTATCAAAACAATCTGAATATGTTTCCTCAATTTTCAGTATGTCAGTTGTTTTTTTAAAAAAAATATCATTTTAAACTAGATACATGAATTATGAGTCATACTAGTCTCATCATTAATTGGTTTGATGTGAGACTACTTCATACATGTCACAAATGACTTATGAATTGTAGTCCTAAATTATCAAGACAATTTGATCACGTTTTCTTGGTTTTCAGTGAGTGACATGTTTTGAACTAAAATGTCAATTTTAAAATGATAACAGACACTTTTAGTCATACTGGTCAAAACGTGAATCATATTGAGGCATTTTTTATTTAAACATGTCAAAAAAACTCAGGGATCATTTTCCTAAATTATCAAAATAGTCTAAAAGTGTTTACTTAGTTTTCAATATGTCACTTGTTGTTTTTACTTAAATTAAAGTCAATTTTAAATAAAAAGAGAAACGTTGAGTGATGCAAGAAACAACGTGTGTATTTTTGAGGGGAGGCTAATTCCTACTCATCAAAAATTACTTATATATCATTTTATTAAAATATAAAAACAATCTGAATGCTTTTTCTCAATTTTTAGCATGTCATTTGTTTCTTTTACTCAAATTAATGTCAATTTTAAATAAAAAGAGACACTTTGAGTTATATCAGCCAAACCGAGCATCGTGTTGAGGTTAAGATGATTCCTACACATCAAAAATTACATATATATTATTTTCCTAAAGTTTCAAAACAATCTGAATGTGCTTACTCATTTTTAGTATGACAGTTGTGCTTTTATACTAAAATGCCATTTCAAACTGAAAACACACATTATGAGTCATACCAGTCGCATCGTGTATTTTTTTGACATGATAATGCTTCATACACATCAAAAATGACGTATTAATCTCTGTCATAAATTATCAATACAATAAGAGTGTGTTTAATTGGTTTTTAGTGAGTGGCATGTTTTGAACTAAAATGTTAATTTTAAACTAATGACATACACTTTTAGTCGCATCGATCGCATCGTACATCATATTAAGGTGTGGTTGATTCTTACAGGTAAACAATGACTCATGTATCATTTTTCTAAATTATAAAAACAATCCAAATTCATTTTATTGGTTTTCATCATGTCACTTGTTCTTTTAAGTTAAATTAATATCCATTTTAAATAAAAAGACACACTTGGAGTCATACCGGTCACACAATTCATCTTATTGAGGTACAGTTGAGTCCTACAAATCATAAATGACTCATGTATAATTTTACTAAAATATCAAAAAAATTCAAATGTGTTTTCTTGGTTTTTAGTATGTCATTTTTTGATTTTACTTAAATTGATGTCAATTTTAAATAAAAAGAGACACTTTGAGTTATATAAGCTACACCATGTGTCATATTGAGGTGAGGATGATTCCTATACATGAAAAATTACTTATAGATCATTTTAATAGAGTATCAAAACAATAAAAAATATGTTTTCTTGATTTTTAGTATGCCCATTGTGTTTTTTTAATAAAATGAAATTTCAAAATTAGAACACACATTATGAGTCATATAGGTCACATCATGCGTCAGTTTAATGTGATACTACTTCATAAACATAAAAAATGACTTATGAATCACTATCCTAAATTATAAATAAAATCATATTGCATTTTCTTAGTTTTCAGTGGGAGACCCATTTTGAATTAAAATGTCAATTTTGAACAGATAATGCAAACTTTTAGTCATACCATTCACACTGTGAATGTACTGAGCTGTGGTTGATTCCCTCATGTAAAAAATGACTCATGGATTTTTTTACTAAATCATCAGAATAATATGAATGTATTTTCTTGGTTTTCAGAACATCATATGTTGTTTTTACTTAAATTAATGTCAAATTTAAATAAAAAGAGACACTTTGAGTGATATTGGATACATCGTGCATCTTATTAATGTGAGTCAAATTACTACATTTAAAAAATGAATCATAAATTATTTTCCTAAAATATAAAAACAATATGAATACGTTTTCTTGGTTTTCAGTATGTCACTTGTAGTTTTCCCTTAAATTAAATGTCAATATTAAATAAAAAAAGACACTTTGAGTTATATCGGCCACATTGTGTGTCTTATTAAGTTGTGGATGAAACCTACACGTAAAAAATGAATTATAGATCATTTTAATAAATTATCAAAACAATATTAATTTGTTTTTTCAATTTTTAGTATTCCAATTTTTAATTTTATTTAAATTAATGTCAATTTTAAATAAAAAGACACACTTTGAGTCATACCGGTTACAATGAGCTTCTTATTGTGATGAATATGACTTCAAAAAGTCAAGAATGACTCATTGTTCATTTTCCTAAAATATAGAAAATATACTGAATGTGTTTTCTTGGGTTTTAGTGTGTCACTTATTGTTTTTACTTAAATTAATGTCAATTTAAAAAAAACAACACACTTTGAGTTATACCAGACACACCATGAATTATATTGTGGTTCGATTGATTATTTCATGTCAAAAATGACTTAAAGATAATTTTCCTAAAGTATCAAAAAAATACTAATGTTTTTGATCATTTTTCAGTATGCTAATTGTTTTTACTAAAATGTCATTTCAAACTGGAAACATGCATATTGAGTCAAACCTATCATATTGTGCATCTGTTTTACATGAGATTGATTCATACACATAAAAAATGAATTATGAATCTAAATCATAAATTATGAATACAATTAGAGTATTTTTTCTTAGTTTTCGTGAGTGACTCATTTTGAACTAAAATATCAATTTTAAACTAATAACTGATAACTGATACTTTTCATCATACTGGTCACACCATGAATCAGATTGAGGTGTGGCTAATTCATACACATAAAAAATGAATCATGGACCATTTCCCTAAAGTATGAAAACAATAAAAAAAATTTTCTTGTTTTTCAGTATGACTTTTGTTCTTTTTTCTGAATTTAATGTCAATTTAATATAAAAATACACACTTAAAGTCATATTAGTCACACCATGCATCAGATTGGGGTGGGGTTGATTCCAACACATCAAAAATGAATTATGGTTTTTTTATAAAGTATAAAAACAATATGAATGAATTTTATCAATTTTTAGTATGTCAGTTGTTCTTTTTACTAAAAGGAATGTCAATTTTAAATAAAAAGAGGCACTTTGAGTGATACGAGTCATTTGTTATTTTTTCTATATTTTAAGAAGGTAAAATGATGAAAAAATTAATTAATTGAATAATTTGTAGGAATTCACCTTTATACATTATTGACCCATTTCCTTGTTGTTATTATCTCAATTGCAGCCTCAAAGTCCAATCTCTCATTATCATGATTAGTTTCAAACAAACCTCCCCAACTCAAAAAAATGAATCCACCTGCATAAGAAAACAATTATTATGCGACTAAAACTAAAAATAATTAAATTAAACATAAATATGAAACAATAAACAACTTATATGTAAGTCACATCTTCATTATATTTTTATAAATTCTTCCATCAGGTATACTGCCCATTATTTTCTAAGAAAATCTATATTATCTTGTGAATGTGAGTCTTTTCAACAGTCATAGTAGTACTGAACAAATATATATAAACAAAGGATTAATAAATATTTTAAATGAAATTATTATAATCTTCAAAAATACCTCTTCAAGGATACTAGTTTTTTAATGGAATATGATCTTTCTTGTAAATTTTCAAACATAATAACTGTAATATTTTCCATTGGTTTGTTTTGTACACTGCAGAAACATTAACTAGAATAAGTAATTTTTTATATGTTTTTAGAAAATGAAATCTTATTATATATACCATGATAGTTCTCTAGTTATATAAATTTTATTATTTCTCATGTTTATCCCCTAGACTCATTCCCTTTTTTCATGATATTGATTACCCACCCTATCATAATAGAATCCTCATTAAAATATAATATAAATTATATAACATGATGTTTAGTTCTAAAATGTTGGATGTAGTGTATTACTTATTGTAAAAATCCATCATGTGTGGATGGTTTTTTGGATATCCATGCATTGAATCTAGGAAATAAATCCTTTGAGTATCCCAATTTATAGCAATGAGCATCTAATGTGGCCTAAAACAAAAAAAAAGAATAAATAATGAGAGAAATGAAAATATATTTGATATTATTAAATTATAGAGCTTTACCCATGAATCATTGGTATTAAATAGAGTATGTCATCCAAAAAATTTCTTTCAAACAATTTGATCAGACTTGCCACTATTTCATCCTTTTTTTAGTATCTATTTTTGGTTGCTCTATAGAGGTGATGTGAGGAGTAACAAGTCCGAATTTTCTTTCATGGGAAAATCTATTCAATTTTTTTTTCATATATATAGTTTCAAAAAATATGAAATATATTTAGTCATAATTAACATAGTATACCATCTTTTGGAAAATAAAATCATGAAAAAAGACCTCATGTATACATTTACAACTAACCCGCCTAGATAACCATAGTCAAGGATTTCACTTACAATCTCAACACCAGTGAAGTATTGATCTTTCTCTCCATACATATTTTCTTCAAAATCAGCTATGTTATTATGACCATTTTTTTAATTTGTATTCACATGAACCTTTAATAATAGTAAATGATGATATAGAAGAGCAAGGGTAATGGTTCTTTCAACAGAGTTTTTAGAATGGTTGGTTGATTCTATAGATGGTTTTGAGTCAGAATTTCATTTCATCATATTCCCTTTTTCCATATGTAATAAAATTCATTAGTTCAGATAATTTTTCATTAATTTTTAAAGGCTTATCTTGAAAAATAAAATGGAAATGAATAACTCCTTATTAAAATGTTTTTTACAAGATGTGACGACCATGCGAAGAATGTTCCAACAGATTTTTAGAATGAATGAATATATTCCTTGTGAATTGGAATATGTATCTCGGTGCTTGGCTCATGGGATACAATAATTGATACTCACACATTACCAGTTGGAAGTGTTCTACTGTGTAGCATGTCTTTTTTATTATTGAACACTGTTGCCCTCACTGCAAGGAGATGGGTGGATGTTGATAGATATAAATCACAATCATTATCACTATGTAGAATACTAGTATAGGAAAGCTATCAGTGTCTATTTGATTCAAATTTCATAGAAATATTTATTAGAACATTTATTTCCTCATCTAAGACATCTCTTTTAGGGGAATGCCTCGCCTCATAGCTAGTGGGGGTGGGGAGGGATCTCCATGTGGTGGTTGTTCTTGAGTTTCTTATTCTCTCCCCCCACCCCCATAAAATTTTCTATCATCTCTCACTACTATTAGAATTATTCAAGGCTATCTATTCTTTCTCTCATCTATTTTATTAACTCACTTTGATACTCCTCCTATTTTTTCTCAAAATATGTTTGGGGTGTCTCCCCAAAACTCGCACATCTAATACGACCATACTATTCTGTCCACTTCAAGGACACTGGTAGTATGTGTTCATCTGTTATAGGTGTTGTTGATTCCTATGACTATTTTAGATATAAAATATAGGAAAATAAGTGATCATTGTTATGTAATAGTGATTTAAAGAAAAATAATTATTATGTAATACTTATACATGTTTCCCACACTTTTTCTATGTAGTCATCTAATAGTATCTTGCCTTTATTTACAAGTGACTCATTCCATATAACATGGAATGGGATGGAAGTGGCTTTAGATTTTGAGTCATCAATCTATATATAAAAATAAAAACACAATTATAGTGTTGTTTCATGTCACATAAAATTATTACCGTAGATTTAAAATACGTACCAATTTTTTTCAAGTGAAGCGTACCCCATCCTTTATTTATGGTAGGGGTATGCTCATTTTTTGGTCATTACATATTTCTATTACATATTTTCTATTTAAAAAATAAAAAATAAATCAAATTGATGAATACACATATCATTGAAGAACATATTACTAGCTATAATGTACCTGAAAAGACACATCTGCATGAAAATGATTAAACTCATCCCATGATTCATGGGTTATCAAGTGTGCATATATATGTGTTGGGTGTGGGTTTATTTTCCCTACAACATCTTTAAGATGAGGTCTTGATAGAATTGTGAGAAATAATCTATGAATCCTTCCATTAAGAACTAATAAATATTTATTATACGATCCATCTTCTATAAATTCACTCTAAAATAGAAGATGAAGAGAAATTTAATGTTTAATTATTTTATTTTTTAGTAAAATAAAGAAATGATATCATAATGTTACAATAATATTTTCCCACATCAGTGTATTAATCCCGAACACAACATGGTGCCATAGATCTACATCAATTAGAAGATTTTTTTTGAGTGATGATTCCAATTTAACTATTGAAAACAACCTTTTCTGGGTTAACATGTTGGCCCCTCACATTCTATCTAACCTCATATTTGATGCCTTTGAATTTCTGCTTAATGATTTTTTCTAACACCATCAAACTACAACACTCCTATTTTTTTAATGTTGTTGGTCTTTCATCACCTAACATTTACATGGATTCAATATCATCTGTATGTTTTTATTGAGTGGTAGCATCAGTATGTGTAGATGGTCATTGTACATCTTCACTGGGAGCAACATCTGGTTGAGAAACTTGTTGTTCCTCATGGATGGGAACACTAGCACATGCATAAGTTTATTCCTTTCCACTGTGAGTAGTAGTAGGTTGAGAGACCTATTATGGATCAAGATTGGGAGAACCATCACACGTAGAAGGTTATTATTTCACTCTAATAAGAGCAGCATTAGGTTGAGATACCTATTGTATATTGGGATTGAGAGAAACAATATGTAAATATGTCATTATCTGTAGAAGTGGTTTTAAATTTAATTTATAATACATAAATGGAGAAATAAATGGATAATAAAATTAGGCTACATGGTGTATATTACAAAAAAAATATTAACTAATTATTAAAATCTATTTTTTTAAAAGGATGGAGGGATTTTAACCCTCTATCGACTATCCAAATCTCTTCATTATAGCCTCCTATGACATGCAAAAATTATTATACATTGGGACCGATGTGAAATCATTGTGATATCCCAATGAAATAGTCATCCTCAGTTGAATTTTCATCTAACCCTTCAGTGGTTTTGGTCGATAACAGAATAATTACGAATTTTGGTTTGTAGGATCTGGAATATAAAATACTTACACTTCCTGTGATTCCGTAATAAACGGTTCTTGTTTGTACCCTTCCTTACTAAAATCAACTTTCACAAATCCTAATTCATCTATTTTAACAAAACTACTATTATCAACCCAGTTTCATTTAAAAATCAGCACTTAGAATGTTGTATAATCTAACTCGCATATTTTTTTGATGATCCAAAATTATGACATATTCGCGTAAATTGGATTTATATCCTTAGTACCAACAACATGCATCACTTCAGCCATAAGTGTAACTCCACTATTTTTCATAGTACTATCTTCATCATTCTCATTTTTATAGAACGTATAACCATTAATTACACAACCATTGTAGGATAATACATACACACTTGGTTCTTCGGTTATCCATCATAGTTTTTCTGAAATTGAATCCATATTTTCATCCCACTCCTTAAAAATAGTCCTAAAACCATCCTATAAACTATTTATTATGTTTATTTGATATTTAATTTTTATCTCTTTATGGATTCAAATGCCTAATAATTTATTTATGGGTTTAAATATATGGGGAAACCTCCAAAATGTTATGAAAAAAAGGTCGTAATGCTCCTAATCTGTAATATTGATTGTGAAAACATCTCTTCCAGAAATTCGTTCACCTTCAAGCCAACAGTGTAATAAGATTTCAGTAGACCAATTATTTCCACATAAGGCAAGTATTTGGTATAGAATTCAATAGTTTCCTCAACAATATATCGCTCCTTTTGGATGAATTAGATTTTTAACATACCCTTTCACAATATTAATATATTGCTTAATGGGGTACATCCATATATAGTGTACATGATCACATTGTTAAATCTCTCTCACTAAGTGACCATCAAATGAACCATCATATCAAAGAATGTTGGTAGGGAGAAAATTTCCAATTCAGATAATATAATGGAAATTTCTCTTTTCATAGTTGGAAATTTCATCGGGTCTATAATTTTTATGCATATATCTTTGAAGAAGAAATAAGGCTTAGTCAATGTATGATAGATATTCTTAGAAAAAAATGAAATATAAAGATATAGACATTATATCTTGCATCAAAACATGATAGTATCATGATTTCATACCCTTTAACTTTAAATCAGTCATTGAAAAGATGTTATTGATATTCAATGAATACACCTATAGAACCTTTACATAAATCATGATGTTTATAAACTAATATCCCTCCAATATGGAAAGAGTGTAAGCATCTGGAGGAAGAAAAGTTCATTTTTCACCCTTCATTGGTGCCAACTTTTATCGTATTCCCATGTCAACCATGTCCAACCTATCCTTAATTCCATCCTTTTTTTTCAGGTGCATTTTGCAATGTGTTTATAACACTATCACATAAATTTTTCTCAACATGCATAACATCAAGAAAATTTCTAACATATAGACAATTACATTATGGTAATTCAAAAAAACTAATCTCTTTATCCAACCAATTTTCATAAGGTTTTTCAAAAATGTTTTACCAAAATTAGTGTCCACATATTTTAAATTATTAGACAGTTTATCACCTATTAGTGGATATTGCGTTATAAGTTCTTCTGAACTTTCATCAAATGATGTCTTCCAAGATTGGTACTTATGCTGTCAAAGTTGAAATCTGAAATTTCTAAGATACATAGTTTCTGATGAATGTTTCAACCTGGTTGATTATGTACCTTATTCCCAAATGGGACACCCTTGAGTTCCTTTAATGTTATATCCTAAAAAATTTACATAAGTAGGAAAGCCATTTATCGTCCCATACAACCTGGCTATCAATGTGAAATATTCATTTTTTATGCATCATACAAAGTAAAACCTAAATCCGACAATAATTTCAAATCTTCGATCAATGAATGCTAATAAACATCAATATCATTACCCTGTTGTTTCGGTCCTGATATATGCATAGATAATATGATGTATTTTCGTTTCATGCATAACCATGGTGGAAAGTTATAATTTACCAACATAATCGGCCTTGTACTATGAGTACGGCTTTGAAAACCAAAATGATTCACTCCATCTATAGATAATTCAAGATGAAGGTTTCTTGGATCATTTCCAAAATTCAGTATACTTATGATCAATTCTCTTCCACTGAGGAGAGTCTATTGTGTGATGTAGTTTCTTATCTTTAACTATTATATCTATGTTCTACGTTAATTTTCATACAGTCTCATCACTTCCATATAGGCATATAAACCTTGTAATGATTGGAAAGTACCATACAACTTTTGTAGGACTAGATTCAACTTTATTGTATCAAGAAGCGCCACACTTTGGGCATTCTGTAAGTATTTTTTGGCCCTTGAGAAATAGTATACAATCATTCAGGTGGACATGTATTCTTTTTGAGATCATACACCTCAAGCGTAGAATTATTTTAGTGTCATATGTTCAGTTCAATAGATCATTATCTTCTGGGAGCGTGTCATTCAAGAGAGAAAGTAGTTCTATACAACTAGAATCACTCCATCTATTTACTACATTAAAATTATATATCTTTAGTACAACTGACAATGTTGTATATATAGTGAAACCAGTATACAATGGTATCTTCACACAACTATTTATGTTCTCAAATAATTTTGGTCAATCACAAAGCTTATCTTCAACTTTCTTTATCATTTACACAATACGATCTTCAACATCATTCATGTCTATAATCACATCATCGGTGTGGTATTCTTCATTTCCCACACTTGTAATCTTACCAGATGATCCATAAAACATGGTGGCATCCCAGCCGCTAGCTACATTCTATTTTTCCCCATGTTTATTCCACCATTTATAACATTGATATATGTCATGACAAATCAAGTGTTCTTCCAACTCCTCTATAATAGTTTTCTTAAATAACAACAACATAAACATAGACAAAGGATTTCAGAAGGTTCATACACGTGATCTTTTTCAAACATGATCAACTATTTCACTCCATCTTCATATTCTTTTATTAGATGATTAGCGCCCATCCATTATTTATTCATATCCATCCTATTTGATTTAGTAATATTAACATTTAACAAAATAAATAAACAAAACATTGATATAAAAATTAACCAAGGATAAAAAAGTTATAGACTTTAAGTCTCCTTCAATATTTATCCCCAATATCCACTTTTCAAAACCAAGGTCCTTTATTGGGGATATTCTAGATAATTCAATCTCCATATCTTCCAACCTTTGCTTCTTTGGTCCAACTATGATAAATTCATCCACATAAAGAAGTAAAATGAAAAAACCCCCATCATGATACACCTTTATATAGTAGAATTTTTTTACATTACACTGTATGAACATTAATTTTACTATGAAAGCATTCAAATTCTAGTTACATTGTCTTGGTTCCTACTTAATCCCACAAAAACTCAATTTGAGACTTGAACTGAACCTTCTATTCCACTTAACATGAAACCTTCCAGTTGATCTATGTAGATCTTTTCCTCTGAATCTCGATGATGGAATATAATCATGAAATATATTTGTTCTAGAAATAAACCTTCAATGAAAACCAAGCCAAGAACCATCTGAATTATTACATACTTTACAGCAAGAAATAAAATATAACTAAAATCCAATCCTTCTAATTATTGAAATACATTTACAACTAGAGACACCATTCACTATTTCTTATCATCTACTTTCTCCTTTAGATGATAAATCTAATTATTCTATAGATCCCTCTTTCATGGTTTCAATTCGATTATCTTCAATTTATCAAAATAATAGATGCAATTTAATTATTCCTTCATTTTGTACTCCCACTACAATGAAGTCAATATTTGGACTATGTTGAATCCTAAAAAAATTGAAAATCCACCTAACTTACCCACACATTACTTATTAGGGAGGCTCCTATAGACTAAAACCATACAACAAGGGGAAACTAGCTAGTGCATGATTTAACTAGTTTAGTATACATATGGACCATTTATTAATTCATAGGGTTCACATGCATCCAAACAAGTGGAAGTGAGAAACAAAAAGTCAATGATCATCACATAAATAAATATAATATAAGTAGTAAATCACATGTCACCTCTAACTCCCTCATAAAAAAGAGACTATTTTCGCATCCATGAATAAGAATTAAGAATTTCATATTAATAATCAATTACATCCCTCTGAGGGAAAAGGTCTAAATAGATATATCAAACAAGGGGCTCTCTAATTTAAACCATGTAGATGATGTTGGATGAAAAGTAGGTTTAGGAGTTACAATAGGTTTAAAAATTAATTCAACTTTGGTGGGAGTGAGGTCATGATGGATATCCTATGTGTTGTATAGAGTTGGTGACATGCCCATTCCCTGATGCTATTATCAATCTACTTGTCTTCCCTATAGAAACTATTGGTTTTCCTAATTCTATAAAAATATAAACTTAAAATATTATAGAAAAACTACATTTTAGATGTAATTTCAAAAATATTTATAAAATTAAATTTTAAATCCTATTAAAAGACAAATCATTTACACAAATTACTCATTAAAATAACACACCCTTTTTAAAATAAACCAATCAATTCCAAGCACTCTTTCACAGATCCACAATTCCTTTTTTAAGTATTCAAGGAACCTTTATGACCGAATAGTCTTAATCATTTAAAATTAATTATAACCCTCTATATTTTACAAATTTTCATTTAAAACTTCACACAACCCTTTTTAAAATGAAACCAATATTAAATACGCTTTCAAAACATTCACATCCCTTTATGAAAGCCAATCGGGTGAGTTAAAAAATAGTTAGAATGAAACGTAAGTCCATGTCAAGTGTTAAAATTATTTTAATGCTATTTAAAACCAAAAAAGTGTATACTGAACACATATATTTTTTTAATAAACATTTCAAAACACGTGAATAGTTTTAAAAGAGGCACTTAGGCATTTTCACAAAGACATAAATCCCAAGAGAGGAACTTTATAAAAGATACAAGAATAAAAATTCACCAATATTTTATAAAATATAAATCTATAAGACAAAATAAAAAAATCTAGTTTTAGGGAAAATAAACATTCATATATTAATATCAAAGGACTCATAAAATATGTGGAATTCTTATTAGTGGGTATTACTTTGGGACCATTATTCTTAGATATCACCAACTATGAACTTCATGAGAAGATATATCAATTTCATATGAGGCTCCATCACCTGATAGTCAACCATAATCTATGTCATATAAGATAGATGTATCTAGACTATATGATATATTGATTTAAGAATATCTTTATGGAATATATATTTTCTCATTATAGTGGGAAACTATTATAACCTATTAATGTGAATTATATTCCAAGGAAATTAAAAAATTATTTTTAAATAGAATTATAATCACTATGTGATATATATATATATATTATAAATTGAAAGTACAATGTCAATTATATCTATAGATAAGAATTTAATCTATTAGTTAGATGATTCTTTTGAGAAAAACCCCAGATAATCAATATTAATTGATGGGATACGGAAATTTATGTTACAAAATGAAATTACTCCCAATTATATTTAACTGGTATTTAATCGTTAATGGGGATCAAATCCCCTCTGAATTCCATATCAATGTAGTGGTTATCAAGATGACATAGTGGAGTATTGGGTTCTTGAAACACAATTATGTTGGGTATCGACATTTATTTTTTAAATATGTATTGATTGAGTGATTATACATCATGGATTATGGGAAAAAGATTTATTTTTCTTCTTCATATTTCATTTATTGAGAAGTCCAGGGTGATTGTCTATAAATGATTAATGAAGGCTAATGTATTGGGTGATTCAACTGACTACACAATCTGATCATGAGGAGAATCTGTTGGTTGGAGTGTATACTCAAGAGGGGGGTGAATTGAGTTCCAATTAAAATTTCTATTAAAAATATTTCTCTAAAATCCCCCTATTTAAAAACAAAGTTAAACTATAGTGAATTTATACAGAGTGTAAATGTTCAATTAGTTTCTCAAATATTGATTAGGTCTCAGTTAACTTAATCAGAAGATGAAATTAACTTTTGAAACTAACTTACTGGTTTACAATAAATATAAACACTTTCTAATTTAACTATCAAAGTAGCTTTAAAATAGTTTTTTATTTCAAAGTAGTTATCAGCGGAATATGATATATATATATATATAGTATACTTATGATTTAAACTAAAAAGAACAGCAAATGTAACCAAGAGGTTCAGTCTCAAGCCGAGACTTAGTCCTCTCAAACAATTTATATAAAATGATCCACACCCCGTATCGGGGTAAACAACAGTGAAAACACTATCCAGGTACAAAGACCTCTACCACAGTTCTACGTGGGAAAACAAACAACAGCTCATAGCTTTCCAGGTCTTACTCGACCTCTACTAATATCCACAGTGGAAAACAAAGAGTTATAGAGTTTGAGTGAGGATTTAAGAATCCTCTAGTCTAGCACAGGAGAAAGTGTGTGTATAAAATAAACAGGGTACACACACTGCTCGAAATGTAAATGAAAGAATCACTAAAGTAAGCGAGAAAGAGTTTAGAACAACTTTAGTGATTGACAGTGCAGCTCTGGACTCATTTGATTTGTCAGAAAATCTTCTGATTCCTACTCTGGTTTTTCTCTGAAAAACAGAGTGTCATTTTCTTCCTTGCTCCAGGTATAGCTTATCATCCTGAGTGCATGAAGTGTTTGTTGTAGTTCTTCACTCAAGATGCAGCTTGTGGTTTCCTCTAGAAAAGGTTTCTTCGTGTATGTTCCATTTTCTTGGAGTATGGATGTATCCTTGCACAAATTCACCACATTTGAATGATGTTGAGCCCTCTTAGTTTATTGTGCTCCTTGTATGCAACCACTTCACTTTCTATCTCTGTGTTAATCTCTTCTCTTTTTTAGATAGGCCTTTATCTTCCCTTTTATAGCTTTCAGATCCAGCAAATGGGAATGATTACCTTTTGCATGGGTACTAGGTACGGTTCCCTGACATGGAAACATATATCATTAAATAACATTAACTACATTAAAAACATCAAATGTAACCGTTAGATTAATAAATAAATAGTATTGAGAGAATAGAGTTTGACTGGTTGGTCAATCATTAGTAGCCTTCTGTTGGTAGACGTGTGCAGTGGATTTTGTGTAGCAAGACCTTCCATAGGTAGCTATTTTGAAATGTATCAGTAGCTCCTTGGTATCGGTAGCTCTTAATCCATCGATAGCTCTTAATCCTTCGGTAGATCTTGATCCATCGGTAGCTCTTGGGCTATCGGTAGCTCGATGTATCGGTGACTCTATACTTGTATCGGTAGACTATGTCAGTCGCTTCATATCAGTCGGTAGTCTATGTATCAGTAGGCCGGTCAGTAGTTCTTATCAGTAGACTTACTCTATCAGTAGACTTCTATCGGTAACTGTCTGTGAATTGGTTCTATCGGTAGACTTCTTCATATCGGTAGCTCTGTACATATTAGCGATCATGTGTATACTAGAATACTTAAGCATACCGGTAGACCTATTATATCGGTAGCTCGGTTTCTGTCGGTATCTCTGTACATATCGGTAGCCTTAGCTTATCGGTGACTCTGTATATCGGTAGAATAAGTACCGGTAGCTCTGTTATCAGTAGCTATATGCAGATCAGTGACAAACACTTATCTATTTTATGCAAAACATATACTATTGGGTTAGAATTAATTTATTACTTATATAAACATAGATAACCATTGATTAACTTATCTCAAGGATTATTTTAACATTATTATCATCTTGATAACAGAATATCATATATAGATAGAATTTGAATATAGATAAACATTAATTGGGATTATCAAAGGTATGCAAAAGTATAATTGGGATTATCAAAACAGGTGAGGTCAATAATCTCCCCTTTTTTTGGTAATCACAACTTATGATATTATAGTGTTTAAAAAATGATTAATTGTATTAGAGATAAAATTAAATGCAATGATATCAGAGGATATATCATTAAATGAAATTATCTTAGAGAAACAATATGTTATATAACATAATGGATCAGAGGTGGAAGAAAATACAATAATATCAGAAGGGAAAAGCATAGTAGCTCTTCCTTAGATAATATTTCTACCCCTAGGTGAATATTTATCCCTCTTTGATACTTATTAATATTTCTCCCCCTTTATAGAAGCTTTGTAGAATATTTCTCCCCATTTTTTATTATCAAAAAGTGTGAAACAAGAAATAAAAAAAATAGCACAATGAGAAATAAAGGAAAGCCAATTGTATTAGATGTTGCAAAAAGGTACATAGATAGAACATAAAATACAAGATATTCCTATCAAACATCATAGCGATTTGTTCAATACACATCCTCAATGTGTTATTTTCCTTTTGGTTTAGAAGAGGATTCAGGTGGCGTGGATTCAGGTGAAGGCTTAGGAATTCCAGAGATGATCATAGGAGGCTGAGCCACAGAAACTATGCTTGGTCTGTACTGGGGAGTTCTTTGAGTGATCATAGGTGTGAGGCTTCGAATTTCTTGGGAAGGAGTCATTTGAATAGGAGAACCAGTAGAGGCAGAGGCTAGTAAGGTTGGAGGTACAATCACTGGCCTAGCATCAACATGCAGGAAAGGCAGCAACAGATTTCTGAAATCCATAATTATGCCTCCTACTCTCTCCATAATAGATATGAAGTCATCCTTGTTCTCCATAAATTTGTCCAATACTGGAGTCAATTACCTTAGTTTGCAGAATATCTATTTGAAGGCTTGATTGATAGGAGGTAACTTCAGATTTTCCAACAGAAGTTTGAAATGATTGTTGAGTTGATGCTTGGTGAATATCTTAGAGAAATAGGAGTCCACCTTATCTTTCACTTCTTTCTGAGAGGAATAAGCTTCTCTCATATAGTCTTAGACTATATTCATTATATATATATATGAATCTCTAGTAGAAATCACAACATTTCTTAGTTCGGATGAGCCCACAGAGCCACTGGTTGAAACTTGACCAAGCTCCTCCTTTATCACAGCTCAAAACTGATTCAAATCCACTGAAGGCTTAGAAGCAACAAAACCAACAGAGAAGGTTAATGTTTCATTGAAGTTTTTGGTCAACCCACTGATAATATTTTGAACTTCGGAATCCTGGGTTTTAACATGATCTTTCATGGAGGTTTTAAAACCTTCAAACACTGAAACCATCTGGATTACAACACTTTTGACATAGGCTAAGTCCTTGTCTGCTTGGGATTTTGAGCTCATGTAAGATTCCAAAGATATAACCGATTTCTTTAGAGTTTCAAGATCTACTTCCAGTTTAGATATTTGAGTTTTTAAATCTTTAACTTCTTCCACTATTTCTACCATAAAGGTTGACAAATTACATCCGAGAGAGAGTTCAAAAAAAAACATTCCAACATACTCATCTCTTCAACAAAACAGTGCTTCATCTCAGCAACTGAGGCACTTAAAGATTCTTTCAGCACATCCTTTAAGGATTCAAGGTCAGCCTTGGTGATCATATCAGTAGGAGAAACTGCAACAGATACTCTTTCAGATGCTAAACTAACCACTGATTCAGTCATGATCTATTGAATTGATGATACTAGAGAAACTCCCATCTTCTTTATCTCTTCCACAAAACTGTCCTTAAGATTTTTCTTCAAAGTATCCAGGTCATGCATTCTGACCACATCTTCAGGTAGTAACTCAGTCTCAACATCATAAATGATCTTTGGTCTATTGAGAGATGCTTCATTGTCAGAATCAGGATAGTCTAAACCACAAACCACAAAACCTGGGTCTTCTGCCCAGTCCTCAATATCAATAGCCATGGTAACACTTCCAAACTTTGTTTGATGCTCCCCCTCAACTGGTGCATCCTCAAGTAAGACAACAACATTCTCATCAGCATTCTCAACAGCTCTTCCTTTCTCAGGAGAATCTTCTACTATCAATTCTTTCTCTGTAATAGCTGGAGGGTATTCTGAATTAAGTACAGATTCTTCCCTTTCTCCTTCCACATCCTTAGCTTCCACATCCTTAGTAGGCACAACTGATCTTCCAATTAATGGACTAAGGCTCAAATCAGCTGACAGAGATGCTTCACTTTCGTGAGTATCTTAATCATTCTCTACAGCAGCCACTTCAACATCCTATAAAGCAGCTTCTTCCTTATCTGATTTATGTTGATCTAGATTTTTAGGAGCTGGTCTAGGAGGTAAATCAGGGTCTCCTCCTTCATCAGTAGAGGACTCTTCCTCTTCTGAATCTTCACTATATTCTAGCTCCTCTTCATCAGGTCCCAGACCTGGATCCCTCACATCCTTCGGTCTTGAAGGATGATCCACAGGATTGAACTTATCATACACCTTCTTGTCATCAGTGACCCATTATCCTGTGCATGGGTTCCAATTTATTTTCATGTATTTTCAAATTGTACTGGTGACATAGAAATTGTTCCATACTACCATTGTCTCATCTTGAGACTCATCTATTCCTTTCACTTTGATCATTACTGAGATCAACTTGGCAAAGAACAATGAATTAGTTTTTGACTTGGGTCTAATCATATCCTCCATTTTAGTCATCAAAAATTTGCATAGATTCACCTTGAATCCATGTCTCAAAAGATTCAGGAGATAGATATCCTGATATCTTAAATTTTCAAAGTCTCCTCTTCTTGGTATTAAGACATGCTGAACAAATTTGAACAGAAATCTGTTCTCTCCATCCATTTCAGCAGCTACTACTTGTCTTTGACTTCCATCACCATTAATCTCTTCCAAAGAAGTATCATAATCGAATATATCACTAGTAGGTGGTATATCTCTTGAGACATATCCAGATAAACCTTCGTGTGGAACTCTCAGACATTCAGCCCACTCAGTCGATGAAAAAGACAAATCATTTCCATTCACAAACGAAGTTACTCTGTTCTTATCTTCAGATTTCTCAAAACATACATAGTCATAAAACTGTTTCACTATATTCAGATAGTGGGGACCATTGTTGTTCGAAAAAAAATCTACCCACTTTTGATCTTTTAGAACTTCGAGCACTAACAATTTACTAGGCAGTAGCCATTCCACGCAGAGCTCTTTTTCGATCACAACTACTTTATTCTGCAAATGAGGATTTACTGGTCATCTTACTGATCTTGTTCTGCTAGCACTACCACTTGCTTCTAGCTCAGACTTCTGCTTCTTTGATTTCAGTTCATCAGAGTCATCTCTGATGGTAGGAAGTTTGGTTTTTTCCATCTCGGATTTGAGGGATTTAGGGTTCTCGAGAGATTTGGGAGCTAAGGTTTGATGGTAAGGGTTTGAGGATTAGTGGGTTGAGAAGTAGCTCGAACTTTGTTTCTATAATTTAGGAATCATAAAATAAATAAATAAAATAAGATAAAGTAAAAATGATTCAGATTCTAGCGGCAGAAAGAAGTTTAAAACAGCGCACTCATCGGTAGGATTTATCGGTGAGGATTTACATCGGTGAGGATTTACATCGGTGAGGTATCATCGGTGAGGTTACATAGGTGAGGTTACATCGGTGAGGTTACATCGGTGAGGTAGCTACCGATCAAGGTTAATCATACCTAAATCATGTATAATGCAACTTAACCTATCCAAACTCAAAGGTTTAGTGAAAATGTCAGCTAATTGATGTTCAATACCAATAAACTGAAGAGTAATATCACCCTTTTGGTAATGATCTCTCAAGAAATGGTGCCTTACATCAATGTTTTTGGTCCTAAAGTGAGACACAGGGTTCTTCGAAATTTTTATTGCAATATTGTTGTCACAATTGATAGATACATGCTTAAAGTCATATCCATAGTCCAAAAGAGTGTGTTTCATCCACAGAATTTGTGCACAGCAACTACCAGCAGCTATATACTCTGCTTCGGTAGTGGACAATGCTACAAAATTTTGCTTCTTACTACACCAAGATACTAAGGATTTTCCCAATAAATGACATGTTCCTTATGTGCATTTTCTATCAAACTTGCAACCAGCAAAGTCTGCATCTGAATAACTCATTAACTCAAAATATTGTCCTTTTGGGTAAAACAAATCTAAGTTTACAGTATGTTTAAGATACTTAAAAATTATTTTAACAGCAAGTAAATGATATTATTTTGGATTAGCTTGAAATATTTCAAACATACATACACTAAACATAATATTTGGTTGACTAGCAGTAAGGTAAAGTAAGCTTCCAATCATACCTCTGTAATTGGTTTGATCCACTGGTTTCCTAGTTTCATCATCATCCAATTTACAAACTGTACTCATAGGAGTATCAATTTCCTTAATACTATCCAAACCAAAATGTTTTAAAAGATCCTTTGTATATTTACTTTGATTCAAAATAAAACCATTTTCATTTTGAAAAACATGAAATCCAAGAAAATATTTGAGTTCTCCCATTAAACTCATTTCAAATTCATTTTGCATACTCTTTGAAAAATATGTACATAAAGAGTGTTTAGAAGATCCAAAAATAATATCATCAACATAGATTTGTACTATTAAAACATATTTAGAAAATCTTTTAATAAAAAGAGTTGGATCAGCAATCCCTTTAGTAAAACTTTTTGAAATAATAAAATTACTAAGTCTATCATACCAAGCTCTTGGAGCTTGTTTTAAACCATATAAATCTTTAGAAAGTTTGAAAACTTGATTTGGAAAATGAGTATTAGTAAATCCAGGTGGTTGTTCAAAAAAACATCTTCAATGATAAAACCATTTAGAAAATCACTTTTAACATCCATTTGATATAACTTGAAATTCAGATGAGTAGCATAGGCAAGTAGAATTCTAATAGCTTCTAATCTAGCTACAGGTGAAAAGGTTTCCTCATAGTCTATAACTTCCTCTTAACTATATCCTTGTGCAACTAGACTAGCTTTGTTTCTAACTATGTTTCTAGACTCATCAACTTTGTTTCTAAAACCCCATTTAGTTCCTATTTTCAAAGTGTCCTTGGGCCTGTCAACTAATTCCCAGACTTTGTTTCTTTCAAATTGAGTTAACTCTTCTTGCATAGCCATTACCCAAAATTCATCATTGATTGCATCATTGACATTTTTAGGTTCTAGCTATGAAAGAAAGGCTTGATGTTCAACCTGGTTTCTTAGAGAATCTCTAGTCTGTGTCCCTCTAACAATATTACCAAAAAAAGTATCCAAAGGATGATTCTTTAGAATCCTTGTTGATCTAGTAAAGTTAGGACTAGAAATTGCAGGTTTATCTATAGGTTCGGGTTCTATAGCAGCAGATTCTGGAATATGTCTAGAACTAGATATTTTTACAGCAGGTTCTTTAGTTTTATCATTAAGGTCCAGAACAGTCAAATCTTCTTCAAGATTTTCAAGAGAGGTTTTAGGCTCATGTGGATCAGTTTCATCAAACATGATGTGAACAGATTCTTCCACACATTTGGTTCTTTTATTAAAGACTCTATAGGCTTTGCTAGTTAATGAATAACCAAGAAAAATTCCTTCATCACTCTTAGAATAAAACTTTTAAGATTATCCTTTGTAATAAGAATAAAAACTTTGCATCCAAAGACTCCGAAGTAACTAACTTTAGGTTTTCTATTATTCCATAATTCATATGGGGTCTTGTTAAGAACAGGTCTAATCAAGACTCTATTAATAATATAACAAGTTGTATTCACAGCTTCATCCCAAAAATAAATAGGCAGGTCATACTCATTAAGCATGGTTCTAGCTATTTCTTGAAGGGTTTTATTCCTTCTTTCTACTACACCATTCTGCTGAGGTGTCCTAGAAGCAGAAAAGTTGTGACTATAGCCATTGTGTGAGCAATAGGATTCAAACTCATGATTTTCAAACTCACAGCCATGATCACTTCTTAGAGTTTTAATCTTAAGTCCACTGAGGTTTTCTACAGATTTGGAGTATTTAACAAAGTAAGAACAAGCTTCACTTTTGTGAGCTAAGAAGTATACCCAAGTATATCTAGAAAAGTCATATACTATTACATAGACATAGAGCATCCCATTTAAAATAGAAACTCTTGAACATCCAAACAGGTCCATGTGAACCAACTCGAGAGGTTGAGAGGTTGAAACTTCTTTCTTTGATTTAAAGAAAACATTATGTTACTTTCCCTTTTGATAGGGATTACAAACTTTGTATGATGGGAATTCAAGTTTAGGCAGGTCTCTAACTAAGTTATTCCTAGTCAATTTTCTAAGTGAGTGGATGTTGTAGTGTCCTAATATTATGTGCCAAAGCTTAGACTCTTTATGAAAAGAATTTAAACAAGTAACATTTTGTTTATCTACGGAATTCAGATCCACAACATAAACATTTTCATTTCTTAAAGCAGAAAATACTAAAAAAATTAGAGTTAAAAACATTAAAAGAATCATTTTCAAACTTAACATTAAATCCATCATCACATAATTGAGAAATAATTAACAGGTTATACTTAAGTCCATCAACAAATGAAAATTTAGAAATTAAAACTGAATTAGTGTTACCAATTTGGCCTAGGCTGATGATTTTTCCTTTAGAATTATCACCAAAGGTGACATGGCCTCCATAAACCTTTATTAAGATTTTAAATCATGAATAATCTCCAAACATGTGTCTTGAACATCCACTGTCCAAGTACCATATCTTCTTGTGAGAACTCTTCAAACATGTTTCCTATAAAACAGATTTAAATAAAAAATTATTTTGGTACCCAGATCTTCTTGGGTCCAGAAAGGTTAGCAATCAAATCTTTAGGTACCCATATTTGTCTTATGGGTCTCATATAATTTGCAGAATCAATAGATTTTGAAAGATAAACTTTGTTTGATCTATAACCATATTAATAACTAGTTGAAGCATACGAATTTCCAGAACTGGAATAATCAGAATTTTGTCTAGACTTAGGAATAAATCGAGTTTTAGTGCACTGTCTCTGTCCAGGTTGGTATCCCAAACTAGTTGTATATTTTGGTGCAACTTGTTTGCCTATAATTTGATTAAGTGTATCTTTTCCCTTTGTGAACTTTTCTAAGTCCTTTCTAAGTTGCTCATTAGACATTTTCAGTTCAGTATTTTCCTTTAACAGTTGAGCATTCTTTTTCTTTTTCTATATCAGGAGCAGATTTAACATTGGCAGTGAGAGCATGATGTTTCTTTAGTGACTTATACTTGTCCTTAAGTTCATTATATGTTTCTGTCAGCATATTACAATATTCAAACAATTAATCCTTAGACATATTTTCATCATTGTCTGAATCACTGTTATTTCCAGAATAATAATCATTCAGCATAGGGGAAATAGGTACCTTAGAGGTATTAGTCATGAAGCACATGTTGGCACAATTCATTTCAGAGTCAGAAACTTCAGATTCACTTGTGTTGTCCTCTGAAGCACTCCAAGTAGCTTTCATGGATTTCTTGTACTTCTTGTCCTTATAATCATATTTATTTTTGAATTTTAATTTTGGATAGTCAGTCTTGATGTTTCCTTTCCTCTTGTACTCATAGCAGAATATATCATCTTCCTTATCAGATTTATTCCAATCCTTCTTCCAGTAACCCTTATTGTCATACATTCCTTTGTAGTTAGATTTTTTGAAGAACTTCTTCTTCCTATAAAACTTCTTGAATCTCCTGGCTATTTGGGCCATTTCAACATCACTGTTAGAGTATGAATATTCACTTGTTGAACTTTCAGTAGGTACATGTATTTTTTCCTTGTCTTTTCTCTTTGAAGCAGTAGACTTGAATGCCACAGATTTTCTCTTGGGTTCATCATCATCCTCCTTGTTTACCTTGAGTTATTCCTCATATATCATTAATTTTCCAATAAGCTCTTTTATAGGGAGAGCTCCAATGTCACATGATTATCTGATTGAAACAGAAGTGCCCCTCCATCTTTTTGGTAGACATCTCAAGATTCTCATGATTTGTTCCTTTGCTGGAACTGCCTTTCCAAGTGAGCTCATAGTATTGACAATCTAATTGAATCTGAGATACATGTCAGAAATAGGTTCATCAGTCTTCATTTTAAAATTATCATATTTAATAGTATAAGTATTTAATATCATTTCTTTAACATTGGTTATTCCTTCATGAGAAACACCCAAAGTATCCCCAATTTCATAAGCATTTTTGCAAGCAGAAATTCTATTAAATTCTTTATATACTAGAGCACAATACATGGAATTCATAGCTTTACAATTATTATTGTAAGCAGTCTTTGTAGGTTCATCCCAAGTTCTTCTTTCAGTTTCTGGAATTTTATATTGAGATTCTATAGCAATCCAGATATCAAAACCCATACTCTCTAAATGTATTTTCATTTTCATTTTCCAATGGGTGTAATTGGTACCATTGAAGAAAGGTGGCCAGTTAGTAGCAACACCCTCTAGTTTATTGTCCATAACTATATTTCAAAAAATATTTTTAAAGAGATAAAATTTAGAACTAACATAAATTTAAGATCTTTAAAGATGCAACTAAAATCACAGTTGAAAAATAGAATGTTTTGGAAATTTATATTAATAATATATCATTTGATACCAAATGTTGGTCGGAGTGGATACTCAAGAGGGGGTGAATTGAGTTTCAATTAAAATTTCTGTTAAAAATATTTCACTTAAAATCCCCCTATTTAAAAACAAAGTTAAACTGTAGTGAATTTATACAAAGTGTAAATGTTCAATTAGTTTCTCAAAGATTGATTAGGTCTCAGTTAACTTAATCAGAATATGAAATTAAATTTTGAAACTAACTTACTGGTTTACAATAAGTATAAACACTTGCTAATTTAACTATCAAAGTAGCTTTAAAATAGTTTTGTATTTCAAAGTAGTTAGTAGCGGAATATGATATATATATATAGTATACTTATGATTTAAACTAAAAAGAACAGTAGATGTAACCAAGAGGTTCAGTCTCAAGTCGAGACTTAGTCCTCTCAAACAATTTATATAAAATGATCCACACCCTGGATCGGGGTAAACAACAGTGAACACACTGTCCAGGTACAAATACCTCTACCATAGTTCTACGTGGGAAAACAAACAACAAATCATAGCTATCCAGGTCTTACTCGACCTCTACCACTATCCACAGTGGGAAACAAAGAGTTATAGAGTTTGAGTGTGGATTTAAGAATCCTCCAGTTTAGCTCAGGAGACAGTGTGTGTATAAAATAAACAGGGTACACACACTGCTTGAAATGTAAATTAAAGAATCACTAAAGTAAGTGAGAAAGAGTTTAGAAGAGCTTTAGTGATTACCAGTGCAGCTTTGGACTCGTTTGATTTTTCAGAAAAGCTTTTGAGTCCTTCTCTGGTTTTTCTCTGAAAAATAGAGTGTCGTTTTCTTCCTTGTTCCAGGTACAGCTTATCAACCTGAGTTCATGAAGTGTTTGTTGTAGTTCTTCACTCAAGATGCAGCTTGTGGTTTCCTCTAGAAAAAGTTTCTTCATGTATGTCCAGTGTTCTTGGAGTATGGAGGTAGCCTTGAACAAATGCACCACATTTGAATGATGTTGATCCCTCTTAGTTTATTGTTCCATCTATATGCAACCAATTCACTTTCTATATCTGTGTTAATCTCTTCTCTTTTTTATCTAGGTCTTTATCTTCCCTTTTATAGCTTTCAGCTCCGGAAAATGGGAATGATTACCTTTTGCATGGGTACTAGGTACGGTTCCCTGACATGGAAACATATATCATTAAATAACATTAACTACATTAAAAACATCAAATGTAAACGTTAGCTTAATAAATAAGTAGTATTGAGAGAATAGAGTTTGACTGGTTGGTCAATCATTAGTAGCCTTATATTGGTAGACGTTTACGGTGGATTTTGTGTATAAGGACCTTCCATCAGTAGCTATTTTAAAATGTATCAGTAGATCCTTGGTATCGGTAGCTCTTAATCCATCGGTAGCTCTTAATCCATCGGTATCCCTTGATCCATCGGTAGCTCTTGGGCTATCGATAGCTCGATGTATATGTGACTCTGTACTTGTATCGGTAGATTATGTCAGTTGCTTCATATCAGTTGCTAGTCTGTGTATCAGTAGGCCAGTCAGTAGCTCTTATCAGTAGACTTACTCTATCAGTAGACTTCTATCGGTAACTGTTAGTGAACTAGTTATATCGGTAGACTTCTTCATATCAGTAGCTCTATACATATCAGTGATCAAGTGTATACTAGAAGACTTAAGCATACCGGTAGACCTATTCTATCGGTATCTCGGTTTCTGTCGGTATCTCTGTACATATCGGTAGCCTTAGCTTATCGGTGACTCTGTATATCGGTTGACTAAGTACCAGTAGCTCTTTTATCAGTAGCTATATGCAGATCAGTGACAAACACTTATCTGTTTTATGAAAAACATATCTGATTGGGTTAGAATTAATTTATAACTTATATAAACATAGATAACCATTGATTAACATATCTCAAGGATTATTTTAACATTATTATCATCTTGATAATAGAATATCATATATAGAGAGAATTTGAATATAGATAAACATTAATTGGGATTATCAAAGGTATGTAAAAGCATAATAGGGATTATCAAAATAGGTGAGGTCAACAGAATCCAAGTCCAATGGAGGAGGCACACAAGTGGGTGGGGCCTAATGAACATGGTTAGTAGAATTCTATATGTAAATATAAGAATTTTATTACTACCATATAAAATATAAGTATCAAATGAAATTTGTCTAAATCAAGGGAAACTGATCCTAAGAATAATGGGATTATAGTTTAACAAGAAAATCCATATCCAAGAGGGAAGAAGGAAATGCCTCAACGATATTGACAATTAAAGGTGATTCCAAATAATGATCCATGTAAATTGTGTCCACTATATTGTGATGCATCTAAAGAGTGGGGTTTTTGGCATATAGAAAATGTCCAAATTCATTCCAAATAGATTAGAGAATAGAAGGATTCTAATACGGATGAGGGAGATTAGGAAGATGAAGTTTTAATTATTCTAGAGATGAATATTTACCTTGTTAAGAATATAAAGTCCCTCAAAGAAGGATAAATCTATTACAACTGCAATTATGACCATCCTAAGAAAGGCCCGGATGAAATCTATCTCTAAGAAAAGATGTTTGAAAATTGATTTCCTGTTTATGATTGAAGTTGTATCCATACCATAGAGGCCAAACGAGTTGATTATGATGTAGAATCTATTTAATGAATTATGATCATACCCAAACAAAAAAATCAGATATGAATATTGTATGTGAGAATACTATAAATGTTAACCCTCCATAATAGATAGGTATGGGGATCTATCTATAAAATTATAATCCATTGATTCCATGAAATCAGTTGAACCAAAGTGAGAGTGAAACATGATGTTAAGTGATGTTCACCAACCACAACTGATTCAGGGAAGGGAGGATCAAGAGGTTATAGAGGAAATAATCTTCTAGAACGTAGGGTGGGGGTGGGGTTTTGAGGGTAAAAAAGGTGGGATATTGGACTTGTACACCTAGAAATTCACTAGAGATATTAGGAACAATGTAGTGATAAAGGCAATTCCCCAAATATAACCTCAATATGAACTATCATTGGGTGTGGTGGGCTTGACACTGATGTTTGTGGAACCTGAGTTGAACAAATAGGAACATACTAAAAATTTAAATGTAATGTACGAACATATCAAAACCTGATTAAAATCAAAATCTATCTATATATTAGGAATTCATAATAATGTGGAACAAATGGCACACCCATGGAAGTCGTATGGTCCAGCAGTGGCAGATTCGGGGTAGGTGGTGGCAGTGGCGGAGGAGGCCATAGAGGGGTTCGCAGTGGTGGTGGGTTTGCAATGGAGGAGGTCTTGCAACAGTGGTGGGGTTTGGCGTGCGGCAGAGGAGGGTTCGCAGTGGAGGAGGGGTCGTGGCGGAGGTCGGTTCATGGTGGAGGAGGGTGAGCGACAAAGGAGTGTTCCCAGTGGATGAGGGTTCGCGGTGGAGGAGTGTTCGTGGTAGAGGTGGGTTCGCGGCGGATGAGGGGTTGGCGACAAAGGTGAGGTCGGGGAAGAGGAGGGGTCGGTGCCATAAAGGTCAGATTCTGTGAGAGCTTAAGGTGTGCAAGAGAATGAGGAGACTGTTATGGTTCATTTATAAAACCAGGTGAATCTTTTATCAGTGCTAGTTAAAAAACAGTGATAAAGGGATGTTTTATCAGCACTAAAATAGAAAGTGCTGATAATACATGCATTTCTCAGTGTTTTTTTAGCGCTGATAAATTGATGCATTTATCACCACTTAAAAAGCGATGATAAAAGACATCTTTATCAATGCTAAAATTTCAGCGCTGGTAAAATATAATGTTAATAATATATTTATATTATTATATATATTTAAAAAATTATATATATGATAAATAAATAATTATTTATTTATAATTATAACTATATATAATAAATATACTAATTTTATATATTAATAAAGTTATACATATAATAAATATATTTATTATGATTTTATAATTATTAAAATAAATAAATATTTATTTATTTATAGTTATATTTATAAAATATATATATTTTTTCATTAAATAGTTATAAAATTATAAGAAATATGTTTATTATATCTATAATCTTATAAATATATATAATTAATATATTTATTATAAAGATTTCTAATATTATAAATATAATAAGTATTTTTCTTATAATTTTATAATTATTTAAATAAATAATTATAAAGTAAAAAAATATAGTCATTATATTTATAATCTTAGAAATATATAATAAATATATTAATTATATATATTTATATAAAGTGGGTGCTTGGGTGAGTTATCCCTTGGGGGGTTATGACCTACCTTTCAGACCTATGTGTGTGCGATGTGTGTGTGAGTGTTTGATGTAAGTGTGCCCCCAAGCACCTGAAAAAAAAAATATATATATATATAAGATAATAGATATATATAAATATATGTATTCTAATTTTATAATTATTTAAATGAATATATATTTATTTGTAATTATAACTATAAATAAATAAATAAATATTAATTTAAATAATTATAAAATTACAAAAAATATATTTATTATATTTTTAATTTTATTAATATATATAATTAATATATTTATAATATATTTATAATTTTTTAAATATATATGTATTTATTTATAATTATAATTATAAGTATGTTTCTTTAATTATCAATATTTTTATATATTTCTAAATATATTTATTTAATTATATGTAACATTATATAAGAATAATAAATATATATTTTTAGAAATTTATAATTATTTAAATAAATATATATTTATTTATATTTATAAATATTTATATATATATATATATTTAAATAATTATAAAATTAAAAAATATATATTTATAATTTTATAAATATATATAATAATATATTTATTATAATATTATAATTATTTAAATATATCTATATTTATTTAGATTTATAATTATACAATATTTTATTTATTTATAAATATTTGTATATAAATATATATATTAATATATTTATTATAATTTTATAATTATTTTAATATATCTATATATATTTAGAATTAGAATTATAATTATTTGTATTTATTTATAATTATTTTAATATATTTATAAATATATATATTTAATTATATATATTTACAACTTTATAAGTATAATAAATATATTTATTATAATTTTATAATTATTCACAAATACACACATGTATATATATATTTATGAATTTATTTATATTTATAATAATAACTATAAATAAACATATTTATAAATATTTGTATATATTTATAAAATTATACTAGATATATTTTTTCAATTTTATAATTATCTAAATATATATATTTAGTTATAATTACAATTAAAAATAAATATATTTAAAAAGTATTTATATATAACTAAAATTTTATAATTATAAATATAATAAATATATTTATTATTTAAATATATTTATTGTAATTTTATAATTATTTTTTCCAACATAATAGATTCATTGGTATGACATGAATGAATCATATACTTAGTAAAGTATAGATAATAAAAAACGAGTCAACACATATGGGAAACATGAATAATAAGAAGGGTGTAATGTATAAATGAACATTCATGATTATTTTATAACAAATATGCATGTCAATTATACTCATAGATCAATATATTTATTGACCAAATTGATTGGAAACATATATTTATTTATTTATAATTATTATTACAATTGTATATATTTAAAAATTAAATATAAATCTAATAAATCTAATAAATCTAATAAATATAATAAATCTAATAAATATATTTACTATTTAATGAATTTATTATAAACTTATAATTATTTAAATATATATTTACTTAATTATAATCTTAGAAATACTTTTTTTAACATTATATATATTTGAATTATTAAAAAATTATTAATTATAAGCTTGCATTTGTTATTTAATGTATACAAATAAATATTATTTTTTAATATAAATCTAATAATTTTTTATAAATTAATAATATTTTTTATTAAAAACATTTATCAAATCACTTTTTGGAACTGATAAATGGTTTATTTATTAGCGTTTTTAGCGAGCGTTGATAAAGGTCCCATTTTTATCAGCGCTTTCTATTTAGCGCTGATAAAAGTCGGGGCATCCGTTGCCTGAATCTGGGTAGTGAGAACCTACAAAAAATCGCGAGCAAGGGGGTTTCAGAGAAACAAAACAACTACATATAGAAGGCTTGGATGTGTCAAACCCCCTCATAGATTTTCAATGAAGGATCTATTACAACATCCAAGCTTTGTGCCCGCTTATCATGCACTTTATCAATAGTACAACTGGTAGGATTCCCAATTGCAGCCATATTGTCAAGTTGAGTAGCACTTGTATGAGTGTTTGACATAGAGATTTCATAGGCAGTATTTTACAAAACCATCATAGGTTCTGTTAGCACCGTTGGAACACTCCTAACGACCTCAACAAAGAGGCTGAATTTCATGACTGATCATATTGAGATGTTCCAACATAATCAAAGGCGACACACTACTGCCTTTCACACCCTTAGAGAGATGAGGGAGCGAAGTATTTATAATCAATTATATATATATATATATATATATCTGTGTGTGTTTATATGAATGTATAAATATTTTTGTATATTTATAAAAAGTTGTAAATATTTATACATATTTTTGTTCATATATTTTTATATGATATATATATATATATTTATTTATTTATTTTTGTTTATATATATATATATATTTATATATTTATTTATTTATACTAATATAAAATTATATATTTGAGTGTATTTATATATATTTTTGTAACATAAATGTGAATTTATATATATTTATGTAAATTTTGTTATATGCATATATATTTATAGATATTTATATCCATTTATTATTTTAGTATGTACTATTTTTCTATTATTTATTTATTTTTCATTTCACTTTATTATTTTATTATTTATTTACTTATTATTTATTATTTAGTTATTGTGTATACATTAATTATTATTTTTTAATTTATTATTATTTTATTATTAATTTACTATTATTTTATTATTATTTTATTATTAAAGTTTTATTTATTATTAATTTTGGAGTATTATTTTATTATTTATTTCTTATTTATTTGTTTATTATATATTTATTTATTCATTATACATGAATTATTAATTTTTTTATTTTTATTTTATTATTTTATTATTGCATTATTAATTTATTGTTAGAATATTATTAATTACTTATTTATTGTATATTCATTATATTTTTTATTTAGTTATTCATAATTTATTGTTTATTATTTATTATTTATTATTTGTTATTTATTATTTATTATTTATTATTTATTATTTATTATTTATTATTTATTATTTTCTATTTATTATATACTACTAATTATTTACCATTTATTACCATATTATATATTTATTTATCTATTATTCAATAATATTTTATTTATTAATTAGTAATTACTAGTTAATAATCTTTAAATATTAAATATTAAATATTAATTATTGATTATTGATTATTGATTATTAATTATTTATTTTTGTATCTATTTGTTATGTATTATTATTTTTTCAATATATATATATATATATATATAAGTATATCAAATTCTATTCATTCACCACATGAAGGCTCTGCTAGAGTGGTAAAGTATTTGAAGAATAAACAAGAGGTAATGGGTTCAAATCTCATCTAACGTCGAATTTCTATATATGGCATATGCATGCATGTTCATGGTAATAAATAAAAAATTAGTTAATTACAAGAAATAAAAAAATATTAAAAAAAAATATTAAGTATGAGAATAAGAAAATAAGAAATTAATAATAAATAAATTAATTAATTATGAGAATATATAAATTAATTAATTATGAGAATTATAAAAAAATTTAAAAATTAATTATTAAAAAAAAATAAAAAATCATCCTAAAATCATTTGGTGGCGGTTTAAACCACCGTTAAATGATTCTCCTGATTTTAAAAAACCACCACTAAATTGTTTTACAGTGGTTTTAAAAATGTTTTGCTATGTGATTGTCGGGACATGATTTAGTGATGGTTTTCCAAAATTGTCATCAAACAATTTACCAGTGGTTTAAACAGCCGCTAAACAATTATTTTGGTGTAGTGATAGAGGTGATATTAGGGATGTTATAACATATAATTTAGAACCCCTAAATGTGATATCTTGGGCTGCTAGGACCTGTCAAATTCCATAGTATAAGTTTTAAACTATACCATGGATAACAATTTAGTATTTCATTGAATATTGTTGTTAATTCTTAGTTTATATGTTCTAAGCCATGGAATAACAGTAGTAACATAAGATATCAGTTTTGGATAAAATCACAATACGTGATTTGAAGATATCATAAAATATTTTATAGGAGAAAATTTTATTTTTTTTATTTTTCTATAGTGAATTGAATTATTTAATTTATAATTTTTTTTATAAATTACAAAAAAAGAATTTTAATATAATTTTTTAATTTATAAATTTTATATAAATTAAGTATTTATAAATGGTTCATAATTAATTATTAAATGATTATGAAACATTTATAAAATAATTATCCATAATATTAATTTTTAATATTTAAATACAATTTATTTATTTGTAATGACTTATTATTTTGATATAAATTGTTTATATAGAAATTATAAATAAATTTATAAAGTGTTCATAAATTACAGAATAAGGAAAAATATAGACAAGCTTATATTGAATTATGAATTGTTCACAATTGTTAATTTGAAATATTCAAATTAATGGATTATTTGAGGAAAATATTTGAACCATGTAAAATGAGTTTTGAAAATTGATATGATCATGTTTCAAATAATATTAAATATCTTATATTTTGATTATATAGAGTGTTTATATAGTATATGAATTTTTCATTTGAAATATAAAATGGTTGTTTTAAATTAAATATCATGTATTTAGTAATACCGTATAAAAACATTAAACAAAGGAGTCAATATTATAAATAAATATAATGTGTTAATATTTATTTAATTATAGAATGCCAACAATACATAGCTAAATTATAAAGTGTTTATAACTTCTTGATTTTTGATTTGTTGGCAAATGTTTATATTTTGTAAAAAATTATAAAATGTTCATTTATTGAGTTTTATCCCCTAATTTATTTCATGAATATAATTTTTATATTATGGATAATTTTATTATTTAGTTTAAAAGTATTTAAATTTCTTTTATATTACCATATATACATAAAAGGATTTACATATGGATGGGGAACAGTCTGACGGAGCTCCTAGTGATCGTTCTAGGGTTTCACATCTGAGGGATTCTTCTTTGAATTTGTTGGATGTTGTCATGACTGATTCTCATGGAGCTACGGTGGGGTCGGTCTTGAGGATCAGATGATCTATTTCACTTCCAACTGAAGCATCTTTCGGCACGGTGAGGGTTTCGGCGAGGTCGGCAGGGCCTGATTGGACTCCTGTTTGTGATTCTTTCGGCATGACGAGGCTCTTACCGGATTTTTTTTTGTTTACGTTTTTAAAATTTTTTTTTTCCAGAAAACGCTTCTGGCAAAACAAATTTTAAAAATGCACCTCAAAGGCGACATCCGGGATGCCGCCTTTGCATTTCGGGGCAAGGCGGCATCTGCGATGCCGCCTTTGCGCTGCGGGTGAAAGGAGGCATCGCGGATGCCTCCTTTCTCTTAAAAAAATATTTTTTTTTAAATTTTTATTTTTTGTTTTGTGTTGTTTATATATATATATATATATATATATATAAACAAAAAGAAAATTCAGCAGAATTTCTCTGCTATTAAAGATCCAGCGCTACAGCCATTACAGCAGTCTGGACTCTGACAGAAACTCTTACCCAGACCTCCCTTTTATAAGAGGGTTTGCCCTGAAAATCATTTTGCATTTTCGATGTGGGATTCAGGTTCTACCTTTACTGTGCAGTAGATTCTGCATTTCCGATGTGGGATTCTGTTACAAGTAAGTGACTTTGAAATACAATAAAATATAAACTATAAGGCCAATATAAATGAAAGTTTAAACATTGATTAGACATATAATAAATAGTTGAAAACAAAAAGAATTTCCTCAAAAATGTTGATGAAAAATAATCTATAACCTTTCAAAACCGCCTACTTGAAACTTAAAAATGTTTCAAGTACGTGACTTTGAAAGACTGTAAAATATAAAATATAAAACGAATATAATTGAAACTTTAAACATTGATTAAACATATAATAAATAGTTGAAAACAAAAGAAATTTCCAAAAAAATGTTGATGAAAAGTAATTTATAAGCTTTCAAAACCGCATACTTGAAACTTAAAATTTTTCAAGTACGTGACTTTGAAAGACCATAAAACATAAAATAGAAGACCAATATAAATTAAACTTAAAACATGGATTAAACATATAAAAAATAGTTTAAAACAAAAGCAATTTACAAAAAAATGTTAATGAAAAATAATTTATAAGCTTTCAAAACCGCCTACTTGAAACTTAAAAATGTTTCAAGTACGTGACTTTGAAATACAATAAAATATAAACTATAAGGCCAATATAAATGAAAGTTTAAACATTGATTAAACATATAATAAATAGTTGAAAACAAAAAGAATTTCCTCAAAAATGTTGATGAAAAATAATCTATAACCTTTCAAAACCGCCTACTTGAAACTTAAAAATGTTTCAAGTACGTGACTTTGAAAGACTGTAAAATATAAACTATAAAACGAATATAATTGAAACTTTAAACATTGATTAAACATATAATAAATAGTTGAAAAAAAAGAAATTTCTAAAAAAATGTTGATGAAAAGTAATTTATAAGCTTTCAAAACCGCATACTTGAAACTTAAAATTTTTCAAGTACGTGACTTTGAAAGACCATAAAACATAAAATAGAAGACCAATATAAATGAAACTTAAATCATGGATTAAACATATAAAAAATAGTTTAAAACAAAAAAAATCATAAAAAATGATGATAAAAAATAATTTATAAGCTTTCGGTTTCACTTACTAATTATTAGTAATTAGTAATTAGTAATTAGTAATTAGTAATTAGTAATTAGTAATTAGTTAATTAGTAATATAAATATTAATTATAATTAGTAATTATAATTATTAATTAGTAATTATTAATAATTAATTATATAATAGTTAGTTAGTTCATTAGTTATATAATTATTAATTATATAACAATTAATTAGTAAATTAGTAATATAATTTTTAATTACATTTATTCATTATAATTTTTAATTATTAATTAGTAATTATTAATAATTAAATATGTCATAATTAATTAGTTAATTAGTAATATTATCATTAATTATATAATAATTAATTATTAATATAATTATTACATATATAATAAATATTTAGTTAATTAGAAACACAATTAATAATTATAACTAATTAATTAGTAATTAATAATTATTAATAAGTAATTAGTAATTATTAATTAGTTAATTAGTAATATAAATATTAATTATAGCCATTCATTAAATTATTAATTATTAATTATTACTCATTAATTATTACTTATATAATAAATAATTAGTTAATTATTAATATAACTATTAATTATATAATAATTAATTAGTTAATTAGTAATATAATTATAATCATTCAAAGTCACGTACTTGAAACATTTTTAAGTTTCAAGTAGGCGGTTTTGAAAGCTTATAAATTATTTTTCATTAACATATTTTTGTAAATTGCTTTTGTTTTAAACTATTTTTTATATGTTTAATCCATGTTTTAAGTTTCATTTATATTGGTCTTATAGTTTATCTTTTATTGTATTTCAAAGTCACGTACTTGAAACATTTTTAAGTTTCAAGTAGGCGGTTTTGAAAGCTTATAAATTACTTTTCATCAACATTTTTTTGGAAATTTCTTTTGTTTTCAACTATTTATTATATGTTTAATCAATGTTTAAAGTTTCAATTATATTCGTTTTATAGTTTATATTTTACAGTCTTTCAAAGTCACGTACTTGAAACATTTTTAAGTTTCAAGTAGGTGGTTTTGAAAGGTTATAGATTATTTTTCATCAACATTTTTGAGGAAATTCTTTTTGTTTTCAACTATTTATTATATGTTTAATCAATGTTTAAACTTTCATTTATATTGGCCTTATAGTTTATATTTTATTGTATTTCAAAGTCACGTACTTGTAACAGAATCCCACATCGGAAATGCAGAATCTACTGCACAGTAAAGGTAGAACCTGAATCCCACATCGAAAATGCAGAATGATTTTCAGGGCAAACCCTCTTATAATGAATAATTATAATAAATATTTATATTACTGATTAACTAATTAATAATTACCAATTACTAATTAATTAGTTATAATTATTAATTATATTTCTAATTAACTAAGTATTTATTATATATGTAATAATTAAGTATTATATAATTGATAATTTTATTACTAATTAACTAATTAGTTATTATATAAATAATGATTAATAAACACTAATTACCAAATTACAAATTATATACTAATTAATTAGTTATTTCGTAATATAAATATTAATTATATACTAATTAAATAGTTAATTAGTAATAGAATTATTAATTATATAATCTGTAATTAGGTAATTAGTAATTATTAATGTTTTATTATTATGTTCGTATGGTTATATAAATATATATAAATAAAACCTAATTTACCCCCTCCTGAGATTCCACTCTGACCAACAAGTAAAAATAGTATTTTGATTTCAGTACACATAAAACATGTAAACAATAATGTACAATAAATGCATATGTCTATGGCGAGGAGATTCCGTCCCACATGGTGGTCTGCGAATAGGACGTCCGCGTCGAGTGCGCAGTGGAGTCTGATGACCTGGAGAAGGCTGATCCTCGGGCACTGAAACGTCGACTGTCGCATCCTCCATCTGTGTGTCAGTTGGAGGAGCTGTCAACTGCATCTCGTACTGCCATTCGGATCCTTCTCCCACTAGGGTGGTAGAAGGACCTGCCTCCATCGCAGAGGGGAACGAAGCTTGTGATGGAGCTATACCCCAAGACGACGACGGCTCTAGAATCCAAGGCTGTGAAGGATCTGGAACCCAAGATGGAGAGAACTGCGGATATCCTGTCAGGAAAGACGGATCCCATGCCACCTGAGGCACATCCTGAATAGGCTGATCCTGGACTACTAGAGGCCCGACCTCTGCCTGTGGAACAGGCGATGCCTCACGTGCAGCACGACGCTGTCTACGTCGCCGTGGTCGTGGCTCCTCAGCACCAGCAGCAGCTGCAGGATGTTCCTCTGGGGCAGGAACCTCCTGTCTCCGAGCCAGACGCGTGAAGATGCTCTCGGAAAGCGCATGAAAAGATGCCCTCGCCTCCAGCGCTGTAGCATGGACGGCTGCCCGGCTAAAGACCCCCTCCTTCTCTTCATCGCTCATGCGAACAAGCTGCTCTGTGTGACTTCCCTGTAAATAGATTCAAATGGAATTAGAAAATAATTCAATAAACAAAGTAATAGGAATTTATTAACTTACCATCCTCTGCATCTCTATGCCAGCTTGGGTAAGATACAGTATAGATTTTAGTCTATACCAGGGCTCATAGTCAACCTGCTCTGAAAGAGAGAATCGATTTGTAGGAACACCTTGAATACGTAACTCTGCACGTCTGTGCCAGCAGTCGATAAAACTCGCATGTACTTGGGACCAGTCATCATCCTGCCTCCCTGTCAGCTTCATCCCATGAAGCTTGTCTGTCTGTCTAGATGGTAATAGAATCGGCTGAGTACGAAAAAATTGGTGCATGACCCTGTCAGGCTGCTGCCACTCAATAATATGAAAGTGAATGAGGGGCACTACAACCATAGCATCCTCAAGACCAACAGTGCAGTATGCTGGCAACTGGTCCATAATACTCCAGTATGGAAGCCATGAAATCTGAAATGACAAGTGATTTTGTCAAAAAAACACCCAACTAAAAACCAAAATTGATGTTATTATTAAAAATGTTAGACAGTGATAGATTGTATATACATACCTGATCAGGTAAGAGACAGTCCAACTGTAGCCGATATACGCCCAAATTCTGTCTCGGAACCACGTCAAAATTGTGTCGTTGACACCACCTGTAAAATACAACGATAATGACAAATAATGAGAAATTATAGTCAATAACTCATAGTAGAATAAAAAACCAATAGAAATGACTTATCATACCAGCGTCCACGCGGAGCGTCATGCAGCACCTCCATCTCGACCGGTTGACCAGCAAGGTCAGGGCGGAATGATGGGATGCGCTCCCATGCCCACATCTGAATAAGGATGACGCATCCTCCAAGACCTGTACGGTCCCTATGGGATAGTCTGCATAATGATCTGTACGTGTATGCCAAGCAGGCTGATCCCCAACTGTACGTCCCATCCCGATCAAAGTCCTCTAGTAGGGGTAGATACATCATATGCACGTGCATCCCCGAGTGATCAGTACATAGGGTCCCACCAATGAGTCATAAGATATATGCACGGGCGTAACGCATGACAGTCTTCTCATCATCATCATCCTGTAAATGTGGAATCTGCGACTCCAACCAACGCATAGATATGGACGATCCATCTGTAGCCCTACGGTCGGACAAAATATCAACGCCTAACAAGCGTTGAGCAAGGTCTGGCCAAGCTGCACGAGTGGGTCCAATAACGGGTCTCCCCTGGATAGGAAGACCGAGAAGAACTGCGACATCCTCGAGGGTGATGGTCATCTCCCCCTCAGGCAAGTGGAATGTGTGTGTCTCTGGTCTCCATCTCTCAACGAGGGCAGCAAGTAGGTAATGATCTACAAATGTGAAATCTGATACGGCAAGGCCATAGAAGCCAGCACGGCGCAAGTAAGGTCTAATGGCATGTGGAGGCTCCATGTGATGAAAATGGTGCGCTCGACGCACCTTCACAAATCGATCTGGATGACCCTCTAACACGGCCTGCGAAATATGGGTAGGCTGTTGAGTGAGTAGTATGGTATCATCCATCTGCATATAAACAAAGAAAATGAGTCGTAAGTGTAAAATGTAAATATAACATTAATGGGTTAACTGACATACACATTTCAATATGGGTTAAGTGTTCCGCTTTTGGAGTTTTGAAATAACTTCTATTATTTCATATTCAAAGTTATTTCTTGAAAGCATGAATATTAATATGAAATAAGTTATGTTATCTAAAATATTGAGTCTTGAATTTGGTTACACATATTTTGGGGGAGCTTTGTGATTAACTACTTATTGATTGGATTAAGATAACCATGTCAATTAGTAATGATGTTTTTAGAATTTATCTAATTGTATGTATTCAATATCTTATGCTAATTATTATGATACTATAAATTTGTTATAGAACATTTTTCTAAAATATCCTGCATGTTTAGATTGGGGTTTAGGTTGGAGGGTTTAGGGTTAAAATTTTTAATATCAACGTCCAGGAAACATGTTAATGGGTTAACTGACATACACATTTCAATATGGGTTAAGTGTTCCGCTTTCGGAGTTTTGAAATAAATTCTATTATTTCATATTCAAAGTTATTTCTTGAAAGCATGAATATTAATATGAAATATGTTATGTTATCTAAAATATTGAGTCTTGAATTTGGTTACACATATTTTGGGGGAGCTTTGTGATTAACTACTTATAGATTGGATTAAGATAAACCATGTCAATTAGTAATGATGTTTTTAGAATTTATCTAATTGTATGTATTCAATATCTTATGCTAATTATTATGATACTATAAATTTGTTATAGAATAGTTTTCTAAAATATCCTGCATGTTTAGATTGGGGTTTAGGTTGGAGGGTTTAGGGTTAAATTTTTTAATATCAACGTCCAGGAAACATGTTAATGGGTTAACTGACATACACTTTTCAATATGGGTTAAGTGTTCCGCTTTCGGAGTTTTGAAATAAATTCTATTATTTCATATTCAAAGTTATTTCTTGAAAGCATGAATATTAATATGAAAACTTATCTCAGATGTTTGGGGTTTAGAAAACCAAGGAATAAAAAAAAGATAACAACATTTAGTTTACAATATGGTAATGTCACAATGAAGACAATACATCATTATGAATGAGACTGTGAAGTCGACCCAACAACGTTAGGGCATCGCTTCCGGTTATGACCTTATTTATGACATATTGTGCATCGCAAACTCTGCCCTTGTTCTTGAGGCCAGTCCATCTCATTACGCATCCTACTCGCCTTTGGTCTCCCACGAGGACGTAACCGATTCATGTCAGGTATCACTATCGGCTGGCCTTCAGGCATTGGGAAATAACGATACTCCCCAATAGGTGTCCATGGTGCATCATAACAGTTGGAAATGATATCCATCTGGTACACTGGATCAACACATGTTTCCCATGAGATGTTCACAGAGGCACATGCTGCGATGACGTGTGTACATGGAAACCGTAAGGCCTGAAATTTTCCACATTGGCATTGCCTTGTTTCCAGTAATACCACCATTTTTTCACCGACGTGATTTGTGATGGGGTCTGAACGCTCTTGAACTTCAAATCGGGAGTCTTCTCTTCGAAATAGACATACGTGATAACCAGAAGCTTCTTCAATATTTTTTTCAATCTCTCGTTGAAAGTGTATTCCATATCTTATCCCTTGATGTATTCTGTCTGATGCTAGTTTTTGTCTATCCACAAAGTACTTCACGCATCGATATAATGTCTCCTGAACTAATGCGGTTATAGGTAGCTTGCGAAGTCCTTTGAAGATACCATTGATGCACTCCACAATGTTTGTCGTCATGTGTCCGTACCTCTTTCCCCCGTCGTATTCCAATGTCCATTTCTCTTTTGGAATCCGCATCATATAATCATAAACTTCTTGATTAGCCTGAAAAATTTGTTCAAAACGTTCTTCAAATCGTCGTTGGTCCGACTCATATGCTACAAAACGTAGATGATATTTCACATAAATTGATTTTATATTTATATTGAAACAGTAAAACAGAATGAATAAAATACGTACCAAGCCTCGTGATTGCCTTCTTCATCAGTTCGTTGTGGAATTTTTTATGTACATTGCTAGAAACGTGTCTAATGCAGAACCGATGATGTGCATTTGGGTATCTCCATGTATTAGGATCTGCATTGATTGCCTCATTAATTGCTCGATGACGATCAGATATCAAACAAACTCCCTGAATGTTGGTGAAATGGTTGCTGATACATGCCAGAAACCAACTCCATGATTCATAGTTTTATTTCTCTACAATGGCAAAGGCAAGCGGAAGAGGTGAACGGTTTCCATCTTGGGTTGCCGCAATCAACAATACGCCCTTGTATTTTCCATACAGAAATGTTCCATCAATCTGAATAAATTTTTTGCAAAAACGAAATGAAGAGATACAAGGAAGGAATGCCCAGAACAACCGATGAAATTGAACACAAGATGGATCAAGTCGATTATCAGGAGACACATGTTCGTTTGTATCCAGATGGAAGACAACTTGGTTATGATGCCTCAGTATGGCTAGCAATTGTGGCAATACTCGATATGTGTCATCCCAATCACCATATACCTTCACAATTGCCTTCTGTTTTGCCATCCATGCCTTATTATAGGAAATCTTATAACCGAATGTCTGTAGAATCCTCTCTTGCACAAGGGATATTGGAACATCTTGGAATGTCCTAATCATCTCAACAACAATAGATGACACAAATTCTGCATCCAATGAAGTATGATCTTGTGTGAGACTTGGCTGAACGCAACTATGAGCCGCCTCAATCCTTGAGATTCTCCAACCTCCAAATGTAATGTCTGGAATAGCCCTTAAGCGAAATCTACAATCATCCCCATACTTCACGCACCGTATAACATATTTACTACGACATGATTCGTGAACTACATAGTTGAAGTTTCTCTCAATATGAAATCTCTTTAACATGCTTTTTAAGGCATCTTTACTGGGAAAATTCCTTCCAATATATAAGGTTTTGTCCACCTCACTAAACCTATCTGGTACAACTCCAGGGAACTCAGTTGCCGGTGTGAGAACAGTATTATCGAATTCAGGCACGCGTGTCATTGCTTCTGACCAAGATGAAAATAATGGTGGATGATTTATTGACCGAGGTTGATGTACAACAACTGCATTTCTCAAAACCTCCTCTCTATCTTTTGTTGTTCCCTCCTTATCAGCACTGTTGTCGCCATCTGATCCATCATTACGAAACTCCTCATCAGAAGTCGGATTGACATGTATATCCGGAAGATCATCTAGGTTGTCCTCTTCTGCTGCATCATTTGGAATAGGCTCAATGTCATGGGGTAGACTGTCTTCAACCACTCTTGTATTTATACGTCTTTGTACAAGTGGACGTTGTTGTTGTACAGTAGCAACAACAACGTATAACTCCATCATGGTACCATCTAATCGTTGAGAAAATAAATTAATTGCTTGGACCCACTGCGCATCATCAACCAATGGACAAGCTATATGCCACATTGTTGTTGGAAATTGCAAATGTCTATAGCTCATAGACATTATCTCTTGATCGGGTCCCAGATTTAAGGAAACATGAATTCTCTCTTGATGGTCACTTATGGTAACACAATCAACTGTACTAACCACCGTAATTGGTTGTGTACTGTAAGAAGCTCCTTGCTCAGTTTGAATAATCTCCCCATAACAGTACACACAGGCATACATGGCTCTCTACGTCAAAAATGCGTTCTTTCATCAAAATTATGACAGTGTAACAAAATATTAACAATTATGTTTGACGATATGATGTTTATTATAATGTAATTTTATTGCGCCTTTCTATACCATAAACTATGCTACTGATGTTTGACCATATGATATTTATTAGAATGTAATTTTAGAGCGCCTTTTTATTTAGTTTGTTTGTTCTTCTTCATTTCACTTTATATGTTCATTAGTATCGTTAGCTAATCATTATATGAATTCATGTTTTAATCCTATGTTATTTATTAATTATTCTAAAATTAACTAATAATAACTAATCGTTAATTATTCTATTATTTTATAATTAACTAATAATAACTTTAATTTGTTAATTCTTATGTCCTTATTTGATTCTATAACATTATATTTATCATTTATCATTGATAAATATACTGATCATTAGTATCGTTAGCTAATCATTATATGAATTCATGTTTTAATCCTATGTTATTTATTAATTATTCTAAAATTAACTAATAACAACTAATCATTAATTATTCTATTATTTTATAATTAACTAATAATAACTTTAATTAGTTAATTCTTATGTCCTTATTTCATTCTATAAAATTATATTTATCATTTATCATTGATAAATATACTGATTTGCTTTTTCTTCTCTTAGAAATTTTAGTAGTTTATAAAGAAAATATGAATCATCTTAAGCATATTCCCCGGGAGTGTCAAACCAGGATGCAGCAAGGCCTGTTATCGTGCACCAGTTCCCGTTCGAGTCTAGCTCGAAGCGGTGTTTTCGGGTTTTACCCCTATGTACATCTGTGCCAGAGCCACATCCACTTGTTTGTATCTAGACAGGAATTTAATTGCGTAGATAACCACATAATCTTTAAGCTACCAAAATTTCTAAATACTTAATCTTAAGTTAATCTATACTTAATCTATACTACCTAACAGTAATTATTTAAAACTATATATAACTAATTACAAAAACTAAATAACCAAATATTAAGAACTACCTAAACTGCTTAACAAATGAAAGATTTAAAACTAAACAAAATTAAATTAATTAAATAAAAACATTAAATTAAATAAAGAAACATACCTCTAAATGAAGCTTCGTAAAAGCTCGCACAGCAAAAAAAAAATTTAGAGAGAGAGAGAAAATCGGAGAGATAAGTTGCAATGAACAAGTGAGGAGAGGGGGGGGGGGTGGCCGCCCTTTTATAAGGACTTCAGGCAAAGGCGGCATCGCGGAAGCCGCCTTTCGCCTCTGCGTATGGCCAAAGGCAGCTTCCGCGATGCCGCCTTTCGCCTTACCCTGAGGCGAAAGGCGGCCTCCTCCCGGCCGCCTTTGCCATGTCATCGATCTGGGCCAAAGGCGGCGCGGGGGAGCAAAGGCGGCATCGAAGATGCCGCCTTTGTGCGCTAAAACAAAGGCAGCATCGCAGATGCCGCCTTTGTAGCGTATTTTTTAAAAAAAAATTGACCTAGGCCGTTTTTCAGAATTTTTTTTAAGAAAAACGTAAAAAAAAAAATCCGCTCTTACCAGTGGTTTCAGGAGGGCTTGATCTGTCTCCGGAAGGAACTGATTGCGGCATGATGAGGGTTGATATAGAATCGGGGGAGCGCTTGGGTCCTAATCCAGTGCATCTTGTGTCTCCTGAAGGAACCTCTTGCAGTGCGATGAGGGTTGATGCAGCGTCAGGGTAGTGGTTGGGTCCAGATGCAGTGCGTCCTACATCGAAACCCCAGCATAAGGGTTATTCTTTTGTTGAGGCCCTTTTAAGGATGAATTTACTAGCTGATTAAGGTTATGTGGAGCCTCAAATTTCCAGATCTGATAATGGTACTTTCATAGTCATTGCAAACCCTAATGCTCTTAAGAAGAGGTTAGATGCATGTAAATTTTCTCTTATCAGGCGGTTGATTCTTGGTAAGGGTGACAGGCCTTTGAATATTGAGGAGGTTAAATCATGTCTCTCCTAGATTTGGGGCATTTCCTAATGGTGGATTGTTTCTATAGGAAGAGGGTATTTTCACTTGATTTTATCTAATATGGATGATAGAGATTGTGTTTGGAGTTCGAGTTTTTATATGCTTAATCTTGGGATCCTTCACGTTTCTTCTTGGGATCTGAGTTTCAACCCTCATGCTCAAAAACAAATTGCACAGATCTGGACTAGAATTAATGAGCTCAGTTGGGTGCTTTGGAATCCTCTAATTCTTAATGAACTTTTATCCTCTATTAGCGCACTGATTGAGATGGATGAGAACACTGTTGAAGAGAAATTTTGGTACTTTGATAGAGTCATTTTGGACGTTGACTTGCTTAATCCTTTGCATGATTCTACGACACTTGTTTCAAATTGTGTTAAAATTGATGTTCAATTTGAATACGAGTTCATCCCATCTTTCTATAAGTTCTACAAAGTTGTAGGGCATGAAGTCTCCAACTACAGGAATGTTCAAAGTATCTAAGTCCAACATGCAAGTATTTCTCATCCTTCTAGTAAGAAAATTATGAAGAGAGACACTATTAATAATCACAATTCAGTTGAGAATGGAACAACTACATATGCTGATTTGAAGGGGAATGATTTACCTGGTCCATACTAGAAAATTGATGTATCTCCTTCAGCAATGTAGATTGGTTCACCTATTCCTAATGAAAAATGGATGAATGCAGTTGTAATTACATGGATCTTCATTTCAGGTATGGATCTTGATTTTGGGTGTTTTTAGAAAAAAGGAAGAATTTGGAAATTTTCTAAGTACATGTTGTGTACTCCTAAGTACTTGTCGTGTACTCATTTGCTGCATGTATCCATGTAATGGCTGTGTAACGGCTGAGTACATGGCCATGTGGACCACCTAAAGTGGGGGACGGTTGCGGCATGTACATGGCGTGTACATTAAATGAAAACACTATGTACGTTTGTTTTTATTTGATTAATTGGACCGGGTTATCATCTCATCACTGAAACACAAATATTCTTCATGTGTTTCATACAGGAGAGAGACGAGACGACCGAGAACTTCGAACCCCTACTATTCCTCTATCTAAGCACTGATCAAGACACCACTGGGTTCATTGGATTCCCACCATTGAGTTCTCTCTTCCCCTAGAGCCTCTCTTCTTGATTTATTCTCTCTTTTGAGTTGTCTAGGGTTGAATGATTTTGACCTTTTTGTAGATCTATGATGTTCAAGGCTGATTCAAGGGCCGATGTTCTAGAGTGTTCATCATACAATGTCAAGGTAGGTGGTTTGGGCCTTACTTCGATTTTCCTTGGATTATATATTCTAAAATTGTTGAATACCCTTGTTTAGGGTATTGCATATTTTGGAAGTTAACCCTATTTAAGACATGTTAGGGTGTGTTTGATGAGAATGGGTTGTTTGGTTATGAATAAGGTCTAATACCTTGATTATGGATGTGTTTTCCCATGTTTTTTTGATATTGATCGTTGGGTCTAGAATTACCTATTAGGCTGCTTTGTTTTCTATGACTAGTGCTGTTAGGATAGAGTTGTTATTTATATGACATGCATGTGTTTCACATTGTGAATGTTGACCAAAGGGAATTGACTGTGAGAGCTTCCTCATATAGGGTCATTTATGTATAATTTTTGTTATTGTTTACCAGAGGCATTGACTTTGAGAGCTGCCATGGGGTCATTTAATAGAGGGGTTATATCGTTAGAGCTACCTAGAGTGTCACTATATTTATTAACACTATGCAGACCAAGGGGTATTAACCGTGAGAGCTACCCAAGTGGTCATTTGTAATTGATTGTGTCCATGTGGTACCAAAGGGGTTAGACTGTTAGATATTTCCTAGAGGGCCAGTATTATTTTATTGACTTGATGATATGTTAAAACAGAGGGGTTATACTATGAGAACATTCCCAAAGGGTTGCTTGTGAATGATTGATTGATTGTGAAGATCCTTCCAAGTCAAAGCACAATCATGGAATCAATCTTACATGATTATTGGATGGTATTTTAAGAGGTCTGTTTACTGTTGTTATACAGGGGGATACTGAGCTTAAGCTTGATCTAGAGGTTACACTATTCAGAAGTTTGAATAATTTATAAATATAAATGAATGTAATTGAAAGATGTAGGATTGTATAATTTTGAGTACTTCCTAGTTTATTTCTTCATTTATTCATATTAAATGCTATATATATTCACTGACAGTTAGACACATATCTTTTGGTGGATGCCTATGGGGATTCATCTCACACCCTATTTGGATCATTATTTTAGATCCAAATAGATTATATCGTTGTAGGTTTAGATAAGGGAAAGCACACTTCTACCTCATGTACTTGATTGTTGTTGGAGCTGGAGAGCATGAGACCAAGCTTAAGCTTGCGATTCTATTAGATTAACTTACTGTTTTGAGTACTTTGGTTTTAATGTTGTATTTTCATCATTGTGATTTGTTTGGCTGATTTCCTAAATACTTGTGAGATGCATCATTACTTATATATATAGGATGTAGTTGTTTATACTATTAGTTTTCCACTATTTACTTTGTTGTATGGTATTACTACTTCCGCTATTGTTTATTATTTGTTTCCACTGTGTTACTCTGCCTATGAGGGAATGGTTTCTCGACTATCCCACTCAAGGCCCTCACTAATAGTCGACAACCTATGGTGTTTGGGGACATGCGCTTTGGCCATGTGACCAACCGGGTACTGAGCAACTTTGGGCGGCACCAGGAATTGGGATGTTACAAAGTGGTATCAAAGGAGTTTCTTTTCTTCTTTGTCTTACTATTTGGATGCTATAGACAGTTATAGGAAGGAATGAGTAATTATTAATAAGCTATGCCTGGGAGTAGCTACCCATGTAGAGGGAAAACCCAAGTTACCTTGAATATTGCATTTTTTATGGTTTTTCCATTATTATAGTTTATTGATTTCATCGTTGGGTGATTCACTTGTTTTGTGATATTATGATTTATATAATTGTGGTTATATTTCTGTTTCAACCTGATGAGATGAGGGAATTCCATCTCATGCATCATATAGTCACTTGATAGAGATCACATGTCATTCATTCTTATCATACCATTTAGGGTGAATTACTAATTGCATGCTGATGTGATAGATGTTGTGCTAGATATGCATGTTGTTGTGATAGATGTCGTGATAGAATACCAACTATTTTGATAGGGTATTTGAATATGTAAAGTTTCTTTTGTATGGACACCAAACTTTGATCCCTGAGCTGTTATGGGCCCTCTTGGATCAGAATTTGGTGGATCATGTTGGAACGTTAATTGAATTTTGTCAAGTCATGATGTGAATAAGGATGTAAAACATTGACTCATGGGAGTATGGGATCTCATGGGTCCATATTTTTCATTTATTAGAAAAAATTATAAGTTTTAAGGGTTCTAGAGGAGTTTTAGAGGCCTACTGTCCAGAAACCCAAAAAACACAATGTGCGATGTTATAAACACACACCATGTGTGCTTCTATTCTGTAAGAAACAACTTTTCTTAAGTACACGCTGTGTACTGCACATACACTCCATGTAGTCTTTAACTATGTGACTCAGTGTGTGAGTAGAGACACGGGGTTGAAAAAACATTGGTAGAACACACCGTGTACTTGGATTACATGTTGTGATGAAAGGAACTCGTGTCTGGTCGTGTGACTAATGACATGGGTGGATGAAACTGAGGGTGTACATGTCGTGTCCCATTATTTAATTTCATATAGATTCAACCATGTCTCTGACCGTGTGACCAAAAAAATGGGTGTTTTGAACTTAAGTATTACATGTTGTGTCTAGGGTGAATACGTCATGTAGTGTTACCCAAGAGAGAACTGTGTAGTTAGAGCCATGTAGAATAACTTGGCTAGGAGGGAGGATTCAAGTACACGCTGTGTCTAAGGATGGACACGCCGTGTGTAGGGGTATTACATGACCAAGTTTGGAAGAGGTACACACCGATGTTTAAACCTAAGGGAACACACTATGTGGTGGATATACACGCCGTGCAAACCTATTTTGTAAAACTTTAATGTTTTCTTCTCCTATTCATTTCTTTCAAGTCTAAGTTTCAGTACTTAATAATATTAAAATGCGGTGTTCACTTGACCTTGTAGAGTCATGCCACTGATATTTCCTCCAGTTATACGCTTGGTTCATAGTGATGATCTGACACCAAAAAGGATACATCAAGTAATTCCAACAGATCCTCCCATAGTGCCCATCTTGGAACCAACTATTATACTGGATGAAGGTGCTGATGCACAGTTCCGTGAAGGATTTATGAGGATGATGTAGACATTCCGGGGAGCACCACATCCTTCCCCGTCTATGGAAGAGCTGACGCAGGTGTTCCAGCAACAAAAACCTACCACTTTTTCTACAGATGGAGGACCACATGCTGCAGAGTCATGGTTGGACGCCATGCTTGCTATCTTTGAGCATCTAGAGATTCCTCCCGAGAGGAGGGTGAATCTTGCGATGGACATGTTACGTGATTCTGCCAATAGATGGTGGGATGTAATCTCACATGCACGACTTCATCAGTATATGGCTTAGGAAGAGTTAAATAGGACCTTCTATGATTAATTCTACCCTAAGACATTGAGGGCTGATTAATCTCAAGAATTCACGAATTTGGAGCAGGAAGCCTTGTAGGGAGCCCTCATGAATTGTTTCTTCAGGTAGCTAGGTGGTATGATACCAGTGTGGGAAGAGTGGGCATACAAGACCTCAGTTCCCAAGAGACCCAGTTGAGTGCCAAGATTGTGACAAGATTAGTCATCTCCAGTGTTTTTGTCAGTTTTTCGCACCATTATCTGGTGATATGGGTTCTGCTATGACTCTACATTCAGGAGCAGGACCACCAATTTCTCATCAGTCATGCAACTGAAGTTCGTTCGGCCATCCAGGACAAGGAGGAGGTCGTGTCCATCGTTTCTAGTTGGTAGGATTTCAACGATAGTAGGGTGGATCAGCTCAGGGTAGTCAGCCAGGGTCACAGGGCCACAGTACAAGTCAAGCTTTTGTAATGGAGAAGACCCAGCTGGAGCAGGATCTCATACCCTCTACGGTTAGAGGTACGACTCGAGTTTCCTTAGTTTTAGCTTCTTCTCTTTTTGATACAAGGGATTCCCATAATTTAATACATGTTGCTATTGTGGAGATCCTTGGGCCTTGTATCTTTACTTCTTAGGATGTTATGATGCTAGACACTCTTTAGGGATTAGGATGGAAAGTGTACATCAGTGCATGGAGTTCCCTCTTGAGGTTGGTGGGTGTCACTTCTTACGGGACCTCTATGTATTAGAGATGATAAGCTTCAATGTTATTCTCAGAATGGATTGGTTAGTCACCTTTTAGGCCTTTGTTGAATGCTATCACCTTAGGGTGAGTTTCATATCACTAGAGGGTGGGTCTTTTCTACACAAGGGAGAATGAGATGTCCAGGAGAGTAGAGCTGGACCCAAACATCATGGGTTGGGAGGAATTACAACCCAAATTTCTAGTCTATATCAGGATAACTAGGGGACTTCATAGATGGACTTTCCTCTAGTGGTGTATTTTTTCAGGTATATCTTTATAGATGACTTTTTAGGTTTACCTCTAGAGTGTGAGGTAGATTTCTCTTTTTTTCTTGTGCATGGAGAAGCACCGGTGTACATTCCTCCTTATAGGATGGATACACCAGAGTTACAGGAGCTCATGAAATAGTTAGAGGAGTTACTGGAAAAGGGTTTCATCTAACCCAGTACTTATCCATGGGGTTCTTCTATCCTTTTTTCTAAGATGGAAGATGGTACCCTCAGACTTTGTGTTGATTATCGGAAGCTGGACCAGTTGACGGTCAAGAATCGATATCCCTTGTCGATAATTGATGATCTATTTGATCATCTTGGAGGATTTTGATTATTCTAGAAGATTTACTTGAGATTAGGATATCATCAGTTGTGCGTTAGACCATCATATATATCTCTTATATCATTTTGGAGTAGGTATGGTCGATACGAGTTTGTGGTTATGTCGTTCGGTCTCACGAACGCGCCTGCAGTTTTCATGGAACTAATGAATCAAGTGTTCCATTCTTACATGGATTATTTTGTGGTAGTCTTTGTGAATGATATCTTGGTGTAATATCACACTCAACATGACCATGCCACCCATCTTGAGATCATATTGAGTACACTGAGAGAGTATTAGTTATATGATAAACTCTCAAAATGACACTTTTGGATGGAATAGATTCACTTATTGGGTCATGTTATCTCAGTGACAAGAGTATCAGTAGACCCATAGAAAGTGAGAGTAGTAGTTTATTGGGAGAATTTGAAGAACGTCTTTTAGTCATGAAGTTTTTTGGGGTTGTATGGTTACCACAGATGCTTTATACAGGACTTTCCATGTTTAGTAGTGCCACCGATGTGCCTGAATAAGTAGGTTGCAAAGTACTTGTGAAAAAATTCACGTGATTCATCTTTTAAAGAGCTGAAAGGGAGAATGCCTTCAGTGCTAATACTAGTTTTTCTATAGTAAGTCAAAAGTTTCATTGTTTACTACGATGAATCAGGTATCGGGTTGGGAGTAGTGTTGAGGCAAGAGGAAGGAGTCATTGCGTACGAGTATCGGTAGTTGAGGCCACATGAGAGGAATTACCTGATGCATGATCTCGAGTTGAATACAGTTGTGAATGCTTTGCACTATTGAAGACATTATCTTTTGGGAGAGAATTTTGTGGTTTTCAATGACAAAAAAGGGATTCAAGTATATCTTTACTCCGAATGATCTGAATTTGATATAGCGAAGGTGGGTTGAGTACCTTTAGTATTTTAAATTTGAACTCGCCATTATGCCTGGGAAGGGAAACGCAGTGGATGATGTGTTGAGAAGGAGGAATCAGATATTGTCAGTTTAGGAGGCCATCAGTGAGTGGCAGCTTATGGTTCTGTTCTCTGAGATGCACTTGGAGGTTCATGAAAGACAGGGGAATACATTTCTTTCTTTTGTAGCTATTACCTCTACTCTACTAGATCGAGTACGAATGAGGTAGGTATCATATTCTGAAGGCCTAGTCCTATGAGAGGGATTGTGAGGAGAATACCCTACTTATAGGTAGAATGTAGGTGAGGATGAGATCTTGTATTTTCACGGGCGTGTATGGGTGTCTACAGACATACACGAGGAGATGATGTGGGATTTTCCTTCATCAGTTTTGGTAGTTCATCCCGGTGTCACCAAGATGTTTCGAGATCTACACTATCAGTATTGGTGGTCAGGTATGAAAAAATATGTTGCTCGTTTTTTAAGAGATGTTCTACCTGTTAGCAGGTGAAGGTGGAGCATCAGCGACCAACGTGGCTTTTACATCAATTACCGATTCCTAGTGGAAGTGGAATTATGTCACGATGGATTTTTTGATTTGTTTACCGAGGTTGCCTCGAGGTAATGCTGCATTTTGGGTTTTCATTTACAAACTAACGAAGGTTTCACACTTCTTACCAATCAAGGATACCTTTAGTGTTGATGATCTTGGAAGGTTGTACATTTGAGAGATTTTACAGTTTCATGGGGTTCCAAACTCTATCATTTCAGAAAGGGATGACTGATTTACTTATCGTGGCTGTCAGGGACTATAGAGGGATTTGGGTACACATATACTTCTGAGTACAGCTTACCATCCCCATAAAAATGGTCAGTTTGAGCGCAAGATTCATGTTTTGGAGGACATTATTTAGGCATGTGTCCTTGATTTCAGGGGCTCTTGGGATAGACACATACCCTTAGAGAGTTTTCCTATAATAACAGTTATTAAGTGACGATTCAGATGGAACCTTATGAGTATTTGTACACTAGGCCATGCCGATCACCCCTATGTTGGCGAGAGACAAAAGAGGCAGCTATGTTGGGACCTATTTTTTTCTAGGAGACCACTAAGAAGGTGTATTTGATTCAGAAGAGGATGGATACTACATAGTATCTCGAGAAATATTATGTTGATCGACGGAGATGACATATAGAGTTCGAGGTTATAGATCAGGTTTTCTTACGTGTCACACTAAGGTTGGGACACAGGAGGATTATGAGACAGGGAAATATTTCATCGAGATACATCAGGCTGTTTGAGGTTTTATAGAGAGTCAGGCCGGTTGCCTATTGGTTGTAGTTACCTAAGAGGTTCCAATATAAGCACAATTTCTTTCATGTATCTCATCTACGACATTACTTTTTAGACTCGTATCAAGATTTTAAACCCGAGGAGGTTGAGTTGCAGGTGGATGCATCCTTCGAGGAGAACCTCGAAACGAATTGTGGATAAAAACATAAAGTTTCTCCATGGACAGTTTGTTCCTATGGTACGGGTGTTATGGCATCACAGGCGAGTACAAGACAAGTATTGGGAGAGAGAGGCCAATGTACGACCCCAATGGCCAGAGTTTTTTGAAGTTTATTCTTCACCACCCTTAGAAGGGAAATTCGAAGACGAATTGATTTAAGGGGGGAAGTTTGTAAGAACCCGAATTTTTATTTCAAGTATGGATCTTAATTTCGGGTGTTTTTGAGGAAAAAGAAAGAATTTGAAAATTTTCTAAGTACACGTCGTGTTCCTCGGTTGACGCGTATATCCATGTACTATCATTTTAACTATTGAGTACATGGTTGTGTGGACCACCTAAAGAGGGGTTCAGTTGAGGCATGTACATGGTGTGTACATTAAATGAACACAACATGTACTTTTCTTTTTAATTTGATTAATTGGACTAAAATCATGTCTCATCTCCAAAACACATATATTCTTCCCGTGTTTCCTACAGGATAGTGACGAGACAACCGAGAACTTCGAACCCCTATCGTTACTCAGTCAGAGCTCTGATTGAGATGCTACAGGTTGCATTGGATTCCCATCAATTAGTTCTCTATTCCCCTAGATCCTCTCTTCATGATTTCTATTCTCTTTTAAGTTATCCAAGGTTGAACGATTTTGACCTTTTTATAGATCTATGACGTTCTAGGATGATTCAAGGGCCGACGTTCAAGAGTGTTCATTGTACAACATCGAGGTAGGTGGTTTGTGGTTGAATTTGATTGTAATTGGATAATATATTCTAAAAGATCCGAATACCCTTGTTTAGGGTATTACATATTTCAGATGTTAACCCTGTTTAAGACTTTTTATGGTGTGTTTGATGAGAAATGGTTGTTTGTTTATGCATAAGGTTTAATACCTTGATTAGGGATGTGTTTTCCAATGTTTTTTTGATATTGGTTGTTGGGTCTAGAATTTCATGTTAGGATTCTTTTTTTCCATTCCTAGTGCTATTAGGATGGAGATTCTATTTATATGAGATGCATGTGTTTCACATTGTGAGTGTTGACCAAATGGAATTGACCATGAGAGCTTCCTGACTTAGGTTCATTTATATATAATTTTTGTTATCATTGACCAGAGGCGTTGACTGTGAGAGTTTTCATGGGTTCATTGACCAAAGGGGTTTGACCGTTAGAGCTACCCAAAGGTTCATTATATTTATTATCACTGTGCATAACAAGGGGTATTGACCATGAGAGATAACCATGTGGTTGTTTGTAATTGATTGTTTCCATGTGGAAGCATATGGGTTAGACATTGAGAGATTTCCTAGAGGGTCATTATTATTTTATTGACTTGATTATATGTTAAACTAGAGGGATTAGACTATGAGAATTTTCCCAGAGGGTTGCTTGTGACTGATTGATTGATTGTGACGAGCCTACCAAGACAAGTCACGAGCTTGGACTCAGTCATACTTGATTTTTGGATGGTCTTTTGAGATGCCTATTTATTGTTTTTATACATGGGGATATAGAGTTTAGGCTAGATCTCGAGGTTACATTATTCAGGAGGTTTGAATAATTTATAAATGTAAATGAATGCAATTAAAAAATGTAGGATTTTTTACTTTTGAGTACTTCCAATTTTATTGCTTCATTTTTGCATATTACTTGCTATATATATTCACTGATAGTTAGGCACAAATTGTTTTGGTGGTTACCTATAGGGATTCATCTCACACCATGTTTGAGTCATGATTTTCGACCCAAACAGATTATATGGTTTCAGGTTTAGATAAGGGAAAGCACCCTTCTACCTCAGGTACTTGATTGCTATTGGAGATGGAGAGCATGAGACCAAGCTGAGGCTTGTAATGATGTTGGAGTTACTTACTCTTTTTAGTGATTTGGTTTTAGTGTTGTATTTTCATCATTGTGACTTGTTTGGATGATTTTCCTAGATACTTGTGAGATGCATCATTATTTATATATATTCTACAGTTGTTTATACTATCATTCTTCCACTGTTTACTTTGTTGTATGGTATTACTTCTTTCGGTGTTGTTTACTATTTGTTTCTGTTGTGTTACTATGCCTATGAGGGAATAGTTTCCCCACCATCACACCCAAGGCCCTCACTGCTAGTCAAAATCCTCTGGCGTTTGGAGAAATTCACTTAAGGTCATGTGACCAACCGGGTACGGGGAATCTTTGGGAGGCACCCAGAACCGGGATTTTACAAAGTGGCATTAGAGGTGTTTCTTTTCTGCTCTGTCTTACTATTTTGAGTCTATAGACATGGATAGGAAGGAATGGGTAATTGGAAATAAGCTGTGACTAAGAGTAGTGAATCCGTTTACATGGAAAAACCAAGTTACCTTGAATATTACAATTTTTGTGGTTTTCTAATTGTTACAGTTGATTTGATTTCACCATTTGGTGATTATCTTGTTTTATGCTATTATGATTTATATCATTGTGGTTCAATTTTTGTTGCAACCCAATGGGATTAGGGAATACCATCTCATGAATCATATAGTCAGATGATTGATATCACATGTCATGCATTCTTGTCATTCCATTTAGGGTGCATTACTAATTTCATCCTGATGTGATAGATATTGTGCTAGATATGAATTTTGTTGTGATAGATGTGGTGATAGAATACCTACTATTTTGATAGGGTATTGGAATATGTAAAGTTTCTTTTGGATGGACACCAAACATTGATCCCTGAGGTGTTATGGGCCCTCTTGGATCAGAATATGGTTGATCGTGTATGAACTTTAATTGAATTGTGTCAATTAATGATGTGAATAACAATGCCAAACTTTGATTCACGGGAGTATGGGCTCTCACGGGTTGGAATTTTTCATTCCATGGAAAAAATTCAACGTTTTTAAGGATTCCGAAGGAGTTTTAGAGGCATAATTTCCAGAAACCTAGACAACCCATATAAGAACAATGATATAAATCATAATATCACAAATCAAGTTAATCACCCAATGGTGAAATTAAATCAACTGTAACAATTTCTAGACTAGAAAATTGGAATATTCTAGGTAAATTGGTTTTTCCCTATACACGAGTTAGCTACTCCTGAGAAATTCTTATTACCAATAACCCATTCTTTCATATCCCTCTATATATGCTCCAAATAGTAAGACAAAGTAGAAAAAAAAATCCTCTGATACCACTTTGTAATGTCCTGGTTTCGGGTGCTGCCCAAAGGTTCCTCGTAACCGGTTGGTCACATGGCCTCAAGCGCATTTCCTCAAATGGCAGAGGCTGCTGACTAGCAGCGTGGGCCTTGGGTGTGATAGTGGGGAAACTATTCCCTCATAGGTGAGTAACATAGTGGAAAAAATAGTAAACAATAGTGTAAGTAATAATACCAGAAAATAAACAGCTGGACACACGGTCCTTTAGGCACGACGTGTACTCCCAGTATATGGCATGTTCTACCAAAGTTTTTTCCAACCCTATGTCTCTGCTCACACAGTTAGTCACACTGTTAAAGACTACACGACATGTACATGCAGTACATGACGTGTACTTAAGAAAAGTTGTTTCTTCCAGAACAGAAGAACACATGATGTTTGTTTATAACATCACACATCGTGTTGTCTAGGTTTCCATATAGTAAGCCTCTAAAACTTCATCAGAACCCTTAAAAAATTATAATTTTGTCCAATAAATGAAAAATTCCAACATGTGAGATCCCATACTCCTGTGATACATAGTTTGGCATCCTTATTCACATCATAACGTGAAAAAATTCAATTAAATTTCAAACATAATTTACCAAATTTTGATCCAAGAGGGCCCATAACACCTCAAGGATAAAAGTTTGGCATCCATCCAAAAGAAACTTTACATATTACAATACCCTATCAAAATAGTAGCTATTTTATCATGACATCTATCATAACAACATGCATATCTAGCACAAAATCTATCTCATCAGCATGAAATTAGTAATTCACCCTAAATGGAATGAAAAGAATGCATGACATGTGATCTCTATAAAGTTCCTATATGATTCATGATATAGAATACCATGATCTCATTGGGTTGCAACATAAATAGAACCATAATGATATAAATCATAGAATCAAAAACAAGTGAATCATCCAATGGTGAAATAAAATCAACTGTAACAATTTCAAAACTAGAAAAATCTCAATATTCGAGGTAACTTGGTTTTTCCATATACACGGGTTAGTTACTCCCAGGTATAACTTATTACCAATTACCAATTCCTTCCTATACCCATATATTGGATCCAAATAGTAAGACAAAGTAGAGAATAAACTCCTATAATACCACTTTGTAACGTCCTTATTTCGGTTTCCACCCAAAGGTTCCCCGTACCCCATTGGTCACATGGACTCAAGAACATTTCCCCAAATGCCAGAGGCTTTCGATTTGTAGCGATGGCCTTGGGTGTAATATTGGGGAAACTATTCCCTCATAGGAAAAGTAACACAAAAGAAACAAATAGTAAACAATAGTGAAAGTAGTAATACCATACAACAAAGTAAACAGTGGAAGAATAATAGTATAAACAACTACAACATATATATAAATAATGATGCATGTTACAAGTATCTAGAAAAACCATCCAAAAAAGTCATAATGTTGAAAATAAAATATGAAAACCAAAGTACAGAAAATAGTAAATAAATCCAATAGCATCGTAAGCCTCATCTTGATCCCATTCTCTCCGGCTCCAACATCATTACAAGCCTCAACTTGGTCCCATGATTTTTGGTATCATTAGTCACACAGCGGGACATACGGTCCTTTTGGTGCGATGTGTACTCCTAGTACATGGAATGTTCTACCAATGTTTTTCAAAACCCGTGTCTCTACTCACACATTCAGTCACATGGTCAAAGACAACATGGCATTTACATGTAGTAAACGGTGTGTACTTAAGAAATGTTGTTTCTTCCAGAAAAGAAGAACACATAGCGTGTGTTTATAACATCAAACGTCATGTTGTCTGAGTTTCTAGATAGTAGGCCTCAAAAACTCCTCTAGAACCCTTAAAAATATAGAATTTTGTCCAAGTAATGGAAAATTATGACCCACGAGAGCCCATAATCCTGAAAATAATAGTTTGGCATCATTATTCATATCATAACTTGACAAAATTCAATTAAATTTCAAACATGATCCACCAAATTCTGATCCAAGACAGCTCATAACACCTCTGGGATCAAAGTTTCGCATCAATCGAAAAGAAACTTTATATATTATAATACCCTATCAAAATAGTAGGTATTATATCATGGTATCTATCACAAGATCATGCATATCTGGTACAACATCTATCACATCAGCATACAATTAGTAATGCACCCTAAATGGTATGACAAGAATGCATGAAATGTGATCTATATCAAGTTATTATATGATGCATGAGATGGAATACCCTCATCTCATCAGGTTGCAATAGAAATAGAACCACACTTATATAAATCATAATAGCACAAAACAAGTGAATCACCCAACAGTGAAATCAAATCAACTATAACAATTGAAAAACTAGAAAATTTGAAATATTCGATGTAACTTGGTTTTTCCCTATACACGGGTTAGCTACTCCCGAGCACAACTTATTACCAATTACACATTACTTCTTATCCCTATTTATAGGCTCCAAATAGTAAGACAAAGCAGAAAAGAAACTACTTTAATAGCACTTTGTAATGTTCTCATTTCAGGTTCCGCCCAAAGGTGCCCCATACCAGGTTGGTCACATGGCCTCAAGCACATTTTAAAAAATGCTAGAGGCTGCCGAATAGCAATGAGGGTCTTGGGTGTGATAGTGGTGAAACTATGCCCTCATAGGCAGAGTAACACAGTTGAAACAAATAATAAACAATAACAGAAGCAATAATACAATACAAAAAAGTAAATAATTGAAGAATGATAGTATAAACAACTGCATCATATATATAAATATTGATGCATGTCACAAGTATCTAGGAAAGAATCCAAACAAGTCATAATTATGAAATTAAAATACTAAAACCAAAGTACTGAAAACAATAAATAAATCCAACAACATCGCGTGCCTCATCTTGGTCTCATGCTCTCCATCTCCAACAACAATCAAGTACCTAAGGTAGAAGGGTGATTTCACCAATATACATCAGTATGTTTGAGGTTTTGGAGTCGGTCTAGTTTTCTATTGGTTGTTGTTACCTTAGAGGTACCAGACTATGCACGATGTATTTCATGTTTCTGAGCTATGATATTAGTCACGCGGCCTCACACACGGTCCTTTCGGCACGACATATACTCCGAGTACACGACATGTTCTACCAAAGTTTTTCCACCCTCGTGTATCTGTTCACAAAGTATTTCACATGGTTAAAGACTACATGACATGTACATTCAGTACATTACATGTAATTAAGGAAATTTGTTTCATTCAAAATAGAGGAACACATGGCGTGTGTTTATAACATCACATGCCGAGTTATCTGGGTTTCCAGATAGCAGGTTTCTGAAACTCCTCTGGAACCCTTAATAACTTATAATTTTTTCCATGTAATAAAAAATTCCAACCTTGGAGAGCCAATACTCCCGCGAATCAAAGTTTTTAATCCTTATTCACAACATAACTTGACAAAATTTAATTAAAGTTCAAACATAATCCACCAAATTCTGATCCAAGAGGTCCCATAACACCCCAGGGATAAAATTTTAGCGTCTATCCAAAATAAACTTTACATATTCCAAAACCCTATCAAAATAGAAGGTAATCTATCATGTCATATATCACAACAGTATGTATATCTAGAACATCATCTATCATATCAGCATGCAATTAGTAATACACCCTAAATGGCATGACAATAATGCATGACATGTGATCTCTATCAAATGCCTATATGATGCATGAGATGGAATACCCTCATCTCATCGAGTTGAAATAGGAATAAAACACAATGATATAAATAATAATAACATGAAACAATTAAATCACCCAACAATGAAATTAGACCAACTATAACAATTTCAAAACTAGAAAAATTGCAATATTCAAGGTAACTTAGTTTTTCCTTATACACAGGTTATCTACTCATAGTCATAGATTATCACCAATTACCCATTACTTACCAACCCTATCTATAGGCTTCAAATAGTAAGACAAAGAAGAAAAGAAACTCCTCTTATACCACTTTGTAACGTCCCGGTTCTGGGTGCCGCCCAAAGGTGCCCCGTACCTGGTTGGTCACATGGCCCCAAGTGCATTTCCCCCAATTCCAGAGGATTCCGACTAGTAGTAAGGTCCTTGGGTGTGATAGTGTGGAAACTATTCCCTCATAGGTAGAGTGACACAATAGAAACAAATAGTAAACAATAGGGAAATAGAAATACTATGCAACAAAGTAAACAACGGAAGATTGGAAGTATAAAAAACTACAACATATATATAGATAATGATGCATGTCACAAGTATCTAGGAAATAAGATAAACAAGTCACAATGATGAATATAAAATACTAAAACCAAATTACTAAAAACAGTAAATAACTCCAATAGCATCACAAGCCTTATCTTGGTCCCATGCTCTCCAGCACCAACATCAATTAAGTATTCGAGGTAGAAGAGTGATTTCCCTTATTTAACCTGCAACCATATAATCAGTTTTGGTCAAAAATCATGACCCAAATAGGGTGGGAGATTAATCCCCATATGCAACCACAAAAAGATCTATGCCTAACTGTTAGGGAATATATATAATAGGTAATATGTAGAAATGAAGAAATAAACTAGGAATTACTCAAAACTAAACAATCCTACTATTTTCAATTAAATTCATTCACATTTATAAATTATTAAAACCTTAAAATAGTGTAACCTAGGGATCTAGACTAACCTTTGAATCCCCCTGTATAACAACAATAAACAGACGTCTCAAAAAACCATCCAACGATCAAGTAAGACTGAGTATAATCTTGTACTTTGGATTGGAAGGCTCTTCACAATCAGTCAATTATTCACAAGAAACCATCTAGGAAATTTATCACCGTCTAACCCATCTAGTTTAACATATCATTAATTCAATAAAATAATACCCACCCTCTAGGAAATCTATCACAGTCTAACCCCTTTGGTACCACATGGAAACAATCAATTAAAAATGACCACCTGGGTAGCTCTCACAGTCAATACCCCTTGGTCTCCATAGTGATAATAAATATAATGACCCTCTAGGTAGATCTCATGGTCTAACCCCTCTGGTCAATGACCCCATGGAATCTCTCATTATCAATGCCTCTAGTCAACTATAACAATAATTATACATAAATTACACTACATCAGGAAGCTCTCATGGTCAATTCCCTTTAGTGAACATTCACAATGTGAAACACATGCATATCGTACAAATTTCAACTCCATTCTAACATCACTAGGCATGGAAAACAAAGCATCCTAACATGAAAATCTAGACCCAATGACCAATATAAAAAAAACATGGGAAAACACATCCATAATCAAGGTATTAAACCTTATGCATAACCAAACAACCCTTTCTCATCAAACACACCATAACAGGTCTTAAACAGGGCTAACTTCCAAAATACACAATTCCCTAAACAAGGGTATTCAGAACATTTAGCATATATAATACAAGGAGAATCAAATTAAGTCACAAACCACCTATCTCAACATTTTACGATGAACACTCTAGAATGTCGGCCCTTGAATCGGCCTATAACATTGTAGATATACAAAAAGGTCAGAATATTTCAACCTTTTATATCTGAAAAGAGAGAATAAATCAGGAAGAGAGGATCTAGGGGAATAGATAAATCACTGGTGGGAATCCAACGCACCTGGAAGCGTCTCGATCGGAGCTCAGACGAAGGAACAGTAGGGGTTTGAAGTTCTCAGTTGTCTCGTCACTCTCCTATAAAAAACACAAGAAGAAGAGATGTGTATTAGAGATGAGACGTGACCTCAGTCTGATTAATCAAATAAAAAGAAAAGTACATTGTAACACCCCATGATTTTATAGTCCATTATCTCATTAAAGTAATTCAATAGGTTGTACTACACGCAACACTGAGTTCAAATGCACCACAACTTACCACACTAGCCGTTCAAAAAAGCGGTTATGAATAGTATTAACTTAATTTTGAATCATATATACTCTATATAATTTTAACAACCATATTATGTGTTTCTTAGACATAATATAAGAACAAATTCATTTTTTCAGATAAAAGAAGTATTTTTCAAAAAATGCAATTTTACCACCTCTTAATGGAGAACCCTTTTTAAAACCAATATTTGAGACTTTTATATATTAAATTTAATGAAATTAAATTCTTCTTTATAAGTGGGACATAAAAAGTTAGTTTGGAAATTTTTTTGGAACTTTTCTGATAACTTTGATATTTTGATGAATAGTAAAAATACTATGTTTTAATTGAAAACAAATTTTTTAATTGAAATAATTTATAATGTTAAATTATGAATTTTAATGTTATTTAAGTATAATTAGATTATATTTTTATCATTTAATACAATTTTGTTCATTATAAGTAATTTCACATTTAAATTTTACATAAACACATGTCAATCTTTTGATAGTTTTTACTTTTTTAAAAACCCGCTTTTTGGTTTTGACAATGGGGATTAATTTTAAATTAATAAATGAAACTTCTATGTTTTGAATCTAGTAAAATGGACTTCATTTTTGAATTATGAATATCAAAATTATCTTAGGGTAATTTTTTTTTAAATTTTTCTGAAAACATTCAATTTTTTATGAATAGTGAAAAACACTGCGTTATTTTTTAAAACTGACTTTTTATTTAAATAATTATTTATTTTATTTAAGTTTATTTTAAGACAAAAATATATATATATAATACCTATATAAGCTCAATTTAATTCATTTGATTCATTTTATAATAAAATTATATGTATACAATTTTACTGAACTTTTTAACGTTTTTAATACCTTTTAGGAGCATTTGCAAATTTGCATAAAACTTAATTTCACCACTTTTGTGATTTGAATTTAAAAAATAGTAGAGAAATGGTTGATATCAGTAAGTAAAATTTGGTTCAATAAGATGAAAATATTTTTTTGGTGAATAATAACTTTTGACTTATTTACCGCGGTAAAAATTAAATAGGGTAATTAAGGGTAAAAATGATATTATAATTATCCTATCACATGTCCAAATTCTAGTGGATAAGTGGAATTCGACCAAAAACAACCTTAGGAATAAACTATGATCCTCTTTGGTCCACTTGGATTAGATTAGGACATTTATTATTATTTTATTTAAATAAGAGTTAAAAGTGTTAAATTCAAAGTTTAATAACTAAACCATTTTTTATATAGGGCTAAACACAATATAAATTCAACTATAAATATTAATCAGAAAGATAACAATATTTCCTACATAATGGTATTTTATTTATAATTTTTAGACATTAAATATTTAAATTTATTTATGACACAATGATGATGCATTAATTACCTTATTAATAAAAGATTAAAATAATTTATATTATAAATACCCAAATAAATTTAATTTGATACTTTTGATGAATTCCACTAATTTTATTGGTTAATATGACATGTTAGGGTTGATTCAATCACTTTTTTTTGAAGTAATCATGCTGTTATGAGTTAAAAAAACAAATACCAGAATTAGAATAATGAGAGAGTATGGATTTTCCATCGGTACCGAGCATGTGCAGCTTTGGATAAGGACAACTAGCCGACCATCCCTATGAAGGTGGAGTGCTGATCATCATGACATATGCTGGGGAGGAGCAGTTCCAAGTTGTCTTGTCTGGGTGATTCCCTCTAAGACCTATGGGTCATGTAATTGTCTCTAAGCCTTCAGGCCTTGTAAGGGTTCCACCACATCCCTTGAAAGGTGTATTATCAAAATAATAAAAAAATTCCTTCGGGCCATTCAGTAAATAGTGTCAAAATTGACATAAAATAGTTTTTAAAACAAAAACTATATTATGGGTTGATATAACATTCCTAAAAATCTAATGTTCTTCCAAAGGGCTTAAATAATATTATATATGTCATTAAAGAACCACTTGAGGTTCTCTTGGAAGTTTAGAGTGTGTTTATTAACCATATAGTGTAAGAATACAAGAAGACACGATAAAAGTTAAACTATTTATCTAAGAGTTAAATCTAAAAGACAAGTTTAAAATGGTAACCTAAACTTGTCTAAAACCTATTGGTTGAAAGGATTTCGACCCATAAACACTTAAGGCTCGAAATAAATTCATTTGGAGCCATTATAAACTGAATATGATTATATAATAAATTAATACTTTAATCATTTTTTAAAGTAACCCTCACCCTCTCATAAAAGGGAACTTTCTCTTCTCTCAAAATCATACCTCCAAAGACATTTGTCTTGGCCAAACCCTTCCCAAATATACTCCCAACTTCCTTAACATCAACCTATATTACTTACTTTGATCATAAATCCAACCTAAGAACCCCTTTTGATCAACTCAAAAGGAAGCACCCGAAGAAGAGGTAATAATTTCCCCACCATCTTTCAAGTTTTTTTCTTCTTACACTTCCTCTTTATTTGTTATTACCATACCAAAATAATAACTCAAGTACCTTATACATACTATGATGTTATTTTAAATATGTGATAACCATATTCATTATTCTATCCATCCTATGAATGATAATGTAACCATGTGTGCATACGTACGGCTTACCGTCTCCACGTCGTGGTGTAATTTGTTATTCAATACTAAGTTATTTGGATGGATATAATGATGAGTAATATGTATATAAATAATGAAAATAAAATTATAATGTCTCTGTAAAATTAATATACCATCCAATTCGACACCTTTTAATCATTAAGTAAATTATATTGTCGCTCGTGCGTACGTATGGATTACCATCTCCACGACATGATGAGATTCATTTCCACATTCACCATTTATCGATGATTATGAAAATTTATTTTATTTATAAGTTTGTAATATATGACATAATAATTCTAATGGAGATATATATATGTGTGTATGTATGTATTTATGTATGTACTTACATATATCTTATTCAATTACTTCTGTTAAATACGATATGAAACAGAAACAAAATTTATGCGTACGTACGGCCTACCGTCTCCATAAATGGTGTTTTCCATTTTATAGATCTATCGATTATAAATATTTATATTCGAAATATATAAGATATATAAATCAAGTTTATATTCTATAAGTATTTAAACAATGATCTAAATGATAAGATCAAGAATAACAAGTTAAAATACATACGATAAAGAAAGCGATTATTACCCAAAATGTTAATTTAACATGGAAATCATTATTAAATGGGTAGTATAAAGTCATAAATGAATCATGTATGATATAATAAATATGAATATGGTTCAGGTATAATCTAATAACATACAATGGTCATTATACTGGATGGTAAACATACCCTCGACCAAAGGAAAGTGCAAGGTAAGGGTTAATTTCACAATCTCTTTATTATCTAAGGTTGTTTTTACATAAGTATCTACTGGGACATATTTATTACCCATGTCCATGTTTTATAAAAGTGTTTTCAAAGGGATTATTTTTGAGACACATTTTGCAAAAACATTATTTTAAATGTTTTACATATTTATTCTTCTAAAATTTTCTCACTAATATCCATGTTTTCAAAATGGTTTTAAGGATTTATTTATATAGACATTATTTGTTTAAAATGTTAATTCCTTTAAAAATATTAAAAGTGGTATGAGACAATTTGATTCAAAACTATCTTTTAAATGAATTTTAAATGATTTCATGAAAAGGGATATTTCTTTCAAATATTTTTACTAATCATTTTCAACTATGTCAACATCCCTTACAGGATATTATTCTTGATCGAGGTTGATTTATTATGATAAAAATATTCCATATTGTATTGAAGGTTTTGTGATATGTTTGAATATGGATGTTTTATTTCTATACCATTCATGGTTTATAGATAAAGTGTTGACATTTCGTATGCTAGTTTTAATACAATTTTTTTATGTTATGTTTAAACCTTTTCATATGAGGAATGCATTGGACTTAGTAAGTGACGGGTGGAGACCGTTATAGATCCTCGATGCATCGGTAGTCCTCATGAGAGAAACTAGTGTCTTGGAACAAGGCCTTGACAAAATATTATTTGTAGTCTTGTCACGAGGCCTTGACTATGTAGTTATGAAGTCTAGCATTATGCATTCCATCATTATGAAATTGTATATTGATATTTCATGTGATTATTCGACTAGTAGAATATCCATATGAATAAGTAAATGCATTATTTGATTTATATTGGAAATATTATGCCGAAGTTTATGTTTAAAAGGCTTAGGTTTTAGTCTTATACATTACCTTAAATTTTTATGTTTATTTATGAATCTTTCCACTATATTGTTATCATTACTGAGAATCTGAGCTCACCCCTTTCTATGTTTTATTTGTCCCAGGATGCAAATAAATATATTATGACTTACCTGCAGGGATAATCTAAGGGATATGAATGTGGTCAATAGATAAAATGTTGTTTTTTCTTCTATAATGTAATGTAATGTTTATGTATGTAATCTATTTTCCATAATTGCTAAACTGATCGGTCCTTCAGGACTTGATTCTTTGTATCATGCTAATGTATTAAAATAATTCACCGAATCTAGGTAACTGGGGTCGGAGTGTTGCATTTGGTATCAGAGGAAGTTTGGTAATAACCTTGGAAACTAGATTCAGAAAAACCTTAATTAGAGAACATTACCCCAAGATTGAATTTTATGATTAGTATAGAATAATATCCTATAATTTTGGTAATATAGATATTTTGTGAATTTTCCAAGCAATACATCCTTGTTTGGATATGACCAGGTAGAGGCGGCTCTAGCACATATTTATCTAGAAGTAAAAACTCCGACAATGAGTTTCGGGCTTGTCCTAGGGTATCCTGGTACATGACAACAGGACTTACTGTACTCTTGGTTACGACACTCCTGGGGGATATGCTTAGGATAATTCTCATTTTCATTACAATCCATTATGAAGGATTTAGGAGTAAATACTTCCTCAAATAATTTTTTTTATTATAGATTATATGCATAATAATTTTAATTTATGTTAGGTATTTTACAAGTTTGTAATTGTGCATTTTGATTCATAAACTAACCTATTGTATGCCATTGTTTAGAAATGGCTCCTAGTAGAAGGAATGATAATTCTAGAAATATGCATGATTGAAAGATTAAGAAGGATCCTATCATTCATGGTATTAAGACAAAATTTAAAGGGGAAATAGTCTCCTACATATTCTCATCATATGAAGAAATAGTATCATGTGTTAATAAGATAAGTAATGAATTCTTTGAGTCCTATGGATTTTAAGGGAATCAAGAGAAGAAAAGGATGGAAGAGAGAAATATGGATAAAGGGAAAAGGGGAAAGAAGGATTTTCCCATATGTGATAATTGTGGAAAGAATCACCTTGGTAAACGCTTAAAGGGAATGAGAGTTTGTTATAAGTGTGGAGAAAAAGGAAACTAAGTATGTGATTTCAAGGGTAATAAAAAGGTTTCAAGTGTACAATGATTCATCTGCAAGGAGTTGGGACACTAAGCAAATCAATGTCCAAATCATCAGAGTATACCAAAAATGATGCTATTGGATAATAATCAAGTTTTGATACTACCAAAGATGAATAGGAATGATTAGAGTTCTTATGCTGTTAAATTATTGTGTAATTTGAGTATTGTATTAATGATGTACATGTTATAATAATTTTAAAATATATAAGTATTGTACTATAGTACTATTTCATTAAGGACTTGAGATTGTGTGAAACCAAGAAATGTGACTTAATAATAGGTTGATTTTTTTGGAAAATATATGGTTCGGAGAAAGATAAACCTTAATATGATTCTTATACCGAGGTAGTGATTTTGGAATAAGATATGAATGATTTGGATAAATTATATTGGACATTCTTGACTACCTTGAATTTGATTAATGATTTGTATATTCCATCATTGTTGGAGTTTACAACTTTTTGGATATAAGGAGTATATCCAGTATTCTATAAGGAATAATGGAGAATTGATGTAATCAATATGGTTATATAATAATTCAGCGTGTTACCGTGTTTTAAAAGAATACATGATGAAGGTATTCACATGTTATTACGTGGCAAAAAGGATCTTCATTGTGTTTACCTTTATTATAAATTTTGGATTGTGAGTTTGTATATAAGTATTTTGAATAAGTCTAAGGGTTGGAATCGATTAAGTTTGACATTGGATACTATTTTTAAGGTTAAATAATTTCTTGATATTATTTTTGGATTGTCATAAAAAGGACAAGCCAAAGGATAGGTGACAACCCGTCGTGTCCAGTAAGGCCGTGAGACTTGAACCTGCAACCAAAGAGCGACAAGGGTGCATCACCTACCACTGGCCTACATGATGTCCTAGATTGTATAATGTAGTTTTTTAAAATGGTCTAATATATAAATTATAAATTCATTTTTTGGAACCCTATATGATTAGGAAAAATAGAATACTTTTGAATTTTATTATCTTTTAGAGGGAAAGATGAGTTTGTGGTAGGAATTAGTTGAAGGATGAAACTCTACTTGTCAAGTATATATTTTTCCTCTTATTATATGAATAAATTAATTCTTAAATTTTAGGTAATGGATATTAAAACAAAAAATTTGTTATCTTAACACCTTATGTTTTGTTGATCCTATTATATTTTACATTATCTTAGATTTATGGCTTTGAGACCCTCAATTTTACACTTGTTTGGGATTGATGACCTTAACAGCTCCCTATAAATATTTACATTTTACCTCCAATTATGTGTCTCTAATTTCCACCAATGTTCTTCTAATTGAGTCATAATTTAGTGGTGACTTCTTCATTTCCATTTCCCTCTTATTAAGTAAATTTTATTAAACCGATTTCTGATGTGGGTTTTCCACAAAGGTATTTTTCTATTTTTAACCATTTATTTTCAAAGAAAAATTTCATATTGCGAGGATGTAATTTATTGAAGGAGGGTAGAATGTAACACCCCAAGATTTCACAGTACTCCATCTCATTAAAGTAATTCAATAGCTCGCGCTACACGCAACACTGAGTTCATGCGCACCACAACTTACCACACTAGCCATTCAAAAAAGAGGTTATGAATAGTATTAACTGTATTTTGAATCTTATATACTCTATATAATTTTAACATCCATATTATGTGTTTCTAAGACATAATATAAGAACAAATTTATTTTTTCAAATAAAAGAAGTATTTTTCAAAAAATGCAATTTTACCCCATTTTAATAGTGGACCCTTTTTAAAACCAATATTTGACACTTTTATATATTCAATTTAATGAAATTAAATTATTCTTTAGAATCGGGACATAAAAATTTAGTATGGACAAATTTTTGGAACTTTTCAGATAACTTTTATATTTTGATGAATAGTGAAAAATACTATGTTTAAATTGAAACAACTTTTTTAATTGAAATAATTTACAGTGTTAAATTATGAATTTGAATGGTTTTTAAGTATAATTATATTATATTTTTATAATTTAATACAACTTTTCACTACTGGAAACTTGGGTTTTACCAATGGTTCAGAACCCTTGGTAAAGGATGTTGAACCGTTGGTATAATTTATACCAACGGTTCCGCAAACCGTAGACAAGTAAGCCATTGGGAAAAGCTTTTTCCAACAGTTTACATAGAACCATTGGAGTAGGGGTAGGAAAGTTAACCTTTCCCAATGGTTCTCATAAAACCGTTGGGAAAGGTTTTACCAACGGTTGTGCTAAACCGTTGGCAAAACCAAAGGAGGAGGGATTTCCCAATAGTTCTACAACCTTTGGGAAAGCTTTTTACCAATGGTTCAAATAGGACCATTGGTAAAAAGCTTCCTACAAGACATATGCCAACAGTTTCAAACTGTTGGCATACCCTATGCTGTGCAAATTGCACAACATCCCTGCAATTTGCACAGCAGGCAGAGGTGGAGGTGTCCTGTAATAATTTGATGCATAATTTTATGCACATCAAGAAATAAATCATAATTCATTTTAATTCATACACATTTAACATATGATGCATAATTTGATGACAAACACATACATAATTCATAACGTAATTATAAACATACATACAAAAAAAATAAACATACATAATTCATTTAGAATATAATCATACGTAATTATAAACATACATATACAAAAGTGAGACACTTTGAGTGGTTCACTCGTACACGTCACAATAGACCCAATGATCGTTGTCCTAAAGTTTAAACGGAATCCGAATGCGTTTGGTCGGTTTTTCGTATGCTATTTGTTATTTTCACTTAAAATCTTGTTCATTTTAAACAAAAGAGATACACTTTGAGTGGTTCTGACCACACCATTATTTGAATTAAGGCGGGGTTGATTCATAAACGCCACATATAACCCATTGATCATTGTGCTAAAGTTTCAACACAATCAGAGTCCGTTTGGTCGGTTTTCCATATGTACTTAAAATTATGTCCATTTTAAACGAAAGACAGACACTAAGAGTGATCCCTGCCACACCACGCCTCGGATTGAGGCGGGGTTGACTATTAAACGTCACAATAGACCCATGTATTGTTTTCCAAAAGTTTCAAAAGAATCCGAATGCGTTTGGTCTGTTTTCCGTATGTCATTTGTTATTTTCACTTAAAATGGTTTCCAATTCAAATAAAAGTGAGCCACTTAGAGTGGTGGGGGCCACACCGCGACTCGGATTGAGGTGGGGTTGACTCGCACTCATACACATCAAAATAGACACATGGATCATTGTTATAAAGTGTCAACATAGTCCGAATGCATTTGGTCGGTTTCCCGTATGTCAGTTGGTGTTTTCACTTAAAAATAAGTCCATTTTGAACAAAAGAGAGGTAGTTTGAGTGGTCCTGGCCACACCATGCCTCAGATTGAGGCAAAGTAGACTTGTACACATCAAATTTGACCCATGGATCATTTTCCTTAAGTTTCAATAGAATCCGAATGCGTTTGTTCAGTTTTCCGTATGTCAGTTGTTGATTTCACTTAAAATTAAGTCCATTTTTAATAAAACAGAGGAACTTTGAGTGGTTTCATCCACAAAGGGCCTCAGATTGAGGCAAGGTTGACTCATACATGTCAAATTTGACCCATAGATCATTTTATTTAAGTTTCAATAGAATCCGAATGCGTTTGGTCAGTTTTTCGTATGTTAGTTGTTGATTTCACTTAAAATTAAGCCCATTTTTAACAAAACAGAGGCACTTTGAGTGGTGTTGACCACACTGGGCCTCATATTGAGACGGATTTGACTCGTGCACGTCACATATGAGTCATGGATCATTGTGAAAAAGTATCAACACAATCAGAATCCGTTTGATTGGTTTGGCGTATGTACGTAAAATATTGTCCATTTTAAACAAATGAGGGACAGTTTGGGTGGTGCCGGCCGCACCACACCTCTGATTAAGGCGGGGTTGACTCGTACACATTACATATGACCCATAGATCGTTTTTCTAAAGTTTCAACATAATCTGAATGTGTTTGGTCAGTTTCCCGTATGTTAGTTGGTGTTTTCACTTAAAAATAAGTCCATTTTGAACAAAAGTGAGGCAGTTTGAGTGGTCCCGGCCACACCACACCTCGGATTGAGGCGGAGTTGACTCTTACACATCAAATTTGACCCATGGATCGTTTTCCTTAAGTTTAAACAAAATATGAATGCATTTGGTCGGTTTTCCGTATGTCCGTTGTTGATTTCACTTAAAATTAAGTCCATTTTTAACAAAACAGAGGCACTTTGAGTGGTTTCGGCCAAAACGGGACTCAGATTGAGGCGGGGTTGACTCGTAAACATCACATATGAGTCATGGATCATTTTTAAAAATTATCAACACAATCAGAAACCTTTTGATCGGTTTGGCATATGTACGTAAAATATTGTCCATTTTAAACAAAAGAGGGACAATTTGGGTGGTGTCGGCCACACCACGCCTCGGATTGAGGTGGGTTTGACTCTTACAAATCACATATGAAAAATGGATTGTTTTCCTAAAGTGTTAACACAATCCGAAGGCTTTTGGTTGGTTTCCCGTATGTTAGTTGGTGTTTTCACTTAAAAATAAGTCCATTTTGAACAAAAGAGAGGCAGTTTGAGTGGTCCCGGCCACACCGCTACTCATATTGAGGCGGAGTAGACTCTTACACATCAAATTTGACCCATGGATCGTTTTCCTTAAGTTTCAACATAATCCGAATGCATTTGTTCGGTTTGTCGTATGTCAGTTGTTGATTTCACTTAAAATTAAGTCCATTTTTAACAAATCAGAGGTACTTTGAGTGGTGTCAGCCACAACGGGCCTCAGATTGAGGAAGGGTAGACTCTTAAACGTCAAATTTGACCCATATATTGTTTTCTTTAAGTTTCAATAGAATCTGAATGCGTTTGGTCGGTTTTCCGTTTGTCAGTTGTTGATTTCACTTAAAATTAAGTCCATTTTTAACAAAACAGAGGCACTTTGAGTGGTGTCAGCCACACTGGGCCTCGGATTGAGATGGAATTGACTCATACATGTCACATATGAGTCATGTATAGTTGTGAAAAAGTATCAACACAATCATAATCCGTTTGATTGATTTGGCATATGTATGTAAAATATTGTCCATTTTAAACAAATGAGGGATAGTTTGGGTGGTTCCGGCCACACCGCACCTCAGATTGAGGAGAGGTTGAATCATGCACATCACATATGACCCATGGATCTTTTTTCTAAAGTTTCAACACAATCCAAATGCATTTGGTCAGTTTCCCGTATGTCAGTTGGTGTTTTCACTTAAAAATAAGTCCATTTTGAACAAAAGTGAGGCAGTTTGAGTGGTCCTGGCCACACCACTCCTCGTATTGAGAAGGATTTGACTCATACATGTCACATTTGACCCATGTATCGTTTTACTTAAGTTTCAATAGAATTTTAATGTGTTTGATCGGTTTTTCGTATGTCAGTTGTTGATTTCACTTAAAATTAAGTCCATTTTTAACAAAATAGAGGCACTTTGAGTGGTGTCGGCCACACCGGGACTCAGATTGAGGCGGGGTTGACTTGTAAACATCACATATGAGTCATGGATCATTGTGAAAAAGTATCAAAACAATCATAAACCTTTTGATTGGTTTGGCGTATGTACGTAAAATATTGTCCATTTTAAACAAAAGAGGGACAGTTTGGGTGGTGCCGACCACAACGCACCTCTGATTGAGGAAGGGTTGAATCTTAAACATCACATATGACACATGGATCGTTTTATTAAAGTTTCAACACAATCCGAAGGCGTTTGGTCGGTTTCCCGTATGTCAGTTGGTGTTTTCACTTAAAAATAAGTCCATTTTGAACAAAAGAGAGGCAATTTGAGTGGTACTGGACACACCGCGCCTCGGATTGAGGCATAGTTGACTCTTACACGTCACATTTGACCCATGTATCGTTATCCTTAAGTTTAAATAGAGTCTGAATGCGTTTGGTCAGTTTTCCGTATGTCAGTTGTTGATTTCAGTTAAAATTAAGTCCATTTTTAACAAAAAAGAGGCACTTTGAGTGGTGTCGGCCACACCGGGCCTCAGATTGAGACGAAGTTGACTCGTACACGTCACATATGAGTCATGGATCATTGTGAGAAATTATCAACACAATAAGAAACCGTTTGATTAGTTTGGCGTATGTACGTAAAATATTGTCCATTTTAAACAAAAGAGGGAATATTTGGGTGGTTCCGGCCACACCGCACCTTAGATTGAGGCAGGGTTGACTCGTACACGTCACATATGACCCAAGGATCATTTTACTAAAGTTTAAAAATATTCGGAACGTGTTTGGTCGGTTTTACGTATGTCAATTGGTGTTTTCACTTAAAATTAAAGTCATTTTGAACAAAAGAGAGATAGTTTGAATGGTACCGTCCACACCGCGCCTCGGATTGAGGTGGGGGTGTTTGGTGGTGTTCGGGGGGCTGTACGAGGGGTGGCCGGGGGGCTGTCCAGGGGGTGTTTGGGGGGATGTCCGGGGTCCGGGGAGGAGGGTGAGGGGGCTGTCCAGGGGGCGGTCCGGGGGGGGGGGGGGGGGGGGGGCTGTCCGGGGACCAAGGAGGAGGGTGGGGGGCTGTCCAGGGGGCTGTCCGAGGGGCTGTCCGGGGGCTATCTAGGGTCCAGGGAGGAGGGTGGGGGGCTGTCCAGGGGGCTGTCTGGGGGGGATGTCTGGGGGGCTATCTGGGGGACATACCCGCATCATATGATAAAAAATAACACCAAGGATTAGACAAAATAGAAGCAGACATGCAGAATAATGACAAGTGCACATAAAAATCAGAAGCAGCTAAAATATTATTGCATTCATGCCATGTTTATTTCCTAAAACAATGTAAAACAAGAAAAATGATGAAACTCTAGAACATGGGTTGCATCCCAGGAAGCGCTAAGTTTTACGTCTTTAGTCAGACATATGGAAATTGGTCAATCGTCTTGGTCCATCAGCTCAGAATTTCTCTTCCTCTTACAAGAACTGGTGGATGTGTCATCAAGCTCATGAGGATGCTTAGTGGGATCGATCAATTCAAGAGCATAGCGGCCATGAATCTGATGCGGAAGTAAGAGAATCTGGTGCTCGACATTAGCTAGATGTTGAGTCACCCATTGTGCGAGGTCAGATGGAGACGTGACATGCACATCGATGATCATGGAAGAGACAGAAGAGCTAGACATTGCTGGTTAATCTGTATCCACAAATGGATTCATTTTTATATATTAGAACCTTTATAAATGTTTTTCCATTTTTACCAACAATTAATGTGTGAAAATCGTGAAAAATAACTTATTAGATATTTAAAAATGGATTTACTCTTGGACATGATGCATAATATCTCAAATATTCCTCATTGGATCCCAATTTTCAATTTTACTCCATTATCAAAAGTCTTATATCAATTTATTTTTATTTGGATCCATAAGGTGTACTTCTCTACAATGAATCGACTGTCTTAGATTATGTTTGAAAAAGCAATGTCCTCACAATAATGTTTTAATTCCATTAAGGAATTTTTTATTTAAAACATTCTTCCTAGGGAGATCAATGTCCACCACACACAGTTACCTCGGACAACCCCCCACTCACCCCGGAAAACCCCCACTCACCCCAGACAACCCCCACCCCTCGGACAGCCCCACACTCACCCCGGACAGCCCCCAACCCTCAGACATCCCCCACCCCTTGAACACCATCCCACTCACCCCGGACAACCCCCCACCCCTCGGACGGCCCCCCACTCACCCCGGACATCCCCACCGCCCCTCAGACAGCCCCCCACTCACCTCGGAAAGCCCCCCACCACTCGGACAGCCCCCCACTCACCCCGGACAGCCCCCGCCACCCCTCAAACAGCCCCCTACTCACCCCAAAACCCCCCCACCCCTCAGACACCCCCACTCACCCCGGACAGCCCCCGCCACCCCTCGGACAACCCTCCACTCACCTCGGACAGCCCCCACCCCTCAGAAAACTTCCACTCACCCCGGACAGCCCCCACCCCTCGGACACTCCCCCACACACCCAAATCAAATAGAAAAAAATGCATACACATAAGAAAGAACATTAATTAATGAAAACGATAAGGAAAACATTAATGAAAACATTAATTGAAATAAAACATTAATGAAACCATTAATGAAAACCCTAAAAATGATTAATTAAAACATTAATTGGATATTGTTTACATTGATGTAGTGATTCGAGTACACAATTCATCGAGGGATTATAATGAGTCATAAAATTTTCCAAAATCCCTAGAAATAGGGCAAAAGTACATGATAAATGGATAAATAGTGAAATAAATGGATAAATGTTGAGAATAAAAGTATATATTTAACTAATATGAGAAGAATTTGAAAGAATATAAACTGAATGGGGGAGTTGTAGATGGAAGATTTACCTGGATGGCTGCTTCCGAGGCATAGGATCTAATTCTGGGTGGTTTGGGAGGTTCTGGGGGAGTCGGGGAGAGTTTAGGGGAATCTGGGGGTGAAATTTTCCAACGGTTTTTAAAAACCGTTGGGAAATACATTCTTTTCCCAATGGTTTCATCAAACCGTTGGGGAAATAATGGAAATAATATGCTTTCCCAATGGTTTCTTCAAACCATTGGGAAAGACAACTCTTTTCCCAATGGATTCTTTAAACTGGTGGGGAAAGGCTTCCCAACTTTCATTTTCCCAACAGTTTCTACAAACCGTTGGGAAATCTTCCCTAATCACACCTTTACCAATGGTTATTTTGAACCATTGGTATAAAAGCGTTGGGAAAGATACATTTTCCAGTAGTGTTTGGTCATTATAAGTAATTAATATTTAAATTTGACATAAACACATGTCAATCTTTTGATAGTTTTTACTTTTTTTAAAACCCGCTATTTGGTTTTGACAACGAGAATTAATTTTAAATTAATAAATAAAAATTATATGCTTTAAATCTGGTAAAATGGAATTCATTTTTTAATTCTGAATATCAAAATTATCTTAGAGTAAATTTTTGGTATTTTTCTAAAAACTTTCCATTTTTGATGAATAGTGAAAAACAATACGTTATTATTTAAAACCGAATTTTTATTTAAATAATTATTTATTTTATTTAAATTTATTTTAAGTAAAAATATATATATAACATCTATATATGTTCAATTTAATTAATTTTAGTCATTTAATAATAAAATTATATGTATAAATTTTTATTGAACTTTTTAACATTTTTTACTCACCTTCTAGAAGCATTTGAAAATTTCCATAAAACTTAATTTTACCACTTCTGTGAGTTGAATTTCAAAAATACAAGAGACATATTTGATATCAGTAAGTAGAATGTGGTTCAATAAGATGAAAATATTTTTTGGTAAAATAATAAATTTTGACTTTTATTTGCCGCGGTTAAAAGTAAATAGGGTAATTAAGGGTAAAAATGATATTATAATTACCCTAACACATGTTCTAATTCTACTGTATAATTTAAATTCGACAAAAAATAACCTTAGGAATAAAATATGATCCTCTTTGGTCCACTTTTATTAGATCAGAACATTTATTATTATTTTATTTAAAGAATAGTTAAAAGTGTTAAATTCAAAGTTTAATAACTAAATCATTTTTATATAGAGTCAAACACATTATAAATTCGAATATAAATATTCATTAGAAAGCTAAAAATCTTTCCTAAATAATTTTATTTTATTTATAAATTTTAGACATTAAATAATTATATTTATTTATGAAACAACAATGATGCAGTAATTACCTTATTAATAAAAGATTAAAATAATTGATATTATAAATACCCAAATAAATTTAATTTTAGACTTTTGATGAATTATAATAATTTTATAGGTTAATATTAAATTTTAGGGTTGATTCAATCAATTTTTTTCTGAAGTAACCATGCTTTTATGAGTTAAAAAAAATAAATACCAAATAATGTCATAATTGACATAAAATAGTTTTTAAAACAAAAACTATATTACTGGTTGATATAATATTCCTAAAAATATATGGTCCTAAAAAAGGGATTAAATAATATTATATATGTAATTAATGAACCTCTTGAGGTTCTCTTGAAAGTTTTTGAGTATGTTTATTAACCATATAGTGTAAGAATACAAGAAGACACGGTAAAAGTTAAACTATTTAACTAGAAGTTAAATCTAAAATATAAGGTTAAAATGGTAACCTAAACTTGTATAAAACCTATTGGTTGAGAGTTTTTCGATCCATAAACACTTAAGCCTCTAAATAACTCATTTGGATCCATTAAAAATCTAATATGATTGTATAATAAATTAATACTTTAATCTTTTCCTAAAGTGACCCTCACCCCTCTTATAAAAGGGCACTACCCCTTCTCTCAAAATCACACCATCAAAGCCATTTTTCTAGGCCAAAACCTACCCAAATATCCTCTTTAATTCCTTCAATTCAACCAAGAGTCCTTAATTTGATCAGAAAGACAACCTATGGAGCCCTTTTGATCAACTCAAAAGGAAACACCCGAAGAAGAGGTAATAATTTCACCACCTTCTTTCAAGTTCTTTTCTTCTCCCAATTCCTCTTTCTTTGTTATTACAATAACAAAATAATAACTCCAGTACTTTATACATACTGTGATTTTATTATAAATATGTCAAAACCATATTCATTATTCTATCCATCCTATGATTGATAATGTCACCATACGTGCGTGCGTATGACTTACCGTCTCCACGCCGTGGTGTAATTTGTTATTCAACACTATGTTATTTGGATGGATATAATGATTAGTAATGTGTATATAAATAATAAAAATAACATTATAATGTCTCTATAAAATTAATATACCATCCAATTCCACACCTTTTATTCATTAAGTAAATGATATTGTCGCTCGTGCGTATGTACGGATTATCGTCTCCACGACATGATGAGATTCATTTCCACGTTTCCATTCATCGATGATTATAAAAATATATATTATTAATAAGTATGTAATATATGAAATAATAATTCTACTGGATATATATATATATATATATTTATGTATGTATGTACTTACATATATCTTATTCAATTACTTCTGTTCAATACAATATGAAACAGAAACAATGTTTATGCGTACGTATGGCCTACCATCTCCATAAATGATGTTTTCCAGTTAATATATATATCTATTATAAAGATTTATATTCTAAATATATATGATATATAAATCATGTTTATATTCTGTAAGTATTTAAATCATGATCTAAATGATACGATCAAGAATAACATGTTAAAATACGTACTATAAAGAAATCGATTATTACAAAAAATGTTAATTTAACATGGAAATCATTATTAAATGGGTAGTATAAAGTCCTAAATGAATCATGTATGATATAATAAATATGAATATGGTTCTTTTATAATATAATAACATACAATTTTCATTATACAGGTGGTTAAACATACCCTTGTCCAAAGGAAAGTGCAAGGTAAGGGTTAATTTCACAATCTCTTTATTATCTGAGGTTGTTTTTGCATAAGTATCTACTGGGAAATATTTATTATCCATGTCCATGTTTCATAAAAGATTTTTCAAAGGGATTATTTTTAAGGGTTTTTTGTACTAAAACATCGTTTTAAATGTTTTAAATATTTATTCTTCTAAACCTTTCTCATTAATGTCCATGTTTTCAAAATGGTTTTATGGATTTATTTATATGGGCATGAATGTTTTAAAATGTTAATTCATTACAAATGTTTCAAAGTGGTATGGGACACTTTGATTCAAAACTATATTTTAAATGAATTTCTTTATATGACTTTTAAATGATTTCATGAAAAGGGATATTTCTCTCAAATATTTTTACTCACCATTTTCAACTATGTCAAAATCCTTTACGAGATATTATTCTTGATCGAGGTTGATTTATTATGATAAAAATCTTCCATATTGTATTGAAGGTTTTGTGATATGTTTGACTATGGATGTTTTATTTTTATATCATTCATGGTTTATGGATAAAGTGTTGACATTTCATATTCTAGTTTTAATACGAATGTTTATGTTATTTTTAAACCTTTTCATATGAGAATTGAATTAGACTTAGTAAGTGATTGGTGGAGCCCGCTATATCTCCTTGATGCATTGGTAGGTCTCATGAGACAAACTAGTGTCTTGGAACAAGGCCTTGAGAAAATCTTATTTGTAGTCTTGGAACGAGTCCTTGACTATGTTGTTATGAAGTCTGGCATTATAAATTCCATCATTATGAAATTGTATATTTATATTGCATGTGATTATTCAACTAGTATAATATCCATGTGAATAAGTAAATGACATTATTTACTGAGAAAATCTTATTTTCCTTAAATGTTTATGTTTATTTATGAAATTTTCCGCTATATTGTTATCCTTACTGAGCATCTGAGCTCACCCATTTCTATGTTTTATTTGTCCCTGGATGCGCAGAAGTATATTATAACTTATCTGCAGGGATAGTCTAAGGGATATTAATGTGGTCAATGGAGACAATGTTGTTGTTTTTTTATAATGTAATGTAACATCCATGTATGTAATCTATTTTCCAAGACTGCTAAACTGATTGGTACTTTAGAACTTGATTCTTTGTATCATGATAATGTATTAAAATAATGCATTGACTCTAGGTGACTGGGGTCGGGGCGTTACATACATGGCATGTTCATTTAATGTACATGTCATGTACATGAATCAACTATCCCCTGCTTTAGGCGGTCTACACGGCCATGTACTCGGCCATTACATGACTAGTACATGGCTACACAAGGGAACCAAGTACACGACATGTACTCAATAGTACACGACATGTACTTAGAAAATTTCCAAATTCTTCCTTTTTTCTCAAAAACACCCAAAATCAAGATCCATACCTGAAATGAAGATCCAGGTTCTTACAGCAGTAAAGGAATTGTAGGTGGAAATGCTTCCTTCAAATATGTCCTTCTTGGATCCAAATCAGGACCAATGCTCACTGAGCTACTGTTGGGTTCTACTGATTTTGATCACACTGAGTAGAATGAAGTTAGGGAAGAACTGGGGCAAGATTATCCCCTATATGGAAAAGGAAAGAACAAGATGGAGGAATATGTCTCCTCTATTATGAAGGATGTTTCACTTGGGAAGTCTCCTGACATGGGGGGATTCTTATAAAGAATATCCCTCATTTGGAGAGGGAAGAACTAGAAGGATCTTGGAAACAAACTAAGACTTAGAAACAAGGTTTTCATTAAAAAATATTTGTAGCTGAGGGTGTGACGATGATAGGAATAGACAATATGTCAGCTATTCTCCTAAAGATCTCACTCTGGAGTAGGTTAAACATAGAGAAAAGTACTTTGCACATTTCAATCAGAAGAACTCATAGTCTGAATGAGAATTAGTTGATGACCCCCTGATTATGGAGATGGTTATGATTTATAGTTTTTCTTTTTTGGATGAAGGCTTACCCTTTATTTGACCCCATCCATCCACTTTCATGCATGTCTTTTATTTTTCAATAAACTTTGGTAGGAGTAGGTTTTTCTGACTCCTAGACCTTTTCTAGTATAAGGATTTAAATGCTCAATATGATAATCAATTTAGTTTTCTTCTATAATGTAATTATATTTTATAAATATTTGGTGTTATAACTGTGATAAAACTAAAGTATCTCTTTAGAAAATAACATATGTAAAGGGAATTTAGGTTGAACAACTCACCAGATTGGGATCTTTATCCCATTCTAGAAAAGTGGGGTTGGCTACCTATTTATATACACTTTTCTTGTGGAGATTGTTTATTACTTATGATTATAAGACTTTATATGAACGAATTTCATGTAACTTATTCATTTTATACATTTAGATATGTGTAAATAAAAGTTGTATTTTAATTTGGGTTAATAACACATGATATGGGTTGTGTTTAGAGTTACACATCAATATAGTTCAAACATATTGATTTGGAGGAAAGAATATGATTCAAAAGTAAATCTTTATAAGCATACATACAAGTAAATGGAATACATGAGATGATAATCTGAGATAATAAAGTCCCTATAAAATAATAAGTGTTAGATTCCTTCCATATCAAACACATTTCAAGTCCTCAATTATCCAATTGGGTAAGTCATGAAAAAGTTAAGTGCGCATGGATTATCTTTTATAGGGAAAGAAGTTTATGGGTGACCCTAATAAGATTATCCACTTGTATTTGGTGAATGATTTTAGTTTCACTTAAATAGGGAAAACTAATAGGATTTGGATACTATAGGAATAATGTTGAGTTTCATATGGTGGATTTGAGCAAAGGGGAATCTGATCAACTATCTAAGAGTTATATCTGACATTATTGTCATAGTAGTTTACATAAATATTTAAGTGATGGGAGAAATGATAAATCATCAAGAATATTAGTGAAATATGGATATTGTATCACTAATTGAGATGATGTGAAATTTTAAAGGGGTAATCATTTAGTGGGATCACATTTTATAAACATCCTCATTAAGTTGAATATATAATATTACATTCATCTGATAAAAAAGTATGTTATAGAAAAAATTATATCATCATCATCATCAAACATAAATTTGAGATCAATCCTTCATAATAAAATCCATAATATAATAAATGTTTTATATTGGTACAAAAACTTAAGAATAATTCGTAAGAAAAAAATTCTATATATTACTTAACCCCTTCCTGAGAAACCAAATGTTGATGTTATTCAGTTAGAAGATTTAGATGCTTATGAGAAGCATAGAAGAATTCCCTTAAGATTTCAAAGGAATTATTTAAATATAATATTAATTAAGATATTATAGTATTTACTCATGTAATAAATATGATTGGGTATCTGAATGACTTGGAGAGGCTGAAGGTTTACTTTAAGGTTTCATTTGGGTAAAGACTTCATTTTACAATATTTACCAGAAAGTATTTAGTAGTTTATTGTAAATGGAAACATAAATGAGTTTAATAAAATTTTATCCAATTTAATAAAAATTTTAAGGATAGATAAGATTGATATGTGATTTCAAGAATTTGGTTTTGTGTTGACAGTATAGATGGGTAAAACTTTAAGGCAAAAAAATAATATTGGATGATCTAATTTTTAGCTATAGTAATTAAAACGTAATGAAAGAACCAAGAAGGCGGGTGTGAGACCCTAATCTTTCTTTTTTAAATAAATAATTATTATATTAAGAATTTTATAATTTTAAATAATTTAAGTTTAAAATTCATGAAAATTTGGAAAGATGTATGGTTAATAAGCACAATTAGAGAAATCATGCATAGTAATCGTGAATCATTTTAATGTTTAGGCAGTGTGTATTTCACGGTTACTGAAAGGTTTGGGAAATATTTAAAGATAATCATGCATCCCTATTTTTTGCCCCAAAATATTGTTTTGTGTCTATACTTCCTAAAATCATTCATGATTTATTTATAGAATGTTTCAAGAATATTATTTTGTTTATGTTATGGCTACGTGATATTCTAATTGTGTTTATAATGTTTATTTTTGTTTTCATTGTAAAATATGAGTTCATATGAAATGTAAATTTTATATATTTACTATTATTTATTATAATTATAAATAAATTTATTTTGAATTAATATTTATTATGCTAATATTATGGTTGATGTTGTATGATGCATACAGGTGTTTTTAAAAATATATTGGTTTTATGATGATGATGATGATGATGATGATGATTATTATTATTATTATTTTCATAGTTATTCTTATTAGTGAATATTATATGAAAGAGTGGATAACCCTCTCACTTACCTCATTTTTGTCAAGGAACTCGTCAGCAAAGGGAGAGGGCTTCCTTTTCCCTCTCTTTCATTTTCCATCATAGATGGATCCACCGTGAGGAGTCTTTGTTGTGTTTTTCTTTCTATTTCCTTTAATTCTTGGCACGTGTGTTGCAACACATGCAATTTAAATATTTATTAACCTACCAACTATTGTAGAAGCGGTAAGTAGGGTTGAACCACAGAGAGAATGTGAGTAGACACTAAGAATATCCTCTTGGAAGAATGTTTATGCAGACGAGTTATTAATGTGATTAAAAACTAAAGAATTATAAAAAGTAAAAGAATATTTAAAAATTACTATTTAAATTAACTAAAACTATCTAAGAAAACTTAATTAAGCTATGTAAGAAACTGACAGAGATGTAAGTGCTAGAGTCGTGATTCCTATTCAGATGCATGTAATGCCAATTATTTAATTCTCACATTTGAATATTTATTTATTTAATTATCACCAATTCCAAATTTAATCAAAATAATATAATTTATTGTTCTCTCATGTTCGATAGTATTCTAATTTTCACACAAATTATCCGTCATTTAATTCTATGTCCCGGTGAATAATTTGTGTGTCATTGTAGCAATGAATCATTTGTGAAATACAACGACCCGTTTCTCACAATGTTTAAGTATCTACTTGTGTCAGGTTCTCTCACATTATATCATTTATTAGGTATCACTCATACAATTATAAAGGAGACCACACAAAAAATATTAATTTTTTTAATAAATATATTTATTTATTCAGAATTCGCTCGCACGCACAATCGAATTCTGGATAAATAAATTCTTAGATGAACTCTCTACCATGATTACATATTAGGTATCACATGAATAGGAACCAAAGAATGTGTGTAGAGCCCAAATGATAATTAATTCAAACAAAATTATAATTAATTAAATAAACATCCAATTAAAATTAATTCGAAAGTCAATAAAACATGGTTCAAAAATAATGACATGCAATTACCGTCACATTCATCACAACCCGACACCAAGAAAATTAGTCACCCATTACAATGACAAAACCACATAAAATAATAAATAAATATCACCGTGCTCATATTTCCACAATTTTCACTACAATCCATCATCCATGATTGAAAAATCATAACCTTCAATCTACCAATCGCTGCACCATTGAACCACAACATCGCATCTCTACAACAATTATTGGATCTGTATTTGGTCTTGGCATGCACCATCGATCTATGAAACTGAAGTGAACTGTTGCGCAAATTGATTTCCCACAAAACATAGAAAATAAGAGTACTGTCGGTGGTCAGTGGTATGCGACCCAACATAGGAATGAGGTCTTCGTCCAGATACATGAGCAGGGAATAGCAGAGGGGCTATCTATGCTGATGGTGCGTGGCCCGATGTTCGCTGTTGCGAACCAGAAGAAGAGGGGTGGGTAGGGGTGGCGAAATCCATGTACATAAATTATCTTCTTTCCATTCATTTTTTCATCCTTTATCTTAACCTTTGGATCATTAATAGTGTTTTTTTACCATGTGTTGTCACTTAAAAATTATACACCATGCATTTTTTCATGATAACCATAATATGATCCTCACTCTAATGACATGAGTTGAGTTAAATATGAAGGAGCATCACACTTGATAAAAAAGAAACCAGTGGGATATCCACATGCTAAATTATTTATCACACATTTAGGGTTATAAAACCTTTAAAAACCCTAGTCAATATTATGATGTGGTGGTGAGAACCACCCACTAGAAATAGGCCATGGAATTCATCCATTGTTGGAGAAAAGGTTTCTATAATATTAATATATATATTTTCAGAACATCTACAACCCTCTTTTGGAATTAGAAGACAATAAATCTAGGAAATATCAATATTTGGTTTAATAGTTCATATAGAAGAAATCGATTTTACAGTTCATGGAACCAAAAACAGAATTACAAATAAGATGTCATGATTTTCTATAGTTTTAATTTTATGATGGAATTTCACCAAATTCCACACTCTTGATAAGATGGATATTGGATACATTCTCTACTGCATGCACATTCCCTATCCTCAAGAACCCTACCTCAAGTATCCTACCATCAAATTTATCCTCACACCTTAAATTAAGTTCCTTGCTCTATATCACATATTTATGTGTTCCTAGATGAAGCCCATACACATTCTTAGACATACCTGCGCATGTGCTCCTAGACATAGTCGAGTTCCTTGGTCAAAGAATTCCTATAAAATACCCCATTTCCTCCCATTTTAGAGACCAATGAATTGTGGACGTCTATGTATATACTTGATTGCTACAACACTTGAGTGCATAAAACCCTTTTTCTTGTGATTTTTGAGTCCAAATCAATGAGAAGGGATAAAAGGGTTCCTTCTTAGGCCATTATATTTGGATCCAGGCCATGGGCACCAGACCACTTGAGCATTAACTTCATAGGGGCTATACCACTTGAGAACTATCCACCTCATTTCCCAACACCTGATCACTAAACCACTTGAGCACTAAACACTTGAGCACCCAACCACCTGGGTATCCACTTCACACAAGACTCCTATCTCAGCATTGGATCACCTGAGCACCAACCACCTCAGTACTAGATACCTGAGCACTAGACTACTTGATCATCGAACACATTAGTTCCTTACCACATAGTTACCCACTTCTCCTCATCCACCCACCGCATCACCAAATACTTGAAAACCAGACCAGTTCGGTTTTTCACACTCGAGTGCCCAATGACCTAGGCTCCCACTTCACCCTGGCCTACTATGTGGGCACCGACCACTTGAGCACTGACTACCTAGGGACCCATCCAACCAAGAATCGTACAGGGGTTCATATTCACCCTAAGTATCCAATTTGGACATCCATTCACATAGGCCTCATACATGGAAACTTATTTTCCTAGACCTCCTAGCTAGGTTCCCATTTTCCCAAGCCTCATTTATAGGAACCTATTCTCCTAGGACTCATGAATATGTTCCTATCCACCCCAGACTCCATTCTGAGAACCCAAATTTCATATTTTACCTACTCGGTTGCCCATTTTTTCCAATCCACTCACCTAGGTGTCAAACCTCACTATACCAGTCCACACTGTAAGGGATTTTCCACCACACTCCCAGTTAGTATCAATAATGGGATTCATTCTCGAGATTTCATCCCAATTACTTGGATTCCTTACATGAACCTAATGAAAATAGTGATTCAAATCCAAAAGTTTTTGGGCTAGATAAAAAATGATTTTGATGTGTGATACTTACAACACCAAAATTTTTCCAAAGAACACTTTGAGTTGAGATCCTTCTCATGGTTTCCCTAATCATGTTGATTTGAGAATATCCACTTATTTTCTTTAGATAACATAGTTTGGGAAAATATTCTTATTTTTCTCATATGCCATGAGTTGATATTATCCTCTTGATTTAATCATATGAATTGAGTTGTGATACTCTTCTTGGTTTCCTCATATTCCTTGAGAAATGATTCTAATCTTTGTTTCCTTATATGACTTAATATGAGATGCACCTCTTAGTTTTTTAATATAACTTGAGTCTAGATTCTCCTCTTGTATTTCTCATATTCCTTGAGTCAAGATTATCTTCTTAGTTATTAATGTTCATTCACCGAACTCACATGTTAGTTTAAACTAGAATGTCCTTCTCATGCATAAGTCGCTCACCAACCATTTCTTGGTACCTCTCACATAGTAGTTCACATTGATTTACTTTAAACTAGTTGAAAGTGATCATGGATGGATGATGTTAAAATAAACTAGAATGGTTCGTATAATTTGACCATAAAAGGTATGAAACAATCCCTTAATTATCATTTAAATACATGGGTTCTGATTCCATTTATAGGGATACATAGGAAGACCCTTTCACGATTCTAATGAAAACTATACCAAACCTTCCACCTCCTTTCATAAGAATCAAATTCCTCCATATATTTTAAAAAATTAACGAGTGTCTACCTATTTGGATTCAAACTATAGGGTAACTAGATAATTTTATCAAATAATATAAAATAGAACATCTACATGTAGCATCCTTTTTAAATTAATGTTATCAGTCAATCAGTTTCACCAATATTGTAACTTTGAAGGTTTAATGAACATGTATTAAATATATAAGAGAGTCACAAACTAGGAAATAATATACCTTAAGGGATGAGTCAACTTCCCATCCCCTCATCCAAAAAAATGTGCCACCTTCACCACACCATGTGATTGAGAGGTTGCTCACCTTTGGTAATCTAGAGATCCATGTGTGACCTAGAACAACCAAAATAGGCCCATGAGGAATAAAATCCATCAGAAAAAGAAGGGTGAACCTAATATGAATTTTTTTCATAATAAATAAAATAATTAACTTTATATTTTTATTGGTGAAATTTTACTAATGGATTTCATGTTTCACAAGAGATCTGGAATTCACATAAAATGTAGGGTTTCCATAAATTTCTAGTTGATGACACTTAAATATTATGATATTATTTTAACTAAATCTAACATAGATCTAAAGAAAAAACATAAAATTCCCCCTACCATGAACTTAAAATGTGAGATAGTGAATTCTATGTTGTAGGATTACTTCTGTGAAGGGATAATTACAACCTTGGAAACAACCCATGCTAAGTAGAAGGGGATGAATCCATGAAGTCCTCCACCACATAGAAAATCTAGTATGGGGTAGTTATCCTCCATTTCAATATTAAATTTATTTTTGAGTCTTCTCTAATATAAAGAAAATAATTATCTCCCTTACCATAAGAATTTGTATGATTAAATCAATTGTTTCCCTATCACTATTTTGGTGTTGCCTAGGTGGTATCCCATAAGTTGTTATCATCACTATTGTTGTACAACTATAGCCCCTCAAGAATATATTGGGGAGGCTTCCATAGATATCCCAAAACTATTTGTCCAAAATAGGACACTAGGAGGTGGGCCCTCCATGAGAAATTTATTTCATGTTCTCTAGATTATATTCACACACTTATTCCCATTTACACCTATAATACCATTAGTGTATCTCAATGAAAACCAATGATCCTCTTAGGATGTATTCTACTATTGATTGTTTCTACCCACATTTCATTCCCCTAATTATGATGAATTACCAACCCTAGTCATATGGATGAAATAATATAGAAGGAATGTTCACAAAGGGAAATTCAAATCCCAAGAGTAGTTCCATTTTAGATTAGACTATAGTATCCTTGGGTATCATCGATATATCCTGACAATAGTCCAAGGTCAATTCTAGATCACCATTAATCAAAATCCTTAGACATATTCAAATATGTATTATGGGATAACTTTAACAGACCCATAGTTATAATGGAAGTGAACTAACCCATATAGAGGTCATTTCAATGACATCTCACTAAATATGGCCTTTTAAAGAATACAAGACTACTAATCAATGAGAGGGGAAACTATAGTGATAACATCCCTGGGGAAACCCCAGACCATATGGAAGTTGGTGTTTTTACCACCACATTCATCTCGAGTGAAATTCATTGGGAATAGATTTACCCAGACTAAATTTGATGACAAGATTATTTTGAATATGGTGAATCAGGAACAATATGTCATCAAGGTATGACTAAATGAACCAGTCTTGACTAGAATTTCCTTTGAAACCAATACTAAAATACATTCTACTTCTTATCATCACAAGATGAAACATAATAATCATATGTGATAAAAATATCTATAAGGATCCCCAAGGATTCCAAAAAATATCCAAAATTTCATGGACTCTATGTCCCTGTCACTAGTAGGGTTAGAATTATCGCACAAAAAATCCCTGGGAACCATCCCACCAAATGAGACTATGGGAACCATCCAACCAAATGATATCCCCTTCCACTGAGGAGAAATGATTTTACTATATTAATGTTATATATATATATTTATAATTGGGCATAGAAAGAAGAGTTTTATGAAATAAGATCCTTTGTTTCTTTTAATGTGGAATAAGTTGGGTTTTATAGAATTTTTACTTGATACTAACATGTTAACTCTTTAAATATATTATCACACACTTTTATTATTATGTGGGAATCAATTTGTTATCCAATACTCTACTATGAGTGTTGGTGTATAATATCTTGGTGATACCCCACCTATCTTTAAAGAAGAAATCTTCAACCCTATGGATGCTTCAAATCACAATGTTAATAGAGAGTTTACCTGATGTTAAAGGAATATACAATCATTGGGGTCCAAAATTGGATGATGATCATCATCCACCCATCATGGCATTGAAAATTTCAAGGGTTTTATCTATTAGGAAGGGTCTAATTATGACGCCATCAAAAACATGATTCTCAATCCATCGGAAGTTCACACATCAAAAGTTATGTGCGGTGGAAAAAACCTCCAAAAATTCCCTCAAATAATTTAGCTAGAAGATAGTAAGTCTATGAACTCTACTCACCACACAAATTCAACCCTCAAAAACATTCAAGCCACCTCATAGGAATATGAATAAAAATTTAACCAAGTGAAAGAAACAGAGGAAAGAACATAAGAGGTTTATGTGGTTCATAAAATGTTTGCAACATCCATGGGAGAAACCCTACTTATTTTATTATTAAAAGAAGTAATAGAAAATAAAATTTTAAATAAAAAAATATCTATATTAATTAATTACAAATGATTAAAAAATTATTCATTCAGCTAATATTAATCACTGTTCATATCACTAATCTATTATATACTTTCTGATGAACTATTTAGATTTAGGAGCCACTGTTTAGTAATATCCAAAATTATTTTTATATGAGTATTTAATAATACATTTGGGTATATTTTACACCAAAATTCATTAAGGTTACACAATTTAAAATTAATCACTGATCGCCAGTATCCCATTAATATTTGAGTACATACCTTGGGGAAAAAATCTACATACTTTCTTAAAAAAAATCCCAATTTCCAAGCCACCTTACCTTCATAGTTCCATCATTACATCCATTTTATTTATATCAAATCAATACATCTTTTGTATAACATAATTTGGTGAATTTAAATATAATTCAAATCCCAAAAATCTCCCACTTGAAGACTATTCTAAGGATACTTTGGAAACTGGTTAACACTTTGGAAAAACAAGAAAACTTCCATTTATTTTAAATCATCCAATTTATTTCATTCTTCTTATATATACCCAAGTACCATTAAGTCATGATGTTTCATCACACATTCTTATACTAATTATTTAGTGAACATGTTCAATGTTTTTTTTGTTCAAATATATCCTATACATATAACACTTTTTACTCTAATAAGATCTAGAGGATGTGTTATTCATGTTAATATTCTTTATCCGTACATGGAACAGTAAATTCCAAGCCATGGGAATCACACTATGATTATAAAATAATAGAACTACACCTTTATAAATTTTTACAATCTCCTTCATTAATCACATCAAAAAAACCAGTTCCTTCTCTGATACTATTGAAGCAACATATTATTATTCCATTGTAGACAAAGTAATGATTCTCTATATCTATGAAATCCAACTAATAACTATTCATTCATAGGTGAATGAAAAACTTGTCATACTGTTATAGGTATTTTATTCTCCAGTAAAGATTTCATCTATAAAACCATGCAACCGATATTCCTCTATTAAAAAATATATAAACTTATTATGATCCTTTCAAGTATTATATGATCCACTTAATGACTTACCAATAATCCATTATTGGGTTTGGTATAAAGATACTTTAAAATATTACTATAAAATAAATTTCTATCAGATTAAAAATCATTATATAGATCAAGTTTCTTAGTGATGATGATAATATACCTTTCACCTTGTACTAGGCCTCATCTTCTATTATCGGTGTGTATTACATGGAAAACCTGAAGTGTCTGAAATATGGAGTTGAGAAAGTCTTACATAATATCCTTATAAACTTTTTAATTATTTTATAGATATATTATGTCTAGTATAAAACAAAGTTCTTTTTTTATTATTCTCTATCCACATACCCATTATTTTCTTATCATTTCCATGATCATTAATTTTGAATCTTTTGTAAAACTTACTCTTTTCTCCCAAATCCATGAAGCCTATAGACATGAAAATAATATTTCATCCACATAAAAGAGTATAATGTTAAATGTACCATCACACAATGTATATTGGTAACAAAAATGATCTATATTACTCATTTTGAATACATCTTGTGACATAGAAATGTCAAATGTACAATTCCATTGTCATGAAACGTGCTTCAGTTCATAATGAAATTTATACTAATAAGAATTAAAATTTCAATTTCATTATTCTATGAAAACTATTTTTTTCTTCTTGTAAATTTATTCCTATAAATAACCTTTAAGGAAGGTTGTATTTATATCCATATTTTCTAATTAGATTCCTTTTGGTTCCACTATGATTAGTACAATCACTTATTTCCATTAACCAATTATTCTCAATTTATCATTTCCATTTTGGTAAATTAGTTTATTCTCATTTTTGATTGGACTTTAATAAAATGATTTATTCATTCCTTACTAACTTATATTGTTTTATGTCACTGTGTGTCATTGTTTCTTCTTATAATTTTAATTCCTATGCATATATTCACAAGTTTGAAATTCATCCAACAACCTATGAACCAGTCTTTTGACCTTGGTAAATTTCTTTAACTTCTTAAGTTTCTATATATTTCTCGGCTATTCTATATATATTCCATATCCTTAAATTATGGTACTCCCTCTCAAGAATCAATAGACCTTGAACTTTTTTTATATCTTCTCCTAGAATCAACTCTAGGATTTTAGCCCTCTCATCTAAATTATTTGGATTTTCCCCTTTTGAAATGTTTAGTCAATTCACCTTCAACTTCAATTGTTGATTCATTACCCTTAAATTATTTATCCTCCATGTTACAATCCTTCAATATAACCTTCTCATTGAATATAAAAACTCAGATTAAGATGGCTTGTCTCATTTCATCATCCCATATCTAAAATATAAAATATTCATCTCCATACCAAATGAAAAACAAAACATGGATTTTACCATGATCTTGTCTAACTACATAGAATGAATATAAATATATTCTAGGCTTCTAATGACATTATGATGGTTAACATATAATTTATTACTAGACCATATCTCATTTGAAAGTTCCATACCAACCACTAATTCCAAACTCATGTTAACAAGGTATTTCATTGTATTGACTACCTCCACCTAAATTCCATTTGATACACCAACACATTTTTTCCTGATATAATCATTTTAAGTCAATGTTTGATTCATCTGTTTATCCACACTATTATTATGTAGTGTTATAGTAACTCTATTATCAAACCATATCCATTTATTCTTTAAAATACTATAAATTTTAGGTTTTATATACTCACCATCGTCATCAAAATGAATACATTTCAAAATTTGACAACATTCCCTTCCCACCATGGTTTTCCATTAAACAATATCCTTTAAAAGATAATATGTTTTCTTTAAAAATTAAACCCAATGTTTTCTATTCGCATAATCAATAAAGGTTACAAATTAAATACAACCTCTATGAGACTAGATTGGGTAGGGTCCCTAAAAATTCAAGTAAACTAGTTTCATATTATGAAATATAGGATTCCATCCATCTATGTTGAAAGAAAACCTTATTTATTTACCTATAAAAAAATTAATTCCTTCTAATATCTATATAATCAAGCACCAATGTTCCTTTATCCATTAGAACCTTCATATTATTCTATTTGACATGACCAATATGGTAATGTCAAACCTTTGGATCTTTCAATGACATTGTTGAAACCATTTAAATTATATCTTTGATTCTGGTCAAATATAGGATCCTATCCTTTATTCCTTATGAAATCATCATGGATTATCAAGTCAATTTCTAGGATCCTTTTGAAAATATAATTACACAACCTTCCTTATAAGATTTCCCTATGAAAACAAGGTTCTTCGATAACCCTAGGATCCCTTTCAGTCTTAAGAACCCATTGTTCTTCATTGTTATATTCACATCACCATTTTTAATGAAATAAAAGTCATCATTATCCACTTGATAAAATTTTCCAAAACATCTATATACATAATCTCCCATGCATACATGATCTACCATTGAATGAAAAGATTCAATGGAATCTACCACTCATGATTCCACTAAAATATTGACTTTGAGCAACAATATATTTATTCTGTCTATTGTACTAATAAAATTTGAACTTTTGGAAGTTCATTCCATTCCAAATTATTCCTTGGGACTTTTTAAATTCCTTTTGATAAGTCCTTTTCACCCTACAACTCTATCATGTAGGGTCATGATCAACTGACTTAATCAAACTTGTTTTATAATATTTATATTTTGATGTTTTCTTTTGATATCTCCTCTAAGGTTACCATCCCCATCCATCAACATTAAGTGTAGTACTGTATGGTTCTTGAACTTCCCTTTGGTGAAGTTTTTCATTGAGAATCAATAACATCCTAAAATACAAAGTCTATATTTCTATAAGGGTTACTAAAAATAGTGATTATTACATCCCAAATTTCTAGAAGTGGTGATAATTGAAGTGGAATCCATACATCCTCCATTAATTTTTCCTTCACAAATTTGTGCTACCCTAATATCATATTAAAATCATTCACATGATCTACCATTGGCCATCCTTTTGATAACCTGATGCTGAAAAACTACTACATCATGAACAATTGATTATTTTCTATCGGTTTAATAAATATATAAACTATTTATTGTATTATCTTCACCATTGTATTCACTTAAAAGATGTTTTAAGACATCATTCTACACCAACGACATCCTAATCAACTCGAGTGATTTTCCATCCAACCATTACTATTTTTGATTTTCTTTTTTTCAGGATAGACACTATTTAATGGAATATCTATTACATTTTTCATTACATTATCCTCCATCTACATTAATTAGAAGTGAAAATACATTCCAAAAAACTTATCAAATCAGGCCTTACCTTCATCTAACTCCATACCTTCTACCAAAAATAAAATCCTAATGAAAAATAAATAACATCAATGCAAGATTTAGAAAAACTAGAGAAACCTATGATTGTGTTGAGTGATAAATACACTAAAATATTTTGATATAGAAAGAAAAATAAAAAGAAATTTGATACCACTTTTTGTGATAGGATCATTAATCCACAGAAATATCACACATAAGAGTTCAATATAAAATACAAAAAACCTTTAAAACATCCCTCAACTATGTGTATCAAAACAATGGATGTTTATGTACCCTACTCATCACATAAATTAAACCATCTCATACATTAAATAAAAAATACCTAAATACAAATAGAAATAAAATAAAAAATAAATAAAAAAACAATAGATAGAAGAAAATTGGTTTATGTGGTTTAGAGAATGATTCCTATAACCACGGGAGAAATAATATTGATTTAATTATTACTATAAGTACATGAAATTAAATATTCAACTAAAAATTAATTCAATAAAATTTAACTAAAAATTATTAAAACTCTTTAATTATTTGAATAGATCCAAATCACTATTCACTTCATTGACCAGTTGGGAAACTTCTAATGCACTGTTCTGATTTAGGATCAACTATTCAATAAGGAACTCACTTCCTTTTATAGTAGTATCCAATAGGTTTTCTAACTTACACTGACATCCAATATTCAAGGAGATTCCTCAATTTGGAATGTAAAAAATTATCTCTAATATACCATTGATATTTTACTGGTTTCCCTAGTGAATAAATCCACATAACCTTTATAGAAACTTCTAATTACTAAACCACTTGACCTTTATAATTTTATTAAAAGATACCTACTTCAATGGTTCCAAAACCTTTTGGAGATACTGTGCTTCAATTAGATGCATATCATATTGATCTATACTCTAATGAACTAAATTATACTTAACATCCAAACATTTTCATGTCTTATTCTTGTTAGAAAGATGAAGCTATCACAATTTCCTTTACCGAAGAACATATCACACAATTATAGTGAGAAAATAAAAATATCTATAACTTAATTATGGAGTTAAATCATGTATATTCTACCCATGGTGAAATTAAAATATCCTACTATAATTTTTATTTTTACAGATAATTACCTCAACCCATAGGTATGGTGGTATTTTAAATTTTTTTAACCCCTCATTAGGTTCATTTTGAACATCATTTGACCTCAGTGATAACTGTATATTCCCCAAGATAGCGGTAGTTCTCCAGTATAGGGGTGGAACCATCAATTTCATAATCATCAATAACTTTGAAATATACCCTTAATTGATCTATAAAAAATAACCACTTCTTAGGTCTCAAATTTAATCATGTTCCCATGATTATAAACGAATATATGAAACATAGGTGAAATAATGTTGTCAACCTGAAGAGGTAGATGAAGAAAGGAATATTCCTTCCAACCATAGAAAGTTTCATAGTATTTTTAATATACCTTGGATAATAATTTTATTGATTTACAATGATTAAGACACCTAAGGAGGAATATTTTAGAGGTCATAACAATTAATTATTTAACCATAAGTTGTTAGAATGTACAATAAAAAGGCACTTCATCTTTAAGAATTTAATTTAGAAGTAGATAGATGATGTAATAATGAAGTCAGTAACTTAAAAATATTTTCTTTAGATATATAATTTCCCTAAGAAAAATATCTGTGACCAATATACCCCCATTAAATCTTGATACTTAACTTTATTTATTTTGAGGTTTAATTTACCCTCCTTTTCTATTAGGGTTCATCCCTTTTTTCTAAATAGATTGACCAACACATGATGGAATAACTGAAGAGTATTCCAAACCCTATTGTGAATGTATTATTCTACCTAATCTACATTTTATCTTTAATGTCCTAATCAAACTAAAAAAAATACTTGATTCATGATTCTCTTATTGGAAACCAATAGCCCTAAGAAAATATTTTGTTCTTCGAACACCAGAAATCTCAAGTATATACTCTTTTTTCCCTCCCCTAATAATTGGAAATGGGTTAATTTAATCATATGAATGGAATACTCTATAAATAAATGATCAACCACATTAGTTTCCGTTTAACTTCTATGTAACCCTTAGGGAATGTTCTCAGTCAGAAAAGATAATCACCAGAAATCCATATGCTATTTCATAATGGTGTAGTTGTGGTTTTTCTATTACTATTGTCTAACTTATTCTCACTAGTCATCATTATATTATCTCTATTTTATAAATTTCTAGATAGTATTTACCTTATATGTTTCCCCCATGTTAAATTAGATATAAAATATCACTTAATTTTATTCCCTTGTGAATTAATAACACTATGGTAGAGGCTCCAAGTATCTTGAGCAGAAACTACATGAAACTTTGGTCAAATGATTATGACTTTAAACTAAAAGCATTGTTCCACCACATGAATATAAATTTTATAGTACACAATGTACCCTATATGAATTTAAAATGTTTTAAGCAGTCTGTACCATATAACCTTAAACATTATAGAGTGGAAAATTTCATTCCAACTCAAATTAAAAAACATCATCATGTATAGATCTCAATATCTTTGAGAGTTATCATTTAAAAAAGATTTTATGGCTACAAAAATATATTCCTTCTATAATTTCATGGTTCACCTAACCAATGACCAAAGTGAACCTTATTTATAATTATGCGTGGCTTTATTCCCATTACCATGGGATATTTAGAAATTCTTAGATCTATCATCCTAGTCCCATCCATAGATTTCATTTCCATTTCTAATTATAAATCAACAATGATACCTTTTCCAGATCACATTGGTTATTCCCATGTCCAAGAATTAGGAAAAATTAATTTCATTTTATCTTGTTATTGAGACCACATTCACATCCGGTTTTCTCTATTATTACATTTGGAAAATTATCCATTTTATAACCATGTCCCTTTCACCTGATTTAGATATTTATAGAGAGTCCTTATCCAAGAACTAAATATTTATTAATTCCTATTATCATAAGAAATATTTTTATTCCTAGATTTATTTTCAAGGGCTAATACATAAAATCTATTTCCTTTAAAATCCTCAACTTTATCCTGGTGTATTGTTTTTCCAATTCAGATATGGTTTCCTCCCATGGCCCTATATTTGGATAAAACCATAATTTATATATGGAATGATTCATATTTTCATAATTTATGTAGTGTCACAAATATTTCCCATTACAAGCTAGGTAATAAATTTGATGATAATCAAATAACCTCCTAACGTATGGTCACCTCATTCATACTAGGGTTTTCTACATTATTTCTTATACTAAGATGATATATTAAATTTTTGAACTATGAGTGGAATGGTCCCTATTACCATAGGATACATAGTGATGCTTGATCTCCAATACTAGTCCCAACATTAAATTTCCTTCCCATTAAATTATTATTTTTACCCCATTGTTTGTATCCTACCAATTCATGATAGATATTCCCTCTTATTCCCATTTTAAGGTGTATCCCATGTTCCATTAAATATTCTTCTTTGTATTAATGAGATATATACGTAAATATTTGAGGGATAAAATGTTTTCATAAAATTATAAACATAAACAACACATGTCTCTACTCAAGATCATTTATACCAATATGGGCCATTTTCTCATTAACATTAGGTTATCACCATTCCTTTATGGATAAGTAGACTACCTTGTATTTTTCTCCAAATAATTATAACCTTAAAATAGTTTTAATTTTCCATTATATTTTCTATATCAACATAAATATCTCAATTCATCTCATGTTTTCCATGACCATGTTACTATATATATTATCTCAACTTTTGTTCAAAACTATATGAATTTAAAATTCATCAACGCTTATGAATAGTTATTCAAATTTAAATATCATTCCATTGGTTTGACTAGAAATACCATAAATTAGAAAAGGTAAGAAACATAGTAATATTCAAGATGAAAACCCACAAATAGAATCCTAGGAAAAATTCATGTGTCCACTCACTATGCTTAATACTAACACATCCTAGTAAAAATCAAGATTCAAAAAGAAAATAAAACACAAAAATTTGTTTATTTTGAAAACCTGTGAAGGGTGTACTAGAAAAAATACAAGTTATTTTCCACTAATCCTCTTCCATTTCATGTATTTGAAACTTTTAAGGCACAAATTAAAAATACACGAAGTTTTTATTGACCAACAGTTGGACCTATAAAAATTCAATCAATAATTACTAGCCCTAATAATCTAGGAAAAAGTTAGAGTATATATTCTTTACCCTTACAAGCGAGTTTAAGTTGTTTCATGGGTATGCTATCATTCATGACAAGATAACCTATTCAAATTGAGAATAAAACCAATTCAAGTTATCAAGTACCTAATAAATTTCATGTATTATCTCTTTGTGCTAAGAATGTGTTTAATACACAATGACATAGAATTTTGGTTTCTCAAAACATTCTTGGAAATAATTTTTTTCTAAAACTCTACTTCATATAATTTATTTCTAATTCATTACTAAACCATAACATTGAGTTGGGATTCACGTCTTGGAATTCCAATAACCATTAACATATCCTCTTAAGCACCCATTTAGTAACAACTGGTAACATGGTGATTGAATGACCTGTAATGAATCTTATGATTAATAATTAAATCTAAGATGCATAATTATCTTTCTAACCATAGGCATATTTTTATTCAAATTAAAGGCTGCCCTTAACCATAAGTACTATTTCATGTTGGTGCGTTAGTAGTCTGTACATTACCAATGGTTGACTTATTCCTACCCATATCAATTTACTAGTGGCTCATATATCATTATGTTATAATTGAAACATCTCATAACTAAACTATTCAAGTGTATTAAAATACTCTTGATGTTATAGATTTGTGTATTGTACCCATTTTCAATGAAATATTTGGATGTCCTACTTTGGTGTCCTTTCATATCTCAGTATTTATTTTATATAAATAAATAAATTCCATGATTTGAGATACTCCTCTTATAAATCCCAACTCTATGAGTGAATAAAACCCTTTTGTCATAGCCAAAGCCTTGAGTTAAGACACTCCTCTTAGATAATTCCAATTGAGTTCATGGTTCTAATAGAATGACCCTAAACTATATGAATGTTTACTCTCATTATAGGTTTCCTACAATTGTTTGGGGTATTCCATTCACACCGAGATATCAATTCCAATTTATCATGGTTTCATGTATATCATTGGGTTCATCATTTATGTTGGGTTTATTTTCTCCTATTTCTAGATATGTTACCTTACATTTGGTCAAAACTACATAATATAAAAATTCTTACACTTTTAGAAAAAGTAGTATGATCTTAAACATCATCTCAAAGTGGTCTAAATTTAATGGTCAAAATGTGAAAATAAAATAGACATAAATAATTGTTTGGTTGGAACCTATTAATAGAATGCTAAGTAAAATTTATGTTTGTACTCTTTAATCATTATACTTTTAGGGTTTAGGAAAAGGTTTGAGTGTAATAAACATCAAAAGATACAAAAAGACTTGTTATATCAACAACCCATGATGGCAAACCAGAGAAAAAAAGTCAAGTCTTCACCAACTAATCCTTTCATTTCATGGATTATGAAATATTTAGGGCATGAATGAAAAATACAAAAATCTTATAGGGATCAAAACTCATCCTTATAAAAATCCATTATTTTCTTACTAGACCCACTCATATAAGAAAATGTTAGATCATATCCTCTTTTATACTCATAAATGAGTTTAAATTGTTCCATGGGAATATTTTCATTCAAGGTAATTCAATTCATCACATTGAGAAATTACCCAATTCTTATGATCATGTACTCAATAGATTTTTATTTTATATCCATTCACTTTGAGAATGTATTAAAAACAAGGTTTTGTAACATTTAGGGTGCTGAAAACTTTATTAAATATCACTTTATCTATGAAACTAATTATTTCTTTTGATGGTTTAATCATCTCCAATCCTTATCCTTGAGTTGATATTCTCCTCTCAGAATCCCAAAAATGGTTAGAATATCAAATTATTTCCCCCTTTCATATAAATTAGTGATGAGTGTATCAAATTATAAAGAAGTCTCTTTTTCCTAGTTATGAAATATATGATTTGTATCTAAAATGATAACCAAATGATTTTTTTCCTCCTAAGGGGAATACCCACTTACTCCATGTGCTATTTCACGATGATGCGGTGGTAGTCTCTTCAATACCAATGATTTAATTATTCCAACCCATATCCATAGACTAAAACATTATTATGTTATTATTTTAACATTTAATAACCAAAATAATCAAGAATATTTAAATATCCTTGATATTAGATATTCATGACTTGTACCCATCTCTACAAAAGATTATTTCATCTTTTTATTAAGCCCTTTAATATATGGGTTTAAATTGTCTCTAAATAAAAAAAATCACTTTATAGATATAATCCTTATGGCATCCAAAATTACATGATTTAAGATAATTTTATTGGTAGTGTAAATGCACTTAGTTGATATACCTATCTTGGAAGCCAAAATTACATATGTTAAGACAATCCTCTTTGAAACCCAAGTTCCTTGAGTTGATTTTTTCTTCTTAAAAAATTCCTCTAGGGTATTTGGTACTACTCACATAACCATAATTCACATGACACAATTTTATATCTTGAAAAAACTTAAAAACATATAATGGTGCATTCTATAGGACCTAATTTCCTTATGTAGGATTCAGATCTACATATGGGTACATAGTGTATGATTTTACTAGTTTACACTAGGTCTTCTTTAACAGCCCTATAATAGGATGTAACCATTATATTTTACCCAATGAATGATCATAGTATGTATCACTTATTTAAAACTATTTTCCTTGATTCCTATTCCTATAGGATATATTGATATGTCTGGACCAATTTTCCTTAACCTAGCCATAATACCTCATTTTCACTATTTCCATGGTGTTGAGACCTTTACTAATTCATTTGAGGTTTTCTACATCATCCATACACTGGGAAACTATATATAGAAACCTTAATATTATACCTATGATATATCCATGAAGATTAATCTTGTAATAATCTTATATAATAATGAAATTCCACTAATCAAGACTACTTGCTTCTTGATTAAAATTCATACATGATAAGTAGTGACATTCAAACCACCTATCCTGGTCCCAGTATTAATACTTCATTTACACCCTATCCCTATTATTGATACCTTTTCCAATTCATATCAAGTTTCATTATCCCCTCCCTCACTAGGTAATTCATTCATTCCATCACATTTTCCTTGTGTATAAGTGATATTTTTGCAGATAATCTCTTACTAGAACTTTACATGGATTTTTTACAATTTCCACATGATATCCAGTGATCTTCAGATCACTTATCCTAGACCCAATCACATATTTCAATTTCATCCATGATATTCTAGTGTTTGGTATCCTCGTTCAAATTAGGTTTTCTACATCAATCATATATTGGGTCACTATATATAGAGACTTAAATCTCAAATCTGAGGTATATCCATAGAGATTATTATAGTATTAATCCTATATCAGATTAAATATCTCCCTTTTAAGAACTATATGTGTATTTATTTTTGTTTTAAAAAGATACATAGTGATTTACAAATCACTTATCTTAGATCCAACTAAAAATTAAACATTAATTACACCCCTTACCATACTAGAATTTGGTCTCACCAATTCATGTAAGGTTTTCCTCCCTTAACCCTATACTAGAAAACCAAAATACTTATGTTGATATCCTACCTAAATAAATCCAAAAGACTTGAGTTGAAATTATCCTCTTGTAACTAACAAATCCTTCAGTCTAGATCCTCCTCATTTCAATAAAGAAACATTGATTTGATATATTTCTCATGAAAAACTAAAATCCTTGAATTGAGATCCTCCTCTAGGAAATGTAGAGGCCTTGTGTCGAGATTCTTATCAAGGAAAATAAAAAATCCTTGAGTTCATATCCTTCTAAAGGAAATAAAAATTCTTAAGTTTATATCCTCCTCATGGAAATATAAATGCATCAAGTTGAAATATTTATCACAGAAATACAAAACCCTTGTTTAAATATAATCCTTAAATAAATAAAAACACCATGATTAAATATCCTCTTAAATGAAATAAAAAGTCATTAAGTAGAGATAATTTTAATAGAAATAAAAAAACCATGAGTCAATATCCTCCTTATTGAAATATATAATCCTTGGGTTGAGATCTTCCTCATATTAATGAAAAATCCACGAGTTGAGTTCCTCTACATGGAAATCCAAATATCCTTGAGTTTAGATCCTCTTCTTGATGAATACACTTTGATGATCATACTCTAGGAATCTAAAAAATTTCCATGGAATGTGGAAATGTGCTCTATCATTTGGAGATCATTCTCGCTAGTATAAAATATGTTCCCTTAGTGTACATAGAAAAATCTTCAAAGAATAATAATATTTCTCCTACAATTGGGATTGAACTAAAATATCAGTGATAAAGGCCAAAACAAATGAATCCTAATATGGATGGAAGACAAAATTCAATAGGGAAAACCAATACCAATAGATTCATTAATCCTAACAACATCATGAGATACTCAAACAAGTCATTCCTACTATTGAGATTAGTATAAGGAATATTAGAAGGCCTTACAGAAAAATAATGATAACCTGAACTCAAATTGATATTGGATAACCACTTGAATCCCCTTAGTTGGTTGAATCAATCATCAACATGAGGAAGAGGATATCAGTTCTTGAACATCACAAGAATCAACATCTAGTAATATACATATAATCACAATGAACCACCCGCCTTCTTGGTAAAAAAAGTCTCAAACTAAGGGGATGTGATCTGGTGAATGAATACCATCACCTTAAGGTACTATAGAAGAAAATTAATATGTTAGATCTATATAGGAGTTATAATATGTGAAGAAGTATATATATTATAAATTTTGGGTATAAAAGAAATTATAAAAATGACCAATATCTCAAGTGGAAACCTCAAGAATTAATTTTTGGTGCCAAATATCATTTGAGGCCTCAAATGACTAGTTATTGGTAAACTGAGCATATGATCCACCTTAAAGGGAAATTTTGGTGTTGATTAGTGTGCTGTGTGAAGGTTTTAGTGAGTGCATACAAACATGGAATCTTGTGTAAATTATAATTTTGTGTTGAAGCTGAATAATTGTTACATGGATGCTCCAAGGGCTGATGACCCACCTGAGGTCCATGTGTGTAATAAATACTTTGTACGTGAAAGAAAGAGGCATTACATACAAAACCATCACACAAAAGATACATTTTCATGCCAAATAAGACATGAAACAAGATGTTTTCCACAACCTAAGACTAATGGAAAAGAATAAATTGGTGTAAAAATATATTTGTGTACCCAAGGAGTTTTATGATGATAAACAAGGATTTAATCTATAAATATATTCTCACCCCCTCTCTCTAGGAGGCTCTTTGGAAGAAGAAGTGAAATTTGGTTGTGTGCAACTCCCTTTATTCCATGAAAACATGAAAAACTAGTAATCATATACCTTTAAAGGTAGGGAAGTTTCATGGAATACCTCATAGAGGACCAAAATTTACTTGGTTTGTGGAAAAGTGATCCTCACAAAAATACCTCTATGTTTACTCAGGTGCATGAAAAAGAACCTACCTGTGTGCAACCATGACCTGCGTGAAACTCCATAAGTTGTGTGCAAGTATTCATCTTGACTCCATTAGTTGATATTGTTCTAGATACCTATGCTCAGGTAAATTTTCCATGAAACCCAACCTAGTTGAGTGCAACAACTTCATGGTATCCTATTATACATCCCTTATGCCTTTATTGTAGCTGTTCCACCCCCATGATAAATACTTTTTTGAATAGAAGTTTCTATGTGTAATCCCCACACCATCCCTTATCATTCTGTTTTTGAGATGAAAGTATCCTTAATGCATGATGTTAAACTGCGTGAATCATTCCTATCACACAACATTAAACTATGAAATTGAACTACATGAGTTTTTATACCTGTATCCTAAATATGATATGTAAGACACCTCCCTAAGGTTCATTCCTCACAATGGTCAACTAATATAGGTGTGAAATATTACCTCCTAGGGACACACCTCTCGGATACACCTCTATGGGGATTTTTGATCTATCCATTCCATATCTGCCTCCAAAAGGAATTCTATTCCATTGATATAATAATATAGGTGTTGAATATTCACTCCTATATATTTACCTCCTAAATCCTCGTCCATAGGGTGTTCTAATCCATTGGTAAACTATTTAGGTGTGACATCTTCCCACATAGGGACACACCTATCAGATCCACCTCTAGGGGATGTTCTGATCCACAACCCTCTATCCACCTCAAAAGGGAATTCTGATCCATCGATAAACTATTTTGGTGTAAAATATTCCCACCTAGGGAAAAAAATTCCATATATTCCACAATGGGGAGTTATGATCTACAGAACCCATCTACACAAGATGTAAAATTCATGCCCAGATCCATCTCAAATAGATGTTCTGATCCATCTTTATAGGACATGGAACTTGTGACCTGAACCAGAATATCTACCCCATGTGATAAAAATTGTATTCCTGACATAAAAATATTTATAATATTTTTTCCCCTATCTTTGATTACCTCTTTGTTGACATGGGATTACATAGGTTCTTCTCTTAAGATGATGTGATATTCCCTCCCAAGATGATGATTTATAGGTGACCAGCGTGCATAATGTACAAACACACTTAGAGATTCCCAACGTGACTACTTTTCTAACTACAGGTTGATTCCATATCAAGATATAGGTATTTTAATTAACTAGTTTCCATATATAGGTGGTGTCAGAAATTATTTCCAAAAACATGACTTAAATCTTTTAGGGAGATCCAAACTAGGAAATGAGCTCCAATATGGAATCCATAAATGGATAAACTAACATCCCATCATCATGTTTTTATCAAGGAGAATAAATTTATGATGTAAGGAATAAAATACACTCACCTTTAGTAAGTTAAAATGTGTGGAAATAGATACATGAGACATGTCAGCCCCAATGAAAGCATCAGAATCAGAAATGGTGAAACTTATGTGAAAATATTCTATAAAATATTATGAATAGTAGCATTGAGGAATAATCATATTTTCATTTCACCAAATTCAAAAATTCAGTTCCAAGTCCCATTAAGCAAGCGGTGGTCCCGACATGAAACTCACCTAAGAATTGGGGTAGTTAGCTATGGGAATTCTCAGTCTGTGGCATTTTTAGTGCAAATCCTTTTCTATCTTAGAAATATTGGATGATTTTGGGGAATTGGGATTATTTTTTACTTGTACCTATAATGATGGATGAATCCACATTCCTAATATATCTAAATATATAGGAATTTAGAAACACATATCAAACAAATGATGGGGTAGGTGGAAAATTGATGCAACAATCTTGCATAACTCCACCTCTACCATCACTTCCAATATGAATTTAGCTATTGGGAACCCACACCCCATATCACCTTTTGATATTATTTAGAGGGTGATCGACACCCTCATACATTGGTACAAGTATGATTTGTTCATTTTGATGAGGAATATGAACCTCTATGACATGTAGGCATCGGTAGATCACTAGAACCGCCTCCTATGAGAGATGCACAAGGGGAAAAAACCCTATTTTCTAATGAAAAATCACTTTGGGACTCTCTGCTAGAAGAACTTTGATGACTCACTCACCTATGATGATGATGTAGGGGATGTTGAAGTCACACCATCCAGTCCAAAGCAACTGATACCAACATTGGGGGAAGGATCAAGTAGCTACATGAGAAGGGTAATATTCTATAAATCTTGTGGCCCATTCCACCATCAGTACATTCATCAAAATCCCTGTGATAGGAGAGTAAGGATCCTTCTTTTAATAATCGGTATCGAGACCCAACTACCTCATAGGCTGGCCAAGTTGACCCTTTCAATCACTGGAACCACCAAAAGTCATTACAGGACAACTCATGTTGAAAATAATCAGTGCAAAGTTCCTTTTCACATTTCCATAAACCTATGAAATGGATATTTTAACAACTAACATGAAGGTCCTCCCTGTGAAATTCTTATCCATGGTGGAGGTCCTCCCCATTCCATCACCAACTCAGACAGAGGTCCTCCCCACTCCTTCAGAAATAAACATGGATTTACTCCCTATGTTCCTACCAACCAAAGAAAAGGTACCCCTTTATCTTTTAACTTTTAGTGTGGAGGTCCCACCCATACTCTTGATTCCCAACACTAAGGTCCAACCTGTATCACTTTTAATAAGCATGGTGGTCATCTCTGTGCTACCGTTAACTAAAGAAGATTCCCTACTCACATTACTACCAACCCACATGAAGATTACCCCTTATAGAATAAATAACCATTCATGAAGAATCGTCTCAGAGAATAAGAGATAATACTCTCTTTCAAAAGAGAAATTCTAGGAAATTATTGGTCTTCATTAACCTCACCAACCTCTTAGATTCTAAGGGTACATACGACTCGATGATAGAGCCTCCACCCCAACCCCACAAGTTTGGGGTAGGAGACTAATAGATGAAGTTTTCCATCGGAAAATATGATATCCATAGGATCCCTAGATCCCTCTGTAAGTATTTGTATGTGGAAGAATTTTAGGCCCCCTTTCATAGGATCTCAATGAATACTTCTCCATTTCCAAAAGTTTCACTCATCTCTACCTCTATACAAGATGTGGGAGATATTTTAGGCTATGGGTGGACACATCCAAATGGTGAGAGCTTTATGAAGCATCTTATTAACACCTTAACCCTTGCACATGAGGAATTTCTAAATACCCCATCATGTAGGGATGTGATTATGTGGTTGGAACTGCCTCCTAAGAGACGCCCCAATGTGTAGTGAACATTTCACTCATATAGTGGCTCTTCTACTAGATAATCATCCACAAAAATGATCCACATCAACAAATCCACCCATTTATTGACCAGTAATGATTGAGTCCTAGTACAACCAAGATCATGAACCATCCTATGAGAAAGAGGTCTTGTGGGAAGTTTTATCCACTAAATAGATCTCAGCAGTGTTCTTTCCACCTTAAAATCCCAAATTGGACATCCCATAGTCCCTCACCAAGGGTCATTCCATTTTTTATGCCATATCATCTAGGATATGTTCCACCAACTCCATGATCATCATTTGACCTATATAGAAATCTAGGATCACCTTGAGGCAATCAAACAATAGCGATAGAGAGTTGAGATCATGGAACTCTCAGTGGATCAATACCCTTCTTCATTGGTCTACCACTAGACTCTTCATCAAACCTTCTTCAAGATCCTCCTAGCAATCCACGGTCTTATAGAAGAATCATCTCTATATGTACTGATCAGAGGTTGGGGATCCTACACTACTCTCCAAGTCACCCAAATCTTTTGGCAGCCTAACCTATCTACAAATGACAACAACTCCCCTCCATGAACTATTACAAAAAACATGGTCATACCAAACCCACCATAGGATCTAGGGAATAAGGACACTAACATAGGTAATGATAAGGAACAACCATATGAAGGGACAGAACTGTATCAGATAGACCCTATGAGATCTGTCCTCACTCATTAACATAGGCATGAATGTGGCCTTGTGGATCCATACAATGAGGCACTACTACCCACCAGTAGACATATCAAAAAGGGAAATGATCATATCGGTCCCTCCGATACATTTGAGGTTTCACCGTAAATGGGGGAAGGGCCTATAGTAGATATCTTTCTCTAGCAGCATGAAGAGAAGAAAAGTTTCATCACTGAGATCATTGCTAATTGATGCTTGGATTACGACACAACATAATGTGACCCATTTTATCCCCCAGTGATAAAGAAAGTTCTTATTGGCTATATAGACCCATTTGATCATGGACATTTGGCACATATAAGAAAATTAGAGTCAGGATTACATGGAAAGTGTTTGAGGTATGAGTTTTCTATCCTACCTGAGAAGTGTAATTATCCTCCTTGGGATCTAGGCCATTATGCTCTACAAGTTGATTAGACTACTCACTGAGTTGATGAGCCTATGAATTAATTTTTGGTCAGGGATCCTCATCAATATAGATACCCGTTCCAAGATGACTTGATAATGACTCCCACTACTCTCCTCAAGGACCTAGAGATGCAACAGATGACGATACCACTAGATGGAATGTTGTACCTGACATGGGTGGAAAAAATATGATCACCCCCCGAGTAGCTTTACCCCATTCTATGTGATGGGATATCTACAACATAAATTTTACCACTTTATGTCAATGTGTGGAACTATGTTTCAAAACCCATAATAGTAAGAGGCCTACAAGATTTGGTGTTTTGTTCAAATGTTGGAAGGACTTGCATTTTTTGGTATATTAGCTACCCTTAGGGTCCATCACTAGTTGGGTGGTCCTTCACAGATAGTTCCCCAACTATTTTAGCTCAACCATGTGAAAGAAAAGAATCTATGACCTCTTAATGTGCAAGAAATGTTTTGATGAGTGACTTGAAATATTTTTCATCCTATGGAAAGGCCTAATGTACACACTCAAAATGTATTTGACCCAATATAATCTATTAAAAATGTTCATGGGGAATGTAAAGAATGAATTGGTCCCTACCCTCATCACCTAGAATATTATATGTGTGTCTCAAGAGTTTTCTAATAAGGATCAACATATTGAGGAATCCCTATAAATGACTAGAAAGTTGTGCCCGTTGCATCTTCCAGCCCTTGTGAGAAGACCTGCCAATATAGATATTATCTCCACCATGTAGGTAGAGTACCAGGAGCTGGTAATATTATTGGACAATGTTTCATAGGATCCTCATCGAGTAAAATCCTATCATGTGCAACCTTCAAAAATGAAAAATAATCAGGCCCCACCTTGCCAGGTACAACCACCTAGATAATAGATTGTAGCTTCAACACCTTGTCAAGTACAAGACCCCAAAATTACCTTCCTAGATAAAATAAACATAACCAAGTCCTTTAGGGATACAAAAGTTTTAGGATACATCATTTTCACATTGTAAAAGTGAATTTTGAAGCTACCATAGTGCAAGAATACAATGCAAGCCGGACTCACTGACCAACCCAACCATTTCTCATACCACTGGATCCTTGAACATACCGTGAAGTAATTTCATGTGTTCAAGGAATAGATATAAGACCAAGTAGATTTTTTCCTATTCAAGTTTGGGGACATCATGGTGTAGGTAACATATATCTCTATCAACACAAGAATAAACAATTAGTAATTAGGTGAATGGTAGTAGGATGCCAGATGCGAGAACTAGAATTATAATGACTTGTTGGATTATAGGGTAGTTTCTCACATCCATGATGTCATCTATGGTCATTTTTTCAAACTATAACCTCCTTTGGTTTCCACATATATTCCAATCATTTATTCTTCATCTATGTCACATCCCTCTAGGTTTTTTAAGAATAGGCATCAACGATGTAAGGGAAACCAGAGTCCCCCATCAATGCTGAAGCTATCTCAGACCCTTTCTGAATTCATGCCTCATAAGTTGGGAACCGAACATAAGGTTCACCCAAAACTATATAAATTCATTGATGATGAGATTCAGTACACTTCCTTGAATGCCTTAGATATGGTAGGACACTTCATAAATCCAAACCATGATGAATACAACCTCCAAGTGCCTCTGATTGACACCATCATTGAAAAAATAAAGGGAACACAATCCACCAGAGTGTTCTAGCTAGTGCCCCAAAATAATCCATGAATGCTAGTTGTACTAGGAAGAAGGTGTTGCATAGAGCTTATCATGTACTGTCCTGTCAACCCACTCCTTTAGGAATTCTTCCATAAATGATAGTGATAGTTGATCGGGTAACTCAGCCACCAACATTCCATGATATACCATGTCTAGAGAATGGTAGGACTCAACTAACCAATAGTCAGCCATAAGTTCTTTATATCGGGTCATCTAGTTTATCATAGGATATTTCTATCACTATTCAGACCCCAATTTTTTGTCCAACAGCATTCATTGTGCCTCCTACAAAGGAGTTACCCCCATCAAGAACAAACATTCCTTTAATGTGGAAGTATGACCTATTTAAGTACCTCATAGGTATACCCATAATGATTTCGATCCTTAAGCTCCCATAATGTTGAATGCAATGCATAATTCCCTTACAGAATCCTTGAAAATACCTCTCTAGTTTAAAGCTAAGGTATCTCCCACACATGCTTACTATATAGAGGATATCAAGTGAGAGGAGTTACAAGTCATAATCTTATTATCTACAGAATATTGGGGCACCATTATATAGGGTAACATACAACCACTATATATTAAAAATTGGTTCAATGATATTTATATCCTTTACTAGCTTATGGACATGGGTTCTAGGATTAACCTCACCTTGAAGTGGATGATCCACAAGATGGGGCTAACTAAAGTTGATCTAACTCCCTCTAACCTGACAATTCATGGTTACCAAAGGAGTGAGTTGAAACCATGTGGAATTTTTCATTTGAATACCTAGTTCATAGGATTGGTATTAAGTGATTAATTCATATTTTTCTCATAGGATACCACATACAATGTGTTTTTGGATAGGCCTTGTCTTCATTTTAATGTGGTGGTCCCCTCTTCATATGACCAATTCCTCAAGTAATCCCTAACTGTTTGAGTAGGGGTAATCCAAGTTGATTGATCTCCATTAGACTCATATGAAGCCTACTATATGGATTACAACTAATATAATAGGGAGGGGAAGCAAGTTTAGACCAATAGGGATGAGTTCACCAATGCTCTATTGACCACCATAGCCAGTCCATGGTCATACCTATATAATGCTTTCATTATATTGATTCATTGTCTAGATCCCACAATTTCGAACCTGGGAGGATACTTTTTGGTCTCTAATAAAAAGGGTTTTAGTATCCCTAAAAAGAAGGAATATCCCCTGATTACCTCATACTCTTACATCAGATAGGACCGAGTGATACCAGAGGCCCATGCTACTATAAATTACTAATAGGTTCTTTCTATAGACATTATTTCACAAAATTACAAAATGTTATATAGAGTAGGATAGAATTGTTATAAGATGACTCACCACCATTCCTTTAACATCAAAAATGGGTATCACAGTCAGAGATCATATGTAATTGGATTTATTGTCACTATCAACACAATTTTAGTAGAGCAAGAACCCCCTAGTGGAGATTCTATGTCCACCAAAGTAGGCACCGATGATCCCCACAAATTAGATGGCCATGATAAACTACCTCCTCCTACTTATTCTCCTCCCTCGAGTGATGAATATGAATAGGAAGAATCCCCTCTTGTATTTTAATAGGGTGTGTCCACCACCATTTATGTGATGATTCAGGTGAATCTTAGTACTAAGGAAGATCCAAGGTTGACACTAATAAGTTCATCAATGTCTCCATAAGAGTATTAGTTGTGTCTATCTTTCTAGAATCAATATCATGATGTATTTTCTTGGAGTTAAAATGATATTTCATAACTAGAACCTCATGTCTCCATCAACCATATGGGCATCCCAGTGAATCATTACAGGTTCAAGAAGCCTCTTAGGAAGAATCACCCATATCATAGTGCTTTGATTGAGGTTGAGGTTGAGGTTGAAAAGAATATCATTTCCTAATTTTTAGGGCATTCCATTACCGTAGGTTGATATCTAACATCATCCCATCTAAGAAGAAGAATGAGTATATCAGATATTGTATCCAATTTTGTGACCTCAACCACTACTTTCTGAAGGATGATTTTCCCCTTCTAGTGAAAGAGTTGTTGATTGATGCTATAAATGGTTTAAATTACATCTACTTCATGGATGAATACTCTAGGTACAACTAGATCTAGATGGTCCTTGAGGATGGGGATTCCACCACCTTTAGGATTCACTAAGGGACCTTATAATATCAAGTGATTCCCTTCATCCAAAAGAATGCAAGGGATACTTATCAGTGGGACATTCAATACATATTCAAACCAATTCTTGGGATGATGGTATAATGATATGTGGATGACTTGGTGGTCAAATACCACTAACATCAGGACCATATCAAATATCTCAACAAAGTGTTAGAATTCCTCCACTCTCGGTATTTGAAGATGAACACCTTGAAGTTCACATTTGGGGTTACCTATGGGATGTTTTTTATCTTCATAGTAAGATATAGAGGCATTGAGATTAACTTATAGAAGATCAAATCCACCATCCAGACACCTCTGAAGAGAATCCTTTGGGATATGTGAGGCTTCTGAGTACACTTTCCCTATATACACCAATTTATCACAAATTTGGATTTAATGTGAAAGACCTTTTTAAGGCTCATGAAGAAAGTCATCTTCAACTAGTGGGATGAGGTATTCCATACTTTATTTGAGGAAACCATGTATTATCTAATACAACCTTCAATTCTGATTCTACTTGTCTTAGGGAAGCCTTTGGTCCTCTATGTGACTTCCATGGAATGGTCCTTCAAAACCCTTATAACCAAGAGGAATAATGATTGATGGGAAAACATTTTATACAATCTTAGCTACATGCTCCTCAACTCGGAGAACATATAATATCTTATTGAGAGGAGATGCCTCACATTGGTTTACACAGTGCATAAGTTTTGACATTATATGAATCATCTTGAGATATAGACGATGTTCTAATTACACTTGATGAAGTATATGCTAAATAACCCCATGTTGATGGGACAATTTCCATGAAGAGAATTGATCCTTTAACAGATCAACATCAAGTTTTTTCTATTGAAATTTATCATGGGATAAGAATTAGTTAACTTTCTAGCTACCCATTTGGCCCCTAAAGAACAATCATTGGATGTTGATTTTCTAGATGAAACTATCCTCTTAGTGGATCAGACAATGCCATATTTGTAGATGAATTTTGATGGTGCCTCTGAGAGATCGATCGATATAAGTATCAATGATCCGAATCTCAACAGATTAAGTATGGGGATAATCTTTATCACCCCTATATAGAATTTTATTCTATACTCATTCCAATTGTTTGAAGGATTCACCAACAGTTAGTCTTAATATCATAATCTCATTACTGGTCTCTATATGACCATCAAGATTGATTCTCTGATCCTTCATGTGAATGCAGACTTTGGGATAGTCATCATATATATCAATGGTGAATACATCATCAAAAATCCAGATCTTATTCCCCTATTGGTGCAAACTCGTTAGCTGATGGACCAGTTCCTTACTTAGCCAGAAGTGACTTATGTCCCTTTATCATAGAATGGTCATTTCGATGCCTTGGAAATCCTAGTTGTACCCCTCTCAGAGCTTGACTAAGATGACCCATTCATTCATGTGGTTCATCATAGGGTCATCACACCCATTATATCATATGAACATGATAGGGAGTAGGTAAACAAATTAATCTTCAATGATTATGTGTTAATATTGGAAAGTTTCCTAATAGAATAGAAAACACACAATTGAGAAACTCCTTTTACGGAATATCTCTAGTGATTCATTCTACTGCCCAACCAAGCTTATCATAAGAGAATCCATCAACCTGCAACACAATTTACCCATTTAGAGTGGACCTAAGCTTGAATCAACCCTCTATAGATGCAGGTTGGATAAAATTATCCACCTTTTCATTCAAGGATATGATATTACCCATGATATGCTGGGAGTCTGTGATGGGTGATGTGGCACCCTTCAGTAAGGATTGAAGCAATCTATCTAGTTTTTAAGGCTGGGCTACTTCTAGTCCACCATGGTCTACAACTTCATCGAGTTCACCAATATGTGCTATGCATGTATGTTTTATCCCAACATTATATATCAGCAATCAGAGATTCTCCACAACACCCTGTATTCATGGCCCTTTTGAGTATCTGAACTTGATGTTGTGGGACCATACCCTCCAACAATAGCACATCAGTGATGGTTCATTTTGAATGTGAAAATTTTCTTCTCTTGGTGGGAAGATGAATTTTCTATCAAGAAATACGTGGTCCGATGCATTATCGAGTTCATGATCTCCCACATAATTCATCGATTTGTATTTCCTCATGTCATTCTCATAGACAATGACATCAAATTATGGGATTTTGAGCTAAAGATGTTGTGTTCCAAGTACATCATTCTATTGAACCACAATTCCCGCTACCATGAATAGGAAAGTTGGAAGATTAAGGTGTTCAATAAGACCTTATCCAACATTATATAGGGAATTTTGGTCTATAATAATAAATATTGACCTAAAAAGATCCCCAATTTCCCCTAGTATTATCATATGAAAACCCAAAAATTTACCTAGGTGACCTTGTACTCCCTGGTGTACAGAAAAAAGGTGGTCCTGCCCATGGAGGTCTAGTTTTCATTGCTCTAAAGAGTTGTCTAAAACTGGTATAGTCCAAATATAATGGAAAAATTCCTCCTATTTGATATGTAAGATCTCCAAGTGAATAGGATTCAGGAATTGAATTATATAGAAATGCACTATAATAGGGTAGTGATAATGTTCAATAAGAAGGTGCACCTCTGATCCTTTCTAGAGGGTGACACTACACTAGCTCTCATAACACTAATGATACCTGACAATAATACACCAAAGTTATAGGTCAAGTGGTAAGGACTATACATCACTAATAAAATATATTTCAATGGAGCATAATTATTTATGACCATGGATGGAGAGTGTGTCACACCTCTAATCGATGTTACTTTTCTCAAGTAGTACTTCTCATGAGGATCTATAGTCCACACATCAAAACTTTAAACTATATATGAGTTCTATCTGGAATGTGTTTTGTGGTGTTGGGCCTACTTGGGCCTCTATTCTGGATGGCTTTGTCACTCCACCTCACTAATTATATCCACTTGAGTTGATCATCATAGATCCTAACTCTACGACCTTAAAATATGATCCCACAGTCTAAGACCATAAACTAATAGTCACCCTATAGTCCAACCAACATGAACTTAAACTATTTTTAATAGATCAAAGCATTATGAACCAAAACTATTTTCTACCCCTATTGTACAATTTCTATGAATTTAAAATAAAAAGGCAGAAATCCTCAACATATAATGTTAAACTACAGTGTTACCCTATCTAAAACCATGATGCATCTTCATAAGATATGATGCCTACCCCTCCTAAAACTAAGATGCCTTATATGATAAGTATGGGATTGCCAACAAACCTCACCCCATGCCAGGATCATGGGATGCACCCTGACATTCATGATATGCCTCAATTCACTCACCTAATAGGATTACCCCCACTAGTGTTAGTCTCCCACCAAGTTGTGTTCTAGAACCACATGTGGTCAGATTCTTATCCTTATGGGATATTTAGTGATGGTTGGAATTCATGTTCCTAGGCCTAACAAAACATTTACCAACCCTTTAGCCCCTTGACCCCCATTAATGGTCCCAGAATCATGACCTTAAACTATATAAATATTTTTCAAGGTTCTCATGCGGTATGCGATCCTCTTTGGATCCATTAATGTCGGGTTTTACCTATTTTGTGCCACACATATAACCTTAGAACAAAGTTTCTCTTCTTGATCCAATCATTATGACCTTAAATTGTTTTCTGATGGTCCAACATTATGGCCTTAAACTATGTGCATTCACCAATCATCCACATGGAATACTTTACCCATAGTTTTCTAGTAAGCCCATTCCTAAACCTTTCATAACTATGTGTGGATTTATTCTTATCCTTATGAGATACGTAGTGATTTCTAAACATTTCATCACCAAGACCAGCCACAGATTCCCCAAAATATCCACTATCACATGAATTGACCCCCCCCCCCAAATTCCCCTACGGGTATCCTTTTAGGTATAATCCCCATTTATTAACTCGGTTCCATTAGTAGAAAAATATTCCCTCATAACCTAATATGAGGAAAAATAAAATGGAAAGCTTAAAGTTTAAGCTACATCAATTTCTTCAGCACACGATGTTAAACTACGACCAAACCCCGTATAGATATGGGATTCCTATTAATGAGATATGATATTACACTGTATTAGACTAGGATTTTACATATGATAATTAAGGTAATAACAAAAAACATCTTTAGAAAATTATGTTAAACTATAGACTTACACCAATTTTTTTTTAAATTCCTCATATCCTCATAAGAGAAGATTTGGTGTCCACATTTAAGGGGGTATCCTCCAAATAGTGTGAGTATCATACCACACCATGTCTTAGAACAACATATGGATTGATTACCATCCTCATGGGACACATAGAGAGGTACAAATATTTCATTTTGGGTCCAGCCCCCTTTTTTTGACTCATTATGAGAACATATCTTCCCCAATGTTGTGATGTTAACCCGGGGTATAATTTTCTAAGTTTTGTGTCATGTAGAGTCTATAAAATCTCTGTTGACGTTGGGTTTTCACCCTTTAATTCCACATAAGCCTTTTTTTTCAAACACTCATGCCCCCATTTGGTCCAAGCTACGTTACCTTAAACCAAGAATTTCCCCCCATAGTCTATGGTCTATGACTTTAAACTATTAGAGATCATAGTATGAGTGGCATGAATTTAAACTAACAAGACAAACATTCTTAGTTCATGATATTAAACTATATATTTACCCCATTTTAAACTTTTACAAATCATATGATAAGTATGTGATGGTAATTTAACCTATATAAAATTAGGATCCCTCATATAATGAATATGAGATGAACCACACATTAACCCATATGAAACCAGGATGCCTTATAATGTGAGATGATTTTACACTCTCACCAAAGAGGACGTCGCCCTACCAGCATCAGTTTCATTCCTCTCTGTATCTTCGGTACTCTTTGCTTTCCCAAATTTGGTTAACCATCATCCTCCAATCTAAAAGGCTCCCTAATGGTAATAGTGTCTGGCCACAATGCCTCACCCAACATCCCAGGATTACTCCTTGAAGAATTTTTAGCAGAAAATAATGGATCCCATATTTCAAACTTAGTCAATGGTTGATCGTACATTTTTACCGCATATCTAACCAATTAAAGAATATAATCTATGTTTTGATCATGGAAAATAGTTTCTACTTCTGTTTTGGTTATTCTTTTTTCACTATCCTGGTCTTGGGAGTCATTATTTCCCTCATAGGTATTGTTAGCCACTTCTACCCCTCACTTTATTATCCATAAAGAGTAACAATAACTCCATACCACTTCTTATTTCTCACACTGATCATGGATCACGTGAGATTAAGAGTTGGTTGGGAGGTTTTCCCTTAGTAAAGGTTGAAATGTGGAAGTACCCCTTAGTCCAATCCTCATGACCTTAAAATGTGCGCAGTTTATCTTAGAAATGTTTTGTATTATATATGGTGGCTTCCTAGGAAGGTCCTCTAACATGTCTTTATCATCCTTCGATATCATGCATTTTACCTTGAGACACACTACCCCCATGGTCCAAGAAGAATGGCCTTAAACTGTTTGTAGTATTCCCCTTATGTTTCACATGGAATAGGGACTCATAGGATCCACATTCACATCGGGTTATTAATCCTTCACACTACATCAAACATTATAATGTTCCCATGTTTTGAACTCCTTGACCTTAAACTAGAATCCCAAGTACAAGCATCATGATTTTAAACTATATGCAAGTATTTTTAGAAATGTGTTGTGTGGAATTGATCCCTATTGGCCCTCTATTCACATTAGGGCTGTCAACTCACCACATAACACAAATCCATTTGAATTACTCCATAGTCTAGGCATCATAACCTTAAATTGTGCATGTACCAGGCGTATCTAGAATATTCTGTGTGGTTGGGCCTCTTAGGATCCTCATTAAAATCAGTTAAAAATATTTCCACATGATATGAAAGTTTAACCCTTCCCTATACAATGGACATGTGATGCCATATTGACCCAACATGAGGAATGAATGATGGGAAGCTCAGAGCATAAGACTTGCATCTATCATCCTCATCCTCATAGTATGACGTTAAACAACATTTCCCACATCCTCACCCTATGATGATAAAATATTTTTCTACCATCACCATTACATGATGTAAAGCTAGGAAAAAATTAGGATTTTTCCAAATAAGATATTTCCTTTTGTGTCAGTCACCAATTGAATCATTCATTTTATTTGACCATCATTCGACATATGAGATGATGATTCAATTAAAGAATGATTTTGAATTTTATCGTACCAATACCCCCACACTAATGTTCTCTAATCCACATTGGAATAATTATGAGAGTGTTATAATCCATTCAAACATTCCATCACTTCTCTTACATTCTCTGTGTTCCCCTTGTCTGGATCCTCATACTCTTTCTTTCTTGAACAAGACACCTAATATAATGGTGTATGACCAAAATGGAACACAAACCATCTTGGGCCTATGACCCAAAGGACTTTGGACAACATTATAAGACATGTTATGTGTTTTGAACATGGTCCTTGGTCTAATGAAAGTTGTTTGTCTTCATTATTTGATAAAATGGTAAGAATTATATATTTTTAACCTAGTAAGTAGTTATACTATATAATCACACCACTCCCATTATGTTATAGATTTTGGGCATCATGATCCATATTCACTATTACCCTTTGTTTGGGTATAATTCAATGGCCCTAGAATTACCCCGTTCATGCACTAGCGCACTTCAGAAAAGAATGTTGGCTATTCAGAGTTCCATGTTCTCTAGACATAGACCCTTTTGAACAAAAAATCATCATTTTTAGTCATAAAATGTAGACCCCATGTTTTAAATGATTTTATGACACTCTCATATGAATGAGAGATCACATGGTCATCCCCTATTTTTCACATAGATCATGACTCATGTGAACATAGGGATTGTTCGTTGGTTGTCTCACAAACATGATTGAAGTGAAATGAATTAATATGATGAAAAAAAACACGTCCATTCATGAAAAAAAGTTTAAAATAAGAAAACATTGAAAATTGGTGAGGTTCATCCATATACTGGAGCCTCTATAAAGTCAGGGAAGAATTTTTATTATGGATCGACCCCAGTGATTGAGTGTTCCAGTTCTTTAGACCTCCAATTTGTGGTTTCGAAGACTTATTACTACCTATTAATCTATACTTCTTAGTCATCAGCTATAGGAAGAATCTCATCATCCCTGATCTACACCTTGTCCCACTCAGCATGGTGATCGACTATCAGAGATATCACTCACTTCTCTTGATACCCATCCGACTCCAAATGAGCCCCCAGTTTCCTAATGACCTCATCTTGAGAATCAAGGAAGGAAACATGCTCATTATCTTGCTCCTCCAGACATTGGATTTCCCAGTTGATCTCCTAGAGCATATGAGTTCTATAAGACTTCTTCTTGTGTTAGGAAACGACCAAATTATGAATTTCCTCTCACACCCTCTCAGTAAGGATGTCGTAGAAAAGATCATGGATAATTAAAGAGTTTACTCTTTTGGTTCCCTATTTGTATAGCCAGTGGTTAAGATTCCCCATCCTTCCCATTAGGTGCGATTCTAGAGTCTGGGTGATGGAACATTGTATATTTATCCATCCTTTATGCTAGACTATGGGGTTCTATTCAGAAACATCATATCTATATTCTTCCATATCCTCGGTTGGCATAAGATCAAATTCAGGTAAGGATAGAAGGACAATAACAATGGGTTACACTTCTAGGGTCCTATTAGATAGTACAAGATCCAGATCAAGAGGTCAGTCATCCTCACTTGAACCTTTTTTCAGTATCCACACCTCCTCTAGCCTCATTCTCTACCCCAAAAGTGGTGTTAAACATAACCATAGTATATTGTTCCCCTAGGACCAAGGCCGGTTCATCTTGAATGAACAAATCCAAAAGGGTGCACAGAACCATCTTAGAAGGTACCATGAATGATCATGAAACAACCACTTGCTAAGAACACACCATTCCGATTACTACTTGAAATAAGAGTACATCATTCGATTTGATCAAAAAATGAAAAGATGGTATCTTGTGAGAGAAAAGGACTTCAAGAGGATGAGAATATAAATACTTGATCCTTGAACCTCAATAGGAAGATCCACTACATGAGACCCCTTGACACTAATCGATACTTCAACGTGCAACACTACCCCCTAGAGTTTTTTGAGAAGGCGCTGCATGGAAACATAAAAACATGTTGATGTAAAAGATTTTTGAAAGGTTTAAAATGGGGCCAGGTACACTACTATAATTTCAGGTATTTGTGATGGGATCCTATCACAAATGCTCTTTTTCTATGGGGTCCCATCACAAATGTCCCATTGTAGAAAATGGTGTCACAAACATTTTTTTTTGCGATGGACTCATCGTAAAAAATTACTAATTGCGATGGGAGGATTTCCCATTGAAAATAGTTATCCGATTATATATATTATATATATAACAACCTTTTGCGACGATCCCATCACAAAAAGGTATTTACGATGGTCCCATTTTCTCGTCGCAAATAGTTTTCTGAATATATATATATATATATATTATATAACCATTTTACGATGGGCTAGTTGCAAAAATATATTTGCGATGGGTTCGGTTTTCCCGTCGCAAATACTTAATAAAATAAAATAAAATATATTAAATAAAATTATGAGAAATCAAAGTTAGAAAATAATATTAATATTAATATTAATAATATTAATAATTTATATTATTATAATATTAATAATAAAATAATACTAATAATATAATAATGTTGTTATTATTATTAATATTTATGAAAAAATAATAATATTATTATTAAAATAATAATAAAATTATAAAATCTTAAAATTCTCAATATTCACAAAAAAATATAAAAATATAAAAAAATGTTGTTATTATTAGTAAAATAAAAAAACATTAAAAAATATAATACTAATAATAAATAATAAAATAACAAAATATTAAAATAAAAAAAAATAAAAAAAATTATGCAATATTCACACAAATATAAAAGATAAAAACTGTAAATAGTTAATATTACAACAAACATTGAATTCAAATGTTTTTAACATTAAAAAAACTCACTGTGGGGATATCTTCTGGAGGAGGTGGAGGAACTGGAGGAGATGGTGGAGGAAACCTCATCCCCAAACTACGAGTCAGAAGACACATGTACTCCATATGCTCGTGATGTTTTTGTTGCCATCAACTTGTCTCCTCCTCGTATTTTTGCTGCTTCTGCTGACACATCTCTTCCTACTGCTTACACAAACTCCCTATAAGCTCACTCTAATCTTGCAACCACTCCTGATACTGTGAGCCAGAAGATGATTCCTCTCCATGAGCTCCTATTGAGTTGGACGCTGACATCATAACAGTACCATAAAAAGTTCCAGGAGTCAAATGGGAGATGATACCAACTACTCGGCCCTTCTCAAATCCATACTGAGTTGCCTACATCCATGCCGCCTCATCGAAATGGTGGGCACTAGTCTGATCAATCATCTCGTCCTAACTCTCATCCTGTGTCTAAGAGGTCGTGACCTCATTTGACTCATTTAATTCTAATTTGAAATTAAAATATTGAAAATATTATATGCAGTTAATTTTCAAACAGAAAAATAAATAATATTGACCACAATCCAATTCTGGGGATCACCTCAAATCTCTCTAGTGGATGGATCATTGTACATCCTCTGATAAACGTCATACTTCATAAAATCGGGCTGCTCGACTGCCTATATGAGTATAAAATAAATTGTTTATATTTAAATTCATATAATTTTTTTAAAAAAGTACTTACCAGATGCTTTTTATACGTACTGAATGTATCACTACCGCCTCGATGTGTCACCTCCTGTCTCCCCCGATTCTGTCGGCCCAATGAAGATCTCCTCTAAAATTCACCACCCAACCAGTGTGAACATAATCCATCCCAAATGTGAGATGAAATGTACTCTGTTTAGTGAGCTCTACATGATTCATCAAATACTTCCACTCATGCTTTCTTCATGGTCGTCCTTCTCAAATTGTGAAAAAACTGATGGAAAAGGACATGCATAGACCTCTCCCTTGCTGCGTGGATAGCATCACACATTCTATCATCGATGGGATACCATAAACCCTACAAAAAATTTATAATATCAAGTTATTAATGAAATAAATTTCAAAATAAATATTATTTATTTACGTATCAGCCAATGATCAAACATGTTGAGTTGCACATCAACGAGAATCTACTCCCACGTGATCCATAGGTGAAAAAAATAATTGCACAAGATTGTGATCCCCTGTCCAAAATCTATATGCACAAAAATATAAAAAAGAAAAAATAATCAAACAATTAGTATATTAATAAATTAATGAAATATAACTAAAATAAACAGGTTACCATACCTCCATGTGCATAGATTGAAGTCAAGATATGGACATTACTCGGGGATAGGGTCTAGAATCATCAGTCGCGCAAGGCCACACCTCCTCTACGTACCCCCTAAACCACTAGTAGGCTGAGGGTTAGATGATCCCAAATCTTCCTCATCCAAAGGTAGCTCACCCTCCCACGACTGACGAAATAGGTCATCATCCATCAGAAACACAAAATGATTATTGTTAGAAAATAGTTAAAAATAACTATTATATATAGATATATATTAGTTATGATTATAACCATCATTTAGTTGTGTCAATGTTTACCTTCATCATCATCTTCGTATTTGACGATTTCAATGTCTTCATATTCCTCCTTGACATCATCATTATCCCCATGAGTTTCAGTTTCATCATCTCTTTACATTTCGAATTCATTTGTAACATCATTAACATCATCATCATCATCGACCCTTATTTGTGGGGTTTCATAATCGATATTCATGTATATTTGAAAAAAATATGGATTTTGATTAGTCTCTTAAAAATTTTCAATTCCTTTCACTTCAGCAGAACCACATTCACTTTAAGTAAACTGATTTTCCCAAGATTTTATTTTTATTATGCTCCACCAATCACTCAGGTATCTTGAAGTAGTATAGTAATTTTCGTAATAATTTTTATGTTCTTCTTGAGATAGTAAAAATGGTTCATTTACTACAAGAATACTTTTATATTTAATATCAACAATTCCATGAGTCATATGAACATTAAAGACTCTCTCAGTATCCAACCACTGACATTTAAATATCATTATGTAATTTTGTCCTAGATAACACAGTTCAATAATTTCATCCAGCATGCTGTAAAAGTAAACTTTAGTTTCTCTATGATGAGATCCTCTCAAAGAAAACTACACTGTTCATTGTTTTTTCGATTCCCCATATGCACATGTATGAAATCAAAAACCATTCACCACATATGCATTATAATATTTAACCATTTTGGGTGGTGTGTTACTTAGTATGCATAGTTGCCTATCAATTTAATCAGCATGTTGAGACACCTAAAAATTTGTAAAAAAATTATCAATATAATAAATAATAAAATAAATAGATATGTTAAACCATCAATAATTTAAGTTACCAGTTTTTGAAACCATTGAGAATTTTTTTCCGACATTCTTAAAGAGAAGCTGCTGTAATTTTAGGAATCTGTTTCGTGATATGATTATAATATAACCTAAAAATAAAATAAGTTTACCAACTGTAACATAAATTATATAATATGTGATAGAATCAATCACAATACAACTGATGTCATTTCTTCACAGTTGAGAAAAATATATGTATGAGTTCTGTGATGTTCATCATCTAAAAGCCATCATTCATGAACTCCATCAAATCCAAGATATGTCGGATTAAAAATTGACAATTGATTTGAAATTTCATCAATAACATTCCACTCATTCCATCCCATTAAATTGTGTTTTGAGGGATATTCATATTCAAAATAATGAGACCAGAAAAAAGAAATTTCCTCTTGAAAATAAGATTCAGCAATTGAGTCTTCAACTGATGCTTTGTTATGTACTTTTTTCTATAATTTTTGCATGCATCTCTCGAATGGGTACATCCATCGAAACTTTACCAGACCTCCCCATTTTTCTTCATGTGTAAAATGTAATATAAAATGTTCCATTGATTCAAAGAAAGTTGGCGGAAAGATATTTCCCAATTTACATATAATTATAACAACATCTTCTTACAATTTTCTTAGTGCATCATAGTATGTTGTCACTACAAAAATGTCTTGGAGGAAATATGATATGTTTATTATCGAATCACAAATCATAGAATTCAACAAACCTCTTAATCCAATCGACATAAGTATTGCCATTATAATATGTCAATCATGACTTTTTAATTCGGTAATATGACCATTCCTAACACATCTGCCCAAATTGGAAGCATATCAATATGGAAGTCTCAAATCTAAAATCCACTAAAAAAATAATAAGCGAATCTCTTTAGAAAGTGTATAAGATTCTTTTGGCTTCATTAACATCTAGGATCAGACATTTTCAAACAGTCCAAGTATCGGTCGCCTGTAAATTTGGGCAAGCTCTAATCATGAATTTACATTATCTTTGGTCTTACCTGGTGTATCCAAAACTATATGAAACAAATTATCAAAATAGTTCTTCTGAATATGCATGAAATCTAACATGTGGTGGAAAAAAAATCATACCAATATGAAAGATCCCATAAAATTCTCTTTTTTATTCAATTGTGTTCTTTCCCAAAGCCATGAATATTCTGTTGGTAAATTGTTTGTCCAGATGTTATGTGAGGTAATGAAAATACAACTGATTTTAAATCTGTACTTGAGATCATTTTTGGAGGTCCATCCCTTTCAATTGTTACTTTTTTCAAATGAGATTTATTTCCATGAAAAGGATAATTGGTTGAAAGAAATATGCGATGACAGTCAAAATAGCAAGGTTTTTTCCATTGATGAGCATAAATGCTTTTTTTATTCCATATAGTAAGGGCATGATTTCAGATCATGTGAACTACATCTATATAACATTCCATATGATGGGAATACACTAATTGTCCAAATCAATGTAGCTTTTAGTTAGAAATTTTGTTTCGCAGCTACATCATATATACTAACACCATTAATCCATAATGAATTTAACTCATCAATGAATGGTTTCAAATAAACATCAATATTCTTTTTCAGATGACTTGGGATCAAGAATGTAAAAAATATAAAATGATCCTTCATCAATATCCATGGAGGTAAATTTTACGAAGTTATAAAGACAGGCCAACATAAATACTGATAACCATAAGAACCAAACCAATAGAAGCCATTAGTAAAAATACCCAATAACACGTTACAGGCTTCTAAAGAAAAATACAGATGCACTCGGTCAAAATGAATCCATGAATCACTATCAGATGGATGATTCAAGATTTTATCAGTTGAAATCTTGGTTTTGTGAAATGACATCATTGTCGCTGTGTTATGAGACATTAATAAATGTTGTAACCTAAGTGTAAGCGGGAAATATATCAACTTTTTTTTACAGGAATCAATCCAGACTTCCCCAGTTGAGCTTCTTTATACCTTGATTGTCCAAAGGTGGGAAAAATTTCCAACGACTCATTTTCACCAGAATATAGAATGTAATCATTTCCACATGCATAAATCTTTTGATAACTATGTCCTAGATTATGAACCAGCCTCTTACTCCCATAGTAATTTGAAGGAAACACATTTCTTTAAGGTAACAATATTTTAACCAAAGAAAATATCTGATTAAAACATTTGTTTGACATTGCATTATCTGATTTAATAGCTATAAATTTTTTCAATTGCTTATAATTTTAATATATTGAAACTAGGATATAATGCATCCTCAACCAACCTCAAAAACTCATAAAATTTAGATAGTGCCAACTCAAGAGTTAAATCAATATCATCACGAGTTTCAGTTTGTTGAATAGATGGACCTGAAACATAATGTACTAAATTTTGAAATCGTGATGGATCTGGAATAAAATTTTTAGTATCTTCTGCAAAACTACGTTCACCGCATTGATACCAAAAAACATAATCTGGTTGAAAACCAAAACACAAGAGATGTCCCCCAATGTTGTCAAATGCGTCAAATGTTCTCAATGCACATTTTTAACAAGGAATCTTAATTGTTCCTTCTAAAACAAATTCTGGTTTTGATGATTCAAATGACAATCAATCTTCAACACCCTCAATATATAAAAGATTTAAACCAGAACCATTTGGATTTCTACACTGATTTATCCAAGAATGATCATCTAATAATGACTATTGTTGACTTCCTTGTTCCATATTTTTCTACAAAATATAAAATCATTACTATTTTTGAATAATATGAAATAAGAAAAACACTATCCAAAAAAGATAAGATAAATAATTACAACCACTTCTTACTAATCAACACTAATTACAGGCGAAAATTTTTTCAGTGGATTAACAGATGCTCTTTTATCTGACGACTCATTTACTTCCAACTTTCTCACATTGAAATCACTATGAAGGATCTGCTCGAAGGTATACATATCCATTCCTGTGCATACGAGAATGCATAAGCGTACCTCTGACCAGATTTTTTATTGTGATTTTAGTGTGAAAAAGATGCAAATAAACGAGCCTTCAGAAAAAAGATCCCCCTTTTCGTCGATGAATCATCTTCTTGCAACTATCACCTCTTGAAAACATTATGAAAAATATGGTCCTATGAATGCATATCCAATCTTGTGCACATGAGATTGGATATGCATATGTGGAAGCATAATTTTCATAATGTTTTGAGTTTTTGAGAGTTGAAATGAGAAGAGTCATCGAGCAAAAGAAGTGTTGCCAATCCATTGGAAATTGTGCCAATTTATTACAATTTATTACAACTATCCCTATTTATTGCTAATTACTTCTAATTATTGCTAATTATTACTAATTATTACTAATTATAACTAATTATTGCTAATTATTGCTAATTGTTGCTAATTATTTCTAATTATTAGTATTTATTACTAATTATTAGTATTTATTTCTAATTATAAGAATTTATTTCTAATTATTGCTAATTATTATTATTTATTTTTAATTATTGATAATTATTCATATTTATTCCTAATTATTTCTAATTATTCGTAATTATTGCTAATTATTGCTAATTATTTCTAATTATTTCTAATTATTTCTTATTATTTCTAATTAATGCTAATTAAAACTAATTAATTCTAATTAATACTAATTAATGCTAATTATTACTAATTAGTACTAATTAGTACTAATTATTACTAATTATTACTAATTATTGCTAATTAATACTAATTATTTCTATTTATTACTGATTATTGCTAATTATTGCTAATTATTGCAAATTATTACTAATTATTGCTAATTATTACTAATTATTGCTAATTATTACTAATTATTGCTAATTGTTGCGAATTATTGCTAATTATTACTTTATTGAAAATTATTCCTAATTATTGCTAATTATTCCCAATTATTGCAAATTATTCCTAATTATTGCTAATTATTCCTAATTATTGCTAATTATTCCTAATTATTGCTAATTATTCGTAATTATTTTTAATTATAAGTATTTATTGCTAATTATTTCTAATTATTACTAATTATTTCTAATTATTGCTAATTATTGCTAATTATTGCTAATTATTTCTAATTATTCCTAATTACTGCTAATTATTGCTAATTATTATTATTTATTGCTAATTGTTCCTAATTATTACAATTCATTGCTAATTATTACTATTTATTTCTAATTATTAGTATTTATTGCTAATTATTAGTATTTATTGTTAATTATTGCTAATTATTGCTAATTATTGCTAATTATTTCTAATTATTTCTAATTATTCATAATTATTGATAATTATTCATAATTAATACTAATTAATACTAATAAATACAAATTATTCCTAATTAATAGTCATTATTCTAAAATTAATCCTAATTAATCCTACTTAATACTAATTAATCCTAATTACTACTAATTAAAACTTATTAATCCTCATTAATACTAATTAGTCCAAATTAATACCATTTAATCCTAATTATTACTAATTATTACTAATCATTTCTAATTATTACTAATTATTACTAGTTATTAGTATTTATTAGTGTTTATTAGTATTTCTTAGTATTTATTAGTATTTATTATTATTTACTAGAATTTGTTCCCAATTATTACTAATTATTACTAATTTTTACTAATAGTTACTAATTATTACCAATTAGTACTATTTATTACTATTTATTACTATTTATTAATATTTATTACTATTTATTAGTAATTATTAGTAATTATTAGTAATTATTAGTAATTATTAGTAATTATTAGTAATTATTAGTAATTATTAGTATTTATTACTAGTTATTAGTATTTATTAGTATTTATTACTACTTATTCGTATTTATTCGTATTTATTTCTATTTGTTACTAATTATTAATATTTTTTCCTAATTACTATTAATTAACGTTAATTACAATTAATTAATGCAAATTGCCGTAAATTACCACTACTAATTACTAATTACCGCTAATTATTTATATTCATTACTAATTATAGTTAATAATTCTAATTTACTACAAATTATTAATAATTAGTACTAATAATTTCAATTTATTATTTCAAATAAATACTGATGACAAAAACAGTCTAAATCTAATTTAACTACAACTAATTAACAATAATTAAAATTAATATAAAAAACAGAAATAAATATTAAATTAAATAAGACATAAATACATTTAGACTTTGTCTTTTATAGGTGTAGATGACTTCAAAACTTGTTAATGGAAAAAAATTGACTCAGAGAAATTTTAACTCTAAAATTAGAGTTTAGAGAGAGAGAGAAAATATGAATTGAGAAGAAGAATGAAAAAAAACGGATGGGGATATATATAGTTTAGATTATTTACAACGGTATTATTTGCAATGGGACTCCCGTCGCAAATAATACTATTTGCGACGAGACCCGTCCCAAATAACTTCGGCAGCATTAATTTCTGTCGGTGGTTAAAAGGGTATTTTCGACAGGACTCGTCGCAAATAATGACCTGCCGACACACTATTTGCGATGAGAGAATATCCCGTCACAAATAGTATTTACCATTGCTGGGTATTTGCAATGGGTGAGTACCTCCCCGTCGCAAATAGTATTTACCGTCGTTGGGTATTTCCAACAGGGATCCCCCCACGTCGCAAATACCTTTCTTGTGGGTTGGCGTGCAATTCGCACCATGTAATGACCCGTAAATTTCAAGGAATTTTTTTTCTTAATTTCTTTTGGATTTTACGAGTACGCTGTTTCTGACGGCACCTGATTCTGAGGCCCGGTGTGCCCGGAATCATTTTCCAAAATTTAGCCTGGGTACGTTCTGTGAACAAACGAGCGGACTTTTCTATCTTTTGAATCGATGCTCGGAATTGAAATCCAAGGGCACCGATGAAACCGCAACGGCACTATTTTCTTAATAGGACCTTTTCCAAAGGTGCGTTTGCTCGGGAGGAGTTGTTAAAAATTGGGGATTAAATGTGAAAGAAATAAAATTTGTGGAACAAATTTTACTTCTAACCTAAGTGGTTTTATCCTAAGTATGGGAGTTGGGGTGGGACCCACTAGATCCTAACTCCTCTTGTTAGGATATTTGTGAGGTGGGTCCCACACGAGCCCCGCCCCTTCAAATTCCCTTAACTCCTCTAACCCCTCTTAAAGTTGGCAACTCCCCATTTTTTTTGTTACTCTCCCCTCTCTCCTCTTTAATCATGCCAACACACTTAATCAATTAAGTGAGTTTTGTGTTTGAATTTTAAAATTGAAATGCTTGGCATGTTATAATAAAATAAGAGTAAGTCTTATTTTATTTGGGGTTTTAGGATTGTTGTGTGGAGACATTGGGGGAGAAATAACTTCATTCTTCCCGCAAATAACATTTCCACTTCTTTTCCTCATTGAAGAATGCGAAGAACATTTCCACTTCTTTCCCTCATTAAAGAACGCAAAGAACGCCGACGGCAACCTCGGCTTCTTTTCTTCTCAACTTTGACAAGTAACGCCGTCAATCCGCGACAACGTCAACGGAACAATGAAAGATTTTCCTTCCTTCGTCAAGAGATCAACCTTCTTGGATTGAGGTAGGGGTTAATTCTTCGTTCAAGTATTATTTAACGATCTTCCTTGTTAAATGAATTGTCGCTTGTTATCGAAATAACGGGAGGAGATCAGACCGCATAAACACGGTCGATCCTCCTCCCCTTTTATTTGTTGATCCTCGTTGAACTTGCAGCAAAATCGGCGCGGTGCCGTTGCACCGCGTGGGAACGAAAAGGACCGCGGACGGAGCGGGCCGTGGCGGAGGTGCGCGGTGCCATCGCGCTGCGCCGGTGAGACTAAAGGAGGCCGCGGCAAAGAACATGCCGCGATGGAGGGGCGCGACGCCGTCGCACCGCGGCAGAGACTCAAGGGCCGCGACCGAGGTGGGCCGCGATGGAGGGGCGCGGTGCCGTCGCACTGCGCCGATCGGGGAAGATCCGCGGCCTTTGGCCGCAGCGTTTCAATAGGAGGCAGCCGGCCAAGCTGGCCGTCAGCGTTCCAGGAGGCGAGACACTCCGCAGGTCCCGCGTGGCTCAGCCGGCCGGCCATAATTGCCGGCCATTTCCAGGAATATCGGGGGTTTGAAAACTCCGGCCAGCTCACTAGGGAGGACCCCATGGGTCCGATGTTTTGAGATAAGGGAGCGGCGCCCCCTTCACACCCCGCTCGGCCATGAGCCGAGCGCCCAGCCACGGGCCGGTCCGCCCGCGCTGGGCCGGACCGCTCGCGCCGGGCCTGACCTCCAGCGCTGGGTCGGGCCGCCAACGCTGGGCTGGGCCGCGCCAGCCGGGCCGGGCCGCGCCCAAATGGTCCGGACCTGGACCCAGGTCAGGTCGACCCGATTCGGGCCGACCCATGGGGTATTGGAACGGGTCGGACCGGGCCCAAACCCCCTATTTTTGGACAGATCCGTTCAAAAGCCCATAACATGGGCTATGGACCTCCGATCGATGCACAGTCAGTTGCGTTGAGATCCTTGGATCAAGATGGTCGTTTAGGTATATTACACTCAAGGTTTCGGAGAACTTTGGGTATGAACGGGTTGGTTCGAACACGAAACCAACCGGGCCCACAGAGCAGAAACACTTATAACTTGAGCTGCAGATGTCCGATTGACATGTCATCGAGTTCATTGGATTACTATTAGTGAGATGGTTCTTTTGGCTTACTCCACTCGAGGTTTGGACGCAGATGGAGTACGGTCGGGTTGGTTTTAACTTAAAAACCAACCGGGCCCCGGGGACGAAAAACCAATATCTCTCAGACCGGGGGTCCGATTGACGCGTCTTCTGTTGCGTTGAGTTCCTATTGACGAGAAGGAACTTTGTGATACATCAAATCTAGACTTTGTGACAATTGATGTTTCAAACCCTTGGCTCGTGGAGCAGACCCTCTCGGAATCGAGCATGCTGTGTGCGGGAACCCTAGAGCTGGATGCGACTGTGAAGACGATGGCGACTGTACTTGGATCCTCCGTGGGTTCAGCAGTGAGGACGACTATACTTGGATCCTCATAGAGAGGTACACTTATATATTGACATGTACCCCGGGACAACCCCTATATCTAGACCAGCATATCGGAAGGCTCCCGCTGAGCTTCGAGACCTACGGGTACAGCTGGAGGACTAGCAGGGCAAGGGATTCATCCGACCCAGTGTTTCACCCTGGGCTTCCCCGATATTGTTCGCCAAGAAGGCGGACAGAAGCTTGCGACTGTGTATCTATTACCGTCGCCTGAACCAGGTGACCGTAAAGAACAAGTATCCACTTCTGAGGATCAACGACCTCTTCGATCATCTCAAGGGAGCACAATGGTTCTCGAAGATAGACCTCAGGTCAGACTATCATCAGCTCAGAGTTTGAGATGAAGATGTGAAGAAGATGGACTTCAGGTGTCGGTATGGCCACTATGAGTTCTTGGATATGCCTTTCGGTGTAACCAACGCTCTAGTAGTGTTCATGAGTCTCATGAACATGATCTTCCTGCCTTACCTCGATCGATTTGTCGTAGTCTTCATCGACGACATATTGATTTACTCGACTACTAAGGAGGAGCATGCCTACCACTTGTGGGTTGTACTGGATACACTCTGAGAGAATTTGCTTTATGGAAAACTCTCGAAGTGCCAGTTATGGATTCAAGAGTTCCACTTCTTGGGGCACGTTATCTCTGAGGCGGGAGTTGCGGTGGATCCTGCGAAGACCGAGGCACTGCTAGCATGGGAGCCACCCAAGAGCGTGACGGAGGTGCAGAGTTTCCTAGGTCTGGAAGGATACTATCAGAGATTTGTGCCAGACTTCTCCAAAGTTTTAGCACCACTCTCAGCTTTGACGAAGTAGGGAAAACCCTTAGTGTGGTCAGATAGATGTTAGCAGAACTTCCAGAAGATGAGACAGAGATTGACCAGTGCACCCATCTTGAGGCTACCGGAGGAGAGAATAAGGTACGTAGTTTACTGCGATGCATCAGGGAACAGACTCAAGTGTGTCCTGATGCAGGAGCAGGTAGTGACCACCTATGGATCATGACAGTTGAGGTAACACGAGCATAACTATGCTACCCATGATTTGGAGTTATCAGTAGTGGTATTCGCCCTGAAGATGTGGCGGCACTATCTGATGGGCGAGCGCTTTATAGTCTACTCTGACCACCAGAGTCTCAGGTACATCTTCTCACAGAAGGACCTGAACTTGAGACAATAGTGATGGCTCGAGTTCCTCTAGGGCTATGACTTTGAGATAGTCTATACTCCTAGGAAGGGGAACATGGCAGCTGATGCTCTCAGCAGGAGGTCGGGCATTCAACTACTTGGAGATGCGACGAAGCAGCTAGCTGCATTGAAAATATCCTTCATGGATAGGGATAGGGAAGCATTTATATACTCACTCACAGTCACTCCACAACTTCTTCAGTGGGTCAGAGAGGCACAACTTGGGGACGTTGACTGTGAGACGCGGCATGCACATATATCCTCAGGAAATACACCTGATGGATTCTCTGTAGGAGGAGAGCACGTCTTTCTTTTCAGAGGACGTACCATGGTACCAGCTGCTTTGCAGGAGGAGGTGCTGAGGGAGTTTCATACTTCCCCTTTGGCGGTATATCCAGGATTAACTAAGATGTACCAATATCTCATACAACAGCACTGGTGGCCGTGTATGAAGAAGGTTGTGGCAGAGTTCGTTTCTCGATGCCTCACCTGTTAGTAGGTGAAGGCGGAGCACCAGGTACAAGAAGGCTTGGTATAGCCCTTGGAGGTCCCAAAGTGGAAGTGGGACGGGATATCTATGGATTTCGTGACTGGGATTCCACGTACTTCCAGAGGACATGACTCCATTTGGGTGATTGTAGACTGACTCACCAAGTCGTCCCACTTTCTACCTATTAGAGAGCAGGGCATAGTGGAGATCTTGGGACGCCTCTACGTTCAGGAGATTGTACGACTTCATGGTGTACCATCATCTATCATCTTTGATCGAGATGCTCACTTTACTTCCTGGCTTTGGAAGGGGTTTAAGGAGGCATTTGGGACGCAGCTATGCCTGAGCACTGCCTTTCACCCTCAGACGGATGGTCAGACAGAGAGGACCATTCAGACTCTCGAGGAAATGCTCCGTGCATGTGTCCTCGACTTTGGTCACAACTGGGAGGATCACCTACCCTTGGTGGAGTTTGCGTACAACAATAGCTACCACTCCACCATCGGGATGGCACCATACAAGACATTGTACGACCGACCTTGCAGATCACCTCTGTGCTGGACTGACCCTGGGGAGTCAGCACTCGTAGGACCAGAGATGGTCCAGGCCATGACGGAGAAGGTTCAGATCATCCAGGAGCAGATGAGGACTGCTCAGAGCCGACAGAAGTCCTATGCTGACAGGAGGTAGATACCACTAGAGTTCGAGGATGGCGACCACGTTTTCTTACGGGTCTCACCTCGACGTGGACTACGGAGGTTTGGCTGGGGCGACAAGTTATCTCCGCACTTCATCAGACCATTCTAGGTTATTAGCAGGATAGGAGAGGTGTCTTATCACCTGGCTCTTCCACCTCAGTTGCACCGGGCACACAACGTCTTCCACGTATCTCAGCTGAGGAGATACGTGCATGACCCGACACATATCATCGACTATGGGGAGATGGACATCGATGAAGGGGCGACTTTTGCGGAGGTTCTGGTGGAGATCGAGGATCGACAGGAGCAGATCCTACGTGGACGGTCGATTCCTCTAGTGCGCATCAGGTGGCAGAATGGGAACCTCCATGAGAGCACATGGGAGTGGGAGGCTCAGATGCATGCACAATACCCTCATTTGTTTCCCTAGTTTGTGGCGTATCTTTACGAGGACATAAAACCCTAAGGTGGGAGTAAGGTAAAGAACCGTAAATTTCAAGGAATTTTTTTTCTTAATTTCTTTGGGATTTTACGAGTACACAGTTTCTAACGGTACCTGATTCCGAGGCACGGTGTGCCCAGAATCATTTTCCGAAGTTTAGCTCGGGTACATTCAATGAACGAACGAGCGGATTTTTCTATCTTTTGAACCGGTTCTCAGAATCAAAATCCGAGGGCACTGATGAAACAACAGCAGTTTTATTTGCTTAAGATAACATTTTCCTAAGGTGCGTTTTCTCGAGAGGAGTTGTTAAAAATTGAGGATTAAATGTGAAGTAAATAAAATTCGTGGAACAAATTTTACTTCTAACCTAAGTGGTTTTATACCAAGTATGGGAGTTGGGGTGGGACCCACTAGATCCCAACTCCTCTTGTTAGGATATTTGTGAGGTGGGGCCCACATGACCCCACTGCTTCAAATTCCTTTAACTTCTCTAACCCCTCTTAAAGTTGGAAACTCCCCATTTTTTTGTAACTCTCCCCTCTCTCCTCTTTAATCATTCCAACACACTTAATCAATTAAGTGAGTTTTGTGTTTGAATTTTAAAATTGAAATTCTTGGCATGTTATAATAAAATAAGAGTAAGTTTTATTTTATTTTGGGTTTTAGGATTGTTGTGTGGAGACATTGGGGGAGAAAGAACTTCATTTTTCCCGCGAAGAACGTTTCCACTTCTTTCCCTCATCAAAGAACGTTAAGAACACCGACGCCAACCTCGACTTCTTTTCTTCTCGACGTTGACAAGAGACGCCGTCAATCCACGAAAACGTAAAAAGATCAACAAAATATTTTCCTTTATGAAGTGATCAACCTTCTTGAATTGAGGTAGGGGTTAATTCTTCATTCAAGTATTATTTAACGATCTTCATTGTTAAATGAATTGCCGCTTGTTATCAATATAACGGGAGGAGATCAGACCGCACAAACATGACCGATCCTCCTCTCCTTTTATTTTTTGATCCTTGTTGAACTTGTGGTGAAGGTGGAGTGGTGTCGTTGCACCGTGCGAGAATGAAAAGGATCACGACCAGAGCGAGCCGCGACGGAGGTGCGTGGTGCCGTCGCGCCGCGCCGGTGATACCTAAGGAGGCCGCGACCAAGAACGGGCTGCAACGGAGGGGTGCAGCGCCGTCGCGCCATGTCGGTCAGAGAAGAGCTGTGGCCTTTGGCCGCGGCGGTTCAGCAGGAGGCGGCATGCCAAGCTGGCAGCCGGCGTTCCAGGAGGCGGGACCCTCTACGGGTCCCGCGTGGCTCAACCAGCCGACCATAATGGACGACCGTTTCCAGGAAGACCGGGGGTTTGAAACCCCCAGCCAGCTACCTAGGGAAGACCCAATGGGTCTGCCGTTTCAAGACAAGGGGGTGGTGCCCCCTTCACGCCCCTCTAGGCCACGAGCCGAGTGCCCAGCCACGGGCCGGACCGCCCGCGCCGGGCCGGGCCGCCAGTGCTGGGCCGGGCCGCCCGCCCTGGGTCAGGCCGCCAGTGCTGGGCTGAGCCGCGCCCAAATGGTCCAAACCCGGACCCAGGTCTGGTCGTCCCGTTTCGGGCCGACCCAGGGGGTATTGGGCCGGGTCGGACTGGGCCCAAACCCCCTATTTTCGGAAAGATCCGTTCAAACGCCCATAACGTGGGCTACGGACCTCCGATCGACGCACTGTCAGTTGAGTTGAGATCCTTGGATCGAGAAGGGAATTTAGGTATATTACACTCAAGGTTTAAGAGAAATTTGGGTACAGAAGGGTTGGTTCAAACACGAAACCAACCGGGCCCACGGAGCGGAAACGCTTATAACATGAGTTTCGAACATCCGATTGACGTGCTGTCAACTTCATTGGATTACTCTTACTGAGACGGTTCTTTTGGATTACTCCGATAGATGTTTGGACGCAGCTGGAGTATGGTCGGGTTGGTTTTAACTTAAAAACCAACCAGGCCCCTCGGATGAAAAAGCCAATATCTCTCAGACCGGGCGTCCGATTGACGCGCCGTCTGTTCCGTTGAGTTCCTATTGATGATACAGAACTTTGTGATACATCAAATCTGGACTTAGTGATATTTGATGTATCGAACCCTTGGCTCGTGGAGTGGACCCTCTCAGAATCGAGCATGCTGTGTGCGGGAACCCTAGTGTTGGCTGTGACTGCGACGACGATGGAGACTGTACTTGGATCCTCTGTGGGTTTGGAAGTGAGGACAACTGTACTTGGATCCTCTGTGGGTTTAGTAGCAATGACGACTGTACTTGGATCCTACGTGGGTTCGGCAGTGATAGTTACTATACTTGGATCCTACGTGGGTTCGGCAGCGACGACATCTGTACTTGGATCCTACGTGGGTTCGATAGAGGAGATGATTCAGAGGCTACATCAATCATCTCCAACCCTCTTCGTGAACAATATACCCGTGTGAGCTGATTCTTGACTTTAAATCATTATCTTTGATATGATTGACTTGTTATCATGTGTGGATTGGGTTGTGCTTTCCTGTGTGGATTGGGTTGTACTTTCCTGTGTGGACTGGGTTGAAATTGAGCTCGTGAGTTGGAGCAGAACTAGAATTGATGACTTAGGTATATGTATGGTCATATACCTAAGTAGAGTTGGTTGATACTTCTTGATTGTATCTTTCCTTTGTGGTTTATCCTTCATGGATTCTGGGAGACCTTCAGGAGTCTTGGGGTCCCTACTGAGTATCGTATACTCTCCCCTACAAGGGATATGTCCGCACTACATTGTGTTGGTTGCAGACAACGAACATCGCTGATCGTGGTTGAGAGTTGTGGAGCGGGACGGTACCCAGAGGTGGACTATCAGGAGGGACATACACAGAGTGGACGGCCGTACGTGAGGAGCAGACGAGACTATCTATACTCACCCTTCAGGTGGGAGTTCCGGAGGACGTCTTGGTGGTTACTGCTCTACTTTTCAGCTGTTGTACTTTCCTTTCTCAGTTGTACTGTACTTTCAGTTGGGTTTGTATACTGGCCCATTTACTTTCCAGCACTTACTTTTGTACTCAATTTACTTAGTGTTTACTTCAGCTTGTGTACTCTATGGTGTTTGTTTTTCTTATACAAAGGAAATGCTTTCCCTTTTATCGAGATTTACGCCTTTGGTTCTAGTTGCCAGCCCCTGGCCTATGGAAGGTGGGATTGGGGTAGTCACGGCACAGACCCTGAGGATGGGTCGTGACACGCCACACCGCGCTGAACCTTTTTCAACAAAACCCCTAATCCCGTCAAAAATAATCTCTTCAAAAAAATATTTGTGACAAGAATAGATTGTACCGCAAATAACCCATCGCAAAAGTCCATTTTTCTATTGTGGTAGATTTATATTTGGTTGGACCATGAGGTATATGATTTCAATTATAAGCCAACCCAAAAATGCCGCTTCGCCAGTAGTGGCCGCCGTTGTTAGAGTAACAGGGCGTGGTCCCTAATAAATGGCATGGAGGACCTAGGGCTCCAACGTCTCCACTCCAACCACCTATATGGGCACACAAGTTGCTACTATCTAGGTCATATGATCTAGGGTGTTCCCAACAACATTCTGTGGATCTCCTTTATCACCTCATGTAGGGGCCCCATTCCCAATTTTTCCTGCTCCTACATAATAAAAATTTTGTTTAGAGAATATGAATAATAAATAGAGGGGGTAAAATGAAAGGTTAATAGTCCTCCTGTGATGAGTTCGACCAAGTATAAATCATTACAATGGGCGATTTTCCTGCTCTCCTGGGGACTATCCTACTCAGAGACTGACCACCAGGATTATTCATCACTAGGGCCATGTGCACCCTTGTCCAACAATTCCTCCTCAATTGATTCATTGATAGTTGGTGTGTCCTCATGTCTTGGATCACCACCAAGAATCACTCTTATTGGGCCAGAAGGGAGATTTGGTTCCCCTTGTTTTCAGGATAAGGCATCCATGGCCGCCTGGTACGCATTCCTCTCATGGAATCCCCTCCCATCCATGATCTGAGTGAGCCTGACCTCCGTATGCTTGACTCCATCCTAGATCCTCTTCGACCACAGGTCCTCCATTATCATGATCATCCATAGTGTCCTCTAATCCATATAATGTGTGGGAAGGTATCTTAACAACTGGTTGTAGTAGGTATTTTAGCTTCTTCCCAATAACCTCCCTGGATTTGCATATCCTGGCTTGAGAACCCTCCCACGTTCTCCCACAATCGTTTCTTGGGAAGTCTCTACCCTCCAAGAGGTTTGGTTGTAACAATTCCTTGAACCATACCTTTCACAACTCCATCTTGAGCCACTCTAGATCTCTATAATTCCCCTCGGAGAGCATCCCGTGCAACACCTTGAGTTTTATGAATTATTATTTTTCAAATAAATGAAATTTCTTTGATGGATTGTGTTACATGCTACTCCAAGTTATGTTTTTATAAAACGAAACACTTAGATTAGATTTTAGTATACACAACATGATATTTGAATTGTGTTACAAAAAATGCTGAGTTCCTTCGATAGCTTGCACTATACACAAGACTGAGTTTTACCAAACTATAATATACTATTAATATTATTATTAAAATTTTACTATAGTTATAACCTAGCCATTGGAATCTAAGATATGAATATGATTAAATAAATTATGAAACTATAGTTTACACATGTTTATAAAATTAATTATTTTTTATCAATTAATTAGAAATGAAAATAAAAACCAATTGAATATAAGGGATGTGTTTTCCTGAAAATTTATTTTATACCCATAAAAGAATTTTATCATAATTAATCACTATTAGTGGGAGATATTAATTTAGTTTATATATTATAAATTAAATAAAATTTTCTTATATTTTTCAAATAAGTTTGATAATAATAAAATAAGAACAAATCCATATTTATGCAGAAAAAGTTGTAATGTTCAAAAGGCAGTTTTGCCACCTTTTAATGGAAGTCTTATTTTAAAATTAATTTTTTTCACTTTCATAATTATTATTTTCAAAAAATAAAATTCATTTTCTAATTATGAATTTCAAAATTTACATTTGGTGATTTTTTTTATTTTTATATGAAGTTTCATTTTTTGATGAATAGTTAAAACTACTGAATTTTAATTGAAAACTGCATTTTTTCCTAATTTATTTATACTGTTAAATTATATTTTCATTTTTTTAAAGTATAATTATTGAAAATATACATAAATAAATCAAATTTAGGTCATTTTAATCAATTTCACATTGAATTTGATAAAAAATCATTTAAAACTTTTGAACTTTTTTACTTTAAAAACTCGTTGTCTCGTCCCATCCATGGGATTAATTTTATTTTACTTTATGCCCCTTCTGTGATTGGAAGTTGAAAAAATGGATTCCATATTATTAATAAAAATAATTTATAATTTATATTAAGGTCCATTTATTTTTTGACCAAAAATAATAGTGAAACTAATTAAAATTAATTACAACGATTAAGGGAAAAACAAGATTATTGAGTGGTTAACCTAAAAATCTAAGGTGTAAAAATGATCCTACACTTTTCCAAAACCAATTTTATAGAAAAATTTATAAAATATACCCTCTTTTCTAGAATATGTACCACTATTGGAGACATATGATGTAAGGGAGATCTCCCAATAGTGTTTACCTTTTGGTATTTACCAGAATGCCACTCCTCCTCCACTATAAAAAGGAACTCACCCTCCCCTCACTTATTCAAACCTCTCAAGATATTTTTATTGAAAAAAAATGTCCAAATATATCCCAAAATTCCATACCTACATCCAATATTCCTTTATTTTTGGCATGAATCCAACCAAATAAATCCTTTGGTGCAAACCAAAAGGTATTACCTGGAGAAGAGGTAACATTCTTCAATGAGAACTTTTGTTTTATTTATTTATTCACCCCTTAAATTCATATTATTTTATGATTATATATTTACCTTATTATCCCCAATGTACTAATATTTTGTTTTATTAAGGTTAAAACCTTAACCCACACCAATATCCATCAAATGGGATACCCAATCATCATTCATGTGTACTATGGACTACCGCCTCCCAAACTAGTGTCGATTGTTCTTCCTTTACCACCCCTAAAGGTTATTAATTATGATGGATAAAATATTTTTATATGATATATATTAAATATATGATTTATTTATTTTTATGTAATTATTATGTAACACATAACTTCATGCTTCCCATTTTTTGGGAATATGATAACATCATTTGTTTACATGTAGACTACCGCCTCCTCAAAGCGATGTGAATCATTCACAATTTACATGGAATGTATTATGGATGGGTTTAATAAACATATATATTATATATATTATATATAAAATAATAATTATACTATTATTATAATATTTATATAAAAACATATCATCTACTTTTCTTTTATTCAATATGACAGGAAAATAGAAATATCATTCATGCGTATGTATGATATACTGTCTCCATGAATGGTGTATTTCATTTACTATGACTATATATCATAAATTAAAATAAATACATATATAATTAATATATAATATATTTTTTTTCATGTTTAACAAACTATGGATGATTAAATCATGACCCAAGTAATAGAACGAAAAATATAACCGATCAAATCTTATACAAAAAACAAAGTAGTTATTACCTGAAACACAACTTTATCATAATAATGTTAATAAATGGGTAATAATAATCATAGGAAAATCATATATTGTAGGATATATATGAATATGGATCTGTATTATATTTATAATAAAATTATATTTTTTATATAGAAGGTTTTAATGAGTATGACGAAAGTGAAAATTTAAGGCAAGGGGATTTCTAGTCTCACTTTTATTTTTGCGAGACTTACACCATATCCAGTAGTCTTTTATTTTTTGTGGTGTATATACTTCCCTATGACATTTCATATCATGAATTTAATTTATTTAATTATATTAAATGTTTTAATTTATGTTATTATCTCATGTGTCTCACGATTCAAAAGTTACTCAAGTAGTAAGGGATTTCCGTCTCACTTTTATTTCTCCGTGAGACACAAGCCATGATCATCAACTATTTCTTATATGTTCTTTGTATACTTCCCATTAATTTATTTCATGATTATTATAATGATAATTATTTTACTTTACTTATCCATTTTAGGATATCACTTTAATGGGGTTTATAGTTAAAATGTTTCAAAAGTGGTAAAGTAATTTTGTCTTAATTTTCATTCTTTTATAAACATGTTATATTATGCACCTATATTCTTTTATGAGGTGTATCTACTTCATATTTTAAATTTTATATCATTAATCTCATTATTTTTACGATATTTTAAGCTCTATGTATTTTTATTCTCTCATGGGGATTATGATTCAAAGTTACCAAGGTGGTAAGAGTTTATTTCCACAATCTAATCATTATTGATATTGTTTACAATTATGATTCCATTGATGAAATATTATGATAAACCTCTCATGAACTCTCATGAATTATTATTATTCATTATATATTCATGTAATGGTACCATTTTTCAACTCTTCAGTACATAAGATAATTAAAAAAATGATTTTTATGAAAATCGTACTTTATTCGTCTTTTTGGCTGAAAATCTATTTTATTAAAAATCGATGTTTTAAATAAACATTTTCAAAAACATTTTTAAATAAAATTTTATACACATGTTAGACGAAAATGATTTTAAAAATATTTTATTTTATAAAAATTGTTTAAAATTGTTTTAAAATATTACATTATAATTTTTCAAAGGTTATTTTTAAAGAAGAGGATTTAAATGATATAAAACATCCATTATAGTTTTTCTAAACTATTTTCAAAGAAAACGGTTTTCAAAATTTTTTACAATTTAAAAATATTTTTTAAAGTGGAAAGGATATTTTACTGAAGAAATGTTTTAAATGATATTTCAAAATTACTTTCCATATAAATGACATCCTTTCGTGTAGTCATTCCTTAAAGGGGATATGATCTAAGGTTACCATTCATATTATTTCTCTAAACAGTTTATGTTTTGTTGGCATGATTTTTATGAAAATTTTTTCTCTTCCATAGGATATATTATTTTGAAACTCACTTATTTTCATGGGTTAGGTTGTGATGAAATGATTATAAAACTTGTCTCTTTTCCACATGTTAATATATGATGAAATGTTTATGATACCAATTTCATTTCATGGGTTGTTATATGATGAATGTTTATGGTCTAGTGGCAAATGTATGTATTATTTTAATTATGTGATGTGTGGGAACTATATCTCCCTATAATGTATTTTGTAAAGATTAATATATCATGAGATAGATGTGGATGTAATGGGGAGTGAACCTAGTTGTGTAAGGGACTTTTTCCACTAAGATGGTATTAGGAATGAACTTTGACTACTAAGATGGTCTTAGGAGCGAACCTTGACTACTAAGATGGGATTGGGAGTGAACCTTGACTACTAAGATGGGTTGGGGAGTGAACCTATTCCATTGAAATAGATTATTTAGTGATTCTTGACTACTATGGAAATAATTTCATTTGTTTATGTGTATTCCACAAGTCTTGGTCTTATTCCAATGTTAATCTCTCATGACTCATGTTATTTTATTTCTTTATGATTTATGTCTTATGAACTGCCAATATTTATTCCATGAATCATGATTATTATCATTGATATGCAAGTTATGATTTTAAAATTTTATGATTAGGTTCTCATGCCCTTATGTTAGTGTTATGCTAACATATATAATTTATTTATCCTTACTGAGAATCTAAGGTCACCCTTTCTTATGTTTCATTTACCCAGGTTATGATGAAAGGTTTTAAGTAGAAGTAAGAAAGGGGATGATATTTGTGGTATAATTTGGATATCTTGAACCAAGTTAGAAGATATTGTGTTCTAAGTTTCCAAAGATAGTAAATTATTATGGTCCTCAGGCATGTTATTTTTTAACCTACTAAATATTCATTTAAAATGATATAATATTTATGTATGTTAAGCATGGGTCATTATATCCTACCTAATTCCATAATGCTCTAACACCTCACTCACTGGTGTGATCACCCTTATGTGATGCTGCAAGATCATGCTCGGGTATGCTAACGCCTAGTTTTTTTATAATCTGGGCATACGCCGATGTTCATATTGGTTGGTGGCTATAAAATAATTTCCCCTGAGACCTCTTCTATTATCATCCACCAAATTTGAAAAATTATACAGGGATTACGATACTCATGGACCCCCATGTATAAATCTCCTCATTGACTGATATACATACTTGAACTTCCTGGTTTACCCAGACGATGTGTATGGCTCGCAGTAGGTGTGGCCATCAATTCTAGCCAATAGCACTCCACCCCAGAAAGACTATAGTTACTTCATCTATTCTAATGTCCCATGAAAATTTTCCACCATTTTGAAAACTAGGGTCGAGAAGAGGTATAATTTGAAGTTCACATAATTCTGAATTTCAATTGTGACCCCATTCTCACTGAGTTCCACTAGCTTGACCTCAGTGATGTTGAGTAGAGAAGGCTACGGTCCAACATTTGGTGGGCTAATGGAATTCAGAAATCATAGCCTCCAAAGCATGTCGTGATCCAGCCATGCAGGAACTCAAAAATGCTATTGAGCCTCTTGTTCCTATTTCCTTTATCCCAATTGCCCAACTGTCTATAGTGCCGATCTAGAACAAGAACACCTAGGTTAACCCTCTTGTTGAATTCCATAATCCCTTCCATCACCAACACCACCAAGAGCATACCCATGTAGGTATTTTTGACTGAAAGGAACCGGAAAATGGGGAATGTGATGAGTAATGTGGTGTATCAGACCAGTGGTTTCTGATCCTCAACCATACTAAATCCCCACTGTTCAAATTCTCTCTCCCTTAGAATCAAACAATATGATCATGGCCTCCTTCCTTTCAGCACCACTAAAAAATGTTTTTTTCCATCTAGAAATATTCACATTTGAGTCCTTCTCCAAGAACATGACCATCCATTTCATGAATACGATTTCTTTGTTAGATGGGGGACGATGCTTCAACACTCTATTTATTGCATCCAATTGGTGATGAATTGGGAGAAGAGTATACTACCTTTCTAAAAAATTCTTGGGACCATAAGAAATTCATCCTATTGTAACCTTTCCAATGGAATGATACTAATGCAATGCATACCAACCACATATAAACTGATATGGTGCAACTTGGCCTCGTATGCTATTCAGGTGTATCCTACCCAGTACACCAATGCCCATTCATCAGTGAACTTTCCTCCTTTCTATAATCACCAGCCCTTATTTCTTCCATTGTTGTTGTCTCTCATGATGTTATAGAATATATTGGCATATCAATCATAGAATTATTCAGCCTCTAGTTTCTCCACCATAATTGTCCTCATCCATCCAATTAGTGTATAAAAGGATATTCCCCTATTCTCCCGGTCATGGTGGTCATGGACAGTGATGTTCAAGTGGGTGATCTCATCCCTACCCATGAACCAGGATTTTTCCATTCTTAATTCGATGCTTGGTATGTCCACTTCATCCATCAACCTAAAATTACACAATGGAAGTTGGTTTATCAATGAGTATTTTCTTTGGGCTTCAGTCATCATTCCCAAAAATATATGGTTATCATAGATGACCCACTTTGTTGGAAAAATATCTAGGTTTCCTCCTATTTCATCCATCCAAGTAGTGGTAGAAACTTTTATATTGGATTGACATGGGTGATTGTCCATTTTGGATGAGCCTGGAGGCTTAAAGGAAAGTGTGAACAACTGATGGATTGTGGAATTCGAAGTACGAGTTGGTTTGAAAAATTGGATGTTTACATTAAAAAGGTCCCCAATGTCATGGGAGTAGTTCTGAAGAACATTGAATTATATGAAATATGTTGTCAAATTTTTGAATTTTCATGAAAAAAGGATTTACATGCATGAGAGAGAAGTCTTATCATGAAAGAAGTCCAAGTACCATAAAAGGGACCCATAAACCTATTTATAGGTGATGATTAATCATTGTGAAAAGTGTGAAACCCTAGTTACGTACCTTGAACCAGGTGTCTCATGTAGTGATGGAAATGAGACACTCTCTTCAGTGTAAACCTTAGAACATGATCTTCTAGTCCCTTACTAGTTTAGATTCTGAGGGGGAATGTTTTGGCACCAGAACATCATATGGGACCTCAAACAACTAATTTTATATAAACTGAGCACATGAACCACCCTAAGGGCCATTCTGGGGATGATGAGTGTGTTTCATGAATGTATTAGTGATTGTGTGAAAATATGGAACCCTGTGTCCAAAAGATCTATGTTTTGAGGACAATGGATAGTTCCACAGATGATCCGAAGACCAATGGTCTCCTAAGGTGCCTCCATGAAAGAAATCATTAGAATATGCAAGATAGAGGCATTTCATGTAGAACCACTATTTAAATGATCCAATTGTATTCCAAATATGACATCAAAATGGAAGTGTTTCTTGACTAAACTCCAATGGAAAAGGAGAAATTAGTGTGAAAATATACCCGTTTTCCCAAGTTGTTTCACACCTAAGGAGTTTTGTACTAATAGTTGAGGATTTTGGCTATAAATATATTCTCACCCCCTCCCTTAGGGAGTCTCTATAGAATAGGAAGCATCGTTATACTATGCACAACTCCCGTTCTTCCACAAAATTGAAAAACAGTAGTGATTATGGCCTTCAAAGGAAGGTAATTTGTGAGAAAGACCTCTCATGGGACCAAACATGTCTTGTCCCATGGTAGAGTGATCCTCATGCAACTACCCCTAAGGATAGTTAGGTGCGTGAAAAAGAACCGGTCTACGTGCAACCATGAATTGTACACAACTCCATAAGTTGTGTGAAAATATGATTCTTGATTCCATCAATTTATCTTGTGATAGATTCCTCTAATCATTCAACTTTTACACAAAACCCAACCCAGTTTCACAAAACAACTTCTGGGTCCCCTACTTGATGTACCCCATGCCTTTAGTGTAGCTATTACCCAACATGTTGCTTCTAAAAATAGGTATTATAACCCCTATTTATTCTAAGAATACAGACTCTAACATAGACCTAATGATTTACCAATCCTCCATGGAAGTTCCAATTCCATATCCCACCAATAGGTGATTGATCAATGGTTACGTAATCCCTAGGGGTGAAGATTGAGCCCCCCCATGTCTGAGTTACATAATTTAAAACTGCCTACTTCCATGTTATAGTGACATAACATAAAACTACATGATAAAATCCTTGAAAACAAAACACAAAACTATAGCCTCACCTTGTGTGATTAACACATGATTCCCCATGTATGATCATTATGGGATTCCACCCACTCCCACTATGATACATAGAGATTCACATCCAGGAAGCTTCCATGTGGAAGCCCCAAAAAATTCCTCCAAGAGAAATACTATTAAGAATGATAGTTTATATGCATAATACACACTCCATACCTCATCAATACTCATTTTGTGATGCGAGAATCCTCACCACATGATATCAAATTTTATGGATTATCCCTGTCACACAACCTTAAACTGAAACATCATAATAATTTGTTTTTTATTTTTGTCTCCTAAACAAGGAATGTAGGATGCCTCCCTAGGGTTCAATACCATCATTGGTAAACTAATCCAAGTGTGAAATAATCCCTCTTAGGTAAACACCTCTCAGATACGCATCCATGGGGAGTTCTAATCTAACCATTTGAGATCTACCCCAACAAGGAATTTTGATCCATTGGTAAACCAATCAAGGGTTGGCATATTCCATCATAGGGATTCACCTCCAAGATCTTACACCATTGGGAGTATTAATACATTGGTAAAATATTCTAGTGTAAAATATTCCTTCCTAGGGACACAACTCTCAGATATGCATCTATGGGGTGTTATGATCCACAACTCTGGATCTTCCTCCAAAGGGCGTTATGATCCGTCGGTAGACTATTTGGGTGTGACATATTCCCTCCTACGGACACACATTTCGAATCCACCTATATGGGGTGATCTAATCTATTGAACCCATCTCCACAAGGCATTAAACTCATTTCCTGATTCATCTCAAACAAATGTTATAATCTATCTTCATAGGACATAGAACTTATGACATGAACCCAAATACTTAACACATGAAATAAACATGGGATACTTGAGGTAAAAATACTTAAAAGAATTATTCCCTTAGTATCAATTACTTCTTGATGGACATGGGATGCCTTAGGTTCCACACCTAATATGCCTCATGTGACATTCCCTCCCAAGAGGATGATTTATAGGTGGCCAATCTGCCTCATTTCTATACATGCCTAGAGATTAACAACATGACTACTCACATGAATGATGATTTATTCCCTACCAAGAGAAAGTTATTGTAAATAACTAGTGTCCACATAGAGTTGGTGTTAGGAATGAGTTCCATGAACATGACTTAAATCCTTGAGGGAGACCCAGACTAGGAGATGATCTGTAAGGAGTAACCATTGATAGAGTAACTGAGATCCCATTATCCTGCTTTGATAAAGGAATATACATATCTGATGAAATGATAAAATATGTCAACCGTTGTAAAGTGGGATTTTGGGGAAACAAATACATGAGATGCGCTGACCCTGATGAAATCTTAGAAAATAGTTCCCAAGAAATAAATTTTGGAACTAGTTGTAAATAATCGGAAATACCACATGAAACATATCCTAATCATGTATAAAAATACTATACAATTGGGTTGAAATCATCCTTATCTATTGATGATCACGTCCTAAAGATACTCTATGTAAATATTATTCACCTACTTGGGTATGAAGATCTCCCTCAATAAATGTGAAAGATACTTTTCTAATATAATAGAAGATATGTACTCAATTCTTAGTCAAATAATCCATACCCAGGAGCACAATAAAACCATTCATATATTACATGAATAAATTCTAGAGATAACTTAAACCATTGATAATTATTAAACACACTGGATATCTTTAGATGAATTTATTTCATATTCCTACAGGTATATCAATAGACATTACCCCATACAGATCCTCTATAACCATCCCCATGTCCTTATAAAAATATGTATATATAATGTTTGTGAATCTATTGTATTAAATAAATAATATTCAATGGTTTATGACACTAATACTGTACCTCGAATATTTAATAACCCCTCATCATGGTCAGTTATGTTTCCTTTAATAGCATGAAGCCGTCCTAACATCAATTCTCCCCTATAGTCTCTAGATCCCTAGCTAACTTGAGGATCACAACTCTATAACCTCTGCTAATATTGAGATCCATGAAAACCTCTATTATCTAACTGTATTAAAAACTCCATCTACTACCATATGGTACAATGTCAAATCCAACTATTGATATTTGAGCTTTCCCATGACCATTACTACTAGATGGATAGGAAAATCTCTAATAGAAGATCCATATCTACCCCATATTCCCTTAAGAATGGAAATACACTAGAGGTTAATAGCACTATGGTAAAGTATATACCAACCTTCCACACTGATAACAAACCAAAGTAGTACTCCCATTCCAAGATGAAAAAGATCGATGATATTTTCTTACCTTTCCATCTCCACTCCAACATGAATCACCCAAAATAACACTTATAGCATGATGAATATTTACTCTCAAACAAAACATGAGATCCAAACTGACTATAAGGTCCATCATGGGATAGGTTAATCTCTATAATGAGGGCCCAATTAATTATATCAGAGAAAGATTTTGGTTAATTAATATTCAACTAAGACTAAATCTAATAAAAAATTGAAACTTGGGGCTGTCATCACTCATCAATGAGGGTGGAAATCATAGACACTCAATAAAATGGTATGACTATTCCATTATTTTAATTTTAACCCCTACTAGATGAATAAATTATTATATTTAATCTAAGTGTCATGGTAAATAAATTATTTAAGAACTGATCATTTCCAAGATAACCTCACATGCTGATATTCTTGGACTCAGACACCCCACCATTTCATGATGAGTAATAATATCATATTCATAGTAAGCATTATAGATATCTCAAGGGGTGTCTTAAATGAATATATTATTTATAAAATCAACCTAAAACTTTATACTATGAGTACCACCAGCTATAGAAAATAGTAGTGGACGTTGTAATTAAAAAATTCTAGTCATATTTTAGAAGGATCAGATTACAGATATTCACAACCCACAAAATGAGTCACTTTGTAACATCCTAGAAATTATAAGGTAAGTTAAGTTAATTTTATGTGCAACTTGGTTGTTTTTTTCATATTTTTTAGGCTTTTTGGATTCATTTGGAAGCTAGAAATTAGAAGCGATGGGGTTGGGGGAACTATCCAGCCACATGGAGCAACTGGTGTGCCACTAGTTAGCTATAAATGTACCATTGGCAATCCGATGGATGTGGAAGTTTCCCATGAAGACCATGGGTGAAAAAAACTTTCTTATACAAAGATACTAGCTAGTATGTGGATGGGGAAGCCTCCCTAGCTTCTACCTGGATCTACCAACCTACTGGATAGAAACCATCGACCAGCCGGTGGGGCTATTGACTAGAAGTTGAGGCCCATTGTCTTACCATTGGCACCTATGTAGTCTGATCATTAAGGGATCCTTCATAATTTTTATCTAACATGAAATTTTAAAATTCACTTTAACTTTCTAAACCCTCATTCAAATAGAAAATCCCTTGAATCTATCTTTTGATGTAATTGGATCTCTCATTCCCTTCTCTTTATAATTTAAAGATTGGATCGATCCATTGCCTTCAAAATGATATGTTTTATCCATTATAGCCTATATATTTTCCTTATCCTAAGGTAAATCATAGATATATGCTTTTTTTGGATAGATATATAGATTCTATCATGATATAATTGGGAATTATTGGTTGATTGGTTGTTAGATATTATATCTGGAGAATTTCTATAATTCCCCTGAGCAAATCTCAATATACTGCTGGAAAAAGATCTCATTGGGTAAGTTCATCTACCTATAAGATCATGTTACATTCTTCTTCTTGAATATTGATTCAAGAATATCATTTTTGGTGAATTGGGATTGGTTCTAGTGATAATTGATGCATAGGTGTGATTTAGTGATGACTCTTGTCAATTGGAATTGACGCACCTGAGGTGGGAAGTCCTTACCACACAGGGCCTTTATATAAAGTTGATTAGAATAGTTTTAATTTATTTTCTTTCACTAATATCCTTGATAACCATTATGTGATATGGTATTCTAGTGTTTTTATTATGGTTTTCAGCTGTTACTGATGATACATGTCCATTATGTGTTATGATTGTGCCCTTTTATATTATGCCATATTTTGTGTGAATTCTTGGCATGTGGAAGTTTTTATCTAGTATAAATGTGAGTAGTGGATATTCATGGCATGTTTATCCCTAAAAGGTGGAGAATTTTATGGAGAAAGATAGTTCCAATGGAAATTATGGGACCTATAGAAAAAGAAGAGGTACAACAACCTTGTGGCCTAACTCGAGACAAAGGATGGGGTGTGATGGACTTGTGGTCTGGCCCAAGACAAAGTATGGTGTAAAACATCCTTGTGTCCTAAATTTTTATATGTATGGGAATTATATACATGTGTAATAACTTAAATAATATCCATGGGTATGATGGAATTATTTCCTAACCCCATTCTTTATTGCCTATGATCCTTGACATAAGGCATGTGATAGACTTGTTTCCTAATCTAATGTGAAATGATGTATGAGACTTTCCTTCCAAATTGGAACTGAAATAGGTACAGTTGGGGAATATCATAGCCTAGTTAGAGTATGATCACCAAACATATTATTGGTTTCTTATTTGTTCATATACCTTCTATCATTAAAAACACCTTTATATACATGTTCACTTTGTGTTAAGGATGAAATAGTGGTGTCCTAATAGGTTTATAATCATATAATGCAAATTAATATTGATGAACGTACGTATTTAATGGCCAAGGATCCAGATAAGTGAAAGGTCCCTATCTTGGGGAGTTGAGTAGGTAGAGTTTAGAGGATAAAGGTGATGTCATAACAAACTCTGAACTATCACTACAATGTTTTAGTTTATTTTTTTGGTTATTAGTTATTGGTTGACCTACCACAATGGGTGTCTTCTGGTTTCTATTATATATCCTATATTCTATTTGTTACAACATGGTTTATTTTTGTTTCTTATTTTTTTATTTTTTTATTACTAATTTATTGTTTTCTTCTATTTATGTGTTTTTAAAACATATTAAAAAATAGAATAGTTTCCTAATATTTCTACTTATATCCTCATTACAAGTCAAAATACTCTTTCATATGGGGAGGCATATGAGGTCATGGAACACTCTATCCTAAACCTACTAATTCAAGTCAAGTCATTATAAATTCGTATAAAAAATGGTTTTCCTTTTATTTTATTCTCGACTGTGTATAGATCATGGTAGAAGGAAGATAGGTTGTGTGTAATATGGGTAGGGGAGTCACATAAGTTTCAGGCCAACTCTTATGTAACAGACCTTTGAGTTACTAGTGATGGGATTGTTACTAATGATTTTGTAATTAAAGATTCATGTTGGTAATGAGTATTATTGTGCTATTACAGTTTATGGGATTTGGTTGCACTCATCCATCATGACTAGGAATGAAGGTGCACATGTCATGAATATATTTTATCATCATACATAGAAATTCCATAAATTAAATGTCATTGTAATGTGTGATCTATGCTTCTGTGATATATCTATAGGTTTGAAAAATGAATCTTACCCCCAAAGGTGGGTTTCCCTAAAACAAAGACATACCCCATCCTAAGGGATCATTCCAGATCCAAGGGTTTGAGAATGTGAAACTCAAAAACTTTGTGTGAAACTCTTTTTTTGTTGTGAAACTTTGTTTCATGTGAAATTATATGATGAAAGACCTTGTTTTGTGGGAACTTTAGAAGCCCCAAAATATTAAATAATCTGGTGGCACACAACATTGACTTAATAGATATAACCCTAACATTGGAGCACAAGGCCCATGGGGTTTTAGTCGAGTGCTACCCACTGGTTGTACCCCTCACTCTCCATGGGAACTAGCGCAGGATTGAGTCACACTAGGATCGAACACTGTTTGTATTATGAACAGGGAAATTCAAAGCCATTTCTTAGCTGGGGAACGTAGCGCACACTTGGGATGGGGGGGCCCCCCCTCTAAGAGCTGGTGTTAGCAACATACATTTTTTCCATGGGGTGTTAGCCAAGTGGTACCTGCTCATTGTACCCCTCACTCTCCATGGGAACTGGAAGATGATCGAGTCCCATCAGGCTCGAACACTATTTGTATTTTGAAGAGGGTGATTCAAATCCATTTCTTAGCTAGGGAACGTGGCGCGCACTTGGGCTGGTGTGGGGCCCCTCTGGTAGTCAGTGTTAGCAATGCACGTTTATCAAATAAGCCTCAACTTAGTTGGTGTGGACTCCATAAGTGCATCCAAGAGACCCGAGATCAAATCTAGGTATAGGCTAATTTCCAGGTACTGTAGAAGTAATGTAGAAGGCACTGTAGAAGTACTGTAGCAGGAACTGTGCAGAAATGTAGTATAAACTGTAGCGGGAACTGTAGGAGGCCCTGTTTGGCACTGTAGAAGTGGGGAATATTCCCCCGTTTGGGCCTTCAGGCCACTGATTTGGTCCCCAAGTCCTTTAAGGCCTTCGAGCCACCCAGGACTTCGGGTTAGTAAGGCCTTTGAGCCACCTCAATGTAACACCCGAGATTTTTATGAGTAATATTTTGTTTTTATGTTATATATATATTATCAAAGGAATCTTTCAATACACACTATCTTGACTTACTTTACACGCAATCACGACCTTCCTCGATAGCTTGCGTTGTACGCAATACCGAGTTTCACTAAACAACGATATGCTATTAAAATATTATTAAAACTAGCCGTTATGAATAGTAATAACCACTTTTTGAAATTTTATAAATTTTATTTTTCAAAATGGACTTCATTTTTGGATTCGGAATACCGAAATTAGCCTAGGGTGAAATTTTGGTATTTTTCTGAAAACTTTTAATTTTTGATGAATAGTGAAACCACTGAGTGGTAGGTTAAAAACTGAATTTTGCATAAAACTTAATTTTACCGCTTCTGTGAATGGAATTTTGAAAATCCGACAGACACGGTTGATATCAGTAAGTAAAATGTGGTTCAATGAGATAAAAATAATTTTTTGGTGAATAGTAACTTTTTACTTTTTTTACCGCGGTTAATAGTAAATAGGGTAACTAAGGGTAAATATGATATTACTATTACCCTAACACATGTCCTAATTCTATTGGATAAGTGTAATTCTACCAAAAACAACCTTATGAATATAATACGACCATTTAGGTCCACTTGGATTAGATTATGACATTTAATATTATTTTATTTAATGAATAGTTAAAATAGTTAAAATCAAAGTTTAATAACTAAAACATTTTTAATATGGGGTTATACATAAGATAAATTAGACTATAAATATTAATTAGAAAGATAAAAAGATTTCCTACATAATGACATTTTATTTATAATTTTTAGACTTTAAATAAATTAATTTATTTATGACACAACGATGATGCAGTAATTACCCTTTTAAGGAAATGTTAACATAATTGATGTTATAAATGCTCAAATAAATGTAATTTTAGACTTTTTATGAATTCCACTAATTTTATAGGTTACTATGAAATATTATTGTTGATTTAATCAACTTGGTTAGAACATATAATTCTGTTATGACTTTCAAAAAAATCATATATCAAATAGTGTCAAAATTGACACAAAATAGTTTTTAAATAAAATATTATATTATTAATTGTTATTTTATTCCTAAAAATCTAAGGTTCGGCCAAATGACTTAGATAAGGATATATATATTAATAATAAACAACTTGGGGTTCGTTTGGCATGTTATAGTAAGTGTATTAACCATATAGTGTAAGAAAACAAAAAGTCACGGTAAAAGTTAAATTATTTAACTTAGAGTTAAATCTAATTGATAAGGTTAAAATAATAACCTAAACTTGTCTAAATCCTATTGGTTGATAGGATTTAGACCCATAACCACTTTACCTTAGAAATAATACCATTTGGAACCATTATAAACCGATTTTGACTTTAATATAAAATAATATTTTGAGATATTCCTAAGGTGCCCCTCTCCTTCCTTATAAAAGGGCACCTCCTCCCCCTCCTCCACACACCAATTTGAGCTCTCAAGCTCGGCCAACCCCTGCCAAAATACCTTCTCCACTTCCCTAGAATAATCCTAGAGGTCCTGTTCTTCTTCAAAGACCAATCTTAGTTCCCTAAGTAGAGGATTCAAAGAGGCGTTTCAAAGAAGAGGTAATATCCATTACCGATCTTTTCAATTTCTTTCTTCTTCAACTTCTTCTTCTTTAGTTGTTTCATGATAAAGTAATAACATAAGTATTACTTACATACTGATATGTTATTATAAATATGAAACAACCCTAATTCACCTTCTATCCATCCTACGGAAAAATGAAATCACCGCGCGTGCGTACGTACGGAATACCGTCTCCACGCCGTGGTGTAATCTATTTTCCACCATCACCTTACAAGGATGGGTATAATGGTGTAATGAGTAACTATATATGATTATTATAAAGTGATATTGATACTGAAATAGTATAAATACACTTAAATACAATTCCACGATCATGGGAACAATATCATCGCTCGTGCGTACGTACGGAATACCGTCTCCACGATGTGATGCGACTCGTTCTACATGATCATCATTACATAGTAATTATATAAATGAATTTAATGAATAAATATGATATATGTTACACTAATACCATTCTGGATATAAGGTATCTATAACCTTAAAAGAAGAATAAGAATTTATTCGGCAAAACACGCATAAGAACAAAAGGCAATAAAGACCCGAGTAACAAGTAACAATGAAATATTACTAATAAGAAGCTAAGAATATGACCATATATGATATCATATCAATATGTATGATTCTGGAATAAGTAAATAACATTATTTAAACCATTATACAGGAGCTTCAGACACGTACAAAGAAAATCGGACCTAAGGTAATGGAATATATCACAATCTCATTTTATCCGAGATTGTTTATACTTTGGTATTTACTGGGGTGTATTTTATCATCCATATCCATGTTACCTCAATATGTAATATTATTTCCATTCACCTAAAATTTTTTAAATCCAATTTTACCCTTTGGTGATTTTTTAGTAAAAGATATGAAAGGAATCTTTTGTCGTTTTTCGTACGAGGTACTTTTTTTGACTTTTCCGACAAAAGTACATGAAGAATGTTTTTTTAACTTATATGGCAAGAATGGATTTTTAAAACATTATTTCCAAGAATCTTCCTTTATAAGTTTTCAAGTTTATTTTTAATCAACTTATTTTAGTTTATAATTGTATGATTTGTTAAGAAAAGAAAAGTGTTTTTTTGAAGTAGAAAGGATATTTTCCTCAAGAATGGAGTTCAAATGTTTTATCAAAATTATTTTCCATCTAAGATAATATAGGGTTCTGTTTTTATCCCTATTATTACATTGATTTGATTATGTTTTGAGGGAATTATTTTTATGAAGTCATTTACCTTATATGATTTGTTTTATGATGTCATGATGTTTCAAGAATCCCATTTTTGTTATATGTGTTATGCGATGATGTATGATTTATGATTATGTGGCACACATAAGAAAGGATTAATTATAAGATGGGTGGGACCTATATCTCCCTCCAATTCATTGGGTAAAGATTTATATCTCATGAGATAGACATGGCTAGAACGGAAGGTTATTTCGGTTCAGTGATACAGGACTGAAATGAGGAGTGAACTCGGTTCAGAAATGGACTTTGTCCGCTAAGATAGTCTTGGAAATGAGTCATGACTAACAAGAAATGATTTTCCATGATTATGTGTGCATGACACAAAGTTTCAAGTTTTATGTTATGATTATGGGGATCTCATTTTCACTTCTATGATTTATTCAATGTTAAGATATTATGATCTCTTTTGCAGGTTATGATTTTCAAGAAGATATGATATGATTTTTATTTCCTTTATTTTCCCTTGCTGAGCATTTGAGCTCACCCTTTTTTGTATGTTTTCTTTTCCCCAGGTCAAGAAGATGGATATTAAGTAGAATATGCTAAAATGGACCCTTGATATGATGAAATAAATGGGAGACACTGTAGAATATTTATGAACCAGTTGTTTATGTTTCCCAGTTTCTAAAGAAACTATACCTATATGGTCCTTTGTGGTTTTTTCGTATGTTGTAATAAGCGTGCTTCAATTTTGAAGTATTAAAAATGTATGTAAAGTTTGGGTCGTTATACTCAAGGCCTTCGGTCCACCTTTAGTAAAGATGAAAACCAGACAACCTACAAGGGACAAGCTTCAGAAGGAGGAGGAACAATGAGCTTTCACTATAGAAAAAGATAAATAGATTGCAAGAATGAGAGGGTATGTAACCTGCCATCGGGACAATCCTGTGCATGCATGGGAAAGCCTAGCCGAACAACCATGCGAAGGAGGCGAGCCGATTTCATGATGAAGATGCTGGGGAGGAGCAGTTCTAAGTAGTTAGTCTGGGTTGTATGTAATGTTTTAAGCCTATGGGAAATGAATTCCTCTAAGGCCTATGGGTCATGTAATACTTATGCCTACGGGATTTTTAAGGGTTCCACCTTGCCCTTTTAAAGGAGAATTATCAAAAATCAATAAAAAATGAAGGCCTTCGGGCCATTGGAAGAGGAGCACAAGTATTTTTGTGATAAAAGAACTGATGAACCACTTATTTACATGACCATCCATCAACATTAAAGAAAAATGAGTGGCGTACAACCACTTTGCGTGACACAACCATAGTTTCATTCATGAAGCTTCCCATTTTCGTTATAAATAGAGCATCACCCCCAATCACGGATGTTGGACTTTTCATGTTATAATGAACACAAATCATGTTAATCATGTTTAACCTATAAAAAATCATGTTTTTAGATTTTGTAATGCTTAGAACTCATGGTTTAAACTCTTACAAGATCATGATTCAGAATCTCACAAATCATGTTTGAATCTTGTAAACTATGTTTGATCTTGTTATATTATGTTATTTAAGTATAATCCATTTTGTGAGTATTACTTCTTAAGACATTTTACAGATATTTGGTTTAAGTCAAAGAAACTATAAGTCTGCCACACGTTCCAGATTTTGGCAATGTCCCTGACACTGTAACCCAAACACCATGACTCAGACACTGTAACTCAAACACAGTAACCCAAACACCGTAACTCAGACACCATAACCCAGAAACCATGACTCTGACACTATAAACAGTTCTATATTTCCTAAATCTTGTGACCCTGATTCCTTATCACCATATCCAAGACATCGTAACAAGACACTATTAAGAATTTTATCAAAGGACTAGGCACTGTTATATGAGACATCATGATCCTAACACCACATTTGTACTATCGATTCCTGATGTCAATGCAACTAAAACACCGTGACTTTCTCACTATGACTATCTCACCACTCAAAGGCAATGGATAAGACACTATTTCAAGACAAAATGTGACACTATTTCATACTTAACCTTTTTTATGTCATTTTCAATTAAATTTAATAGTTATTTCTAATGGTCATATTTGAGTCATTTAATGAAATTGATTTAATAAATTCTCTTTTGTAGTCTTTTTAGAAGATAGTAAAAGGTAAGAGGTGTGGAGATCATGCTCCCTGTCGGCCATAACTAAGACATCGTGAAGATAAAATACGCAGTGGGGAATGAGATGAAAAAGTGACAAGAAGTCGAGTATTATATTGCATGAAACACATCACATCGAAGAACACATGAAGAAATATTGATTCCAAAAGGATGAACTTCTATAGATCAGAACCTAAAAAATTCTCATAGTAGTAATTCTAAAAAGAAAAATAGTTACAAAGAACATCACATCGAATTGGGAACTAGAACATGAGACTTGCGATACTTTTTTTTCATAAGAGGAATTGAAAATCACATGTTACACATCCTACAAGTCTAGAGCTGCATAAAACAACATGCATATAATTTTTAATCATTTCTCATTATCTTTTCTATGTTGTGTACTATTTTTATTACCTTTCAGGTAGTGTGTGTATGTATGTATTAAAACAAACATTATCTCCTGCAACAATCTTAAGGATACAAGATATCCTCACTCAAATATCTTTTTGCACATTTTTTTACCCATGTGGAACTATGGAAGAGGTCATTTGTGAACTGGTTGTTTGTTTTCCCACAAAAAATAGTAGAAGATGTCTTGTGACCTGGATAGTCCGGTGTACTATTGTTAACCCCGATCCAGTGTGAGGATCAATTTATATATATATATATATATATATATATATCTTGGTGGTAGGTGATCACCAAGTGGAGTGGATTAGGTCCCAGCACGAGACTTAACCCCTTGTTTTATCCACTGTGTGTTTCAATTTAGTCTTTCTCTATTTTAATTCATTTTTCAAAAAAATAATTTTTACTTTGATAGTTAGTCTTAGGTAGATTAGTTTCAAAAGTTGTATCAATATCTTATATTGTTATAACTAATAATTAATCAGTCTTCTTAGAAGATATTTTAATAGTCAAACTATTATAATTTTATTACCTTGATTAACTATCTTGTTTTATTTTATATTGGGGAATTATTTTAATTAAACATTTTAACATTAATTTTTATAGGAACTCCATTCAACCCCCTTTTGAGTGTCCTACCCCAACAAATATTTGGTATCAAATTAGTTTTTAAAATCCATATTTTCAATGTTTGAATATATTTAATATATTTTTCAACTATGATTGTAGTTGTGTTTTAAAGATCATTAAATTCTTGTTAGTTCAATAAATTTTAGTTCTTTTAAAATATAAACTTTGTTCTTTATTATGGATAATAAATCGGAAGGTGATTCTACCAACAGAACTCTAATCTTTAATGGAACTAATTATGAAAAATGGAAGATTAAGATGAAAATTTACTTAGAAAGTATGAGTTTTGATATTTGGTCTTTAATTATAGATTAATATAAGATTCCTGTTACTGATGGGTATACTTGGGATGAAACAACTAAGGAATATTATAATAATAATTGCAAATCCATGACTACCTTATACTATTCTTTAGGAGATGAAGAGTTTAATAGAATTTATGCATGTAAAACAACCTGTGAAATTTGGGATACTTTATCTGTTTCACATGAAGGAACCTCTAGTGTGAAGGAAATAAGACTTAATAAATATAATAATAAATATGATAACTTTAAAATTAATCATGATGAACCTATTTCTGACATTTATCTCAGGTTTAATGAAATTATGAACACAATTATTTCACAAGGAAGAGATGTTACAGCCAAGTAAAAAATTATGAGAATACTTATATGTTTACCAGATAGATGGAGAGGGACCATTGTCTCAATTAGAGAATCTTGTGATATTATAAAAATGACATTAAATGATATTATTATAAATTTGAAGATGTATGAGTAAGAATTAAAAGTTTACAAGGAAGAGGAAGATGAACCAAAGAGAAAGTTAGTTGATTTTAAAACCACTACATCTATAAATAAGGGAAAAGAAAGTATACAATCTCTTTTTGATAGTATAAGAAATGAAGATTCATCATCAGAAAATGATGAATATGTGGCTAAATTATCTTGATTATTTAAGAAGTTTTATTAAAGAAAGAAAATTTTCATAAATCCCAAATTTAAAGGAAGATATGATCACAAGGAAAACTGGAAAAAAGATTATAATAGAAGTAAAAAATATGATGAAATAATCTTCTACGAATGTAAGAGAAAAGGACGTCTGAAAGCATACTATCCTAAGATAAAATATAAGAATATGTATGAGGAAAAGGATAGAAAATATAAAAAGGACATGAAAGAAAAATGGAGTGATTATGAGGAAAGTTCAAGTGACTCAGAGATTTCACATGATGAAAAGGATGACAAAGCCAATATGTGTTGTATGAAAACACATCAAAGGTAACCCTTGGGTCTCCTGTTCAAAATTATTATTATTATATAAATGAAAGTGATTCTAAAAATATGAATAGTGAAGAATTATTTGAATAATGAAATATTCTTGAAGATAATTTTAATGACCTAAAATATAAATATAAATCTTTAGAGAAACAACATTACACGACTAATACTATTAAATATAAAATTATTAAAGAGAAAGAGAAAAAATTTCAATTATTCAAGGAAAAAAATGAACATAAATTATTTAATGAGCAATTGAAAAAGGACCTAGAAAAAATTACCAATGGAAAAAAATACTCGTACACATATTCATTGTAAAAAAAGTCCCCTAGATACACTAGTGGTATAGGATACCAACCTGGGTAGAGAAATATCACCAAAAACAAGTTTGTGACTAAATATGGAAAATATATTTTTCTACCTAAAAATGAATATTCTGCTACTAGTTCATGTTCAGGAAAATCATTTACTACCTATAGTTTTTTTGGACCAAATAATGTCTCTTTTTAAAATATGTTATGTAATGTTTATAGGAAATCCATGAAGCAAATGAGGGTTCCTAAAGCATTGATTACTAATGTTACTATACGCAAACAAATCTTGGTACCAAAATCTGTTCTGGTTTGATTATTTTGTATGAAAGCTATTTGAAGAGATTATATAAAATCTTATGGTACTTGGACAGTGGATGTTTAAGACACATGATAAGAGATTAATCATGCTTCAAGAATTTAATAAAGATTGATGATGGGAATGTCACTTTTAGTGACAATGCTAAAGGAAAAATAATTGGCTTAGGCCAGATTGGTAACTCAAACTTAGTTTTAATTTATAAAGTACTTTTTTTATGGATTAAAATATAATCTTCTTAATATTTCATAACTATGTGATGATGGATTTCATGTTAAGTTTGAAAATGATTCTTGTAATGTTTTAACTCTTAAAATGAACTAATATTTTTTTCTTTTAGAAATGAAAATGTTTATGATGTTAACCTAGATTCTTTAGTTTCTCAAAATGTTCCATTATTATGTGTTTTTCACAGAGTCTTGTCTTTTTCATAGAAGTCTAGAACACTACAATATACACTCCCTTAGAAAGCTAACTAGAAAAGTTTTAGTCAAGGACCTACCCAAGCTTGAGTTTCCAAATAACAAAGTATGTAATCCTTGTTAAAAGGGTAAACAACACAAAATATCTTTTAGAACAAAGAAAGAAGTCTCAACTTCTCAACCTATCGAGTTGGTTCCCATGGATATTTTTGGACCATCTATATTTTCTAGTTTAAATGGGGAAAACAATGTTTATGTTCTTGTAGATTACTATTATAGGTATACTTGGACATATTTCTTGGCTCACAAAAGTGAATCCTTATCTCTTTTTACCAAGTATCCTAGGACTACATATAATATTAGTGGAATTATAATTAAATATCTAAGAAGTGACCATGGTCGTGAGTTTGAAAATAAAGAGTTTGAATATTTTTTCTCACAAAATGGCAATAATCATTATTAATCTTCACTTGGGAAACCCCAACAAAATGGTGTTGTAGAATGAAAAAATAGAACCTTGTAAGAAATTGATAGAACAATGCTTAGTGAATATGACCTGCATATTTACTTTTGGGTAGAATCTATCAATACAAAATGATACATTATCAATAGAGTCTTAATTAGACCAATTCTTAAAAGTAATCTCTATCAGTTGTAAAACAATAGAAAACCCATGTTTAATTACTTCAAATTTTTTATTTGAAAAGTCTATATACTTAACACCAAGTATAATCTTGATATGTTTGAATCCAGAAGTGATAAAGGAATGTTTCTAGGATATTCAATCTCTAGCGAAGCCTATAGAGTATTTAATAAAAGAACGAAATGTGTGGAAGAATCTATACATGTCAAATCGGATGAAATAGATCCACATGAACCAAAGACCTCCCTAGAGAATCTTGAGGATGATTTTTCAAATCTGGACATTAATGATAAATCTTATGACTATATTATAAAGGAATCTATTAAAACTTTTAGTTCTATAAATTCTACAGACTCAAGCCATAATAAACCTGAACCTGTTGAAGAACCTAAAATTACTATTCCTTCTTTTTCTTGAGATATTAGAACCCTTAAGAACCATCTTTTAGATTCTATTTTTTGGAGATTTAGATAAAGGGGCAGAAACTAGAGATTCTCTAAGAAATCATGTTGAACATCAAAATTTTTTGTCACAGTTTGAACCTAAATACATCAATGATGCTATCAATGATGATTTTTGGGTGATTTCTATGTAGGAGGAGCTAAATCATTTTGAAATGAATAATGTTTAGAAGCATGTGGATATACCTAAAGACACCTTGACCATAGGAACTAAATGGGTGTTTAGGAACAAAGTAGATGAAGCTGGTAACATAGTTAGAAACAAAACTAGATTGGTTTCACAATGTTATATTCAAGAAGAAGGAATTAACATTGAGGAAAATTTTTCACATATTGTTGGATTTGAAGACATTATAATCACTCTTTCATATGCAGCACATCTCAATTTCAAACTTTACCAAATGGATTTCAAGAGTTCATTCCTAAATGGGTATATAGTAGAGGATTTTTTTGTCGAACTACCCTATTTTTATAAACACTCACTTTCCAAATAATGATTTTAAATTAACAAAAGATTTATATGGTTTAAAACAAGCTCCAAGAGCTTGGTATGATAGATTAAGTAATTTTCTTATTTCCAAAGGTTTTACAAAAGGTATATCTTATCCTATTATTTTTATAAAACAAATTTATAAGGATGTTTTAGTTGTTCAAATATATGTAGATGAAATTATTTTTGGATTTTCAAGAAACTCTTTATGTATTTATTTTTTAAAAATGATGAAAAATGAATTTGAAATGTGTTTAATGGGTAAAATAAAATTATTTCTAGATTTAAAATCATTCAAAATAAATAAGGCCTTATTTTAAATCGATGAAAATATACTAAAGATATTTTAAATTTTTTTGTCTTGGATACCAGTAAATGTAGTGGTACTCCAATGAGTACTACCTATAAGTCAGATCTTGACAAAAATGGTAAATCTGTTGATCAAACCACTTATAGAGGAATGATTGGAAGTTTACTCTACTCAACTACTTGTCATCCTAATATTATGTTTAGTTTTATCATGTGTGCACATTTTCAAGAAAAATACAAATATTCTCATTTAAATGTTGTTAAAATGATTTTCAAATACCTCAAATATACAACCAATTTATGACTGTTTTATCCTAGAGAAAAATCATTTGACTTAGTTAGATATTTAAATACTGATTTTGGTTGTTGTAAGTTAGATACAAAAATCACCTCTATAATATTTCACCTTTTAGGCAAGTCTCTAGTATCATGGTGTAGTAAAAAGAAAATTTATATTGCATTATCTACTGGAAAAGAAGAATACATAGTTGTTGGTAGTTCTTGTGCACAAGTTTTGTGGATGAAACACACCTTACTAGACTATAGATATCAATTCAGACATGTACCTATAAATTGTGACAATATAAGTGCTATAAACATTTAAAAGAATCTTGTTTCAAATTCCAGGACTAAACATATTGATGTGAGGCATCACTTTTTTAGGGATCATTATAAAAAAGGTGATATCACTTTGGAATTCATTGGCACTGAACATCAGTTTGCTAATATATCCACTAAACCATTAAATTCTGAAAGGATAAATTATGTCATACATGATGTAGGGATGATATGTCTTAAGTGAACAACTTACTATTTCACAGCTTACAATTTCATAATTCATGGATTCACAAGTTTCTATCTTGGATTTACTATTTCACACTTACAGTCTCACAATTACTGTCTTGTGGTTACTGTCTCACACTCACTGTCTCAATGATACGATCACACTATTTAGAGGCACATGGTAATAATGACACTGTGATGACCTCTTCCAATCTCATCGTAATAAGTCAGATTTTTTTTAATTTTCTTTCCCGTATCACTGTATCGATTATTTTATTATTTTTATATCGTGCTTTTGTGTTTATGCCACTTGAAATACCTAAGTGATAAAAACTTGATATCTTTCAATACCCTTTTCACTCATTCTCTCACCTAAACCCTTCTCTCTTAATATGTTAGCCCTCTTTCAACCTTTCACCTTTCTCGAGACCACATTGGATGCCCATAATTAATTTCTCATCTTCATCGACTATTAAGAAGTGTAGATCTCAGAAGAAAGTGAAAAGGATCTAAAAGTAATGCATGAGGGACTGCTGAATCTAAGCCTTGCTGATAGAATAGTAGTACCAAAAAATAAAGTTTGTCCAAAGTGGATGATGAAAAGTAAGTCACTAGTTTTGAAAGTACTGGAAGAATATGGATGGATGGACTGGTTCACAAAAGAGAAAATACCAATTTATCCAAATCTTGTTTCTCATTTGTATCAGTATGTTCATTTTTCATTCAATAGTGAAGATAACTTTGTATTAAAAAGTTGGATTAATGGTCAAAGTTGTATTATTTATTCGAGGTTATGGGTTGGATGCCTAGTAATACCACATGATGGAATATTTGAGTATTACCAAAGAGGTCCTCCTTCTCATAGTTATGTTTTTAACTTAGAAGAGACCCTGGGAAGTTTAACTGGGAAGACGAAGAAAAGAAGGGAAATTAATGCTAACTTAGATGGTGAGACAAGGCTGTTATTTAAGTTTATTCAAAATATTATTCGTCCAAGGAAAGGGTATTTTTCTACCCTTAAATATCAATATGTATTCTTGATACATATTATAAATAATGGGCACAAGATCAATCTGTGTAAGTATATTATACTTCACATGTGTGAAATGATCACGAAAAATTCTAAATCTACCTCTCTATTTTATTCAAGATTTATTTCTAAAATATTATCTTTCAAAGGATTATTTGGTCCAAATTAATAATTATTGAAGATTATGAGTTCTATATATCAAAGGATACAATCAGAAGGATGAAAATTAGCTGAAATACTTGGAAAAATTATTAGGTGGAGGATAATGAATGATTGTATAAAAAGTTTAATCCAATTCAGAATCCTTCAAGACTTGATAAATAATCTGAACCTGGTTTGGAGCTAGATGAATTTGTTGATTATGCAGATGATGAACCAAAAGATTCATTAGTTTCACCTAAGGAAGGGACTATCTTAGACAAAGAAGATAGTGTCCTACCTATTCCAAAAGAAGTAGTTTCAAAATATGTACCAGCAGCTAAAATAATTGTTGATATAATAGAAGAATCTTCTATTGAAAAAGATAATGCTTTTGATGAAGATTATTTTTTAGAAGAAGAACCTGATATGGAGGAAGATGTTGTTATTGAGGAACAGTCATAAGAATAAGATTAACCTATAGTTATCTTATTTGCTGATGAAATAATGGAAAAATATTGTCATCTAGCTAGAAAAGAGATGGGTGAGCTGGACAGAGATGAAAATTTTGAAATGGTTCAAGAGACTGGATCTCTTAGTCCCAGGAAAGATGCATCTGGTGAGGGTGAGAAGTACCCCAGTTTAAAAAGTTTTCAAGCTACTAATCCTGTTGACAAAAGCTCTGTGGATACCTGGTATAAGTTTCATATCTATTTTAATGTGGACAACAACCAAGAGGCCTTGGTAAAACCATATATCTTTCCATTGTGTTTCAATTGAAACCAATTTCTTCCATAGAAGTAACCTCTTCTAAGGAGTCTGAACGCTTTTCAATTCCTGCTCCTAAATCTACCCATGAATCTTCTGATTGTATGAGAAAATATGACTTAAATTTTTTTGGAAACACCTTATTAACTGGATTTTAAAATATCATGAATTCACAGCCATATTCATTGACTAATCTTAGTAAAATATATGTTGCATTGTTGTTATAGAAAATGATAAAGAATATTCAACTGAAAATGATTCATGAAATATAAGAAGTTATAATTGAGAACAAACAATTTAGTGATGAGGTGAAGTCTCTTAGATCTATGGTTGAATATATGTATAAAGTTTTGAAAACTAGACAAGCTCCTGTAACTCATCCTATTGAGGATGTTAGTGATCATATCCCACCAGAATTTATATCTATGATTAAACAAAATTTGACTTCAATATATGAAAATGTGGGTGAGAGAAATATAAAGATAGCCAATGAGATGCATGATCTTGTTGTTGGACTTAACAAGATGACTGGTGAGTATAAGGGATGTCTATAGAAAATTCTAAATCAACTTAAGTCTCTCACTTCATCCATTACAGCTTCAAATGCCTTTGGAAAACCATCTCAGCCTATGGACAATGACCTCATTAAAACTATTGTTAAAGAATAACTTCATTTAGTGTTATGTGGTATTGATAAGGATGTATTCTCTATTTTCATTAAGAATAGTGACTGAGTAATTGATTTGGGGAGGATACATTCAAAGCTTTCAAGTTATGCTCAAGAAGAAATATCTAAGAAATTAGACTTCTACTTCAATAGAATTTATTCTAAGAGTGATCTAGCCAATCATTTCAAGTACCTGGTAGATAATTTGAAAATTACTCATGTCACTCAAGACATCAAGACTCAAGTTCAAAAGATGAAAGAATTAACTCCTTGGTTGGACAAGTTTATGGATAAAAAAGTTGATTTTGAGAAGACTATACTGTATGAAGGTGAGATCATCACTGATTTCATTATGTTGTTGAAGCCTTATCTCCATGTGAAAAGTAATACCATTGTCACGCTTACAGCTTCCCCTTTGCGGCCTGGTTCAACCCCTTGCTCATCCACTACCACTTCTCCTACTACCATGTCTATATCTGAGGCTCTGAACGAGATCAAACCTGTTATTCTTGATCAACCATTGCCTCTATCTTCAACCAAACCAACTCTAGAACCTTATATTTTTTTAAGGATTACATCTTCCTTCTATCTCAGTTGGACCTATCCCTTATCCAACCTCTACTTCTGCTCATAAGGCCCCTCATGATGTTTCTTCCAATGGAAAATATAATACTGTTGGTGTTGAAGAAAATTAAATGATTTATTTTTATAGGGATGTATTTTATTTTGCCTCATGCTTGTAATGAACTCTATCTTTCTATCCAATGAAATGTTCCCTATTGTTGTTTATTTTCATACTTACCTTAATTCTATTCTTATATTATTTTTCTTATTCTCTATTTGATAATACAAAAAGGGGTAGAAATAAGAAAAATGAATTTATGAAAAAATAATCTTCTTGGGAGAAGAACAATTATTATATAGCTTATCATCTATATGTTCAATATATTTTTATTATTAAAATATATGGCTTATAAATTCCCTGATTGTGATCACCAAAAAGGGGGATATTATTTGAATCCTTATGTTTTAATGCTCACAAATCATGTTAATCATGTTTAATATATCAAAAATCATGTTTGGGGATTGTTTTAATACTTAAAACTCTTGGTTTAAACTCTCACAAGATCTTGATTTAGAATCTCACAAATCATTTTTGAATCTTCTAAACTATGTTTGATCTTGTTCTATTATGTTAATGCTAATTTATAATCTATTCTATGAATATTACTTCTTAAGATAGTTTACAGAAATTTGGCTATGTATGAGAAACTGTAAGTCTGCCGCTGGTTCTTAATTTTGGCAAAGTCCCTGTCACCGTAACCCAGACACTGTGACCCAGACACCGTAACCCAAACACCACGACTCAGACACCGTAACCTAGAAACTATAACTTTGACACCACAACTAGTTCCAGATCTCATAAAGCCTGTGACACTGATTCCATGCCACAATCTCCAAGACATCGTAACTAGACACCGTTCAGAATTCTCACAAAGGACAATACACCATTACCTGAGACATCGTGATCCTGACACTATATCTGTGCTACCGGTTCTAGATCTCATTGAAACTATGGCACCGTAACTTTCTCCCTATGACTATATTAATTCTCAAAGGAAAAGGAGAATACACCATTTCCAGTGACATCGTTTCAAGACAAAATATGACAGCATTCCATACTTAACCATTTTTTCTATCATTTTCAATTAAATTTAAAAGTTATTTCTAATAGTATTATTTGAATCATTTAATCACATTGAAATAATAAATGATATTTTTCAGTCCTTTCAGCAGACAGTACGAGGTATGAGTTATAGAGATTGTGATTCCTATCGGCCATAACCAAGACATCCTGAAGATTAAATACGTGGTGGTGTATGAGATGAAAAAGTGACAAAAATTCGAGTAGTATATTTCATGCAACACATGAATAACTCTCAATTCCAAAACGATGAAATAATATAGATCATAACCTAAAATATTCTCATAGTAGCAATCCTATGAAGAAAAAGAGACACAAATAACATCACATCGAACTGGGAACCAGAACATGAGACTTGTGATACTCTGTTTTCACAAGAGGACTCAAAAATCACATCTGCTACATCCTAGAAGTCCAGAGATACATAGAACAACACTTAGAGAATTTATAATCCTTTCTCATTATCATTTATTTGTTTTTTAATATTTGTATTACCTTTTGAGAAGTGTGTGTGTCTGTATTAAAACAAACTATCTTCTTCACCAAACTAGATGATACCAGACATCCTAACTCAAACATATTTTTACACATTGTTTCACCCATGTAGAACTGTGCAAGATGTCCTGTGTGGCCCGAATGTTTGTTTTCCCACAAAGAATAGTGGAATAGATCTTATGTCCTAGACATTCCTATGTACTATTGTTAACTCTGATCCAAGGTGTGGATAAAAGATAATATATATATATATATATTTCTTAGTGGTAAGTGATCACCAAGTGGAGTGGATTAGGTCTCAGCTTTATATTGGACCAGTTTTATTATCTTATGTGTGTTTAAATTTATTCTTTATCTATTTTAATTCATTTTTTAGTAAACCAAAATTACATTTATAGTTATTCTAGGATAGTATTTATTACTATTTTGACTTATTAGAGTAGTTTCCAAAATTGTATCAATATCCTATATTATTATCACTATGAATTAATCAGTATTCTAAGAATCTATTTGAATAGTCAAACTATTATAATTTTATTACCTTGATTAACTAGACTATTTTATTATAAATTGGGGAATTATTTAAAGTAAACATTTTTAGAGAAATATTTACAGGAACTCAATTCACCCCCTATTGTGTGTCCTACATCGACCAACAATGGGGATGGATCTCAAGATTTTGAAGTATTAGATATCATTATTTCAACCATTTATTTCACAAAATAATGAAAAATATAGGATCCCCAAAGGTATAGAACTTGCACATATGAATTCACATGGGTTTGGAATTATATGGTCTTTAGTTTGAGATGTGATCATGTGACTTTCCCTAAATTATAGGTGGGTTCAATAAAGATGAGTTCCCTACACACAACTCAAAGATTCATGCTACCCCAAAAGTTGTGCACACCTACACCCTTTTATGCATGACCTATCCTTATGCCAGGTTGGTTGCGCCCAAATTTACCCTACTGGTAAAAGCGGTCGATGTAGTACGTGTAGGGGTCGAATCCACAGGGACCGAAGAAGAAACCTTAAGACACTAAGATTGGATACGGGATTGGCTATGCAGTGGCCAACTTTGGATTGAATTGATTTGAAGAAAAATTGATTTAATTTAAAGAAAAAAACAAATAAAATTACTTGGATTAAAACAACTAATTAAGGTGAGTCGATCCTAGGTTGTATCTTGGGATTGATTGGATGTATTTGTTTTTCATTTGATTTTCTGTTCATCGGTTCAAGAGGTATCCATTAAATGAAATAATTCCTCAATATCATTCTCCGATTTAATCCATACACAATTTCAAGGCTAATCAACAATTCACTTAGAGGATCAATTTAATGATCACTCCAAGGAATTGGATCGTACTATCACTCAAAATGTGTCGTCATTAAAGTCGGTGAAGACAAAGAAGAAGATAAATCAAAGAAAGGAACTCTTAAAATAAAGAATGAATTTAAGAATTTAAGAACATCAAATAACATTAAATCAAACTCATGAAACTCCCTAGGATCAACCCATAAAAGGTTAGCCCTCCATTGATGCTATTCTATCAATGGAAGCGGGTAATTGACTTAAAGAAGCGGGATTGAAGAAGAAAGGAAAAAAACATTAATCAAAATGAACACTCCACCGTTGTGTGATGAACTCACAAGTGCGGGTGTGAATAAATTCACACTACGATTCAACGGTATCAACGTGTGAAGAAAAAGAAAATAAAAAGTGAAGAAGAAGAAGAAATTTTATTAAAATAATAAACTTTAAATAAAAACTTACATGGGAAAACTTGATGATGCGATTACAAATTGGAAGTAGGAAATTACAATTGAAAGAAATACAATGGATGAAAGAAAAACATGGATTCAAAGAAAAATGTTAGATGATTATTCCCTTCACCACCAGCTCCTTATATAGGCATATTAGGATCCTTATGTCCACCCCAACAATAAATTCACCCCCCAACAATTAAGAGTGTCAAAAGGAGGGTGAAGAATCAAAAGGAAATTGACGTTTCGAAGTTGACCCGGAAAACTGTCCAGATTCGTCCTTCATTTTGACGTGTGAGTTTGACACTTCCTATGGCCGAATCCGAAGGTGTCATAAATATAAAATATATTCTCCCATGTGTCTTATAGAATCTATCAAAATTTCAGGAAATTGGGCTCATCCGTTTGGAAGTTATGGTCGAAATGGTGGGACGGATTTATGTGCATTAATGACGAGTCCACCATTTAAATCTCAACTTCAGATCCCTTTATCATCATGAAAACATCAGAATTAGCTGTGGACACAGTTTAATAAAATGATACTCATAATTTTATATTTCTAATGTATAAATTTGAGCTTCATTGGGCGTGGTTTCTGGGCCCCACATTTGTTTGATGGGCCTTAGGCCCATTATGCTTTTTCTAGAAAGTTTCTTCCTTCAGGCGCAAAATTCTCCATCTTCCTTTGGGATTAATCCATCGGACCTAAAAGATAAAATGTTCCAAACAAAGTGATCAATCATATACCAAAATTTCAAATTAAAATGATGAATATTGTAATTTCCACATGTAAATTATTTAGTGGGCCCAAATTGACATTTTAAGCATGAATTGCACAATGAAGGGAAATGAAGTTCAATTTCTGAATTGGACTAAAATTGATGTTTATGAACTTTTAAACACATTAATATTAAGATCTTAACAATTAATATTAGCCACTTTCAGTGACTAATCACACCCCCCAACTTGAGTTTTGCTAGTCCCAAGCAAAATAAATTACAAATATGAAATCCAAATCTCCTTTTCCAAAAACATTTAAATACACATTACTCACCCAAATATCTAATACCAAATAAAATTATGAAAACCCATCAAAATCATTTCAAACAAGCTAGGTCCATAAGCATATCCCAAGCCCAAGCCCATTCCTTTGGTCAAATTCATCGCCACATTTCATCCAATTCCAATTAAGCATGATAAAGTGTTGTGCATCATAAAAGATATGGGGCCCATTTTATTGTTCAAGGGGAAAAAATGGAAGCTCTAGGTGGGAATCACATTAAACCTTAAGATGGGTATCCATTTTTTTTAATTTTTTTTGATTTTTTTTTATTTTTTTAACCACAATAGATATGAAAAGACTAACTCTGGGCAAGACAACTATGGAGTCACGATCCCCAAGTGCCGGACGCCACGAATTTTGTCAATTTCATGCTCTACAATAGAGATATAAAGCCTAACTCTGGGCAAGACAACTATGGAGTCACGATCCCCAAGTGCCGGATGCCACACATTTGGACAAAACATTGCTCTATGTGGTCATTATTATTTTTTTCAATTTTTTTTTGTTTTTTTTGTTTTTTTTTTGTTTTTTTTGGATACTCAAATTAAACTAAAAGTGACCCCAGAACCCTATGCTATAATTAAAGGGACCCAAGAACTCAAATTTACACCCACGATCCAGTAGACGTGTATTGTGGCATTTTTATTAAGAGGATGAAAATGTAAACTTTGAAAAATCACATCGGACAACTGCACTTTCCAAAAACTATGCTCATGAACTTAAACCTGCATTAAAATCAGAATCAAGGCATGAAAAATTTATTTGATATCCAATTTTAGATTTTGCAATGTGTGTTATCATGTTCAAGGTTAATGGAATTTTTCTTTTCATGCATGTTTTTATTCAAAAAAAATCATTTTTTATCCCCCCCCAACTTAGAATAACACTGTCCCCAGTGTTTAAAGAAAAGAAAAGTTAGAAGGGGGTAGGAGAGGAGTTCAAAGAAGAAATTTAAAATGAAAATCATGGAATGAAGTCACCTGATGGTTGATGATGATAGCGCATGCCGTAGTCTCCCTTCAATCCTGGATTTGAGTCTCAGTGGCTTGGATGGTGGTGAATGGATTTTCCTTATGGCTTATGACATGTCCTTTTATTTTTTTGAAACCTATAAAAAGATAAAAATAAAACAAAACAAAATAAACTGATGATACATTGTATTCTTTATATTTTCTGGGTAAGGTATTACTCAGAGATCACACCACGTGACACGGATGAATATGGCGCTCCCCTTTCATACCCATCCTTACTCATAAAAGAAGAACAGGTCAACAGCTTATGGTAATTTATTATATGAAAAATAAAATGATTCAAAATGATTAGAAAACATGAAAACCATGGGTTACCTCCCATGCAGCGCTTTTGTTTAACGTCATTGGCTCGACTTTTACCCCCCAACTTATCCAATTCCAACTTTCAGCATTTTAATTAACCCATATTTTTCCACTTCAATAATATTGAGATTGATTATTTTTTTAGAATATTTTCCTTTTATAAATACATGTTCTAAAATAAATCTGAAGATACAAGGAATGTCAGAAATGGATGATCTAGTTGCATTTTTTGTCTTGCCTAAGACGTCAAGGTTCAATCTAACATTATTGCTTTCATGAGAAGAATGAATGAATAAATTATGGTCGTGGGTATCACCTATGATGTAATTCTTGTGTGGGGAATGAAGTATGATGATTTTGAGTTTTGGTTGACTGCAATTTCCTAATGAAGATTGGCAATTTGAATGAAAGTCAGTTTCTTCTCCAAAAAATTTAGAAAGAATTGGTTCCATTTGAAAATATGATTCATCCCCAAAAGTGTCTAGTTGAATTTCAGGAGTGTGTATGGGTTCAATGTTTGGTATTTCTCCCAATTGTTCAGTGATTTGTGTTTTTTAAAAATCATTAATGGAGTTATATTCACGAAACTCAATCCATGATGTCAAATTTTCCTCTTTTGAATCCAAAAAATCAATTTCCTCCTGATTTAAAGACCCTTCAAAAACCCCACGATCCTCTCCAATAATCCCAAATCCTAAGGTTGGTTCTTCAATAAATGGATGAGGGGTTTGTGTGTTACAAGATTCTTCTATAAATATTGAGGAAGGGATGGTTTGAATGGGAATAGGGTCCACACAAGTTTTAATGTTTTGTAGTTCTAGTCTAAAACATGATACCTATGAATTCATTTTTTCCATTTGTTCACACAATTTTTGAAGAATTGTTTCAGGATTAGGATTAATAGATAATTGGACATCATGGACTTCCTCATTATTCATCTTTTCAATCATTCTTTATAGGTATGTAAATTGATCTTTTAAACATTCATCATTACAAATTTCGTTCAAGTTATCAGGTGTGGGGTATTCATTCAAAGGTTGATTAAAAAAGGTTGGTGATTCCCAATGTGGATTTTCAAACTGATTCCATATTGAGTTTGTGAAGGGATATTGTTGATGATACTCCATTGGAGTTGAATGAAATTTGGATTTGTGATTTTAGGGGGTCAAAAAAAATAGAAAGGGGAAAAGAGAAGAGAAATGGGGATGAGAAAATAGAAATGAGGGAGAATAGAAAGATGTTCTAAGGTGACTTACTTGGTCCCCGACAACGGTTCCAAAATTTGGTTGTGCCCAAATTTACCCTACTGGTAAAAGCGGTCGATGTAGTACGTGTAGGGGTCGAATCCACAGGGACCGAAGAAGAAACCTTAAGACACTAAGATTGGATACGGGATTGGCTATGCAGTGGCCAACTTTGGATTGAATTGATTTGAAGAAAAATTGATTTAATTTAAAGAAAAAAACAAATAAAATTACTTTGATTAAAACAACTAATTAATGTGAGTCGATCCTAGGTTGTCTCTTGGGCTTGATTGGATGTATTTGTTTTTTCATTTGATTTTCTGTTCATCGGTTCAAGAGGTATCCATTAAATGAAATAATTCCTCAATATCATTCTCCGATTTAATCCATACACAATTTCAAGGCTAATCACCAATTCAATTAGAGGATCAATTTAATGATCACTCCAAGGAATTGGATCGTACTATCACTCAAAATGTGTCGTCGTTAAAGTCGGTGAAGACAAAGAAGAATATAAATCAAAGAAAGGAACTCTTAAAATAAAGAATGAATTTAAGAATTTAAGAACATCAAATAACATTAAATCAAACTCATGAAACTCCCTAGGATCAACCCATAAAAGGTTAGCCCTCCATTGAAGCTATTCTATCAATGGAAGCGGGTAATTGACTTAAAGAAGCGGGATTGAAGAAGAAAGGAAAAAAACATTAATCAAAATGAACACTCCACCGTTGTGTGATGAACTCACAAGTGCGGGTGTGAATAAATTCACACTACGATTCAACGGTATCAACGTGTGAAGAAAAAGAAAATAAAAAGTGAAGAAGAAGAAGAAATTTTATTAAAATAATAAACTTGAAATAAAAACTTACATGGGAAAACTTGATGATGCGATTACAAATTGGAAGTAGGAAATTACAATTGAAAGAAATACAATGGATGAAAGAAAAACATGGATTCAAAGAAAAATGTTAGATGATTATTCCCTTCACCACCAGCTCCTTATATAGGCATATTAGGATCCTTATGTCCACCCCAACAATAAATTCACCCCCCAACAATTAAGAGTGTCAAAAGGAGGGTGAAGAATCAAAAGGAAATTGACGTTTCGAAGTTGACCCGGAAAACTGTCCAGATTCGTCCTTCATTTTGACGTGTGAGTTTGACACTTCCTATGGCCGAATCCAAAGGTGTCATAAATATAAAATATATTCTCCCATGTGTCTTATATAATCTATCAAAATTTCAGGAAATTGGGCTCATCCGTTTGGAAGTTATGGTCGAAATGGTGGGACGGATTTCTGTGCATTAATGACGAGTCCACCATTTAAATCTCAACTTCAGATCCCTTTATCATCATGAAAACATCAGAATTAGCTCTGGACACAGTTTAATAAAATGATACTCATAATTTTATATTTCTAATGTATAAATTTGAGCTTCATTGGGCATGGTTTCTGGGCCCCACATTTGTTTGATGGGCCTTAGGCCCATTATGCTTTTTCTAGAAAGTTTCTTCCTTCAGGCGCAAAATTCTCCATCTTCCTTTGGGATTAATCCATCGGACCTAAAAGATAAAATGTTCCAAACAAAGTGATCAATCATATACCAAAATTTCAAATTAAAATGATGAATATTGTAATTTCCACAAGTAAATTATTTAGTGGGCCCAAATTGACATTTTAAGCATGAATTGCACAATGATGGGAAATGAAGTTCAATTTCTGAATTGGACTAAAATTGATGTTTATGAACTTTTAAACACATTAATATTAAGATCTTAACAATTAATATTAGCCACTTTCAGTGACTAATCACACCCCCCAACTTGAGTTTTGCTAGTCCCAAGCAAAATAAATTACAAATATGAAATCCAAATCTCCTTTTCCAAAAACATTTAAATACACATTACTCACCCAAATATCTAATACCAAATAAAATTATGAAAACCCATCAAAATCATTTCAAACAAGCTAGGTCCATAAGCATATCCCAAGCCCAAGCCCATTCCTTTGGTCAAATTCATCGCCACATTTCATCCAATTCCAATTAAGCATGATAAAGTGTTGTGCATCATAAAAGATATGGGGCCCATTTTATTGTTCAAGGGGAAAAAATGGAAGCTCTAGGTGGGAATCACATTAAACCTTAAGATGGGTATCCATTTTTTTTAATTTTTTTTGATTTTTTTTTATTTTTTTAACCACAATAGATATGAAAAGACTAACTCTGGGCAAGACAACTATGGAGTCACGATCCCCAAGTGCCGGACGCCACGAATTTTGTCAATTTCATGCTCTACAATAGAGATATAAAGCCTAACTCTGGGCAAGACAACTATGGAGTCACGATCCCCAAGTGCCGGATGCCACACATTTGGACAAAACATTGCTCTATGTGGTCATTATTATTTTTTTCATTTTTTTTTATTTTTTTTGTTTTTTTTTGTTTTTTTTTGGATACTCAAATTAAACTAAAAGTGACCCCAGAACCCTATGCTATAATTAAAGGGACCCAAGAACTCAAATTTACATCCACGATCCAGTAGACGTGTATTGTGGCATTTTTATTAAGAGGATGAAAATGTAAACTTTGAAAAATCACATCGGACAACTGCACTTTCCAAAAACTATGCTCATGAACTTAAACCTGCATTAAAATCAGAATCAAGGCATGAAAAATTTATTTGATATCCAATTTTAGATTTTGCAATGTGTGTTATCATGTTCAAGGTTAATGGAATTTTTCTTTTCATGCATGTTTTTATTCAAAAAAAAATCATTTTTTATCCCCCCCCCCAACTTAGAATAACACTGTCCCCAGTGTTTAAAGAAAAGAAAAGTTAGAAGGGGGTAGGAGATGAGTTCAAAGAAGAAATTTAAAATGAAAATCATGGAATGAAGTCACCTGATGGTTGATGATGATAGTGCATGCCATAGTCTCCCTTCAATCCTGGATTTGAGTCTCAGTGGCTTGGATGGTGGTGAATGGATTTTCCTTATGGCTTATGACATGTCCTTTTATTTTTTTTAAACCTATAAAAAGATAAAAATAAAACAAAACAAAATAAACTGATGATACATTGTATTCTTTATATTTTCTGGGTAAGGTATTACTCAGAGATCACACCACGTGACACGGATGAATATGGCGCTCCCCTTTCATACCCATCCTTACTCATAAAAGAAGAACAGGTCAACAGCTTATGGTAATTTATTATATGAAAAATAAAATGATTCAAAATGATTAGAAAACATGAAAACCATGGGTTACCTCCCATGCAGCGCTTTTGTTTAACGTCATTGGCTCGACTTTTACCCCCCAACTTATCCAATTCCAACTTTCAGCATTTTAATTAACCCATATTTTTCCACTTCAATAATATTGAGATTGATTATTTTTTTAGAATATTTTCCTTTTATAAATCCATGTTCTAAAATAAATCTGAAGATACAAGGAATGTCAGAAATGGATGATCTAGTTGCATTTTTTGTCTTGCCTAAGACGTCAAGGTTCAATCTAACATTATTGCTTTCATGAGAAGAATGAATGAATAAATTATGGTCGTGGGTATCACCTATGATGTAATTCTTGTGTGGGGAATGAAGTATGATGATTTTGAGTTTTGGTTGACTGCAATTTCCTAATGAAGATTGGCAATTTGAATGAAAGTCAGTTTCTTCTCCAAAAAATTTAGAAAGAATTGGTTCCATTTGAAAATATGATTCATCCCCAAAAGTGTCTAGTTGAATTTCAGGAGTGTGTATGGGTTCAATGTTTGGTATTTCTCCCAATTGTTCAGTGATTTGTGTTTTTTAAAAATCATTAATGGAGTTATATTCACGAAACTCAATCCATGATGTCAAATTTTCCTCTTTTGAATCCAAAAAATCAATTTCCTCCTGATTTAAAGACCCTTCAAAAACCCCACGATCCTCTCCAATAATCCCAAATCCTAAGGTTGGTTCTTCAATAAATGGATGAGGGGTTTGTGTGTTACAAGATTCTTCTATAAATATTGAGGAAGGGATGGTTTGAATGGGAATAGGGTCCACACAAGTTTTAATGTTTTGTAGTTATAGTCTAAAACTTGATACCTATGAATTCATTTTTTCCATTTGTTCACACAATTTTTGAAGAATTGTTTCAGGATTAGGATTAATAGATAATTGGACATCATGGACTTCCTCATTATTCATCTTTTCAATCATTCTTTATAGGTATGTAAATTGATCTTTTAAACATTCATCATTACAAATTTCGTTCAAGTTATCAGGTGTGGGGTATTCATTCAAAGGTTGATTAAAAAAGGTTGGTGATTCCCAATGTGGATTTTCAAACTGATTCCATATTGAGTTTGTGAAGGGATATTGTTGATGATACTCCATTGGAGTTGAATGAAATTTGGATTTGTGATTTTAGGGGGTCAAAAAAAATAGAAAGGGGAAAAGAGAAGAGAAATGGGGATGAGAAAATAGAAATGAGGGAGAATAGAAAGATGTTCTAAGGTGACTTACTTGGTCCCCTACAACGGTTCCAAAATTTGGTTGTGCCCAAATTTACCCTACTGGTAAAAGCGGTCGATGTAGTACGTGTAGGGGTCGAATCCACAGGGACCGAAGAAGAAACCTTAAGACACTAAGATTGGATACGGGATTGGCTATGCAGTGGCCAACTTTGGATTGAATTGATTTGAAGAAAAATTGATTTAATTTAAAGAAAAAAACAAATAAAATTACTTTGATTAAAACAACTAATTAATGTGAGTCGATCCTAGGTTGTCTCTTGGGCTTGATTGGATGTATTTGTTTTTTCATTTGATTTTCTGTTCATCGGTTCAAGAGGTATCCATTAAATGAAATAATTCCTCAATATCATTCTCCAATTTAATCCATACACAATTTCAAGGCTAATCACCAATTCAATTAGAGGATCAATTTAATGATCACTCCAAGGAATTGGATCGTACTATCACTCAAAATGTGTCGTTGTTAAAGTCGGTGAAGACAAAGAAGAATATAAATCAAAGAAAGGAACTCTTAAAATAAAGAATGAATTTAAGAATTTAAGAACATCAAATAACATTAAATCAAACTCATGAAACTCCCTAGGATCAACCCATAAAAGGTTATCCCTCCATTGATGCTATTCTATCAATGGAAGCGGGTAATTGACTTAAATAAGCGGGATTGAAGAAGAAAGGAAAAAAACATTAATCAAAATGAACACTCCACCGTTGTGTGATGAACTCACAAGTGCGGGTGTGAATAAATTCACACTACGATTCAACGGTATCAACGTGTGAAGAAAAAGAAAATAAAAAGTGAAGAAGAAGAAGAAATTTTATTAAAATAATAAACTTGAAATAAAAACTTACATGGGAAAACTTGATGATGCGATTACAAATTGAAAGCAGGAAATTACAATTGAAAGAAATACAATGGATGAAAGAAAAACATGGATTCAAAGAAAAATGTTAGATGATTATTCCCTTCACCACCAGCTCCTTATATAGGAATATTATGATCCTTATGTTCACCCCCAACAATAAATTCACCCCTCAACAATTAAGAGTGTCAAAAGGAGCGTGAAGAATCAAAAGGAAATTGACGTTTCGAAGTTGACCCGGAAAACTGTCCAGATTCGTCCTTCATTTTGACGTGTGAGTTTGACACTTCATATGGCCGAATCCGAAGGTGTCATAAATATAAAATATCTTCTCCCATGTGTCTTATAGAAGCTATAAAAATTTCAGGAAATTGGGCTCATCCGTTTGGAAGTTATGGTCGAAATGGTAGGACGGATTTCTGTGCATTAATGACGAGTCCACCATTTAAATCTCAAATTCAGATCCCTTTATCATCATGAAAACATTAGAATTAGCTCTGGACACAGTTGAATAAAATGATCCTAATATTTTTATCTTTCTAATGTATAAATTTTAGCTTCATTGGGCTTGGTTTTTGGGCCCCACATTTGTTTGATGGGCCTTAGGCCCATTATGCTTTTTCTAGAAAGTTTCTGCCTTCAGGCGCAAAATTATCCATCTTCCTTTGGGATTAATCCATCGAACCTAAAAGATAAAATGTTCCAAACAAAGTTATCAATCATATCCCAAATTTTCAAATTAAAATGATGAATATTGTAATTTCAACAAGCAAATTATTGAGTGGGCCCAAATTGACATTTTAAGCATGAATTGCACAATGATGGGAAATGAAGTTCAATTTCTGAATTGGACTAAAATTGATGTTTATGAACTTTTAAACACATTAATATTAAGATCTTAACAATGAATATTATCCACTTTCAGTTATTAATCATAGGTCCCACAATTAATGAAAATCATCTTTCGAACATGAATCTAAAGTTTAATGTAACAAACTATGGGTTTTAACCCAATTAATCCTTATTATAAACATATTTGTGCCAAATTTTATTTCTTAGGTTCCCCACTCCTACCTCAAACTAATTCATTCATGCCCTAATATTCCACGTGACTGGTATTGTGAACCCTAATGTTTGGCCCCTTTGTGCCAAGTGTGGACTCGATAGTTTTATCACCTCTTGATCCTAAACATAGGCAACCTAATGTTTTTACCCCCATGTGATGCCTCACTATGGTAATGTTTATGCCTCATTCCATCCAAAATAACACACACAGTAGACATGTAAACGTTCAATGTAGAATTATCAAGGGAAAATCCACATTTCCCTATAAGGAGGTCTAGTTTCATATCCCCCTCTCTTACTAATAAATGTTCTCTCAATGAATAATCCACACATAAATTTGAGATATAATAATTTAATCTTCATATCCAACATCATAGTTTTATGAAGATAAACTACACGACAATGTCTAGAACACATGATATTAAACATTACTTTACCCTATACAACAAACACATGATTCCACATGTATGAATGTAAGGAGATAAAACTCTCTTACCCCTTTCATACCACATTCATAATCCCTACACCATCCTAGGATAATCTTCCAACAATAGAAAACATACATTTGTAATCCCCACACTATCAAGGAGATGATCCTACAACACTGGGAAACCCGCATGTATAAGCCCCACATCACCAAGGGATGATCCTCCAATACAGAGAAGCCCACATGATTAAGAACCACAACATAATGGGATGATCCACCTACACTAGATAACACATATACATAATCCACATACCATCATGGGATGTTCGTCCTATACTGGGTAACAAATATATGTTATCCCCATAATGTCCCTTACTGCCACTACTTCCATGATGCAGGTGTCCTTACCAAACGACGTTAAACTACAAGGATTGGTCCTATCAAATGAACATAAACTGTTTAGTTAAACTATGTGGGTTTTTGTCTCTAAATCCTATAATATTGTATAGGATTCCTCCATGGGGTCCAGTCATGATACACTCAAAATACCTCTCTGAAGCTCAATCCTGGTCCACCAAACCACCATTAAATATACATGTAATCCCCTAGAAAAAGGTAACTATAATGTATGATGATATCCATCTGGGACACAATCAACCTCACTAACCTATCCCCACTTGATGTTAAAGCTATGGCCAACATGTCCCCATAATATGTTAAACTATTGACCAACCTATCCCCACAAGAAGTGAAACTTGTAACCAACATGTCCCCACAAGACTTTAAACCTATGATAGTTACCCAAATACCCTAAAACTATGAACCCATTAGATACATAAAAATATATACCTCATGTTATGAACATGTGATAACCAAGGTAAGAAACCTCATAAGTCTTATGCCTATAGAACAAATTACCTTGTGAAGGACATGAGTTGCCTTGGATTCTATGCCAAATATGAGATTCCCTTGACTTTAAAATAAAAATAATTTAAAGGTTCCCAACACACCCAACATCTACATATGTATATATTTTTCTAACATCACCATCATATCTGACCATAGGTATCTTCCCTTCCAGGATAGAAGTAGTGTAATTAACTTGCATCCACCTCGAGATGGAATTGAAAATAAGTTTCATGAACATGTAGAAGTTATATAAACTATATCTGGACTAAGAAATGATATCCAAGGAGTAATAGATAGAAGGGGGAATCAAAATTCCATATTTCTATATTGATCAAGGATCTGATATCATAAATCAAGGTTGTAGAGGACACCCACCTTTGGATAGTGGGAATGCAGGGGAACTGAACAACCACACTAGAGGAAGAGTGACCAAATCCATAGATGCATAACACTTCAAGAGTGTATAGGGAGGAAAATCACATAATCTTGTCCAATGAAAATCCCTATCCAGAGATCATCATAAAAAAGGGGTGAACTACAAGTGAATATATTCTCATTCAACCAGGAGTATATTATTAATATTAGAAACCACCAGATTTGGACATCACTTGATTAGATATTTAGTGTTAGGACTCACTAAACCAATATTGTGTGAGTGACATGAGACCAGTCTGTTTTAACTAGAGGGAAATGAAGGATGTTGGGAATATTATGTCTTAGACATCATCCATGTGGATCCTTTTTCCATCTTGGAGAGAATGGATAACATTAGGTATATTGGGAATCATCTTCATTAGACCTCCAATGATGGATGACTTATGTACCATACATGAATCAAGGATTATAGACGTTTGATGAATCACTTCGAATTAGAATGGGGGAAGGATAAATGAAGGTGCGGTAATCCCACAAAACTACACTCGTCCCATGACGACCACAATTTCCACAACTACCAAGAACCTTCTCCCCATATCCCCTTACAAAATCACCCAACATTAGGTTATTGATGCCCCAGTTCACTAATATGAATAAGTAGGTGTCATACCAACTAGTGATATGGGTTAACATATACTATGAGAATAAAAAACCCACCACTACCTCCACAACCAAGGGCTACGAAGGTGGAATAACCCTTCAGTCGCCGCGGAAAATTATTTAGGGAGCCTCTCCCAAAAGTTGTCCAGTGAATCATTTACCTAAGCTAAGGATCTAGTGGATGTGTGGGTCACACCCATAGATTCCACTACCTGGGATCCACCTAGGAGGGTTTCCACCATACCATGATGATAACAGTGAATAACCCCATACACACATAAGTAGGTCGATCCCATCCTTATTCCATTGGGCCCAGTCCAGAACAAACGATGTCTATACTAGGGAAGGCTGCAAACAATGACCAGAATGAGGCCTCTCTATTGGATCAAGTGCCCCCCTCTACCTCTTTCACACCTCAACCCTCCCTTGAGAATCATGAGTCCATCCCTCATTAGTGTTGGTGGGTAGACATTACAGTATTATCAGTGGCTCGGTATCCTAATTCATATGGATACCACCAAAAATTCATGTAGATCAACATTAGGAGCCTCAATGTTATTTGTATAATCATACATGAGGAATATCCCCATGTTCAAATTAATGGATGGGGGTATTACACTTAGATCTAATTCATTCCCCTTTTATGGAAACAAAAGGACCGTCAGACTAGACCAATTACTAATGGAGGTTTTTTCTTCCAACCACTGCTTACATGAACATCATCATAATTAATCTTATAGATGATCATAGAAACCGATCCAATTTCATAAAACATGGTGGATACGGGGTCCCCCTAATGATGTATTTCCACCTTCCCATTGGAATCTTGATAATGGAAAAGGGTTCCATGAACTTTTTATCCTATTAAAGTGTATTCCAAAACCTAAATTAGAAACCATGTTGGAATATTTTATCTAGGAACTCAAAGGATATAAGATAGCCAGTTCCCTTGTCCAAGTTCCCAAATCCAAGATATAAGGTCCCTCACACCTAATCATGGTAGAGGTTGTAGGCTCTATAATGTGGCTATGATATGACCTTACTAACCTCTTTAATAGTATTACTTCAATCCTTTGGACTATGATCACAACACCTCATGTGATAGAAAATTGTTCAAAGCATTGATGACCAAAAACCATCACCAATTGAGGCTCTAGAGACATATCAAGATGAAATCTTTTAGAGTGAAATATGTAACCCATATAGGTAGAAAATATGCACCCAACTATAGAATTCTGTAATCTGATATCATCTCCATTAAAAAAAATTAGTGAACAACTATAAAACTTGATAAAGTTCACCACATGGTGTGTATCAATGGTAGGGAATTCAGAGCAAAATGTGGTTTCCAAAATCTTTTATTTCACATAGAATTTGGAAGTTCCACCATTTGTATGGAACATCTATCCAGCCCTAGGATTAATCAATTATTGGTATGATCTCCATAGGGATTTCCTCTACCACTTCTGCTCCACCATGCATAGGACCAGTATCACTGGCCACTCTAAATGTAAGAAGAATTCCGATGATAAAGTTACTAACTTAATTTCTTGATGAAATGGGCTCATGTAAACCACTGATATACATCTTTCCCAATATCATTTATTAACTATGTGTTTAGAGAATGTCAATGTTGAACTTCTTCCTACACTCATATCATTCAATTATCTGGATGGGTTTCAATAAATCATTGAATGATATTAGCACATGGAAGAAGAATTAAATGGACCAAAAAATAGTCATTCCCATTACCAATTCATACTCATGTGTTAAAATCATTAAAGTTAGAAATGACAACAATAATCCATACTGATACCCTACAACTGGTCCATCTTTAGGTGCCTCTTCTGGATAGGCCCAGTCAACTATAACCTCATCAAATGTAGCCTCACCATGAAAATGTTTTCCAAACCCTCATCAGGGCTAGGCACTGATGATTTACTTTACAGAGTGGAAAAACAATACCTAAGACTTCAAGAACATGTTGGTCCCAAGATACGCCATATATTCCTTGGAAAATAACATCCTGAAGCTTCTAGAATGTAGAATTCCGGTGGAATATAACCTCACTGATCATTCCCACTATTTCACATACTATAGGTTCATAAGGAATACCATTATTTATACCAATTTTTCTGGTTCCCTCCCGCTACATGTTAATGTGAACTAGCATCACATTCTATTTCAACACATTCCTTCATTCCAAAAGTAGGCAACATTCATAACTTTCATTGGTAATGTCTACTCCTTAATCAGAATGGGATGATGTGGAATAAATTTATCCTTCCATGGATTCCTCAGAATTAAGCACCTAGTCTGAGTCTTCATCATATATTTAATTTATGTTCATGGAACTCATTCCCAATGTCGTATATTTGTGGAATTTTGTTAATTATGCTGCTTCTGTCTGAACAATACAAGGGGTCTTGATAGGGTAGAAACCTTAAGTCAGAAGTGTAGTAACATTGGGAATCAATGGAATGCCTAGATATTGGAATATTGGACCCCTATATCTTCCTCACAAGAGGGAACCTCATGGATGCATCTGTAGGGGAAGAACCCAAGGTATCTCTTGTTGATCATGAGGTATCTGATGCCAAAGGCATATATTCAAATGATTTTACCTAAAGAATCTCATTCATGGCATGAGGTAACAGATGTTGTAAGCACATATCTTCCAAGTATTTCACCTCCTACATACCATGTTTATAATGAGGTATCAATACGAGACAGGTTGTAAGTTTAACTTCTTGTGAAGATAGAAGGAGGTTGATCAAAATGCCCCACTAATGCTGATCAAGTAGGTACATCCCTAGGAGGGAGTGTTCGAAAAGATTTACTAATGGATGGATCATAATTCCTATAGAGGTGGACCCAGGAGGTGTATCCCATAATGATAAGGGGTCATACCATGAAGGCTGGTAAGGAAACCCTTAGAGGTGGATCAGGGAGGTGAAATACTATGAGGGGGGGGGACCTAGGTTTACCATTGGTTGGGATTAGACCTCAAAGAGGCATCCTACATACCCTTTTTAGGAGATAGGGATCAAGAACAAGATATTTTTGAAAAGTGGTGTGGGGATTAGGCATAAAATATTCCCTTCATAAGAGGGCTTCTCTTAGTTTTATTTTGTGGGGGATTATGTGTAGGAGCTACTCAGGTGCTAATAGGAGTAGCAAGGATGTGGATGAGGCTTATTCATAGGAGTTCCTATTTGGGTGGCATGATTCCATTGGGATGTGGTGGACTAGGTAAAATCAAGATAGATGTGGATGAATTGTTGAGTGGAATGGATATCATAGATGGAGTTCTGGGTTTAGACCACTAAGAGGATTCCTATGTATCCTAGTTAGTGAGGAATCGAATCCCGCATAGTTTGAAATGGGGTATTGGGTATTACACATAGAATCTTCCCACTTGGGTGGACATGGTTGGGAATTACTCTTGGAGGGATGCCTGTGCAACATGTATGGTGTGGGTCATGCACATGGAATCTACCTGAGGATGATGAAGAGCGGGTCTTCTTCTAAGAGGGATTCCCATGTGAATATGTGAATGAATTTCATGTTTGATTCTAGCCTCTAGGACCATGTAAGATATACTCATTATGAGAAAAAAGAGGAACCAGTAACCCTGAGAGTTGTGTCGCAAAATATGTATCAATGAGTGATGGTGTGGGGCTTACACATGGGGTCTTAGTGAGGAGGATCTCCTTCCATGTGAGAAGGATCACATTTCATGTGTGTGGTGCTTACACATAGATACTTCCTAAGGAGGATTTAATTCTTTGTTGGAATATTCTATTCTGTGTCACTCATACACAAAGCATCCTATCAAGGTTGTGTGGGAATTACATATGAAATCTGCCAATTTTAGGAGTTTTGTTCCCCAAGGGGGAGGAGATGTCATCCCATGATGAAGATACAATTGAAATATCATGTACATTGAATACGATAAGGTCATAGCTTAAATTGATATGTTGAGGATGTTAGTTATATAAAGTTTAACATCATGAATCACAGACATGGAGGACTCACTTATCACCCCTTGGGCTTACATAACCATCACACATGCATCCCTAGGTGGGACATGTCTTCTGGAATACAAGGATATGACAGTGTGGAGGAGTGGTCAGTCACAATCTCCATGTTAGAATCTATATGATGAAAATCCAAGGCTATTACCATAATTATGATTAAAATAAATTGGTAGGAAAACACATGAACTAGGGGAATAGGGGAAATCTCATGGGGGTCTAGGAAAACACTTCACGTGATCTTGGGGGTCTGCACGCAAGAGGTTTGCACAAGGCGTGTGGGTTGCACATAAAGGGGGCTTGGTCACAATGCTTTAATATAATGGAAACACATGGATCTTCAAATAAGGGGTGCACATAAGACAATGGGATTGTACTTAAGTCCATGCTTGTACTCAACTTGGGATTGTTGTGTGCAAGGTCGTGGTTATGTGTTAGAGGATACCATGCATACAACTAACTTAGGCTAAAAGAGGATGGGTGAGGATTACACAATGACATGCCCACTCAAGGGAGGAACCATAGGGAACCTATCAAAACTTATCTCTACCTTATGGGTTCCATCCTTTTTCACTATCATTGAAGATCAATCTTACACGTGTTATAGTGGCGGTTCAACTTCTGGAGGGTCACCCTGAAGAAGGGGGGGGGGTGACCTTCAATATATAGATGAAGACTGAAATAATGATGCACATGATTCTATTTTAGAAAGATGTCTTCCATGAATCTCCATCACCATCTATGGAGAATGATCACGCTAGGGGATAATTGATGTCATATTTGGTGTGGAAGAGTCTTTCATTCGATTGGGCATCTTGCGTGCAGTAAAGATTTATTGGATGCACCTTCTTTCATTGTTTCTATGTATTATGAAAAAGGGGGACCGAGATACATTTCATTAGTTACAAAAGAGTATTGTGCATGGATTTTCAACTTGTGCGTACACCTAAAAACTTGCGCTCATCTTCCTTTCCCTTATCAGAATGATCTGTTAAGTTGGATAATGGATTTAGTTTACCCAAATATTGTTGTTTCCAGCTTCATGATAAATTCAACACCAAAAAATCCTCCCTTATAATCTGATATGAAAGGGGACCAGAAGGCTGGGTTCCAAGGGAAACAATGAGTTGAAGAGTTGATTTCCACAGGCATGCACAATACTTATCTATGGGCATGAAAATCCCCTTGTGCGTGCATGTAAGGTCGGATACATGCCTATAAATAATAAGGGGGGAATATGTATGACATCTTTAATTTCCATTTTATAGGCCTTCATTGATCTTGTGAACATAAAATCAAACATCCTACACAAAAAAAAACAAGATTCAGCCACTCCTTCAATGAAACCTCAACTTCTTGTGTGAATCAGACTCTTCAGAAAACTTGCATTTTTGTACACACTACCTGATATTTTATAAAACGTCACATCCTGAATGAAAAAAAATTAAATATTAGGTACTTCATTATCATATATTTCAGACTTATTCGAAATGGATGACAATCAAGATGCTGATCAGATTGAAGATGTTGTTGATGCCCAAAGATCTGAAATGATTGGGAACCCTCAAATTATTTAGTACAAAAGAGTTTTATCAGATAACCAGATGATGTTGAGAATTATTATGCACTCACAAAAGGATTATCATATGAGTAATTATATTCTACTATGGAACTTTTGACTACCAAATTAAGTAATCATTTCATCTTGTGAGGTTTATTCACTATGGTCATGGTTCACACATGAAGAAGACCACCAGTACTGGAATGTCACTATTCACAACATGATTTTAGATATCATAGAAAAATTTTCATCTATGCACTGAATGAGTAGAATAGGAAATTCATAGAGGGTGCGCTGGTGGAGGAAGATTTCACCACCCACTACACCTCTTGTTTCCAAATCAGCATGAAGAACATCAGTTTATGCTAGCATACGGACTGGGATTTACAGTCATGTAGAAATTTCACCAGTGAGTGAGTGTGGGTGAACTAGGTGCACTTAACATTATATTAATATGGGGAAAAGGTGCACAAAATTGGGTTGTATGAAGAGGTATGAACATTGTTGTTGCATTTATACCATCAACAAGAGCTAGTCCCAGATCTCCTCAACCAATGGTACCAAGACAAAAACACATTTCATCTCCACCAAAGAGAATTCTACATTAGTCTATGCGACATCCTTTAAATTGGTTTAATCCCACTCATGGTATTCCAGTACAAATAATTCATGTCGCCACATTATACCTGGGGAGACAGTGAACAGACTCATATCCCTGCACAACATATTTTGTATGTGGTGAAGGATAAGCTGCAAATCATGTGAAATTACCAAAAGTATATCTTTCTCCAGGCATGGTAAAAATTATTTTTTTAGAAGGATCTAATGATGATTATGTCGGGTCAAGGGAAATAATTTTTGACCACATCATAGAGGGGAAGTTAGGATCCTACTGGTTCTTCCAAGAATAATGAGAATACCAAACATTAGGGCATATCATGTTAGGAGGTTGGGAATTACTGGTTCATTATACTACTTTCCTGGATAATTTCTTGAGTTGGTGGATGCTTCCAGTGGGGGAAAAAAGGATTGGAATTCAACCAAGAACATTGATAATGGATGTGATATTAGTAGATAGAAACAATTTCAAACTAGGAGTTCCCATAGAAGACAGACTATACAACATACTAGGTCATGTTTCATGAGGAAATACACCATGAAGAATGTGTAGGTAGTTCCAGTTCCTACATATTTGGAATTCCAAAATTCTCGAGGGATATGATTTCCCAAATTCTATCAATCCTATGAACACTAGTTTGTGTCCATCACTATTATATATATATGGTCTTTATCTGATGAATCTTAGTGAAGAAGGGGTCATAATTTGTTTCATAAACCACACAAGCTTCAACTTCCACCCATTTTCAACTCCAGTTATTTTGATGGTAGAAAACTGGAAAATCTCATTAGAATAGAAGGTGTACCTAAAAAGATTTAGGGGTGAGGTGCAGGTAGTTCGTATTGATGGAAAGGTCTTCCATGACCCATACATGTCATCCTTTTCTCCAAACAATTCATATTCCTTCAATGAGTGGGGAATAGAGTCTACATGGATATCTATGAAGAGTGGAATCCCTGTATCCTTCATCAACTATGGTTCATGATAATGATAGCGGGCTCCGATGAAACCATCACCCTACCACCAACCAACATTGAAACAAGCCTTTCGATGGAATATTCCAACAATTGGGTGGAAGAATATCCATACGTAATCTTGTGGAACAATATGAGGATGATTGAACTGACGAGTGAGCAGCAAGAGTAGTGAGGAATTATATGGATGACCCCCCGAGAATCAAGTCATGAACAATAGGAAACCCTTGCTCAATATAGAACTATGGTAGGGGTGTCATCATAAGGTATGGCTACACCCCTGCCTCCTGGAGGAGACTGGTCTCAGACGTAACCCTAAGGACTGAGAAATGGGGATCTTGGGAAAATGTTAATTTAACTTCTAAAAGCAGTCAATAAAATTGGATCCCCTTCCCTTTGATCTTTTTGGAGGATGCTATGATAATCGATGTCAATGGAAGACTTGTGGAATAAGCTGAAGCGGGATGGTATTGAACTGGTGGACATCGGGTACATTCAATTTGAGGATTGGGTTAAATTTGATCGAATACATGAGTACCTGACATCCGTGGATGTTTATTCATGTCAAAAGGGATAGTACTAAGAACCCCACCCCAGTAAAGGTGATTCCTAGTCAAGATACAGATCCAGAGGAAAGGTGATTCATGGTTGGTGCAACGCGTAACATCTCCTCAATTAGGGAACCACACAGTTTCTTTATTAATGAGGTATTTTTAATGCAGAACTAGACCACATGAATTAATTCATGTGAAGAAACGTTTTTGAAGTGTCAACACATCTTCACATTGGTTTTTTTTCTATAAAAGGAGGAAACGAAAAAACTTTTATAGGAAATCCACAATGTCAAGAGAAGATCCAATTTGGTGATCATCTTTCATTGGCGATCAATTTTCCTCTGCATCAGAGAGTATTAATTTTGAGATCCATTTCATTTTTGGGGAGTTTATACCATGTAAATACTCATTTTAGTGGATTCCTATTTCTGTACTAAGTCCCGTGGTTTTTCCCTTTTTGGGTTTTCCACGTAAAGATTTCCAGTTGGGGGAAATATTTTATTTCCGCTACAAATTATCCTTTTATATTGTTTTCATGTTCATAGCTTTCCTATCATTCCCAATATCTGGTATCAGAGGGATTGGTTGAAGTCCTCAGTTGTAGAACGCGGTGGCAGGCATCAAGTGGAGTGGTTTTTCAAAGACTCGAAGGATGTTATTAGAAGACAGGAGTGGAACAAGATGTGTTTCTGGGATATTGAAAGTCTGATTGACTAGAATGATTCTTTAGGCGTGTTCCTTTGTTGATGATAGTCATATTTTTTGTTTTGTATTTCTTTTTGTAGGGGAGACTGATATTTTTTATCAGGAGTGAAAAAGGGTTGGCAATGATCCACACTTGAGTCATAGGGGGATTTTGTTGGTCGCCTTCCTAGTTGGTACACCACGTAATGCCTCCTTCATTTTAGCACCACACAGTTTATTTATTAATGAGGTGTTTTTAATTTGGATCTAGACCACGTGAATTAATTCATGCGAAGACGTGTTTTTGAAGTGGAAACACATCTTCACGCGAATTGTTTTTCTATAAAAGGAGGCAACAGTAAAAAATTTACAAGACATCCACGATATCAAGAGAAGATCCAATTTGGTGATCATCTTTCAATGATGATCATTTTTCCTCTGCATCATAGAGTATTACTCTTTATATCCCTTCCATTTTTGGGGAGTCTCTACTGTATAAATCATCATTTTAGTGGATTCCTCTTTCTAGAATAGGTCCCGTGGTTTTTCCATTTTTGGGTTATCTACGTAAAAATTTCTGTTTGGGGGAAATATTTTATTTCCACTACACATTCAATTTTTCTATTTTTTTTGCATTAATCACTTTCCCATCTTACCCAATAGATTCTAGGTCAAGATACAGATCCGGAGGAAATATTTCCTAAGGAAGAAACCAGCATAGAATAAGAAGAAGAGGAATCTAATGATGGAGAATCCCAAGGGATACTTCTCATCATTGGATTCCCCAAGAAAGTGGAGAAATCATGTGATCTAATAAAGATATTCCTAAGTATCTCAAAATATATTTAAATTACTCACATCTGTCTTTTATCAGTCCCTTTACTATAGAGATTCAATACTGAAAGCTAGTATTGAATATGATCACCTTGATACTGTGCAAGGGTCCCCCACTATAGGGGGTGAAAGTGTGCCAAATGGTAGAGAGGAGAACTTATCGTGGCCTACGCATGAGGCTGAAGCAGGTAGTGGTGGGTTGGATAAAGAGATCGAGGTGGTAACCTCAGAACCTCAGGCCCTTCCTATCATCTACGGGGGGACACATCTGGGAATCCCCATGATGGTACCCACTGATAGGGAGGAAAAGTACCCAAGGAGTATTATCATCTAAATTACTTCTCCCCAAGGTAATTAAATATTTTGAATCATTCAGTCATAATTTATTTTTTTCTGAGATTTATAATCAACGTATTTTCCTATTTCTTATAGCTTCTACCCAAACGATGCATGAAGAACTAGTTCCAATCATTAAAATACCCAGTGCTGAAGGGTCTGTTGTGGTATAAGTCCCTTCTATGGCTTAGGAACTTGTCCCGATGGTGCTTATCTCTCAAAATTCCTTCCTTTCATAGAGCCACAACAATCATTTTCTGGTCATATTGATTGAGGTTATTTATTCCATGCAGTGATTAGAAAAATTCCAGGTTGAAGAGTGGATGAGGCTGAGGTATCAAGAGAATCTCTTTTGATATTTACTCTTATTCATTAGTATCCAATCATCAAAGGTAATCTAGTCTTATCCCCAAGTAGAAAGGAAGTTGTGGTTGTGAGTGATTCCACTAATGGGCAAGAACTTGAGGCTGGTGGGGTGATGATGTTGAGGAAGAATCAAGTTAGGATAGTTGTCTCTATGACCTAGAGCCCAGTACATCTGAAAGGATGGTGGAGGATATACCTATATATAAACTCCTTAATGTTTTCCCAAATCATGATCCTACAGATCCTGAAGAGCTAGATAACTTTGATCCTCAGGCGGCCCAAGAGAATCTCATCATCCAACTCAGGGAAAGGAAGTGCATCCAACACTTCATCAAAAAAAATATAGAGCCTAAAATGGTGGGATATCTTTTAAATTGGTTGTGAAACCTTTTCTACTGAGGGTTTGAATATCAAGGTCTATATTCAATAGTACACCATTAATTTTACAAAAATATTTGGGAGGGGAGATATCACCTGGATGTCACTTGGAGTTAGGAGAAGTATGAAAACATATACAAGATTCGAGAAGTAAACCAAGTGATTCAGAATCTAGGGGAGAAAGTGAGAGATCATGCTTCCTTCCTCAGAACTCAATCAAAGGTCATCAATAAACTGAGGGAATAACTAGAGTATTTTGAGAAAAAAATTAATAAGAAAACTACTCAACTTTCTAATCTCTTGGTTGAGTGGGGTCGGGCATAGACAATAGCTGATGATCTTAGTTTGGAGGACAGTGAAGTGGAAGAGGGTCTATGGAAAATAAAGTAAATCTTGGAGTCCAACTGCCAAATTTTAGAAGATTGTAAGCACTCAATCACTAGAGTAGAGCTATAGGGGTTGTTTTTTCAAGACTCGGGAGAGGTTCTATCATGTGGATGACCCTTACCATGACTAGACTCATTCGTTTTATTTTGAAACATTTGCGTGAATGAAAAAATTTATTTAATTTATTTAATTATCTCACTTCAATCATATTTTATGATGTAACCAATGATTGATCCATAAGATCACATGGATCATGACCAGTGTGATAAATAAGGAATGACAACATAATTGTTCACTTTGTATGAGAGTGCCAGATAACCATTGAATACTTGGGGTTTGATATCGATGATTGAACACCCAAGGTGTTCGCACTGAGAGAGGATATGGTTGAAGAACATGGCTCATAGAACAACCAACATGATTTTCCAACATGTTCTAGTGCATGAATGGTATAACACCAGGGGCATTGGAATCTACCCAAATAAAGGGGAATAAGATGTGTGAATCACGATACCCAAAATCTGAAACACAAGGAGGAAGTTATTGAGACACCTGAAAACTGATCACTGTGTTCAAAATTTAGAATCCATATATTTTTCCTATAATGAGGACCAAAAAATGAGGGTCAGCTACTGACCATGTTACAAACACAGAACTTGTCTTGAAATGTCATCCAATGTCTTATGGAACATTTTCCCAGGTTGGAAGGTGAGCCAATGTGACATGAGATCATTCCATTAGGGGGTCCCTTTAGATGTTGAAGAGGACGAATATCCAAATAAGTGGAAAATGAACTACGGAGATAGAGTGATGGAATGATTGAATAAATTCCAAAACTATTGGAATTATGCTAATTTGACTTAGAGCACATTGGTATAGGTTCATTGGTATGAAAAAAGATTAAAACCAACTCCTAGGGAAGTGTCATCTCAAATTTCAAGTGATAGCTAAGTATGATAACAATATAGTAGTTGACCAACATTGGGGAAGAGGAACTCTTAGGCGAGGGGCCTGGGGCATCTTACAGTTTTACATCATGAAACTGAGGATGAAAGACTCACATGTTTACATTGTATGGTAAGGATGAAGAATTATACAATGTAGTGTCATGTAACCAGGATGCATTTCATAGTTTAACATCCTATAGTTAATACTTAGCACACATTTTAAGATCATACTACATGGACCTGTGATAAATGTTTAAATTTGTGTTTCATGGACTATAGGCTCTTGGTTTATGGTCATAGTGTTTGGAATTGAGGAAGACCTAGGGAAGAATATTATCAAGATATGAATATGTGTCCTCGAAGAGTGAAAAACCCGATGTAAATGAGGAACAAGGAGGCACAACACCACACCACATTTTCCAAGTGAGGTTCATAGTTTAAGGTCATAGAGTTTGCACCATAAGGGATTTGGTGTGGCTCAACCACATCAGTACACACCCTATCAGAATTCCAAAGTATACATGATCCATGCTCACTATATGAAATAAGGAACATTATTAGGGATATCCTGAGGTGTTGGAGTGCATAGGGATGATGTTAAGGATTTTTTATTTCACCATGATACAAGGTAATGGAAAGAAGGTAAGTCAAGACTTTAAATATTTGGATAAAGGGGATACCAGCAGGTGGGTATCATCTGTTGACCATGATTGAAACATAGGGACCATGACCACACAAGTCAAGAATGGAGAAATAAAACATAGGATCAACTATTAACCAAATAAGAAACAAATTATACACTAATTACTTCCAAATATCCATTAGGGTGATGGAATAGGATGAGAGGCAATTCAAAATGGCATGATACCATCACTATAAAGAGGTATATCCAAATTTGAAAGATGATGGAAACCTAAACTGAGAAAGGCTTGAAGTGTGGAATGGTGAGGTACCTAAAAATGGGATTCCAATCCGGGCTACAAAAATATTTTAGGGTCATATTTAATGGACCACAACCGGGGACAAGGGGCCAATAAATTGATGGACCTATGGATGGGACCAAATAAAAAGTATCTGTACATAGCTACATATCCCATAATGATGGAAACAAATCCACACATAGTTATGAAAACACATAATGGTGAGAGAACAACACTGATGTGGGAAATACTCTCTTGTGAGGAAGGTTAGGAATCCTATGATCATCATGAGGCATCCCATGATCATCATGAGGCATCCTAAACTTGTTCAAGGTAAGGTTTTAGTTTAATTTCATGCATGAGGATGTTAACTCCTAGTTTATAATCATGGATCTTGGACTAAAATGAAGGAATATCTCAAATAGGTATGTTTAGTTTATCTTTGTAACAAAACTGATGTGAAAGAGGAATAGGGAATCCCAACACCACATGACACACCCCAGAGAGAATACCACATATAGTTTAAAGTCATGATTCTTGGACTATAGTGGGAAGTTTAAGGTGATTTTTCATGAACCATCAACTCTTAGTTTATGTTTTTAGAGTTTGGACCAAAATAGGAACTATTAAAAGGAATATACATAATGTGGTGTCATAAAAACCTCAATGTGAATGAGGAATAAGGATCCAAACACCACATAAATATTCTTGAGGATACTTGAATATAGTTTTGAGTCATGAATCTGGGAAAATGATTAGGCTAAGGGGGTGAAGGTTTTAATGGATTTATAGATGGACCTAGAGATGAAAAGTTTGAGTGTCACTACATATCCCATAAGGATGGTAATCTAGCCACAATTAGTTCTTGAAGGACACATCTCCCAGTACAGGTCTAGTCTATTCACAGATAGGGGGATTTTTTTGTTTTTGGGTGGATGGACCAGGATGTAAAAAGAAAAGCGTGTCTACGTATCTCATAATGATGAGAATCAAGCCGTACGTAGTTCATGAACATGGAATATTAGATAAATAATTCCAAGGTATATTTACCCTTAGGTGAGAATGTGATGGTGTTGTGAAGTTTATATTCATATATCCCAATGTGAATAATAACCAAAAAGGCCCATTTCCACACCACACACCCCATAGAATGGATTCTCATAGTTTAAAGTCATGAGGAATGGACTTAATATTTTAGTTTAAGGTTTTAGAGTTTGGAAAAAGTTCATATTTTAACATTTTTTCCTAGGATTTTATCACTATGTAGTTTAAAGTCATATATCTCAGACTATAGGGACTGAAAAATAGTTGAAGGACAAAATGATTGGACCTTTAGATCTCGGTTTAAGGTCATAGAGGTTAGACCATAGTCTCTTATTTTAAGGTCATAGGGTTTGGACCATGGAGGGATGATTCTTCTAATGTAGATATATATATATAGTGTGGAATCATTAAAAACCTGATGTGAATGAGGTTGTAGAAGACCTCACACCACAAAATGAATTCCAGAGAATAACTCACACAAAGTTTAAATTCATTATTCGAGGACTATAACTATGAAGTTTAAAGTTGTATAAATTGAACTATAGTATCCTAGTTTTACATTATGTTATGGGGAAATATTCATCTCTATATACAAAGTAATGTTTGAGGAACTTGGTATTGGTTGGAGGAGTGATGTGATCTCCATCCATTGTGATCAACGAGTACACACCATTAGGATAGAACTTATGGATGATGAAAGGTAATTATCATTTTGGTTACAAAATTGGTGGATTAATGCTGGGTTCATTGGGTTTCTAAGATACATAACTATATTTCCCTAGAAGAATGAGAAGAGACAAAAAAAATTATTGAACACTCTGCCTATCTTATTTTGGTGCCTCTCTAGATTATGCATGGCCTATGCCTATTTTATTCAAGAGATTAAATCTCATATAAATGGACTTATTTCATTCTATCTAGTGTCTTTTAGTCATAGACATCTATTTTTAGCAATGGTAGTTGGATCCCGATGAGGAATACTACCTATGATCCATACAATAGAGAATATACAGTCACCTAGGTAGAATTCAATGTTGTCATATAAGAAGCCCAAATAGCTTTAGGTAGCTTGTCCAACCTACCTTTCTTATTCTAGACCACCATATTCTGAAAATGTTGGAGAGCGTTTTATTAAATGCCTCAATCTATGCATATTCTTATACATGGTAGAGGGAAGCATGGTTAAACTGGATGTTGTATTTAGCATAGAACATTTTTATACTAGCTACACCAAATATGGTTCCGTTGTTGGAGATAATAACATGAGGAACTCTAAATCGATGGATGATATTGAAGATCACGAATTCAACAAATGATCAATACTTGACTTCTTTAAGTGGGATAACTTCTACTCACTTGGAGAAGAAATCCATCATGGTCATAATGAACCTACAATAGTGATATGTCACTAGTGGATATGGTACCATGACATTGAGTCCCTAGAATGTAAAGGTCCAAGAATACATGGCTGTATGGAGGGTCTCCAATAGTTGATACAAAAAGTTCACTTGGATTTGACATGCATGTAACCTTTTAGATAACTAATAAAGTCATGGACCATGGTGGGATAGAATTAACCCAACCTTCAGATCTACTAAGAGAGCTTTAACCCTACCAGATGAGCACCAAAAGACCCAGAATTAACATCTTGCATAACTCAAGGGATCTGTATACTTGAATACAGTGGAGGATAATTCCATCAAACCCACATCTATAGAGAGTGTGATTGAGGTTGGGCCCACTTTTTAGGGTGAATGCACTACACGACAACATATTATCTCATGTTCAGATCTATTTGGAGAGATAACTCCATGCTATAGATACTCGAAAAAAGGTATTGACCAATAGAAGGCTTCTTCCCCTATGGGGGGGGGGATATAGAGATCCTGATGTAAGAAGATATGATGGTAAGGTGTCTCACCTACTGGTTGTCATCATCATATGAGATGATGAGAGTGATGACCCTTAAGTGTGCTACATGAAAGAATATATCATCCTCTTTAGGCTCTGTAAGAGAAGAAGATAAGTGGGATTAGGCATCATCTTGAACATTCTATGACTAGGGAATAAGAGTCACATCTGGATGAGAAGGGAACCATTCCATTAGGTAGATATTGTTCTCTTGAATAGGTATAAGTTCTATATTACTAATGATATAATCACCATTGATATTCTTGATGACTAAATCAGAGTATCCCTTCCTAAAAAAGAAGGGGGAAAAATATCTAGGCATAGCTTGAGACATATAATGAGGGCCTGATACTTTGCCTCATTGTTCATGCATCCTTCTGACAATAAGAATGAGTAGGTAATGAAAACTTTTTCTAGGGTGATGAAGACGATCCCTAGGCCTACTATGTTGATATTGGGATCATTTACTCTTCTACCAGTTGGGCTATAGAAGGTTCCATGAAAATAAATCTTCCATCACAACACAACTTGGTCCACTGAAAGAATGGTCTCATCTGGGAAATAAAGATCCAAAGAAGATTCTTTGGGAGTCATATGGGTAGCCATAATGTCTTCCAGTGCTTGAACCATAATTGACTTATATAGGATGAAGATGATGTTGAACTATTAAAGGATATCTTCCTAACATGATAGCCATCCTATCATCATCATGATATTTTGGATATAATTTATAAGATCCACATAGGATATCTGTTGTATCTTGTGATGATTCAAATAATACCACAACTTCTTCACCATGAAAACCATTTCTAGTAAGCTCTTCTCAATTGAGAATATATGTACTCTGTTTTGAGTATCATGCGACTAAGATAGTATAAACTATTATCTATCCCTAGGTTGTTATTGTGCATAGTCAGGGCACCAAGGGATCATTCTAGGGAGGTCATGCAGAGGATACAAGGCTTCCCTAATATGGGTGGCATCCGAATGGATTGTTGTAGCAGGTACTTCTTGATTTCCTCGAATGCAGCTTGGACGTCTTTATCCCACTAGTATATGATACCTTTATTCCAAATTCTGGATAAGGTCTTACGCTTTCCGAATAGATTTATAATTAATAGGTGTATATTGGATAACTAGACTTGAAGAGCTCAGAGCACCTAAAGGTTACTCGAAGGAGGAATCTATATAATGACCTCGAAATTCTCTGGGTTGATTTATATTCCTTTGTATATGATGAATAAAATGTGAAATTAACCATTGGTAACACCAAATTCACACTTCTAGGTGTTCATATTTAGACTCTGTGAGTAGAGTAAGATGAAAAATTTCTCAATTTCTCTAATATGGTCATGAAATTGGTGGGGTTTTACCACCAAATCATAAACATATAATTTCATTAGCATCTCAAGGATCAGTTTGAAGATGCGGAGTATGGCTCACTGATATGTGGATCCATCATTACTCATACTTAAGGGAATTACCTAATAATAGAAGTCCCTTACAACACTCTAAAGGATGCGTACTCCTCATATTCATGGTCCATCTAGATATGGTTATACCTATAATATCCATCCATGAAATAGAGGGTCAGGAACTGAGATGTCACATCAATGAACAACTCCATCACTGGAAGAGGAAAATAATCCTTTGGACAATGATTATTGAGTACCTAGAAGTTGATATAGACTCTTAACTTCCTATTCTTCTTCGTGACTGGAATAATGTTTTCTATCCACTTGGGGTACTAAACCTCTTTAAAAAATTCATATTTAATGATATTATCAACTTCATCCATGACTAAGGAACCATGGGAGGGGTTCATTTTACTGGGAGGATTCTTGAAGCTATAATGATTCACTGGGAGACCAAGACCATGGATGGAGACCTAAGGGTTTAGTCCTATATTCTCTTCATAACTCCAAGAAAAAACATCACATTGTTTCTTTGTGAAATCCATGTACTAATTCAGTTACTATGGTGGTATATCTGTACAAATCAGCATTTTCCTTTGATATTCCTTGGTACCAAGGTTTACCTAAACCAACTCATGGATGGGGGTAGACACTCCCTCTTAAAATGTGGTAAGAGAATATTCCAAATCCTCTACCTCATCTTAGGAAGGGGGAACATTGGTTCCTACTAGGTCTATGGTGTAATATTCACTAGGGGATTATTACTCTACTAAAACCATTATGAGAAAGGTTTTCATGACAATTCCATCATGAATTTTATCATAGGGTCAATTATTGATGTCAAAGAAATGGTGATAGGTCAGTTTATGTCGGTTCAACCAAGATTGGTAGAATAAGTTGGTATGACACACAATTTTAGCCAATGGGAAAACATATCAATACATAATAGGGGTAGGGGGTTCTGGTATAACCCGATCCTAGCCTATATAGGATTATGAGGAAATATTCTGATGTTACTTATATTTAGAGATATAGAACCATTTTATCCCAAGAATAAAAAATCAATTTCCCATGTATGGCATTGTAGCCTCCAATCGGTGAATCAAGAGGATGAATGTTACACCTAAATCTATCTACGGGCTGGCTGTGATGGTGGTTTGTTTGACCTCATGGGTCAAAAATTGATTTTCCTTGCTCTTGAAATAGATGACGTCTATAGAGCAGGATTCACAGAATTCAAAGGGGGATTCATCACCTTTGAGCATGCCTACTCGACCATTGAGGGAGTACATGAGACATTGGTGATACATGGAGGGAACTAATTCAAGTAGATGGATCCATGACCTCCCCATAAACACATTGTAATTGGTGTCCTGTGAGAAAACCATGAATTCAATGTTTCTTACCAGATAACCAAACTGGGTATTTAAATGAATTTTTTCAGACGGTCTATTATCGATAATATCATAACTCATAATCTTTAGGTGAAAGGGATTCAAATATACTTCAGTTGGTACCATCTTTTGGAGCATCTTGGTTAGGATGAGTTTGATCCCAGAACCTATGCTAACCTGAATGCGATGAGCTTTCATGCCATTAAACTAGCATGTGATGTACATAGGGAGAATGTGTAATTCCAAAAGGGATCCCTCATATTCTCTAGAGAATTATATGATGTCTTGGAACACTGATAATTCAAACTCCTCATCATAGAAGGTCTCTACATCTACTACTTCTATATCAAACTAGATGAGTCTTTTTAAGTATTCTAAGAGGGCCTCGTACATTTATTATGATAGAAAGAGGGCCTCTAGGATTGAGATATTTTTAATAATGATAGATAGGTGATTTATAACATCATACTTTCATTCCAAATGTATATTTCTACCCACAAGGGGGTTAATCGTTAATAGGAGGAATGATGAGAACTTCTGCCTGAACCACTAAATTTTAGCTGGTGCTGGAAATGTCTTGATCCTCCTTAAATAACATGCCCAAAACCACTACTAGTAGATTTTCAACCTGTTAAGTCTTGGATTTATCTACATGTAGTTGATCATGGTTTGGTTACAACCATTCGTCCTGGTAAATTAACACGGTAGACAGTGGGGGTGATTCTGATAGAACACGCTCAGAGGAATGTGCCTGTTGAGATCTATATAGAACATGTTGTCTGGTCTGAGTATCATGCATGGATTATTTTGGAGCACTGGCCAGGGCATTCTAGAGATTCACATGTCCTCACCTTCTTCTTTGAAGAAACTTACCATATACACTCAAAGTAATTTCTAGAAATTCTTCATCATTATTGATCATGTAGGTATCCACCATATTGATGGTATTCATGGAATAATACAACAGGTCATCATCAGAGGAGTCTTCCAATGCTAGACAGACTCTGGGAGTGATTCCCATCTCTAGAGGAATGAAGTTGCTGGTGGTGTAGGAAGTCTTTGATGTCAGTGTGAGAATTTTATTTCTTTTGCACCATCAACATCTACTCTTCTGAGATGTAGAATACTACGAAGTGGATGCAAAGGCGGTGTCCGAAAAATATGTGGTGACTCAAGGAGGTTCATGTCATCTCAAGCAAGAACAAATGGTGCCATGGGTAAGATATACTTCTTTATTGGAAAAAAAATAATTATAATTATTAGTCCCATGGTTGGAAACCTGCTGCCATTTACCCTCAGTTCCACTGTCAGGATTGTTGGAGATTCATGTCACCTATGTCGGAAAATGGACCAACATGACCAAACAATTTTCTACATGGTCTTAGAGCCATTCCTTTAACATATAACATTTATTGATGTTATGTCCAAGGATTATGTGGTAGGGGAAATGGTCAGGGTGATCAGTGTTCTTGGCCTCATGAGGCTTCCTATATTCTAGCAGCTTCAAAACCCCTAGTTCCCTAGCACTGTGGAAGTAACCAAGGACATGAACTTCCCTAAAGGAGTATGTCTAGTTTCTCATGTTAGGAAAGGGAGCTATGGGAACATGACCTTAATGAGGGGACGTAGCTTGATGGGGGACCTAACACACATTATCTCTCCAAGGAAAATTTTATTGATGATAATTTTCTTGCCGATTCATCACTAGGAGAATAGGAGATTGATGAGATTGCTGCACTCGGCAAGGCTATTCTTGGTGAGGCTCCATTGGAAATATCAATACAGGATATGGGACCTCCACTCATACTATAGTGATGGTCTCTACCTTGTGTGATCTTCTTGCAGAATATGGAAGAAGCAATAGACGTTCCTACATGGCCTCCCACAAGGCTTCCTTTGGGAGATGATCCTTATCAGATAAATCCCATAATCTACCTTATAAATTATGAGTTATGAGGGTAGGGAAGAATTTATTGTTGAAGTTCCACACACACATAAGTAGCATATTCTCTTAGATCATCGACATGTCGAGTGAAAATGTGAGTCCCTTCCACCAGTCGACAAAGTATATGACATGTTCATCTTGTAGTTTCTTACACTTAAAGAGTTCGTCAATAATATTCTTACAAATAGTGGTGCTGAACTATTATAGATACTATCTATGGAGTTATTCCCAAATAGTGATGTACCCAATGAGTAAATAGATGTACAAGGTGAACACAATCCCTTTTAATGTATGAACAATACATTATATCATGGATACCTCCTACCGTTATAGGGTTCTTAACATGGGTCTACACCTTGAGATAATGTGGGTGAGATAATACAGTGGGTCACCCATCTCGTTTAATGGGAGTAGGTAGGATTCTTGAAATTTGTGGGTGCTTTCATTTCATCTACCCATGCCAGATACCACTAGCCATCAGGTGGTATTTCCACTAATCACATCTCAAGGACTTCAAGGTGATAAGTGAGAGATTATATTTGATAATCCTGATGGGGTTCCTTTCTTGGTGAGGATTACTATCCACTAACATGTTGATAGTCTCGTCAACACTATAAGAAGGCTTAATAGCTCATGGAGCGGCTCATGGAACAGCCTAATCTGGATCTCAATGAAGGTTATCATGCGGATTGGGTGGATTGGGTAATGTGTACCATGGTTTCATTCTGTAACCCCTATCTATAACTTATTGTGATGCATGCTATTGATGGGATTGATTGGGAGAAACTGACTGAGGACAACTTGTGGATTCCCCTAATTCCTCCGTCGAGGAGAGACTTGATCCGGTCGAGGATCATCATAATCTAGGTTCCACTCAGCAAGGATTTCATCAATAATCTATTTTTAATAATTGATCTTAAATTGTATGGTATCCATAAAAGGATTGAATCCTTCCTTCTATGTGACATTAGATGGATCAGTTGGATTAGAGGTCCCAATATCCTCTTTACACGTTTTGTTATCCTGAATGGTGGTAAATGAAATAGAGGGCTCTCCAATTCCGAGTTCCTATCTTTTTAGGTGATTGAGGATGGTTTTATAAGGATCAACATAGTTCTACACTACCCCATGGGGTGTATTCTCAGGATTTCCCTTTCCATATCCTTCATTGACCCCCCCTCATACTCAGAAAAGTATCTAATATTCACTATAATGATACCCGTAGGCATATCCTCAATATCATCTATTAAGCTAGGATTTTATAGGGTAGGATTTAAGTAAATGGAAGTGTACTATCACCATCCATATATATTTACATGCGAATACGCCTCTTCAATGATTATGTGAAGCACTATAAAGATAAAGATGCATCTCTTTTGGAAGATCTGGTGATAGCTGGGTGACGCAGGGTGCTTTGACACTAGGAGTGATGCCAACTCAACCATGTGGAATTGCTGGTCGATGTCGTCAAAATCATATCGACTTCATGGGTAGACCAAATAAATATCAATAAGGATAAAACATATCAACTACATTGTTATATGGAATAATATAACCTCATTCTGGTTGAGGAACTCTAGTATGTCGATGTGGAGAACCACATTTGGCCAGAACACGACTGATAATTGATCAGAGGATAGAGTATCCCAAAGGCACCCCTGTTTAGAAGAAGGGACTTGCTCTTGGTTATCCCAAGATTCAGTCAATACTTGATGTTATACTAGTGTTGACACATATATGGATCATTGTGGTGGTGTACTAGCTGGTGGAGGATCCGCTGCATGAGCTGAATGTTCGCTATATGTTGGTTCATCTCTCAAAGCCAGCATTAGCTAGATCATCATGTCCCTATAAAACTGTGTGTTCACCATTTTCTCATATGGGAGGGTGGTGATTCTCATATGTGGTTCCATCAAGCTCTCTTCATCTATTAATCTAGAAAATAAATCTTTGTGGTCTCGATTTGAGGTAGATAATGAAGTTGGAGGCTATGTGGATGAATGCCCTATGGGAGCCTGCAAGGGAACCAAGTCATCCTCCACATCCATGTACCTGTGAATGGATTTAGAAATATTTTGGATCTCACATACTAGGATAACTAATCTAACATGTTGGGCTCTTGCACCAGAATCTGATGCAGATGAATGGAGTGAAGGGTATATCAATGAATCACACCCCACTTCAGAATCTAAGAAGTGAAAATGATTGAAAATGACTTGGGGATTCCTAAAATTTTACCTTCAGCAACATCAGTTTTCCCTTCTTCCCTATGATGGTTCTTCAGATCATGGAAGTGCTTCATCTCGAGGAGGACCATCATGATGGCATGTGGATGACCTCCACATGGACTACTTTAGGAGTGGGGAGGTCCTTGAATTGTGGTGTTAACATAGTTGGGATGACGTCTTATTTGGTCACTAAGAACATGGGGAGGACCTCCATGTTGGTTATGAGAGTAGGTGGGACCTTTGATTTAGTGAGTTGATGTGAAAGGAGGGACCTCACACTATTAAAACTAGACACACAGTGGAACTCAATGTTAGAGAACATGTGTATAGGGAGGGCCTTCATATTGGTATCTGAATTCATGGGGAGGACCTCTATTATAGTGAGTTATAGAGTGAGAGGATCTCCTCTTGAGGTGATGAAAAAATGGGGAGGGCCTCCATATTGATTATTGAAGGATTTATGAGGTCCTCCACTCTATTTTCTTGTGTCATGGGGAGGACCTCCTTATTTTTAGGTAGTGTTATCATGGGGAGGACCTTCACATAGGTGATTTGTGACATGGGGAGGAACTCTATATCAAAAACCATAACTATAGGGAGAAACTCCACACCAGATATAGAAGAAACCGGGAGAACCCCCCCTTTAACCAATGTTGGAAACATTGGGAGGACCTCCATGCTAATGGTGGGAGCAGGGATGACCTTATATTTGGTGGGTGACCATATGATGATGGACTCTGTTTGGAATCTCCTTATCAAAAAATTGGCCCATAATGGCTACTAACTATTCCAATTATTGATAGAGTCTACCCAAACAACCTGTAGGGAATATGGGGTCTCGATCCCAACCTGACATTGATGGGTCCCTATTCTACAGTGGTAGGTATATGAAGGAAGCCACCGGTGGTGGATGGAGACACTAAAGTTAGAGATGAAAATGACCCTTGTCAGGTATCCTCCGGAGTCTACGCTCGACATTGGTGTTGGGTCATTCGGACCTGGGCCGATAGAGAAGGGGTATAGTCTTCCTGTTAATTGGCCTAGGGGAATGGTCACTATTAGAATTTACATGGCCTAGTAGGACCCCTACTTGGGGGATCATGGGAGTAGTTACAGCTGAGGTGACCTTGTAATTCCCCACCTACTCAGTATAGGAGAGAGAGTCATAGGATCTCTCTAGGGATAGGCACCCAAAGTGGTTTGTTGTTAGTGTGGGGAGTAGTGGCTCCCTATGGGACCCTTGGGGGATGAGGTTTTGGTAAGGAACATAAGTCTCCATGTTTGGGTGAGCTATATCCCTCATGGGAGTGACTCCCTACTACTAATACCATCTTATGAGTGTGTCCATAAACGTCTTCTAGATGATCTCCAAGGGTGAGATGGGGCATGGGTGCTCAGTAGCCATAATCATTGCTAAAATTGTTGTATAGGTGGAGGATTTCAATATTATCATGTTGACATTTCTCATGAACCTGCATCTATGGGAATTAGGTGGTTAGTTTAATGTAGATTGGGTCCTGCAAAATAGGAAGATTCAGTTTTCTATATGGATATGGGGAATGAAATAAAAAATTCCCCAGTGTCGTCCAATCTTCCATTAACAGAGAGAGAGATCCATTTTGATGATGTCACAAACTAGATTTCCCAATGTTTAACTGCCCAAATTTCTAGTGAGTTCCATGCTGGGACCACTGTTTCCCTAGTGGGTCCTGGAACCAGATATCTATATCTAGTGACATACTAATTTGATGATGTCTCAAACACTAATGATAACCATGTTGAGGGGAATAGATTCACACGGAGTTTACCATTTCTATTTATCACACTTTCTTTAGGGCATACCTTCCAAGTGTTAACATGTGATTACATCACATTATATTTCCCCACATTCCCTCTTTTAAATGGAAGGTGTCATTAATCTCTTTCATCGATGATGTATACTCTTTAATTGAAATGGTGTGATGGGATCTTAGTTTCTAATTCTATAGATTCCTTAGAATTTACCCCTAATCTAGATCTCCCTCATATATTTAATTTATATTTTTCGAACTCATTCCAAGTGCCATATCTTTGTGGCCTCCAATTAATTAGGATTATTTTGTACATACATTCCAAGGGGTCCTGATAGGGAAAAAACCTTCGATCTAAAGTGTAGTCATGTTGGGCATCGCAATTATGTCTGAATGTTGGAACATTAGTCACCTGTATCTTACTCATAGGAGGGTACCTTATTGATGAATCTTTAGGTGCATAACCCAAATAATCTCATTTCGATCACAAGGTACCTGATTCTAAATGAATGTCTTCTGACGATTTCACCTTAGGAATCCCATTCGTGGCATGAGTAAATGACATTTTAGGTGTATAACTTCCAAGGATTTCACATAAGATATCCCAGGTTTAGCATGAGGTAGAAGTATGATACATGTCTTGAGTTTAACATATGGTGGAGAGGGAAGTAAGTTGACCAAAAAACCCCATAGAGGTAGATCAAGGAGGTACATACCTTGGAGGGAATGCTAGAGAATTTTTACCGATGGATAGATCAGAATGCCTATGGAGGCAGACCTAGGAGCCGTTTCCTATAAAGGGATGGTGTCACATTGTGAAGGTTGATCAAGATGATCAAGGTGGTATATACCTAGGAGGGAATGCTTGATAATGTTTACCGATGGATGGATCAGAATGCCTATAGAGGAGGACCTATGAGGTGTGTCATATAAAGGGAAGGTGTCACACCATGAAGGCTGATCGATACAACCCTGGAGGTGGATCAGGGAAGTGCACCCTAGGAGGCTGGACACAAAGTTTTAGCATTTCTTGGGATTAAAATGCAAATAGGTTTTATAAGTTCCCTATTCAGGAGATATAGATCAAAACCCACTAAGTTTGAGGAGTGGTGTGGGGATTACACATAAGATATACCATTAAAAAGAGTATTTATCATGGTTGTATTGTGTTCGGCCTATGCATAGGATATTTTCGGGTGATGCTAGAAGTATAGAGGATGTGGATGGGGATTACGTATCGGAGCGGACCATGTAAAATCCAGATGTATGTGGATGAAGTGTTGAGGGGAATGGATGGATTGTTGGGCTTAGACCTCAAGGAGGCTTCTTAAGTATCCTAGTTAGTTTTAAATCAATGTCTACATAGTTAGAAATGGGGCATTGGGGATTATGTATAGAGGTTTCCAACATGGTGGGGGGCCATGGTTGGGACATACTCTAAGAGGGATTCCAATATAGCATTTATGGTGTGGGGATTACATATGGAATATACCTGAAGAAGATAGAGACCGGGGATTATTCCTGGAGGGATTCCTATAGGAATAGGTGAATAGATGTCATTATTTCTAGTATCCTCTAAGACCACTTGATTCATAATCTATGTGGGAAATAAGAGGAAGTAGTAACCCATACAGTCGTGTCATGAAAGATGCATCAACAAGTGATTGTGTGTCGTTTATGCATGAGGGCTACTTGAGGAAGAAACCATTCGGTGTGAATAGGTTCTCATTCCATGTGCGTTGGTATTACACATTAATGATTCTCAAGGAGTATTTCATTTCATTTTAGGAAGATCTCATTCAATGTGAGGAAGATCTCATTCTATGTCACTCATACATAGAGCATCCTATCAAGGGTGTGTGGGGATTACCGCTAAAAGATTCCTATTTTGGGAGTTATATGGAATGAGATGGAATCCACTGATGGGAATTCATGGGTAATATCATATGAATTTCATGGGGTGAGGTCATAGTTTAACATCATGTGATGTTGAAATTGGTGCTATGTAGTTTTACATCATGCATCACAAACATGGGGGATACAAACCTCACCTCTTGGTATTATATAACTTTCACACATTCCCCCTAAGTAGGATGTGGCTTTGAAAATACTAGTATATGATGGTTTGGAAGAGTGGTAAGTCATGAGGTCCACATTATCATCCTTTTGTAAAATGGTAAGGGGATTAGCGTATCGTTGCTGAAAAAATAGGTTGGGAAACATATGTAGTAGGTGAATATGGGGAATATCTCGAGGGATCAAGAAATCAATTTGCCTGTTCTTGGAGGGTTTCATGTAAGAGGTGAATACAAGGCATGGGGGTTTGACAGAAAGGGGGTTTGGACATGGTGCTTTAATATATAGGCATCCCATGGATATTCAAAGAAGGGGTGCGTGAAAGACAAGATAATTAAGTGAAAAGAAAGGCTTGTGATCACTTTTGGAGTGTTGTACACATGTTTGAGTTTACCTATAGGAGGATCTATTGTTCACACATGACTTCAGCTAAAAGAGGTTGTGCAATGATTACACAACGGTAGGACCAATAAAGGGATGACCCCCAAGTAACCTATCATGTAGGATCTCTACCTTGAGGGTTCCATACTCTCGTGCTATCATGGATGATCATTCTTACATGTGGTGGAGCGGCGGTTCAACTTCTATATGGTCACCCTGAAGAATAAGGGGGTGACCTTCAATATATAGATTAATCCTTTTGCAACTGTGTGCAATATTATGGTCATAGAAGAGGTATTCCACACATATTTTTCTTCAGTTGTGGTGAAGAATCATGAGAGGGGATAGTTGACGTCACATTTAGGGAAAAAGAGTCCTACACATGATCAGGAATCTTGCATGTAATGCATATATCTTTCACACACCATCCTTGGTCATTTCCATGGCCTGTGTGGATGGTTCATGAGATATATTTCATTGTTCATTCAAGAGTCTTGCATGTAGATTTCCTCCTTGTGTGCACTCCTCGAAACTTGTGTGCTCCTTACTTAGCCATCTCAGAATGCTCTGTTGAGTCGGATGATGGCTATAGTTTACCCAAATATTACTGTTTTCATCATCATGTGTAATTCGGTTCAAATAACCATCATGGAGTGTTTCATGTTCAAATATCATCTCCAAGACCTAGTAGATTATGGACTAGTCACTTTGGGTGATGTCCTAGTATAGGTGGCACATGTATCTATAAAAAATGATAATATCAGTGTAGGATCCATCGATTGAAAACATTCTCTAGTATGGGGTACAAAGATCTGTAATTACTGGTTAGTCTATAATATGTTTAATGAAACCCATTTAATTATTAGTTTTTGTTTAATCCAACTAATACCCCTTATGATTTCCATGTCTACCCCCAGAATGTCATCATAATTCCAACCATCCATGTCTTGTAATAATAGGCTCTGATGATCCTAGGGTAATCAATTTCATCTGTTAGTTTTGAAACCATTATATACCCTCTATGAATTCATACACCTTGAATTGGGAGAGACCCCTAGGTTTCATATAGTCTCGGAGTATTCCACTGATAAATAATAGTTATATGAATCCTTGAACTCTATCAAGCTGGTAGATCGTCTCCAACACATAGTATTGAGGAATTCACCATTTCACTCTCAAATAGCTCTCGTCTATTTCTTTGGAGGATAGGAATATGCCACACTAATAGGTAGTAATCTGATTGAATTCTCTACAAGAGACTGTTTATTCCACTAAGACTAGACAACGATCCGTACATAGGCCTCAATAGGTGCAACCCCCTCAGGACACTCTATCAGATATGAATCTATAGCCAACTATATTGTTAAATCAAGAAACATAACTAAAATAATATATCTTTTAGTTAAATATATCTAGATACATACCTCAGTCATCTAGTTCTCATACTAAACCATCAAGTCAGCAACGAAACATGGATAATACCATCAAGTCCCTAGTGACTTATCTAGTAAAATATACTATAATACCTATTATAGTATGGCCCTTGGAAAGTAGAAACACTCCCATTTCCCAAAAATATGATGTTTTAAATCACCTCACTAGTCTAATAGAAAGAATCTAGATCCTCAAAAAATATCTCATGTCAAAAGATATGTGTGAGTACCTGAAGATCCATCTTAAGTTGTGACTAAGAAAAATCCCCTTGAGGCCTACCATGTAGAGGAATTTAGGTGGGAATAATGAAATATTATCATTTGATTATCCTCTGTGGATGAGAGTTCCAATTATCAAGGTCACATTCATCTATTTAATGTCAATTTCAACTTCATTGTCATGGAAATCTACTCCAACCTAGCAGGCACTAGATTTAGGTTGAATCTCATACTGACATAGATGCTCCAAAATCTAGGGATTACTAAATTTGACTTAACTCCCTCTAACCAAAAGAATTCAGGTGTATTATAAGAGTGATCATAAACCACGTTATAAGATTTGGATAAATACTTAATTTAGTGGAATGGTAGGAAAAACTGAGTTTATGTTTGTCTCTTAGGACACCACCAATAATGCCTTGTTGGGAAGGACCAGACTATATCTACACACTATGTTCCCCTATTCATTCCATCAGTGACCCACATACTCCCTCGATGACTATCCTGTGGTACTCCAGGGTGATATTTCAGCCTAAAACTATTGTGAAACTTCTACCTGTATGATGGGTTTTATAAAAGAGAGGGAAAACAACAGCATACCAATGGGTTTGAGCTTATCAACTCCCCCAATGATCTGAATACAAAATTAGTTGATCTGTGGGTGGATTTGAAAGACAAATTTATTATTATAATCCATCAGTTAGAACCCATGACCCCAAACCTAAGAATAAACTTCATCATCTCCAAGAACATTAAGTTCCCACATATTACCTCATGCTTCTACACGGTATAGGGTTAACCAATGAGATAAATACCTACTATTTTTGAATAAATATGGATCCAAACCATGGTCATTGATCCATGAAATTTTCTCATCTTCAAAAAGGTAGGATGACTCAGTGGAAGTCCACTCAAAATCATTTCTTCAAATATCAAAGGTGAGTCTCATAGTTATAAATTTTCTAAGACTAGATCTTCAACTTTACTTTACATGGTCTCTATTGAGAAAGAATTCCTTGTCGAGGATTCCACCCATACAAGTTCCACTTCTAGTTCTATAGATCAATAATAGTTTCCTATTATTTCCAATACTTATATTTCAGATGGGGAAGAGGACCTCGATGATGTACCAAAATTGATTGAAGAGGGTGTCTCCAACATGTCCAATGAGATGACCTAGATAAATATTATCACATAGGAAGACCCAAGGCCAAATTTGATCAGTGCAATAATGTATCCAATGGATAAAAAAATATTTATCTTTATTAAAATAAAAACTTGATGTGTTCTCATGGAGATATAAGAATATTTTGGGGCTTAATATCCAAGTTTATATTTATCAAATTTTCCTCCCATTGGGAAACCATGGGTTCAAATATCTTCTAGGAAGATAAACCTTTCTCATGGTTCCATGGTTGATGAAAAATATGATAGGCTAATCAAGTAAATTTTTTTAGAGAGGTCCAGTATTCAGAATAGATGACCAATATTGTCCTATTTAGGAAGAATAATGGGAATATCAAAGTCCATATTGACTTTTAGGACCTCAAATTCCATAGTCTAAGGGATAAATTTCCCCTTCTAGTAAAAAAGTTACTAATTGACATGTAAAACAGTTTCAAAGACCTCTCCTTCATCGATGGATATTATATTTATAACTAGATCTAGATGGACCACAAGGATGAGTAATACACCACTTTCAAAGTATCCAAGATAACCTTATACTATCGAGTGATTCCATTCCATTTGAAAAATGTTGGTACTACCTACTGGCATTCCATTCTTTATAACTTCAAACCACACATTGGGATGTTGTTGGTGTACTACATGGATTATCTGGTGGTTAAATATCACAAGATTAAGTAAAATATCAAGGATCTTGAGAAAGTGTATGATAGCCACCATGCCCATCACCTAGAAATGAACTCATTGAAGTGTGTGATAGGGGTTACATCCAAAATTTTCCTAAACATTTTTTAGGTATAGAGGCATTAATATCGATCAAGAGAAGATCAATGTTATCAACAATATGCCTCCTCCATGCAACCTATTAGAATTTTGAGACCTCCAATGATTCATTGTGAATGTGTCCAGAAAGTGTAATTAATTTAAAAGGATCATTAAGAGATAAAATATCTATCAGTTGGGAAAAAACTTCCATATAAAATTCAAGGACATTAATCAATATGCTCTACATCCTTTTAGTATTGATTCCTCCCATCATAGGAAAGCCTCTTGTCCTTTATGTGACCACCATGGAATGGTACCTCGGTGATGTTATATCTATAAAGATTAATGGGGATATAAAAAACAAATTTTATTATCTCATTCACATGAGCCTTGATATAGATACAAAATATTACCCTATTGAGAAGAGTTTCCTTGCCCTGGACTTCATAGTTCAGAAGTTTAAACATTACCTATAGCACCATGAGATACATTTGGAGTTACACATTGATCCTATAAATTATATTATCAATCACCCCATTTTTATAGCCTAAATGGTACATTGGGTAGTAATTTTGCATCATGTTGACATTAGGTTCATCCCCTAGAAATATGTCTAGGTCTAAACATTGGTAGATTTAATAGACGCACATCCGACCCCTGAGGAAGTACCCTGGAATTTTGAATTTCCATATGGATCCATCATCTCCATGGATTAGGGAATGCCATTTTTGGAAGATTTATTTTTATGGTTCCTCTCATATATTGATAAGAAGAAGGGTTAATGGCCCCAAAGTCAATAGGTTAGGCCTTGGGATGGTCATCATCCCTCATACACATTCTTTATTTCCGTACTCAATCCTATTGATGGAAGGTCAAACCAAAATCAAGGTAGAGAAATATGCTCTTATCACCGACCTCAAGTTGGACCTTTATATTTATTTCTCACACCAACATGTGAACATAGACTCTAATATAGTTATCAAGTAGGTAAATGGAGACTATATCATTAGGATACTAGAACTCACCCCATTATTGTGTGGAATCATGAGTTGATGGAATAATTCCATTCATGTTTGAAGGTGAGTTATGTTCCCTGATCATAGAATTACTAATATTATGCATTGGTAGGACAAGAAGAATTATTTTAAGAGCATGACTAAGATGACTCAATCATTCATGTGGAACATCAAAAGTTGACTTCCCCAATCACTTTTTACGATGAAGATCAATATGTAAATAATCTTGTGTCTGACAATTATATAACAATGCCCTTCAACCCATTTAATGTCAAAGAAACACCCAATTATATAAATCCATTAATTTAGTATCTTCAACATGGAACTCTCCCTCCAAAATGAGATGAGAGTGAGCAAACCCATTGACGTGTAACACAAGTTACCCTTCGAGATGACCCCACCCCAAACTCAACCCTCTATAGAAAAAAATAATATGGAATACTTCTCTATTTCATAGAAGTTAAGGGTTTACCTCAAGTCATGAAAGTGGTGCATGATGGTTCATTTGGGGCCTATAAAAGAGGATTGATTACTTCCAACAAAATCCAATGGTTCAAGTAATTGTTTCCCACCATGGTCTACAATATCATCAAATTGAACAAGAGGTGTCACACATGCCAGATCTTTGTAACATTATAAATCAACCAAACAAAGCTTTTTATACCAAAAAATATTGCTGAACCTTTTCCATATTGGGAATGGATGTTTTGTGTCCCTACCCACCAAAGACTTCTTAATAGTGCAAGATCAAAAATGACTTCCATCAAATTCTTTTAAAAGCTGGCATATGCCACCCCCTTAAAGAGTTAAAAATGATTTACATGATCAAGGTTTCGAATTAAAACATCATCGATAAATTTTAGACTCCTCAAAAAATTATTATAGACAATGATTCAAAAAATTTATCTAATAAGCTAAATAATTTATTCACCTTGTACAAAACTGGTCCAACCGTACTTCCTATTACCACAAGAAATTGAATGGGTAGATTGAGGCACTTAAAAACACTCTCTAACATCCTTGGGAAGTTGGTAGTATTGAACATGAATATTTGGACTAATAATATACCTAATTCCATTTTTCCATATTAGACAATGAATTTAAATTCCACTTAGGAAACCCCATACTCCCTGGTTTATGGGACAAAAGCATTTCTACCAATATAGGTTTAGATGTTGTCACTCTAGATAATCATCAACAATCAACAGATACCAACTATAAGAGGGGGAGTCTATTTGTATAAGTTAAAATAGCTTGAGTAAAATTGTATCTAGGTGTTTCATAACATATTAATGAATCATCACTAGGTGGTGTCAGCCTTCAATAAAAAGGTCTACCTTTTCTCCTTTCTTCAATGTGATATGGTATTAGCCCTCAAAATTCCCATGATACCTGGAAAGATGCCACCAAAACTGGAACAAAAATGGGAAGTACCTTATTTCATTAATAAAGTTTACTCCAATGGTTTATACTCATTGATTTCTATTTATGAGGAGCACATCACTCATCCCACTAACACCAGTTTCCTCAAGACATACTTTTCATGAACCCGTTGTCTGAGTTGTATGAATTTTAACTACAGATCCTAGAAACCTAATCACATGGAATTCAACTGTAGCCTTACCCTATGTGATAAACATGGGATGAATCATATGAGAAATATGAGATGATCCAAAGTAAAATATGTAATAATTTAATCTAAAAACTCTAATTTTTACATCCCATTTTGTTAAACTGTAACCTAACCATGTGTGATAAGAGTAGGATACCACATATGAAAAATATGATATAATATAAAGTCCCAGATGTATGAATTTTAAAAAATTCATATCTTCCTCCACACCTGATTTTAAAATATAATCATACCTTTTGTGATAAACATAGGATACCTCATATGAAATATTTGATATGATCTAATGCCCACACTCTATGACCTTAAACCACAACATCTAACGTCTCCATCACATGACATGAAAATATGGGGTAATTTCGGTCTTTAGGAGAGAGGATGAAACCATTTTAGCATTGGTCCCTCACTATGACACATTTCAAAAATATGAATGTATTGATTCATATTTCCATGGGATACATAGTGATTCCTAGACCCCCTGTCTTTGGGATAAGCCGCAAAATTCACTCCCAAGGTGAAATCATATTTGATAGTATGAGGACTCGGTGGCATTAGTTCATGTATGGTCTATTATTTATATCTATAAAATACACTCCTCCCTCATTATAAGTCCATGTCCAATTCACATGATGAAAAAACTATAATACATGGTCTTAGCTACATGGAACTATAATATACCCTATCTGAAAAGAATATGTTGCATCATATGGAAAACATGACATTACTTACTTGTTAGGGGTAATATGACTCATGTAATGATCATGATTTAACCCCCAAATATTCCCAATAGGCCTCCTCAGCAGTTGTAATCATCAATCATATTCATCGACTAAACATCGGGTTGAGACTACCTCATGACCATACACGAGGAGAAAATAACGGGAATCTCCAATGTAAAATTCCTATATATGTCCCCATTAATCCCAAACAATCCCTAGGGTTGTAGTAATTGATGATATTACTTGAACCATCAAAAAATGAAGATTTTATCATGTTTTAAACCAAGGAAGGATGAATGGAAAACTCAATGGGTAATCCCCCCATATATCATTATTTCATATGATGTTAAATTGTGGAATACCATTTGTATCGAGAATATGATTCCTCATGTGATGATCACTACATTATTCATGGTAAATATTACTTCATTCCACCAACCATGGGTAGATTCCATTTATAATTTAAAATAACACCACCCTTACTCCTAAACTATAATGGGAGGCCCCTGATGTAAACCCACCATGGTCAAATATATGACAAATTAAATTGAAAAAACCACAAGACCTTGTCGAATAACATTAAACTTCATGTTCAACATATTTACTACACGTCATTAAACTGCATGGTTCATTTCACCATAAAAAAATGTGAAACTATGTGATCACTTTATTCCCATTTGAGAGGGTTCCATCCTTTTTGGTAATAGTCATGTACCACCCTATGTTCAATAAATATGTGCATATTGATTCCTAGTTCCATGGGATACATAGCAATTCCCAAACATCATATCCTGGGGCTAGTCCAACTATCAACTTATTTTAGGGTCTCACTCTTTGGGAACTTTATCAATACTCACATACTAATGCACTCATCTAGCACGTTCAAGTGTATGGAATAATAGTTCCCAAAGAATTAAACTTCTCTTAAGCATCCCAACATTTCCATTTCCACACTTCGTAAATTTATTGATTTATATCCTCATCACCCCTATCTAGAAAACCTCCCCAATAACTATGGTTCCTAAACACACTACATCACCTAACATATTGGGAACACACCTTGAAGGATCCTTGATAATGGATGAGAGTTCACATGTTTCAAACATGGTCAATGATTGATCCCATGTTTTCTCACCTCATCCGCGACTGGTGTATAACAACCCTGCACTTTATTACACACTTAAACTTGATTTATTACATAAAATCTTCACTTGATACAAAATGGAATATCGAGAGGTATAGTGTCTTTGGGGATTATGATCATTACATAACAACATAAAACATTAAATACAAAATCTTTATTGAAAAATCCTTTACCTGACCACTACATTTTATCGTATTAAGCATTGCTTGGGACAACCTGAGGACATTCATAAGAAAAGGGTGAACTATAAAGCCCAGTAAAGATATAAAAATCAAATAAAATGAGTAATACAATAAATTTTATACAATAGGCATATGAATCTATCACAAGAGAAACATTAACATAAATTCCCGATAAAGCATGATAATCATAACATGGAAATGTGGCAGCAACACTTAACATGGAATTAGCATGATCCAAGGCTCATTGCACATAGAGCATGATTAAACACTCATTGCACATGAAGAATGAGTAAAAACTCATTGAACTTGAATTATCATCAGTCAAAACCCATTGCACATAATGTATCATGATATAATACTTTACCCAATGCATTGGAGCGCTATCAGGGTGCACCCTTCTTAAACATTTCATTTCATGCATAAGTGTGCCACATGGATCATGGAATCAATCAAAATCATAATTTATTCCATGATTAATTAATATGAAATAAATAAATAAAATTACCATTAAATATTTATATGTTTATAAAGTTGAATACCCTTGATAGAGACATGGGTATGATATTCACTACACAATGATCTTTGCTTGGAAAAACATGGTGCAATTTCAACAGCATAACAGCGTGACATAAGGATTCATGAAAATGGTTGATGAAAGAGAAATGGGTGCATCATCATATATACATGAAATGTACATTAAGGGGGTCATATAGATACATGTACCAACAAATTTAATGGAATTTAGAGGCATAATACAAAAGAATTACTTGGATGTAAAAGAGGAGAGAGAAATCCCTCAAGGAATTTTGGCATGGTAACAGGTGTACATGGGAGGCATTAATGAGAGAGAAAGGGATATCCCATCATCCAAACATAAATAGTACTATAAGAGGGAGGTTAAAAATCATACCCCAATATTTTTAATTTAAAAAAGGGAAAAAAACTTAAAGAAAATTGGACAAAAATGGGAAAGGAAGAAATCCATTACATGGAAGTGTGATCCCAAAGGCTTGGGAGAGGCTTGATAGAGGCTTCTTGGGAGCTTGGGGAACCTTGGGAGGATTCTAGAGAGAGGATTTCAGTGGTTGGGAGAAATCCAAAGGCTTTGAGTGAAGAGGAAGTGGGAGCTTGTGTGGGTTTATATAGGAAAAGAGAGGGAATTCTTTATTATTTTGGTTTGGTACACCTCACATTAAACAAATCAAAACAAAAAACCATCCCACAGTTTTTTCCCATGGGTTTTTTCAAAGGGGAGTGAAAAAAATATTTTATAATACCAATAACCTAACTTATTAAAATAATAGTGTTTCGTATGTGGAGGTGAGTCACACTCTTAAGGAAAACAATTTAAAAGGACAAAATGTTTTATAAGCCTTGAAGGGTCCACTAAAGCTTTGTAAAATAAATAAAACAAACCCAAAATCACATTATTTTATTGGTAAAAAATATATTTTCAGAAAATAATGTTTATAGTATTTTATTACATCACTATTGAGTCATTATGATGTCATAAAATACATTATATATTTAAACAGTATTTAATTTTTACACAAAAATTCAACTATCTCAGAAAATTATGAAAAATTCACCATTGGATAATTTCAAAATCCTGATTCCAAAAATAATATTCATTTTATCTAAATAATTTTCTAAATATGTGAATTTTTATTTTTAAAATAAAAACTAACATTTATCCAAAATTCACGGGTTTTGAAAACAACAGCTTTCAAACCTTAATAAAAATTACTATTACATTCATAAAATTATACGATAATTTATATTTAATAAAAAGCAACTTAATAATAATAATAATATTTTATTAAAATATTAATTAATTCAAAAATCCATTAATTCATCAAAATAGATTTCTTAGTTGAATATTAACAAAAAATACCATTTGTGCTTTAAAAACTATTCACAAAGTAACAATAATAAAATGAATGCGCATTATTTATACAAATATAATGTACACAGTAATAGTGCTAGGGTATTGTTACAAAACCCCTTATAACACCCGCATAAGACTGAAGGGTAAGGTGTGTGATGGTGACATACTCTTGGGGTGGTTCAGATAACATCACTCAGGTGGTAATCTCTATTAACTTTCAATTCTCCCATAGTCAGTTCTGCTCAAGATTAACATGTTCAAGATAGGCTTGGGATTGGTCAAGAGAAAATCCCAATGATTCCACCTTCTTTATGAGCTCTGAAAAATGGGCTTCGTACGGGGAAAGTCTGTTGGATGAGGCAATCTCTTCCTTTGTTTGAGTAAATTGGATTTTTTAAAGCCCTATATTTATACTAATCATGTGATTACTATTGAACAACTATATTAGAAATGGTCACAATTCATAATGGTATTTTAAAATACAAAAACATAAAACCAATGAAGTTCACATTTTATATAACCATAATAAACATTTAATTATATGAAGATGAATTTCCATTAATGAATGTTTGGGTCATTAATATCTTACCCCCTTAAGAAATATCACCTTTGAAATTTCCTTTTTCCACTCTAAAACAAATGTGGGTAACTATACCTTATCACTTCCTCTGATTCCCACATCGCATCTTCAAACTTTTGGTTTCACCAAAACACCTTGACAAGGGGCATTGTCTTATTTCGTAGAACATTTTCTCTACGATCTATGATTTTCACTGGTTTCTCCTTGTATGAAATATCATCATCTAGCTTTACTACCTCTTAAGAGAGTACATGTGAAGGGTCTGGTATGTACTTACTTAAGAGGGATGCATGAAAGACATCATGAACTTTGTCCATGGTAGGTGGAAGTTCTAGTTGATATGCCACAACCCCAACACGACCAAGAATCTCGAAGGGGTTGACATACCTTGGACTTAAATTCCTTTTATTACCAAACATCATGACCTTATTCCATGGAGATATGCATAGAAATACCATGTCTCTAACTTTAAACTCATGGTCTCATCAACGATTATCTGCATAACTCTTCTGTCGAATCAGGGCTTCCTTGATATGCCGCTGAATGGTTTTCACCTTCTAAACCATTTCTTTCACCATTTCTGGTCCTAAAATCTTACGTTCAATGACTTCATCCCAACAAGCCATTTTTCTGCACCTCTTCCCATATAGGGCTTCATAAGGTTCCATTCGGATGCTCGAGTGGAAGCTGTTATTGTAGGAGAATTCAACCAGTAGAAGATGTTGGTCGCACCGTCCTTTGAAGTCCATAGAACATGATCTTAGCATATCCTCTAGTGTTCAAATAGTTCTCTCAGATAAGACATCAGTTTGAGGATGATAGGTCACACTATAGTTCAGTTCAGTATCTAGAGCATGTTGAAGAATCTTCCAAAACATAGAGGTGAATCTTGGATCTTGATCCTCCAATGGCCCGAAGGCCTTCATTTTTATTGATTTTTGATAATACACCTTTATAGGGGTGAGGTGGAACCCTTACAAGGCCCGTAGGCATAAGAATTATATGGCCCATATGCGTTAGAGGAATTCATTGCCCGTAGGCTTCAAACATTACATACAACCCAGGCTAACTACTTGGAACTACTCCCCCCAATATCTTCATCGTGAAATTAGCTCTCCACCTTTGCATGGCTGTTCGGCTAGGCTTTCCCATACATGCATAGGCTTGTACCAATGGAAAGAGCCATACCCTCTCATTCTTGCAATCCGTTTAGCTTCTGATATGATGAACGCTCCTTGCTCCTCCTCCTTCTGAAGCTTGTTCCTTGTAGGTTATCTGATTTGAATCTGCACTTTAAGGTGTCCCGAAGGCCTTGAGGTGGCCTGAAGGCCTTACTGACCTGAATTCCTGGGTGACCTGAAGGCCTTAAAAAACTCAGGGAACAAAGTCCATGGTGATGTTCTCCCATTTCCACGCTGGTATGGGCAATGGTCTCATCATCCACTTAGACTTCTACCTCTTTGACTCCACTTGCTGACACACTAGTCACTTTTACGTATACTCAGTGATATCTTTCTTCATATTATCCCACCAATAATGATTTTTGAGATCGCGATATATCTTTGTGTTTCCTGGGTGAATAGAGAAATTTAAACTATGTGCATCATCCAAAATCTTCTTCTTTAGCTTTGGACTTGATGGAGCACATAGTATTATCCAAAATCTCACAATTCCTTCTTCATTAACATTGAACTCTGAGGATTTACCTTTACCGATAGCTTTCACTTTCTTTTGAATTACCATATCATCCTTTTGAGCATCCTTTAACCTTTACAAAAGAGACATTTTAGTAATCATTTGTGAAAGGATTGATGATTTTCCCTTCTTTATGATTCTCATGTCCATATTCATCAAGTATAAGAATATTTAATACTGCTCAATTCTCATCAATGATAGAATTATTGGGTCCTCTCTACTAAGAGCATCTGCCACCTTGTTCACTTTCCCAGCTGGTAATGGATTGAGCAGTCATAGTCTTTGATTAGATCTAACCATCTTCATTAGTGCATTTTCAACTCTTTTTGTGTGAATATATACTTGAGACTTTTGTGGTCTGTATATATTTCACACCTCCCCCAAAATAGATAGTGGCACCAAATTTTTAAAGCGAAGATCACTGAAACCAACTCCAAATCATGTGTTGGATAATTATGCTCATGAAATTTAAATTTCCTTGAAGCATAGGCAGTTACTTTGTCATTTTGCATCAACACACTACCCAGGCCCTTCTTCGAAGCATCAGTGAATACCACAAAAAGATCTCCACTTGTGGGTAAAGTGAGCATAGAAGTAGTGATTAGCCTCTTTTTTAACTCCTTGAATATTTCTTCACATTCATCACTCCAATAAAACTTTACTCCCTTCCAAGTTATCATGGTAAGAGGGTTGGTCAATCATGAGAAATTTCTCACAAATTGTTGATAATATCCTGCAAAACCCAAGAAGCTATTGATATCCATTACCAATGTTGGCCTCGACCATCCTTCTATTGAATCTGTTTTGGAGGGATCCACATAAATCCCATTGCTTGTGATGATATGGCATAATAATGAGACCTCCTTTAACCAAAACTCACACTTTCTGTACTTTGCATAGAGATTATCCTTCTTCAAGGTCTCTAGTACAGTTCTTAGATGCTCCTCATGATCATCCTTGGTTTTGGAGTATATCAGAATATCATCTGTAAATACTACCAAATATTTGTCGAGTTAATTCTTAAAGACTCTATTCATCAAGTCCATGAATATTTCTAGAGCATTAGTGAGTCTGAAAGTAATTACTGTTAATTCATAGTGCCCGTATCTTGTACGAAAAGAATTCTTGGGGATATCTTTTTTATTCACCCTTACTTGATAATATCTCCACCGCAAATCCACCTAGGAGAAGTATTGTGCTCCACACAGCTGATCAAACAAGTCATTGATTCGTTGGAGAGGAAACTTGTTCTTTATTGTGATTTTTTTATGCTCATGATAATCGAGGAAAAGGCACATTGACCCATCATTCTTCTTAACGAATAGGACTGTTGAACCCCATGGTGAAGCACTTAGGCGTTTAAAACTTTTATCCAGATTATCCTATAGCGATTTCTTCAGCTCCTAAAGCTCCACAATAGCCATTCTATATGGAGTCTTGGATATTGGAAATTCCCTAGGTATAAGATCAATTTATAATTAAACATGTCTTCTAGTAGGAAGGCCAAGAAATTCTTCAGGAAACACTTTAGTGAATTCCCTCACAATAGTCATGTCTTCAAGGATGGTTTCCTCCTTAGACTCAATCATCTGAGCTAGATATGCATGATCATAGGGAAGTAATATCCACGCTAGAGATGATGGAGCTAAAGAAGATTCATCTTACTCCTTGCACTGGTATAGAATCAGGGGTCGATTCTCCACATGGAGAGTGATTTCCCTCTCATAGAAATTTATGTTGGCTCTATATAAGGAAAGACAATCCATGCCAAGAATTGCATCAATATTATGCAATGATTTACCCATTTTCTATAATCACTGACATCTTTACTTCCATTATTTGTGGTGGTTCTGGGATTGTTCTACTAATCTTTTTGGATATAAAAGAATGTGTAGAACCTAAATCAAAAAAGTAAATTCTCTATTCTTGAATGAATAACTAGCGTACCTATCACCACTTCGTTTTTGGGGTTCACTTCGGTAGTAGAGATGACCAAATCGCTCCCTTACTACCTTGAAGTTTGTTGGTTGCCTCCGAAAACCCTTGGCTTTGGGAACTAATTTGAAAGATACCCTGGTTCTTTGAAGTTATAGCAATGAAAAACACGTTGAGTTTCGAACGGAGCATTCCACTCCTCTGTTGTAGCTGCGGGTTTTTCTTGTTGGCAGTTAATAGCTAGGTTCTCTTCTCTTACAGACCTAAAGCATTTCCTCCTCCCCTTTAGGAAATTTCCGAGGTTCTTCTTTCCGCATCTTAAGCAAGTGGGGTGCTGGATCATCTTAGCACCGTTGGATTTATCCATCGGACCACCAGCATTGAAGTCCACCTTCTGATTCTTATCCCCATGATACCCCTGAGATTCTATGATCTCTATTTCGACCTTGAGGGCACATCGAAAAATTTCCTCATAGCTTTCGAAGTCATGGATCGCCAGCACTTTCCATAGGCTAGGTTTTAGCCCACCAAAGAAGTGGTCAACCTTGCATTCAGGAAGCTAGAGGCATATCGTGCAATCCTTGTGAAGTTTTCGTCGTACGCTCCGATATATTATTCATCTTTTTTCTTGAGGTCAAGGAAGTCCCTTTCCATCTTAAGTCGGAGGATTCTCTAAAACTATTTATCAAAAAACATCTTCTAGAAATCCTTCCATTCCAACACCTCGATATCCTTCTTAGGCTTCGTATTTTTGATCAACGTCCACCATTGATCATCTTCACCCTCTATACGATAAGAAGCTAAGATAACCTTCTCTTGTTCAGAACATTGAAGGATGGAGAAGATAATTTCAATGGAGTTGATCCATTCTTCAAAGATTGAGGGATTAGATGATGCATTAAAAGTAGGAGGCCTTTGTCTCATGAAACTCTCGATAGTGACTTGTTCTTTCTTAGGGGGGTTGAACTTTCCTCTTGAACCATGTTTCTATTCAAATCTTGAGTTAACTAAGAGAGAAGTGTGACAAAGTTCACAATTCCCTCTCCCATCAGATTGGGCATCTCATTAGCACAGTAATCACATTGATCTTTACATCGGCTGTTAGTCCAAGTCCTCCTATTACCAGCCATTGGCTGGAATAAAAGTAATGTTAGTGGTAACACATAAAGGGTTATCCAAGGACAAAACTGATGACTTATAAATAACTTTTATTTCCTTAACTAATGAATCCATAGGATTCAATCTATTCTTTTCATGATCTACTTTCTAACATATATTATTAGGGGCATTTTTTTTCATTCCCTTAATAAGGGTTCATAATAAGATTTTGAATTTACCAGAGAATATCCCTCAGGAGTGTCGTAACCAAGAGTGCAGCAAGTCCCATTTTCATGCAACAATTCCCTTTTGAGTCTAGCTCAAAGTGGTGTTTTTGGGTTTTACCCCTAGGATACATCTATGCCAGAGCCACCTCTACCTGCTCGTATCCATACAGGGATTTATTTTCTTGATAAACTACTTACTAAATACTCACCTATACTTAGGGATTTTTTTATTATACTTCTTCTTGTCTCTAAGTCTTCACTAGGATTTTCTAATCCTAATCCCCAAAATAACTAAACCTATCCTCTGATACCAACTATAACAACCCTTCTCTTTATTACACACTTAAACCAAATTTATTACATAAAATCTTCAATTGATACAACATGGAAGATAAATAGGTCTACATAACAACTTAAAACATGAAATACAACACCTTTATTGAAAAAATTCCTTTACATTACCACTACATTATCTCGTACTTAGCATTGCATGGGATAACCTGAGGACATGCATAAGAAAAGGGTGAGCTATAAAGCACAGAAAGGAAATAAACATGGAATAAAATGAGGAATACAATACATGTTAGACAATAGGCATATCAATGGATCACAATAGAAACATGAACATAAAGACATGATAAATATTGATAATCATAACATGGAAATTTGGAAACAACACTTAACATGGAATTAGCATAAGCCAAGGGTCATTGCACATTGAGCATCTGTAAACCCTCATTTCACATGAAGCACGAGTAAAACCTCGGTGAAATTGAATTATAATGAGTCAACACCCATTTCACATGACATATCATGATACTATACTTTACCCAATGCATTAGAGCGCTATCAGGGCACACCCTTCTTAAACATTTCATTTCATGCATAAGTGTGCCACATGGATCATGGAATCAATCAAAATCATAATTTATTACACTATTAAGTAATGTGGAATAAATATATAAAAGTACCATTTAATATGTATATGTTTATAATGTTTAATACCTTTGATAGATACATGGGTATGGTATTCACTAAACGATGATCTTGGCTTGAAAAAATGCAGTGCAATTTTGGCAGCATAACGACATGACATAAGGATTCATGAAAATGGTTGATGAGAGAGAAGAGGGTGTCTCATCATATATAAATGAAATGGAAATGAACGAGGTCATATAGATACATTTCCCAACCAACTTAATGGAATTTATATGCATAATACAAAATAATTACTTGAATGTAAAATGGGAGAGAGAAATCCATCATGAAATTTTGGCATGGTAACAGGTGTACATGGGAGGAATTAATGAGAGATAAAGGGGTATCCCATCATCCAATAATAAAGAGAAAAGTATGAGGTAGGTGTGAAATCATATCCAAACATTTTTAATTGAAAACAAAAGGGCATAACAACTTAATGAAAATTGGACAAAAATGAGAAAGGAAGAAATCCCTTACTTGGAAGTGTGATCCCAAAGGCTTGGGAGAGGCTTGATAATGGCTTCTTGGTAGCTTGTGGAACCTTGGGAGGATTATAGAGAGAGGAGGCCATGGGTTGGTCGAACTAAAAAGTCTTTTATTGAAGTGGAAGTGAGAGCTTGGGTGAGTTTGTATAGGAAAGGAGAGAGAATTCTTTATTATTTAGGTTTGGGACACCTCACATTAAACTAATCAAAACCACAAACCAGCCCATGGTGTATGACCATGGTTTTTTTACAAAGGGGAGTGGGAAAAAATATATTATAGGCCAATATAATAACTTCTAAAAATAATAGGATTTCTTACGCGGAGGTGAGTCACACTCTCAAGGAAAACAATTTAAAAAGACAAAATGTTTTGTAAGCCTTGAAGGGTCCACTAAAGCTTTGTAAAAAAAACCAAAAAAACCAAAAATTAAATTATTTTAATGGTAAAACATATATTGGACGAAAATAATGTTTATAGTATTTTATTACATCACTATTGGGTCATTATGATGTTATAAAACACATTATATATTTAAACGGTATTTAATTTTTACCTAAAAATTCAACTGCCTCAGAAAATTATGAAGAATTCACCATTGGATAATTTTGAAATCTTGATTCAAAAAATAATATTCATTTTATATAAATATTTTTCTAAATATTTGAATTTTTACTTTTAAAATAAAAACTGACATTTATCCAAAATTCATGGGTTTTGAAAAAAACAGCTTTCAAACATTAATAAAAAATTACAATTGCATTTTTAAAATTATAAGATAATTTATATTTAATAAAAATTAATTTAATAATAATATTAATATTTTATTAAAATATTATTTAATTAAAAAATCCATTAATTAATCAAAATATATTTCTTAGTTGAATATTAACTAAAAATACTATTTGTGCTTTAAAAAATATTTACAAAGTAACAATAATAAAATGAATGAAAATTATTTAGACAAATATAATGTACATAGGCATAATGATAGGGTCTTGTTACATAACCCCTTATAACACCCACATAAGATTGAATGGTAAGGTGTGCGATGGTGAAAAACTCTTGGGGTGGCTTAGATAATATCGTTCGGGTGGTAATCTCTATTAACATTCACTTCTCCAGTAGTCAGTTCCGCTCAAGATTAACATGTTCAAGATTAGATTGGGATTGGTTGAGAGCGGAGCCCAATGACGCCAGCTTCTTTCTGAGCTCCAAAAAATGGGCTTCGTATGGGGAAAGTCTACTGGATGAGGCCATCACTTCCATTTTCTGAGTAAATTGGATTTGTTAAAGACCTATATTTATACTAATCATGTGATTATTGTTCAACGACTATATTAGAAATGGTCACAATTCATAATGGTATTTTAAAATCTAGAAACATAAAACCAATGAAGTTCAAATTTTATATTACCATAATAAACATTTAATTAGATCAAGAGGAATTTCCATTAATGAAATTTTGGGTCGTTACATGGTGTATTTGTGGAACTTATGTTTTTAACAAGTATAATAGTCATTACCTCCCCATAAATTACCCCTTTTCACAATTCATATCTCAGAAGTCATGATTTACCTTCCTTCCCTCCTCCCTTTATTTTGGTGAAGTTTTAAAACCCTTACTGTTATCACATAGTATGTTCATCCATAATGACTAAAAAATTAAGTGTCTCTAAAAATTTCCCAAGTTGGGAAAATGTTTCCCTTGTCATGATCTCTCTTGAAATAAGGGAAACTCTCTAATACTCTTTATTTCTCACATCGATCTTGGATCACATGGTCTTAGGACTTTTAGTGGAATTCCATTAAACGTGACTGAGACATGAATACATTTTATAAATAGAATTTCACCACCCTCTATAGTATGAACTCCACAACCTTAAACTAGGATCCTTAGTTTAAGAACCATGAACCTAAAATGTGTGAAAATTGTCTTGGATATTCTTCACATATCACAATACCTCCTTCACCATCTTTTCAAATTGGGTTTCTACTCATTTTAATACAAACATCATTGATACAAAAAACACCTTTGGTGTAATCACTATGATCTTAAATTATGTAAAACTCATTTTGGAGGTGTTGGTGTTTTGAATTTCCTCCTTCTACCTTATATACTATTGAGTTTGAACTCTATAATTCCATATAGATCCTCCTAGAACAATCACCCCCTATATGGTCCAAGCATAATGAACATAAATTATTTTCAAAAATGAAATCCAAGATCCATGTCTCTAAAATGGTAGTACCCCAATTTTTTTCATTGAATAATAACCATAAAATAAATAGCTAGTGTCTTTCTGTATAACACTTTAAACCATAGAGTTTGTTTCTCATCCTCTCTTAGGAGGATAAACCCCTTCTGGTTTTAGTCTCCCACCACATCACATTCTAGAGTTACATACGGATTGATTCCTAATTATATAAGATATTAAGTGATTCCTAGAACCTCTATCTCTATAATATAAAAAATACCCCTATCTGGGAAAAATATGTTCTCTAAAATTCAACCCTTCCACCTTCTGTTCATGGAAGGTTTGGAAGTGATGGTATGAAAAACCTATCTCATCACCCCTATGGTAAAATATATGCAAACATAAACTAAAACATACCATATTACATGAATCATGACCTTAAAATAATTTAAAACCCTCAATCCAAGAATCATGGCCTTAAATTTTATACAACCTACCCCAGATCTGTTTGTTGGTAATAGGGAATCCTTGGCCCCAATTCACATCAGGTTTTAAACTCTCAGACTCCACACAAATTATAATAGATTAAAACTATTTTCTCCAAACTCTGAGACCTTAAACAAGAAGTATCATTGGTCCAACCATTAAAACCATAAACTATAAAAAGTTGGACCCCCTGTGGCCTCATATTTATATTGGTTTTTCATCAAACCTGGTGTTTTGGAAAGTTAATACCCCCTTTTTTCTTCGTATCATTACTCATGAGTATTTTCCTCTTCCAGAATTGATCTCCCACCATGATTTATTATTGAAATATGTGTGGAATGATTCCCCATTCAGTGGGATACATAATGATTCCAAGATCTCCTTTCTTCGACCCAGCTACAAAATTGCCTCTCCCTGCACACCATTTTTTGGCACTAAATACACCATGGTGGGACTTAGTTCCTTTACACATATTGAGGAATTGTGATGTATAGGTAGATGTCATCTACTAATTTATACCTAAAACTATGTGAAATAATTTTCAGTATTGGGTATCCTTGAACTTCTCTTTATTTCGAGTTTATAATTCTTCCTATACAACACAAGTTTCTCCAAACAGTCCAAACTCTATATACCTAAACTAACAAATTCAGTCCAAGCATCATGAATTTAAACTGTGTGAAACTGACTATATATATTTTCCTAAATATATACACATTGTTCCTAGACATAATGACCATAAATTTCCCTAGGAAAGAGGCACATAAGTCTTTTATTTTGGAAATAGATAGGGGAAATCTGAGAAAAAGGTATACTTTCACCCACTAAGTCACCCTTGAAACTTGGAAAAAATCTAGGGTGTGAATGGAAGAAATAAAAATCTAGAGGGACTCCTAATTGGGCCCTAAAAAATTCTTGATGTGCTCATTTGAACCACTAGTTCAAAAAAATTAGGGCCAAACCTTAACTCCCCGATATCACACAAACTTCCATGTGGTGTGTCACGACCGACCTTCACCATGATGAGGGAAGGGATAGAAAACTGCTAGACCCTTCCTTCTTCAATTTTAAGTGGAGATAATGACCCCAAATTCCCACCTTCAATAGGACCCAAGGTGGAGACTAGCACAAAGGGTATAAAATTACACATAATATGGAAGGAATTACCCTTTTTATTTAGTAGGATCGAGAGACAAGATGGTAAAAGCACAAAAAACTCCAAAACTTTAGGTAAAAGTAAATCCAAAACTCATTCCCATATGCATGTTCAAAGATAAACCCATAAAAAGTAAAATAAAACTCCAAAGAAAAAGTACCAAAAGAAAAGAAAATAACAATGACAACTGTCTCAATGTCTGAGCTAGTATGGTCCCGAACAATCCCTGAAGTCCTCCTAGAAACTTGAGAGTAGTTTTATATAGGTTGGGTGAGTATATAGGTATACTCAGTAGGGAATAAAAAAATCTCTCCTGCACAAGTGGGGAGGAATTTTAATTCCCCGTGAGAAAGTATAAGTAACCAAAAAACCCCGTAAGGAAACTATCCACCCATCATCACCAAGTCAACTCCCCAAATAATTAAATTTAGGTAAGAAATAATAATAGAACATCGATATTTGGTTACCCCACAACGTTTTCTCATTGGTTCTTGAAGACATTCTACATGTCATAACTCCCCTTCCATTTTCACTATATTACCACTGCATCCCCAACAACAACATTATAGGCCAACTCAACCACGTATCCCACCCGCTGACACTTGGGCCGCCACAACCACGCATCCAACCCACAGACACTTGGGATTCATTCCGAAGACACTTGGGAAACAAACCTTCCCGCACACACCTAGTCCAACCACCACAATGTACCCTAACCAATGATTCTTGGGATATAATGGAACTTAGGTTGACATAGACTGCCTGAAGAGTCTTGGGATACTCAGGAGAGGGAGCATAAAGGAGATAATAACTAGTCACTCATAAGAATGTTGGGAAAACACCCTCCCCCATGAAATGGGGGTGTTCAGCATAAATTTATCAACTTGGGTAGGGTGAGAATAATAAATAAAAGTAATAAATTTATATGTATAGGTTTACAAGCACTTATCCCAACCTAAGGACCTTAAAACCAACCCATACAAAAACACCCTCGTTACTATTCATTCATGCACAAAAACACAACAGCCACAACCAGAGAACATCCCATTCTTGGAAAAAAAATTCCCCATTGAACCCATTATTGTTATCATGTCCAAGTTATTCCTTAAAAAAATAATCCTTCACTACCAGGCAACTAACAAGAATATCCACAAGCTAAGAAAAGAAAAACATCCAAGCAGAGATTTAAGCATTCACACCTAGTTCTCTTATAAAGTCACAACAATAAAGGGGATCCATGAGATCCCTAGAAGTACTGGAACCAAAACATTCACCAACATATGTACCCACACAACATTAGGTCCAAAAATCAACAACTCAACAATAGGGGATCCCATCCCCATCCATGTCACCCCACTAGGCCTCTAACTGTATAACCATAAACATCACTAGAATAGAGCAAGGGATTTTTCAGATTTAATCACACCATTCATTGTGTTCCCACTTTTTGTTTGTTTAATCAGGGTGATCACACAAGGTTTATTGTTCATTGGTAATCCATTTAATCATTTGAGTTTATGTGATTAACCAGTTTCCATGTTACAGCCATTCAATCATAGGATTATCTAGAAAAAAGAGGTTCATTAGTGTGCAATAAAGGACCAAAAGCGGCCACAATTTTTAGTGGACATAAGCATGAACAATTTTGAACATATAAAGGAAGATAAAAGGGTATAAAAACATCATCATCAAACACACCCCTTCATTATTTAAAATCCATTTATTATCTTTGTTGAGGTTTGGTTTCATCCACACCCTGAGGAAACATTTTCATACCTACCCCGCATGATACATAGTAAATAGAGATGAAGGAAGACCCTACTTGGATGATCTACATTCAAATTTTTCTCCTCATGTTAATAACTAGGGATACATCACTTTTAGGAAACTCCAAGGCTCCAAGGGTGAGTGGAAATGGATCTACCAAGGCTCATGATTTTTCTGTGGAAGAGGGACTCCAAACACACAAAGAGTGAGTGAAAGAAAAATAAGAGATGCTCTCAGTATATGAAAAGGCTAGATCCTAAAATTAGGGAGACGATTTTGAAGTACTTAAATGTCAGATCGTGGCTCGACCATGCAGTTGGGAGGCTCCACACATTGGTATTAATTGATATTTAATAATTATACTTAGAGATGGTGGAGATAATTACTTTGAGTTAATATATTTCCTTTAAATAGAGAAAAATGTGTAAGTGGGGTGAAAATATAAAAAATGACAAGGGTGTGACACCGAGGAAAAAGGCCACACGTTTCGGTAGATCAAGGGTCACCTAACTATTGAGGATTTAAAATATATTATACTTCCTTTAAAAGTCTTTGGAAAGGGTATTAAAACACTTTTACGTCAAAATATATGTTACTGGGGAAAATTGGAAGATCTTAGAAAAACAAGGAAGGACTCACCTTTAGGTGAGTCACTATCGCTATAGCACCGTCACCCAAGTATCGTCACCCTAGCACCGTCGGCCTGGCATCGTTTCCCTTGAACCATCATCCTGACACCATCACCCTGGCACCATCAGTGCCATCGTTAACCCTCGGTGCCACTTATTCTCATCGGTTCCACCAACGCCCATCAATGCCACCGATGCTCTTTAGTGCCACCAATGCCTATCGGTTCCACCGATGACCCTCAGTGACACCGATGTAGATCGGTTCCACCGATGCTCATTGGTGCCACCGATGCTCATTGGTTCCACCGACACCCATCAGTGCCATCAATGCCCATCGGTGCCACCGATACTCATCGCTACCACCGTTCATTCAATCCTGAAATCTGTAAAACTCTTTAATGAGTCACTAATGGTCCCTAGGACACCCCAAACATTAGAAATTATTAAATAAATAGACCAAGAGGGTCTATTCCATTACATCAGATACCTCTCAAACTATTCTTTTCCTTGAGAATTTAGGATAAACCCAAAGAAAATAGAGGGGTCTAAACAACCACCTCGTAAGATACCTCCCAGAGACAAACCAACCTAGAGTTGCTCGAAATCCCAAACAACATTGATATATAGGAACTCCTATCCCTCGTCTATCTCTTGAAAAAGTACGGACACACAACCGCTTTTCTTCCCCAGGTAACCACACAAACACCTAAAGGTCACACTGTCCACACTCATAGATTAGGTAGTCTCCTTTCCCATGTCAAGATACTATCTACTTTCGGAAGCACTGACTCGCCCGTACGAGTTTAATTGCATCCAATTTAATACTTGTTTATTATGGATTAGGTCCTCCCCTTACCATAATTAGGACTTTTCAGACACATTCAAAGAAAAAAAGAAAAAGATCCATCTCATAGTTAACAAGGTCAAGAATTACATCACAGTTAAGTACAAAACTACACAGAACGAAACTCAAAACAACTCTGGGTACTGGAAATGAATTTTTTCCTCCCATAATAGGTACTCTCCTCGATGCCACCATGCCTACAAAACACATGAACAAATGGAATGGTTCTTCCATGAAGTAGCTCCTCCTCATGATCTTCGATCCTTACTGGTTGCTCCATGAAAGTCGTATCGTCTTCGATATCCAGATCTCCCTAGTCGAGGACATGAAAATCATTGTGTAGATATCGATGAAGATGAGATACATGGAAGATTTCATTCACCCTCAGTTTTGGAAGTGGTAGCACCAGCTGATAATCCACTTCTCCAACCCACCACAACACCTCGAAGGGTCCGACGAACCTAGGAGAGATCTTACTCCCCCTATTAAACCACTGTTTCCCATACCAAGAAGGGAGATTCAAGAACACGTGGTACCTAACCTCAACATCCAAGGGTCTCCTCCTATGATCAGCATATGAATTCTGCCAGTCCTAGTCCTCCTTCATCCTCCCTCACAACTAGGTCCTTCTCCGTCATGCTCTGCACCACCTCTGGGCCAAGAACACCTTCTTCTCCAACCTTTGTCTAGCACACGAGTGAACAACACAGTTTTCCATACAAGGCTTCTAATGTAGCCATGTCAATGGTATATTGATAGCTATTGTTTTAGGAAAACTCTTCCATAGGAAATTGTAATACCCACGATCATCTGAAGCCCAAAATGCATGCCCTTAGCATATCTTCCAATGTCTAGATGGTCCGCTCTATCTGCCCATATGTCTAGGGGTCGGAAGAAGTGTTGAGGCATAGTTGGGTGCCAAAATTATGTTGCAATCCTTTTTAGACTCATGTGGTAAACCATGTATCCCGAGCCGAGACTATGGACCTCGAAATCCCTTCCAATTGCACCACCTTGTCCATGTACCTCTATGCTAAGGTATCCACCAAACACAACTCATTGATTTCCAAGAAGTGAGATGATTTCGTTAGCCAGTATACCACCCCCCAGATAGCATCCCAACCACTATGAACCTTGGGTAGTTCTGTGATGAAATCCATCGAGATTTTATCCCACTTCCACTCTGGGACATCTAAGGGATAAAATAGACCACCTGGAAAACGGTGCTCAACCTTTACCTGTTGAAACATGAGGCACTTTTCCACAAACTCCCCCACTTCCTATTTCACCCAAGACCACCAAAAATGGATCTTTAAGCCTTGGTACATCTTGTAAACTCCTGGGTGTACCCCTAGGGGTGATTTATGGTACTCACCAAGGACTTGATCGTGCATCATCTCCAGGACAAATAACTTCAAATGAAGAAACATCTGATTCTGGCATTCTTCCGACCGTCCCTCTAGAGAATTTCTATGGCTAATGTGATCAATAATTACATCATCCTCTAAGTCCCCCCAATGAGACTCCTCCAATTTTTTTACCGTGGAATACAACACCTTCATCTGAAATAGACAAACTCTACCATCCTCAACCCTCATGCTCAGCTATAAAGCATCCAAATCCTTCATTTCTTTCCAAGAATTTTCTGACTCAAAAACCATATCCTTATGCAACTTCAGGCTCAATGAATCAGCCATCACATTCCCCTTACTTGAGGTATAGGATATCTCATAGTCGCAGTCCTGAAGAAACTCCATCCACCTCCACTACCGCAAGTTCTGGTCTCACTGGGAGAAGATATACTTCAAGATCCGGTATTCTTTGAAGACCACGAAGAATTCCCCGATGAGGTAATTCCCCCAAAACATCAGCATGAACACTATTAATGTAAGATCTAGGTCATGGGTGGAAGAGTTACGTTCATGAGGAAGTAACTTCCTAGACCCATAAGAGATCACTACCCACTTATGCATCTGCACACACACCAAGCCTAGGACTGAAGCATCACGAAACACTTCAATGACACCCCTTACTATAGAAACCTTAGTACTGGGGAACTAAATAGTTTCCCCTTTAGATAAATAAAGACTTCCTGGAAGTTCTCACTCCATACAAAATCCTGTTCTTTCTTGGTCAAGGATTTCAAAGGTGTTGAAACTCGAGAGTAGTTGAGCACGAACCTCTGGTAGTAACCTTCTAGACCTAGGAAACTACAAATCTCTTCCATGTTATTGGGTTCTTCCCAAGAAACAACCACCTTGATCTTCCATGGGTCCACTTTTGTTCCTTTTCAGGATACCATGTGTCTAAGTAAGTGCACCTATTATGTCCAAAACATACACTTGGACAACTTTTCGTAGGGATGGTGCTGTCAGAGGACCTATAAAACCATCCTCAGACGCTCGACCTGATCCTCCTATGACTTTGAGTAGATCAGAATGTCTTCAATAATGATGACTACGAACTGGTCAAGATACTCATGGAAGATGTATTTCATGAACCCCCTGAACATGGATGAGGCATTTGTAACACTGAATGACATGACCACGAGCTCAAAGTTCCCATATCTTCACCTGAATGCGGTCTTCGATATGTCACCCTTCTTCACCCTTGATTGGTGATATCCCAACTGTAGTTCGATCTTAGAGAACCAACCTTCTCCCTTCAACTGGTCAAAAATGTCATCAATCCTCGGGAGGGGGAAATGGTTCTTGATCGCCACTTAATTCAGCCTTCGATATTCTATACACAGCCTGCGACCACCATCTTCCTTCTTTGAGAACAAGATTAGAGCACCCCATAGTGACAAACTATGCCAGATAAACCCTTTATTTATCAAGTCATTAACCTAAATCCCTAACTCCCATAACTCAAAAGGCTCTATCCAATAGGAAGCTATCGAAATTGGGCAGGCACCGAGTTGTAAGTCTATTCTAAAATCAACATCACGTCGAATGGTAGAGTCATGACCTTTTTAGGGAAGACATCCAAGAACTCACTGAAAATACCTAGAACTTCCACCATCTACACATCTTCTGATTCCACTGAAAGCTGGGCTAATAGGGAAAGAAGGGTCTCCACTCACTGGCTTCCCTCTTAGAGACCCCACTCACTGAAAAAAGTAACATGCTAGCTGCCCATATCTGAAAACACGAACCTTCTCCAGAAGCATTCAATAATGACATACATAGTCAATTCCTAAAATGACATCATATGGATGCATCTCTAGCAAAAGGATGTCTCTATTGGACTGATGTGGCCCCAACATCAGTCTACATCCCCGGAAAATGTCGGAAAAACTAGTCTAACCTCCAAATGGAGTACTCAATACCAGGGGAATGGGAAGTATCTCTGCATCTAGACCCATAGAATAGGATAGACTGGGTGCAACAAAGGAGTGTGATGATCCTAAATCAAATAAGGCACAAGCAAGAGTACTAAACAAGCTGACCATATATTGAATGACCTATGGCCCTGCTAGAACCGCTGCCTCTGTGGCGTGCAACTACCCATGCCCAAATCCTCTACCCCTCAGCTTTCAACCACCTCCATGACCATTCCCTAGTTGTGGTCCCTGAAGAGTCCCTTGTGGAAAGCCTCCTCCTTCAATTCCTGCTCTCGGAGGAGTGGGAGCTCACTGTCCCTGTTGTGGCAGCTGGAAAGGACTGGCTGGGAACTTCTACAGATGAGGTGGGCGCTGAACCTAACCACCTCCACTATACTACAATTGGTCTAGAAATTGATTCTGAATGTTTCCATGACTACTAAATATGAATTACCATAGTCCTTGGCTTTCCAATAAAGGGAAAGGATAGGAATATCGAAACTGGAACTGCTGAGGCATGCTCCCCACCAACCGAAACCTAGATGGCCCTGATATTGAAGGTCTGCAAATAATGGACTTTCCCATTGATGAGAACAAATAGCTCCCCTCAGGTGAAACACCACCTAGTTTATGCATCCTCTCCACCACTTCATCCTTCTTTTGAACCTCTAGGTATGTCAGCAGAATGAAGGGAGAAACAACATACTAAAGAGAAGGCCCAATTTTCTCCTCTAAACGTCAAACCTGAGCTCCTCATTCAGAAAGACGTCTGAAAAAAAGGAGGTCCTTGAACTTGATCCCAAATTCCCTCACCATCATACTCCATTACTGGAGGGAAATAATCTCTTTCCTCTTCTGAGTCTTCAATGTGGAATAAAGGAATTCTGCTTGAAACTTCTTCTCGAAGTCTGTCTATGAAACCTCAGCTTACCTCTTCTCCCCAAGGTAGAGAATCCACCATTGACGCACTGCTCCCTACATCTGGCTCAGAGCCCAAGGAACCCATTACTCAGATAGAGACTGGATCAAGCTGAAATATATCATTAACTCCTCGATCCATATTTCCATCACCATGTCTGAGATATTTTCCTCATACTTCCCAAGGGTCTACCGCTGAAAGGCACGAAGCGTCTTGTACCACTAGTCATCCCCCTTTCCTTGATCATCCCTATTCTGATCAGCCAAATTAGCCTCTTATGCCTTGTTCTTCCGCACTACTCATGGTCATCATCCAGGTATCATAGCTACAAGGTAATCAAAGAATGCATAATCCTGAGTGGTGTAGAAGATATCTTTGATTTTTTTAAATTGTTATTCATTTTAAACTCCCCAAAAAACTAGAACACCCAAGAACACACAATTCATTATGATGCATGTAACTTTCTTAGGGTCTCTACCTAGCAATCAGTGTAGCCTCACTTGGTCGTTCGATAGTTCTAGAGTCCTTGCATCAGATCACAGGGGGGCCTAAAATCCCATGTCCCAACAGGTCTTCCCTAGCCTATTTCATGCACCAAGATTATCTAACACTATTTCCCTACCATCACATGCAATCCTCACTATTCCTAACTCTGAAAACCAGCCTATCTCTCAACCATCACCTCTGATACCATTCTATCATGACCCGCCTTCACCAAGATGAGGTAAGGGACTGAAAACTGCCAGAACCTTCCTTCTTTAAGTTGAATGAGAGATAATGACCCTCGAGTCCCACCTTTAATAGGCCCTAGAGAGGTGAATAGAACCAAGGGTATAGAATCACATGTAATATGGAATGCATTACACTTTTTATTTAGTAGGATCGAGAGATAAGATGGTAAAATCCCAAACAACTCCAAAACTGAAGGTAAAGGTAAAGCCCAAACCCATTCCTATATGCATGTTAAAAGATAAATCCATAAAAATACAAGAAAACTCCGAATGAAATGTACCAAAAGAAAAGAAAATATAAATGGAAATTTCTCAAAATTTGAGCTTGTATGGTCCTACACAGTCCCTGAATTCCTCGTGGAAACATGAAAGTAGTTTTATACACATAGGGTGAGTATTCAAGTATACTCAGTAGGGAAAACCAAAAGCACCCATGCACAAGTGGTGGGAAATTCTAATGCCCCATGAGAAAGTAGAGGTAACAAAAACACCTATCAAGGAAACTATCCACCCAACCTCACCAAGGAACAATCCCAAAATAACATAAGTTAGGTAAGTAATAGTAATAGCACATCGATATTTGGGTATCCCACACTACTTTCCCACTGGTTATTGAAGACATCTTATGCGTCAGACCTCCCCCGCCATTTTTACTAGAGTACCATTGCCTCCCCAACAACAACCTTAGGGGCCACCTCAATCACGTATCCCGCCTATAGACACATGGGCCACCAAAACCATGAATCCTCCCCATAGACACCTAGGCCACGACAACCACATGTAACCACGCCCATAGACACCTGATTCAGAACAACTAATTCCATGCCTGAAGACACCTGGGCCTCATTGCGAAGACACTTGGGAAACAAACTTTCCCACACACACCAGGGATAACCACAACAACATACCCTTCCCGAAATTTCTAGGGATATAATGGACCTCAGGCCATTATAGCCTACCCGAAGAGTTTTTCAATACTCAGAAGAGGGATAAGAAAGGGGATAATAACTAGCCACTCATAAGAATGTTGAAAAAAACACCCTACCCCATGAAATGGGGGTGTTCAGCACGAAGTGCTCAACTTGAATGGGATATGAATAAGAAATACAAGAAAAAAAATTATACATATAGGTTGACAAGCACTTATCCCAACCTAAGGAATCCAAAACCATCCTTACCAAAAAAAACTCCTTATTATTCATTCATGCACAAAAACACAACAGCCACCACCAAAGCACATCCCATTCATGGAAAACCATTTTCTATTGAAAAAAATATTCTTATCATGTCCAATGGATTATTTAAAACAATAATCCTTAAATAATAGGAAACTAATAGGAATAACCACAGTCCTAGAAAATAAAAACAGCCATGAAATGATTTAAGCATTCACACCTGGTTCTCATGTAAAGCCACAACAAAAAAAGGGATTTGTGAGATCCCTCAATGTACTGGAACCAAACCAAGACCCAACATAAAACCCCACATGGACTCAGGTCCATTAACTAAAAAATAAACTATAGGGGATCCCATCCCCATCCACATCACCCCATAAGGCATCAAATAGAACAACCATACAAATCACCAGAACAAAGAAAGGGATTTTTCAGATTTAATCACATCATTCATTAAGATTCCTATTTTTGTTTGGTTAACTGGGGTGATCACACAAGGGTTCTTGTTCATTGGGTATCCATTTAATCAATCAATTTTTTATGATCAACTAGTTTCTATGTTACAGCCATTCAATCATTATATTATCCAAAAAATAGAAGTTCATTAGTGCACAAGAAAGGACCACCAACGACCACAATTTTCAGTATACATAATCTCAAAAAATTCACAACATATAAAGGTTGATAAAAGTATACAACAACATAATCATCAAACACACCCATTCATTATTTAAAATCCATTCATTATCTTGGTTGAGGTTTGGTTTCATCCACACCCTGAGGAAACATTCTCATACCCACACCGTATGATACACAGTAAAGAGAGACGAAGGAAGACCCTACTTGGAAGATCAACAATCTATGTTTTCTCCTCATGCTAAGAAATAGGTATGCGCCACATACATGAAACTCCAAGGCTCCAAGGGTGAGCAGAAAGGGATCTATCACGGCGCACGATTTGTCTATGGAAGAGGGACTCCAAACCCACCAAGAGTGAGGGAAAGGAAAAGAATATATGATCTCAACTTAAGAAAAGGATAGATCCTAAAATCAGGGAGATAATTTGGAAGTACATAAAAGCCAGATCATGACTTGAACACATGGTTGTGCAGTCCCTAACATTGGTAGTAATTGAGATTTAATAATTATCCATAGAGATGGTGGAGATAACACCTGTGAGTTAATATATTTCCTTTAAATGAAGAAAATCCTATAACAGGGGTGAAACTGTAAAACATGACAAGGGTGTGACACTGAGGAAAAAGAACACATGTTTCGGTATCTTAAGAGTATCCCAACTATTGGGGATTTAAAACATATTTTACTTCCATTAAATGGATTTAGAAATGGTATTAAAACACTTTTACATCCAAAGATATGTTACTAGGTAAAAACTGGAAGGTCTTGGAAAATTCGGGAAGGAATCACCATTAGGTGAGTCACCATAACCCTGTCACTATCGCCCCAGCACCGTCGCCTTGGACCTACCGCCATAGAATTGTCTCCCATGCATCGTCGCCCCAACACCATCTCCCTGGCACCATCACCCTAGCACCGTGGCCTTTGCACTGTCACCCTAGCACTGTCGGTGCCACCGTTAACCATTGGTGACACTAACGAACATCAGTGCCACCAATTATCATTATTACGACTGACACCTATCAGTTCCACTGACGCCCCTTGGTGCCACTGATGTCGATCGGTGCCACCGATGCTCATCTATGCCACTATTCCTTCTATCCTAAAATTTGTAAAACTTCTTAATGAGTCACTGATGGTCCCCAGGACACCCCAAACACCATAAATTGGAAAAGTAATGGACCAGGAAGGTCTGGTCCATTAAAAGGTTCCACTATTTATGTTTCCTTTTCATGTATCATGCTACCTCGATGGGTATATTTTCATTCATGGTAGTTTATACACACTGACTACATGATGATAAAATATATAGAACTGTTGAAAAAGTTATGAGGACTTAAACTATATTGATCACATATCCTCACCATATGATTTTAAATCTTGTGTTCAATGTCCTTACCAAAAGTTTTTAAATAACATTCCTTCCATGTGCATTGAAAAATATAAAACTGCAAAATATTTTGAGTCCCTTATCTGAGAAGACCTTTTCTCCCATTAATATAGGCCATGAACTGGACCACTTGATTTCCTTGAATATTTCATGGGAACCAAGATGACACTCCCCTTGGAAGGTGAGTCTAGATCTTACTGAAACTGATATGCCAACCCAATGTGTTCAGAAAGATAGTGGTGTAATCCCAAGTGTGTTGAAATCTATTAGAAACAACCATAAATTCTACCCCATTTTTCATGTATTTCTTGATTTGGATCTCCACCACCTTCTTTATCTGAATATAACCCCTAATGGCAATGTTGACTAGCCAAAAATGGGTTAACCCCCATCTTGTGCAAATTCCTTGAAGTAATTTTGATGAAAATTTGATAGGCAACATGTTTTGAACATGGTTAGTGGTCAATCCTCATTTGTGTGTCACCACCCTTGGTAGTATGATAGAGAATTTTTTGGTTCAAACATGGTCAAGATGAATCTTCTATCAGCTTATTACTCCTCCTTTTTTACAAGTCCAGTGCATCTCAAATCACATCCCATGTCATACCCTTTATTTAGGTCTAATCCAATGCCCTCTATGTTACCTATCTTTCGCACCTACACATGCTGGGAAAGAAAGTTGGTTGTATAGAGCCCCACAATCAAACCAAGGCTTTCTTATTTAGAAAACTCCTAGTGGTCAATGGATCTTTATGACCCCTATACTTAATTCCCCAACTATTAACCTCACATAAATTATCATTATTCTCTACCCCAACCAGTATCTATTGGGTAGCCTCTAGAGTCTACTACTACTTAGTGAGATTTACTACTTCCTCATCCTCTATAGGTTAGACATCATCATCTCAGATCTACACCCGATCCTACTCAACCTAGAACCCATCCTCTAGATATGTTACCCCACTTCCTCAACCTCACCCACCATCAAATTTTCCCTTATTTATTTAATGATACATTCTTTGTAATTGACAAAAACTTCATGATTTTGGGATTATTTTTCCATCCAAGAAATTTATTGTTTAGTTTCCTAGAGCACATTATTACTTTCAAAATTCTCCTTATACCAGGATGTATAAAACATAATATGTTTCATGTATACCCACTCAGTGAGATATTCCTGATCCAACACATGGAGAACACAAGAGTCCATTCCTCTAGTCCCCAGGTTTAACACCCAGTGGTGAAGGGACCCCATCTGGCTCACTATGAATTCCTCTAATGTGTGGGTGATAAAGTTTCTCATGATTCTCCATTACATATGTTGAAAATGTGATTCTATTCAGGGAAATCAGACATTAAATAATACATGTTTTCAGGAGGCATAGACTGATATTCTAGAAAATCTGTAAGACATTTGGCAGTGGTTTCATCCTTAGGGATCCTTTTGGATGGATTGGGATCTATGTCGAGAGGTGTTACACCTTCAATCGACTCTTCAACAATGAAAATATCACCATCAAATTAGAGAAACTTATTCCTTTCATCTATATCGGTATCAAGAATGGGTTTCACTCTTGGGGTAACATTTATCACACCCTTAATAGTTGTATTCTTAAGTTTTGGATCAGATACTAAATAGAGAATCCTGAATTCATCAGCTACATATGATCATTGGGAACACGTTTCCTTAAAACTTGTTCCAAAAAAATCAAGATATATAGTTTATACTATATCATAAAATAGGAAAAATATAGAAAGTTCAAAAAAGTGACTTATAAGAGGCAAGAGTTTGGTATACGTTCATGTCTGAGGGCTTGAAAGGGAAGTCCACTACATGAGATACTTGTTGCTTGTTGGAAACTCAATAAACACCACTATAACCCTCAGTACTGTATGGATGGAATCTATATAAGACAAAAAAATTTAGGGAATAAAATTCTAATAATTATCAAATATATTAAGAGAATATGGATAAGTTAGATTTAGATTCTTACCTTTAGAAGGAAAAACTTTCTCAATGATGAGATGTTTTGGGAGGCATGCCCCGCCAAAAAATTGATCAACTACTAGGATGCTAGGGTAATGCCCCCATAGTTGGTTAGGAGTGATAGTAGATCATAATAATCCTCCCCAATATCCTAAATGGATGCCTCTTCATTCAGGACTTTAGGATTGGGCTCTGAGGTGGGCTCGCTGATAACCTTTAATGGGCTCTGGTCACCCCAAAAAAGGCCCCTTGTCCCTCCTTAGATGATTCCAACATAAGTAAAAATAATTTGTTATAGGTTATAAAGGATTTAGATTATAAAATATTCAATTGGAAAGATGATACAAAAACTCACCTCACTAAACAAGATCTCGGTCATGTTATCTTCCCCAAGAGTGAACTCCTCACTCTCTAGTGACCTTTCCTAGTCTGCATCAGATCCCGAGTACTCATCACCTATAGATATATCTGTACAGGTGTTGAGATATGGTGCATTAAAGGTTGGAACCTTGGTATATTTCATTTCATCAAGCTCCACATCAAACATCTCTTGTACCCTGGAATTGGTTGGTTCAACCTCTCTACCCCAGGGTATGAAAGAATCCATGTATTCCAGGAATTAAGTGATCTTGTAAAAGATAAAATGGTCCCTGATCCTTGTAATCATAAACTATAAAAATGCTATCCCATATAAGGTGATACCTCTCCATAGATTCTCCACTGATTGGGATAGCTGAAACTTCCCCCATGCCTCCCAGAGCACATGGAAGGTGACATTATGAGGTAGCTTCACCAGATATCCCAGCTTATTTCCCATGGCCTCATCAGAATGAATTATCCCAGTGAAGGAGATCTCCAATTTCTCCTATGGTATCTTTTGAAGGAGACTTATCCCACTAGAAGGTGGTGGTATAGTATTCCCATAGGCTCCTACCATTGATAATCTATATTGAGTACTTGATGCCTATATTTCACCTTGAATAAAAGACCGCAAACTACCCTATTGCTCCTATGGAACATCGGACAGTACCACAATCCTCACCCAACAGTGTAATATCACACCCATTTATACCAAAATCCCAGTTTCCAATGTAGTTATATGTGAGTTCAGTGTCGTGGATGGATGGATGTAATATGATGGCCTCTTAGTGCTTTCATCCACAGACATCAATCATAGTTGATGAATGGTATCAGTGTGACTCTATTAATAGACCCCCTATGTACACTCACTTCATTAGCATCTAGATTCACCAGAACAATCAAGTGAACCGAGATAGTGTTTATAGTTCACAATAGGTATTTATATTGATCATCATGACCAAAATTCCACCTCAGAAGGCCTGAAGTTATTCCATATTATCTAATGTCCCCTCTATGTTTTTTTACTACTTCACCAATGGGGTTGGTAACAAGTATAAGTTTAATTTTGTTGTATTTTTTATTCGATTTTTCACCCCATATTTATTGATCTTTACCATTCAATCCTTGAAAAGTTTGAGGAGTGAAGGTTGTATAACAACATTTGAGAGTGTAACAGAATAAAGAAACTGATATTCCCAAAGGTAATCATGATCCATCGATGTAAATACTGAAATGTACCACAAATACCTCTGGGCATTTCCCCCCTCATGACATGACCCAGTAGGTTATGGAGGCTATCCAACATAGGGATGTCCAAATTCACTTAGATACCTAACATCATGATTTATTCCATCACTAGCATCCCATGGTGTAGGCCAATATGAGAAACCTTAATTGACATCAACCATCCACTTAGGAAACTTCATATGAATGATGTATACTGAACCCCTTTTTTCTTGTTCTTCATGGTATAGAACCATTCCTCATATTGACCCTCCTCTAATATCATCCAGTAAGGCATTGACCTCCTCCTATTTCATGGTCCATGAAATTATATTTTCCTCCATAACATTCTTATGATTATAAAATTTAAGAATATTTCTATCAATGTATTGGAAGATATGTCTCTTTAAAAAGGGGTTTGATAGTCCAATATAAAGCTCATCAAGATAATGAGGACCCATGCCACAACTAGTGTCCTCTCTAGATTCCCCTAAGAATTATGTGTCAAGAGAAATTCATCATATTGGTATCCCATTAGTGGAATACCTATTATATGAGGAAAATAATACATGCTAATTCCCACATCCCCATGATGGAGGCCGAAGGTGTTCATATTTAGAGATCCCAAGTGGAGGATCTCTAAAAAAAACTCAGGTTGATGGTAAACATCAAACCAGGAGGTCTACAATACTTATATACAACCTGATATGGATCATCACATCCCTATACTCCTCATAGGTGATGCATACCCAATATTCTCATGCCAACACTCCATCAATGTCTTTCTTAGCAAATAAATTCCAATACTTATACAAACCCATACAATATTTTTAATTTTATCTTGAAAAATTGTCATATGGTGGTAGGGAATTATTCAACTATTGGTTTTCCCCATCACTACAATTACCATTCCACTCAAGGTATAGATATATAAAGATCCACCGTTTCTGGATAGGTGGCCTACAATGTTAATATTTCTCTAGTTGAGCTCATCGTGATTTGAAAACCATAACCTCACTATGTTGACCTCCATGTCTAGTATATCCACATCATCTAACAACCCAAAATTATAGATTTCTGGTATTTTTATCATTAAATACTCCCTTTGGGATTATATTAACTGAATCAAAACTTTAAATTCCTAGAGGTGACCCTCCTAGCCTATGGAATTTTAGGATTCCCAATCATTTCCACCCTCTGAGAAATAGTAGTGTTAGCAGTAACAACTTGATCAGTTGGGTCATACATTCTAGGTCATTTTGAGGTGTTTTAAAGGTTGTGTCATGAAAATATGTATAGGTTTGTGGAAATGGTACAATGTCATGAAACTACAAGGCGTTTCATGCAAATTGATATCTATTTCATAGAAAATTTATCATTTAAGAAGTACTTGTGATAACTTCATGACTTAAAGCTTGAAAGTTCACACAAAGGGTTGAATTCCATTCATGAGAGAACAATTATCACTTGTGAAATTACAATGACTATATGAGGACCCTCACCCTATTTATAGTAATGAGAACCTTGGGTTCCATGTGTGAACAAATAATTTTCATGAACCAGGCCTAAAGTTGTGTGACAATGCATAAAATTTCTTCACATTTCATTATTTTCCTTAGAACTCTACCTTATGGTTCCCCATCAGCTCTAATTCTATAGTGGGGTATTTAAAGGAATAGAAAATGTGTCTATCCCTGAAAGCTGGATTTTCCCTAAAATAAAGACATATCCCATATCAATTTTCTATTTTGGATCTAAGGGATAGAGCGTGTAAAAATCAAGTTCTATGGACACAATTATCTAATTTGTTATAGAACTTGTTTTTTTGTAAAAAAGAGATTATAAAACACCAAGTTTCATGGTCACATTATAATTTCCTGAATATCTAAGTATATTTTGGTATGAAAAACAATCACAATGTGAAAAACCCTGAAATTGGCGCACAAGCCATTTTCACGATAAAGGTTCTAATAAATTTCTACCTCACACAACCTTCCACTCGTAGCAAAGTAATGAGAAGCGTGCACCCACTTTACATGACACAACTAGAGTTGCTTTACCAAAGTAACCCATTTTAGATAAAAATAGTTCACCACCCTAATAAAACAAAATTTTATTGAATATTTTATTGATAATAAATGATATTATTTCCTCACATTGTGGTAACTATGCTAATTTATGGAATATTTGGAATTAGATCATTCATTTAAAAATTTGAGGAAAATCCCAGCTTTACCCTTTAATAATTCACATCAGTATTTCAAACATAAATAATTTTAATTGAATTATTTGAACATAATAGTTTTTAAATATGTTTATGACTTAAGGTTATAAAACTTTCATTTAGGAAATTGGAGCTAAAGAATGCATTTGATTGGTGAAAATGGGCCATAAAGTCAAAGTTGGGCTGGACTCGCCAGATTGGACATGAGTTTTGTATTTGGGCCATAAAGTCTACATCCACATATGGATTGAGCCCAAAGTTTTAGAGGAGATCGAAAACCCAATTTCACATAAAGTTTCCTTCTCAAAGAGCAGTTGGTTCATGATTTTTTAATGTCAAATGGGCCGTGAAATTTGGCTTAAAATATTTGGCTGAGATTCCCCATTCACACTTGAAACTAATTTGAACCTAACCTCCCCACCAATATATATATTGGTGTTTTCACTCTTTGGGATGGGTGCTAAAGGATTTAGGAAGTTGTGGCCAAAAGGGTTTCTCTTGGGAACACCTCACAACCCTTGGAATAAGTAATTCCTTGTGCAATGTTCTCTTCCCAGAAGGCTCTCCTCTCCCACCTCCTCTTGGTTTTTCCTTATTTTTGCATGTAACATGAATTTTTTTCAATAAATCTTCTGTATTATTCTATTTTCATCTTTTTATTTTTTTTCTTGGGTTGGAATCTAAGATTGTATACAATATTGGGGGTTCCCTAATCAATCCATTTGTTTTGTAAAACATCTCCACGATGACAATTCCACCCAATGAAGAGTGATTTATTTGTAGTTGATCTAATCCCTAATACCTTAATTTATTTATTTTTAATCCCTAAACATAATGTAATTCATAAATTGTGATCAATTAATTGAGTTTTAATTTCTATGTTACTCTATCGACTTTCACTTTACTACATGGTTGGGCTTGTGTAAATCGTGTGAGTTAAACCTCAATCGAAAAATCTAATGAACATGGGATTGAATTATAGGGTTCAAGTATCATAACAAAATAAATTAATTCTCCACTATAGGGAGGAGATTCTGCCCTAATTTTCCACTGACCACAAGTTGTATTTTGGATCACAATCAAAATTGGGTGCTAAGATTGGAGGTCCCGAAGTTAACCTAGGGCCATTTTTCACAAATATTTGTGGGTGCGTTATTTACCGTAGGGTTTGAAGGTTAAAAAGGTTTTAAGATCATAATTGAATGAATTATAATTATATGATATAATGATAAATGAATGGTTAAGGGTTTATATTAGATTAACTACATCTTCTCATATAAGTGTTTTTTAAAGAAACTGTGTCTTTGGTTGTTCTTGTCTGTTGTTTAGTTTATTGTTCGAAAGTCATAAAACTAACCCCCAATCTTGTGTTTCTTTTTTTCCCACTTATTTTCAATTTTTTTTGTTTTCTTTATCCAATTACATGTTGTTTAATTCACTTCCTCTTTGAGATAATGACCTAGGTCATCCACTGTTCTGCACTTAGTTAAATCACAAACATTTTTTTTGGGAGTGTGTGCGACAACTCTCATTGAATTGGCGTCGTTTCCGGGTAGGCAAGTAATTATTTCAACTAATTAGAGGTATTTATTTTATTTTACATTTTATTCTCTTTCTCTTTTTTTCTTCCTTCTATACCCAATCTGAATTTTTTTTCTTCTTTTATTTTCTTATTCTTTTTGGACCATCAACTCAAACTTCTCATTTTTATTATGGTCCAATTTCCTTATTTTTTATTTTTTATGATTTATGACATGAACTAATCCTGAGGATCTATTAGATCTTGACCCTGAGATTGAATGCAGCCTTAGGGCTCGAATCATACTTTCTCAGTCTATGGGAAGTTTCAACATTCAACCAGTTAGAGAATTCCTCCACTCTAAGAACATTGAAATTGGAAACACTTGTAAGTCCAACATAAAACCAGGACCATTGGCTGAAAATAATGGAAATGATCTTAATAGAACCATTTGATAATTGGCTGCACCTGATATTAATTATCAACCAAATTGCATTGCATACCCAAATCTCGAATCAGACTTTGAACTGAAATTTGGATTAATTTACCTTCTTCCAAAATTTCACGGATTATCTGGTGAGGATCAATATAAATATTTAAAAGAATTTAATATGGTTTTATCAACCTTAAAACCAAGAAATTTTTCTAAAGATCAAATCAAACTAAGAGAATTCCCATTCTCACTTGATGGAGATGCAAAAGACTAGATGTATTATTTACAACATGAAGATGTAACTTGTTGGAACGATTTGAAATGTCTTTTCTAGCAGATATTTTTTACAGAATCAAGGACCACATCCATTTGAAAGGAGATCTCAGGGATCAAGCAGGAACACGGGGAGTCGATGTATGATTATTGGGAGATATTCAAGAATTTGTGTGCAATCTGCTCATATGACCACATTAGTGGGCAACTCCTCATCCAGTACTTCTATGAAGGGATCAAACCTATGGAGAGAAGCATGGTGGATGCCGCAGCTAAGGGGAATTGGTAGAAAAATCACCACCAGATGCATGTGTGTTGATCTACATGATGTTACAAAAATCCCAAGAATTTGGATATCGAGGTACCCCACATGTTAGAGGAGTACATTAGGTAAGTCCATCTTCTCTCGAAATTCATTTTATTGATACCAAGTTAAAATAATTGAAAACTTTGGTGAGATAGATTTTGTTGGCTCAAAATACATCCCAACCCCCTCCTTCATGGCCTTGTGGAATTTTCAGAGAGACAAGCCACCTAACTGACTATTGCCCCCAACTATAAGAAATAGAATATTGTGCAGCAGTGTTTCCTGGGAGACCATTTCAGCAGTAACAACAACCATATCCCCAAAATAAGATTGATTCCTTTTCTCCAACATACAACCAAGGGTGGAAGGATCAATCAGACATGAGGTATGTCTCTGGACAACAAAAAAGGCCCCCTTTACAACAAAACATCCAGCAGCCTCCACCTTACCATTAGGGTTTCTAGCAACCCCAAAGGGGATTGGAATCTCAAGAATCAAAAAACAAAAAACAAGGGACTTCTCAACTAAATTTATATTCTAATATTGATGATATTTTGAAATAAATTGTTCTTAATTAATAGAATGAGATGAAGAGTCAAGGTTAGAGACACAAATGAGACAGATTACCGCTGCCTTCCATGAACTGGTAAGTAAGAAATCTGGAAATCTTCCTTCCCAACCAACTACAAATCCTGAAGGGAATGTTAGTACAATCACATTGAGAAGTGGGATGAAAACAAATAATACATCTGCACCTATCGTTCCACTGGGATTCACCTCAACTCCAGAGAAGTACTATTCCATACCAACTAATGAGAAACCCAAGGAGAAAGATAAAGGTAAGAAAAAGATTGATTATGTTCCTTATAAACCCCTTCCATTTCCAAATATAGTTGTACAAACCAAGAATATGGCTGAAGAGGTGATGCAAAAAAGAAGTTTTGGACACATTCAAGCATGTGGAGATCATCACCCATTTACTTGAATCTATTAAACAAATACCATGTTATGCCAAATTCTTAAAATAACTTTGTACCAATCAAATAGGGATCAAGGGAAATGAGAGGATCAATCTTGGAAGGAATGTGTCAACACTCATTACACCAACTCTAGGAATGCCAACAAAGTGCAAGGATCCTGGGAAATTCACCATACCATGCACTATAGGGTTGTTAAACTTTTGTAATGCTCTTTTTGATTTAGGAGCTTCCATAAATGTGATGGATCACTATTTATTCTCTTCTTTACAGGTTGGCGAGTTAATGTTGATGAGAGTTGTGGTGCAGATGGTGAATAGAGCTACAACATATCTAGTAGGAGTTCTTGAGGATGTACTTGTTCAGGTAAGAGACATGATCTTTCTAGCAGATTTCTACGTGCTTAAAATGGAGGAAGATCAGGTTAGTTCACATGCTCCCATTATATTAGGTAGTCCATTTCTCAAAACTACAAAAACTATCATAAATGTCAATGAGGGTACACTTTCCATGGAGTTTGGAGATAAAGTTGTGATATTTAATGTTACGGACTCCATGAAGTGCCCCTCAGAGGACAATTCTTCATTTTTTATCTCCCATTTTGAACCACCAAGTAAAAACCACAATGGATTTTGATTGTACTATGCTTAAGGTGATTATTAGAATTTGTTCAAGTTTGATGTCTAAGAGTACATAAAAACCTATTTTGAATGAAAAATACTCTCTTAGATTTGATTTTGAAAATGATTCATATTCTGATTCTGATCATTTTCACTCTGATTATGACGTGTCTATGGAGTATGATGATGGATTTGATTCTTTATTCTCTGATTTTGATGATTTATATTCTAATACTAATGTTCATTGTGCACATATTTCAGTTCCTTCAATTTCTTCATCCATACACCCCCCTACACTGAACTCAAGCCATTGCCACAAAATCTCAAATACTCATACATGTTGAGTGGTGAGAAATTACCTATTATCCTTCCTAAAAATCTCCCTTTTGAACATGAAGAAAAACTTTTGAATCTTTTGAGGGAGAAAATTAAGGAAAGCGGGTGGACCTTGGATGACATATCAGGTATTAGCCCCTCCATTTTCATGCATAGGATTATTTTGGATGATGTGGATAAACTAGTTAGGTAACCATAAAGGAGACTCAATCCAACACTTTTGGATGTTGTTAAAAAAGAGGTTCAAAATTTACTCAAGGCAGGTATAATATTTCCCATTTCAGATTCTTAGTGGGTAAGTCCTATTCAGGTTGTGCCTATGAAAAGTGGTGTTACAGTTTTTAAAAATGATAAAGATGAGTTAGTTCCAATGAGGGTGAAAAATAGTTGGTGCGTGTGTATTGATTATAGGAAACTAAATCAATCCACTCACAAAGACCATTTCCCCTCCCATTAATTGATCAGATGCTTGAGAGACTAGATGAAAAAACACACTACTGTTTCTTGGATGGATTTTATGGATATTTTCAGGTTCCTATAGCTCTATAGGATCAGGAGATGACAATATTAACTTATCCATTTGGAACATTTTCCTACCGGAGGATTCCATTTGGACTTTTCAATGCCCCAGGTACCTTCCAAAGATGCATGCTGAGTATTTTTTTGGATTTCCTTAAGACCCGCATGGAGGTATTTATTGTTGACTTTAGAATATATGGATCTTCATTTGATGAATGTCTAAATAGTTTGGTAAAGGTGTTGAATCGTTGTATTGAGAAGAATATGGTCTTAAACTTTAAAAAGAGTCATTTCACAGTAGAGCATGGGATTGTCTTAGGGAATGTAGTGTCAAAACATGGGATAGAGGTTGATAGATCTATGGTAGATATCATTTCATTCTTACCCTATAATTCATGTGTACATGTTGTTATATCTTTCCTAGGTCATGCATGATTTTATTAGTGATTCATCAAATATTTTAGTAAGATTTCTATTCCTATGTTGCGATTACTTCAAAAGGATTTTGATTTTGTGTTTGATGATTCTTGTAGGACATCCTTTGATTAGCTAAAGAAGTGTCTGAACACTCCACTGATCATACAACCCCCACGGTGGGACATTACTTTTGAGATTATGTGTGAAACCTCAAACTTTTTGGTCAGAGCTGTCTTGTATCAGAGGTTGGAGGTATGTTCACATATTATTTCATATACATCAAGGACATTGGATTCAACCCAATCAAACTACAAAACCATAGAAAATGATTTTCTTACCATTATATTTTCTTTAAATAAATTCTATTCATATTTATTAGGCTCTAAAGTAGTTTTTTTTCTGACCACACAGCTCTGAGGTACCTATTGAAGATGCTAGATGCAAAGCCTAGGCTAATCCTATGGATGCTCCTTCGTTAGGAACTCTAAATTGATATAAAGGACAAGAAGGGGTCAGAAAACCTAGTGGAGGACCACATGAGTAGGCATACTCATACAATAGAGGATGACACCTTGGACCAAGTACCACTTTAGGACACTTTCCCTAATGAGCATATTTATTCCATCTCAGGTATGAATCCTTGGTATGTTTATTTAGTGAACTACCTTGTTGCATATGAAATTCTTGAAAATTTAAAGAAACATCAAGTCCAAAAGTTAAAGAGTGAGTCTATATTTTATGTGTGGGACAATCCCTACTTATGATGCATGTGTTGTGACCAAGTTATTAGAAGGCGTGTTCCTGATCATGAGTTGGAGTCTGTTTTACATTTTTTTCATACACTTACTTGTGGTGGACACTTAGGACCCCAATGGATAACTAGCAATGTTTTGGACTCTTGATTGTATTGGCCTAGTTTATTCCATGATGCTCATGTGTTTTGTAAGTGGTGCTCACGTTTCCAACACACAGGTAAAATTTCTAAGAGACATGAGATGCCCCAATAACCCATAATATTCTATGAGATTTTTGTTCTGTGGGGCATTGATTTTATGGGCCCTTTTCCTAGTTCATTTTATTTTTTGTATATTTTGGTTAGTGTTGATTATGTGAGTAAATGGGTGGAGGATAAGGCCACCAGGACTAATGATTCTCATGTGTGGTGGACTTTGTCAAGACACAAATTTTTTGTAGGTTTGGAGTACCAAATGCCATCATCTGTGACCAACGGACACACTTTTTCAATCAAAATTTGGCTACCCTCTTTCGGAAGTATGGGGTGACACATAAAAATTTAACACCATACCAACCCCCAACAAATGGATAGGCTGAGGTTTCAAAACACGAGTTGAAACAAAATTTGGAAAACAATTGTGCAGCTGAATAGGAAGGATTGGAGAAAGCACTTGGATGATGCGCTATGGGCTTATAGGATAGTATACAACACACCCATTGGTATGTCCCTGTTTCAAATTGTTTTTGGGAAAGCATGTTATCTCCCTGTGGAAGTCAGGCATCGAGCTTATTGGGCTATAAAGAAATGTAACATGGATTTGGCCCAAGCTCGAATCCAAAGGAAGCTACAAATTCAAGAGCTTGAGGAGATTGGATTGTCTTCATATGAGAACTCAAGGCTCTATAAGGAATGTTCAAAAGCAGATCATGATAGAATCATCCAACAAAGGGAGTTTCATGTTGGAGAGAGAGTTCTTCTCTACAGTTCACGACTAAGCTGATTCCTAATAAGTTGCGTTCAAGATGGTTTGGTCTTTATATTGTATCTAATGTATTTCCTTATAGCATAGTGGAGATCACAAAAGAGGACATTGGAAGGAGCTTTACAATCAATGAGAAAAGTTTGAAGAAATACATTGAGATAATTTCTACTAATGTAGTAGATTTCATCACACTGCATAACCCCATTATCACTTGAGCATATAAGGATGTTCCTAACCCTTTCACTTTTATATTATTTTTCCTATTTAAAATTCTGTTTTTCATGTGGACATATCATCTCATAGGATCAGAATGAATATAATGTATTATTTTAAGTGTGGGGGAGGGGACAACATTTTGGGGTATATATTTAGGATTTTCATTTGTGTGTTTTATGTGTATTTTCTATTAAGTTTTTGGTTAAAATTCTCAAAATAACAAAAAAAGAAAAAAAAGAAAAAAATAAAAAAAATAAAAAAATATATCATGTAACATTCTCATGTGGAACATATGGAAAATGCATGTTTTCAAAATTAATTGGTAGAAATATAAGCCCGAATAAGATTTCATCATCAAAGGTTTACTTTTATAAAAAATAAATTTGTCAATGATATGAATAGGTTGTGTCATTATAAAACCTTTTATATTTTGATATCATTATTTGTGATATTTGTTCATAGTAAATTATGTCATTGATTTCTCCACACAATTTTTCACACAATCATGACTTGTGAGTTTCTCTTACCCAATTGAATGTATATTCGGGGTAGCTTATAACATGGTCTTTCCTTATGTGGGTTTCTCTTCCAATCATTTCCATCACTATACCTAATTGAACTATGCATGTGCACATAATATATGACTATTTTACGTCCTCTAAAAACATTCAATAAAATCAAAAAAAAAACAATCAATAAAGAGGAGTTTGAAGAAATGTACAACATGTAGGGATATTTAGGTCGGGAGATCATGGTTTGAATTCTAGAAATGCTTAAATGAGTGGGTTTTGGAATTTTATTGTAAACGATGTTGAACAGGTTTAGTGGAATTGAATCAGGTAATAAGAAATGTTTTTAATTGACCTCGATATATTGAATAATGTGTGGATTTATGAGATCAAAATGGTTGGCACACACACATGTGGAGAATTAGTGGCATGGTAGACCCATGACTTGTTTCGCTATGATTAGTGTTATGAATCTCACTAGATTTTGTTTTGACACAATTTATGAGACAATTAATTTAAAATTTATTAACATTTACTCTTTATGGGATTATTACTTTGCCTATATTTTCACTGTGGATTGAGAAATTTGAATATGCATATCTTGTCACAATTTTTTTGAATACCTGATATGAGGTTTTGACCGGGAGTGAAAAAGGGTAAATGTGGGGGAGTTGATAAAACAATATTTTATTGATAATAAATGATATAATTTCCTCACATTTTGGATCACTATGCTCATTTATGGAATATTTGGATTTATATCATTCATTTGAAAATTTGATGAAAATTCCAGTTTTACCCTTTCCAAATTCACAGTAGTATTTCAAATATAAATAATTTTATATAAATTATTTAAACTTAATATTTTGTGAATGGGTTCCTGACTTAATTTTATACAACTTTATTTATGAAATTGGAGCTAAATCATCCATTTGGTTGGTGCTAATGGGCCATGAAGTCAACGTTGGGATAGACTCGACAGATTGGACATGGGTTTTGTATTTGGGACATAACCTCTAAATCAGAGCACAGATTGAGACCAAATTTTGAGAGGATATCTAAAACCCAATTTCACACAAATTATCCCTCTAGAATAATATCTGGTTCACAAATTTGAAAGTCAAAGGGGCAGTTCAAGTTGTCTTAAAATATTTGTCTGAGATTCTCCATTCACACTTGAAACTTCTTTGAACCTAGCCTCCCCACCACTCTATAAATTGGTGTTTTCACTCTTTGGGATGGATGGTCAAGGATTTGGGAAGGTTTTTATGAAAGGTTGTCTCTTTGTAACACCTCAAAACCCTTGGAATAAGTAAGGTCTTGTGCAAAGTTCTCTTCCACGAAGGCTCTCCTCTCCCACCTCCTCTTTGTTTTTCCTTTTTTTTATGCTTGTAACGTGAATTTTATTCAATAAATATTCTATATTATTCTATTTTCATAATATTATTTTTCTTATTGGGATTAAATCTATCTCTAGATATGAGATTGGGTGTTCCCCAATCAATCCATTTCTTATGAAAACCATCTCCATGATGAAAAATCCACGCATGGAAGGGTGATTTATTTCATAGTTGATCTAATACATAATCCCTTAATTTATTTATTTTGAATCCATAAACATACTATATTTCATAAATTTTGATCAATTAATTGAGTTTTAATTTCTATATTACCCGATCGACTTTCACTTCACCGTGTGGTCGGCCTTGTGTAAATTGTGTAAGTGAAACCTCAATCGAAAAATCTAATGAACTTGGGATAGAATTGTAGGGTTAATGTCTTGTCCCAAACTCCATTATTTATCCACTCCAAGGAGAAGATGATTCCATAATTTTCCAATGACCATAATTTGGCTTTTTGATCACAATCAAAGCAGGGTGCTATGATTGGAGGTCTTGAAGTTAACATAGGGCCAATTTTCACAAATATTTGTGGTTGTGTTAATTTCCATAGGGTAATGAGGTTAACAAGGTTATGTGATCATAATTTAATGAATTATTATTATATAGGATAATTATAAATGAATGGTAAAGGGGTTATATTAGATTGACTACATCTTCTCATATAAGTGTTTTTTAAAGAAACGGTGTCTTTAGTTGTTCATGTCTGTTGTTTAGTTTATTGTTATAAAGTCACAAAACCAACCCCACATATCGTGTTTCATTTTTTTTCACTTATTTTTATTTATTTATCTTCAACAGTATTAAGTTTTGTTTAATTCACTTCCTCATTAATATAATGACCTAGTCAGCCACTGTGTTACACTTAGTTAAATCACAAACATTTTTTTTGAGAGTGTGTGTGAAAACACTCATCACACCCCTCCCCCCATTTTGGGCATGGACCTCTCAAAGTTTAGTCACTTTCTCTCATTCATGTAACTCTTTATTTTATGATATCACACAACTATAATATCCCCATGGATCTCCAAATTTAGATAAATTGTCTTACTGACTTCATGCGGGTGATAAATTTCCCTGGATTGTGTTTGATAAGTCCTCAAAAAACATCCCCTAAAGGCTAGGTGGGTGCACACAAGTTTATTTCCCTTTAGGACCAAGCTTCATGAGACCCCATAAGTTTCATGCTCCTTTTCACCCTTTATCCTTTTTCTTTCCTTGTGATAAATACCATGGTTTGAAAAAATACCCTTTTTTCACAACTAAAAAGTTACACAAAATAAAATTAATTCCCTAACCCAATGACTCTTTATAAACATATTTGCGTGCATGTTGAGTAATCAAGTCCCTGCACCTACCCCAACCATATCAATTCATTCCCCAATATTTCATTCGACTAATATCACTAACACTCATGTCCAACCACTTTTTCCTAAGCATGAATGGTATAATGGTAGTTCCTCTTACTACTTAGCATATGCACCCTATTTTTGGGACCCCCCTTGTTACACTTCAACATGGAAGTGTTTATGCCCCATACGACCCAAAATAACATTTGCAGTAATCAAATAATCCCCAAAGGTAGCAGCATCAAGGGAAATAGATCACATTTCCCTGTTGGAAGGTTTAGTGTCACATCCTCCTCTTTTAATTAGAAATGGTATCCCTGGGTTGAAACCCTACCTAAATACATGATAGATTACTTTAAACTACATATCCCAATGTTTTTTCATACAATGTTAAGTATCATTACAACATCCTTTGCGCACGATGATAAAATATATCATTACCTTATGAAATGAATGTATGATGCCCCATTTATGAATGGAATTGGATTACACTCTCAAATACAGAGAATACCACATGTGTAATCCATACACTATCATGGGATGATCATACTACAATGGGAAACCCACATCTATAATCCCCAAAATATCATGGTATGATCCTCCAACACCGAGCATCCTACTTGTATAAGCCCCACACCATCATGGGATGATCCTCCTACACAGAGAAACCAACATGTGTAAGCCCCAAACCATCATGGAATGATCCTCCTAGATGAGGAATCACACATGTATAATTTCCACAACATCATGGAATGATAATCCTACATCGGGAATCCCATATGCATAAGCTCCACACCATGATGGGATGATCCTACGACACCGAGAAGACAATATGAATATTTCCATACCATACCTTTCCATCACTCTTTCTATGATGAAAGCATAATTACCATACATAATTAAACCACATGAGATATTTCTATCAGTTTACCTTAAATTGTACACTCTAAATACATGAGTTTTTATCCCTCTCTTCTGGAAGGGTATGTAGGATTCCCCATAGAGGTCCATCCTAATACACTTGGGATAACTCTTTGAGGTTAAATACTGATCCCCCAATGCCAAAAATAAATCTACATTTATTGTCCACAGATTTTGGAAACTCTGATGTGCTATCATCTCCCTCTAGGACACACTCAAACTTACCAAAATATTCCCACAATATATTAAAATTGCGAACAACGTATCCCTAAAAGATGTTAAACATATGACTGAACTATCCCCATAAGATGTTAAATCTATGAACAACCTATCTTTACAAGACTTTAAACCTATAACCTCATCCTGAAAATATGATAAACCTAAAAAACCCATTAATTACATGAAAATCTCTATCAAATATGATGAACATGGGATGCCTAAGGTAAGAATCTTCTCAAGAAATATTCCCTTGGAAAAAATTACCCTTTTACAGACATTGTATGACTTGGTTTTTATTAATAAGATGCCTCATATATGATACAACCTCAACTTCAAAAGAGGAATAATTTATAGGCTCCCAATATACCCAATATCCAAATATTTACATATATATCTAACATCACTATCAACATCTACCATAGGGAGATACCCTACTGTGATAGAAGCAGTGAATTTAAACAGTTTCCACCTCGATATGACATCGAGAATGAGCTTCATGAAATAGACTAAACTCTGTATGGGAGACCTGGACTTGGAAACATGATCGAAGGAGGAATCCATGAAAGGAGGAACTGAAATTCCATCACCCCATTTTTCTTATGGATCTAGCATCACCTAACATAGTGGTTGAGGAAACCCAAATTTGGAAAGAAGGAATGTTAGGAAACTGTCCAACCACCCTGGAGGAGGAGAAACTAAATCCTGGGAGAAAACCAATTCAAAAGAGAAAAAGATGGAAAAGAGAATAATCATGCACGATGAGTGTCCCTGGCCTGTGATCATCATAAAAATATCTATATTGAAATTTTAATTAATTGAATTTAGTGTGATATGTTTTGTAATATGAATATTATTGTGACTAAAATTAAGGAACTACAAACTTGGGTTAGTCCCTTGGTTAAACTAAGGGTTTTATGCCATATAGAAATGGGCATCCTCTTAGGAAAATTCATTGTTTTATATATATTTAATTTTTTAATATATTTGGTTGAGTGTTGTATTCCTTTAAGATATTAAGGGAATTTATAAGGGTTAATTTGATGTTTTAGATTGAATATGTCTTACAGGACCACCTAGGGAAGTGTTTCAAGATTCTCTTTCAAGTGAAGTAGCTCCTATGGTGCCTCTAGACATGTATGAGGATACAATTGGGCATGCTACCACACCCTCTCTGGTGGTTTAGGTAGTGGAATCACTTAATCCTATTTTATTTCTGTTTGTTCCTATTCAAGTAATAGGATCTCATATGAATATGGAAGATTATACTTGGGATTTTCATATTTATCACCACCATCCTTCCATCATACTAGAAGACCCCATGATGCTATGGATTGGATTGATATAATTGAGGGAATCATTGATCTAGTGGAGACTTTGGAGGGTTTATGGGTTAAGATGTATGATTTCATGCTTTAGGGACACATAGAGAGATGTTTGGGTGTTATGAACTAGGAAGGGATACATGATGGTGTCACTTTTGAAATATTCAAGATTCAATTATTTGAGTAGATTATCATTCTTTTATATCTAATCTTGTTGTTATTGGTTTATAATTTCTAATTATGTTACTTTTTTAATTAATTTATATTGATACACCTTTAGAGAAAATTTATAACATATAAAAATATATTAAAAATTTCATGCAATAGTTTTTGGTTATGGGAATTTATGGGATTTCATGATCTTATAGACAACTAGTTTCAATATGATTTTTGGCATGGACTGGTTGACTAGTTATCAGGAGAACATCAATTTCTATAGAATATGGGTATTTTTTTCTACACCTTAAGGAGGATAAGTTTGTTTAGACTTATTATTTTGATGTTGGATTTGTTATAACAAGACCATACCCGAGTTAGTTTGGAACTATTATAGAATAGGTTACATGCATAGTTCTCATGGAATATTAGGTAGTAGATCCCTCCTATTTTTATCCAATGGTGGATTGTTACCAGGATGTCTTATAGACTATTTATTTATAATTCCCCATAATAGATTAATTGTATTTGATATAGAACATGTTCCATGATTCTGAACAATATCAATCCCTACATATCATATGACACTAGATGAGATTGAGGAACTCAATGTGTAACTTGAGGATTTGTAAGTGAAGGGAATTATCATATATTTCACTTCTCCATGGGGTTCTCTAATTTTGTTCTCTAAGAAGGATTATGGAATAATTAATATGTACATAAACTATATGAAGTTTAATATGTTAATGGTAAATAATAGGTACCCATTTTTGTGGATTGATGATTGTTCAATCAGTTGTGGGAAGTTTGATGGTTTTCCAAGATTTACATTCTATTAGGGTACCACCATCTATAGTTCATAGTAGAGGATATACCTTAGAATGTGTTTTTAAGTAGGTATAGACCTTATGAGTATAGTTTCAATTATTTTTGGTTTAATAATGATCCAGTGTCTTTCATGGCTCTCATGAAGAGGATTTCCCATCCATATCTTGAATATTTCATCATTGTATTCATTAATGGTATCGTGATATACTCACAGAACCTGAAGGGAATGTTAGTAATCTTGATAATGTGTTGAGTACAATTCAAGTTCATCAAATTTATTCTAACAATTCAAATTATCACTTTTGGATCTATGGAGAGTGATTCCTTAAGAATATGATTTTTGAGGTGAAAATCTCAGTTGATTCAGAGAAGGAGTGGGAAATGAAGTCTTAGACACACAAAAAGAACATGTTCTAGATATGGAGTTTCCTAGGTTTATATGGGTTATACTAATGGTTCATTCATGATTTCTCTTATTTTTTAGCAGCTATGTCTAGTATTACCAAGAAGGAGATGATGTTGAGAGGAAAGATTAATGGGAAGAGGCCTTCCCAGAGCTGAATAGGTGGTTGAAATTTGGCCTGATTTTGAACATACCGAAGACTAGGAACTTATATGTGGTTTAATATGATCCCTCACATGTTGGTTTCATATTTTTTGGATGGATAAAGATTATTTAGTACCTTATGTTCCTTATCAGCTATGGACTCATGAGAGAGAAAACCCTTCCCATGATCTAGAGTTGGTTGTATTAGTTAATTCCATGAAATATTTGAAACATCATCTCTTCAGTGAGAGGTTTTTCATCTATATAGACTGTAGTATCTTGTGACATATATTCTCTCAATGAGACTTAAATATTTAGTATAGTGATGGGATTTATTTTCTATATAATTTTTACATTGATCTAGATTATGGTCTTGGAAGTGGAAATATTATTTTAGAAACTCTTCGTAGAAATACCCAGGATCTTAGAGAGATCCATTCAAAAGAGTAATGAAGATTGATGATATTGTTATCCAAATGGTTGAATGGTGCATATGATGATAAAGGGGTGATGTCTTTGTCCCCAATAGTTATCATTTATGACTTATTGGACTGGGTGACATCAAACCATGAGTTAGATTCTGTGTGCTTAGTGATGTGGGAAAAATTGTTTAGGAATGATCTAGTTCTAGGATAATATTTATATGGATACAGTGTGATCTATGTTAATGGGAGAGTTATAGTCCATGTTTTAATTATGGAAGTACTAATGAGGAAATCCCATTATTCAAAGTGGGTGGTGTACCCTTGATCATAAAATATGTATCATGATATCAATAGATGGATTTGGTGGCTATAAATGAAGAATGAAATCACCTATTTTTTCACTCATTGTTTTACCTATAAAAGGATTAAATTTTAGTATTAGTGAAAATGTGGTTTTCTTCAACATATTCCCATGATAGTGTGGAAGAGGGATGATAGGACGATAGACATTGTTAAAGGATTTCCTAGGACAACTAGGGGATGAGATGATGTTTGGGTTGTGGATAACTAGATGATAAATGTGTCATATTTCTTTCAGAATCAAGAGCCTCATTCCATATATGTCTTGGGAAAACTCTTTTCTTATGAGATAGTGAAACTTCATGGTGTACCTATGAGCATTGGGTTATATAGAGATGTGTGTTTTACATCATGGTTATGTAAATTATTATAGAAGGTGATAGGGAATCAATTGAGGTTGAGTACAACATATCATACAAAGAACAATGGTTTTTCAAATAGGATGATCCAAATTTTGGAGGAGATGCCTCGTGCACGTGTCTTGGATTTATGTGGAGCATGGGATGATCATATGACCTTAGTAGTGTTTGTATATAATAATAGTTAACAATATATAATTCAAATGAAATCATTAAAGTTTATTTATATTCATCTATTTCATTCACCATTTTGTTGGCATGAGGTGGGTGAGGTAGCTATTATAGGGATGACTTTGCTGCAAGAGACCTAGGATTGGATCTAGATGATTCAGAAGTTTTTGGTTATAGATCATAGTAAGTGGAAATCATATTTTAACAGATGGAGATTACGATTATCGTTTACCTTTGGAGATTGGTTTTTCTTAAGAGTTTCGTAATGGTTCGAGCATCAATGAGGGGTGAATTTGGGAAAGTTAGGGCCATAGTTCATGGGACCATTTGAGATCATCAAGTATATCAGAATAGTGGACTACCAAATCCACATCCCTCCATAGTATTGAGTTATAAATAACGTGTTCCATGTGTATTAACTATACATACATGAGCCCGATCTTATGAATGTCATAAAAAATGAGGATATTGAGTTTGAACCAGATGTATCATTAGTGGAGTGACCAGAAAAAATTATATACTAGATAAGAGAGTGTGATGGTAAAATATGATACCTCTTGATTGAGTTTTGTAGAATCATTTGAAAATTAAATAGGTCAATTAGGAGTGAAATTTTGATTTTTGGTAGCAATGAACAGAGTTATTTGAACATGACCACTAGAGACTTCTCAAGGATGAGAAGTTGTTACAGGGGGAAATTTGTAACATCCTTGAAATTAAAAAGTATGTTAATTTATGTTTTAGAATATATTGGTTGTTTATTTTTCATATTTTAAGTCATTTTTAAGTATTTTAGAAGTCATAAATTATAATTAAATGAGTTAGGGGCAAAAACCACCATCGTAGAGTTACAAGTGTTTCACAATCTAGTCGATATAGTACAATTTTCCAGATGGTGGAGGTGACAATAGACCCACAAGAACCTAGGTTCCATCAGCTTACTAGTAAAATTCCACTGGCTAGATGGTGTATAATGAAGTAGAATATAATACTTCTTGGTTCTACTATCCAGTTAGTGGATCCACTAACATACCAGTGAGGCTCATCCTCTCTCTAGTAGCTCCCATGTAGCCCCATCATGAAGGTTACCTTCATAAGTTTCCTCTAACATGAATTTTTGAAACCCCTTCACCTTTTCAAACCCTCATTCATATAAGAAACCATATTATCTATATTTATATGTAATTATATCTCCCCTATTGAAATTTTAGTCTTAGATCATTCAATTTTCTACCAAATGGTGTGTTTTGTCCGTTTTAGATCGTATTCGCTAATTCTATTGAGACAAATCACATATACAATATAGATATATAGATTATATCCACATATAACGGGGAATTATTCGTCTATGAATGGTTAAATGTAGGATATATATAATTTTCATCCTTCCCTTGAGAATACCATGATATGCCTTTGGAAGAAGATATTTTTGGGTAAGTTGATCAAACTATAAGATTATGTTATATTATCCTTCTTGAATCTTGTCTCTATAATCCTACTTGTGATGAGTTAGTATTTGATATAGGGATTTTGAGTAAAAATAAATGATTTGGTGTTGACTGTTGGTAATCCACACAGGTGCACCTAAGGTAGGAAGTCCATTTCACATAGGGCCATTATATTAAGTTGATTGGAGTGGTTGTAATGTATCTGTGTGTGAGAATATCTATGTGAACCATTGTGTGATATAATATGATTATGTTTTGAATATGTTTTATGTGTGTGTTTCCTATGATACCTATGAATTTGGTGATATGATTGTTCCCTTCTAGTATATTCCTTGTAGTGTGTAAATACTTGGCCTATGGAAGTTTTTATCTAGTATCAAGGTGACATGTGGATTTTTGTGGCTTTGTTAACCCATAGATAGGGAGAATATCATAATGAAACTTTGTGATGATAACGAACATGGGACCTGGAGACATGATAGGGGTACGATGACCATGTAGTTTGACCCAATATAGAAAAATGGGGTGTGATGGCCTTCTGGACTCACTTGAGAAAGAGTATGGGGTATAAATATCTTATGGACTAACCCAATATAGGAAAGGGAATGTTGTCCATGTGGCCATAATGAATGTTGAACTAGTGGTGAGATGAAAAAATGGCCTAACTCAGGGACTGATTAGCCCTGAGCCTTGACATGAGTCATGTATTTCCCTGGAAGATTCATCTGATGTTTAATGATGTATGAGATATTCCTTTAAGTATGGATCTAAATTAGGTACAGTTGGGGATCATGGTAGGATGTTTAGCTCATGAATACTCATCATATGAATAGTTTCATGTTTGTGCATTTTACTTCCATCAAGATATACACCTTTATATAAATGTGTAATCTCTATTAAGGTTCCATTTTCTATTTCCTACTGAGTTTATACTTTCAACCTTAATGGGTATCTCGATGTTCATATAGATTTCATGTCTAGGAATCCAACTAATGGAAAGGTCCATACATTTGGGAGATGATTAAGAGGAATTTGGAGGATGCAGATGGTGTTACGATATACTTAAGATAATATTTGTTGGGTTTTAGTTTATTTTCTTTGGTTTTCAAACATTGTTTTACATAATATATTGTAGGTATTTTGGTTTAAAATATATGAATTATATTCCATATATTACAACATGATTTATTCTTGTTTTTATTTTTGTATGGTTTTCTTATTTATTTATTGTTTCCTTGTGGTTATGAATTGGTTGGGTAACTATATAGAGGGAATTGTATCCCTATGTTTCGAATTAGTCCCTTCCTTATAGTTGAAAGCCTCTTGAATATGGGTGGGTTCCAATGAGGTCATGTTACACTCTAGCTTGAACTTGGAGATTTGGGTTGGGGAATTACACTTGTCAAGTGCAATCTCATTAAGCTGCTGGTCAATATGAGGTACATGCTCAACTAGGGGATATATTTCGGTAACCAGTGTCGATTACTTGTTCCCTCCCTCATAGTATTCAATAGGTGTTAAAAAAGATATAATATCACTAAAATTACAAAATTAAATTTTTTATAGGTCTTGATATAATAGATATGATAAGAAGTAATGAACAGAGTGTCTCACTATGCTATACACACCCTAGCTTCATAAGGGTATTAAAGAACCTCAAGTGCTATCTCTATCCCCATCTACCTGAAATCTATGTTAGATTCAGATATAAATAGGATTGAAATTATTAATTAGAATATTATCATAGATAAACTTTGTGTGATTATACCATTAAATTATATATGAAAAAATTATATAAATTGATGCTAACACTTTAAAGAGTCATACCCCATATTATAATCCTGGAATCCAATCAATAGTAGACACATGAATATCATGTTAATCCTATGTGATAATACAGATGCAATAGTGAATAACTCTGGACAACCCAAGATAAGTGTAAATCCTTAGATACAAAATCCATCATCATATTATAGAAAAAAAAGAGAATTCATATCATCAAAAACTAATAATAACAATCCCATAATTTATAACATGGACTTTCTTAATGCATGGTTTAACTACACCCACATATATTTTCTATCTCATATATTGACCACATCTTATCTCTTATCTTCAATATTCTAAAAATGAAGAAAAAAAATGAAAAATAAGGATTTTGGACCTCTTTGTCTTGTCCCCAGTCTTGTTCCCCTCCACTATGGTTGAACAAGGATTATACAAACCTCAGGTATTCCTCCCTATATATTAGAGGCTACAAAACAGTGGTGAGAGTCTATGTACAATGTTGGAAGATAATACCCTATTTGGAAATGATTACAACAAATCAAAGTAGAAGAAAAAATAATCAAATATCATCATAATAAAAAAGTAGATAAAAGAGAACATCACAGCTAAATTCCATTGATAAGTAAATAACAACACTCACTATATAAAAAAATGAGCAACATAAAAGGAACACTTTCATACATAAATGAACCGGACCACTTCTGGGTCAGACATAAATAATGTGGTCCAAAAGTAAACATAAATAAGATACCATGATATCCACCAAACTAGTTCCATGTCCATGTCGGACCTTACCTCTTAGCCAGAACTAAATTTTTTATCTCAGCTATCTCCTGCAGTAGGTCCCTTTACCTTACCTATTCAATGAATCATAAATTTTGGATGGGTTCCAAGGCCCCTGAACATGGTGTGAGTACAACTCAGTAATACACCACTAGTAGTGTCCCAAAACAAGTCCATTAAATAAATGTTCTTGTACAATGTGATATACTCATGAGTAAATAATTGAAAATCAAAACAATAATAAATATTCCATAGTAACATGTTGTACATGATCACTCAGGTGTGTCCATACCAACTTCATCTAGTTTCTGTGTTTATCTAAACACATCCCATGAATATCACTTGGTAATCACATCCCAAGTCATTATCAATGGGAATAACATCGCATCATGACGTAAAAACAACTCATGGGTAGTAAATATTTCTAATAATGTCACAATTATGGACATGGTGTCCTAGTGATATCAACCCATAACATTCATAACATTATAGAGTAGACAGATACACATGGGTACTGTGTCTTGACAGAAATGTATTGATGGAATAACATCCCTAAATATGAGTAAATAAAAAAATGGAAAAGTGTCCCTATTTATCTCCCAAATTATAAGAGAGGAAATCATATCATATGAGAAACAATACTAATACATTCATATCATCCCTTTCTAGAGAAGAATCACACAATGGTAGGTATATCCCACTTCCAAGTGAATTATAAAATAATTAGGCATAATGTTCCACCTTTATCATTAGCAATGAATTTTGGAATTACATTTAATGGAATAGGGGGAATTACATCCCATTATCATGGGAATAACATCCTAGTCCCAAGCATGCCATATATTGGACATAAATTTCTTCCTCATAACCTATATAATATATATGGTCATTATGGATAACCATATCCATCAATATAATAATGTTAATATTTTCCCATATACATAAAAAAAATTAAATAATAGTATAATAGATGAATTAAGAAATATAATATATTAAATTTAAATTAAGTTTGGAATAGATTACAACTCACTCAGAGTCTATGATAGGTTGGTACTCTCATTCAAAACCTATTTATAGGTCCCAACACAAGGGTTAGCCTTTTCAATATCAAACAACCTAGATGTGAATTAACACTCACCCTAAATACTAATTAAGCTAGATAAAGATACTATAAATAAACTCACATGTTCCACATGGATGAAGCCTCAATCCAACCTATATCAATTACATAAATATTTTAAATTAAATGAGTTAATAGAACTTATATAATTCCTTTACATAATACTATAATACTTGGTATCCCCTCATGGGTTTTGAGTATAATTTCAATATACTTTAGTTCAGGAAAATGACCATTAATAGTAAAGGAATCAAGTTATGTTTACTTTTAGGTCAATTAAATATGAGAGGAAATACCACATATCATACAACACATGAATCATGAATAATCCATCATGATTTTTGAGATATTACTTACCTCAGTTTAGTAGAATCCTACTTATGGGATGAAACATGTCAATTCAATGTTGAGTGGTAGAAATTGAGAATCTTATAAAAACTCACAAATTCTTGAATAATTGATGGAACAAAGAGAAACAATGAGAGAAACAAATAAAATATCAAAGAGGACTATTATAATTTCTCAAAGTCATCTCTTTTTATGAATGACATTTGAATTCAGTAAGTAATAAGGAGAACCAGGATTTGTGGGTGAGAAATATGATATAAGGGGAGAGGAGAGAGGTGAGTTTAAAATTTTATAAGTTTTGATAATTAATTATTTTAATTATAATTTAGATTAAAACATATTAGGTACTAACTAGGTACATGTTAAAGGGTCATTAACCACCTAATTTCCCACATCGGAGAAACCCCAGTATCTATGCATCAACTAAGTACTTGGTACATGAACATTGGAAGCCCTGTGTCTTCTTTATTCCTAAAAAGAGTCTAAGTACCTAATATAATTTCACTAAAAGTACCCCAATCCCACAAGACCCCACAAAAACCTAATACAATTAAAAATAAAAAAATATATGATAGGTTTAGTTAAAATTATATAAAAAATAAACCTAAAAAATTTTCATTGTGTTATAGTATTATACATGGTTCCTTTATGTTAGAGATATGAAAATTCAATGCGATCCTTAGGATGGATGAAATGATTTTGTATTAGGTGAACATCAATTGTAACCAAAGATTTTTATTCAAAATTTATTTTGAGTGTGATAGTTATACCCTAAATAGGGAGCGATATTTATATCAAAGCTTTTTAGGGCCTGACCATCATAAACTAGGCATAATTTCAACCTAATTGGCCAGTGGTGTTCTTTATAATAGGGTGATTATATTGTAGGTCTTTACATATATTTTTGAAAAGTTATAGGATTTTTCTTAAGGACTTATTGGGGTTTACACTATAGAGGGAGTTCAAGTTTACAATTGAGATTATTCTAGGAATAAAGCCCATATCTATTCATCTATATTAGAAGGATCTTGTAGATGTAATAGATAAGAAGGTTCATATACAGTATTTTGATACAAAGGAATATGTTTTACCTTAAATATCCCCTTAGGGTGTATAACAACCTATCTCTTTATTACACACATAAACATGATTTATTATGTAAACATTCACTTAAGACAACTCTGAGGATCGAGAGGTCTAGTGTCTTGGTAAATTAGGAACATTACATAAAAAATTAGAACATAAAACACAACATTTTGATTGAAAACTTCTTTTACATTACTACAACAATATTTCTTACTTATCATTGATTGGGATAACCTGAGGACATACATAGGAAAAGGGTGAGCTATAAATCTTAGTAAGGGAGTAAAAAAGGAATAACATGAAAAATATAGTACATATTAGGCAATAGGAATATCAATGGAGCATAAGAGAAACATGAACATAAACGAATGATATAACATGATTATCAAAATATGGAAATGTGGAAACAACATTTAACATGATATTAGTATGATCAATGCTCATTGAAAATATAGAATGAATAAACACTCATTGAGCTTGAATTATAACGAGTAAAACCTCATTTTAATTTAATTTGAATGAGTAAACCCTAATTGCGCATGGCTTATCATGATACTATATTTTACCTAATGCATTAGAGCACTATTAGGGAACACCCTTTATATACATTTCATTTCATGCATATGTGTGCCACATGGATCATATAAATGGAGTCACTCAAATCATAATTTAGTCCAAAATGAAGTAATGTGGAATAAAAACCTTAAAGTACCATTAAATATTTATAAGTTCATAATGGTGAATACCCTTGATAGATAAATGAGTATGGTATTCACTTGCTCGATGATTTTAGCATGGAAATGTTGGTGTAACTTCGACAGCATAACGACGTCAAATAGAAATTATAAAATGGGTTGATGAGAGAGAAATGGGTAAATCAAAATTTATACATGAAATGGAAATTGATGGGGTCATGAAATATTATATCCCAACATAAATAATGTAATTTAGATGCATAATATAAAATAATTTCTTGAATGTAAATGAGGAGAGAGAAATTCCTTATGGAATTTCAGCATAGTAACGGGTGTACATTGGAGGCATCAATGAGAGATAAATAGGTCTATAATAATTATATAATAAGGAAAGAAATATTGTGGAGGTCATAAATCATACCCCAACATTTTTAATTTAAAATAAAAGGGTATAAAAACATAAATAAATTTGGAAAAAAATGAGAAAAGAATAAATCTCATACTTGGAAGTGTGATTCCAAAGGATTGGGAGAGGCATGAGAGAGAATTCTTAGGATATTGGGGTGCATTAGGAGGATTATAGAGAGATTAGGAAATATTTTCGTTGAGATCCAAAGGTTTTGAGTGAAGAGGAATCTGAGATTGAGTGAGTTTATATTGGAAAGAAGAGGAAATTCTTTATTATTTAGGTTTTGGACACTATACATTAAACTAATAAAAACCAAAAACCATACCAAGGTTATTGCCCGTGGTTTTTTCCAAATTGGAGTGGAAAAAATATTTTATAAGTTCAATGTCCAATAATAACAAAAATTTAGGGTTGCTTATGTGGAGGTGAGTCACACTCTCAAGGAAATCATTTTAAAATGTTAAAATAGTTTATAAGTCTTGGAGGGTCCACTAAGGCATTGTAAAATTAATCAAACAAATCTAAAATCTCATTATCATAAAGGTAAAATATATCTTGGATAGAAAACCCATTTATAGTATTTTATTGCATAACTATTGGGTCATTATGATGTCATAAACTACATTATATATTTAAACGGTATTTAATTTTTACCCAAAAATTCGACTATCACAGAAAATTATGAAAAATTAACCATTAGATAATTTCAATATTATGAATCCAAAAATATTATTCATATTTTCTAAATAATTTTCTAAATAATGTGAATTTTTAATTTTAAAATAAAAACTGACATTTATTGAAAATTCATGGGTTTTGACAAAAACATCTTTCAAACCTTAATAAAAATTACCATTGTATTCATAAGAAATTATATGATCATTTATATTTTATAAAAATTAATTTGGTAATAATATATTATTAAAATATTATTTAATTCAAAAATCCCTTAATTTATTAAAAAATATTTTTAATTGAATATTAACTAAAAATACTATTTTTTATGTCAAAACAATTTACAATGTAACAACAATAAAATGAATGTATACTATTTATTCTATAAAAAATTAATAAACATAATATTAGTGATAGGGACTTGTTACGTAACCCCTTATAACACCAACATAAGACCTAAGGGTAAGGTGTACGATAGTGATAGACTCTTGGGGTGGCTCGGATAACATCGCTCAGGTGGTAATCTCTATTAACTTCCACTTATCTCAAAGGTAGTTTGGTTAAAGCTTAAAATGTTGAATCTTAGCTTGGGAGTGGTCAAGAGTGAATCCCAGTGACCCTACCTCCTTTCTGATCCCGAAAATGGGCTTTGTATAGAGAAATTCTACTAGATGAGGACGTTTCTTCCTTTTTCTGAGTAAATTGGATTTGTTAAAGCCCTATATTTATAATAATCATGTGATCACTATTCAATGGCTATATTAGCAACAGTAACAATTCATAATAGTATTTTAAAATACAAAAACATAAAACCAAGGAAGTTCATATGTCTTATTTACATAATAAGACATTTAATCAGATCAAGGGGAATTTTCATTAATAAAATCTTGTGTCATTAAAATCTTCTCCCCTTAAGAAATTTCTCCCTCAAAATTTTTTCCCACTCTAAAACATATGAGGGTATCCTTTTCTCATCACTCCCTCCAGTTCCCACAATGATTCTTCAAACTTTTGGTTTCTCCACAACACATTGACTAGAGGAATTTCCTTATTTCATAGAACTTTTTCATACTATCTAATATCTTCACTAGCTTTTATTCACTGGATAGGTCATTCTCAAATGGTACCACCTTTGGATTGAGTACATGTAATGTGTCAGGTATGTACTTCTTCAAGAGTGATAAATGGAATACATCATGTACTTGAGATAAGTTTGGTGGGTGTGCTAGTTGATAGGCCACTTCTCCAATGCAATCAAGGATCTCAAAAGGGAAAATGTACCTTGGAATAAGCATTCCCTTCTTCCCAAATCTCATAAATATATTCCACGATGATATGTGGAAGAATACCATGTCTCCAAAATCAAACTCTATGCCTGATCGATGATTATCATCATAGCTATTTTATTGACTCTGAGAAGCATTAATGTGTTGTTGGATGGTCTTAATCTTATCCACCATTTCTTCAACCATTTTTGGACCTAGGATTTTCACTCCCCAACTTCATCCCAACATGTCTGTCTTCTGAACCTCTTCCCATAAAGGGCTTCATAAGGAGCCATTTGTATGATTGAGTGGAATCTTTTATTGTAAGATAACTCAGCCAGAGGAAGATGTTGATCCCATCCTCCTCTGAAGTCCATTTAGAATTCTCTAAAATTTTCATCACATGTTTAGATAGTCTACTCAGATTGTCCATCTTTTTTAGGATGATAAGTCGTACTAAATATCAACTCGGTATTTAGAGTGTGTTAGGGACTCTTCCAGAACATAGTGGTGAATCTTGAATCTCGATCAGAAACAATAAATAGTGGTACACCATGCATCCATACAACTTCTCTAATGTATATCTATTCTAGTTGATCTAATGAGAAATACTCCTGAATTACAATGAAGTGTGAAGTCTTTTTAAGACAGTCCACAATAACCCAAATAGCATTGTTTCTTTTAGATTTCTTCTGAAGTCTAGTGAAAAAGTACATGGAGTTTTTTCCCATTTCCTTGTTGTTATGGGTAATGGTATCATCATCCCCTTATAATTATTCCTATTATCCTTCACTTTATAGCATACCAATCCCTTTTATGTATACTCAACGATCTCTTTCTTAATGTTATCCCACCAATAATACTCTTGGAGATCACAATACTTCTTTGTGTTTCCTGGTTGAATGGAGAAATTCAAACTATGTGAATCATTCCAAAGTTCTTTCTCTAACTATAGATTTGATGGAACACATAATATTGACCCAAATCTCACAATTCCTTAGACATTAACATTGAACTATGAGTATTTCCCTTTTCTGATAGTTTCAACTTTCTTATGAATTCCCACATAATCCTTCTGAACATCCTTTAACCTTTCCTAAAGAGATAGTGGAGAAATCATTTGTGAAATTATTGATGATGTTCCCTTATTTATGATTCCCATGTAAATCTTCATCAAATCTAAGAATATTGGATCATTTTCAATTCTCATCCATGGTAGAATCTTTGGGTACTTTCTACTTATAGCATCTGTCACCTTGGTCTCTTTACTAGGGTGTTAATGGATTGAGTAGTCATAGTATTTCATCTGCTCTAACCATATTCATTGGTGCATATTCATCTCTTTCTGCGTGAATATATACTTGAGAATTTTGTGATCGGTATATATTTCACAGTTCTCCCCAAAGTGGTAATGAAACCAAATTTTCAAAGTGAATATTTGTAACACCCCAAACTTCCACGGTACGTTTCCCTTCGAATAATCGATAGCGTGTGTTGTACGCAACCTCGAGTTCTAACACACACCACAACTAATTAAACTAGCCGTTGTGAATAGTAATACCTACTTTTTGAAATCATATATATTTTATATTTCAACATGGACTTCATTTTTGGATTCGGAATATTGAAATTAGCCTAGGGTGAAATTTTGGTACTTTTCGGATAACTTTCATATTTTGATGAATAGTGAAAATTACTAAATTTTAATTAAAAACAACTTTTTTAATCAAAATAATTAATAGTGATAAATTGTGAATTTGAGTGGTTTTAAAGTATATTTAGAATATATTTTTACCATTTAATATAATGTTGGTCATTGGACATAATTTTACAATTAAACCAAACATAAACAAGTGTCAATCTTTTGATAGTTATTACCTCTTAAAAACATGCTTTTTGTTTTGACAGCGGGAATTAATTTTAAATTAATTTCTGCCACTTCTGTGTTTTGAATTTAGGAAAATGGATTCCATATTTGGAATCAGGATGTTCCAATTGTGTAAATAGGTAACTTTTATTTTTAGACATTTTGAATAGTTACTGTGGTAAATATTTTATTTACCATGGTTAAAGGGTAAATCCGATAAATAAGGGTTAAAAAAATAATATTATAATAATACAAAATTACCCTAAAACGTGTCCTAACCTTATTGGTGGACACATACCCGACCATGGTCATCCTTGGGTCAATTTGGGGACCCCTTGGAGCCACTTGTAAGTGATAATGACACATTATATTAATAAAGTTAAAATAAAAATAAAAATGGCATAAGCTTACATCTTTTAGAAGAACAATTTTTACATAGGGTTATACATGTTGGATTTTCGATTATAAATATTAATTAGAAAGATAAAAAGATTTCCTACATAATGATATTTTATTTATAATTTTTAGACATCAAATAATTTAAATTATTAATGACACAATAATGATGCAATGTTTACCTCATTAATAAATCATTTAAATAAATAAGATTATAATGATTAAAATATTATCTAAAACCTGTCCAATTCTTATTGGTTGATGTTATTTAGAATATGAGTCATCTTATCTTTGACCTCAATGATTTTTGGACCATTATAAACCGAATACAAATATATTATAAAGTAATACTTTCACACTTTCCTAAAGAGCCCCTCCTCTCCCTTATAAAAGGAGACCACTTCTACTCATTCCTCACACCTCTCAAGCCACTTGGCTCGTCCAAACTCTGCCCAACTAAGCTCTCCACATCCCTCTCCTCCTCTTTGAAGCTTCCCCTTAGGCAGAAAGCATTTCAACAAGTCCTTTGGTTCTAACCAAAGTGAGTTACCTAAATTAAAGGTAACGATTTCTCTTAAATTATTTTCATTTATTTTGCTTCTCCAACCCCCAAACTCTTTTTATTTCCTTTCTTTTGTAACAACACCAGTATCCTCAATATACTAGGATGTTGTTATAAGAAGGATTCAAACTACACATACACACAACTCCATCTAATGGATGATGAACATAATGTTTCTGTGGATGGCAAACTAACGCCTCACGAAACGATGATTGTTCAAATACATCTTACCGCCTCTCATGGTGGCCATTATGATGGCACTGTAATTAAATATGATATTAATGATATATATTTTATATATAAGCTTCTGTAATTCCATTTTATTTCATACCATTATTCGTTTCATGTTGTATATACATACGATAATTTCATTTGAGGAAGTGCGGACTACCGCCCCCTTAAAATGATATGACTCGTTCATACCACACATGGAACGTATAAAGGATGGTGTTAATGAACTTAAGTAACATATATAAAATATTATATTATACTGGAATAGTAATATACCTATGTATAATTTGTATTCGATTCTTTTAAAATAAAAATAAAATGGAAGTAGCGTTCGTGCGTACGTACGGACTACCGTCTCCATGAACGCGATGAGATTCATTCTCCATCGTATCCATTCAAGTATAATTATCATTTAATTATTTAAAAATGATGTTTAAGGACTTGATATCATTCTGGATATGAATAAGATACAACAAACATGACTTATGTAACAAAACATATAAAGAAAATGAGTAAGTTAACACCCGAAACGTCGATAATACTAAGATATTATTATCAAATCAATATTAAAAGATCATATATGATATCATATTAATGTATATGATTCTTGTATAATTTAGTAACAATTATTTCACTATTATACAGGAGGTTAACCTACCCCAACCAAGGAAAAGTACAAGGTAAGGGGTTTTCATCTCACTCCTTATTCCCGTGAGATTCATGCCATATTGCCACCATTACCTTTTGTGTGGTGTATGTACTATTCTTTGTGTAATACACTGTAATTTATGTGTATTTACATATTCATTGTATGATACCTCTTTCATGGGTTTTATGTTTCATAAGTTACCAAATTGGTAAGGGTTATTTCACAATCTCTTCATTATCCGAGGTTGTATTATACGTAATAATCTACTGGGACCTCTTTATCATCCACATCCATGTTTCTTTGAAATGTATTTCAAAACATTTTTACTATTTACAAGAATATGGTTTAAAGTCATTTATACCATTGTTTGACTTTTTATAAGAGGTTTATAAAGGAATATTTCCGTCGTTTTCAAAACAAGGTCCTTTTTAACCTTTTCGACTGAATTGAGGTAAGAATGTTTTTTTTAACTTATACGGCGGGTGCGGTTATTTTCCGCCGTTATAAAATCGTCGAAGCTTTCCATACAAGCTTATAAGAATATTTTCAAAGAAAATGTTTTATTTTATATGGATCTTAAATGATTTCAAAATAAAAGGAGATACTTCTTTAAAAAGAATTTTGATTTCATCTATGTCAACATCCTTTGATGGATTTTAAGATTATTTGAAGTTGATTTATTATGATACAAAACTTCTATATTGTATTGAAGGTTTTGTGATATGTTTGACTGTGGATGTGCTATTTTTATACCATTCATAGTTTATGGTGAAATTATTGACATTTCGTATGCTAGTTTTAATACGAATGTTTATGTTATAAACCTTTTCATATGGGAATGCATTGGACTTAATAAGTGACGGGTGGAGCCCGCTATAGCTCCTCGATGCATCGGTAGGTCTCATGAGACAAACTAGTGTCTTGGCACAAGGCCTTGACAAAATCTTATTTGTAGTCTTGGCACGAGGCCTTGGCTATGTGGTTATGATAGTCTGGCATTATGCATTCCAACATTATGAAAGTGGTTATTGATTTTTGCATGTGATTATTCGATTAGTAGAATATCCATGTGAATAATTAAATGGCATTATTTCATTTTATTTATGCCATACCATGTTGAAAGTTCATATTTAAAAGGCTTTTGTTTTAGTTATACATTGCCTTAAATTTTTATTCTTTCCGCTATATTGTTATCCTTACTGGGCATTTGAGCTCACCCCTTTTCTATGTTTTATTTTTCCCAGGATGTGAAGAAGTAAGTTATGAATGACCTGCAGGGATTTTATGAGGGGTTAATAGTGTGGATTGTGGAAACATTATGTTGTTGTAATAGTTTTTCATTTTATGATGTAATGTAAAACTTATGAATATATCTAGTGTTTCCAAGGCTACTAAACCAATCGGTCTTTCGAGATTTGATCTTTCTTGTGATCATGCCAATGTTATGTAATTAATGCACCGACTCTGGGAAACTGGGGTCGGGGTGTTACAGTTGGTATCAGAGGAAGTTTAGTACAAACCTTGGAAGCTAGATTTAGATAAACTCTGATTAGAGCACGTAGACCTAAGATGAACTTTGAGGATTAGTATAGAAGAACTTCCTAGAATTTTGGTATTGTAGAGATTTTGTGAGTTTTTCGAGCAATACATCCCTGTCTGGATACGAGCAGGTAGAGGCGGCTCTGGCACATATGTACCTAGGGGTAAAACCCGAAAACACCGCTTTGAGCTAGACTCGAACGGGAACTGGTGCACGACAACGGGCCTTGCTGAACTCTTGGTTACGACACTCCCGGGGGATATGCTTAGGATAACTCTCACTATCTTTACAAATCATTATGAAGGGTTTATGAGTATATACTTCCTCAAAGAAATTTTTTTTATGATTATGGATTATATCCATAAATAGTTCAATTTATGCTAAGTGTTTTATAAGTATGGGATTATGTATTTTGATTCATAAACTGATCTAGTTTATGCCATTGTTTAGAAATGGCGCCTAGTGGAAGAAATGGAAACCGTATCAATGCATGCACTCCATGTAGGGATTGCCCTCCTGCTCAAGATAATTATAGTGGGGCTGGTGATGCAACTGGTGCTGATCAGCTAATCACCATACTGGGACAACTTACTCAGGTTATGAATAATAACCTTACCCGTATGGAGCACCCTGATCCGCAGCGTGGAGGATCAATGTTAGATCGATTCATGAGGCAAAAACCACCAACGTTCAATGGGAATACAAATCCCTTAGTAGCTGAGCAATGGATATTTTCCCTAGAGAAAATATTTCAGGCTTTGGGGAGCAGTGAAAGGGAAAAAGTTATCATGGCAGTTTACCGCCTCACTGGAGATGCTGATCAATGGTGGTCATTGATTCAAAATACGAAAGAAGATGATGAAGTGTCAAATATGGAATGGAGTGAGTTCAAAGATCTGTTTTTAGAAAAATACTTTCCTTGCGACCATCGAGCAGATATGGAAAGACAATTTCTGAGTCTGAGACAAAAGGAGGATGAGAATGTCACAAAGTATGAGGCTAACTTTACAAGGTTAGCGAGGTACGCTGGTGATTATATTCGCAACCCAAGAAGTAAGATTGATCGTTTCTTTGATGGGTTAAAACCATTTCTCCGTCGAGCATTAGTCTCACAATCCTTTTCATCGTACGAAGACATTGTCTCATGTGCTATCAAGACCGAAAAGGAATTCTCTAAGTCTTATGACTTTAAAGCAAAGCAAGAGAAGAAGAGACCTGCTGATCAATCTGGGAATGGAAATAAGGGGAAGAAGGGAAAGGTTGAATATCCATCTTGTGGTAAGTGCGGGAAGAAACACCCCGGTGCTTTCCTGAAGGGAATGGGAGTCTGTTACAAGTGTGGTGAAAAAGGCCACCAAGCTCATGATTGCAAGGGGAAGAAGGAAGCTACCAACGTTCAGTGCTACAATTGCAGGGAGATGGGGCATTATGCAAATGCATGCCCTAAGCGTCAGGAGAAATTACCTCAGAAAAGGCCAAGGGATCAAGGCCAGGCTTATGCTATCACTACTGCAGAGGTAGAAGCTCCAAAAGACGTGGTGGCAGGTAATTTAATGGTTTCCTCAAGTTTAGCAAATGCATTATTTGATTCTGGATCATCGCATTGTTTCATATCTTCCCAGTTTGCTAAGAAAATTAGATATTTCCAATTTGATTTAATAAGGGAGTTGTCAGTTAAAACTCCTAAGGGAAGTATCATTGCAACAAAGTTTTTTGAATCAGTCCCCATTAGAGCACATAAATTTTCTTTATCTGCTGATCTCATCGTCATACCTATGATTGAGTTTGATATAATCCTCGGTATGGACTGCCTTTCGGACTATGATGTGAAGATTTATTGTAAGAAGAAAGAGGTTACGATTCTTGATGATAATGATAAGGAGCACCTTATTTTTAGAGCAGAATCGTCACCACCTAATTCTTATTTAGATCCACCCCCAGTAGCTCAACTAAATTCAATTATTGGGGAGGAAGAGAATGAAGTAACTATCGGTGAGGAAAGGAATGTTCAAATAGAGGATGTACCTATTGTGAAAGAATTTGTGGATGTATTTCCGGAAGATTTACCTGGACATCCTCCAGAACGAGAAGTTGAGTTTTCTATTGATTTGATTCCTGGATCAAGGCCTATATCGAAGACCCCTTATAGAATGGCCACTGTAGAGTTAGTCGAACTAAAGAAACAACTAGAGGAATTGAGTAATAAGGGATTTATTCGCCCTAGTGTTTCTCCATGGGGAGCCCCTTTTCTTTTTGTTAAAAAGAAAGATGGGTCTATGAGGTTATGTATCGACTACAGGGAGATCAATGCTATAACGATAAAGAACAAGTATCCCCTACCTCGTATTGATGATTTATTTGACCAACTGCATGGAGCTCAATACTTTTCAAAGATTGACCTTCGATCTGGATACCATCAGTTGTGTGTAAAGAAGGAAGACATTCCGAAGACAGCATTTCGAACCAGGTATGGGTATTACGAGTTTACTGTAATGCCGTTTGGATTGACTAATGCACCCTCTGTATTCATGGATCTGATGAATAGAGTTTTCAAGGAGTATCTCGATGAATTTGTGGTGGTATTTATTGATGATATCTTGGTATACTCCAAAACCTACGAAGATCATGAAAATCACTTGCGCATTATCTTGAAGACTCTGAGGAGGCATGAATTATATGGGAAGTTTAGCAAGTGTGAATTCTGGCTTCAGGAGATTTCTTTTCTTGGCCATATTGTCTCTAAAGATGGAATCTCTTTTGATCCTTCTAAGACCAAAGCAATCCAAGAATGGCCAGCACCTACGAGTATAACTGAGGTACGTAGTTTTATTGGTTTGGCAGGTTATTATCGACGTTTCGTCCAGAATTTTGCCCGATTGGCTAACCCATTAACGAAGCTCACACGTAAAGGGGTTAAATTTGTTTGGACAAAAGAGTGTGAAGAATGTTTCAAAGAACTGAAGAAAAGATTAGTCAATGCTCCTATATTGACTCTACCATCGGGGAATGATGGGTTCGTTATTTATAGTGATGCATCGAAGAAAGGACTTGGTTGTGTCCTTATGCAGAATGATAGAGTTATTGCCTATGCATCACGACAGTTGAAAATTCATGAACAAAACTATCCTAATCATGATCTCGAGTTAGCAGCTGTAATATTTGCTTTGAAGATATGGAGGCACTACCTCTATGGTGAAAAATGTGAGATTTATACTGATCACAAGAGTTTGAAGTATATTTTCTCACAAAAAGAACTCAACATGAGGCAAAGGAGATGGCTTGAATTACTCAAGGATTATGATTGCACGATACACTACCACCCGGGGAAAGCAAACAAAGTAGCAGATGCTTTGAGCAGAAAAGACCATGGAGTTCTGAACATGATGAGAATTGAAAGGGATCCAATTTTCATGGATCTAGTGAAGATGGACATGGGAATAACCAGGGAAGGTGAAACATCAATGCTTTTTCAAATGGTTGCCAAACCATCTTTACTAGAAAGGATTAAGAGTTCTCAGACCGATGATGAAGAATTTAAGAAGAAGATTAAAGCTGTGAATGATGGGAGATTGAGAGAATTTGTGTATGAAGATGGAATTTTGAAATTCGGGAAGAGACTTTGTGTTCCCAATATACCTGATCTAAAAAGGGAATTGCTGGATGACGCTCATAGTTCCAATTTCTCTATACACCCTGGGAGCACCAAAATGTATAGAGATTTGAAGGAACATTTTTGGTGGGACAACATGAAGAGGGAGATTGCTGATTTTGTGTCAAGATGTATGGTTTGTCAACAAGTGAAAGCTGGAAGGCAACAGCCTGGAGGAGTCATGCAACCTCTTCCCATACCGGAGTGGAAATGGGACAATATTACGATGAACTTTGTCATGGGGCTACCAAAGACTCCTAGAAGGAACGATGCAATATGGGTTATCGTTGATCGTCTTACCAAGTCAGCACATTTTCTTGCTATAAGAGAAGATCTACCCCTGGAACGTCTAGCAAGACTATACATTAATGAAGTTGTGAGACTTCATGGAGTACCCCTATCGATTGTTTCTGATCGTGATCCCCGTTTTACTTCAAGATTCTGGAAAATTCTTCAGAAATCCCTGGATACTGAACTTTATTTGAGCACTGCTTACCACCCTCAGACAGACGGACAATCAGAACGGACTATTCAAACCTTAGAAGACATGTTGAGATCTTGCTCACTTGACTTTCAGGGTATGTGGGATCAATATTTACCACTGGTAGAATTTTCCTATAACAATAGCTTCCATTCGAGTATACAAATGGCACCATATGAAGCGTTATACGGAAAGAGATGTCGTACACCAACCTGTTGGGATGATGTTGGTGAAAGAAAACTTGTAGGCCCAGAACTGGTGGAGGAAACAGTGGAAAAGGTGAAGGTAATCCAAAATCACATCAAAGCAGCTCAAAGTAGGCAGAAGAGCTATGCCGATAATCGAAGGAAGGATTTGGAATTTCAAGTCGTTAATCATGTTTTCCTAAAGGTATCTCCATGGAAGGGAGTCATACGTTTTGGAAAGAAAGGTAAATTGAGTCCCAGGTACATCGGACCTTTCGAAATTCTAGAACGAATTGGGACTGTAGCTTACCGATTGGCAATGCCGCCAAGTCTCTCCAAAGTTCACGATGTGTTCCACGTATCTCTGTTGAGGAAATACATGCCTGATCCGACGCATGTACTCACCTATGAGGAATTAGAACTGGAACCCGATCTGTCTTATTGCGAAGAGCCCGTCAAGATTCTTGATACGAGAGAACAAGTACTGAGAAACCGGATGACGCGTCTGGTAAAACTTTTGTGGAGAAATCATAAGATGGAAGAGGCAACGTGGGAACCCGAGGAACTTATGATGAAGAACCACCCGAGTCTTTTTATGCAGTAATACCCTAGAAATTGCGAGGACGCAATTATTTGAAGGAGGGGAGAATGTAACACCCCAAACTTCCACGGTACGTTTCCCTTCGAATAATCGATAGCGTGTGTTGTACGCAACCTCGAGTTCTAACACACACCACAACTAATTAAACTAGCTGTTGTGAATAGTAATACCTACTTTTTGAAATCATATATATTTTATATTTCAACATGGACTTCATTTTTGGATTCGGAATATTGAAATTAGCCTAGGGTGAAATTTTGGTACTTTTCGGATAACTTTCATATTTTGATGAATAGTGAAAATTACTAAATTTTAATTAAAAACAACTTTTTTAATCAAAATAATTAATAGTGATAAATTGTGAATTTGAGTGGTTTTAAAGTATATTTAGAATATATTTTTACCATTTAATATAATGTTGGTCATTGGACATAATTTTACAATTAAACCAAACATAAACAAGTGTCAATCTTTTGATAGTTATTACCTCTTAAAAACACGCTTTTTGTTTTGACAACGGGAATTAATTTTAAATTAATTTCTGCCACTTCTGTGTTTTGAATTTAGGAAAATGGATTCCATATTTGGAATCAGGATGTTCAAATTTTGTAAATAGGTAACTTTTATTTTTAGACATTTTGAATAGTTACTGTGGTAAATATTTTATTTACCATGGTTAAAGGGTAAATCCGGTAAATAAGGGTTAAAAAAATAATATTATAATAATACGAAATTACCCTAAAACGTGTCATAACCTTATTGGTGGACACATACCCGACCATGGGCATCCTTGGGTCAATTTGGGGACCCCTTGGAGCCACTTGTAAGTGATAATGACACATTATATTAATAAAGTTAAAATAAAAATAAAAATGGCATAAGCTTACATCTTTTAGAAGAACAATTTTTACATAGGGTTATACATGTTGGATTTTCGATTATAAATATTCATTAGAAAGATAAAAATATTTCCTACATAATGATATTTTATTTATAATTTTTAGACATCAAATAATTTAAATTATTAATGACACAATAATGATGCAATGTTTACCTCATTAATAAATCATTTAAATAAATAAGATTATAATGATTAAAATATTATCTAAAACCTGTCCAATTCTTATTGGTTGATGTTATTTAGAATATGAGTCATCTTATCTTCGACCTCAATGATTTTTGGACCATTATAAAACGAATACAAATATATTATAAAGTAATACTTTCACACTTTCCTAAAGAGCCCCTCCTCTCCCTTATAAAAGGAGACCACTTCTACTCATTCCTCACACCTCTCAAGCCACTTGGCTCGTCCAAACTCTGCCCAACTAAGCTCTCCACATCCCTCTCCTCCTCCTTGAAGCTTCCCCTTAGGCAGAAAGCATTTCAACAAGTCCTTTGGTTCTAACCAAAGTGAGTTACCTAAATTAAAGGTAACGATTTCTCTTAAATTATTTTCATTTATTTTGCTTCTCCAACCCCCAAACTCTTTTTATTTACTTTCTTTTGTAACAACACCAGTATCCTCAATATACTAGGATGTTGTTATAAGAAGGATTCAAACTACACATACACACAACTCCATCTAATGGATGATGAACATAATGTTTCTGTGGATGGCAAACTAACGCCTCACGAAACGATGATTGTTCAAATACATCTTACCGCCTCTCATGGTGGCCATTATGATGGCACTGTAATTAAATATGATATTAATGATATATATTTTATATATAAGCTTCTGTAATTCCATTTTATTTCATACCATTATTCGTTTCATGTTGTATATACATACGATAATTTCATTTGAAGAAGTGCGGACTACCGCCCCCTTAAAATGATATGACTCGTTCATACCACACATGGAACGTATAAAGGATGGTGTTAATGAACTTAAGTAACATATATAAAATATTATATTATACTGGAATAGTAATATACCTATGTATCATTTGTATTCGATTCTTTTAAAATAAAAATTAAATGGAAGTAGCGTTCGTGCGTACGTACGGACTACCGTCTCCACGAACGCGATGAGATTCATTCTCCATCGTATCCATTCAAGTATAATTATCATTTAATTATTTAAAAATGATGTTTAAGGACTTGATATCATTCTGGATATGAATAAGATACAACAAACATGACTTATGTAACAAAACATATAAAGAAAATGAGTAAGTTAACACCCGAAACGGCGATAATACTAAGATATTATTATCAAATCAATATTAAAAGATCATATATGATATCATATTAATGTATATGATTCTTGTATAATTTAGTAACAATTATTTCACTATTATACAGGAGGTTAACCTACCCCAACCAAGGAAAAGTACAAGGTAAGGGGTTTTCATCTCACTCCTTATTCCCGTGAGATTCATGCCATATTGCCACCATTACCTTTTGTGTGGTGTATGTACTATTCTTTGTGTAATACACTGTAATTTATGTGTATTTACATATTCATTGTATGATACCTCTTTCATGGGTTTTATGTTTCATAAGTTACCAAATTGGTAAGGGTTATTTCACAATCTCTTCATTATCCGAGGTTGTATTATACGTAATAATCTACTGGGACCTCTTTATCATCCACATCCATGTTTCTTTGAAATGTATTTCAAAACATTTTTACTATTTACAAGAATATGGTTTAAAGTCATTTATACCATTGTTTGACTTTTTATAAGAGGTTTATAAAGGAATCTTTCCGTCGTTTTCAAAACAAGGTCCTTTTTAACCTTTTCGACTGAATTGAGGTAAGAATGTTTTTTTTAACTTATACGGCGGGTGCGGTTATTTTCCGCCGTTATAAAATCGTCGAAGCTTTCCATACAAGCTTATAAGAATATTTTCAAAGAAAATGTTTTATTTTATATGGATCTTAAATGATTTCAAAATAAAAGGAGATACTTCTTTAAAAAGAATTTTGATTTCATCTATGTCAACATCCTATGATGGATTTTAAGATTATTTGAAGTTGATTTATTATGATACAAAACTTCTATATTGTATTGAAGGTTTTGTGATATGTTTGACTGTGGATGTGCTATTTTTATACCATTCATAGTTTATGGTAAAATTATTGACATTTCGTATGCTAGTTTTAATACGAATGTTTATGTTATAAACCTTTTCATATGGGAATGAATTGGACTTAATAAGTGACGGGTGGAGCCCGCTATAGCTCCTCGATGCATCGGTAGGTCTCATGAGACAAACTAGTGTCTTGGCACAAGGCCTTGACAAAATCTTATTTGTAGTCTTGGCACGAGGCCTTGGCTATGTGGTTATGATAGTCTGGCATTATGCATTCCAACATTATGAAAGTGGTTATTGATTTTTGCATGTGATTATTCGATTAGTAGAATATCCATGTGAATAATTAAATGGCATTATTTCATTTTATTTATGCCATACCATGTTGAAAGTTCATATTTAAAAGGCTTTTGTTTTAGTTATACATTGCCTTAAATTTTTATTCTTTCCGCTATATTGTTATCCTTACTGGGCATTTGAGCTCACCCCTTTTCTATGTTTTATTTTTCCCAGGATGTGAAGAAGTAAGTTATGAATGACCTGCAGGGATTTTATGAGGGGTTAATAGTGTGGATTGTGGAAACATTATGTTGTTGTAATAGTTTTTCATTTTATTATGTAATGTAAAACTTATGAATATATCTAGTGTTTCCAAGGCTACTAAACCAATCGGTCTTTCAAGATTTGATCTTTCTTGTGATCATGCCAATGTTATGTAATTAATGCACCGACTCTGGGCAACTGGGGTCGGGGTGTTACAATATTACTGTATCCAACTATAGATTATGTGTTAGACAGTTTTTCTCATGAACTTTCAATTTCCTTGAATCATAAGAATTGAATTTTTCATTTTGCATCAACACACAACCCATTCCCTTCTTTGAAGCATCACTAAATGTCATGAAATGTTCTCCACTTGTGGGTGGTGTGAGAATGGGCGTAGTGATAAGCCTCCTTTTCAACTCCATGAATCTCTCTTAACATTTAACACTCTAAGAAAACTTAACTCCCTTCTGAGTTATCTTGGTAAGAGGGTTTGACAATCATGATAAATTTCTCACAAATCGGTGATAATATCCAGCTAACCCAAGGAAGCTACACATATCTGTCACCGATGTTGGCCTCAGTCATCCCTCAATTTCACTTGTATTGGTTGGATATAAAGATATCACATTTCTTGCGATGATATGACCCAATAATGAGACCTAATTCAACCAGAACTCACACTTTCTTTACTTTTCATAGATCTTATCCTTTCTCAAGGTCTCTAGTACAATGATTAGATGCTCCTCATACTACTCTTTGGTTTTGGAGTATATTAGAATATCATCTATAAAGACTACCACAAATTTATCAAGGTAATATCTAAAGACTCTATTCATCAAGTCCATGAATATTTATGGAGCATTAGTGAGTCCAAAATGAATTACTATGAATTCATAGTGCCCATAACTTGTACGAAAATAAGTCTTGGTGATATCCTCCTTATCCAGACTTGGAAATATCTTGACCGCAGATCCACCATGGAGAATTATTTTGCTCTACATATCTGATTGAACAGGTCATCAATTCTTGGAAGAGGATACTTGTTCTTTTTTGTGATTTTTTTAGCTCATGATAATCAATGAAAATGCGCATTGACCAATCCTTCTTATTGATGAAGAGGACTGGTTGACCCCATGGTGAAGCACTTGGGTGCATAAACCCTTTATCTAAATTTTCCTATAGTAGTTTATTTAACTCATAAATCTCCATAACAACCATTCTATATGGAATCTTGGATATTGACAATTCCCTAGGTTTAAGAGAAACCGAGAATTCAACATCTCTTCTAGGAGGAAGACAGGACAATTCCTCAAGAAACACTTTAGAGAATTCCCTCACAATAGGCATGTCTTCAAGGATGGTTGTTTCCTTATACTCAATCATATGAAAAAGATATGCATGCTCATAGGGAAATAATATCCATGATTGAGATGATTTTGCTAAGGAAGATTCATCCTACTCCTTGCACTGGTACATAATCAGGGATCGATTCTCCATATAGAGAGTGATTTCCCTCTCACGACAATTTATGTTGGATATATATAGTAAAAGACAATTCATGCCATGAATTGCATCAAATTTCACCAGAGGGAGTATGACAAGGTTCACGAGGAAGTTCAAACCGTAAATTGTGATATGGGAAGAGTTATATTCAAGGGTTTCAATGTTTTCCCCATTTTATGTTCTCACCATAATCATTAATTCCATGATTTATGGTGGATTGGGATTGTTCTACTAAACTTTTAGGCTATAAATGAATGTGTAGAAACAGAATAAAAAAGTATGTTCTCTATTATTGAATGAATAACTAGAATATCTATCACCACTTCATTGTCGGGGTTCGCTTAGGTTGTAATGATGGAAAAATATCACCCTTGATGCCTTAGAGGTTGTTGGTTGCCTCTAAAAATCATTGGATTAGGGAACTAGTTTTCAAAAGTGCCCTGGTTCTTTGAATTTGAAGAAATAAACTGTACGTTAATTGTCGAACAGAGCATTCCTCTCCTCTGTCGCAACATCGTGTTTTTTCTTTCTGATAGTTAATATCCAAGATCCCTTCTATTCCATACCTAAAGCAATTCCTCATCCCCTTTAGGAAATTTCTATGGTGCTTATTTTTGCACTTTGGCAAGTGTGGTGCTGGAATTTCTTAACATCATTTGATTTATCCATCGGATCTCCAGAATTAAAGTCCACCATATTCTTCTTATCCCTATGATACCCCTAAGATTCTCATATCTCTATTTCGACTTGGCGGTAACATCAGATGATTTCCTCATATTTCTCCAAGTCATGGATCTCTAGGTATTTCTGAAGGCTATGTTTTAACCCACCAAAGAAGAAATCAACCTTTAATTTGGGGGTAATGAAAAAGATGTAGGCATATCTTGAAAGCCTTGTGATGTTTTCCTCATACATTCTAATGGATCCGTCACCTTTTTTATTGAGGTCAAGGAAGTCCCTTTCCATCTTAAGTCATAGGGTACAAGGAAAACATTTATCAAAAATTATTTTCCAAAAATCATTCCATTCCAACACCTAGATCTCTCCATCAAGCTTTATATTTTTGATCAATGTACACCATTTATTAGCTTCACCCTCCATACGATAAGCTGCTAGAATAAACTTATCTTATTCAGAACATTGAAGGATGGATAAGATCTTTTCAATGGATTTGTTCCATTGTTCATTGATTGAGGGATCATATGATCCATTAAAATTAGGAGGCCTTTGTCTCATAATTCTCTTGATTGTGGCTTATTATTTATGGGGGGGGGTGGATGTTCCTCTTGACCCATGTTTCTATTCAAAACATGAGTTAACTAAGAGAGTATCATGACAAAGTTTTCAATTCTAGCTCCCATCTGATTGGGAATCTCATTAGAACCTTTATCACATTGATATTCACATCAATTGTTACCCCGAGTCCTCCTATTACCCGCCATTTTTTGGAATAAAAGGAAGGTCAGGGGTAACACATAAAGGGGAATCCAATGAAACAAAGGTATAACTTATAAATTACATTTATTTACTTAACTTAATAATTTATAGGCTTCATTCTATGTTATTGAAGATCTACTCCCCAATATATAGTCCTAAGTGAATTTCTTTATTCCCTTAATAATGGTTTATACTATGCTTATAAATTTACCAAAGAATATCCCTCATGAGTGTCATAACTAAGGGTGCAGGAGGGCCAATTGTTGTGTACCAATTCTCATTCGAGTCTATCTCAAAGTGGTGTTTTTAGGTTTTACCCCTAGTTAAATCTGTGCCAGAGTCGCCTCTACTTGTTCATATCCAAACAGGGATGTATTGGATTGATAAACCTCTTACTATATACTCACCAAAATTCAGGGATTTTGTTTAATATGATTATTCTTATCCATTAGGATTTTACAAGGGTTTTCTAATCCTAATCCCAATAATAACTAAACATATCCTCTGATACCAACTATAACAACCCCGCTCTTTATTAAACACATAAACATGATTTATTACATAAACATGCACTTAAGAAAACTTTGAGGATTGATAGGTATAGTGTCTTGGGAAATTAGGAACATTACATAACAACTTATAACGTAAAACACAACATCTTTATATAAAACTTCTTTTACATGACCACAAGATTCCATCGTACTTAGCATTGCATTGGATAACCTAAGGACATGGATAAGAAAAGGGTGAGTTATAAATCCCAATAAGGGAGTAAACAAATAATAACATAAAGAATATAATACATGTTAGTAAATAGGCATATCAATTGATCACAAGATAAAAAAGAACATAAATGCATGATATATAATGATTATCATAACATGGAAATGTGGCAATAACATTTAACTTGATATTAGCATGAGCCAAGACTCATTGTATATGGAGCATAAGTAAACCCTAACTGCACTTGAATTAGCATGATTAAACCCTAATTTCACTTGAATTATCATGATTAAACCCTAATTTCACATGGTGTATCATGATATTATTCTTTACACAATGCATTGGAGCACTATCAGGGCACACCCTTTATAAACATTTCATTTCATGCAGAAGTGTGCCACATGGATCATATAACATGGAGTCGTTCAACATCATAATTTATTTCAGAATGAAGGAATGTGGAAAATATACATGAAATAATCATTAAATATTTATATGTGTATAAAGGTTAATACCATTGATAGTGAAATGGGCATGGCATTTACTTACATGATGATTTTGGCATGGAAACTGTGGTGTAACTTCGGCAGTATAACAACGCCAAATAGAAATCGTAAAATGGGTTGATGAGAGCGAAAGGGGTATCTCATAAGTTATACATGAAATTAATAGTTATGGGGTCATGTAACATTATATCCCAACATTGTAATGGAATTTAGATGCATAATATAAAATAATTTCTTGAATGTAAATAAGGAGAGAGAAATTCCTTACAAAATTTCATCATGGTAACAGGTGTACATGGGGGGCATTAATGTGCGATAAAGAGGTATATAATAATTAAAACATAAGTATGGAAGTATATGGGAGGTCCAAAATCATACCCTATCATTTTTAATTGAAAAAATGGTATAACAATATAAATAAATTTGGACAAAAATGAGAAAGAAAGGAATCCCTTACTTGGAAGTGTGATCCCAAAGTCTTGGGAGAGGCTTGAGAGAGGATTATTTGGAGCTTGGGGTAACTTGGGATGATTCTAGATATAGGAGGGAAGATTTTGTTTGAGATCCAAAGTATTTGAGTGAATAGGAATGGGAGATTGAGTGGGTTTATATATGCAATGAGAGATAATTTTTTATTATTTAGGTTTTGGACACTACACATTAAACTAATCAAAACGAAAAACCATCCCATGGATTTTCCCAAGGTATTTGCCAAAGGGGAGTGTTAAGAAATATTTTATAAGGCTAATGGCCAATCATAATAAAAAATTAGGCATCTTTATGTAAAGGTGAGTCACACACTCAAGGAAATCATTTTAAAATGTTAAAATAGTTTGTAAGTCTTTGAGGGTCCACTAAGGAATTGTAAAATTAATAAAAAAAATATAAAATCAAATTATGTTAAAGATAAACAATATATTCTCTGGAATTCCTTTTTATTGTATTTTATCACATCACTATTGGGTTGTTATGATGTCATAAAACACATTATATATTTAAACGGTATATATTTTTTACCCAAAAATTCAATTGTCTCAAAAAATGTTGAAAAATTCACCATTATATAATTACGAGATCCAGAATCTAAAAATAATATTTATTTTATCTAAAAAAATTTCTGAATACTTGAATTCTCAATTTTAATATAACAACCGACATTTATTAAAAATTCATGGGTTTTGACAAAAATAGTTTTCAAACCATAATAAAAATCACCATTATATTCATAAGAAATTATATGATCATTTATATTAAATAAAAAGTAATTTAGTGATAATATTTTATTAAAAAATTATTTCATTAAAAAATCCATTAATTCATCAATATAGATTTCTTAATTGAATATTAACTATACATACTATTTTTTCTTTAAAAACCATTTGCAAAGTAAAAATAATAAAATGAATGTATATTATTTATTCTATATAAAACTAATGCACATAATCATAGTGCTAGGGTCTTGTTACATAACCACTTATCACACCTGCAAAAGACCTAAGGGAAAGGTGTGCGATGGTGACAGACTCTTGGGGTGGCTAGGATAACATCTCCAGGGTGGTAAATTCTATTAACATACACTTCTCCCATAGGTGGTTCCGTTCAAGATTAATGTGTTGAAACTTGGATTGGTATTGGTCAAGAGTGAAGCCCAATGATGCTACCTCCTTTCTAAGATCCAAAAAATGGGCTTTATATGGAGCAATTCTACTAGATGAGGCTATCACTTCCTTTTTCTGAGTAAAATGGATTTGTTAAATCCCTATATGTATATTAATCATGTGATCAATATTCCATAGCTATATTAGCAATGGTAAAAATTTATAATAGTTTTTTAAAATCAAAAAAAAAACAAAGGAACTGTATATGTCTTATACAACCATTTCACATAATAATACATTTAATCAGATTGTGAAAATTTTCATTAATAAAAGTTTGGGTCATTATAGGGCGATCCTATATTTTTTCCAACAAGGTGGATCATTCATTAAAAATTTTATGGATTACTAGAGGCTGAACTAGGTTATAATCCATAACTAGTATCCTCTTCCTCATATAGATAATCGGTTTGGCTAGTTGAGGTGAGATAATTTGTTCTCCAAGATCAACTTGTGGTTGATTTATCATCAGTTGTGGGTGAAGCTTTTTGATATTCCTTTCATTGATTTTAGGAGTAGGTGTGACCTATATGATTAGCTCATGATGACATGCAGGATATAAAAAAGAACCATAAATTTTTATATTCTGATAAATAAATTATTTAATGTGTATTTAGATTTATTCATTGGTTGTTATTATTGATGAATTTATGGAATACTACAAGTTGAGGGAGTATCATACTCTCTATTTGGAGATTATATTGAAAATACTAAGGTTGAATCCACTTTGTTCTAATATTTTGATGTTTTTATTGTAGATCATTTATGTGCATTTTATGGGTCATGTGAAGTCCAGGAAATGTATATTAGTAGAACCTTATAACTCCATGGATGTGGTTTCCAAGGATCATCCAAATAATGTAATTAAGATTTGTAGTTTCATGGGATTTTTAGGTTAATATCAGATATTTATTCAATATATCACTTATTTGGAAGTGCTAATGAATTCACTAACCAAGAATAAGGATACGTTTGAGTGATCATTTTCTTATGAGATATATTTTTAGGATTATATGTGAAGGTTGAAATCAGCACTCACCTCGACCTTACCTATGTTTAGTAAGGATTATACCTTATATTATGATCTCTTAGGGTTTGGATTTGGAGTTTTTATACATAAATTGGTGTGTAGGTTCCTAAAGATAAACAAATTTGGGGCCACATGACCAACATTATTTGACTCGTGATATAGAGCCGGTGGTGTTAGATCACACATTGAATTTTTGTCATCACTACTTGTTAGTTGATCAAAATATTTTGTATATTCACCATACATAACTATAGTATATCTTCTCATAATTTGACAAGAACCATTAGTAGTGAATGTTAGTTGATTGTATTCTTTCATTCAACTATGACATGGAATATTACACAAGGAAGGGGGATTTCATGATAGATTCACTGTGTAGAGAGACTAAGGTGTAGGTAGCGTAGGAGGTGAGTAGTAGGTGGTTTTTGAAGAACATTTTTATCGAGATTCACTGTAATGTTTTGTAGTATAATGGAAGATAATCTCTAGAATCATTAAGTTTTAACTATTTACTCCATTAGTGGGTAAAGGTGTATTATTTTGATGATTTATATTACTTGGTGATGAGGGAAAATATAAATAATGGGGATCCACAACCTGAATATTTATTGAATGATAATGAGGTACTTTATGTCTAAGGTCACATTACAGTCCTTGTCAGTATGTATGAGTAGATTATGTGAGACTCACATGTATTGAGATAGTCTATGAAGTTGAGACTTACCAATATGTATTATGATAATCAGAGGCATTATTTATCATCCAGGATAAATAGGGGGAATATCTGAGTTTGTTTCATGTTGAATAACGTGTCTAAAGGTAAATCCCTTTAATTAAAAACTCGTATGTATTATTTAACCATTACCCATTCTTATTGGATGTGGTATAGAGTGATTCTGGAATTCATGATGGGATTTTTAATGTTATCTCATGGCGGTGATCTTTTATGGGTTGTCATGTACTAGTTTATGAATATTGTAAATTTTCTACCAATATGATATTGGTTTCAAGTGCAGAAAAATTATGCATTGGTGTGTGATATATTAAAATTTATTTTAATAATCATTTCCCAAAACCAAGAGTGTGTATCTTTCACATCAAATATATAATTTATTTATTTAATAACTAAATAAATAAATACATGTTCTTAGAAACATTATTCATTAATGATTTATGATCATCTGAAAAGTCCCATATAGATTGCATTTATTGTGTTTGGTAGGATCCAAGGGTATAATCCCTCTAGTGGTAATCTGCATGTGCTTCAATGGTCTTCAAGAAAAACAACTCGTTCTCCAGGTGCTAGCATGGAAAATATAACATCTTGCGTTGTTTGTTCTTGATTGCTTGTTCTTCGATCTTGAAGAAATTATCTCTTGGGTTTCACATTCTTAATAGGTGTAGAGGAGGAAGGTTCAAGAGAGAATTCATTGTGCACAAAAATTCTCTATTCCTAAGCATTGAATTGGTTTCACATGAATTACACAATGGATGTATCAGTCTATTTATAGAGGTGGGATTTCAGTGGCAATATTTAATTGCATAATAGGTATTAAATATAATTATAACCAATAATGATATCTCAGGTTTCATAATAAAACTAAAAGTATTATTATTTTTTGGTGTGCCAACTTGCGAAAAATGGACAAATAATATTTATCAGATCGTAAATAGTAATTTTATCACTAGACATGGTCTTGGTAGGTTCGAACTCCTATTGTTTTTATTAAACACCCGAATAAATATTTTATTATCTTAAATAAATATTATTTTCCTAAAAAAGTAAATAAATATTTGTTAGACATTCAATAAAAAAAATAAATATATTTTATTCAAAATCTGGTGAATTAATGTTCATTTAATTTATGTAATCAATATAACTTAAATAAAATTATTCCTCAGTCTTGAGAATAATTTTTATTTCATTAATTAAATTCAAATAGAATTTAATTGTGACCACCAGAAATACTTAGTGTGTGACCCTCTTAGATTCTTTCTCATTGGCATTAGGTATCCATGAATGAAGTCCAAGATTAATATCTAGCAACTAATCAAGGAAACTAAGAGAAAAAACAAAAAGTCACAATGATGAAATCTACATACGAATGATCACTGTGTAATATAATCCTTTTGTCCCATAATCTCATCAAGAAAGTTGTTTCATGACAGTTTCATCAACCTATATTCTTGATACATAATTATTTGACTATCAGAAATAAACTAATCATTACACAAGAACCATGGAATTTAGGGTGAGAGTTCTATTTCAATCAAAGGGAAAATATATAAACATCCATACATATGGAAGGGAAAATCATTTCTTTACTTATGCATTAATTACATGTCATTCGTGATGCACCCAACGTACCCTACTTTCAGCTAATATATAGTGTGATGATTTTTGTCAGTGAATCTATGTTCAAGAGTCATGACATGCATTAATGATAATCTTAAAGTCTAAGGACCATTAAACACAATCTTAGATAGGAATACCTAATAACACCAAAACATACAGAATTCCTACGGGTGGGTCTGTTCACATAATCTCCCATCTTAGATATTAACATGTGTGAACTTCATGAGAATAAGTCTCATCTGATTACTTGTACTCACACATGATGTTATGTCTAATATTTATCCCATAATAGTATGTTATCCTACAAAATAACTATATTAAGAATATTTTCATAGAACTTCAATGTTCTCATCATAGCGGGGAACTACCATGACCTTATCAATGTGAAAAATACTCTAGGACATTATTACATTATCTTCATGTAGATAAATAAATAATATGTAATAAGATTTTTAATTTAGTATCCAAAACATCAAATGTTTTTGTAATCAAAGTACATACAATTGGTTCTAGGAAACAACTCTAAAAAACTCCCACTTGGACTTGAGACAACTACCTATGACTTTTAGTCTGCTAGACCTCAAATGATAATCATGTTTCTATTGAGTCAAGGATTTATTCAAGGGGTCCTCTATTTTGTCTTCTATAGAAATACTACTCACTAAAACTTCACATCTTTGAGAAAAAATTCTAAAGAGATGATACTTATTAAGTATGAAAATCATCCACTGATGTTAACTTGGATCTTTTTCAAGAGCCACAATTGTAGTATTATCACGATAAAATGTGATGAGATATTTACTACTAGGTACCACAAAAATCTCTTGGATGAAATTCGTATCCAAATTTATTATTTAGATACCTCTTCAGCTACAATATACTCAAAATCTTCTATATAATCTATGACTACAACCCAATTTGTGCTCTTCTATCTCACAACACCTCTATTAAAAGTGAGTATGTATCCTGATTATGAATTCATGTCATCTTGATCAGTCTAGAAACTAGAATCTTCATATCCTATGATGACTAGTTCCTCAACTCCTCCATAAACCAAGAACATATCCTTAGTAGGAATAAGATACTTAAGTATAATCTTTACTCCAATGGTAGTCACCTGGATCATCCTGATATCTTCCTACATCGCATAATACGTATGAAATATCTAGACCAATACATAGGAAATCATACATGATTGAACTAATCACTGATGTGTAAAGAATCCTTCCCATTATATTTCATTCCTCATGGGTCTGAGGACACAGTTTCTTAGAAAGATGAATGCCATGTGATGCTGGAAACAATCCCCTCTTGGGTTATTCCATCTTGAATCTTTTCATTATCTTATCAATGTATATACTTTCACTTAGGCCGAGAAATATCATGGATCTATCATGATTGATCCTGATCCCACAAAAATATACCTCCTCACCCAAGTCTTTTAGGGAAATGAATTTATTCAACCATGCCTTGGTAGAATGTAAGACTAGTATTTCATTTCTAATAATTAATATTTCATCAACATATACTATTAATAAAATGATTTCACTCCCACTAAACCATTTGTATAAATAAGGATCACATTCATTATTTATAAAACTAAATTCCATTATGGCTTCATCAAAATTAATATTCCATGACATTGATACTTTCTTTAATCCATAAATGTATTTTTGAGATTTTCATATATTATTAGAATCCTTTAGAGTAAAAAAACCTTCATGTTGTGTCACAAAGACATCTTCATAAAGTTTCTAATTAAAGAAGGATGTTTTGACATCCATCTAAGAAATATCATAGTCATGGTATGCCTCAATGGAAAGTAAATTTATGATGGATTTCATCATTAAAACTGGTGAAAAGGTTTCATCATAGTCAATACCTTAACAATGTTTAAACCCATATACATCCAATCACACCATGTAGGTACTAATTTGTCCTTACATGTCCAGTTTCTTCTTGAATACCCATTTGCAACCAATGTGATTTATATCGACTAGAGGATCTACAAAAATCTAGACTTTGTTTTGGTACATTGAATCCGTTTTAGAATTCTTGTATTCTTTCCACATTGAAATATATATACCACTGACTAATTCATTTTAGGTTATAGGATCGTTATTATCAACTAATAATGAGTCACCATCCTTAATAATTAGAAAACCATATCATTCTGATTGTTTAACCTCTCTTGTACTTCTATGCAGTTCTTATGTATCTAGAACAATTTCTTCTTCCCCAGGGTTTTGTGGAATCTAATCCAATACTAACTCTTGTGTTTATTTAGCCTCAAATTCATTGAATTTTATCTCACTCCCACTATATCTTTTATATATTGGATCCCTCTTAATAAATATGGCTTGTTTAACCACTATAACCCTTTTACATGAGGGATCGTATCGGTAATATCCCTTTTTTCTTTGGGGTATCCTATAAAGGTACACTTTATTCCTTGGGGTGCACCTTTGTTACCTAAAGAGGCCTCAAAAAATGCTTTAATTACCCAAACATGTAAATTCGATAAAATGGTTTTTATTCCTCTCCAAAATTCTTATGGAATACCATTTATCGATTTAGTTGGTACTTGGTATATTATGTGTGTCGTTGTTTGTAATGAATACTCCCAAAATGATAATGGAAGACTTGCATGACACATCATTGATATCACCATGTCCAATAGGGTGTGGTTCCACCTTTTACTTACACCATTCCACTAAGGCATAAAAGTACAAGTGATTTGGGATAGGATCCCAAACTCCTATAAGTAATCAATGAAGTCATGATTATGATATTATCCACCTCAGTCAGATCGGAGTTTCTTAATCTTCCAACCAAGATGGTTCTCAAATTCATTCTTGTATTCTTTGAATTTATCCAAAGAATATGAAATATACCTCATTAATTAAATATATCCATATCTACTAAATTCACCAGTAAAAGTAGAGAGTATGATTACCCACCCCTTTCTTCAACAGGAAATGGTCCACACACATCAGTATAAACTAATTAAAGAAGGTCTTTATGCCTTTCACCTTTCACACCAAATGAGGCTTTGGTCATTTTTCCTTGTAATCATGCATGATATACACTAATTGGTTTTAGTTTGAAAGTATCTAAATATCCATATTTATATAATTTTTTCAAGCATTTTTCATTTACATGACCTAGCCAATGATGCCAAAGTTTGTTTTGGTATGAGTCATGTGAAGTAACTTTATTATCGATTTCCACTACTTGGATCATGTAATCCATTAGGTAAAGACTGTTATGTAAATGTTCCTTAGTATAAAAATTCTATCTTTATAAAAGAAGAAAAATATATTTCCATATTTTAAAATTAATCCATCTGTATTTAGTTTAGATACAGAAATAATGTTTTTGGTAACTGAAGTCACATAATAATGACCCTTTAAAACCAAGATCATTCTAGTCATTACATTTAGGTGGTAGTCCCAGATAGCTAAAAAAACAATTTTAGATTTGTTGAATGATCATAGATATACCTCCCCTCAATCAATTTTTCTAAATATACTTGGTTATTTTATTTGAATACATATGTGAGAACCACAAGCTATATCTAATACCTAATTTTTAGAAATAAAAAAATTCCACTCAATAAAAAACATAACTGAAGCTTCCCCTTTTGTCTTTAGCTGGGTGTAGTGTTTATGTCTAGTGTCCCTTCTTGCCACATTCCAAATAGATAGTATCCTGTTCCCTTGCTTCCACTTTGATATTCTTCTTCCTGGAAGGGTGTGAAGAAGATTTGGGCTTAAATATCTTGGTTTTACCATTTGTTTTTTCACCATAATGACAAAAGGAATTTGTCACTTCATATCTTTATCTACTTGTATAAGTAGGATAAGAAGATATGATAGAGACTTATCAATGTTTTTCAAATTAAAATTTACAAAATAACTAGATAATCTCTAGTAGAGTGATGCTAGAATCTGATCGATGCCTAGTTCTTTAGGGAGTTTAAACCCTAGAACCTCTAGTCACTCAATGTAGCTAATGAGATTGGCTACATGAGAACTAGCTGGAGAAACCTTTCCAATATTATGCTGAAATAGTGCTTTGGACATCTCAAAATGTTCCTGTCTACCTCTCTCCTAGTAAAGACCACGGAGGTGCTCAAGCATGTTATATGCATCCATGTTTTTGTGAGATTTCATGAGTTCACTATACATATATGAAAGCATCAAAAATTGAATGTTAACTGCATTTTTAATATGTTTTGTAATAGACTAGGAACTCTTAATCACTCACCTCTTGAGTAGGTGGTTCTGGCATTGAGGATTCCAACACATAAGATTTTTGTTCCTGACATAAAACAACCCAGAGGCGTATAAACAACTTCTGGGAGTTACTACGAGTGAGAAGATTGTATTTATCCAATATTGATCTTAGGGATAGTGTTCTTGTCACTTCCTTCTATAACTGACAAAGAATATTATTAGTAATTTTCTTGATTATATATTTTGTGATAAATAATAAATTGATTTTATTAAATCTCCCACTATTTTCTCAAGTCCCGGTATCCATCACCATTGAACTTGTATTTTCTAGTTTCTAAGACATTCTTGTGGTGAAGATCTATATTCCCCTCCACATAACACCAATAGGGATTGGTCAAGAAAATTTTAAGGTATTTAGGTTGGATATTCTTTTATAACTATGTTCAAGTAGCTCCTTGATCCATTGAGTGGACTCCCCAATCAAGAAATTCTGACATGGATTTTCTCAACTTTTGCCTCCAAATTACACCATGTATAGAAAGGGATACTCTTATTGGTGTAAAATGGTTAACTCAACCCGAAAATTTCATAAGAACTCCCCTTATAAAAGTAAATGTCCAATTAAGGGTTGGTCAAACACATAGTTCTATTGATTTTTGTTCCTAATCAAGTAATGGAAGACTTAGTCTGACTTAATATTAGATTGAGGAATTTTATATTGTTATACAAAATTTTTTATCTGGTTTTATTATTTACATGTCTTGTTAATATTTATGTGGATGTTTACTTAATTATTTAACAAAGTTTGGTGAAAAAATTTATGCATAATAAATATTATTTAACTTTAGTCTTTGCATATTAATTTATTCATTTATGTGATCATAATCTTGCATCAATAAATATAATTTTAATGAATTACAAATAAAATAAGTAAATAATTAAATGACCTGATCTTGAGCTTATATAATGGTTTATTTAATGAGAGTACATTAAATCAACATATGAACTAGGGGAAATAACTCTTTATGCCAGACTTGGAATGAGATACAACATTCCATGTGTCGACCTATTTATCACTGAGTTGGTGTCATTATGGTTTCATCTTAAATCGTCCCCACATGCCTTGGGATGCTCCATTAATTACAAATATTTATTACTCACGTGTATTTGTGGGTAACCAAAGGATTAGTTAAAGTGAATTACATAAATATCCTTGGAAAAACAGGTCCTACATAATAATGAGGGAGGGAAGACTCACAACCCACTTTTTAATTTAATATTAAATAATTGAAAACCCATAAAATAAATCTAATTAAATAAATTTCAACAAATAAATAAGTCTTGGTCAATCTTATGAATGGTCAAACATGCAACGAATACGCAAAAGTAAACTACCATCATTTATTTATTTGTTATTTTAATATTTAAGATAAACGTGATTTCATTAATTAATTAATTAATTAATTCCCTTTCATCTTAATGATAATCTGCTCTTATTTGGAGATACCCAATATTAATTTAATTCATATAAAATAAATGGTAGAACCAATAATGGCATACTAATTACAAAAATTTAATTTGGCATTTTAAAATTCTTTAAAACCATTATTAAATTGTCAAACATGCAATGGTGTGATAATCAATAAGATAAGGTTTTAGTGCTTCAATTTCAAATTTAATGTAATTTTAATTTTTTTTCCATTAATGGGATACTACACAGAGTATACATGCAGATAAACACCATGAAAATCGGTTGCTGTATATCCAAGTCACATTCCTGGGGCTTTAGTGTGTTGACTCGGCTAGACTGTATGGTGTGTACATGCTAATTACATACCCTGTATCTAATTGTCATGTTCCAGGTTAGCCCGATTAACATTCAATGTGCAATAAAATTACAACATATTATTAATTACATGGCGCATTTAGATACATTGCACATGGGTATACAACTTTTAGGTCTGTCTGCACACCGTGTAACCCAGTTTTACCAGCCTATGATTTGGCACTTCCTGATGGTATCTCTAGTCATTATTCATTTATTATTAATCCTTTAAGAATATGAACCACTAAATGAATATTATTAGTATATAGATAACATGTTAATTCAAATTATATTAAAAAACAAATACAATGAAATAAAATCTAACAATAATTTCATGTAGATCAATAATAAAATAAATAATTAAAAGTTTAAACGTGACCGCTATGATAATACTTGTTTGTTCCGGGAATAGAGGAAGCATGTAGTGGTGGGTGATATATTAAAATTTCTTTTAATAATTGTTTCTTGAAACCAAGAGTGATAATCTTGCACATAAAATTTATAAATAATTTATTTAATATCTAAAGAAATAAATATCTGGGAATAGGAACTTTCTTCATTGATGATTATTGATCGTCCAAAAAGGCCCTTCTAGATTTATTTCATTACGGTTGTGAGGATCCAAGGAAATAGTTCCTATAGCGGGGATCCACATGTGTTTCAATGGTCTTTGAGAAATGCAACTCATTCTTTGGTTGTTAGCACAGTGAATTGAATGTCTTTCTTTATTCATTCTTGATCGATCATTCTTCAGCCTTAAAGAAATTCTCTCTTGGGTTTTTCATTCTTAAGAGGGAGAGAGGAGGAGGAGTTGAGATATAATTCATTGTGAGCAACAATTCTCTATGGCCAAACCTGGAATTGGTTTCGAATGAATTACACAATAGGCATAGCCATCAATTTATAGAGATGGGATTTCAGCTACAAAATTTAATTTCATAACATACATTAAATATAATTATAATAATTAATTAAATCCCATGACACATAATACTAATAATAAAAGTATTATTCTTTTGTGGTGATCCAACTTGGAAAAAATGGATAAATATTATTTACCAACTTGTAAATAATTATTTTATCACCGGACATAGTCTTGGTCCATTCAAACTCCTTTTATATTTATTAAACACTCGAATAAATATTTTATTCTCTTAAATAATTATTTTATTCAAAAAATAGTAAATAAATATTTATTAAATATTCAAAAAAATAAATAAATATATTTTATTCACAATCCAGGGAATAAATATGTATTCATTTATACGATTAATATAACTTAAATAAAATTATTCCTTAGTTTTGAAAATAATATGAATTACATTAATTAAATTCAAATAAATTTTAATAGAGCCCACTAAAAACACTTAGTGTATAACCTAATAGGATTCTTTCTCATTGGAATTAGGGGGGCTTGCCTAAAGTCCACGACTACTATCTAGAAATGGGTCAAAGTACCCAAGGGAAAGAACATAAAGTCGCAATAACGAAAACTAAATAAATATTCTCACTGTGTAATATAATTCCTTTGTCACATAATCTCATAAAGTAGGTTGCATGATGGTGTCATCAAGCTATATGCTTGATACATCATTCTCTGACTATCCGAAATTTACTCATCATTAAAGCATGGCCATAGAATTTAGGGTTACAGTTCTATTTCAATCAAACTATTGCGATTTAAAATTCTATAAATATGGAAGGGACACATCCTTTATTGACTGATCCATTAATAACATGTCATTCATGATGCACACAACATAACCTATGTCTTTTCAACATATGGAATGATGTTTTTCATCATCAAATCTATATACGTAATTTGTGACATTCATTAATGTTAATCTTAAATTCTAAGTGCCATTACATACACTCATAGATAGGAATATCTAATGACGCCAAAACATGTGAAATTACTACTGGTGGGTCTGTTCTCATATTATTCCATCGTGGAGTTTACCACGTGATAGCTTCATAAGAATAAGTCTCATCTTCTTAGGAGTACTCAAACCTGATGGTCTATATACTATGTGTCCCATCATAGTATGTTATCAAACTGCAGAACTATATTAAGAATATTTTCAAAAAACATCTAGGTTCTAATCATATAGAGGAATTACTATGACTTTATCAATGTGAAAAATACTCTAGGAAATTATTACATTATGGTCATATAGAACAATGGAAAATATGTAATAATAATTTTAATTTAATAATTAATATATCAAATTTTCATGTAATCAAATTACAAAAAAATGGTTCAAGGACACCAATATTAACATTTGAGAGACCAATTTCACCCATGATATGGGATTGTTTTATCTCATAGAGATAATTTTTATTCATGATGTTCCTAAGATAATCATATTTTATCATGATATTGAATTTAAATTATGCTTATATAAGTGTTTGTAGAAGGAGCTTAATACATAAGTGAAACAGATCACAACCCACTATCCTAGGATAGATTGTTAGTCTAAGTACACCATAAGGTACATAGAGGAAATGAATCCTTGATTATATAGGAACATGGGAGAACTAACTTGTAATTTTAGAGTTTACATATAAGCATAGTTATTAGTAATCTATTCATTTAACACCATTTTGGCCTGATATTTCACGTAATTTCACTTGTATCTTTATTGGATAGAGGCTTTGGAGTTCTCAATTTTCAATTTGAGTCTCATATAGGAGACATCAGAGAATATCCATTTGATCAAGAAGTTGTTGGATTTTACTTTGAGTCGGTATAGATCATATTCTGATCTACTATATAGCCCTATGTGGTTTAAGTTAGGTGAAAGGGTATTCTTATGAGTGTCACCTTTTTTGGGGAACTTGTGGATTCAAAGTTAGGGAAATTTATTCTAAATTCATGGATCAATTCATGGTTTTGATGTGGATTCGTATTGTGGAATTTATATCAGTTCTTCCATAGAGATACAGTGTTATGCAAGATTTAATTCATTTATCTCTGCATCATAGAAATAATAATACAAATCATTTCTATAACCATAATTTAAAACCATTGGCATAGCTCAAGAAACCATTGGGATGGCCTATAAAAATGGTTTCCCAAATAATTGTTACTATCACCATGAGCATAGGGCTATACCAATAGACTACACAAATCATTGGTATAAAGAATTTTTTTATAACATGATACTAATTTTTCAAAGAAAAAGTTGGTATATAAGCTATATCAATAGTATCCTTTAACTATTGGTAAATAAGGCTATACCAATGGTTCAAGGAAAATATTATCATAGATTATCTATACCAAAAACTCCTTATAACCATTAGGATGACATCTCTATATCAATTATTCCATTAAACTGTTTCTAAACGTTTACACCAATGCTTTAAGTAACTGTTTGTGTAGACTTTACACCAAGAAACATCCATCTAAAATACAACCCCTATATGCTTCCTTAAAAAATATATAAAAATAATAATAATAAAAATCCAAGATAAGCTACATTTTATATATTTTAAATTAAACTAGTTAGAAATTTAAAAATTAACTGATAACATATATATATATATATAATTAGTTTTAGTCATATAAAAACATCCACAAGGTTGGATGTGTCATAAATATGAAGTTAGAAATTGATCTAATTAATATATCACTCTAAAAAATACGCATCACGGTCCCTAATATCATCATGTTCATCACCACCATTATTTTCATCCTGAATCTAATTAGAAGAATGAATTTCCTGAAAAAATTAATCACCAATCATTAATATGATCACCACTAATACGGTAACTTCCATCACCTGAAGAATCATACAATGATAACATCATTGAAATATATGTATCAAAAACCACATCATAATCTAGAATAATTGATATAAACATAACAATCCTTTATTTGATGAGCTAATTGATGATTGTTTTACCTCTTTTATTCTCTTAGATTTTGAATTTTTTTTCTTATACTACTTATTCATGGGTCTCTTGAAATTTATTCTCACTACTAGAATATGTGTTTGAAATTATTGATGCGATATAGTTCCTATAAATCATGATATAATTCCCAAGTTGAGATTGAACCCTCCCTTGGTGAACCTCCCATAATACCCAACACAAATGATTATTAGGGTTGATTTTTTTTCTTATTTCTCCATAAGATTCATTAAGAGGGTCATTGAAATTATAAAATAGACAAATATGATAAAAATTGATGTCAAAATTTTAAGTCATATAATAAATCATACAATTATTTCTTTCATCTTAGGATTACAACACTTCCATATCCATTATTTATTCTTGATAAAAAACAGAATTTATCGAGGTACAAGACTATCAATGTTTAACACCACTCATTAAAAAATTCAATATATATAAGAAAATAATATTCAATAATTCTCTTAATTATTGAAACTTAAATAAGGAAAAAATAAATTTTAACATCGTGTTTATTATTCTCTAAATACAAAACAATGAAATTTTTCTCAATTTTACTTGAAAATAACTAGTTGATCTCATGTTTTGATAAGGTTGTTAATCCCAATGTTTGCACATACTTCATAGAACTCATGTTTTTTTATTTATTTATGATTAATCTTGCTTTTTTTATTTTATTAATTAATTTTTTATTATAAATCATAATCCTTTTCATCAAAATAAAAAAATTACAATAAAAATATAATCTGGTCACTCTTGAAATATGATATCATCTATTGGTTCCATGTAACAAGAAAAACATTGATGGTAAGTACACCCTAAAAATACCAGAAAAATATATTGGGATATCTATTATATTATTAATTATTATATAATACCAATAGATAACCTAATTCCATCAATTGTGCATCCCTCGCAGCTTGAAAATAGGAAAAAATATAGTAATTAGTATAATGACATATTAAGTCAAATAAATAAAATAATGATATAAAATTAAATATAATATTTTTTATTAACCATATTTGATCCCATGTATTATCCTTGATTGCAACTCCAATATGCCCTCAAGAGACTGGTTTCATGGCAATGATATCACTACATTCAGAAAGTGTTTGCATTAAACTCATACATTCTTTCCCATGTATACCAATCATTTGATTTCTGTTTTTATACTCTATCATTTATAGTGTATGGTGGTTCTATACATCACACATATGAGTACACCCACACCGGATAATATTATTATATACAATTATGAAAAACAAAAAAATATATAAAATTAATACATGTTATAGTGAAAATAAATTATGATTTTAAAATATAATATAGTTGAATATATATATCTGAGATATGATGAACAATGGGATCTAATAAATCTTTCAGCTATAACGGATTGGTATTCTATTTAGTTTTAATTGGGTCTAATGTATTCTTATGATGATCAATGTGCTCTGGATAATCAGAATGTGTTAGAACAAGAGTTAAAGGTTCATGAACATAAAATCTTAGGGGGATTGGAATAATTGGAAATGTAGGTAATATAAAAGTTAGTGTAAAATGAAAATAAGGATGAGGCGAATGAGCTATAATTGAATAAGGAATTCACATATGAGAAGTGTGGTCCAAATACACCTGATATCTCTAGAGGAACTATGAGATTAAGAAATTTCCTAGATGGTATATCTAGATAAGGGTATGTGAGTGATTGGGTATGAAAAGTTCTCTGAATCCCACTAGTACTCCCACTCTTAGAACCATCAGGCTAGTTACCATTATCAATATCATGGAAAGATAAAATTTGTCTCATGAATGGTGGTTTTTAATTGAAATTTAGAAATGACAAATAACATGAAAATTTAAATTATGTAATTAATATATATTAATATATGTATATACTTGAAATGTGATACACATAGTGGGAACTAGAGGATAAATAAAACTCTATCTCATGCATTGATAATTTTTAGACAATCTCTTATAACACATCTCTTAAATATTTTTCATTTCCTATAGAGTAAATTAAAAAATAATTTTAATTTTAAATTCATTACTAATTGTTAAACCAAATAATGCATAATAAGTGACATGAAATTATTAAGGCATGACAAGTTTTAATCCAAAAAATGGATGAGTAGTGATGTAATATAGTCATGTCATATTTAATGGCTATAAAAACAAACCATGAAATATAGAATAATATTATTCACTGATACTAATTATCATTCAAAACAATATATAAGCGATGAAATAACCTATTTATAGCTGTAAGGTTTTAATTGTTTTTTTGGAATGGAAAAGGGTTTTGTAGTAATACATTAAAATATGATAAATAAAAATGGTTTAGGTTGGAATTTATATATTTTTTTGAAATATATTGTTTTTGATCAAATGGAATGAATTTATTTTAATATTTTTTTTTATGTCTCTTCCTAAAGATTGTCTACCTTCTAATTTGAAAATGTGTTGTTTTTGAAGTGATTTTAATTAAGCTTGTGGTCAATTTTAGGATTTCATAAAATGGAATAGAGTGTAATTAAATTTAAATTTCACAAAATATGACAAGAATAAAATTTTAAATTGATTATTTCTATTCATACCTAATTGCTGGTATGTTGAAATTTTATTTTATGGATTAGTGTGCATCGTTGATTATTAATTTTGATGTAATAAGTTTGAATGAATGTGTTATATGTAATTAGAAAAAAATCATCAAACCTTTATTCATATGTGGAATTAATATTATTTGTATGGTATTGAAAAGTCAACATGAATTGATAAAAATAATATAAATTATTGAATGTAAAACATGGATTTTAAAATATATTTTTTCCAAAAAAATACCTTAGTGGGTTGTTTAACTAGTGTTAATTTACTTGAAGTTAATTTTAATAAAGAGTTTTTATGGTTATATCCTTTGAAGTAATAAGGGTTTTTAAATTAAAAACAGTTAATAAATTTCATAAAAGAATATTGTTAAATTATTTGTTTCTTTGACCTTTTATGAAATAAATCTTAAATATATTTGATATTGAGTTGAAAAACTTTTTGGAATATAAAAATATGTTTACTATTTCTGACTATATTTTAACTTAGGAATGGGAAATAATGATTATACAATTGAAGGCCTTTGAAATTATAATTTTTTTGATACACTAAAAGTGATTTAATGGTTGATATTTTAATATATAATTTATTTTATTCTCTTATTAAACATGATTAAATATAAGTATTTTAAAATGAAAAATCTAATTTTTGATGGAGTACCTATTTAAGTGGTGGTTTTTTTGGTTTTTATTTAATAAGATAATAAATTTAAAGTAATTTATAAAGCCATTTTATGATGCTAATTAGTTTTTAGGTTTTATGAAGTAGTTTTATGATATCTATTAATGTTTCTTGATAAAACTAATTTCTTAAATTATTGTTAGCTGAGAGGGTCCTTTTATTTACCTATTTTAAAACCTAACAAAATGGTATTTCTATGAAATTTTTTATGTATTGTATCTTATAAATTATTAAAGGTTGTTCAGTGAGTGTTTGAATTTGGTTTTGACATGTATGTTTAAATATAATGATTTTAAAATAAAAAATTCCCAAACACTACTCCTTTGGGTGTGATAAGTGATTAATGATATTTTCATAAGTTATTTTCAATTTTTATTGTTAAACTTCAACTATGTTAAATATTTATATGACTTGAAATGAGTTTTAAAGTTACTCTTAAATTAGAATCTTGTTGTTTTCCTAATTTAATATCCTTATTGAATGATATTTAAATTGTTTTCATTTGTATATATACACATAATTTATTTAAGTATATGTTAGGAAACTTTTAAAAGAATTTATAAATAGAAATATTGGGTGTGTTTCTTATTTGAGAAGTGTTTGCATAAAGTTTGGGTAATTTCATTTTGGATAAAAGTATTTATGGACATTATAATTTAAAAATTTATATATTACATTTTTCAAATTGGTTTATATAAAATAATAAATATTTTAATGGAATGAAATGTATTTTTATATGTTAAATTATTTTTGTTGGTGTTTCTAGATAATTTATCATTATAATAATGAAATAAAAATCAATGTTAATGCAATTTTGGTGTTTTGGGATAATGATTGGTCTAAATTGAAATTAATTCATTCATGTTTCATTGATTTTAATGATTTATATAGTTTTTATTAATTTATATTCAAGGTTTATGTGGATTAAAATAAAAGGGATCATATTAATTATATAAGGAAATGTTTGATATAGATTTCAATTTAATTTTTTTTCATTTCTATTTTTAGTGATTTCCATGAGGACCATTGTATCCAATTGAACCATGGATATTCCCAATATGGGTCTAAAATTCCCTCTTTACAAATGTGGGTAACCTATCACTACCAAGATAATGGTTTTTAAACCTTGATGAAAACACGATGATGGGATGTAAACATATTACTAGGAAGACCATCGACTAGTTTAAGGATACCTCGTAGATTTAGGAAATTATCATAAATCCCATTATCAACACCAAATTCATGTGGGAATCAATTAATTATATATCTTGATGGATTATCTAGCTGAACACATTCATTTAGATAGGGTGAGTTTATATGGAGCTATCAGACTTTTTGGGAATTTATTTTATCTTTCTTAGGATAATCTATGGGGGAATCCTATGTTTTACACATAAGGAATATTATACACTTAACCTAAGGAAACTTGTGGTTGTCACACAAGGAATATTATGCTTCTCAAAAAAGTAAATCTAGGATCTTCACCTAAGGCAACTCATGCTATTCATATAAGTTATCCTATTTCAGTTACAAAATAGAACTTTGTCTCGTCACCTAAGTCACCCCATTCTCATCAAATGAGGCATATTAGGCTTTTCACATAAGTCATCCTAGGCTCGTAACCTAATACATACCATGATCTAGACATATGTAATATTATGGTCATCACATCACCATCTTAGTATTATTAATAAAGAAAAGAGGGATGTCTTATGCACCATGAAATGAAATTTCCTTATTTTCATCACATATGGTGCCTTATGATCGTAACATAAGGAAAATTTCCACTTAAATTCTTCATGTAAAAGAAATAATGGTTTAAATTTATATGGGGAGAGAAATGGTTTAAGGTTTAGTGGGTATAGATTCTCATACACTCATCATGAAAGGGAATACACATTTTTAAAGCCCATCGGGGACACTCACACTTTAGTGTCCAGTGGGGACACTAGGGAAGTATTGGTATTTTCTAAGAGTGAATGAGTTTTACTAAAACTCAAGAGTTATATAGTATGGTATTTTTCTGGTGTTTATATTGAACCTCAAAGAGTAATCCTACATATCATGTTGGAGTAGAAAAAACATATAGTTTGTGGATAAAATGAAATGGTTGTGTGATAAGACCAGTCTAGAGAGTATAATGTTATTTGATAATAATATTTTTTCTATAATAGGAATGGCATAAAGTGATTGAATGGGGATTACCAATTAATATCCATGTATGATACTTGGGAGAAAAATAACATGTAATGGGACTCACATATATGCTATGAAGTATGAACTATGTTTCGGTTAAAAAAACAAGGATTATAATAAACCTATATTTTGTGTGAAGGTATTAGACATGAATTAGCCTATGTTTGGTAGAAAAACAAAAGGATACTATCTAGACCATTCTTAGTGAAAATGTATAAGGATTGAGATTCCATGATAGCAGTTATGTGAATGTTTTTTTCAAGGATAAAACTTTGATCAGATGGGTGTGGAATTAATAAGAAAAAATATCTTGAAAATATTATTCTCAAAAGTATGACTTTATGTGGACCACCATGGTATGAGTTTCCTGAATGTTGGGGGTTTCATATAACTAAGACATTTGTGAGGATTAATCCTTTAGTTTAAAGTGTCCTCTTCATTAGAGGGTGTTTGGAAAGAATATATTTATCTCATGATAATTGTTTAAAGGAAATTTTAAAGTAAATTTTCATATGTTTATCACTTTTAGGTGTCTATGGAGGTTACTTGGGTTCTAGGATGTACAAGATTTTATGTTACATGAGTTTATATCCCTGAAATAAAAAAATCCAACTATTTGATCTAAATACAATTAAATTTGAGAGTTGAGGGATATTTATTAGACTCTATATCAAGGAAGTGTATAGTTTAAAAATGATCTATAAATTCATAAATTTATGGAATTTTTAGGTTCCTTGGGATACACTTCATGGAACTTCTATGTGTGTGGAAAAAATTGGGGTTGCACGACACCTCTGATTTTGTACTTTGACAACACTAATTTCCATGAACTTATATCCATTTATCCATAATTGGTTATCATGGTTATATTTTCTACTGAATCATTCCTAGATGCATTTATGGAACCAAAAAATGTCCCCTTAAAAACTGGATCCAATAATGAAGTGGATCATAAAATTATATGGAAAATGATAAAATTTATTGATTTTCATCTCTATATTCAGGTAGCTCAGGTTGAACCTTTTCTTATTAATAGGGGTGGGGGCCTAGGTTGGGCTTTTAACAGTTCTTAAAAATTGAATGGTGCTCTATATTCTTGAAAAAATAACTTGAATGACAGTCTAATGAACTAAATCTTCTAATTTTATTCTACTCTATCTTACATGATGAAATTTTCATGAATAAACCTTACACAATAATGACATTTTCAAACATTTAGGAAAAACTTTCATGGGGGAATTTTTGTGAAAAAATGAATGTGAATAGAACATAGTTAAATTTTATCGAACTCATAAAATTGACAATAAGGTTACTGAGTATGTAGTGGATCAGAGGAGGAAGATAGTTTGAAATCCAAGGATTAGCTTAAGCAAGAACATACAACCTTGGAAGAGAGTGCTTGATGACTTACTAACAAAGGAGTAGAGGGAGTACCCATTGAGAAATAGATTACCATTTTTTGGGATTATTCAACACAACTATGTCATCATCCCACACACTAACCTCAACACCCTAGGACACTAGTTCTAGAGTTCACTAAGGTACATACGACTGAACATTACTACTGCGGGATATGATGTTATGGATCAAAAAAAAATGTCAAAATTTACCCTTGGAACCCAAACTAAATTATCAATAAGGATCATATTGACACTAGAGTATCTCCTACATAACACTTCAATATCTTTAAAATCGACCTAGAAGATATTCATCTAGACTAGATAGATGAATGAGACTTATGTCTAAGGAAACATTCATCAATGAATGGGTGTGAGCCCTCCGGGTCTACCAAAAATGTTAAGAATATAGTGACCATGTTTATGGTGTATTTATATCTAAATTATCAGGGATATATTAGTTCCATATTTACTTCCTCTCATATCTAATTCCATTTCTTCATAGAAGATGGTCACTAGATACCAACATGTTCCACCTACCTCATATGGAGGTTGGAATTAGAACATGGGATATCCACATGATTGGGGGTATTTACATCCTTAGGGATTTTTACAATAAGTTTCTACTAGAAATGACTATGTGGGTTAACATTGATAAAATATATCTGTTGGCCAAAGAATTTTTGGGGGCATTGTAGAGCACACAATAGTGAGAATCTTTCCTCCACCTAAATGTTCCCTTCAAGATATGGTTTGATATTTGTCTTTAGAAGCATGAAGACCAGTTTATGGGGACTAAATTAGTTCTTGGGTTCTAAAAAAGGAGGTAAAACTAGGTCATACTAAGTCCTTTTGGATAAAGGCTTTTATGAGGAGTGGGGATTCAACATGAAGGACTAGTCAAGGGAAGTATCACTGTCAACATTTCTAACAACATTCATTAAAAGATGATTGCTAGCAATCATGGATATGAACATGGGGGTATAGCCTAAGATAATAATGATGGGGGAATTACTAGAATTCATATACTATATAAATCTCTTCATCCTAGTACTAAAAAAACTATATGACATGTTGGGTAATTTTAGATAGATTTACAAGCTCATGTGACTCTATGGCCCATCCTAGTTCATGTATTTTTGGTTTACTAAACACTTTGGGGGGAAAGAGTACTTGGACCCAATAAATCCTTAAAATACCATCTTTAAGAATACCTACTTAACATTATCAAGATTTAACCTTCAGAGCATGATATGACAAGGGTGATCACTAGGTTTGGGTTGCATGAGAAATTTATCTTCCACTATTTCCCAATTCCAATTAGAGAGATAAAAAATGATAGGTAGGGAATCATTGACTAGAGATCACATTAGATCACCTTTTGAGGTTATGTGTTGATCATACATATCAATGGGAATATTATCTATGATCCAGACACCCCATATAATTTTTTATTGTAATTTTAATGCCTTTAATGGCACAGATACTGGATATACACTAGAGTTTTATATGAATGTCATCCTATGGTTTCCAAATATAATGATGAATTCATTCCCATGAGGGAACCCGTGAGTGGATTGTGCTACTGATGATCGGTTCTAACATCAGGATACTATATGTATACTACTAAATATGGAAGTAATTATAACCATAGATGTTATTTATGTAGTTGATAATTTGGGAGGATACATCGAAATAGCCCTGGGATCAGTCTAGTGGAGGACACACTACGACCATAGTGAATCGCTACCATAGAGGAGTGATCCTTTAGAATTATTTATAGAATATGAGGGAACTTTGATTCCTTCCACTCAACACTAGGGTGAGGACTTTAGGGTAGACGTTCATGTTGATGAAGGATATCACAAGAAGCATGTTTGGGAGTGGGGTGAAAACTCTAGGACGGATAAATATAGATCCAATGTGGGTCTAGGAGAAAGTACTTTGTGAGACTGGAGATGTCCCATAAATGTATATTTCCAATTTTTTTTGAGAAAGTGGGAAGATCTAGGATTATAATTCAAATGAAATAAACGACGACAATAACTCCTAATATCTGGGATACTCTTTTTAGAGTTCTAGTTTTCCAAATCCATTAATTAAACTCTCTGTCCAGGGGGAATAAAATAAATTTTTGGACTAGAGGTTCTCATATAATGGAATAGACAGGGGGATCCTTTTACACACTAGGTGTATATATTTTTTTGTGAGAATCCTGGTGGGGCCCCTAAAGTTGTGATTTTATCTACAAAATAATCTTCCTAGGTATTAAAACCATGGTATTTGGGGGATAAGGACTCATGGTAAAGTGTGGTGTGTGGGATTAGTCCTCACTAGAGAGCTAGGCGACACTGACTATGGATAACTCATTTGAACTTAAAACAAGAAAGGCAATTTCTTTAGATTGTATACCCACAATGTTACTAGTGATCTTTGAGAAATAATAACTTCATTTAATTGATTTTTTAAGGAATCAAAAAGTGATTAGGAGGCTCTAGAACATCCCTTGGTGTTATAATTGAGGAATGAATGGTGTATCGTCTTCTAATCTACTAGAATTTGGGGATAATATCTCCTATCTCCTTTTCCTATCACATGGTCTAATGATTGATGTCTTTCAGTGTTATGGGGGTGTGACTGACCATATAGAATGTGTGATATGCAATGAAGCTACCCATTCACCTTCCTGGGGTCTTAATATATGAAATTTAATTCTAATTGATTCTTATATTTTCCATGAGTGTTTTTATACACTATAATAACTAGTTGTATATCTTTTTATAGAGCTAGTACACTCAGTTGAAGAGCTTCCTATGGTGGTTGATGAGGTGCCTACCATTACTTAGGGGTCTCAAAAATTATAACTCACCAATAATGGTTCAGTCCATAATGTACTTGTGAGTGTCGTGACCAAGAACAGTGATTTCTAGGGCCCCCTGCTTATAATGGAGAGTAATATCATAAACCTCTATATAGTGTGTATGTATCCAACTTCTGAATTCTGCCTTAATTCCATCATGACCATATACTAAAGTAAAAAATAATTTTCATGTTATAGTGTATTCTATGTAGACATATCCAGTAAATGTGAAAGAGGATGGTTCACTAATGGGTCTAGAAGAACCCATTACTAATCCTATAATTAAAGAGGAGGATCAAGCCCCCATAGAACAAACATACCATAATGGGGAATTTTCTAGCATGTTGTTGATGCGGAAATACCAAAAGGTTATAGATATATAGAAATAAATTTGTATGATTCTATAGGGAAAGTTTCCAACTACATTAAAGGAAGTGATTGAGGTCCTGATGGGGCCATCACCTACACTAGGGCCAATCCTAATAGTGGTCATTCCTAAAGAAGAGAATTAATCTCCACTACTGAAGATGAATATAGAATATGATCCTACTCCTAAAGGTGAGGATTATTTGACTCTAATTTGGTTGAAAAAAACCATGTGATGTCACATAATGAGAATAGGAAAATTTGAGGCTTAATAAAATGTACACCACTGTGTCTGATCAATATTCATATGTGAAATATTCACCAATGGAAACTGAATCTGGGACCTTTTGATTTCAACTCCCATTCCATCCATTCATTGGTTTATAACTTCTTAATATGATGGTAATTTGGAGGAATGTTAATTCAATTCTTCTGCAACTATGTCGATAACCCATGTTGTGGAAAATCTTGAAGTAACTCCTCAAGAAATTATAGGGGGTTAGAGAGGAGATATAACTAAAAGAACTTTTCAAGGTACACAAAGAAGAGGAAATTCATATAATGTCTCAACACATCATTTCCAAAAAAGTGATGGCTCATACTATATCCTAAGTGGTAGAGAACATACCTTAGTTGGAGGAACTCTAGATGTGATTGATAGATTCTCACCCATAGCTAAAAAAAAATATTGCTAACTAGTCCAAGTTATAGTTGAGTGTTTAATATTCTCATACGAGGATAGATGATGTCAAGAAAGTGATGTATTAGGAATAACTATATGATTATTTTGTTTTAACAATGGGGATTCTCTAATATATGGACGGACCTCATGATTGTTACATGTAATAAAAAATTTACTTGTTTGAATTCCCGATTTTGAATTATACATCTTAGTCACATTATTTAAATAATCAAATAAAAATATTTAGTTTCACATATAATTTTAATTGTGTGAAAAAATATATAAATAGAATATCATCCACTTACTTTAGAGCTTCAGACATGGGTAGAATATTTAAGGTTGGAATATCAAATTTACTAGAATGACAAAAACCCTTAATGTTGGGGAAACTGGGTTTGTGTGATTCTAAAGTTTTAATTCCCTAAAATGTGAAGGATTCATATGGGTGTTAAAATAATGGTGCTAGAAATCCACTTAAGATATGTGTAAGTTAGGGAGGGGTATGTTTCTAGTCCAAGAGCCAAAATCAACATATTAAAAGGGGAATATATATTGAGAATTACCATTGAAAAAGTTATAAATATGGGTTATAATACCCTACCATTGAGAATGTTTTATTTGGAATGTGTAATATTGATGGGAAATGGGACATGAGGCATAGTTCCATCCCCATAAGGGAGTTATTTTAGATGTAATGAATGTGACCCCTCTAGGACTTGTACCCTTGATAGGATGTGTACCATGATGTGTTGTTAGATCACTATAGGGTAGTCCATTATTAAATGAAATGGGATTTCAATCCAAACCAAGGAACAAAAATTTCACCTGTGTAAGTGGGGGATGATCCAGAAGAGTTTGATCACTATTTGGGTCACACTATTATGCATAAAGTTTATTGATGGGGCATACAAAATATATAGATATCACATAAGATATCAGGCCAGATGAAAATGTAAACTGAGTGTGAGGAATGATAATAGGTTTTAATCATGTTCTAATGAAGAGATCAACATTATCATTAGGGTTTTTTAGTTAAAGGTTTCATATCACTGACCAAATTACTACTAAAGGTCTAAGGTCACATAGATTGGGCTATTAGGGTGTTGGTATTTAAGGTTATGCAACTTTGAATATGGGTTATTCAAAGTTTGAGATCTTAGAATAAAGAAGAATCGGTGTTCCATTGAAGAATATTAAATCAAGACTAAGATTACACAAATTTACATCATGTAGTGAGGTTTAACAAGGTTTGTGTAGTTTAAAGTCAAGCACCAAGGACTATCATGGGTATTTTTCTACTACTGTACTCTTTAAATGTTCTCAAAAATGACTAAACAAAACCCAAAGTCCATCTTGATTCACACATCGTGTGTGAAATAAAGGGAAATAGAATATTTATCATAATGTATAAGATCTCACAATAGGGGTTGTCCATCCTGGGTCAAAATGATGCACTAAACACTAAGGAAACCCATGGATATGAGGAACTGGTGAGGTAGGACACCATGAAACAGTTTTTATCTTCTAATATGCAAGAATGCATGGAGGGGGGAGTAACACCAAGAGCTTTATAACTGTACTTGAATAATTAAAGGTGGAGGAATGATAAATTACAACCTCTAAGGATCAAATAACAATGGTAGAAGAATATTGGCTATGAATGACTGCTGGAAATGTCTTTAAGATAATGTTTCAAAATTTGTACTATTATAAATAGGGGATAATAATTTTACTATGACCTATGAACATATTAGAAACATAGGTTTTAGTGAACATTGATACCAAGAATACTCTAGGACATTTAACCTCAATGAAAGGTGGGATATTGGGGCATTGTTCCATTAATATAGGGGTGTCCATTTGTAAAAATAAGATTGAAGTGGAGTCAAACCTAGGAAAAATTATGTGGTTTTTAAAATGGTTGTGTGATGGTAAATAAGAGTTCAAAAAATTTGGGGACTAAACTTCCATATATTGTGTGTATTGTTAGGGAGTTCCAATATAGGTGGAGTGGCATATAGAATATTGTCAATTTTGGATGATGTAAGTGTAAAACTCACACATGAGTATGAAAATATAATTCAATCATTCATCAGGTGGGATAGTTTGATCCCAGATGTGTAATATTTTAGGGTTATATAACTTGGATAAAATTGAAAGGTATCCTATCTAGTTAGGCTAAGATAAAATCAGTGTTATTATAGACAACCTTATAGGGGCATTTACATAATTTAATTTCATGGTCCATGAAAAAATAGATAAATATTTTAAGGTCATTCATAAATGACTAAGGACATGTTGTTTAACTTCATACACTAAGGAATAAATGGGTTTGGATTTATTCCTCATGGATCATTTTTTGAATAGACTAACTAATGTTGATTAGTACTCGATACCAATATAGGAAACCTCAAATATGAGCACACATAGCTCATGGCATGAGAATTGGACCAAAGTATCTAATTTATGGTTGTGAAATATGGACCATCTACTAAAATATATGTGTTTCATCAATTTCATGTGGGAAATGGTTACATGATAAGGGAAATATTCACTAAGACAAGATGTGTGATATGGGTAATTTTGTGCATGAGACCAGGATAAGAGATTCAAGCATCACTATGCATCCTGTGAGATGGGATTTAAGTCGCATATACTTTTAATGGATGGATTATGATTGTGAAATAAGGTTTAAAGTTCATTGATTTCCTTGTGGGAAATAAAGAACACTGAATGTGAATCATAAATGGCCTTCTAACTAGAATAAAATCAAATAAAAGTATCTAGTGTCAATTTGGATCATTTGTAGATTTTTTTTGAATGGGGTCATTATACTAGAGTTGGGACAGAAAAGGAATCATCATGAGTTGGAGCATCTTGAGTTCTAGTATGAAATAGAGTGGAATTTTTGTATGGGTCATGGAAAAAGTGTATAAACATAACTAAATGAATCATATATTGAGAAACAATCCACACATAGTTCTCGAGGGTGGTGTTAGATTATACCACCAAAGGAAGACTGTGGTAAGTGACCAATTCTGTATAAAGGTTGTCCTCTTAGGTGACGACTAATACATCACATAGTTTCAAGTCATACGATGAGTAAAATTCCATAATATTTAATTTTATATGATGATGATGATGATCATATAGTTTAGGAATATGTAGAGAGGATAATAAATGGGTTGCATAGTTTAATGTTGTGAAACTAAGACTATGTAAGGTATATCAACCATTATAACCCAAAAACCAAACATAACTTATATGCTCAATGTAGTCATGATCGATGTGTGAAAATGGGGTAATTTAAGGTCACTTATGTCACATGAGAGCTCTATAAATTGATTTTTGGGTCAAGGTTTGGATACTAAATTGACCATAGAGGAAACCCCTAAATATTGGGAAAACTGATTGGGTGATTATGAATGATTCATCCTTACAATATACTATATGGTTCAGGAGGGAAACAATGGTTGTGTCAAGTCTTTTCTTGAGAAAAGGGGAGTGGAAGAATAGTAAATCATGACTTCTAAAATCTAAATCATAACAAAGGTGGAAAATAGGCCAATAATGACCGTTGACCCAATTTGAAATGAGAAGTCAATTACTATATCATCAATAATGAATTAAAATATAAATATTCAAGCTTTATATAAATAAATATTACATAATTTTAGAATAATATTCAATACACAACATTGTGATCCATGCCAAAACTGTAAATTTTTATTTTATTAGGAAAATAGAGAAATGACAAAATTATTTTGGTACCTTCTTTTGCATCTCTCATTATTTTCTTCTCACTTTTTACCCTTCATGACATACCTTAATTAAAACCATTCTTCATAAAATTAAGAAATGAAACATAATATAGGGTTGTCTCAAATGTGTAGTAAGGTCAAACATGGGAGATATCAATTTATGATCATATGAATTAATAAAAAAATCATATGGGAATGAGATCACAACCATAACTTAAAAATTTCATACCTAATTCTTCAAAGATCATAAGAATTATTCTTGTAATAAAACATTATAATTTCAAAATACATGAATCACAATATTGGTAAACCATCATAAATCAATCACAGACCATAATTTTAAATCGTAATCGTGTCATCAATGAATGGAACCATCATAGGTATAGAAGCCATTTTATATGTCATGGTTAAATTGTGAGGACATAAAATAGTAGTAGACTAGACATCAAAACCTATTTCCCATATCATAATAGATTAAGCACCATCACCTATTTCCCATAGTAGATTAGGAATTCCTACCTATTTCCCTAGTGGATTAAGTACATCAACTTGTTTCCCATAATTATCTATTGAGATATAAAATATCACCCATTACATTAAAGGGATATATAATTACAGGACCACCCATAAAATAATGAAAACCATACATATGTGTGCCACAAGATCATAAATCATTCATCATATCTTTATATCATAACTCATGAAAAGAAATAAGTTTCATAAATATTTCTTAAATTTGTTAGATCACAACCCGTTGAAAATAAATGGGTTTCATAAGCATATCATAATCATAATAATAAACCATCCATAGAAATTATAATAATGAAATCATTGTATAATATACAAAATAAATCATAATTTTTCTTAAAGGATGATATAATATATGAAAATTAATTTAAAATGTTACATAAATATTTATTGAAGAAAATACCCTTTCTATTTTGAAATCACTTATTTAAAATCCAAATATTTTTAAAATATCAAGGAAAATATTTTATTTTAAAATAAAATTTGAAAATTTTAAAGGATGTTCCAAATAATTGACTAGTCATGATGATGTGAATTTTTTTTCATGCCATGTATGCTAAAACAAATATTTCTTTTGCATTTTTGATAAAAATTCAAACTCACCTCAGTTAGAAAATGAAAATAATTTTTAAAACAATTTGAAAAAAATGAAAACATAGATAAAAATTATTTTTAACAATCATAGTATAGTATTAAAATAAATATTGAATTTTTTTTGAATAAAACATGGAAGAAAAAGTTTTCCAGCCAAAGATGAAATAAATTATGTTTTTCTATAAAACAATTTCTCAATCATTTTATGTATAAAAGAGAGGAAAATGGTAATTTTTCTTGAAAATTTCATGAATAACAAGATATTATGAAAATTAAATTTATTAATAAGAAAATTATATTAAAATATTTTTAATAGAAGGGAAAGAATAAACAATCCTGGTTATAATGGTATTGAAACATAAATCCCTTACCCGAAGTCATGTATTTATTCATACACATTGAAAACCTTGATATAATAAATATATATTTATTATAAATATATTACATAAAAATAATAATATATATAATATCATATATGATTTTCTTACAATATTTTATCACCCTTTTATTAATAATTTGTTATTAAAATCATTATTTTAGGTGATAACAATTTCAGTTTCTATGCATGTTTCATTTCGATAGTCCTGGTCCTTATACATTGATCATGGTTAAATAAATTTAAAAATTGTGTCCATGATATAAATATCATATAAATTCATTATATATATATATATATATATATATTTATCCATAAAAGATATAGAGAGATAAAAATGAATTACACCATTCATGGAGATGGGAGGTCATACGTATGCATGAACACTATTTTAACTTTCTGATGGATGGAATGAAATAAAGGTAATTAATAAATAAACTTTATAGAATAATTACTATATCACACATATCATATATATTCATTAAATAAATCCTTATTACTATCCATGTAATTCATAAATGAAAAATGAATCACATCACTTCATGGAGGTTGTAGTCCACAGGTATGCACGAGTGACGTTATCAATTTCCTAATAATGAAAAGATGGTGGATAATAGTTTTCATATCAACACAATAAAAATTTATGATATTAAAGATATTGAATTCATTATTTTATCATATATACCACTTTTTTTCTTAGAAATGTTACTTCATTGGGGAAATCATTATTTCCAAACTGTTTCCAACATGTTTGTTTATGGAACATGAAACACCCAATGGTTTCATATCCATAGGGATGTGATTTACAAATTCATGCACTTGTTAGGGATTTTGACCCACAATTCTTAAAAACATTCACTGGTCAAGAGGATGGGAGGTTAGGCTCATCAAAACCTTTTTGGGGGAATTATTTCCTACTCTGTGACTCTCTTATAGATTTAATATATGTTAATGAAACCTTAATTAATTCCCAAAAACGATGTGGATCATCCAAAATTATAAATAAATTATTAGAATATGTGGAATTCAAAATAATCTTTATGTATTTGAGGTTATTCATCAATAGAGATATCTGTATGTATCTGAGGTTCTCCATTTGTGGTATCATCTTGTATACTACTCAGAGATTATTTAGTTGTTATTATGATGATGCTGGTTTTCTCAACACACAGTGGGGAACTCTGGAGTTAATTTTCGTCTGGGTAGAATAATTTTACTCAGGAGTTTATCATCATCTAGAGAGATGGGAATTGTTTGATTTTTGGATCCAACCCATAAATGGGATTCCTATGTATCCTTGTGAAAATAATCATAACCCACGTATTTTGGTCCCACTTAATGGGGAACAACATACCTTTTAAGGTCATGCGATAAGGACATAACCATATAGTTTTAAATAATGTGGAAAGTATGTCTTAGTGGAAGGTTCCTAGTTAACTTTTGGTGTGGGACTTATATTGAAACAGCCCAAGGAACTTGGAAGGGATATGAGTTTCCAAGTTTTATTAGACCCTACTAGGGATGTGGCCAAAAAGAAAAGGGTTGGTTTATGATGTTGGGTTTGAACCTCAGAGAGGCTTCCTACATATCCCGTTTGGATGGGAATAAAAGCCCTCATAGTTCTTCAGTGAGTACCTGTTCCTATGGATTCCCTGAAGGGTATGTCTCGAAGGGTAGTATGACCCTTTGAGATGATAGTTTGGGGGTTTCTCCTGAGAAGGATATCCCTCATAAAGGTACTATGAGGAATAATTTAAATCATGGTGAATTTTGGTCTTAACTTAGAGTTTAATCCTAAGAAGGATACCTAGATTAAGGTATTTATGATTGGGGATTATTCTTAAGGAGAATTCCAATTCATCTAGACCTTATGTGGGTTTCCTACATATCTTGATTAATAAGAATGTGATTTCTTGTATTTCAATACATCATGTTTTTTTGTGGGTTTCTGGATCAACACTAACCTCTAATCCAACATGAGTCATGATTGGTGTGGTAAATAAGAGGATGAAGAAGATTTGACAAACCACAAACTTTTCCTCCTTCGCTAGTGGAAGAGTTTGTGGCTACGGTGAAAGATGTTAGTGATATAGTGGATGAGTCAGGGTCTATGAAACATCCCTCTCTTCACTTTATTTGAATGATAGTCCAAGGTAAGGAAGCAATGAAGTTGAAGGATGATGAGGTGAGAGGGGAGAGTGCTCGGGAACCCATGCCCTCTCTGACTCGGTGGCCTAGAGATAGAGAGGAGAAAAAAGTACAACCTCCTACAAGAAAAGATAGTAGCTTACACCATTATGACTTCCCTAAAATTGGCCACATGGTTAGGGAGGAGGGTGTCATTCCTTGCCAAAAGGAAATGAAAGAGTAATCATCACACTCCCTACTATAGATCGGGGGATCCAGATCTCAGAGACAAGACGGTATAGATAGATTCCTATCCCTAAAATCTAATATCGAGAACTCTTCAACACTTTCCCTAGGGTAAGCATTCTCCTAGACATAGGGATAAAATTAAAAATCACCCTAAAAATCATGACTGAAAAACCAAACTAGTGAGGGAAACTTATGACCATAGGAATACAAACCAATATGGATGTCACAATGATGTGACACATTTTATGGTTATCAAAGTATGGGAGTATCAGGGGATGTTTTATCTCGGTCCCTTTCAGAAAAAGGATCCAAAAAAGAAGATATCCATCCATGAATGGCTTTGAAGAAGGCCCAATGGATGGATCATGTAGGGTAGAAGGTAGGGTGAATCAAGGAGGATCATACATGGGGGGTGCTTCACATTGGTAGGCTTGGGTGAATAGATGAAACCTTGGGTGATGGACCACCTAGGCGACTACACTTTGGAGAGACCTTGATCAATCCTTTAAGGGTCTCTATAGGTGTTCTCAAAGATGAGTTTTGTAGGTCCCCAGTTTAAGAAGTGGACCTCATCCTAGAATTCATTTACTAGGTATTGGGTGAATAAGTCGTGAAAGTGTTGTTTATTTTTAACACTTATTGGACTAGAGTCTCACTATTCCATTTATTTTCCTATTTTAGGTGTTATAAAACTACATAAAGAGTTTTAAAGGACTTGAGAAAAGCACTATTTTGATCAGATTAGAAATTGGACTTTTGTAAAATTAATCCCTTCAAATGAAGACCCCGAGGGTCCATTTATAAGAAAATATGAGACCCTGGGTGAAGGTTTCTTGGTTACTCAATTCAGTGACATGTAGGTGATTACACACTGATGGTACTTGGAGGTACCTTTAGTGAATTTCTCTTTGTGTCTTTGTGATTCTTTCCATTATTAATCTATCTTATCCTTATTTTCCGAAAGAATTTCCCTTTTTTATTTTTTACCCTTGTGATGAAATGTTGTTTCAACCCCCCCTCAAGATTGGATCAGAATGAAAAAGGGGGTTTAATCCATAGGTAAAGGTATGAAAGAGATAGATAGATTACACATGAATATGTGCTTGGTTGTTTGCACAGGTATTCCATGTAATCTGGTCACACAGGTAGACTTCCTCATCTATAAATAGGTTCTTCACTTTGCTGAAAACCCATCTCAATTCTGAAATACAAGATCTCCCCTCACAAGTCATTCATTCAAAATATTTTCTTGCTAAATATTTTTCTCATAAAGATATAGTATGTATTTGAGAGTGATACTTTCACATCAAACTTTGAGTGAGACACATGGGAGCCGCATATAATTGCACACCACAGTTCCTTTTCCAAATTTCCCTTCTTTCCAAAATTTTTCAAAATGAACCTATGCTGAAATAAAAATTATATTTATTGGAATGTTCAATGGCTCCCAATAAGATCTTAAATACTAATGAACTGTCTAGAAAGAAAAATGAGGAAATGATAATGATCATAGGGAATTATTACTATGACATCTATGATACCTCCCTTCCTGATTTGGAAGGGTATCTAAAGAAATATCATCGCAATTTTACAAAGATTACCGATCTTCCACTTTACAGTTACAACCATATGTAGGAAGTCCATACACAAAATCCAAAAAATTATATCTTAGTATATTGGTTTCTATACCATAAGAAATTCACATCTGTCAACATTTACAACACATGCACATATATTAATGTTGTGACGATAGCCAAGGCCTATTTTATACATGACAGTCCATGTGCTCCAAATATGAAACCTCATATATATGAACTAATGAAACACTTTTATTCTTCAATTTTTGGATATTTACAGATAGGTCAATCTAAGGGTTGGGAAAAAGGTTGGGACTTTCTCCTAGGAAGGTGTGTTAAGCCTGCATGGATGTGGGTGTACTGGGTACAAAAAACCTGTGCATGGTTCTAAAAAGATCTGTAAATCATTGGAATTTACGAGGCTATACGGTTAAAGCATACCTACATATATAGGAATGACTATTTTTTTAAAGAAATATTGATCTATTGGATTCAATAGAAAAATTATTTCCATTTGATGCATGGAGAATTGGGTATTAGTTTGTGGGACATTGACAAGATCTTTGGGGATCTGATCCTTGGAGATATATATGGTGAATTCATTCCTCTAAAAGAAATGTGGAATGAAACTGATAGGATGGCATTTTTAGCAAGCAATTTACTGAAAATAACACATAATATAAAGAAGTAAAATCCCCATGAAAGAGGGGATATTCATTTGGAGATGTGGATGTAAATTTTATTAAAGAAGAAGGGGAAAGGCCCCAAGTGAAAGCATCGAACGAGATATCCCAAGTTTATAAAGACAATTTCACCTGACACCTTCCGGTCGATGCTAGAAAAAAGAGAGTTTGAAAAGTGGGGATATAAAATCAACCCCAAAATTAATACCAAGACACATATTTTAGGTATTATGGATATACAGATCAGTATTTATCTATTGCATGTCTATGATTCCAAAGGTAGTATAATTCATGGAACATTTTTTATTGTTTCCATGCTGGTAGAGAAGAAAATGGTGGGTTTGGACACCCCTACTTTAGAAAATATCCATAGGATCGTGTTTCACATCCATGGAGGGAAGGATCCTTTCAGAATAGTAGGACCATTCTAGATTTTTTGGGGATGGATCGTGACTAATTTTCGGACATATACTTTGTAGATTAGGATCCAGGTCCTCAAGATCTCATTATGACCATTATTTTAGGCTTTCACCAGTATTTCACCCTTATCCTTAAAACATCATGAAATTCAAATAGGATAGAGTTTATTTAATGATTTCAACTTCTTTACTTATGGGAATCATCCCACGGGAAGGTTTCTTGATTATGAGATGAATTGAATAGAGGCAAGTTCATAAATTCTAGATTTTAGGGATGGTGTGTTTGAAACCTGCATTAAAGGTGAAATCATATGAGAGGCCTATGATCCTTATCGATTTTTATGATAATTCAAATTCTTGAAAAAATTTAATATATCCCCTTTGGTGCATGTTATATTAGAATAACACCCAATGATGTCTCAACAGCTTTGGATAATTACAACTATGGAAATGACAAGACAAGTGATTAATCTATCTATAGCTAATGTAGAAATAATATTGACTACCTGGTATAATAATGCATGGATTGCATCATAACCTGAAGGGGTGTTATACAATTTTGTTCCTCAGGTTGGAATAAATAGGCAAAGTAGGAAAGAACCTTCTGATATGGAAGTTACTTCATCTCATTTAGTGGTTGAGTCATCAGTGTCGGAGACTGAGGATGATGAGGCTCTAGGATCCTCAAAACTACCTCGTGAAAGATATAATCCTCCTACCAGAATCAAGAGGTCTACACCATCACCACCAACTGAGGTTTCACCTAGGCATTCTAGTAACTATCACCAAGAAGAGAATCAGGATCCATTTTCTCATCCACTATCTGGGATAGAAGAAATTGGGAAGCCCGTCAAATCTAGGGCTACAGAATCATCCTCACATCAAGCCAGGATGTATCCTAAATACGTATGACTAGAGAAGAGTCAAACATGTTCAGACCTATCTTTTGATGTCAAAACTATGTGGGAGATTCTATGTGATGAGTTTTTTATTCCAGGCATAGGAGATCTCTGAGCCCTATTTATTATTCACTTTTTGGATAATCCTTCTAAAGTGGGAATCCATATTTAGAATCTAGAGATGCTCGTCAATGAAACCAATGATCTAGTTCATTCCATAAATATAGCTTAGGATATGATAGAACGTGGTATTGTCGAGGGGTTCAATCCTTCATCCTTTGTGTAATGATGTGATTTTATTGATTCTGAAGATGTTAGTTATCTTTTTCTCAAAAAAAATTCTTCTCTGCCTTTATATTTTTTCCAAAGTGTTATTACTTAGGTGAAAAACCATTTTAATTTCAATATGGATAATGTAAAATCAAATAAGGTTCTGTCACCATGGTATATCTCTAGTGGTACTACAACTAGGGAAACTAGGTCACCCCTCGAATCGAGAGAATTATATTCAGGTTGATAGGCCATGGAGGATGAGATAGTAGGATAATTCCCACCTGTAATACCTATTTTTGAGGATGATGGTGCTATCCCCCTTTAAAGAATATGAATATGAATAGACACCAAAGATTGAAATCTATGGATAAATGATTTTTCAGTAGTGGTAAGTCTTCTTGAAATCATTAATTATAACTTCATCTAGAGAAAGTGTTTAAACTTCTTGTAATCACATGAAATTCTTCTGTTTCTTCCCTCAAGGAAGTTATAAATGATCCTTCGAGAAATAGAGGGGGTGCTTCAGACCAAGCACAAATCCCTGTGAAGAAAATGGCTCCCCCAACTGACAAAATGATGAGGGTCGAGGGTGCATCATCTACTCCTGGCACTACTCCTGTCAATTCCTTGGTGAGAGAGGAGGCATCTGGTATGTCATAAGTGCTTCATTAGAAGCTATATATCAATGAATGACATCCATCTCTATAATATTTTTGGTTCATCACATGCATCATAAAATCCTATAATGACTGATGCTGACCCTATGGCTATCATCGAGGAGGCTGTTCAAAGTCTAAAGTCATTGTTGGAGGGTCATGAACCAACTTCTCGAAGTGTTCTCATAGGTGTGATTAACATGGGGATTGAGATTCTAATAGAATCCATGATGAATCTTGGATTTTATTTTGATGTAATACTAAAGCATACTAACATTCCTACTATGTTAGAAGAATTTGGGGCACTATATATAGAACCAAATGGATGTGAGTATTTATTTTCCTTCTAATTAATCTTCTCATTCTCTATTCTCTAATGGTGATTGGTCAGGATGTGAAAATCTAACTACAGAAACAATCACAATGTTGGTGGATGGAGTGGGCATTGTAATCACTCCCAATCCCATTATTTAAGAAGATCCATCTCAGGGGGACCTTGAAATAGGAATCCTTCCAAAATATCATCTGGTGGGTCTTGGGCAGACCCAAGGGAGTGTCCCTCAACAAGTAGTACAAAACCAAACTACGAAGGCTACAAATTATAGGGTGAAAATTTCTTAGGTTGTTGATATGATATTGGATAAGGATCACCAACTATTGTGATTTATCCCCAATATTTTCATTCTTTTGAAGTTAAAATTATTTTAATTCATCATATAGAATTATCAGATTCCATGGCTCGGTACGAGGGAGAAGCTTCTGCATTAATTCAACCAGCATTGGAAGGTAAGGCAACCACTATTTAAGGGGGAGTGAAACATTGTACTTATTTCAGTGTGCAAATCCTAGAGTACATCACTCCTTTTGATAGTGACTCTGAATTAGACCCGGATTTGTAAACGTCTCTTAGAAATGCACATTGTGAATCATGGGGAGATATATGGAAGATAATCTATGAGGTGACCCTTGAGGAACTACCTTATTGAAATCCATGACTTTCAACTTTTCTCAATATGTTGGGGTTCAATGGTTTTGATTACCATATAATTAATTCTATAGTAAAGGAGACTATATTTAGTTAGGAGAAAGATCATATGTTTCAATGAGATATCATCAAGTCCATACTTCTCGTCAATAGCGATGACTTCCGAGCTATGCTATGCCAAGTGGAGGCCAATCATAGCACAAAACTGGAAGAATTCAAGTGGAGAATCAAGAATAATACTTCTCAAATTTCACTCCTTTATCAAGAATTAACTTCCACTCAAGGGGAACATGGAAAAATTCACTGTTCATTAGGATAATATTAAGATGTAGGCATAACTGCTATTGTGACTGCTAAGGAAGCACTTCATCTGGCTAAGGAAACGGAAGCTGGTCGGCTAACTAAACTCTAATAAGAAACTGATGGGTCTCATGAGGCTATTCAAGATATGAATAGCTATGGTGAAATCCTTTTGTATTATAAGATATAGGGACTCTATTTTTTTTGATGTTCTTATGATTTTGATTCATAAATGAAAAGAATTTTATTTTCAATAACATATGTCATCATCCTTGATTTCTTCTTATAATCATAATGTCAAAGATGATATTTTTATCATTAAATTTTAATATTATCTAATCATAATTAAAATATAGGGATGGTGGGAGCTCTAAAATTTTACATAAGACTAGGGGTCTAGTGAGCATAGTTCGACTGATACTAGGGTTTTATGTAAAAACTTTTAAATATTGTTCCTTTTGTGTTATCACCATATTTGTTTTGCCTAAGATCAATATGGACGAGACTTAGGGAGTGAGGTTTGGAATTTTTTAGGATTACCCCTCTTTTTAGTTTTTATCCTAACAATATTTGTGAATTTTAAATTTTTATTTATCAGTATTGACTAAACCATATGTAGTATAGGTCTAGCCAGATGATACTTGACTTTTTTTCAGAGTGCCCTTTGCAGGTTTTCAAACTTGTGAGTACAATGTCTCTTTTTTTGAGCAGTTAAAAGTCATGCATGTTAGACTAATGAATTTAATATTTTAGTCCAAACATCTTTGACCCTGAATTTTGAAATTATAATCCAAAAAATTATTCATGGTTAGGAATGTTTTGATATTCTTTAGATACTTCTAAGGGGAATCCTGAGACAATTTTGTGATCCCCAAAATCTAAATCATGGTATTCGAGAATATAGAATTTATCTCTTAAGAATGAAATTACCAATGTTAGAAAACCCCTTTATGGTGTCTATTTTATGCAAGGCCAACTAGGGAACATACTGCATAGTTAAAGAGTTGTATCCTTAGGATGACAGGACTATTATGTGGGAAGCAATTGCAAGGCCAAATGGGGGCATGTACTGCATTGTCAGGTAAAGGAGTTTTCTTTAATTCTAATATTCTTTTATTGATGAACAAAAAAAATTTTATGATTTGGATGTCTCAAGACCATAGTGGGTGGCTTTTCCAAGAAAAGATGTCTGGGAATAAAAGGAATCATCTATTACAACATAGACAATGAATAGAAAATACGCGTACATAAATTTTATGTGTGAAGGATAGAACATTTTGTTAGAAAAGGTCTTTCTGATATGGTGATGAGAAATTTAAGGTCATGTAGCAAAGACATTTGCAACTATTCAAGTTCAAGTCATGCAACAGAGACATTAGGGGCTCTGCAGTTTCAAGTCACGCATTATAGACATTAGGAGCTGTGCAGTTTCAAGTCATGGATCAAGGAAATTAAGGGTTTTGTAGTTTCAAGTCATACAATAAGGACATTAGGGGCCATGCAGCTTCAATTCATGCAACAAGGAAATTATGGGATTTTAATTTAAGGTCTTTATCTTTGACCAAATGTTTGATGGTTTTCACATTATTGATAATTTGTCTCAAAATTTGATACTATATTTAGATATGGAAGAAGAGAGTTTTAAGATATGATATGGGGATTCGCGGATTCAAAGAATGCTATGGAAAAAATGGCTAATGGAATTAGAGGAGGTCTCTCACAAGAACAAGGTTACCATTGCTTGATAAACCCATTATGGGGGTTTTTTATGCAAGGCCAATTGGGGAACATACTGTATAGTCAATAATGGTATACGTTGGATGATAGGCCCGTTATGTGGGTGGCTTTATGTAAGGCCAACTGGGGTATGTACTAAAGAGTTTGGTAAAGGATCTCTCAAGAATTCCGACATTCTATTACAAAAAGCTGATGAATGTTTATGGAGGTTTATATATACATAGGAATATAATTTGGTTTTTCGAGAAACATTCCAAAATAAAGAAGGGGTATTTCAAGTCATGATATCTAGAGAATCTAGGGAATATGATCTCTATGAAGATTTTACCCAAACATACGAAGTATGATGCCTGTAGTTTCAGGTCATTTGACTCAGACCAAAATATTACAAAAATTAAGGATTTTTTGTAGTCAAATGGACAAATATTATTCAAGTATTATTTGGACATGTGATGAGGGGAAATTTAAACCATAGTCTTTGATACTTTCATAAAAAAAGGAAATGGGAAAAATATAAAGAGGTTGACTGTTGATTTTAAATTGTGGGTCCCAGCATACCATTGTCCAAAACATAACAGGACAGAAGAGGATTATCCTAAGACCAATGTTACCATTGGTTGAAAAACATGTTATGAGGGATGTCTTATGCAAGGCCAACTGGGTCATGTATTAAAAAAATATTGGAATCCTTTGGCTGAAAAACCCATTAAGGGGGGAATTTATTCATGTCCAACTAGGGAATGTACTGTATGGTCAGGAAAAAGAGCTCTCAAGTATCAAATATTATACCAATAAAAGTTGAGTAAAGGTTATGAATATCTGAAATTATTCAATATTAGGAGTGTGACATGTGAAAATGGGAATTGTTCAATGCATCAAAGAAACATTGGACTGATATTGGCCATTTTTTCATTCCCTTACATAGTCTTGACTCATATATAGAATTGGGACATCTTTTGTTTCCTTGGTGGATTCTCTAAGGAGAGGAACCAAAATAAAAGCTCCTGTATAGATTTTTGATTTTATACAGGATATGGGTAATGTTATTTTACCCCGTGGCCGAGTCTAGGGATTACGTCCTAGGATTCACTACATATCTCAATGGGATGAGAATCAAGACACATATAGTTTTGGAGGTATCAGGTAGTTTAAAATAATACGGAAAGGACATTATGATTTGCGGTTTAAAGTCAGACAGCAATAAAATTATTCTATGGAGTTTAAAGTCATGCAACAATGACATTATTCTTTGTATTTTAATTTCATGTAGTAGGGACATTATGATGTGTAGTTTAAAGTCATGTAGTAAGTACATTATGTTGTTAAGTTTAAATTCATGAAATAAGGACATTAGTCATTCCGACGTGAAAAGGAATATTGTGTATGGGCAGGGTGTAGAGCCCAAGCATCACTACGTATCTTATCGGAGAAAGAATCAAGCCATATGTAGTTCTAATAGAAAAATATTCATGTGTAAAGTGAGAACTCGTATTGGATATCCCCATGTAGATCTGATTCATACACAGTAGAGTAGGGTCCTTTTCTACGTTGTGATGCGGCTAGGCCTAGGTGTAGATATGTGTGTCACTAAATATCTCATATGGGTGAGAATCAAGCTACATGTAGTTTTTGAGATTCCTTATAGTTTAATGTCATACGATAAAGAAGGGATGAACTGATGTGAAAGAATGAGAACATTACAGGTGATCCAAGGTGCAGGACTTGGGAATCACTATGTATCTCATTGGGATAAGAATCAAACCACATGTGGTCCATGACAGACTCACTGTGTAGATCCTATTCATGCACATGAATTAAAGGGGCTTCATGATTTAATCGCGGTTGGACCTAGGATTAGGGATCCCGGTATCAATATGTATCTCAATGGGATGAGAATCAAGACACACATAATTCTTGAAAGTACTCCCTATATAGGTTTGATTCATTCACATAGTGGGTGAATGGATTTTTTTAAACATTATGGTTGGAACCGATATAAGTGATCTGGGTGTCACTACATATCTATTTTGTGGAAAGAATCAAGCCACGTGTAGTTCTTGATAAAGTTCCCCATGTATGTTTGATCCATACACCGAGATTAGTGGATTTTATTTTCTAAAATTGTAGCTAGACCCAAGATTGGAGATCCGAGTGTCACTACATATCTTTTTTAGGTAAGAATCAAGACACACATTGTTCTTAACAAGGTTCCGCACACCAACTGAGGTTTTGTGTGAGGAAGGGGGAATTAATATTTTTCAGATATATTATTGAATAATCGTTGGTCTCATGAAAAAATTGGTATGAGAATAAAGCCATATGTTCTAATGGAATTCTAAAAATAGATTTGGTTCATACATAAGGAAAAGGGAAATTGTTTCATTATGTTCATGCCTAGACCTAGGATTGGAGATCCGAGCATCACTTTGTATCTCATTGAAATGATAATCAAGCCACACATAGTTCTTGAAAAACCGTGTGCTTTATCATCCTGTGGTTAGGACGTGGGTCACTTGATGTTAGAGAAACCTTATTGATGGACTCGAGGATAAGACCCATGTGTCACTACATATCTCGATGGGGAAAAAATCAAGCCATGCATAGTTCTTGATAAAGTTATTCCCTGTGTATTTGTGTTCCAAAAACAGGGAGGAATGGGGATCAAGTGTCATTGGGGAGTGTAAATGATGTGAGTGAGGTTTCTGCATAGAATCTACCCATATTTTGGGGGACCACAAGGAGTATCTATTTGTGGTATCATGGGTATTTATTAATTTCAAACAAGGTATAAATTAACCAAAAAGTTTAATGTCATGTGGTAAGGAAAAATGGTGTTGTCTAATTTAACATCCTAGATCTAGGACCTCATGTCATGAAACATATCATCATGTGAAAAGGACGAAGATGTTACATAGTTTAATGTCATGAAACATGGACTAAAATGGTGTTATCCAGTTTAATGTCCTGCAGCTATGATGAGCCTTGTGTGATTACAGGAAGTACTTCTCCCATAACCTTGCATTGGTTGGAGTTATAGTGATATCTCAATCCATTGAGATTAAGGAATAAACTCTATTATAGTGGACCTTGTGTATGGAGTAAGGTCCCTCCAATTTTGGATTATGCTTTAGAGGCTTATTTCCTAGTATCATCAAAGTACTAAGGACCAATATCAATTATCATTATAGGAATGAATGAATACATACCTTCTTGTTAATGGCCCATTCTCTCTTGTTCTAATATAGCTTTATATTATACTAGGTATGTAATATTTTTTCATCAAGTGGCTCTAGCACATCCAGTCATCTCTAGGATTTCTCATCTGTGGATAGCTGGTCAAAAATGGAAATACATAGTGATGAAAACTGAACCTCAATGGGAAAGTCTACTTATGTTTCACACACAAATGAGTATGGTGTTGCTCCCATAACACTACGAGTAGTAGTCCAGCAGTCCCACAAGGCATGCATGATCTTATTAAGCTATGACTTCTTATCTTTATCCACCATATTTTGGAGTATGTTTTATAGAGTCTTTTTAAAATATTCTATCTATCCATTGTCCATTGTATGACAGTGGGATGAATTATTGGATTTGATATTCTATTCCTGATATAGTTTCTCTACCTTAGTAGAGAAGAAAATGGTACCATTGTCTGTCAAAATGGTGTGAGGGATACCAAATATGGTAATGATATTAGTTTCTATACCTATGATATCTTGGATCATATTGAAAAGGAAGTTGTTTCTATCGAAACTCTGGAGGTGGATCTCTATGATTTATGAAGGCTTTGTAGTAGGATCAGGTACATGGGAATTTTTAAGTGTAACTGTAGTGGCTTATGCCTTTTATATTCCCCTTCCCTAAGGCAATGGGATTACCCAGGGCTTGGCATTGGTCTTTGTGATAAATTGTTTCTACTTTTGAGAAATTACAGCTAGATCCTGAAACCCTCATGTGTATTTCCTAAGGATTAATGGTGTGTGAAACTCTTCACAAATATTTTCCACACAAATAGGAAAAAATTATTCTCAAGGGAGCAGTATGTTCATGGAGTTATCCAATCCTTTCCACTGAGCAATGAAATCTAATACCCTTTCATTATACCTTTTTTTGTAGTTCATAAGATCAAATATTTTAGTATTATACAACATTGAGTTAAATTGGAAGAGGAAATTATGACAGATATCTTTTTTGTCCTATGATCGAACGAGACTACAAACACATATTCCATAAAAAGTCTAATCCCTACATTGATTTCATGAAGAATATGAGTTTCACTACTTCCTATTGTTCAGGGTTCCCCATCATGGGATCATAGTGAGAGACAAAATGCACCAGGTGCCTATCTGGATCTCCTGATCCATTGAAAATTGAAAATGTATGATTTCGTAACTTTGGCGGACCAGTTGGATTTACCCATTCGGGGTAATACTTATTTTCTGGATGTACTGAAGCACACCATCCTTCCATGACTTCCAATAGAGATGTTAGTGACTCAATGGTGTTCATAAGAATTAAAGGAATATCTGGTTGATCCGAGACCTGAATAGGTGTGGTGGATAAAACCTGAATGGGTGAGGTGACTATAAAGACCACTACTGGTGACACCACTAGTATCTATCATGGGTAACCAATAGAGGAAGGCCTGTAAGGATGCTCCTTAACATATTCTAGATTTGTACCCAATATAGTGAATTATTGATCTACTATTGTGAGATCTGAATATACTATTGGTTGATGCCTTACATTGAGTGGATTTTCCCTGTCTGCTTCAGTTTTTTTTGGAAAACTCTCTTTGTTGAGGTGTACCAACTATAAGTGAAACATTAGGGTCTGCTTTCTGAACATATCTAGCTAGAATATTTACTTGGAGTAACTTCAAATTGAGTCTTATTAACTCTATCATTTCCTTCTATTGCTGATAAAATCTTTTTTCTAGTGAAAGGGATTGGAATTCTCCTGGGGGTTGGCGAGACATGGTATGAAACTTACCTTTTAACATTTTAGGTTCCTTTAGAGGATGTAAAGGTGTATTATTTGAGGGGATACCCAAATTTTGGTTGAGCCTCTGGTTTTGGGTATGCACACTTTCTGGATTCATTTTAGTGTAGACCATCTCGTGAACATGAACTTATTCTTCATAATCCTATGAGTCGTTCTCATTTTATAGAGGGAATTCAATGATGGTGTTGATGACATTCACATATACATAATGAATCACAAACATTTTGTTGTAATATCTGAAAGATCCCCTTCTTCTGATCCCTCCCTGAGACCTTTTCCTTTTCTTTGTTGGTTTCCCATGAATTGTTTGATGGATAGTGACTCGAAGGGAATCCCAAAAGAGTTTAGTCGTAAATGTTCCAAGTGAATTTACTGAATCACAGGATGAGACAAATTGATAGGATTCACTCGGAGGCATCCTACCTAATTGGGAGAAAACTAATTCCCATTGAAGAGGGATTATTGAGGTGAAAATGCCCGCATCTCTGAGGGATAAGGAAGTTATTTTTCTTCCTTCGAGACTCTTTGGTATTGGATGGATGATCCCAAGGGTTGGGTCAAAAAATACCCTAGCCCTAAGGGATGCTGTTTTTCCCAAACTATTGTGGATGATGTTACCATAGTTTCTCTTTTGCTTTTAATTATTATAGACCAAATTTTGGTTGGGTACATTATTTGGAACTCACTCAAATTTCCCATTTCAAAATACCATTATGCTATTTTTTAAATTTTCTCGATCTGATAGTTGGAATCCTATTAGTGGGTCACCTGATCAATGTTCTCAGTTGCATGACACAAGAGTATCTCTACAGATTTCTCTCTTTTGGCCTGACATTGGAGAGAGTCAGTCGAGTCTTGTTCTTATTGAGCATATTTATGGTCAGGAATAAATTATTTTTGTTTCATTCAGCCTAGGGAAATTACATTTCATGATTCCACCTTTGACAGGCTTTGTTGTCTTGGGAGAATTTTCAAATTCAATTCTCCATGTACACCCAATACTTGGATGTGAACACCAGATGAGGTTTTTGTGACTATATTTCCCAACCTCATTAATGCATCGAGGCATGCATGTTGATGGGATCCCATGTAATTATCTATCTTTTGATGTCAGAAAGCTAGGAGCAATAAAATTCAATTTGGTGTTGCAACCCTTCTATTACATTGATGTGAGTTTGATTCTCTTCATAGGGCAATACCTTTTATTTTAGGTTATGAAGATTTTTTCATATGTTGAGGAAGATGTCATGCATACAATATTCCATCAACACATATGGAATTCAATATTTGGAGGTGGATAAATGCCAGATCATGATTGGTATGTCATATTTAGACATTTGTTTCATCTTTTTTAGTAGATATTATTCATCTTTCACAAGTGTTTTCTCAACCTGGTCCAACCAGAGTGGAAGCTTCCCAATTGTTTTATTATAAGTAATGGGATCGACTAGGGTTTCCACTGCTACATTGGAAGAAAAATGACCCAAGGGAGGTTCGAAGGATGATCATATCCTTGGTCTATCTTATGGTTGAAAAACATTACCCACTAGTGATAAGTTATTAGACATTACTGGCCTTATATTTGAAAGAACCTCATGATAATATGGATTTCACATCACTACATTTCCAATTAGAGAATTCTTTTGATAATTTGAATCACTACTAGAGAGAGAACATCCGTAGTGATCACCATCACGAAGAGGACCATCATTGTGTATTATAGTAAGGGGAATACCCTATTTCTACTTGATTTCATAGCCACACATAGGTTTTCTATGGCTCTCATCAATAGATAGGCTCTCAAGATTGAATTAATTTTTTCTATTAAGCAAGCCTTCATTGTGAAGTGTCTGATGAGGACCTTTAGAATTACTTCTACTACTCCCATAATTTGGTAATATGAGGGTAAGATATTAAACGGCAAAAAATAAATGTCTAAGGGATTCAATAACTATAGTATCAAGTGATGCCTAATCATATATATGTTTCTTCATTCTCCAACCATGCTTTATGAGGCTTCTTCTTGGTCATCTTCTTACAATCAGTTGTGGTCACTTTTTAGGAGAAGTGTTCATCATCGGTAGGTGTTTATTCCTACCTTAGAGTGTCTAATGGAATAGAACAATTATATACAATTAGAATAGGTGAATATTCCTGATCCTGTTATCCATATATTATGGGGGTGTTTTCCCCATGAACCTCCTGGATGAGAGGAGAGGTATGTGTCTAATTTGGGGTGTTATCCTGATTAAACACACCATTAGTGGGGAAAGAGTTATGTGTCTATCTCTCAGGAACTAATATCATTTCCATGATGATATTTTTGTAAGTATGTAGTATGTGGGAATAGATTTTCATCTTCACTTTTACCATTTCCAATATATTCTTCGTGACTTCAGTGACCGGAACATGGATGTACATCTATTCCGAATATAAAGTAGTTGTGTGTCCCTAATCCTATCCTCCCTTTTTGATCAATGGATACTGAAATTAATCCTGGACAAAGAGTTGAGTCTACCCTCTTATTTTCATTAGGAATTTATGATTGAGTTATCCATGTGCTACTAGACGTGGTTGCTGGCAGGCTTGATAAATGGTGGAAGGTGTGAGTTCCATATTGTTGTTTTCCACCAAACATGGTTGAAGAACTTATTTGAGTTATTTTAGATGATTATTCTAGCAGGCTTGGTCTGTGTAGGGATTTTTATATTTCTTCTTTAAGGTTTCCACCACATTTGGTTGGAAGGATTATTTTAATGCCCCCAGATGAGTCTGTTATATGGCTGAATGAAAGCAGATGGTTGTATTTTCTCCTTTGTTGTTTTATTCCGAATTGGGTTAGTGAGATTATATGAAGGGGGAAAAGGTATGAACCTACTCCCTATTGATCGGTTTTCATCCCCAATGATCTGTCTTGTGTGCTCGGGCCAAAGGGACCTAGGCCGGACAGTCAAATGTGACACCCTCATTGTGTTGAGGGTTCATTGTTGTGTGGAATTTGTGAAAGAGATTTTTGGAAGGATCCCTTGATAAGGACCCTTGTGTCTTTGGGATGAGGCTTTAGGTGGAATCCTAATCCACCTACCTAGAATATGGGGGGGACAAGATTCTGTGTTTTGGGGATAAGATTTTGAAACATTTGAAGATGACAGTTAGCTCTGTCTAGTTTAGGACCACCAGTTGTCATTGACCAGACTATTGGTGGTGCTGTTTGAACTGGAGGGCCTATTAGGAGGCCTCCAAGGTCAGGATAGTACTGTATTGATGGTACTCTTAGACCAATGAGTTCAAGACCAATCATTGGAGATGCTGATTCAATGATGATTTCATTCACACATATGATGATTCATCCGGAGTAGTTGCTGGAGAATTCATTGGTGAAAACTTTAATGAAGCCATTGGATTGAAGGGGGTTCTTAGAAGGAAGTCCTCAAGGATATATAATTGATATAATCAAGAAAAAACCTATTAATTTTGCATATTTTTGGATAAAAACCTATGTAATTGATTTCCCTATCCAAACCTCATTTCCTTTGAGAATAGAAGGGCCCTAACAGGTAGGTGACACTCTCATATTGGTTAAGGATTCACTTCGGGTTCACCATTTTTTGTTTCTGGTGGAAACGTGATTGTGTAGGGGAAATCATTATTTTTGACTAGTTTCCAATAGGTTTTTTAGTGGAACCATAAATACCAAATGGTTCTGTATCCATAGGGACCTGGTGTCCAAAGGTAGGTGATTGTTAAGGATTTTGACCTACGATTCATAAGAACTCACATTGATCGATAAGATGGGAGGTTCGGCTCATCACACCGTTTTTGGGGAAATTATTTCCTACTTTAGGACTCTATTATTGATTTAAGATATGTTCATAAATCATTTATTAATTCCCAGGTATGATGTGGGTCATCCAAAATTAGAAATAAATTATTATCATATATTGAATTCAAAATCATCCATATATATATATTAGGTTCTTCATCAATGAATATATCTATATGTATCTAAGGTTCTCCAGTTATGGTATCCTCTTATATACTACTTATAGATTATTTGTTCATTATTATAATGATACTATTTTTCTAGCAACATAGTGGGTCACTCTAGAGTTTATTGTCATCCAGGTATACTAATGTCACTTTGAATTTTATCGTCATCCAGGGAGACATGAATTGTTTTATGTTGGGATTGAACCCATAAATAGGCTTCCTGTGTATCCTTGTGAAAGGGATTAGAACCCACATTGTTTGGTGATGATTAATGAGATACATAATACCTTATAAGGTCATGTGATAAAGACCTAACCATATATTTTAACATAATTTTACAAGGATGTCTAGGTGGAAGGTGCCTATTCAATGTTTGGTGTGGGACATATATCGAAATAGCTCAAGGAACATGGAAGGGATATAAGTTTCTAAGTTTAATTAGACCCTACTAGGGATGTGTCCCAAAACAACAGGGTTGGTTTAGGATGTTGGGTTTTAACCTCAAGGAAACTTCATATGTATCCTATTAGTATGGGTATCAAATCCCACATAGTTTTCCAATCAGGACTTGTGCCTATGGAGGCCCACTAGGGTATGTCTCACAGGTGAGTATAACCCTTTGAGATGATAGGTTGGGGTTACTTCTAAGAAGGATATCTCCAATGAAGGGAACATGAGGTATGTTTTTACTCATAGTTATTGGAGGGATTAACTCTAGGTTTACTCCTGAGGAGGATACCTTGATTAACGAGATTATGATTGGGTCTTATTCCTAAGCAGGATTCACATTGATGTCATACCCTAAGTGGGTTTCCTATGTATCTTGATTAATAGGAATTATAGTTCTTGTAGTTCAATCATTCTTGTGTATTGTGTGAGTTTCATGATCATCACTAAACTCTAAGACCATGTGATTCATGATCAATGTGGAAGTCAAGAGGAAGCAAAAAATTGAAAATCCACACACTTTTCCTCCTTCGTTGGAGGAAGAGTTCAGGGCTACAATTGAAGAGGTTGTGGATACGACAGAAGAGGATGGGGATACGACACTTCCCTATATTTACTTTATATTGGATGATATTCCAAGTTATGTAAGGAATGAAGGTGAAGGATGTCGAGGTGAGAGGGTAAAGGACTTGGGCACCCATCCCCTCTCGGACTCAGTTTCCAAGAGGTAGAGAGGAGAAATATAGTGACCCTTATTTTCTTTCTTTATTATTACATAAAATCATTACACAACTAGGATCGAATGTTTTAGTGTCTTGGTAAAATTAAAACCATACATAACATTTACAAAATAAACATAAGAATTTATTTAATTCTTTCTTCTCTATCTTCTTATTTGACCTTGAATTATACTTAGTACATGTAATAACCTCAAGATATACATCAAAAAAGGGGTGAGGTAGAAGGTCAGTAAGTGGATATATAAGATCATGAAATAATATAACAAGGGTGATCATAATCATTATCATCATAACATAGGCATAGGATCATAATCACGGGAAGAACCATTAGATAAAGGCATGGAATGTGGAAATGCATGAAAATGAAAGATCAGGTATTAGTGGTTAACTACCACACATAGTTGTAAAAAAATATATCATCATGTTCACACATATTTCACTTTATCTAACAAGGTTATTCACATTACCCAATGCATTTGAGTGCTATATAATTCTGGGTACACCCGTCACATCACAACATTTACATTATCATACATTCCACAAAGAACATATATCAATCATGGTCATATAATAACCCATGGAAATGAATGGGTTTCATTTAATAAGCATACATTCATAACCATTGGGTTCTCAAATGAAAGAGTTAAATACATACTACATATAATAATCATCAACATTGTGTTAAGATGAAACAATATTGGGAAGTAAAAGGTGTTTTTTTGGAAGAAGAGTTATTTTGAAAAACATAGTTTTTGTCATGAACTTAAGTATAAAAAATTTATATCTTATAAAATTCAAGATAATTATAAAGATATTATATTTAAGGAATATACATATAGAAAATGGGGTGAAAAAGGGAAAACCCAAAGAAGGAGAGTTGGGTTTGAGAAATTCCCTTACCTTGTGTCTGAAAGATTCCATCACGTTAATATCATATATATTCACATTATATTCATTAATTTAAAACTCCACAAACTTTTATACATGAATTTTATTCATTATGGTTTTATTAAATTAATTTATGGGATTTTTTATGAGTTATATAGTTCAACTTCATCATTCAGAAGTGTTCATTTTCTTAGTTTTCATGACTGATTCACTTGTATACTTGAATGGAAGTCTGTGTAACATGAAGGGAAAATAACCAGAATTGTTGTTATATATTATTAAGGATATTTTATATGTATAAATGATCTTATAATTAATTTGGTTATATTTCATGAGGAATAATCATTATATACAAGTTAATGATGATCATTTTAGGTTAATTTTGGCGGTTTTCAATCACAACAATGTTTTTTGTTTTATCATTTAGTATTACGTGTATAATTTAGTTCTAGAACATAAATAATGTTTAAAAATAAACATTAAAATATTTTTCAACCATTATAATGGTTTTATCAACATCCTTGAAGGTTTTAAAGGAAAATGAACGTCTATCGCCCATGTTGTCGGTAAATTGACACCTCTCGGGCGACGATTTCATTTTTAGAATAAAAGGGAGTGAAAGGAATTTGATGAAATATATTCCATTTACATGATTTAATTACATTATATCAAAAATAATGGATTTATAAATCCTTTTGGATGAGATAGGGTGATGATAATAGAAGAAATTAATTGAAATTGAGAAGAAATGAAAAGAAAAGGGAAGAGGATTTTACCTCTTCAATTTATCCTCCTTAAGGAACTCCTTAGGGTAAGGTTTTGAACTTTTGATGAGACCAAGAGATACTAGATGTGGTGAATGGTCTATAGAATATTATTTTGTTGACATTGGGAAAGTACCAAAGCTTGAGAGGTGTGATGAGAAGAGAGTTTGACGGGTAGTATTTGTAGTGTTGAAGAGGGGTGTTTTCTCATTATTTAAATCGTTAGTTTATTATTTTTCTCAAGATAATAAATAGTGATGATTATTGAGACTAAATACAGTAATTAGATCATGTTATTTCAAACCAATGTTTTTTACATCATATATGACTCAATAAATAGTGTATTTAACTTATAGTGTATATATAATATAGATTACCATATTTCACTATTCACCAAAATTCAAGTATTTCAGAAAAATCCCAAACATTAACCATAACCATTTTTTAACAAGTATAATTAAAAAAGTGAACTCAATTTTATGAAAATAATTTTATAAATATGATTAATTTAATTTTTAATTAAAATCATCATTATTTAGAAACTACATATTTTAAAATTACAATTGATTTTATAACACTTTAAAAAATTACTTAAGGTCTCATAAAATTATCTTAAAATAAAAATATATCAAAATATTAATTTATGAATAAATTTTATAGGAATAAAATTTCTTTTAAATTATTAAATTAATCATAAAATTGTAATTAAATTTTTATGACTTATAAAAATACTAACACATAATTAATAGTTTTTAAAATATTTCCTTACCTATACTATGATATAATGATTTCATATTTTCACTTATAAGATGCACAAATTTTATTTATATATTAATGCATGAGGATACTATTAATTTTTCCATTTTACTATTCATAAGGGTCATATTATTATTCTTGAGGTCAAGTTATTATTTCATCAGTATTGGATCCTTAACTTCTAGAAATACTTCTTATTTCACTGATTATTAATTTACAAAGTTTTTATTTTTGAATATAAGTGATTTTATGTGATTTATACTATATTTAATTACTATAATAAGGGATAAATTCCTTTGATAAAATTTTAGGTCATTACATTCTCCCCCAATTTATAAATTTCACCCTCGAAATTTCATTTTACAAAAACATGTGAGGGTACTTCTCCTTCATCACCTCCTCTGGTTCCCAATTCGCTTCTTCATACTCATGGTTCCCCAAAACACTATGAAAATGTTGGTTTTATTTTTGAATATAAACTTATCTCTCTGATCCCAAATCTTCACTAGTTGCTCCTCATAAGAGATATCATCTTACATATGTACCACCTCTAAGTTTAGTACATGTGAGGGATCTGGTACGTACTCCCTTAAGAGTGATATGTAGAACACATCATGAAAATTTTCTATACTCATTTGAAGTGAAAGTTGATAGGACAAAAATACATTTTTATTAAAGATATCAAAGGTTCCATTGTATCTTGGGATTAACTTCATTTTCTTTCTAAACTGCATGAATCTCTTCTATGGTGATATTCAAAGGAAGAATTTATCTCCAACATTGAACTCCAAGTCGCTTCAATGATTTACATCATAGACCATTTGACAACTCTGAGAAGCTTTGATATTTTTTTGTATAATTTTAACCTTCTCTATCATCTCATGCACAAGATCAGGTCCATGTAGCTTCTTTTCACCAACTTCATCCCAACAGGTTAGAGTTCTACATCTGTTTCCATATAGAGCATCATATGGATCCATATGAATACTTGAGTGAAAACTATTGTTATATAATAACTAAACTAATGGAATATGATTATCCCATACAACTTTTAATTATAGTGAGTAGGCTCACTGCATATATTCAAGTGTTTGAATAGTCCTTTCAGATTGGTCATCGGTTTGGGGGTGATAGGCTGTGCTGAATTGTAATTCAGTACTCAAAGCATGTTGAAGACTCCTCCTAAATTTAAAGGAAAAACTAGGATCATAAAAAATGAAAATTGAGAGTGGAAATCCATATAGTCTCACAACCTCACATATATCTTAGAGAGTTTTTCAAGGGATATATCTTTCTTAATAGTGATAAAGTGGAATGTGTTGGTTAGTTAGTTCACCACAACCCATATTGCATTATTTTCTTTGGATGTCTTCAGGATACATGTAACAAAGTACATAGTGATAGTCTCACATTTACACATGGGTATATACAATGGTTGAAACATACATTAGGACTTATATCACTCATAATTAACTTTCAGACATATCAAGCAACTTGAGATATACTTTATAATCTCCTTCTTCATGGTGTCCCACCATAAGTGTTCTCAAATATATCAATACATCTTGGTACTCCAAGGGATGATAGAGAATGTTGAGAAATTTGAATTTTCAAATAAATCCTTCTTTATCCCAAGTGATTAAGGCACACAAAGCCTCATTACAAACTAAATCACACAATCATCATCGATATGGAACTCTTACAGCTTCCCTTCCTTTACTGCGTTCACCTTATTTTGTAAATCTGGATCATCCCTTTATGCCTCCTTAATATTCTATTCGATATATGTTTGAGAAATAATTTGGGAAAGGTAGGATGTATTATATTCTATTATGATTTCCAAATCCATCCTTTTCATATCCATGAAGACATGGCCTTTCTCAATCTGCAACATGGGTAGTGTAGTAGGTTCTTTCCTACTTAGAGCATTAATTACCTTGTTTACCTTTCTAGGATTATAGTGAATAGAGAAATCATAGTATTTTATTATCTCTAACCATATCCTTTGATTCATGTTGATATAATTTTGTGTGAATAAATAAATTAATATCTTGTGATCATTATATATGTCACACTTCTCACAACAGATGTAGTGCCACCAAATTTTCAAGGTAAAACTCACAACTTCTAGCTCCAGATCATGTGTCGGGTAGTTATGATCTTAGATATTCTACTACCATCTATAACATTATCATTTTTCATAACCCAATACTTTCTTTTATGAATCAATTTATATCATAAAACTTTCTTCACTTTTTGGTAATGTGAGTAGAGGTACAATGATCAAACTTCTCATTAGCGCTTTGAATCTTTCCTCACACTCTTCAGTCTAGAAATAATTTACCCCTTTCCTTGTTAAATTAGTTAGTAGGCTTTAAAATCTAGAGAAAGTTCTCACAAAACATAGATAGTACCCATCTAATACAATAAAACCATGTATTTTGGTGACACTAGTGGGACAGATGCATTCATCATTTGCCTTTGTTTTTTAAGGGTCCATAGAAATTCACTCACTTGTGATCACATATACCAATAATGCGGCTTTCTACATCCTAAAGTCACACTTTATAAACTTGGTATACAACTTATCTTTCTATAATGTTCCCAACACAATACCTATATGTTCTTCATGTTCCTTCTTTATTTTGAAGTAGATGATAATATCATCAATAAAAACTACCAAAAAATTTTCAAGGTAATGTCTAAAGACTATATTCATCATATCCATTCATATTTCAAGGGAATTAGTAAATTCTGAATTTAATAATCAGAAACGCATATTTCTCATACCTTTTATAGAAGTAAGTCTTTTGAATATCTTCCTTCTTCACCTTTAGCTGATCATATCCAGAACGAAGATCCACCTTTGAGAAGTAATAAAATTTTCATAGTTGATTAAACAAGTCACCAATCCATGGAATATGATACTTGTTATTTATAGTGATATTATTGAGGTATTGATAACTTATACACATCCACATTGATACATACTTCATCTTGACAAAGATCACGAGAACACCCCCAGGTGATGCTCTAGGTTGTATGAATCTTTTTTCCAAATTCTCTTGTTTCTTTTTCTTTAACTCCTTCGGTTTGATATGATCCATCCTATAGGGACACTTTGAGATAGGTGTAGATTCGGGTATGAGTTCTATTGAGAACTCTACCTCAAGATTTGCGGTAATTCTAGGTAAATATTTAGGGAATACATCACTGTATTCCTTAATGATTTTCATTTCATATAGGTGGAAACTTTCCTCCGACTCAACCATTTGAGTGTGGTATGATTTTCCACAAGAAATCAACAACCACACTGTTAAATAATTTTCAAATATAGATTCATGGTTATCCTTAAATTTATAGAGAATCATGGAATTATTTGACATATGAAAATATATTTCCATTTCCTGACAGTTGATATTCACTCTATATAATGATATCTAATCTATCCCCACTATTGCATAGAATTAAACCAAGGGAATTGTTATGAGATTCACTAGATTAATCTTCACACATAATCTAATTGGAGAAGAGTCCAATACTTGGGTTTCAATGATTGTACCACTTGGTGTTTCTATGTATATCTCTACTTTAAAGTTTAGAGGATTCAATTAAATAGTTCTAGAACACTTGAATGATATAAAATAATGAGTAGAACCAGAATCAAATAAGAATGTTTCCATTCATGAGTTAATAGAAAGTGTACCTTGAATGACTTCATTTTCTAGCTCCCCATCTATAGTAGTGATTTAATAATCCTTTTATTATTAATTTGGATTCTGTGGCTGATGACGCTGGTTACCCTCGAGAACTTGAGGTTTAGTGCACTGGATTTCATAGTTCCCTTGCTCCCTACAGTTATAGAATTTGACCATCGATGGCTCTCTCATTTCCTCCACCACATTATTCTTATTCCCTAGTTCTTTTTGACATTAATTATTTTGATGGAAATATCTCCCACACTTGAAGCATTTCCATGTCCCTTTGTGATAGTTCACACGATGCTTCTTTCCATATTTTTAACATGTAAGTGGTTGAGTTTTCTTTCCACCTTTCTCATTAGATCATCTAGATTGAAACTCCATCTTTATTTTCTTATCACTATAGCCATAGAACCATTATACAAACTCTATATCCACTTTTATAACACATCAAACTACTTCTTCATAACTCCAAAAGTCTCAAATTGTAAGAGCCTTTTGATGGTTTTTCTTTAGACCACTAAAGAATCTATCAATATTGATATCATTATTGATAACATAACCTGAAGCGTACATTGAAATCCTTTTGAAATTTTCTTAGTAGGCCACGAATGATTCTCCATCCCTTTTCTTAAACTCTATTAATTATCTCTCCATATTTTTTCGAAGATTTTTTGGGTAATAATTGTTAAGAAACATTATATGAAAGTCTTCCTTCTCCATCTATTCAATTTCATTAGTTGGAAAGGTGTTATTAATCAAGACCCACCATTGATCTTGATCTCCATAAAAATGATAAATGGATAGTGAAACATTCTCCATATCAAAAAATTGAATAACCAAAATGATCTTCTCCATTGAGTTCACCCACTTTTCAATAACTAGTGGATTGTAAGATCTACTAAACATCATTTATTATTGCTGCATAAAACACTCAATAGTCAGTTTCTCTGTCTTAAGAGAAGTAAGATGTTACACGTTATTCAAGTTATTGTTCATAACCTGAGACATATGGGTAAGAATCGCCATTAAATTTTGAACTCCACCTCCCAAAGTATTGGGGAAGTCATTTAGGAAATCACTGCATTGTCCCTCGCATGAGTAGTTGGCCTAGATTTTTCTGTTTCCCACCATTTTCTAAAATATAATAGTTAAGAACAAAACAATATTCAATAATTACTTAAAAAATAATATATTTATTTTTGAATTTAATTATAATGGAATATCTTGTGGGATCCCAATGATTAGAATTTTCTAAAAAAGAGCTTCTTGGGTGGTCACTTATACTAAGTCTCATACTAAGTGTTTTCAATAAGGTTATCCAATCCTAATTCCCAATTTAAATAAACCATCATATGATACAAACTATATCGACCCTGATTTTATTTCATTATTATTACATAAAATCATTACACAACGAGGATCCAAAGGTTTAGTGTCTTAGGAAAATTAGGACCATACATAACATTTACAAAATAAAACATAATCATTTACTTAATTCCTTTTTATCTAGCTTCTTATTGGCCCTTGAATTATCTTTAGTACATGTAATCATTGGAGGATATACATCAAAAAAGGGGTGAGATAAAATCACAGTAAGAGGATATATAATAGAATGAAGGAAATAGGTGAGAATAATCATTATCATCATAACATAGTTATATGATCATAATCATGAGAAGAATCATTAGATAAAAGAATGTAATGTGAAAACATATAAAAATGAAACAAAATGTCTTAGGGGTCAACTACCACAAATAGTTATGAAAAAATATATCATCATGTTCAATCGTATTTCACTTTATCTATTGAAGTTATTCACATTACCTAATGCATTAGAACACTATATAATTCCCTATGCACCTATCACCTCACAACATTTACATTATCATGCTTGCCACATAGAAGATATATCGAACTTGAACATATATTAACGCACAGAAAGGAATTAATTTAATTTCATAATCATACATTTATAAACATTGGGTTCCCAAATGAAAGAGGTAATGGCATGCATGATATAAGAATCATCAACCTTGAGTTAATAAGAAACAATCTTGAGAAGTAAAATGTGCGATATTTTGAAAGAAGATTTCTTTTGGAAAACATCATTTTTTTCATAAACTAAATTTGAAATAATGTATATTCCAAAAAGGTAATATAATGATGGAGAACTGATATTTAATGAATATTCATACTGAAAATATGGTTAAAGAGATAAAACCTAAAGAAAGAGATTTTGGTTCGAGAAATCTTGTTACATTATGTCTAAAAGATTCCTCCACGTTAATATCCTGAATAATCAAATTATATTCATTAATTAATAACTAAAAAAACTTTTACATATTAATTTTATTCAATCTGGTTTTATTAGATTAATTTTTTTCTCTTGGATGAGTTATAGAGTTTAATTTCATCATTCTAGAGTGTTTATTTTCTTAGTTTTCATGATCGATTCACATGTATATTTGAATGGAACTTTTTGTAGCATGGGGATAAATATCTAGAATTGTTGTTATATGGTATTAATGATATTAAATATGTATAAATAGTCTTATAAATATTTTTTTTAAATTTCATGAGGATGAATCATTAGATACAAGTTAATTATGATCATTTTAGGTTAATTTTGGATGTTTTTGATCCCAACAAATTCATGTTGTTTTATCATTTCGTATTATGTGTATAAGTTAGTTCCATAGAATAAAGAGAGTTTCAAAATAAAATTTTAAAAAAAAATTCAACCATAATAATGATTTTATCAACATCCTTGAAGGTGTTAAAGGAAAATTATTTTGCATCACCCATGATGTCTGTAAATTGACACATCTCAGAAAACAATTTCATTTTTAGAATAAAAGGGAGAGAAAGGAATTTGATGATATATCTTACATTAACAAGATATAACTATATTATATCAAACATAATGGTGTTATAATATCTTTTGGATGGTATAATTTGAGGATATTAGAATAAAATAAATGAAATTGAAAATAAATGAAAAGAAAAAGGAAGAGGATTTTACCCCTTAAATTTATCCTTCTTTATGACCTCCTTAGGGAAAGGTTATAGAATTTTGATGATACCTAGAGCTCGTGTATTTGGGTAAGGGGATAGAAAAAATTATTGTGTAGAGTTTGTTCAAGGCTCAACTCTTTAGAGGTGTGATTAGAAGAGGGTGTGAGGGGTGGTATTTATAGTGGAGGAGAGATGTTTTCTCATTATTTAATTCATTAATTTATTATTTTTCTCAAGTCAAGAAATAGTTTTGATTATTGACCCAAAATAAAGTAACTAGATAATGTGAGTTCCAACCAATGGTTCTTACACCAGTTATGACTCAATGAATAGTGTATTTAACTTTTAATGTCATTATACTATAAATTACTGTATTTCGCTATTCACTAAAAATTCAAGTATTTTAGAAACATCCCAAAAATTCACCCTTACCATTTTTTGATGTGTATAATTAAAATAATGAACTCTATATTATAAAAATAATTTTCTAAATATGTGTAATTTAATTTTTAATTAAAATAATCATTTACTTAAAAAATACAGATTCTAAAATTATAATTGATTTTATAATTCTTTGAAAAATTACATATGGTATCATAAAATTATATTAAAATAAAAAGATATAAAAATATTAATTTATGAATACATTTTATGAAAATAAGTTTTCATTTAAATTATTAAGTTAATCATAAAATTTTAATTAAAAAATTATGACTTATAATAATACCAACACTTTTGTTAATTTTTAAAATGTTTCCCTACATATACTAAGATATAATTATTTAATATTTTCACTTATAAGATGCATAATTTTTTTATAAATTCATGTGTGTGGCTACTATTCATTTGTATAGTTTGTCAAATTACTATTCTTAAGGTCAAATTACTAATTCATCAGTATAAGTTCCTTAACCTCTAGAAATACTTCTTATTTCAAAAATTCTCCATTTATGAAGTTTTTATTATGGCCTATAAGTGATTTTATGTGATTTATACTAAATGGAATTACTATAATAATGGGGATATTTCATTGAAAAAATTTTAGGCCGTTACAAGAAAAAAGTGAAACTTGTATAAGAAAAGTTAGGGGATTACACCAAGATGAATGCTTTAAAATTGGTCACGTAGTGAGGGAAGAGGATTCCATTACCTATCAAAAGGAAATTAAATATTAATCCTCCACCTCCATATTATGGATTTGGATCATAGAGATGAGAAGGGACAAACAGATTACTATCCCTATAATCCAAGACTGCGAACTCCTCAACACTATCCCTGGGGTAAGGGTTCTCATGACTATTGGGTTAAAAACTCACATGCACCTTGAGAACCATGACTGGACAACTGGAAAAGTTTGGTATACCTATAATAATATGAATACAAACTCAAATGTGGGATCAGATAATGTTCCTCTTTTCATGGTTATGTAAGTCTGGGGGTCTTGGTGGAGGTTTCATCTCAGTACCTTTCAGAAAAGGGAGACAAAGAAGGAGAGGTTAGACCATGAATGGATTTAAAGAAGGATAGATGGATAGATTGCTCAGGATAGAAGGTAAGGAGAACCAAGGAGGATAACATGTGGGGGTGCTTCATACATGTATTCCTAGGAGAATAGATGGAACCATGGGAGACATACCACTTAGGAGACTACACATAGGAGAGACCTTTCTCAAGCCTTCAAGGGTCTCCACAGGTGTCCTTGGAGGTGAGTTGCGTAGGTACCTTGTTTAATAAGGGGACCTCATGCTAGTCTTTGTAGATCAGGGGTTGGGAAAATTAGTCTTGAAAGTGTTCTTTATTTTTACCATTGAGTGGACTTAGGTTTTAATATCCCCCTTTAATTCCCACTTTTTAGGTGTTATAATGCTTCCTACATGGTTTTAGAGGACTTGAGCGAAGCACTAGAGAAATCAAAGAAGAAACTGGACTTCAGGAAAATTAATCCATTAAAATGAATAAAATAAGGGTATATTTATAGGAAAATATGAGACCTTGTGTGAAGGTTCCTTGTTCATGCAAGTGGGTGGCATGTAGGTGTTTGTGCACCGATGATACTAGGGGTACCTTGAGCAAATTGCTCTTCAAGGCTTTGAAATTGTTTCCATTCTTCATCTATCTTCTACTCATTTTTCAAAGGAATTTAAAATTTTCAATTTTTCATCCATGTGATGAAACAGAGTGTCACAAACCATATATTTATAGAAGTTATAACAAGAAAAAAAATAAAAAATTCTTTGTTAAGAGTTACAAATATTTTTTTAGAAACCATCTTTCCGTTACAAATTATGCCTTGCAAAGAAGGTCTTAATGAAAGAAAAAAAATCTATAGGATTTGATTAAGGAATATGGGATGATATTAGGGTATAAATTTACTAAGACGTGAGGCTAAAAAATTATGAATAATTAAGTAGAGGCGGTTCCCTTAAGTGAATGGAGGGGAACTCTTCGAATTACTTAAATTGTTAAATTAATATAATTTAATATATATGTGAAAATGTCTAAAAATTGAAATCATTCAAATATAGGATGATTATGTGTCAAAATAATCTCATGTAAGAAAATTTTAACAATTTTTTGTTATGTTTATACCATTATCTCTTAGTTTTAACCCCCATTAACCCTTTTGAGAATACCACAATATCAATGTTTTCTACACTTTAATGGTTAAGAATGTTACCAAAAAAGTAAAACTAACTCATAAGTGAAAAATGCTATATAATTATATCCATATACCATTAACTTTATAGAAGATGAATTTTTTTACAATTTTAAATCATTTAATAATAAAATATTTATGATAAAATATTATTAATGCCAATTTTTTGAAATATTCATTTTTTTGAATTAAAACAATTACTGAAAATTAATAAAAATATAGACCCATAAAACATACCTAATATGTTATATTTATCAATAAAATTCTTGGTACACTATAACTCATTCAAAAAAATTACTTTTAGAGTTTTTTAAAATCATTTACTTTATTTTTCTACGACTTTCACAAGCACGCTGATGCGGTTGTGTAAGAATCTATGGTAATTATTTTATCACTAAAATTTATAGATAAATTAACATGATAAATAAAATTAAATCATATTTCAAATAAAAATATATAACAGAATATAAATTGTTTTCCTGTCACAAATTATGATAGATATTAAAAGCTGGAAAGTGACAGTTATGGATTTATGTTTCACTTAAATATTATTAATGTAAAAAATCAATGTTAAATGGAAAAAAGGTCGTATTTTTAAAATTTTGATGCTTATAAAAATAATAGACACATTAAATGAAATAAATGTATGTATTTTAAATAATTTTAAGCATTATCACATTAGTTTCAATCTTAATTAACTCATTTTACACTTATGGTGGTGAATTTTTTTGTATAGTTACTATTTATATTGAAAAAAAGGAAATATTTAACAAATCTATAAAAACCGGTTCAAAAAATAGAATCAAATATTTCAATATTAAAGTCATATAAGTGAAATAAATAAATTTAGGATAAAAACAAGAAAATTCCAGGAAAAATAGTTTTTCATAGAAATGTTTTTTTTGTATATTTTTTTATACCAAATTTGACCATAAAATTGATTAAAATTTACTTTATTTGATTATACATAACTTAATAGAACGAAGTTTACTTTTATATAATTTTTTAAAAAATGGAACTTTGTGAATTCTTAAAAAATACAGTTTTCAATAAAAATCAGTATTTTAACTATTCACCTGAACATAATTTGTTTAGAAAAATCCCAAAAATTGAAGCAAAGATATTTTTGATATGATCATTTAAAAAATAATATTATATATATTTTTTAAAAAAATCAAGAAATAATTATAATATTCACTCATAAAAAGTTGTAAAAATCATTTTTGAAGCAAACATATTTTGAGAAATAAAATGACTTTAAAAAAATTGAGAGATTATTTTCAAAGAATTTATCAAAAAATAATTATTTATTTAGACCTTTATATATATTTTATAATTATGTTATTTCTATTCGTACTCTCTAATTCGACATCCATCTTATAATCACTATAAAATTGTAATATTTCATCGTTCGTTAAAGCTCAGTGTTCCGTGTTATTTACACTATCAAACATAGTGTTATTTTAAAATTACAAGTTGTTATATTATCCCTCATTTAATAAATTTAATCCCCATAATTTGAACTTGTGATTGGTCATCAATGGTTTGATATTTAAAAATTAAATACTTGAAAACCCACATCATAAAAAGTTTTAATAAAACTTCCTCTTGAAAAGAGGGGAAGATAAATATGAAGGTAATTTGGAATAAAACATTACTAGTTCTATACATAAAATAATATTAGTGGGAATTAAAAATATTTAAATAAAGGAAAAATAAATTTCCAAATAATGATTTAGATTGCAAAGAAAATTGATCACAAGTATATGAATGATCATGAAAAAGTTAACGAAAACAAAACCATCAATCTATGATGAGTGAAAAAGACCAATGAATCATTATAAATTATCATAATATAAAAAACGTAAAAGTTCCTTTTCCAAAATTTTATTAATTACTTTACAATCCTCACTAAGAACATAATTAAATATACATAATTGATAAGTATAATTTATTCCCTTAATCAATTTACACTACAATATAATATTTTCTCTAAATGATGAGTATTTAAGATTATTTTTTCATACCTAAAGTACTAAAACCAACTTTGAATGGATCACATAATCCATTAAATTATAAAAATCCATTCATCTTACCCTTAAACAGAAAACAAAATCAATATTGTTTTCATAAGGTAAAATAATATCCAAAATGTATAGACCTTCATGTTAAGAAATAATACATGTTACTCTAAAATTTTAATAGTAACAAAAATGGTTCAACATATATCATTCCATAAATAAATAACCCTACATTGCAAATTAACTCATTAACATAGAAATTAAATAATGTTTTAACCTCAATTGTGATCACATAACATTCATCTTAAATCTCTAAAAATTTAATTTTATTCTTCCAAAATAATGTTTCATGTTTAATCATATTTTCAATGTTAACGTTACATATCACTAAAACCAGTTCATCATATCCTATAATATCATTAATCACCATGATAAATCCATATATAATCATATAATATTGTGATATCAATCATAATATCATGAAACAATTTTATATAATCTCCTGAAAGGAAATCATTGGCTTGACTATAAATATCTGGAAAAACATATTCATATCAATGAATCACTTTCCAAACATATATATTATCTACATCCCACTATATTTAACATAACATAAAATCATATAATAACCTAATGGTTTATTTAAACCTCAATAGAGTATTCTTAAAAAACTTAGTAAAAGTTTAAAATGACCTAAAACCATAACTTAAAACCACAAAAGGTGAGTCTATGACTTTGAACTTATGATTTACCTTAAACATATAAGCTTAATATGGGTTCCATAACTCTTAAGTTAACCCCACATTAAAAAAGGTATTCTCATAAAAATTAACACAATTCTCATTCCTAAAAAAAATCACAGATTAATTACATAAATCTAAAAATATAATAAACTTCATCAAAGTTCAACTAAAACTCTTTGTCCTAAAATAACTATCCAATTTAAAGGTCACCAGTATTACCTCATTTAATTCATAAATATAAATAATGTTTTATCCCAACTAAACATTATCACCTTACCACTAAATCACTATTCTTGGTTATCATTACCTTTCAACATCTATTTTCAAATCCTTAGTCAATAACTTATGTGGAACAATCCTTAGATGTTTCATGATTACTACATCCAAAATATCATTAATATAACACTTATACAACATAATTATTGAATCCCAATACATAAACACTTCAATAATTCCAAATTAATCCATCCACTTCGATGATTTGTATAACATAGGTCGTTCCTTGGTCGAGTCAATAACCCGTAGACTAGGTTGTTGGTTCAAATAAGGCCCATATTCTCCAAACATATGACTATTAACTACAAATGGTACCTTATGATGAAATTAATCTCCATCCTTGAAAATATTCATTTTCCTTGGAAATTACTTACTCTATGCACTTCTTTTCCACACATAAAACATATTTTTGATCCTCTAAGACATTTACCTAGGAGCTTATTCCCACATACTTTGCATATATGAAGTTGAATCTTATTACCTTAATGAACTTCCTGAAACTCCATTTATTCCTTAATTGGTGTGTCAGGAAAGTCAACCAAATTATATTTTTTAATCATATAATGGGTGATCTTATTAGTCATAATCAAAAGGTTTGTCCTTCCAACTCCCGTTTATTTTGGTTTCTCATGAGGACCATCATTTCATCATCTGTTCAATTATAAATTAACTTGAATCCTACTAGTTCCAAACATTGAATAAAACAAAAAATCATAGTGTGAGAAAAAATATTCATTGTGAAGCATCATATTATCATGAAAAATAATTCATAATATGTCTCAATCATTACACCTTATTATCAATTTATGACACCATAGGATTAACCTAGGAAATACTTGGTTATCATCTACTGATAAACTTTATAATGGTTTGTAATGTGAATTAACCCCAGAATAACCCCAGGATTGTCAAACCAAATGCATAATAAGGTAACACACCCCACACATGATAATGATAGAAAAGATATATTTTTACCTAATATTTGGTTGATTATTACACCCAGATGCATATATACAAAAATCATATCCACTTTTAGTTTCAAGATAGATATTTTTTTATAAGAAAACCACATAATCTCTATCATACCGAACCTTAAAAGATATTATTTTATACATATAATTAACTCTATGGTTTTCAATAAAGTTCCCTAATCCCAATCTCTAAAGACAGACTAAACCCTACTCTAATAACAACTATAGAAACCCAAGATTTCTATAAATAAATATTACATTGTTTTAGATGAATAGTCAACACATAACATTATGATCCATGAAAAAACTATAGATGTTTAGTGTCCTTGAATACTAGATACATGAAAATAATATTTAGGTAAATTCTTCCACACCTCTAATTATTTTATTCTCACTTTATACCCTTCGTGAAAAGCCATACTTAAAACCCTTCTTCATTACCCGTGGAAGTGAATAATACGAAAGGGTGATCTAAGATGCTCAATAATGGTAAAAATGGTAGATATCAACCAATTATCATATGAAATAATAATTAAAGAATAATGGTAAGGGTTCATAACATTAAATTTTAAAGCTAATTAATAATATTTTAAATATAATTTGCATGATTCATATAATAAGACATTATCATTTCAAAAGACAAAATTCCTAAAACTTCATAAATCAACCATGAGCTACCTGTTCAGAAGATAATCAAGTCATGAAAGTGTGGCACCATCATAGGAATATAAACCATTTTATATGTCAAGGTTAACTACCAAGACCATAAATTCATAGTGGAATAAGCATCCCTACATATTTCCCATCAAAACTGATCAGTGATCATTACCTGTGTCCTATATAGATTAATAAAATCTTCATATTCCCCCTATTAAATCAATCACATAGAATATTTTCCATAATTATCTCATGATATATAAAAATATAAACAATACATTTGATGGATATATAATTCAGGTCCCACCCTTAACATATTGAAAAAATTATATATGTGTTCCACAAGATCATAAAGAATTTATCATATCATGAAATCATAACTCATTAAAGTAAAATAGGTTTCACTAATACTTCATAAATTTATCATATCATAACCCATATAAAATAATAATGTTTCATAAAATTATCCTCATCATAATCATAAACCATCCTGAGAAAGAACAATGTTCTTATAATTGGATCATATCCCTAGTAAACCATAATCAACATCAAGGGATGTTATCATAAATGATAATTCAATTAAAATATCACTAGATATTTTATTGAGTAAAATTACATTTTTATTTTGAAATAAATTATCTAAAATTTGAACATTTGAAAAAATATTAGGGAAAATAATTCCTTTGAAAATAACTATGAAAACTTGTATGGGGAGATTCAAAACATTGAGTGATCATGATGAAAAGAAATTTTATTTATGATTTATATGTTAAAATAAAGAGTCCATTTATATTTTCAGTAAAAATTAAAAAGTACCTCATTTAGAAAAATGAAAAAAAATATATTGAAATATTTGTATAGATAAAAAAATGGGCAAATATTACTTTCAATAATCATTGTATAATAATAAAAAAATATGGAAAAAATTTTAAATAAAGCGTAGAAATAGAAGAAAATGTTTCCCTAATGAATAGTAAACACAGTTTATTTTACTTTAAAACATAAATCCAGTCTCTCAAGTACATAAAGTGATAAAAATTAAAGGAAAAAATATATTCTAAAAAATAAATAGAGGAGGATAAAAATGATATGAATTTATCATATAAGAACCCTATAATTTCCCCAATGGAAATTCATGAATAAATAATCCTAAATAAAATAGGAATGAGAAGTGAATCCCTTGCATAGATTCCTTCTTGGAGTTAGTCACATAGCCCATGTATCCCTTATAGGTTCAACACAAGTTCATTAATCTGATTCTCGGTTCCATATTAATTTGGACACTGGTAAATTACACTACTTTATATCAATATAAGGAATCAACATATAGTTCGGGATGATGATGTCATTGGGAATATCTAGAATCTATGAATGTTTAGTGTTCTGGGAATCTGGAAAATTCTTCCACTTTCATAGTTGATGGAATCTCCTGTATGAGGTATCCTAGTATTAACAAAAAAAGCATCATAAGTTTGTTATGAAGAAACTTATTGTAGTAGAGTAATGCAACCAAGGTTCACTGTATCGGGCATCTTTTACATGTCGGATAATGACTCACATTAATTATTTTGTGCATGATAAATCTTGAGATTTAAATTCACAGAAACATACACTCATCAAATAAGTCTTCCAAGTCTCATCACATAAGGTACCTCATACTCAGAACATCATGTAGAGATTTGGATGGATCAAGAGGGTTCATGAGTTTAAATATAATTGACAGTTATTCTCATATTTAGAGTCTAATGATCACTTTCCAATATACATTCATCACATATATAAATAATAGAACATATGTTGTTTCATATCAAATAATTAAAATTTTCTTATTGATTTTAAAAAATGCAAATTTCTTCTCTAATGAAGTATACCCCATACTTACTTTGTGATAACGGTCTTTTGGTTTTGATGTATGTTATTTATTTTTAGTACTCTTTTTCTATTTTATAAACTAATAATTTTTAATCAATTAGGATAAAATAAAAAATTCCCAATAAAATATTATCAAATAAAATACACCTGAAATGATTTCTCATTGTGGCATCTCATGAAAGTAGTCTATGTTTCCTTCTTTATAATGTGTTCATAACTAACTGGTGGGTGGGTATTTATTTTACCCTTAGTATATCTAATATGTAACTTCATAAGAAGAGTCTATATTCCTATATGGGATTTTCTCGGAGCCATTAACACAAATTTCTTATATAAATCTTTTAAAATAAATGAACTCTTCTAAAAATAATAAAAATTAAATCAATGTTTCATTATATAATTTTTCTATAAAATAGATAAATTATATTTTAACATTACCATTATACTTTTACAAAGGATTTCCTTCATTATAGGTTGGAAACAACACCATGAATCGGTATCAATTGACACATTCATCCTCATTGTGACCCCCAAGATAACTAAAGAACATTGACTTGTTGGGGTCAATAAGTTAGTCATGTTGATTCCAACTGACCTCAAATTTTATACCTTGACTTCCTCCCTTGATAATTTTATTCACCATTTTCATGATTCTTAGTTTTTTTCATCAACATGTTGTTGATGCCCTAAAAATTCCACAATTTCATCATCAATAGTCTATTCTTCCTCAGGATTGGCAACATAATCATATGCAGAAGAGATTATCTGCATGAGTAGTTAAACATTTAATTTTTCTTGAATAACAATAATACATTAAACTTCATCCATAAATGTTCACATTTGTATGCATCTTGCATGAAAATAGTTACTTTCTTGAACAAATATATAATAATTCAATACTCCAGGACAACTAACATTCACAACACTTATTTAATCCTTCTATAGATGCTTGATTGTGTTCCATCACTTGATGATGGATTGGACTCCCTCTTTTAAACTAGCCTTCCTCCCACCATTTTTATTCCAAATTTCCTTGATGACATACTTACCAAACAATTATTTTTTCATTTCATTTATTGATATATATCCCCAATGTTTTGTGGACATCAACCTATGTTGTATAAATTACTATAACCAAAAGTCATACCATACTAGGATATGGTGGTCATTTTAGATGACTACTAATCAATATAGTTCAAGAAAAATAGAAGAGAAGGGGTATGAGCCTCAAGAAAAAAAATTAAATATTAATTTTTTGGTAGATTAAAGGTCACTCACAATACCATGTAAACATAAACTCATCCCCATTGAGTTGAATTGACTCTTACCTATGTTACGAGTCTATTTACCTCACCTATATCTCAAATATAAGAGATCTATTTCCACTAGGGATCAAAAATAACCTAGATAAAATTTTAAATATGGATTCCAACATATTATATTTAAAAAATAATGTAATAAACATTCAAATCCACATGATTTCCACTCATAGTCATTTAATTCCACTCATAAATATTTATTATTTTTCACTTCCTTTAAAATGTTTATTTTTTCAGTAGGTCTTATTGGAGATACAAACTTATGGTGGTATTGGTGTGATGTAGATGGGAGATCTTGAAAACCAAACATTTCTCTATGATACCAAGAGAATGTATCATAAAGATGAAGCCAAAAATAGGGTAGAGAGCTCTACTCATTATTGGAGGAATACATTTTGGAGCCAAATTATAACCCTTCTAAATATATAAAGGTTGAAGGGGAAGAGAATAAATATGCACATTTTGCATGATTTTTTCACAAAAAAAATGTGCAAAATGAGTATTTTCAGGATTTCACCCATTGTAGTAGTATTCTCATCTATGTATGCTTAACTATAATGTTATAATAGGATCAAATGTGATCACACTCAAAAAATAAAGTAATTTTTTGATGAAGTGTTTTCATAAGTAACCGAGTGAGTCATATAAAAAAATTCATATCAAGAAACCAAAAGAATTCATTCACTATGTTTTGATTAATTTTTAAGTTTCATTTTTTTTGTTTTTGGGAAGTAGTAAATGGGGAAGATGAAATGATGAAATAGTTGAAGAATTATTTGGGAGATGTGGTATTCAATTCCATGGCAGTGGCTTTGATGAAGATTACTGAATACAATATGATAAGGAGGTTTTTTTTCAAGGAAATTTGGAACCACAATAATGGGAGTAAGGATAGTTTAAAAGATGGAGTCCAATCCATCATAAAGATATGGAAGGCAATCAGGCTTTTGAGGATAAGTTAAATAGAGGTAGTGAAGGTTAGTTGAACTAAAGTATTGAAGTATTATATCTTTTTTCAAGAGTGTAACATTTTTCATGCTAGATTCATGAAATTGTTGACTTTTATGCATGAAGTGTATTGTATTGTATATCTATCTTATAAATATGAATATTTATTTACAAAACCTTATTTTAGAAAACTAAGGCCATTTTTTATGAAAAGTTATTTATGTTTCTTATTACTATTATATATTGTATTATTCATTCAATTATCAGACATTATGAATATTTTCATAAAATATAAATGAGATACATGGTTTTCTTGTTGACTAGGGGAATAGAAAATCATCAGAGAAAACTTACCTAGTTACTTTACTTAAACACTTTATATGCATCTTGGTTAACATGTAGATGTTGTTTCCTTGAGTTGAAGGTTACAAGGATTGATTATTTATTAGAAGGGATATAGTACTAAATGATAGATAGTGGAAACTTGTAGATTTTGTGTCATCATTGGTTGGTTTGTTTTTTTATAGGGTTTTATTTTTACCTATGGTTTATCAAATTATTATTGTTTTTATGCTTATAGGAATTTTTATTCATGGATTATATTATGTACACTTTTACATAGATGCACTTGTCATGTGACTTGGTTTTTCTAACCATTTATCATGGACCTTGTTTAGTGATACATATTTATTATCAATCCTTTGGAAGTTGGTTTGTTGTTTTGAGGGTAGAGTAAAATTTTGATTCAACTCAGGTTAGGTTATGTATAGTTGGAGTATATTATAATGTTATTGTTTTATAAAAGATAAATTTATTGATAAGATAACACACACAGAAATAAATAAAATAATTTTTTTAAATCAGTTCACTTCTTAGAAAATAACTTCATTCTTGGAAGGAATTTATTTATAAAATAATTTAATAGAAAAGTAAACTCATATATAGAATCTTCTATAGATAATGCTTTATATGGAAACTCTTCTACTAGAATCTGATCTAGTGTATTGTGTTATGACATATTTTCATTAATAAATGTAAAATAAAGTAAATTCATAAAATATATTTACTGTTAGTTTATTAAAATTCAAAATTTATCTTGAAAAATTATAAATTTAATGGAAATGGGAGATTATTTAAAATAATTCATTTATAATGGAAATAAATGGTATCTCCTTTAATGATCTCTCTAACCCATTGAACATCATCTTATCTCATAAATGAAATTGTTTAGTGAATATATTTTTTAGTAAATGTATTAATAATAAGAACCAATAAAAAAATTATTATCACAACTCTTCTTGAAAATACATCACAACTTTTGAGTTTGGATTAAATAAAAAACTAAAAAAGTATGTTTATTTTGATTTTAATGAAAATTTAAATAGTTTTTCCCTTATTAAATTATATCTATATAACATATTGACAATGTTAACCAATATAAATTGGAAAATTTAAACTTTACTTCCTTAAATTAGATAAAACCATTCACATTAAAACAATATGTATATGAACCCACTCTATATTATTCATAACAAATAACATTCCTTCTAAAATTAGTCCAATATGATGTTAATAAAATAAATCTTCATGTGCATGTAATACTATGGAAAAAAGTTTCAAAAATGACAATACATGCTATCAAAAAGGTGAAAAGAAATAATATAACATTAACATAAAAAATCACTATCTGTTGCAACATAAAATGAAGATATAGTTTGCAGTGGTCTCATATGAAGCTGGAATGAGTTTAAAGAATTGGGGTGGAGTTGCATAGGTGTAGGTAAGTGATAGAGAGAGAGATGAGATGTAGGGTTTGTCATGGTAAAAACATCACAAAAATTCAAACTTTGGAACCCAAAAAATCAAACAATGATAGATGAAAACTAGAAAATAACATTAATTTCATTCTAGTCTTGATTCATCCTAGGGAACATAGAGGAGTTACACTAGCAGCAGGGGAGTTCTATAAGAGCTTGATAATCACAGGCGACTGAGTCACAATTCGGGTTCTTTAAATAGATCGGAGACACATTTTTCAATGCTTTCAAAAAAGTGATGATAAACATACCTATTATTAGTTATGAATTGATTAGCACTTATAAAGATCGAGCTTTATCAGTGCTAAAAAAGTGATGATAAAATACATCTTTATCAGCTCTAACGTTTCAACACTAATAAAGATTTCTTTTAACAATACTTTTTTATCATTGATAAAATGAACCATTATTAGTGTTAAAAATTTACCACTGATAAAGGATTTATAATTATAACTTTTTAAATAAATTTATTATATTTATTATATTTTTTAAATATATATTTTTTATTTATAATTATATTAATACTACTTTATTTATAATAATTATAAATACATAAATTTATAAATATAGTAAATATACATTCATAAATATATTTATTTACAAATATTTATTTAAAATATATTTTTAAAATTATCAGTGGATATATAATCTTAAATACATTTAAAAAATGAGTGAAATTGAAGAATTCAAAAAGATTACACTTTAAAAATATTGAAAAAATGGATAGGTTTTATTAATTAAATATAAATTATAAAAAAATATGGATATATATATTTATGTAAATATGAAAAAATATTGAAAATAATAAAATATAGTAAATAAAAATATATATATAAATAATAGAAAATGATCAAATTAAAAAATAAATAAATAAATAAATAAATAAATAAATATTAAAAATGAATAAATAATACCCTAACTCTAAAAATATTAAAAATAAATAAATAAAATTGACTGATTAAGAACATGATATATTAAATGTATCATGTTATAATGAAATTATAAAATATACTACAATTTTAATAAATTATATAAATATTAGGAGTATGTGTTTCTATATAAGATTTCATTAACTACGTTAATATATTTGTGTGTGAACTGTATATAAAAATTCATTAATTACATATATATATATATGTGTGTGTGTGTTGATCGCGTTGTCGAGCGCGTCAAATTAGTTGTTTAATTTTGACTAGAATTTCTGCAGTATAGCAGCAACCCTAGGTAGTCTCTCGACGAAGCCTTAGGCCATTAATTTAAAAATAGGGTTTTGATTATGGAAGTAGAAGGTGAATTAGGTTTTGTAAAACTTGTGGGTTTTATGATTAATGATGAAAATAGGAAATGAAAGCGATAAAACAAAGTAGAAATGAACAAGGTTGATTAAACGTGATCAACCCGGGGAAGCCTCGTGATGCTCATCCTTCATTGCTTCAAGGGATGGGGTTATGATCTTTTAGTCCCTGGTTTGTAACACCTAGAACCAGAATGTTACTGAGTTTATACTAGTATACCTCCTAGGGTTCAGTCAAAAACACATAACGATTCACCAGACACCGCTGATGATTGGGTGATCTGTGTTCGACATCATAACCGAAACTCACCAAGGCAACACATGAAGAATTCGATGTGATGTCCAGGTTTGTATGTTATTTCAGTGTGATACCATGACATAAATTTCCATGACCTTGATAGTGATTATGTGAGTTCAATTGACCAATATGAACCACACAAACACCGCAATTGTAAGGGGGAAAATGAAATGGTGAACGGTGTGTGAAACATCACATGAATGGGTACCCCCAAACAAGATCATATGAGTTGATCATGAAATAACACTACATAAATCAATAAAATAAGAATATAGGATGATAAAAAACAACCCAACAACCTGGAATTAAAAAGATCATTCAAAATAATACAACTTTGAAGCTCGGGATTACATCAAATTCCTCCCCGGGTGATCACAAGGGGTTTAGAAACCCATGGGAGAGGAAGAAGAAGAAGAAGTTGAAGTAGAACTTCCCATAGCCTCCAGAACTTCTAGGGATGTTGAGAAGAATCGTTGGGGACTCCAAAATGGCAGAACCTTGCCTCTTGGATGAACTTACAAATGGGGAGCCCAAGGTGTCATTTTATAGGAAAATTGGAAGGTGGTTTTAGGCACACATATTTCATCAATCCAATTGTACCATGCTTTTTGGCCTTCAGACAGTCTTATCTAGATTTGGAGAAAATAGAAAAGTTGTATAACTACCTCTTAAATATCTCCACGGAAATTTGGGCACCCTTTGTACAACTACAGCTCAGGATATTGATAAAATACATAACAACACATTTGACTTGGTCCATATTCAGTGGCTTGGAAAGATTATTTCGGATGGACCCCATAGAAGCCTAATCGGGATTTGATTCCTTAATATGAAATGTATAATATTAAGTTTTGTACAGGCCCAAAAAAGTTAATCACATTTGGATGCATACATTTTGTGTACTATGAAAAATAGTGGACCGATGTCCATGGATCCATGCAATTTTGGCCCATTTTTCTTCCACCTCATCAAGGGCCCTCCAAATCACCTCCACCTACATTGAAACAATAAAAACAAGTAACATTTCCCATTATAATATTGATTAACATTAATTGATTGATTCAAACATAAAGTGAAATTTATTATTATATTGGGAATATTCATTACAAAACTAGTTTAAAACTGCGGTGTAAGGGTGGAATAAAACAGTGAATCGTGGTACGATCACACCCCCACACCTAAACATTTGCACTCGTGGGAAAAGTCATATATAAAAATACAATGATTAATATATATATATATATATATATATATATATATATTTACAACATCCTGAAGATTTATCATTTGAGGAAATTTTATTTAAAGTAAAGTAATCAATGCACGAACCACACTAAGGAGTTATTCCTAGTGAAAATAGAAAAAGATGTCTCATATCATAGCGAAATTCAAAAAGATTCATGATACCCAATTGAGAAAGGAATTCAGAAGTAAACCTTGACACTAACTCTCCATGTGTTTTTGTGAAAACCATTCCATTCTATTCTTTCTACTTGATATCCAATAAATATATGTTATTTTAACATTTTTCAGCTTAAATGATTTTGTCACCGAACCTGTCCTACATCCTTTGCAATCATATTTCAAGACACACTCTTTTAAGCATTCCCATAAGTAAAAACATAAGCTCCCGACCTAGATATCCCCATATTTTTCACATTTCATCACTCCCCTCATTTATTATATTTTTTTTAAGTTTCAATTAGAACAAATCTCACATTCATCTTTCAACCCTTGTTTGATCTACTCACGACACTAATTGAAATAGTTATAAAAATATCAAAGGTTGAGGAGGAGTGGTTTTTGACCTTCCCAAGACACAATTTTTTTTGAGGGCGTACAACAGTCGGACATTAGGTACACATGCATAGGTCAATCTGGTACAGTAATGAAACAGATCGGATAAGGAACGAACGTATGGAAATATCATTTAAAGATGAAAAATATTAACCCAACATATATTTACCTTATATTAAGTAAGAAATAATCACACTTTGTGGTTTGGTGCAAAAATTTGTAGAGATATTAGTGACGCAGTTTTCCAAAAAACTACTCACACAAAGGGCATCAATCATCTCAAAGGTTTTACATAGATATGACCATTTATATCATTGACATAAAACCAATTCAATAAAAGAAAATCACTCCTTGATGTTAAATTCATACAAAAATTCCTTTTAGCCTTCGTTATGGTATTTTTACTTTCCACCCTCTATGGTCGCCAAATCATGGAACTTCGAAATTGTTGATGGTGAAAAAAATGAAAATACCATAAAGAAGGCCAAAAAGAGAAAACAAAAGGAGAAAACGATGAAAATTCCTAACTAACCCAGGAATGTATCCACCCACCACACCTAGAATGTGCAATTTCCTCACTGAAATTATTGAGAATGTGAGAGGAAGGATAAAACCTGGTGTATTTTATTGGTATGATGCATCGAGAAGGTGGATTTCCTCCACCAGATTCTTCGGAAAATCCTCATAGAAGTGTTTAAGTCGCTTCCCATTGACGGTAAGACTTCATCCACTCTAATCATGTAAAACCTATATTGCACCAAAAGGTTAAACGTTAGTAACAGTATAAGGACCGAGACATCGGGAATGAAGCTTACCTGGGTGGAGATTAAGCCTGGAATTGTGCATGAGGACCTTCTCACCAATATAGAACTTTCGTTGGTGAATTATGCTATCATGAATAGCCTTTGTCTTCTCTTTATAGATCTGGGAGTTCTCATATGCATCATGTCGAATTTCTTCCAACTCTTGAATCTGCAGCTTTCTTTTCCCACCTGCATCTGAAAGGTTCATATTACATTATTTAAAATCCCAATATGCATGGTGTTCTACCTCCACTGGGAGGTGAAAAGTCTTTCCAAACACAATTCTATTTGGTTACATTCCGATTGGGGTTTTAAAAGCTGTACGGTATGCCCAAAGCGCATCATCCAAGCGCAAAATCCAATCATTCCTATTGGGTTGTACCGTTTTTTCCAAGATTCGTTTAACTTCCCAATTTGATATTTCTGCTTGTACATTAGTTTGGGGTGATATGCAGTGGATAATTTTTGATCAATCCCATACTTACGATGCAAATTTTTCATGTTTTTATTGCAAAAATGTGAACCCTGATCACTAATGATGAATCTTGGTAAACCAAACCTACTAAAAATTTGGGACCTCACAAAATCAACAACCACTTGAGAGTAATCGGTCCTGGTAGCCTTTGCTTCCACCCATTTAGATACATAGTAAACAACCAATAAGATGTATACGAAGCCAAATGAATTTGGAAAAGGCCCCATGAAGTCAGTGCCTCATGCATCGAAGATCTTGCAAAATAACATGGGCTGTTGGGCATTTCATTCCTCTTGGAGATATTCCCTGTGAATTGACAATGACTACATGAATTGAAAAATCTATGGGCATCCCTATACAATGTTTGCCAAGAAATTAATGAGTCAAGGACCTTTTGAGATGTACGTTGAGAGCCAAAGTGGCCCCCATAGGCCAAAGTGTGGCAGAAGTTCAAAACAGAGGTGAACTCATGGTCAGGGACACACCGACGAACTACTTGGTCACTAAAAATTCTCCACAAGTATGGGTCATCCCAAATGTACCAATGAGAATCATGCTTAAGTCTACGGGATTGTGAAGTGCTAAAATCAGGGGGGACCCTAGATGTTGCTAGAAAATTCACAATGTCTGCATACTAGGGGGTAAGGTCCACAACATCACAAAGGTTCTCATGAGGGAATAATTCTCCAATGGGTAGGGGTGAGTCAACATGATGGTCCAATTGTGGGTAAATCCTACTAATGTGGTCAGCTACCACATTATCCACCCCACTCTTATCTCTAATCTCAAGGTCAAACTCTTGGAGGAGGAGCATCCACCGTATGAGACGGGGTTTGGCATCAGGTTTCTTTAGGAGGAAACGAAGGGCAGCATGATCAGAGAAGACGATGATTTTTGACCTGAGAAGACATGAACGAATTTTTTCCAAGGCAAACACAATATAAAGGATTTCTTTTTCACTGGTTGTGTAGTTTACCTATGCAGGGTCAAGGGTACGCGAGGCATATGTAATGACATGAGGAGCCTTCTCAACCATTTGTGATAAAACTACCCCAACTGCAAAGTTAGAGGCATCACACATAAGCTCGAAGGGGTGATCCCACCTTGGTGGTTGGATGATGGGAGGTGATGTGAGACTCTTTTTTAGTGAATTGAATGCATCCTCACAATTTTCATCAAACACAAAATTAGAATCTTTTTGCAATAACCGGGACAATGGAAGTGAAATCTTACTAAAGTCTTTAATGAATCGGCGGTAAAAACCAGCATGACCCAAGAAAGATCGCACCTCACGAATGCATTTTGGATATGGAAGGGTTGAAATTAATTCAATTTTAGATTTATCAACTTGAATTCCCTTATTTGAAATGACATGCCCAGGAACTATCCCCTGCTCAACCATAAAATGGCATTTCTCATAATTTAAAACAAGATCTTTTTCAATGCAGCGGTGGAGGACATAACCTAGGTGTTCCAAACAATCATCAAAAGAAGATCCATAAACCGTGAAATCATCCATAAAGAATTCCATACAACTCTCAAGATACTTAGAAAAAATACTCAACATACATCGCTGAAAAGTACCAGGAGCATTACATAGACCGAATGGAATCCTTCTGTATGCAAATGTGCCAAATGGACAGGTAAATGTTGTCTTTTCTTAATCCTCATGGGCTATATGGATTTGTAAATAACCCGAATAGCCATCAAGGAAACAATAATGGGACTTAACATCCAGTCGTTCTAACATTTGGTCAATGAAAGGTAATGGAAAGTGGTCCTTTCGCATGGCTTGATTCAGTCGACAGTAGTCAATACAGACTCACCAACTGTTTTGCACACGTGTCGGAACCAATTCATTCGTTTCATTTGACACAATTGTTATTCCAAATTTTTTAGGCACAATTTTCACTGGGATAACCCATTTACTATCAGATATAGGATAAATGATCCCCATAGAAAGTAATTTACTGACTTTAAATTTTACCACTTCAAGGAGAGTGGGATTAAACCGGTGTTGATATTGCCTTACGGGCTTAGCCTCATCATCCAAAAGTATATGGTGCATAAAAATAGATGGACTAATCCTGGGAATATCAGCCAATGTCCATCCTATTTCCTTTTTACACTCTCTCAATATTTTGAGCAGTTTCGATTCCTGTTATGGAGAGAGGTTATTGGAAATAATGACGGGAAGTTTGTTAATACCCTCAAGATATGCATATTTTAAATTATAAGGAAGTTTTTTAAGTTCCAACACTGGTTGTTTTTGGATTGAGGGAGTGGATTTAGGGGGAGTGAGGTCCATTAAAGTATCTATCTGCTCAGGTTTATTCTCTAAAGATAGAGAATCTATAGAAATGAGATTTTCATAATCATCGACGGTCATGGGTACCTCAGAATGAACACACTCATCAATTAAATCACAAAATTTACACTTTTCAGAACCCACAAAACACTCAAAACATGAATCAAAACTCAAATAATCCAAGGGTGAAGAAAACAAAAATGAATCATAGTTTGGGTTGAGGAGAGAATTGTGTGTCTGTGCATCGTTTGAGAGCACTTCCATCGAATAGACAGGAAGAGTGGAGTGCTCTTCAACGGGGTGTTTCATAGATTCAAGGATATTAAAACTTAACTTTTCTCCTCCAAAATCCATGGATAGTGTACCATTGTGAACATTGATGATTGTCTTTGCTGTTTTGAGGAATGGCCTCCCAAGTATGAGAGGAGTGTGTCCTTGGGTTCGGGTATCTTCCTTCTCAAGAATGTAGAAATCAGCGGGGAAGACGAGATTTTTCACTCTAACAAGGACATCCTCAATCACTCCTTTTGGATGTGTTGTACTCCGGTTGGCAAGTTGCACAATAATGCCTGTTGGTTGAAGCTCTCCAACCTATAGAGAAGTATACACAGAGTGAGGAATTACATTAATGGAAGCACCTAAATCTAGAATAGCATCAGAAAATAAGGTCTCCCCTATGGTACACGGTATCATGAATGTTCCCGGATCCTTACATTTGGTTGGAATTTCTGTTTGAATCAAGGCCGAGACATTCCTACCTAAGTTGACTCTCTCATTCCCTTTCAGCCTTCGTCTATGGGTGCAAAGTTCTTTATGAAATTTAGCATAACGGGGAATTTTCTTGACTCCATCCAATAATGGGATATTAACTTGAACTTATTTAAATGTATCCATTATTTCATTTTCAATCTCATTATCAATGTCTTTCTTAGATTTAGAGAGTCTTTGAGGGAAAGGAAGAGTAATTGATTGTTCATGGGAATACTTAATGATAATTTCATTACCATTTTTGTCTTATTTTTCTTTACATGAAGTTTTTGAGGGTTGGGAAAGAGAGTTTTCATGAGGGGGACATACCTGCTGGGCAGAATCAGTAGAAGGAGAAACTTCTTTACCACTACGAATTGTAACTGCACATACATTACCTTTTTCCTTCGGATTGGCAATGGGTTGGGATGGTAGTTGTCCAGAACCTTGCATCTTAAGCTCACCGATGATGTTTTCCAATTTCCCCACTTGAGTTCGCAGGTATTGAATAACTGATTGTGTGGTTTGTTGGAACTGGAGGTTCTGGGTTGCCCTTTCCTTCACTATATCCTCAAGGCTTGGTCTAGTCATGGGAGGAGGAGGATTGTTTTGAGATGTTGAAGGATAAGAAGGTTTCATACCTTGGCCTTGTTGATACCAATTCTGCTTGGGGTAGCTTGAGTTTCCTCATCGGTATTGTGTTTGTGCTTGCCACCCGGGGTTTGGATTTGGCATGAATGGTTCTTGCTTGAATGGTGGTGATTATTGTAATGGACGCCCAGTCAACACTATAGCACAAGACTCAGATGAATCCTGAAGTTGTGGGAACTGATCAAAAAATGAGTATTATCAGAACAAATACCACAATGTAATGGAACATGAGGAGAGTGTGAGTTACCTTGCACTTGAGATAATTGCCTTAGAATGGTATGCATCTCATCAAGTTTATTATATACCTTTTGTTCTATGGATGAATGACTTACCTCATGAACTCCTAGGTTTGGTGAAATATCTCATGTACCAAATTGTTGTGCATTTTGAGCCATGTTGGCTATTAAGTCACGAGCGGCAGAAAGAGTTTTGTCAACTAGGGAACCACCAGCTTCAACATCAATCATTCCATGATCCATGGGGATAAGTCCCTTATAGAAGTATTGAATTAAAAAATTTCACTAATCTGGTGGTGGGGGAAACTTTAACAAAGTGTTTTGAATCTCTCCCAGTATTCATGAAGGGTCTCTCCTTGTAACTGCTTAATGCCACAAATTTCTTTCCTAATTGACGTAGTTCGGGAGGCAGGGAATAAATTCTCTAGAAAGAGTCTTTTAAGGTCATTCCATCCCCCAGTCGTGGTAGTAAAATATTATAGCCAATCTTTGTCTACACCATCAAGGGAGAAAGGGAAGGCCTTAAACATAATGAGGTCCTCAAACACATTTTGGGGATTCATGGTGGAGCACACTATATGAAACTCCTTTAGATGTTTGTGAGGGTCCTATTTGGGAAGAACATGGAATTTTGGAAGGAGATGGATGAGGCCTGATCTTATCTCAAAATTGACCACTTCATCAGGATATTGGATGTACGCAGGTTGGTACTCCACATCCGTGGTCGTCAGTTCTTTTAATGTTCTGTTATTTGCAGCCATGATCTCTGGGGTTTGATTTGGTTCAATTTTTGATTGGTTTTGGAACACTCGAGTTTTCACAAGGAGTTCCTCAATGTTAATTTATTGACCTTCTCTAAATTCCTTTATTTGTGTGTCAAGTGACTTTTTGATTTCCGGGTCAAATTCAAGTAGTGTTTCTTTACCAGATCTTTTCATGCAACAATGATGTCCAGTTTGATTGATTGATTTTTTTGTTGTGTTTTTTTTATTTGAGATGGATAAAAAAAATAAAAATGGTGAAATAAGAATATAATGTTATAATATAGAATTAGATAGGGATATGGAGAAGAATAGATATAGAGATAGAGAGAGAGAGATAGAGAGAGAGAGACAGAGAGAGAGAAAGAACACACCAAAAACAACAAAAACAACAAAAAATAAAGACAAAACCCAAAACAAAAACAATCAAATGGGGGTGGGGTATTTAGAGGAGTACTAATTAGGAAATAAAATAACTAAATAAAATTAAATAAAAAAAATGATCTTGGCTCCCCGGAAACGGTTCCAAAATTTGATCGCGTTGTCGATCGCATCAAATTAGTTGTTTAATTTTGACTAGAATTTTTGTAGTATAGCAGCAACCCTAGGTCATCTCTCGACGGAGCCTTAGACCATTAATTTAAAAGGAGGGTTTTTATTATGGAAGTATAAGGTGAATTAGGTTTTGTAAAACTTTGGGGTTTTATGATTAATGATGAAAATAGGAAATGAAAGCGATAAAAAAAAGTAGAAATGAACAAGATTGATTAAACGTGATCAACCCGGGGAAGCCTCATGATGCTCATCCTTCATTGTTTCAAGGGATGGGGTTATGAAATTTTAATCCCTGGTTTGTAACACCTAGAACCATAATGTTACTAAGTTTATACTAGTATACCTCCTAGGGTTCAGTTGAAAACACATAACGATTCACCGGACACCGCCGATGATTGGGTGATTTGTGTTCGACATCATAACTGAAACTCACCAAGGAAACACATGAAGAATTCGATGTTCTGTACAGGTTTTTATGTTATTTAATTGTGATAACCTAACATAAATGTGCATAACCTTGATTGTGATTATGTGAGTTCAATTGACCAATATGAACCACACAAACACCGCAATTGTAAGGGGGAAAAGGAAATGGTGAACGGTGTGTGAAACATCACATGAATGGGTACCCCCAAACATGATCATATGAGTTGAGAATGAAATAACAGTACATAAATCAATAAAATAAGAATATAGGATTATGAAAAAACAACACAAAAACCTGTAATTAAAAAGATCATTCAAAATAATACAACTTTGATGCTCAGGATTACATCACATTCCTCCCCGGGTGATCACAAGGGTTTTAGAAACCCATGGGTGAGGAAGAAGAAGAAGAAGTTGAAGTAGTACTTCCCATAGCCTCCTGGACTGATAGGGATGTTGAGAAGACTCCTTGGGGACTCCAAAATGGCAGAACCTTGCCTCTTGTCCGAACTTACAAATGGGGAGCCCAAGGTGTCATTTTATAGGAAAATTGGAAGGTGGTTTTAGGCACACAGATTTCATCAATCCACTTGTACCATGCGTTTCGGCCTTCATAAAATCTTATCTCACTTTGGAGAAAATAGAAAAGTTTTATCACTACCTCTTGAATGTCTCCACCGAAAGTTGGGCACCCTTTGGATAACTATAGCTCAAGATATTGATAAAATACAGAACACCGCATTTGACTTGGTCCATATTCGGTGTCTTGGACAGATCAGTTCGGATGGGCCCCATAGAAGCTGAATCAGGATTGGGTTACTCAATATGAAATGTAGAATATTAAGTTTTGGACAGGGCCACAAAATATCAGCCAATTTTGATTCAAGGATTTTGTTTAATATGCAAAAAAGTGGACAGATGTCCATGGATCCATGTAATTTTGGCCGATTTTTCTTCCACTTCATCAAGGGCCCTCAAAATCACCTCCACCTACATTGAAAGAATAAAAACAAGTAACATTGACAATTATAATATTTATTAACATTAATTGATTGACTCAAACATAAAGTTCAATTTATTATTATATTTTTAATATTCATTACAAAACTAGTTTAAAATTGCGGTGTAAGGGTGGAATAAAACAGTGAATCGTGGTTCGATCATGTGCATGTTTGAAATAAATATAACACATGATTTTTTATATAAGTTAAATTGAGATATAAAATAACATTAAAAATGAATAAGACATTAATATATTTTTAATTATTACATTTTTTAATTTTTTATGTATTTATATTTAATATATATCATTTGTTACTTTTTATAACTAGTATTTATATATATATTATAATTATTCATTTTTATTAATAATTGTTTTATTTATAAAATTTTAAGTAATTTTTCAATATATTATTTTTTAATTTTTTTGTTTAATTATTAAAATTTATTCAAGGAAACACGATTAAAGGCCTATTTTGTAGTAGTGAACATTCATGAATGAAATTTAAAAAACTCATTATTTTACAATTTTTAATCTATTTTAATTCCACATTCTTATTTACACAGAAATTACTAAAACATTTAAAATAAAGTGTTTTTTTCTTTGAAAACATTAAAAAATATTGAAATTTGATTACAAATATGTATATAATTTTGGTCTATCAAATACCCCCACACTTAAACCATGATTTTCCTCAAGCATAAATCCTCAACATTAAATTTAAGAGGGAACCAATATCCCCAATATTAAGATTTGAAGGTAATAAAATCAAAAAAATAAATGTTAAATAATATTCTCAAAAATACACACGAAATATTAATTTAATTTCTCATTTATCAAAGAAAAAAAATTAAATTTTAAATTTTAAATATCTCTATTTGAAATTGATGGAAATTATATTATCATTAATTAATGTTCCTTAATTAATTATTATTAAACATACCAAATAATGATCTACCTCAGAATGGATTTTTTCTCTCATCACTCATGATAAGATTTAAGTACAGTTATGCTCATATCACGAATACATACTCTTTATCCATAGTCTTGAAAAGGAAATAATTTCTCTACATTGTAAAGAAAAAGTGCATATAACATCATGATGACTTTAAATAATGGTTCAAATTACTTTAAGGCTTATGGTTGGTAGGATTTGCTGCTTTAAAAATTAAGGCTCATGGACAAGGTTTATCTCTTAAGTAAAATGCATGATATAAAAACTAAATTTGTAATGAAATTATACCCTTCAATGTAGCAAATCCCATTTACCCAAAACTCAAAGTGAAGGTTATAAAAAAATAAATCATGATGAATTATTTTTTCACCCTCTTTAAGGTATTTTTTTACTTTTATACTTTTTTTTCAAAGAACATATTCATTTTTTGAATTTTTTAAAGTGTTATGAATATAATAAACTTCACATCCACCACCTAACCACATATGATAAAAATCATATGTTCAGCAATGGTTATATTTTTTTTCCTAAATGAAAACCCATTTTCTCATTTTTTTTGGTTGTTTTTATCATTTTACAATTTTTAATTCAAGAGGGGGAAATAATTAAGTATCATGAATGGATTATAAACCTTAATTTATTCCCATAATATGCACCCTCATGCTTTTATATTATAATTAAAATCATCCCTTCCACCATGATTCCCTTTAACCCCACACTTTAATTTTAAAATATTATGAAAATACCCAGAGTATGGTAAGAATGGTTAAAAAATCATAAAAAATGGATCATCTCTATAAAGGTAATTAATTCTATCTATGGGATAAATAAGGATTGATGAAAATGTGGAATTTTATGGATAAATTTCTTTTCAAAATATCTCTCAATCATTTTAAATGTGTTTTTGCATAGTCATAGCTTTGAATAGTTAAAATTCAAGTTCTAGCAGGTGACATGTCCCAAGATCACTCATGAAATATGGTCAAGAACAAATAGGAATTACTTGGTTTAGAAATACTATCGAAAATGAAAAAAATGATTTGGGACATTAAATCATGGCATTAATAATAATAACAAATCAATTCACCTGAATTTCATAAATTCAAAACATGAAAAAATGTTAGGGAAATTTCATTTACATGAATCAACTAATTACCTCAAATCATGAGTCCTCATATCAATATTAATGATTCACTTTAAAAATTCAATTATATATTTTTGTAATTCAATATCATTAACCTTGAAATCTAAGACATGGCATCATAATATTCCTAAGAAACTCTTGTCTACTAAATAATTAAAGTAATGTAGTAATTCAAGAATTGGCATGCAATTCTATTTTAAAGCTCAAATCATAGTTTAGACAAAAATTTATGGAGTTTAAAATATATAAATTTAAAGTGAACTCCCATTTCAAATGATTATTTTTTCCTATTCCTCCACTTATTATGGATTCCTTATGGTTTCCATCTATGATGGTATTTGAAAATCAAAACAACTCATACCAGTGTAAGAACAATTCCATTAAATCACAAAGGGGTGATGCTGGAGGCAATTGAATCCTAAATCATAAGAAGACAGTAAAACATGGGTTGCCTTACAGAAGGTAATTTGGTTAATGTCATTGTATCAACCTCACCTCATAAGAATAAATCATTATATTGGTTGGATAAGTTTTATATCCTCCACTAGTTCTTGAGGTAAACTTCCATGGAAAAGTTTTATCCTTTTCCCATTTACAGTGAATGAGTTTCCTCCCTCTCCTTTCTCGATATAAATGGCGCTAAAAGGATAGACTCTAATAGCAAGAAAATATACTTCCTTCTTAGAATGAATCTCATCTAGAATTAATATTAGTATAGAATTGTAGAGTAGAACTTGGTCTCTAGGTTGATAGTTATTCAGTTGATTTAGTTTGTCATGTTCCACCATGGTTCTTTCATTGTACATTCTAGAATTTTTTAAAGATTATCTTATGTTTTCTTGAAACTCCTCTAACTAAAGTTTTCACTCTTTCCCAACACTCTCAAAATCTAGATTCACCTTTTTAACATCAGAATTTTCTTGGTTCTCTAATTCCACTAGTAAATGAAAGCATTTTCCATAAATAAACTAGTATGGTAATATACCTATGGGTGTCTTGTATTTTGTCCCATATTACCATAAATTTTCTTCAAGCCATTGGATCTAATACTTTTAGGTTTGGTCTGACTACTTTCTCCAAAATATCATTAATCTCCTACTTGGATACTTCATCTTGCCCATTTTTTGGGGTATGGTAAGGTTTAGGAATTTTGGGGCGCACCCCATACTTTTCTAGAATAAACTCCATCATTAAAATGTAGAAATTAATCCCTTGGTCTCTAATGATGACTCTTGGCATTCAAAACCTAAAAAAATGTTTTACAAAACAAAATCTTACATGATTTTGGAATTATCAATCTGGGTGGATTTAGATTCCACCCGTTTAGATACATAATAAAAACCAGTAAAATATAAGATTTCCTAAAAGATATGGGAAAGGGACCCATAAAATAAATTCCCCAAACTTCAAGGATTTCACAAAAAAGGATTGGTTTTCATTCATCTACTGTCTCTTTAATATGTTTCCAAAAAATTGACACTTTTAACAGTTTTTAAAATATTTAATTGAATATTTAAAAATTTTAGGCCAATATATTCTAGATTCTGAAAATTTTCTAGCCGTTGTTTTAGGCCCAAAGTGGCCTCCATAAGAAATTGAATGAAAAAAATGAAAAAAATATTCTATTTCACTTTCCAATAAGAAAATTTTTATGACTTGGTCATTGAAAATTTTCTAGACAAAGGGATCCTCCTAGTTATAAAATCTTGATTCAAATTTGAATTTATGATTCTGAATGGAGTTGAGGGAAAAAAGTACCTAATATGTGGTGAAATAATTTACTATGCCTTCAGATAATGGTAATTCCCTTTTTATGATGTAGAGATATTCTCTATGTTATGATAATTGAGTTGAATCAGCTCTGGAATTATTGTTTCAATAGTGTTGGGCAGCCTATTGAGGTGATCTTACACTTGGTTATCATCTCCCTTTTTGTCTTTAATATCTAGATTATACTCTTTCTGGATTATTATCCTTATTACCAACCTTGTTTTAGCATATACCTTCTTCATAAATCACCTAAGTGATTCATGATTAGAATATAAAACTACTTTAGTTCCAAGTAAATATGAAATGAATTTATCTAATGCAAATACAACAATAATAAAATCCCTTTGAGTGGGTTCTTAATTAATCTAAGTGCCATACAAGGTTCTTGAAGCATAGGTTAGTACTTCGGGTTTTCCATAAATTATTTGGCAAATAACTACTCTTAAATATTGGTTTGATGCATCATAAAGAAATTCAAATGGATGTTCCCAATTTTATGGCTAAATAATTGGTGGGGTACTCAATTTTTATTTCATATAATAAAATTCCTTCTAGAAATTATCATTAAAAACAAAGTAAACCAATTTTAAAATCAATATTGAAAGTGGAAGAGAATTATTACTGAAATATTTTCCAAATATTCTATAAAATCTATCATTCCTTATAAATGTTCTGATGTGTCTGACATAGGTGGGGTATGTAAACTAATTAATCACTTTAATTTTAAATTTATCCACCGCATGTCCTTCTGTGAAAAGATGTGTCCTAGAACTATTCCTTTTTTCAACCATGAATTGACACTTTTAAACGTTTAAAAACAATTTTTTATCTATGAATGTTTTTAAAACATTCTAAATATCCCCCAATAATTGATCCTAGTAATTTTCAAAAATAGTAAATCCATCGAGAAATACCACCAAGAATTCCTCAATGTGATCAGAGAAAATGCTTACCATACATCGTTGTAATGTGACTGGGTCATTGAAAAATCAGAAAGGCATAATTTTTTAGGAAAAGGTACATAAGGGATAGGTGAATGTTGTATTGTATTGGTCTTATAGAAAAATTGGTACCTGAAAATAACCATAAAATACATCTAAAAATTAGTAATGTGTCCCTCCTACTAGCCATTTATATCATTTGATCAATGAATGGGACTGGAAATTAATCTTTTCAAGTTACTTGGTTCAGAATTATATAATCAATGAATACCCTCAAATTTTTCTATACTCGCATGGTCATTAGTTAATTATTCAAATTGTCCACAATGGTCAAGCCTATTTTCTTGGGAACCACATGTATGAGGTTACCCATTGGTAGATAGAAATTTGGTAAATGATGTCAGTTTCCATTTTTGTCAATTTATTTCTTAACAAATTCCATGATGGTGGGGTTCAGACTGTTCTAGGGATACCTAATAGGTAGAGATTCCTCTTCTAAAAAGATTATATGTGATAATTCCTTGGGTTTGAGTGCAGGAATATCTCTTAAAATCCATCTTATGGATAAAGAATTTATTTTCAGAAGGTCATTCAATGTTTTCTATTGTGTCCTAGATATACTATTAGAAATGATCACTAGTTACTTTTCTCCATCCAATAGATACACCTATTTTAAATCACAAGGGAGGGGTTTTAATTCATGAGTGAGGGTTTATTCTATGGATGATAATGAATTTGTATTTTCCATTTCAAAATAATGAATTTCCTTGAGAGAGGGGATCATATCATTTTCTTCAAGAAAATTATCAAAGAATACAAATGATATATCTTTTTGAGGTAAAGAAAGGAATTTCTATATTTTTAGTACTTTCTCCTTCTATGGTGAGATATTATAAAGCTAAAACCAATTGAAGAATACTATAATCTTCAATAGAATCAATACATTATTCATATTAAAATGAAATTAGGTAATGATAGTTTGAAGTGTTTTTAGTCCATAACATTGAAATTCACCTTACTATCTCCCATATCCATGGTTAGGGTTCCTTCATGCACATTGGAGATTATTTTGGCTGTTTTCAAGAATGGTCTTACCAAAATAATGGGTGAATTCCTTGGTGAATTTTCTTCCTCCAGGGTGAGTATGTAAAATTCCACTAAAAAATGAATCCTTAAAATCCTACTAACACATCTTCCTCAAATCTATCTAGAAAAAAAGTGTTATATATTACATTAATGGAAGCACCAAGATAACATAAAGCATTAGACAATTTTAAAAAACCCAGTGTTTGGAATAGAAAATGTGCATGAATATTGACATTTTTAGGTAATAGTGGTGTGATCATAGCTAAGATACTCCTTAAAAGATTATTCTTTCATCCCCATCACGATTCTTTATCTTGGTGAATATTTATTTGAGAAACTTTGCATATTTTTGGATTAAAGGATTACCTATAGCTCCGGAATGTAGATTTCAGCTTTCTAAAAGGTTTCCTAGATCTATCTTTGAATTTTTTGTTCTTCAAGATTTTATGATCGAGTCAATGTAGAATAGAATGGTACCTTGTTTCCTTTTTTATCCATTTTTTTCCTTTTCACTTGTGTTTCTTGTTTCTTTTTGTGGTGGAAGGGTTTATCTTCAAGGTCTTTCTTAACTTACCTAGTTTAGGTGGTGGAAGATCTTTTTCCTTTCAATTCATGATTTCACTAATGTTCTCTTTAGAATTTAGGAATTTGGGCTACCATATTTCATAGAGTTTTGGTTAGAATATCCAAAATAGTTTTTAACTATTTGGAAAAATATTTGACATTTTATTTTTTCCCCTAAACCTTGGAATTTAGTTGTTGTTTCTCAATAGATGATTTATAGGTTTATAGATATTTGAAAATATTTCACTGAAAAGGTGGTGGTTGATGGGTTTGTTATTTCTACTTCCAAATCCATGTTGATATTTCCCTTCTCTAAATTGTTGATTCTATTAGAATTTACTTTGATGGAATGTTGCTGCACAACTCTATCTCCCCAATATCTCAACACATTTATCAGTGTAATGATTTGGTGATGAACATAATTTACATACCTATGGAGGAGATGCAGTTCATTTAATTAAAAACTATTTGTCCTACTTGGATTGGTAATTCATAAATTTTGGTTTCAAGGATAATTGATGAGTCATAAGTCCTTACCTCATGTATACCTCTAGTACTATTTCCTCTTTTTCTGATTTTTTGTGAATTTTGAGCTATCTTCTCAATGAGATTTCAGGATTCTATGAGTGATTTTTCAATCAAATATACTCTATAGGATACAACCAAAAGGTTCCTATCATTTTATAGAATCCCTTGTTATAAGAGTACCCGGAAGTTGGGCTTATCAACTATTTGATAAGATAATTTTACACAATGATTATTAAATCATTCCCAGTATTTGTAAAGAGTCTCACTAGTAGCATGTCCAATGGGGTATATCTCCTTTCTAATTGCTATGATCCAAGATGTTTAGAATAACCATTTTCATGAAACTTTGTTGGAGATCATCCTGGTCTTGGATCTCTCTTGGTTGTAAGGTTTAAAATTGTTCCTTAGCTACTCCCTCATGGGAAAAGAGGAATTCATTCCACTTGAATTTCTCCTTAACCACTCATCTTGGTTTGAAACTTAAACAAACATATATGAATTCATGAGTGTGTTGTTTTGGATCTTCAACTGAAAGGAAATGAAATTTAGGTAGAACAAGGATTTTGTTAACTTTTAAATCAAAATCATTTTATACAGGCATGGTTAAATGATTTTGCTTGTTGGAAATTTTGGGGGCACAAGGTTCCTTCAAGGTTTTTCATGGGTCAATTTCCATAATGGGTGGTTCTGAATGAAAACATAATAATTTTAATTTTATTTATTCCAAATTGTTTTTAGTATTAAGACTTCTAAGCCTAGTTAACATTGTTCTATCTATTTTAATGTTCAAAATTGATTAGTTACTCATTATAGATCCTAGTCAGGAAATTTTTAAAGGATAGATTTACCCTATCTCCTTAGTAGCGATGCCAGTTTTTAAACACACATATCGTGGGGTGTGGAAAAAGAAATTTAATCCGCCAATGTGTATAGTATGAGTGGTAACCTAACATTTCTATCCATAGAGAAGTGTTTTAATCAAGGTGTCACTTTTTTAGAAGTAAATAAAAATAAAAATATTTTAGATACTAAGAAAACAATAGAATTTAAAGTTTGGTGAAATTAAAAAGAGAGAGAAGTGTTTGGATTTAGGTTAGGTTTTCCCTTTTATGATTATATCATGGTTTTTGAGAAAAGCTGAATCTTTGGGTTTTTAATTAAAATAATTAATTGAATTGAGTAAAAATTGTTTCTCTAATTCACCTTTGATTTATATTTATCAAATTTTGGAAATCCTAATAGACCGTTTTTGAATTATTTAGGAAATTAAAAATCTGGTATTGAATTTCCCTAAATAATCAAATCATTCCATCATTATTTCCTCATGTGTTTAGTAATCACTAAATCACTACACTAAATGATTTATTTAAAGTTCAACCAATTTTAATAATCCAAAAATAAATCTATCAATGGTAGAATCAATATTTAAACCAAATAAATTTAATATTTAAGAATGAAATAAAAACCCAATTTTATTTAATTTACATTCAAAAAGTAATTAAATTGAAAAAAAATAATTTGAAGGAAAATAGTTCTTTTGATCGAATAATTGCAAATATAAAACATCACAAAAATGGGATCTATCATCCCTTTACCCAATCACAAATGGTTCTACCCCTTTATACATGAATGGGTTATTGAAGATGAAAAAGAAGGATACATGAAATAATTTGAATAAAAATTAATGAAGAACCCAAATAACAAGGATTAATTAGGGCCTCATCTTCATTGAAGTGTGAAGTGGATCTACTATTTGTTCTAAATTGAGCCTCAGTGCTTGATTGTATGATTTGGAAAAGAGGGGGTTGACTCCATTTATAGGTGAAGAGGGAGGACCTCACCAACATCTACCATGACGACACCCAAGATTTAGGGGTTTAAAACCCATGAGACACAATGGTTAAGAAACACACACAAATTTGGATGTTTAAGATGCACATGGATGAGATCCACGTGAAGGAGGATCCCCTCGGTGTGCATGAGCTTTATTGGGTGCATGGGCACGACCTGTGGTGGCATAGTAGAAAAAACTTAGGGTATTGGAGGCACTACATGGCTGGTTGTCCTCCTACTCCTCCAATCTTATAAGAGGCTTGAGGAGGCTCAAACAGTGATCGCGGATTTGACTGAGGTTTTTGAGGCGATCTGCGGTGACCCCAGGTGATGGTAGTGTGAGTTAGTGATGTGAAGAAGTGGTGGTGGCTCGAGATCGGGAGCATGGTGGGCCTCACTAGTGGGTGGTAAGCGAGTGGGTAATGTCCCATCATTCTATTCTAGCATTCAAAATGACCTAATTATCTTAAGATCAAGAGTGGAGATGCAATTCAGTGGTTGTGGTGGCTAGTGACGCCAAGTGGTGAAGTTGATGTGGCGATGTGGTGAAGGTCTTGCATGGCGGGGTGCAGAAGTTGGTGATGGTGTGATATGGTGGGGGGGAATACCCTCTACTCCTATGGCCTTATAAGTGGCTGGAGTAGCTTTGGGTTGGATCTACTGGTAGTATTTGGTCGTATAAGGGGCACTGCAGTGAAGGCAGAAGGTGACAGGTGATTAGTGTAGACGATGAAAAGATGGTTGAGGGGGAGCGTGAAAGAGGTAGTGAAAATTGCAGTGTAGAAAAGGTGTTCGTGTTGGAACATGAAGGATCCATGGAGGAGTGCATCTAAGATCTCATCCCACATCAATATATGGGAGTGTGCGCCAAGATCTTATAAGCTTCAATATGGAATCAGCTCGGAAATGAAGTTTATGGGATTCCCTATGACTCCCCTCACCATTATGGTCCACCCCGACCTAGTGAAAATCTTCTCCATCTTCCACAAAGAGTATCCCGATGCATTGGTACGTGCCTTTCATAAGCTATGTCAGTCTGCATAATTCATCTCTGCAGGCCCTATGCACGGGTCTGATTCCCCTGTGTAGAACTAGCCTAGGTTGTCCCTCTTATGGGATTCACAACTGGCTGACCCATTGGGTAGGCTATATAGAGTGGATCCCATTGTTAAAGGTTATCCAATGGATTGGATATTTTTTATACAAAAATCAATAAAATAATTATCCATAATATTAAGAACTCTTAATAGTTTAAATAACATTCATGAATGAATTTTCAAATTCAAAAATGCATTCTTTTAATCTTTGTAAAAAATCTTAAATTCATATTCCTATTTACCCATAACCTTCTAAAACATCAAAATCTAATGGTTCTTTAATTTAAAAAACATCAAAAAATGATTTAAGTTTGATTAAAAATATGCACATAATTTTTGTCTGTCAACTGTATGTACTAGATATAGAATATTACTACTTAATATTTCCCACAAAATTGATTTTAGTAATAAATTATTATTATTATGTGTGTATTATTACCAAAAAACATTCAATATATATATATATATATAGTTTAGAAATGGATGAATCGGATTTCAAGATTAGAAATAAGAGTATCCATATTTATAGATATAACATTTTGTTATGCTATGGATCAATTTAATAATGGTCTTTGTGTACTTGAATATGAAAAATATGTATTGGAAATTGATGAAAAATCATGTTCACATTACTCATATCACACCTAACTGTGGAATAACATTATTAGTCATGTAAATGAGAATCATTTGAAAAACCTATATTGGTAAGGGTATTTAGATTCTTTTGAACTAAATGTACTTGATATGTATCATGCTTGTTTGAATGGAAAAATGAAAAAACATCCATTTAAAAGAAAGGGTGAAAGGGTCATAAATATTCTTTAAATAGTTGTTTTTTTAAACCTTTCCCAGTAGAAGATATATGTGGATACACTTAATTTATAAATTTTATTCACTAATTTTGAAGATATAGATTTATTTAATTAATCAGGTATAAGTATCAATCCTTTTTGAAATTTAAGGAGTTCAAGAATTAAGCACAGAATCATCATGGTAAGAAGATTGAAAAAATATCCTCAGACCATGGTGGATACTATCTTAACCAAGATTTAATTGACTATATAAGAGAGTATGATATTTTATCTCAACTCAGTCATTATACACCATAGTGTAATAATGTCAACAAAAGGAGGAACCACACCCTGTTGGACATGGTGTGGTCAATGATGAGTCATGCGAGTCTTTACCTATATTTTTTGGGGATATGCATTACAAACTATAGTATACATACTAAATTGAGTGACAACTAAAGAGGAAAATGATATTTTATATGATCTTTGGTATGTAAATAATCTTATTTTATTATATATATAAGTTTGGGGATGTGAATCATTTTCTAAGGCTATATTTGAGAACAAACTTGAACCCTAATGAACTAAATGTATGTTTATAGGATTTTTTACACCAGTTTTCATGTAGGGTCGGTTTCTAGTGGGGTTTATTCATGGAACAGGAAACCCCTTATGACTCTCATATCCATGATAGCTGGTGGTCCTACTTTCCAAAGTTAGGTATTCATTGGGAACTTAACCAATGATTCTTGATAACTCACATAATGGAGTGGATGGGAGGTTGGGATCATCACACCCTTAAATGGTGGTGGCAGTGGGGGGAATTTTTGCCTACTCGGGTTCTCTCTTACATATTTAATACATATTCGTGAATCCCATTTAAATTCCAAATATGGAACCAGTCATCCCTATGTACTAACAATAAATTATATATATGTGTTGATGGGAACCATTTGTATGTATCAGAGGTCCTCCATTGCTAGAAGAAACCTTATATATCAACGGTTCTCTATATTGGTTACATTTTTTGTTTTGTGATGCTGGATTTAGGCCATAAAATTGGTTTTTCTTTAATTTATCTTCATCTAGGGAGATGGGGGTTGTTTTTATGTTGGTATCAGGCCTATGATAGGGTATTCCTAGGTTTCCTCATGAGAGAAATCAAAACCCACATAGTTTTGGTTCACTTAATGGGATACATCATACCTTTTAACGTCATGAAAAAAGGTCCAAAACATACAATTTAAGGTTACTTGACATAGGCACATAGCCCAAAGTGGGCCTAGTCAAGTATGATATGGGACTTATGCTAAAACAACCCAAGTGAGATGGAAATGAAGTAGCCTCCTAGGTAGGGGGCAAGATCTTAGTTGGAATATAACCCAATAAGGATAGTGATATATGGTAAATCAAAGGGATATTCCCCTCTGGGTTGGATATAAAGCTATTGGGAATATGGCCCAGGGAAGATTAGGGTGTGTTTAGGGTGTTAGGTTTGATCCTTAAAGAGGCTTCTTATGTATCCTATTTAGAGAGGAATCAAATCCCACATAGTTTGTAAGGGTTAGGGATTACACCTACAGAGTAGGTTCATGTGGTTTCTTCATTGGGGATATATCCATTTGAAGATATTTCTCATAGAGAATATGGACCTTTGAGGGGATGATAACATGGTTAGGGATTTTACCAAATAGGAGGAACAATAAGGATATTTGATCATGCTGATGACTTGATCACTAGTAACCATTAAGACCACATGAGTCATACTCAGTATGAGAAACAAGAGGAATTGGAAGATCATGAAATTTTTACAATATCATTTTTCCTCTAGTAGACAAGGGTGAGGGTATGGAAGGTAAGAAATATCCCACAAGAAAGAATAGGGGATTACTATAGGAGGGATTCCTAGATAATTTGACCCCTTCTTACAGATAGAATAGTGTAAGAGGACGGAGCTATGAACATCGAGGGATTCTATCCATACAACTGATGTCGTAGCCCAACCCAAGAATCCATCCTCCACCATCCCTAAGTCTAGGATCCTCATTCCCATAGGAATGTATGATCGAGAACATTTTTAGGAACCTAATTATTAGATATGTTAATATAATTACCTCTTTTAACATAAGAATTTATGATCAGTAAGTGACACTAGTGTTCCCTAGGTTCTAATCAAACATGTATGGAGGTTTTGGAGGAGGTCTTGGATTGGACCCCCTCGGATGAGGGTCCAAGATAAAGAGGTATCAAATAATTAAAGATATAAAAAATAGGGCCCAAAAGGTTCTTTTCCTAGGTGGTACCTAGGTGATTTGGAAGGTTTTCTATCTTGGGGATGCCTAGGAGAATTGGATTTGGCTTCATCAAGGTGACACCTGGGAGGTCTTGGAGGGTGTTTCTCTTTCTAGGTGTTACTTGGGAGAATTTGGTGGTTCATTGGATGAGTATTACTTTGTAAAACCTGTTTGAAGAATAACTTGGGTAACTAAACTCATATTAAACCATGATTGGACCTCTAAGGGTCTCCTCAGGTGTTTTTGGAAGGGTTTTGTGCAAGTACCAAGCTTGATAAGGGGCCTTCTCCATAGAACTTTTGGACTAGTGGTAAGTGGATCCTCATATATTTCATTGGTGTTTTTGATCTTAGTGGAACTCTAATCCTTATAATCTTGTTAATTTACTCTTATTTTGAATATTTGAGAGATACTTTGAGGTTTTTTTGGACTTGGGAGAAGGAATAGGGTGAACAGATATTCGAGAAGTTTACTCTGTCTCCTAGTCATCACAAATGGGGATCCCAATGGTTCTATTTATAGGTAACCTTAGGACCTTGGGTGAAGGAGTATGTTCATGAAAGTCACTTTTATATGTCTATCACATAGGTGGGATATATTATGGGACTTTTTCATTCATTTTAGGTCATGTAGGAGCTTTTTGCAGGCTGCTCCATGTGGGCTGGTTCACACAGTTGGGTGGAGGATCTACCCAAGATCTGGAATTCCTTTATAAAAATTACCTAACTTTTGATATCCATAATTTTTATCTTTATGTCTATTTTGGATCCATAAGGATTAAAATATTATTTTTTAAGAAGAATATTCCCCCATGATCTATAAACCCAAGTATAGTATTTTATTATTCCAAAAAGTTCCCAAAATACCCTCAAAATAGGGTTTTGGGGCATCAACACCTTTTTATCGGCATTTTGCAGAATCTAGGACTTGCTCTTCGAGGGAGGTTCACACAAACATTACACCAGATTAGGAGGAATTTATATTTATCCCTCTATATTGATTAATTTTATATCACATGGAAATACAAACTTCTTCTTCTTTTTCTGGGATAGAGACACAATTCTACTTATGAATTCTATGGAAATGTGGGTAGAAAGAATTTTTCAACGCCAAAGAATCCCCCTTAGAATTAGAATCATTCTAAACAAAAAAAAATTAATTCTAAAGTAAATATAAGTAAATTTAATTCATTTAAAAATAATCTAGTGGTATCTAGATGTTTTTTCAATAGTGATAGGATTATATAATTTTTGTTTAGGCCATGGGGTCTAGCTGGCCTAATTTAACTATTTTCAGGGTCACATGATGGACCCTAAATTTTTTTCTTATTTTGCATCACTAACCTTATTTTTTTCTATGTAATATATACAGATAAATTATCAAGTATGAATCATATTTTTTTAGGCTTCCGATTACAAGTTTCTGACCTAACAAGTTTTATGCGATTTCAATTTCAATTGATCAATTTTTCCTAAATCATGTAGAGTGAATGTCTAGTGAGATGAAACTCATCTCTTAAATAGGATTCCCTTTCTGTGCTTTCATCATAGTAAGTGTAGATTCTATTTAATTGGTAGTTTAAGGCCTTTCACGTAAGACCAATGCAACTAATGGTTTAGGTTGAGAATATTTTATCATGAGTTATGGTGATATCAACCTAATTAGTACTCAAATTCACATAATTATCTAACACATTCTGAATATTAGGTGGGAAATTTGAAATCCATGATCATGGATTTTTCATATTCGAAAATATGGCATGTGATAAGCACACAAGGAAGGATCATAGACCATGTTCAAAAAAAGACTTCCATTGCGATGTTGTCAGGGTGTACAGAGATAAAAGGGTTTTCTTTGGGGGATGATGATTCCATTGATTGACAGGCCATATTTGGAGGTTTATCATGAAAATCCATGTTTGAGTTACATTACTCATAGTTAAAAAAATGTTTCTTATGGATTCAGATGCTATTATTACGAATGGCCATGGGAGGTTTTTGAAGGTCTGAGTTTCTTGAAACCATGAAGTGTGGTTTGAAAAAGGAATTCATATGAGGATAAAGTAAACATTAATATTTTAATTGACCATGGATGAGGGAGGGGTGTTATACTCCAATCATTATTTTATAAATAATGAAATTCACACTGGAATTCCTAACATGGATTAGGACTATATATTGGAGGGATGCAGTATGCAATTTTTTTATTTGGTATCTAGGCCTAAAATAAGAGATCTGGGAATCACTATATTTCTCCTTAGAATGAGAATAAAGACACACATAGTTCAAGTATAAGGGATCCATATAAAGATATTACTTATATGTAAGGGAATAATACATATAGGAAGATACTCTGAATAGTTTAAGGTCATATAGGGTAGACTAATTGTATAGCCGATATACCATTCTTTAGACCACATGGTTTGGGTGAGGGGGAATTGTCCAAATATATCGCAGTAGAATCTAGAAATGAGGGATGTGAGGGAAGTCATAAATCGAGACCTTGGGGTTGTCATATTTGAAGAAGTGGGATGGGACATGCATGTAAGTGATTACCACATACCATGTTATAAAAGAGGTTTCCATTATAATATCATCAAAGTGTATAAATATAAGATGATTTTATTCTAAGGAATAAAATAACATTAATTGACAGGCCATATTAGGAGGCATATTATGAAAAGTTATGTTTGATATGTATTTTTCATAGTAAAAAAAGTTTTCCATAAGAGTTGAACTCCCATGTTACTATTATCTAAAGGAAGTTTATGGGGATCTAAGTTTTCCAAGACACAAGGTATGATTTGTGAAAGGAAGGTTTCTAGATTATGATAGAGGCAATTAGAATGATGTTGACCATAACTGAATAGAGGATATTATTCACAAAACTATCTCATATATAGTACATGAATATTGGTGGTGTTTTCATGGCTAGTCTTGAAATGAAAGAATCATTCATCACTATGTATGTCATTAAAATGTTAACCAAGACACACTTAGTTTTTACACAGATATTCGATAGGAGATTGATACCATGAATGATGATCCTCTTAGGTGAGGTCCATAACAAAACATAGTTTTATGTCATATGAGAGGGATATAACTATGTAGTTTAACATCATGTGATAGTAAAATTTGTTCTCATTTTAATGGTATTTCAACCAACTCCATCCATTTCATGTTGATCTGTCCAATAATGCTCTAGCATTATTTGGGTGTGAAGAGGAAAAATTTTAACCCATGGACTCGGGGTTCTAGATCTAAGAATTTGTCATGTGATAAGTATGAAAGGGATTACCACATACCAAATTAAAAAATAAGCCTCTACTACGATGTTTTCAGGGGTCATAGTAATAATATAAATTTTCTCCAAAGGATAAAGATACCTCTAGTTGATAGAAAAAATTTATTATAATATTATTAAAATCTATGTTTAAGGCGTATTATGCATATTCAAAGTAGGTGTTTCCTTTGGAGTTGGGTTCTTCTGTCACTGATATCCAAAGAAAGATTATGGAGATCCAAATTTCCAAATACACAGAGTATTTTTTGTTAATGTAATGTACATGAGTATGAAAGGAGTATTCATGTTAGAATTGAACAGGAATGGGTAAAGTGTTCCTTGAATGGGTTTTAATAGTATATAATGAAAGGAAAATTTGTGACTAGAAATAGGATTTAAGATCCAAGCATAATTTTTGATCCTATGGTAATAATAATGAATCTAAACATAGTTCTTAGATGGAAAACTCCCCACATAGGCCTGACCCATAAATAGGGAGGGGAAAATTTTTATATTGCATCTAGACCTAGGATTTGAGATTTGAGTGTCTCTATCTATCCTATGTTAATAAAAATCAAGCCAAACTATTTATAAAGAAATTTATCTACACAAGTATAGTTTGTATGCACGGAGGGGTGTTTTTTTGTTTGAATATGGGATTATGAATGATATGAGAATGTGTACTGGGCTCTCTCATATATATCTGGATCATATATATGAGAGTGGGGATTTTTTTTTGTTTCATGGATATGATTAGGTTGTACAATCCACACATCGGTATGTATCTCATCGAAATTAGAATCAACCCACATGCAGTTATTGAGAAAAGGTGGAATGAGATACTGACACCTGGAGTTGTAGTCCATTCAGGTGAAGGCCTCAAAAAACACAGTTTTACATCATATGATAGGGACATGAACCATGAAATTTAATGTATTATAGCAAGTATGTTGGCCTATAGTTTAACATCATATGACAAGGATGTTTGGTCACCCAACATGAAGAAAATATATGAGGTATCACATCATATAGATTCCATTTTAGTAAGATTCATGACATTTATGATCATGGTACTTAGACCATGGAGTGACCTTACCATGTTAAACTACCCTTACCAAGATTGATAATCCCATGTGATCTATGCTTGGTGTGAGAAACAAGGAAGGTGAGGGTTTCCCTTATCATATAGGGTGATTCAACGAAATTTGGTGAAGTGAGATACTAACACTAGTAAGTAAAAGGTGGAATCATCAACTAGTAATGAGTAATATGACCTGAATGAATGAAATAGATTCAAATAAAAGTAAAGATAATTTTCCTTGGGTTCATAATTTGTGGATAGGCTGGATAAAAAATGTCTTGGTGTTGCTACGTATCCCTTATAAATAGTAATCAATCCATACTTAGTTCTGAGTAATGATCCCATGTACTAATCTGACTAATATTTAGAGAACGGGGAAGCATTTTGTTTTCATTTTCACCTAGGCCTAGGTTGGAGAATCAAGGGATCACTTTTTATCTCATCAAAGTGAGAATCAAGAAAGACATAGTTCTCAGTATTCCATGCATCTTAACTTCATTCGGTAAGGACACTTATGCTATGGAATAAGTGGAAACAAGGGATGTGGGGATTATGCATCAATAGTTTCCTAGGAATATGTGAAATCATCCCATAAGATGAGTTACCCAAGTGTTTGGGAAATAATCTCATACAAGGCATCTCATTATTATCATATAGGGTTTCCTAAGATTGTCTCCTAGGGAATCTTATACTTGGTGGATAGGGAAGAAATATTTTATCATCATTTTTTAAGGATGTTTTCATCCAATTTAACATCTTGTGACTAAGACAGTATCGGTCATTCCTTTTAGGGTCATGCGATATTTAAAACTCCATGTAGTTTAACATTGTTTGGAAATGAATAATGGAATCATATAATTTTGTGTAATATGACAAGAACCAAATTTCATTAATCACATGAAATATTTCTTGAGAAGTATTACATTGTTAGGGGGTGTGTCAATCTCCCTACTCATGTGAAGGTCCTGGGCACAGCAGAAGCTCATGTGTGGATGTGCCCACTTGGATTTTTGTGTCATTAGAAATGATCAATATGGGATCAATACGATGATAGATTCCAGACTCCTCAAATCGAATCACAGAAATAGACAAATAAGAAGAATAGTCCCATAAACACAAAAGGAGGATCATAAAAAGTTGATTACAATTAATTTAATTAATTTACAAGAACTACATTTTATGGTGTTCTTTATTTTTTGATATTTTTTATCGCATTCTGATGTGATTTTTCATTGCGTCGTAGAAGCCAAGTGTAGACTTCCTCTAGCAGTGATCCCCACATGTACCTCATATCTCTGGACGTCGCCAAAGGAATCTCTGAGTGTAATCTTGGAGAAGCCTTTTCTTGCATTGTCCTTCTTAGATCACCTTGATCTGATGGAGGAGGATCTCTCTCCGTCTTGAGATAATTCTTGGAGAAAGGAGTTATTTCGTCCTTGAGAGAATTCTACATATTTGTTGTGCACAATTATTAGAGAAAAGTGTTGGGGTTTTGAGGATATTTATAATCTGGTTTGTGGTTATAGAGTTATGATAGTAAATAAATGTGTCACATGTTTTATTTATTTAATTAAATCTTATTGAAAACACCCATGTTGAATCATTAATTCCTTGACATGCGTTATAGAGTTTTGACAACAAATAAATGCTTTACGCGTTTTATTTATTTGATTAACTCTTATTTAAAACCCCCATGTAGAATCATTAATTCCTTTAAATGTGACCACACTGATTATAATAAACATAATTTAATAAAGCAATATTATATCCTCAAAATCCTAACTAGAAAACTACACAGAGTGTAATCATTAATACACAGTGTGTACTTGTTTTTCATTTCCTTTCCAAAATGAAAACTACACGGCGTGTACATTCAATGTACACAGAGTTTATATCTTGTTTTCATTTTATTCTTCCTCCCACATTAAAACAATTTAGGATTCCTTGAATAATTATTAAACCACATGTGAGAATAATCTTTATTCTACTTGAGATACTTTGATACACTTAGTGTGCGACCCTCTAGGCCTCTTTCTTGTTGGCATTCAACGGGCTTTCCTAAATTCCAATATTACTATCTAGAAAAAGGTCAAGTCACCCAAGAGAAAGATGTTGATGCCGCATTGACATGTCACCTCATAAGAACGCTTACTATGTAATTTAATCCCTTTGTCTCAATATCTAATCAAGCAGGTTTCATGGAAGTGTCATAAACCTATATGCTTGATCCGTCATTCTTTGACTTCCAGAAATAAACTTGTCGTAACACCATGGACATGAAATTTGGGTGATAGTTCTATTTCAATCAAAGGGATCGAGATATCAAATTCTATAAATATAGATGGGACAATTTATTCTTCTACTAATCCATTAACAACATGTCATTCGTGACACACCCATCATACCCTACTTCTTGCCAATTGTCTTTGTGACAGTTTTTGTCAGAAAATATAAGTGCGTGAGTCATTACATGAGATAATGATAATCTTCTAGTCTAAGGACCATTACACAAGCTCGTAGATAGCAATGTCTGATGACACCAAGACATGTATAATTACTACTGGCGAGTCTGTTATCATAATCTCCCATCTTGGAGATTACCATGTGCGAACTCAATGAGAGAGAGTCTCGTCTTCTTAGAAGTACTCGCACATCATTTCCTATATACTATGTGTCCTATCATAGTATTTCATCCAACCATAGAACATTATTTAAGAATATTATTATAGAATTTCTAATCTCTCATAATATAGGGGATTTTCCATGACCTTATTAAGGCAACATATATTCCATGAAATTATTATATTGTAGTCATGCAGAAAAATGAACAATATATAATAAGTGTACATTCATGTAAGAAAAGTATAATCTTTTGGTTCTCAGGACACCAACTCTAACAAACTTTCATTTGGACTAGATCCAACTGCCTACGAATTTTAGTCCACAAGACCTCACAAGATGATCATGTTTCTGCTGATTCAAGGCTTTAGCCAAGGGGTTCGCCACATTATTTTCCATGGAAATACTTCTCACTACAACTTCACCTCTCTGAGAAAAATCCCCCAAGAGTTGATACTTCCAAAAGTATGTTCTTTTTCCGCTAATGTGACCTTGGCTCTTTTGCAAGTTCCACCACTGCAGTATTATCACAATAGAGTGCGATAGGATCTTTACTGATAGGTACTACATCCAACTCTTGGATGAAGCTTCACATCCATAGTGCTTCTTTAGCTGACTCAGAAGCTGCGATATACTTGGACTCTGCTATAGAATCTGTGAACACACTATTCTTTGATCTTTTCTAGCTCACTGCACCTCCATTCAAACTGAAGATGTATCCAGTCTGCGACTTCATGTCATCTTGATCAGTCTGGAAGCAAGAATTTAAATGTCCTCTGATGACTAGTTCCTCATCTCCTCCATAAACCAAGAACAAATACTTAATACGCCTCAGATACTTAAGGATAGTCTTGGCTACCATCCCATGGTGGTCTCCTGGATCAACTTGATATCTTTCTACCACACTAAATGTGTAAGCAACATCTATCCTTGTATATATCATAGCATACATGATTGACCCAATCATGGATGAGTAAGGGATACTTGCCATTTTCTTTCTTTCCTCATGTGTTTGAGGACACATTTTCTTGGAAATATGAATTCCATGTGACACTCGCAACAATCCCCTTTTGGACTGTTCCAAACAGAATCTCTTTAGTATCTTGTCAATGTATGTACTTTGACTCAGGCCCAACATTCTCTTGGATCTATCACGATGGATCTTTATCCCAAGAATATATGCTTCATCTCCCAAGTCTTTCATAACGAATCATTTATCCAACTAGGCCTCTTTCTCGTTGGAATTAGGCGGGCTTGCCTAAAGTCCAAGATTACTATCTAGCAACGGGTGAAGGCACCCAAGAGAAAGAAGTTGATGCCGCATTGACATGTCACCTCATACAAATACTTACCGTGTAATTTAATCCCTTTGTCTCAATATCTCATCAAGCAGGTTTCATGGAAATGTCATAAACCTATATGCTTGATCCATCATTTTTTGACTTCCAAAAATAAACATGTCGTAACACCATAGCCAGGGAAATTGTGCGACAGTTTTATTTCAAAAAAAAAACGGCCTTAAGATATCTAATTCCATAAATATGGAAGGGAAAAATTCTTCCTCAAATTATCCATTAACAACATGTCATTCGTGACACACCCATTGTACCCTACTTCTAGCAAACTGTCTTCGTGATGGTTTTTGTCACCAAATCTATGTGTGAGAGTCATGACATGATTTGATGATAATATTTTAGTCTAAGGATCATTACACACGCTCGTAGATAGCAATGTATGATTACACCAAGACAAGCAGAATTACTACTGGTGGGTCTGTTCTCATAATCTCTCATCTTGGAGATTACCAAGTGAAAACTCCATGAGAGTGAGTTTCATCTTCTTATGAGTACTCTCACATGACGGTCTATATACTATATGTCCTATCTTAGTAAGTCATCCAACTGTAGAACATTATTTAAGAATATTGTTATAGAATTTCAAGGTTCTCATCATAGTAGGGATATTCCATGACCTTATTAATGAAACAAATATTCCAAGACATTATTATATTATAGTCATGCAGAACAATGAACAATATACAATAAGTGTACATTCATGTAGGAAAAGTATAAACAGTTGGTTCTCAAGACACCGACTCTAACATCATGGTGATCAATGAATATGTTCCATTGAAATAGAATTAATGGATGGAAAAAGGTCCATCCTTTTTTGATTTATTATTTAATGGTTTCTTTTAAGGTATCATCAGGGTTCTCAGAACTAATACTAGTTCCCCTTGCATGAATAAAATAAGGTGATCTTTCTTTTAGAAAGATTGAGTTTTTTGGATTTTTTGAAACCATAAATGATGAAAGGTACATATTATTTTCTCATCCAATAGTTTCAATTCATCCAAACATTTCTAGGAATGTTATCTATGAAAAATTTATCACATATGGAAATACAATGTAAATGAAAATGGACTTCTGTCACAAACCAGCCCGGGTACCCTGGTAACCCGATAATCGAGACCACCCTGACATAGCCCGAAGGGCATTCCTGATCCCAATGGGTTGGCAACTAGCACCTGGCATCGTACAACATACAAGTTGGAAATATTTTTCCAAAAGAATGTGGAAGCAAAAGAAAAAAAATAAGTATACATAACATAAGAAACTCCACTGGGAGTGATGTACCAGAAAACAACACGGCATAAAAATCCCAAAGTACAACAACCCAAGTACTAAAGATGGAAAAAAACAGCCCCAAGGTCCCCAAGGACACAACTCACCAAGACCAAATATCAATAGCTTGATCCACCTCCAATAGATTCCTTCCCTTTTCTCGAGCCTGGAAAAAGGAAGTCTACAAACACCCGAAGGCAAAAGTAGGGTGTGAGCCTAGGCCCAGTAGGATACCACCAAAGATTCTGTAACGGATTCCAAAAATGGATTATCCAAATAAAAGCTTTCAATTTTCAAATAAACAGGTTTGGCAACACAAAAGCATATTTCAACAAACATTCTATACATTTTAATTTGATGGAAAAATTACTTTAATAAAAGGCTTTACAAATGATGGAATATTTCTAAAACAATGTCCTCAATAAAACATTTATATAAAATAGTTTATATAAATTCAAGAAGCATGTAAAACAGTTCACAAGCATTGGCATACATTTATATCTCAAATATAAATAAACAAGTGAGTAACATGGTCATCTGCCAAAAGGTACGATAGTATTAACCAGTTATAGGATTCTGAACTCTCTATGTGAACTCAGAAAGATGTGTATACACATGTCCCTATGATAATTTCCAAAGGAGACTCATCACCAACCCATTGGGGATGTGACCCACTACATGTATGTTTTAGAACGTTGTTGTAGCGTAGAGTGTATCCAAATAACTCACTAACTACCTAAGGCTTGCATGTGCTCTTAACTGATGGGAGAACTATTTTAAGAATTCTTTAAATACGATCAATCTCATTATTTTATTTCAAAAGTGCCAATTTCATTCCATTTAAAACCAAAACAGGTTTTATTCAAAACATGCCTTTTTCACAAGATAAAACCAATGGGTTTCTATCAAATCATTCAAATACATTTTCATAAGTTTGAAATCCATTCAAAACCAATTCCATCATTACACATTTCATTTACACAATTAAATTCAACAATTTAATTGAAAACATTTCCATCAAATCCACAATTTAAAATCAACAATTTAAATCTTCCAATTTCCATAAACACACCCAATTCAATGGAATTTGGGTTTTCACAAATTTCTATGCCAAAACCATTTCAAATATCTCAATTCAATAGAATCGAGTTTTTATTAATTAATTGAACGAAACTTGAGCAATTGAATTTAAATCAATAATTTAAATAAATCAATCAAATACAATGATAAACAATTTGGCAAGTCTGGACAAAACCACCTACCTCGAAATTTTTGACCAAAACCACAAAGGTCGAGAATGCTCAAGAAAATCAGGTCTCTTCTTCAAGAACCCACCTTAGATCTCTTCTCCTAGAAAGTTTAAGACCAAATCTCATCAAATTTGGTACCACACAGTTATATCTACCCATAACCGGCGTAGATCTAAGAAACCGAGAGAAGAGGAGAAGTAGATCTAGGTAGATCTAAGAAACCAATCAAGAAAGAAGAAGAACGATCACATACCTTGAGAATCCCACTTCGATTCACCAAGAGGAGCCTTTGGATCATCTCTGGAACAAAGGGAGAACCTTATCTGACCCTAAGAGAAGACAAATCCCAAGTTAGGGCCACTTAAGAGAAAAACAAAGCATTTAGAGACAAAACGGACGAGATCCATAATTTAAGGATCTAAATTTAAGTGACTGCATGGTTTGGCCGCATGGTTTTTCAAATAGTGCACACACTGTGCAAATCTCACTGTCCAGGATTGCTGGTCCTCATGGTTTAGTCACACGGTTTACCAAATTGTGCACACACCGTGCGTACCCCACTGTCCAGTGCTGCTAGGTTGGCATAGTTTGATCGCACGGTTTATCAAACCGTGCTCTAACTGTGTACAAGACATTTCCTTTTTGTTTCACTTAAAATTTCACCCAAACACACCCCCAAGTCACTACTCCAAAACAAAGGCACTTAAAGACAGTACCTGAAAATGTAACGGGATGTTACAACCTCCCCACCATAAGATCTTTCTGCCCCCAGAAATCCTATGAAGAAACCTCCATGTCAAAAATATGAGGCCATTGATCTCTCATTAGTGCCTCCCTTTCCCACGTCTCATGAGAATTTGAACCATGCTTCCAAAGTATACAGACCAGAGGTATCGTTCTCCCATGAAGTACCTTGGTTTCAGAATCAACAATACTAACTAGTCGTTCAGTCACAGATAAATCTGGTTGAATTTCATGATCACTCCATCTCACAACATGAGATGGATCGGAGAGGTACTCCCACAGCTATGATACATGGAACACGTTATGTATCGACGTCAGCTATGGTGGTAGAGCTAGATGGTAAGAAACTTTTCCCACAATACCAACAACTTCGAAAGGTCCCATAAAATGAGGAGAAAGATTCCCTTTCCTCCCAAGCCGTTGATGACCCAATCGGGGTGAAAATTTCAAGAACACCTGGTCACCAACTAATAACTCTAAAGATCTATGGTGACTGTCAGCATAAGACTTGTACCGACTCTATGCTGTCAACATTCTCTGATGAATCAACTGGATCTTAGCTGTTGTCTCTTAGACCAAACTCGGTCCTACCAAAGAACTTTCACCAATCTCTGACCAACATAAATGAGACTTACAAAGCATGCCATACAAAGCCTCAAAATGAGGCATCTTAATCACAGATTGATAACTATTGTTATAAGAAAACTCAGCTAACCCCAGATGATCATCCCAAGATCCACCAAAGTCGAGAACACAAGCACAGAGCATGTCCTCAAGGATTTGAATAGCTCTCTCTGTCTGGCCATCTGACTGTGGATGGTAGGCTGTGCTCAAATGGAAATGAGATCCTAGTGTCTCCTGAAGGCCTCTCCAAAAGCGAGAAGAAAACCGAGGATCCCTATTAGAGACTATTGCAGATGGAACTCCGTGAAAATGAACAATTTCTTTCACGTAGATATTTCAAAATTCTTCAACTTTGGTTGTATCTAGAATAGCTATAAAGTGAGACAACTTGGTCAGTCTGTCGGTCACAACCCATATCGCATTCTTCTTCCTTTGGGTTTGAGGTAACCCAACCGCAAAGTCCATTGAGATTTCATCCCACTTCTATGTACGGACTGGAAGTGGTTGAAGCAAACCCAAATGTGTCTGGTGCTCGAATTTAACCTGCTGGCATGAATAGAAACGAGATACAAATTCAGCAATGTCTTGTCTCATACCTGTCCACCAGAACTTTCACCGCCGATCAAAGAACATCTTTGTGGTTCCTGGGTGTACCGCCCACTAAGAGTTATGGAAAACCCCCATCACATCCTTCCTTGCCGATAACGGCACAACATAATGGTTTCAATAACACAAGACATCCTCTTTGGAGAAAGAACATAGGGTGTTGGTCTCCCCACCATAAAGAGAGTCCCTAAAGCTATGGAATTCATTATCCAGTTGTTGTTTCTGAAGAATCAATTCTAGGAGAGCAGAAGTAAACTGAACACTGGATAAAGAAACTTCATTCCCCTTCCACTGAACTCCAATATGAAACTGAGTAAAAAGATCCATCAAACTCCACTCTTCTAAATATTCTTTCACAGCCTGAGATGGAGGTTTCCTACTTAATGCATCTGTAACTACATTTCCCTTCCCTGGGGTTTAGGCAATGTCAAAGTTGAAAGATTGCAGGTACTCCACCCAACACCTTTGGAGAAGGTTCAAATATTTTTGAGAGAATATATAACTCAAGCTCTTGTGGTCTGAATACACAGTAAAACTTTCTCCATAAAGGTAAGGTCTCCAACATTTAAGTGCATGCATTACAGCTTCAAGTTCAAGGTCATGGGTAGGATAGTTCTTCTCATGAGGCTTAAGCTGACGAGACCCATAGTCAACAACATGATTACCATGCATGAGGACACATCCCAAACCTGAACCCGATGCATCACAGAAGACCACATAACCTATCCCAGCCTCAGGAAGAGTTAACACCGGTGCATTATTCAAAAGATTCTTTAGTTCAAAAAAATAACTCTGACATTTATCATTCCAGGAAAACTTCACTCCCTTTCGAGTCAGTGTAGTCATTGGAGAAGCTAACTTTGAGAAGTCTTTAAAAAACTAGCGATAATATCCTTCTAATCCCAAGAATCTTCGAATATTGATAACATTTTTTTGTTATTCCCAAGTCATAACAGACTTCAAATTTTCAAGATTAACTGATATTCATTGTTCCGACACGACATGTCCCAAGAATTTCAATTCTCGAATCCAGAAATCGCACTTCGAAAGCTTGGAATAAAGTCGGTGATTACTTAGAATACTCAGAATTGTTCTCAGATGATGCACAAGATCCTCCTCAGATTTGGAGTAGACAAGAATGTCATCCACAAAGACCACCACGAAAGCATCTAGATACTCACAGAAAACTGTGTTCATCAAAGCCATGAAAACTGCAGGAGCATTTGTTAGGCCAAAGGGCATAATGAGGTACTCATAATGTCTATAACTACTCTGAAAAGTGGTTTTAGGAACGTCAGATTCTTTTATCCTCAACTGATGGTAACCAAATCAAAGATCAATTTTTGAAAACCACTTTTCCCCTTTCAATTGATCAAACAAATAATCAATTTTTGGTAACAAATTTTTTTTCTTTATCGTAACTTGATTGAGATTTCAATAATCATCACATAAGTGAAGAGAACCATCTGCCTTCTTAGTGAAGAGAACAGGTGTTTCCCAAGGTGACACACTCGGGCGTATAAATCCTTTCTCAAGAAGATCTTCTAACTGAGACTTCAGTTCTTTTAGTTCAGCTGGAGCCATTCGGTAAGAGGGAATAGAAACCAGTTGAGTACCAGGAATTAAGTCGATAGAAAAGTCAACCTCTCTTACTGGTGGAAAAACAGAGAAGTCAGAAGGAAACACATCTAGAAACTCAGCGATGACTGGAGGAAGATCACCACACATTGAGTCTCTCTCCAGATCAAAATCAAATGCTGATATAACTTTCCCCAACTCTAGATAAGAGGTTCCGGCTCTGCTTGACCTTGGGTCCCATTCTCCTTGAAAAACAAGAGACACACCAATGGGTGTAGTAAGGTAGACTCGTTGAAGATAACAATCGATCCGGGCTTTATTGTAAATGATCCAATCCATCCTAAAAATGACATCAAAATATTTCATGACAAAAACCAAGAAATTCCAATAATGATCAACATCTGATAGAGAGAAGACACAAGTAGGACTACAGAGACCCTTTTCTCTCATATCACCAAGGGGTGTAGTAATATCCATTGCAAAAGATAAAATCTCCATAAGAAGATTAAGAAGATTAACAAGACGGGTTGAAATAAAAGAGTGAGATGCACCAGTATCAAAAAGATCTCTCACTAAAGACGAAGCTATAGTAATCGTACCTCTCACAATTGCAGGACCTGCATCAGCTACCTCTGGCGACTCTTGCATTGCGTGAAGAAGCTTCGTTCTGAATTCCTATGGCTGGAACCCTTTTGCGCGTGAATCATTTGTTTTCCCCGCAGTATTTGGAGGTGTTGATGATCCTGTTCCACTACGCAGAGTATATAAGTGATGGTAGAATCTCTATAGGTTCCCTAAACATCCGCAGGAGCTACAGTTCTTGGGTGTCTCAGTGCAAACCCTCTTAGAATGTCCTGGCTTCCCACACTGATAGCAAGTCAAGGAATCCCCTCCTGGTGCTACCGAAGGTCTGGAATGACTCTGTTTCCGAGAAACACCATGAGAAACATTGTGCTTCCGTTTTCCTTTAAAGGAACCAACACTTCCACTAGAAAGAAAAGTAACTTCCTGCAACCCTGACTTTCCTGCCAAATCCATCTCAACCATCATTGCTCTATCCAACACATCAGCATAAGTGGGTATCTTCAGTAAGAAAACCTGAGAATAAATATCTGATCAAATCCCCAACTCAAATCATCGATCCTTCATCCTCTCATTCGATACAATTTTAGGAGAAAATTGTACCAACTCAGCAAAGAGATTTGAGTACTCAGTCATGGTTTTGTTGGCCTGCTCATGTTTGAAAAACTCTACAGCCTTGGCCAACACCATAGATTCCGGATAGAACTAATTAGTGAAAATAACCCTAAAGTCTTTCCATTCCAAACCCTCATGTTTCCCAGCTGTCATCATCATGTCCCACTATCTTCTACTTGGTTCCTCTAGCATGAAGGTGGCACACTTCACCTTGATCGCATCAGGTGTCTCCAAAAACCCAACAGACGTTCAATCTTACTCAACCATTCCTCATCATGTTGAGGACCGGGGGAGCCTTTTAAGACTGTTGGCTTCTGGCGTAGGAACTATTGAGAATGACTTCTGATAATATCACTCTGAGGATCTATAGCTGGAGTCTAAACAGGGACTGGAGGTGGTACATGTCCCAGAGCTTGGACAGTGCGAACAATCACCTATACCAGACTTGGATCCATAATAGGAATTGCTTGCTGAGATTCAGCAGCAGCCACTTTTTGGATTTTAAATCCATGTCTCCTCAGAGGCATGATGCTACACAACATCAGAAGACAACAAATAAGACATTACATTAACACTCAACCTGAGTAAAGAGGAAAACTATTCTTAAAATAAGGGATAACAATATTTGGATTCCACTCTATCCAAATAAAAATAGGGAAAATACTAGAACTAATCCACAAGTTTCCTTTCCCTAGCCACCCCTGGCAACTTAAGGTTCATTACGGTGAGAGATGTCCAGGAACTCAATCACAACTACCTCTTAAGTCCAAAAAAGAAAACTCAAATGCATACTGTCATCTAGGAAAGATGTTTCAACCTCCCTCTAATACCAATTTTTCACGAACCAACCCAGGTATCCTGGTAACCCGATAACCGAGCCGACCCTGACATAGCCCGAAGGGCATTCCCGATCCCCACGGGTCGGTGACTAGCACCTGGCATCGTACAACATACAAGTGGGAACGATTTTTCCAAAAGAATGCGGAAGTAAAAGAAAACAAAGCAGTATGAATAACATAAGAAACTCCACTGGGAGTGATGTACAAAAAAACAACATGGCATAAAAATCCCAATGTACAACAACCCAAGTACTAAAGATTGAAAAGAACAGCCCCAAGGTCCCCAAGGACACAACTCACCAAGACCAAAGACCAACAACTGGATCCACCTCCAAGAGATTCCTTCCCTTTGCTCGAGCCTGGAAAAAGGAAGTCTACGAATACCCAAAAGAAAACGTAGGGTGTGATCCTAAGCCCAGTAGGATACCACCAAATATTTCGTAACAGATGCCAAAAATAGATTATCCAAATAAAAGATTTCAATTTTTAAATAAACACGTTTGGAAACACAAAAGCATATTTCAACAAACATGCGATACATTTTCATATGATGGAAAAATTACATTAAGAAAAGGCTTTACAAATGATGGAATATTTATAAAAAAATGTCTTAAATAAAACATTTACATAAAACAGTTTATATAAATTCAGTAGACATGTAAAACTGTTCACAAGCATTGGCATACATTTATATCTCAAATATAAATAAAAAAGCGAGAAACATGGTCATCTGCAAAAAGGTACGATAGTATTAATCAGTTATAGGATTCTACACTCTCTATGTGAACTCAGCAAGATGTGTATACACACATCCCTTTGAAAATGGCCAAAGTAGACTCGTCACCAACCCGTCTGGTATGTGACCCATTGCATGGATGTTTTAGAACATTGTTGTAGCGTAGAGTGTATACAAATAACTCACTAACTACTTAAGGCTTGCATACGCTCTTAAATGATGGGAGAACTATTTTAATAATGCTTAAAATATAATGAATCTCATTATTCCATTTCAAAATTTCCAATTTCATTCCATTTAAAACCAAAACAGGTTTTATTCAAAACATGCCTTTTTCACAAGATAAAACCAATGGGTTTCTATCAAATCATTCTAAGCCATTTTCATAAGTATGAAATCCATTAAAAACCAATTCCATCAATACAAATTTCATTTCCACAATTAAATTCAACAATTTAATTGAAAACATTTCCATCAAATCCACAATTTAAAACCAACAATTTAAATCGGCCAATTTCCATAAACACACCCAATTCAATGGAATTGGGGTTTTCCCAAATTTCTATGCCAAAACCATTTCAAATATCTCAATTCAATGGAATCGAGTTTTTATCAATTAATTGAAAGCAACTTGAGAAATTTAATTTATATCAATAATTGAAATAAATCAAGAAAATACAATGATAAACAATTTGGAAAGTCGGGACGGAACCACCTACCTCAAAGTTTTTGACCAAAACCACAAAGGTCGAGAACGCTCAAGAAAAACAGGTCTCTTCTTCAAGAACACACCTTATATCGCTTATCCTAGAATGTTTAAGACCAAATCTCATCAAATTTGGTACCACAAACTTAGATCTACCCATAACGGGCGTAGATCTAAGAAACCGAGAGAAGAGGAGAAGTAGATCTAGGTAGATCTAAGAAACCAATCATGAAAGAAGAAGAACGATCACATACCTTGAGAATCCCACTTCGATTCACCAATAGGAGCCTTTGGATCATCTCCGGAACAAAGGGAGAACCTTCTCTGACCCCAGGAGAAGACAAATCCTGAGTTAGGGCCACTTAGGAGAAAAAACAAAGCATTTAGAGGCAAAATGACCAAGATCCACAATTTAAGGATCTAAATTTAAGTGACCACATGGTTTGTCTTCACGGTTTGTCAAACCGTGCACACACCATGCAGATCTCACTGTCCGGGATTGCTAGTCCACACGGTTTAGTCGCACGGTTTACCAAACTGTGCACACATCGTGCGTACCCCATTGTCCAGTGCTGAAAGGTTGGCACGGTTTGATCGCACAATTTATCAAATCGTGTGTTAACCAAGAACAAGACATTTCCTTTTTTGTTTCACTTAAAATTTCACCCAAACACACCCCCAATTCACTACTCCAAAACAAATTCACTTAGAGATAGTACCTGAAAATGTAACGGGATGTTACAACTTCAATGGGAAAAAATTCTTTCATCCTATGGACCATTGAATACGGGATCACCAGAATAGTAGTACAGGTTGTCGTATGGTAATACCACAAGTCGTGTAAAAGATCATTAGTCCAAGCTTTATTTTCCTTTTCTACTATTTTCTTGAATATGTTCTATATTATTTTGTTTAAATCCTATATTCATCCATTTTCCACTATTGGATAGTGGGATGAATGGTTGGACTCAATGTTATATTCATGGTAAAACTTATTCAATTTAGAAGAATAGAATTTGGTGTTGTTTTATATTATTATTTTATGAGGGACACAAAACCTGGTAATGATGTTGGATTTATGGAAGTGATAATTTTTATTGTCCCAATTTATTTTAGGGGTATTGATTTATCACATTTAAGGAAGAAGTCGTCAGTAGTGAGGATATATTTTAATTTCTTGGCTATATTGGGAGGGTATGGTCACACAACAACCATTTCCCATTTGGATACTGTCCATGATTATTTTTTAGTATACAATAAATCTCGAGATTAATGGATAAAATTGGCAGGAACTTGATAGGGATGAAACTTTTTAGTGAATTGAGTGAATACCCATGTTATCAATGGCTAGAAATATATAAGACTCTAAATTTGGTGATAAAGCTTGGTTCCTAACTAGTGGGAACCATAATAACTGACATGAATTTATTTCATAATGGAAATAGTCGCCTTTCAATCAATTCAATTTGATGATAATTTAGTCGAGGCCTCATTTATAAGTACCTTATGATAACCCAAGCAGTTATAGAGAGTAAAATTAACTATGCATTATTACATATGTTTTCTGTCACCATATATTCTTATCTACAATAATGTGAAATAGTTATTATTCTCTAATATTATCATTAATTCATTTCATGACTCCTTACCTTATATTTATTGGACAAAATTGTGATGTTGTATGTTCATGATAACTAGTATGTGTTGGGTGTTTCATGAATGTGATTCTTTTAATGAATAAATCTAGGAATGATTTTTACCTTATATCTTTATAGATATTGATATATTGGCCCTTTTATTGATATAAAATTGTCACCTTAAATTCCATGGACATGGTGTAATGATTTATTTAATTTATAGAGTAAAACAAAGACGTATCGAGTATATAGGTTGATGACATATGTGTGAAAATTTATTGAAGAGATATTGAGAAAAATGGATAATATTACACAGTGACCATTTATATGCGGTTATCAATGTTGTAACATTAAGTTCTTTCCCATTTATAGATAGTAATCTATGAATTTAGGCAAGATTTCCAAAATATGATGAGAAATAATACTAGATGGAGACACACAAAGTTTATATATTGATATTTATTAAATTCTATTTGAATTTAATCATTAGAATAAATATTATCCTCAAGACCCAGCAATAATTTAATTCAATTTTTTTAAGCCTTAATATTCTTAAGATAAAAGATAATTATTTATTAATTAATAAATAATTCATTTGAATATATGAATATTTAATAAATATTAATTCACTAGATTTTAAATAATATATTTATTCTATTTATTGATGAATAAAATATTTATTCATGTATTTAAAAAATGATGAGGAGTTTGAGTGGACCAAGATTATGTCCAGTGATAAATATTAATTTGTATGCTTTTAAAATAATATTTATCAATTGCGTGAGTTAGAACACGCCATAAAATAATAATAATAATAATATTATTATTATTATTATTACTATTATTATTTGGAATGTGGTTTGTCAATGATTATTATATTTTTATGGGTCGTTATGCAATTAAATAATATTTTAACTCAAACCTTAGCTCTATAAATAGATATTTATGTCTGTTTCTTAGGGATAATAGAGAATTGAGAATCATTACACACAATAGTATTATCTCTCAAATTCCTCCTCTGATCTTATAAAGAATGAGAAGAACTCCTTCAAGACTTAAGGATCTTTAATAAATCAACATGAACAATGCAAGACAATTAATTCACTACACTAGTGGCTGAAAATCAATTAAATCACTCAGAGATCAAATGACCATGTATAGATCCCTAGTAGAGGGATTATACATTTAAATCCTCCCAATATAATGGAACTAATCTAATAAGGGTTTATATACATCCAATATCATCATTTAAGAATATTCCTAAATTAGGTAACCATTTCTTTTGATCAAAAATTAATTAATTAAAAATTTAACATGTAAATATCCTCTATGGGTTCTATTTTTTCCACTATGTTAATATTTGGTGGAAAATGTTCATTACTGATGGTGTTCACATCATGTAAAATATTGAGAATGATCCATCGAATTGAAAAAACCCTTACGTTTATTTTCCTTATAAGGAGCTTCTGCTACACCGATAACCTTTAGTTAAATTAGTTTAATCTACCTAAATACTTTGTCTCTAAATCTATGAATACATCTTTTTATTTTACTAATTTAATTATTTTAATACCTTTTTTGAAAATGACACATTATATGATTTTTAAGGGTATAAATTCTAAAATTTGTTATTATAGGGTCTTGAGTGTGAAATTTTTATTATCAACACTAAGTATGTTTTAAATAAATTTGATACAAAATTTAATGAATTCATATTATTAAGATATTATAATAAACTTAATTCATATAGATATTACAATAAAAGAACCATGTTAATTGAATAATCAATTTATGTAAAGTTCGATGGAAAATATTTGATTAAAGGAGATACTGATATTTATAAACTTAAGGATGAATTTTGAGAATTTTATTTTGAAGTGGTAGAACCTCAAAATAAAATTTCATATATTGAGGGGGATATAATTTCTTCTCAAAATGAATATATTCATAGAAGATACTGGATGAATTATAGAGATTATCCTATAAATAATGTTATTGGTAATGATGAATGAAGTATTCAAAAAATAAAATATATTATGAATATTTATGATTATCATGATTTAATTTATAATTTTTTTCTTAATAATATTTATGATGATTAAAATGATTCTAGTTGGATATTTTCTATTTAGGATGATTTAAATAATTTTACAAGAAATAATCTATAGAATTCAGTTTTTTACCCAAAATATTCTCAAGTTATTGGAATAGAATGGATATTTAGAAAGAAAACATGATGATTTTGAAAATATAATTAAAAAATCTATATTAGTTTCTCATGGATATTCTCAAGAAGAATGTATTGATTTTAGAGAATCATTTTTACTTGTTTCTAGATTAGTATAAATTATAATATTATTATCTTATGATATTTTTTATTGATTTAAATTATTTCAAATGGATTTAAAAAGAACTTTTCTAAATGGTTATATTTCTATAAAATCAAATATGAGATGCCACTAAAATTGGTGCTCTGATCTGGTTAACCATAAGGCCTCAAGCTTGCCTCCTCACACACTAGAGGCTTCTGACTAGGAATGGGGTCTAATGGTGAAACTGTGAGGAGACTATACCCCCATATCAGAGTGAAAAATAGATTTAAATAACCAATAACCATACACTAAAGAGAAAGAGGAAGAATAAATAAACTGAGAATAAAAATTATATAATAAAATTAAATATAGCAAGGGATCAAATAACCATTTCATACATATGAAAATGATCACCAACTAAGATGATCATAAATACAAAATAAATTACTAGAAGTAAATATAACATGACCGACTACCAACTCCAGGTCGTAACACAAACCCGATCTCCAGTACCACGTCAAGCTACTCCGGCCTGACTGATCAAATCCATACATTCGTCCTGCTCATCCATGAAATCTAGGGTCTCAGAAAATTCTATAATACATCCATGCTCAACCTGAAAGTATTCATAAGGTTTACACATACATTAAGGTAAACATACAAGGGGTGAGAAATAAATCTCAGTAGGCCACCACAAATGGAGAAGCTATAAATTACATTAATAAGTGCACACTCATGAAATACACTCATCCTAATTGATACAAAACTAAGAAATAAAATAAAATAATTATATATCCTTAGGATTGAAACCTTAATTGACCATACCTGCTTCATACCATGCCAGAGTGTCTCTAATCGCATCTCAATAACCATGCGACCTAATAACCTGTAGGCTCCATACCCATGGAAATCACAACCAACCCTGAGAAATTCAGGGGACCTATCCTACAATAGTCCTATTATTCAGGAAACTAATATAATTCATCCCCTACCATATCCTCATTAACCAAACATTATATCCCACTTGGGACCTAAACACATCTGTCTTAGTTACCACACAAAAGTTCTACCAATCATAGACCATTAGTCTGACATCTGTCACATGTATCATAAATGAAATTATTTGAGCATCAACCCAAGACTATACCACATATTGAATTTATCATACTCAGATAATAAGTATGGATTCTAAACCATGATTGTATAGAATCAGTATGCTATCCGTCCTAGCTATTATACTATCAACTACCAGAGAATCAGTCGGGCATATAAATAAAAAAGTTTACAATCTATGTCTAAAGCCTCAATCTGAAACCTAATAAGTAGTATAATTTACATGCTCATAATCTTAGTCCCAAAACCATATATATATAACATCAGTGATGACTAAAGAATTACTATGACACTCTAACCATAAAGTATGACATCAATTTCGAAAGCCTCAGTATAACACAATATTCATATTATAATTCTTGTGTCTGAAACCTCAGTTTAGCACCAAACCACATACATGTGACATCAAATTCACTCTACTAAACAATATAAAGTAACTTTCCTAGAACCTTGTTCTAATAATCACACCATAAACAAACGATATATACCAATATTGTGCCTCAGTCCAACAATCTCAATTACCGATATTCAGAGCCATTCTTATGGATTGTCTATCAAACTCTCTCAGCTATTACAACTCTTTACATTAAATAAAGTTCTATAATGTGGAAACCCAACCATATCAAAATAGATCCATAGGCATGATCTAAGTATTAACCTTGCAAATTGAATAAAAATTATTCGTTAAACTTCCATATCATCTGTTACATCTCATACCCATCAGATCATATATATCTCTGGGTCCCAAGGAAACAACCATAACCAAAATACTGAAGCAAAAAAACCCTATTAGGGTCATCATATCAATCAGGAATGAACTTGGACCTATGAATATACAAAAAAATAGTACCATCATTCTCAACCCAAAAAACCAGCACTCAAGTGGAGGCATTCACTCTTAATCCCTAGTAACCACCAACCTCTCAGGCTAAGCCTGATCATATAAAACATCACCATGAATACCTTCATGGCCTCTAACCAATCCTAGATCACCATATTTCCAAGAATTCATCTAATAGAAAACTCATTCCATGGGGGCATTCTCAACTACCAACCATGGTGTCCAACGATCACTTAACAAGAATCCATCCCACTTTAGGCATCCTCTATATTCCCTCAGACTCAACTCAAAACCATAATGAAACCCATCCATAACCACCATCCTATGATGTCAAAAAATCCCAAAGGCTCCAACCAATCTTATATTTAAACATAGGATCTAAACCTTAATTGATATAACGTCAATAAACTGGTATTGATATGTGGGGACAAACCAAGATCTCCCCATATATACTACTCAATCCATGTTTCCTAGATCTATCCAAGGAACATTAAATATCTCACCATGGCACAATCCAACCAGGCCAATCACTAAGCTCACAATCGTCATCTAGGAATCGTGGTTCACAATCCAACCCACTTGAGGATTCTAAATCCAAACATCATGGAAATCCTCCCAATAAACTATCATTGTCCAAAAAAAACTTTCCATATGGACTCTAAATACAAAAAGAACTCACTGTCTCGATCTAAAATGAAAAATAATTAGAATGGACTAATCACAAGTACAGTTCTATTTTCAAGCCACAAAACACCCAAACCTGTTAAAGGGTAATAAAATAGAATCACACACCATGTATTTCTGATAACATGATGCATGCTCCCATATCCTTACATGGTTCTGTACTCCATCCGAACATAGTGTGTAAAACACAATTACATGGCATGTAATTCATACACATAGTGTGTACCTTACACTATGTACTTACCCATGTACCTCACATGGATTTTCCATGTGTTCCTGTTTTTCCATTTACTCACATATAGTGCGTCACCCACATGAGGTCTAGTTGTGTACCCTATGACCATGTCCCCCTTACATGGGTCATCTAGACATGCACTCAGAAACATTCCAAGTGACACTACATAGAGTTTTCTTTAGACTACACATCGTGTAGCCTTTTCCTGCTCTTCTCCCCTGAACAGGAAGAACAAACTTCATGTGTTCTTCAAATCATAAACCGTGTAGTCAGGGTTTCCAAATGGAAAACCCCTAAAAACATCCTAAACCATGTCCCCCCCGTTTTCCCATAGATAAACATAGATCGACCCCATGGAGTACTTAATAGTCATAAAAATATTAAAAACATAAAAACAATTAATCTATGGGGACCGGGGAATAAAACTAAAAAAATTTACAACCTCATAGAGTAAATGCCAATGTTTTGGACCTAAATCTAGTGACAGAAGTAGCTGCACCTCGATTTGGTACCAATCTATGCGAAGGAAGAAGTCTAAAGGCATCCCCATTTTCTTCCCATCTTGTTTCAGCTGTCACACACAAGGAGGCTCCCACCCCTCCTTCTATGTGTGTATACCCAAAATGGGAGGGGTATTCTCATTTAATTAATTTAATTAATTAATTAATTAATTTAACTTTTTAATAAATTTTCCAAGTCCCATAACCCAAAGAGATTTTATACCTCAACTAGAAGAAACACCCCATTATGGACTCAAATGTAGAGCTAGAATATCAATTTTATGCTCCATTCAAAAAAATAATCCACCAAAAACAACACAAATAATTTAATATGTAATTAATTAAATATTAAACATTAACCAAAACTCAAAATGATCAAAATTTTACTAAAATATTATACTAGGGTAAAAACCAATTATGAGACCAACTGAGTGGTCAATAAAATTATCCAAGCACATATTCCAGGGGAAAAATGACCATTTATCCCTTAGAAGAACCTAAGAATAAAAATTCAAAATCTGTCTCAAAATTAAAAAACTAGAAAAACCTAGGTTCCTATAACCTCCCCACCATAAAATTTATCATCCTCAAGAAGACTTAGTGATCTTCAATCCATATAAATAAACCCATCATGGTCTTCAAACCAAGTTCAACTTTCCATGATCTACTTGGAGATGCCAATTGATTTTCTCTATATAACTACTAAGATAAGGAGTATAATACATCAATGGACAATCCACCACTTTCCACCATGAAAAAAACTAATAGTATAGTTCCGAACCTCACTCAGCCATCCTGATACATCAAATCATCATTTAAAACCAATCATCAGACTCATGGTGATCCCCACCATAGAACTCAACCTACATCTACTAATTCTGATCCACAATGATTCCCATTGTTGGAGTCACCTTTTGAAACACATCATAAATGATTCACCAACACGCTCAATGTGGTCCAAACTGTGTACTTGACCTTACCCACACAAGGGTCACACCACCAAACCTGATCTGGTACCCCCCACCATAGGAGTATCCTTATCGTCACCTCATAACCAAACATATTTTCACATGGACCATTCCCCAATCATAGCTAGAACCTATAATTGGACATGGTCATAAAACTACACTAGTGAGACAAACAAAAACATCCATTATCACCGATTCTCAGTATAGGAGAACAAAAATCGTGGTAATCACTAATATCTAATCCTCCATAGGGACCTAACCCTTCAAAAACCGATGATGCACTCCCCACAATACAACTACACACACATCGCTCCATGAGAACAACCTCCCAGGAGGATACTTACCAACCTAAGGAAACATTTATATAGCATGGCATAAATCTGGTGCACTATTAAAATACTCTAGACAATGTCAAGATATTGGGCCTGATAATCTTGAAATTTTGAGTATAATAAGATTTCATCGACGAATACCACCACAAACTCATCCATTTCAAAACATTATAGTTCTATCCTAAGGCCTTGGTTAACCATTACCATAACCCTCCCATCACATTTGCAACAATTATCATCCTATTCATGGATTCATGCCAAACTCTAGCACCTCATAAGTAAACTTCTATAACATTAGATCCATAAAAAATGATATAGCGCAAGACCAGCACTTGTGTTTCCAATATTCAACTATCACATAACAGTTACACACTCTTGCATAACCCAACCAAAAACTTGCATTGACCCTAGTGAGTCATGTATCACAAAAAATCATCTCATAAGCCCTAACCACGCAACCTTGAGAACTTGTTATGCTACTAATCCAACCCAAAGACATTAGGATCACTCTTCCTTCACAACCATTTTATGGAATAGGATCCTGGATGAACCTTCCACTCTTGAAACCAATCGCAAGGCCAAAACACTATCACATAAGTTCACCATATGAAAAATAAAAGGCATCCAATGACCCTAAACCTCAAGCCCAACTAAACCCCTTTGTACACCATTACCAAAAGTCCCACGCATCTATATATTCATCATGTGCCCAAAAATCACTTGTAACTCAGTCGCAACTTCTCATAAGGTCACCCTTTAAATTAAAAAAGGTGTGAATCCCTACACCAGATTAATATCAGAAAGGCCACTAGTCACTCCCACCTAACCCTTCTGATCATGTCTCATGTCAAGTGACTAGGTATAATCACCTAGGTCTACTCAAACTCATAGAAGGCCACAAATCATAGGGCATCACACACACTTGTCTCATCGTCACAACACATCATCAAGAAAAATAACACTTATCTTGGGTCCCACATCATAAGGCATTGTATACTAACCAATTTCCCACAACTAGGGTTCCTATCTTCTACATTAATCTTCACATCAGACCACTTCTTGGAGGAATTTTACACACAAAAAACCTTAAAAAACCATCCATAAGGGTCTGACTATCCTACAATTATACCAAACTAAACCAACAGACTCACCACACCGGGCGCACACATGGACCACACCAGTGTCCCTTCCATTGAGTATTTCACTATAGTTCCACCGAAACTTCCATCAGAAGGAAATCCCTAAAATCACTCACTAGCATGCCTACAACATGGGTATCTTACATGCCTATCATGATGCATTATAAAACTCTTTCCTCTATATGATATTATTTGAATCCAAGTCATGGGACTCTCTCCAATTGTCCATGATCCTGAAATCCATCATAAACCATCAAATCCAAACAACCTATGCATCAGCCAAAGAAAAAATCATACAAAACCATAACATCACAAATCCAAAATATAAATATCAGTACCCGGTAACCTGGACTTCCTACCATAATAGATGTTCACGGCACACTATCTCGGTATCCATCACAAGTTATGACACATTCAAATATCTCATGTCCATCAAAAAAAATAGTGAAAGAAAAGGAAGGTAACTAATTAGATACCACTTTGTAATGTCCTGATCCAAATTCCACTAAAAACAATGCACTTATTCGGTTCTCCATAAGGCATCAAGAACACTTCTTCATACACCAGAGGATAATAAATTGAAGTAGGGGTCTAATGGTGAAACTGTGAAGAGATTATACCCCCATATCTGTGTGTACTACAAAAAGTAAATAATCAAAAACCATACACCATAGATAAAGATGAATAATAAATAAACAGAAACTAAACATGCTGTAATAAAATGAAATAAATTAAGGGCCTAAAAATGATGTTATACAAACAATAATGATCATACAATAGGATGATTCATAGATAAAAAATAAATAATAGAAAAATTAATATAGTAGGACCAATTTCCAACTTCAGGACATAACACATACCCAGTCTCTAATACCATGTCAAGATTCTCCAAACCGACAAGTAAAATCCACATAAGAATCCCGCTAAACCATGTAATTGGTGGCCTCATACCATCCATTAATACTTCCAATATCAACCTAAAATTATTAATAAGTTCTACACATACACTGAGGTGAATGTACAGGGGGTGAGAAATAAATCTCAGTAGGACACCCCCAACAGTGAACCTATAAAATTATTTCATAAGTCCATGGTCATGAAATATTCTCATCCTAGGTGATAATTCAATAAAAAAATAAAACAAACGTCGATCATTAGTTTTCATACCTTGATCAATCATACCTACTTTATCCCAATACAGTGTCTCTGAGCACATATCAATGACCATGAAACCTAATAACCTACAGGTTCCAAAATAATGGAATCCATAAACAACCTTAAAAAAATCTGTGGACCCATCCAAAAATACTAATATCATTTTGGATACTAATATAAATCATCTCATACTATATCCTCATGAACCAAATATTATATCTCCCTTGGAACTTCGACACATATTTCCCAGTTACCACATAAAAGTACTACCAATCCCAGATCATCGATTTAACATCTATCTCATCTATCATAAATGAAAATCCTTGACCATCAGTCGAAACCTATAGCACACATCGAATTAATCATTCATAGAGAATCAGTCCAACATCTAAACCATGGATGAAGAGATTCAGTCCACCATCCATCCCAGCTGGTATACCATCAACTCCCAGAGAAACATTATGGCACATAAAAAACAAAGTATACTATCTATGTTTAGAGTCTCAGTCTGACACATAATCCATAGTATAATTTCCATTCCAATAATATCATTCCCACAACCATCTATATATAATATTGGTGGTTCATATAGAATCAGTCTGGAACTCTAAAAATGAAGTGTACTATTAATGTCCAGATCCTTAGTAGGATGCCATATCCATATTATATTTCCTGTGCTTGGAACCTCAGTCAAAAACCAAAACACATACATGTGAAATTACATTGACTATAATCAATAATATAAAACCAAATTATTGAAACCTCAATCCATCTCTAAAATCATAAACAAACTATTGGTACTAATACAAAGCCTCATTCAAACAATATAAATTACAGATATCCAAATCCATAACTGTGGATTGTCTATCCAAATATATCTGTTATTCCATCTATTTCCATTAAATTGGGTTCCAGAATTTGGAAAACTAACCATATAAAAATATATCAATGAGCATGATCCTCGTATTAACTTCACAAATTAAAAGATAACAAGGGACCGATAAATTTCCAACTCAATAATTACACGTGATCCCTGTAGACTCATATATCTCCTCAGGTCCTAAGGGAACACCCATAAAGAAACTAATGAAGCACACACAGCTAGTTAGGGTCATATTATCAATAGGGAATGCACTTGGAACTATAAATCTACACAAAATAGAGGCATACCTATCAAACCTCTATAATAGCACTCAAGCGAAGGTATCCCCTCCTAATCCATGGTAACAACCAACCACTTATGAAAATTCCTGTCAAAGAAAACCTCACCAAGAAGCCCTTCATGGCCTCCAACTCCTCAATCAACATCATTACAACAAGGTATTCAATAGAAAACCCATTCCACATAGGAATTCTCAACATCCAACCATGGTTTCCATTGATTATTTAATGAGAAACCATCCCACTATAAGAATCCTAAAGAGTCCCACAAACTCAAATCAACACCACAAAAACCCCCAAACATAACCACTGCCCTATGATGTCAACCAATACTAAAGGCTTTAAGAAAACTGATTTTCAAACATAGGATCTAAACATAAAATTATCTAACCTTGAGAAACTAGTCTAGATATGAAGGGAAAAAACCTTAATCTCCCCATATATACTACTCAATACCACTTTCTATGATCCATACAAGGAACCTCAATAATGTTTCCATGAAACACTCTAGTAAGGACAATCTCTACGCTCATAATTCTCACCTGGGAATCATGGTTCACAACCCAAAACATTAGAGGATTTTGAATCCAAACCTTAGGGAAATACTCCCACTAAACTATCATGGTCCAAAACGCCATCTAGATGGACTCTAAGTGCCAAAAGGATCTCACCATCATGATATATATGGAAAAATGATGAAAATGGACTACTCACAAGTCCAGTTCTTTTTCTAAGGAACAAAACACCCAAACCCATTATATGGTAACAAAATATCATCACAAAATGTGTATGCTCGAGCACAAGACATGTGCTCCCATATCCCCACATGGCCATGTACTCCAGTCGAAATTAGCCTATAAAACCCATGTACATGGTGTGTAAGTAATTTTCATATATTGAAAATTAAATGGGGTACCTACCCATATTCCTCACATGGTCTATCCATGTGTCCCCATTACGTCATGTACTCGCACACGGTGTGTCACCCACAAAGGGTCTGGATGTGTACCCTATATGGCCATATCCTCCTTACATAGGTCATTTGACCATGTTATCAGCCACATGATGATTGACACAACATGCCATATTCTTCTAGATACACACCTTGTAGTCTTCTTCTTATCTTATCCACCAAATAGTAAGAACACACGGTGTGTGTTCTTCAAATCACACACCGTGTAGTCGATGTTTCTGAATAAGAAACCCCTAAAAATCTTTTGAAACCCCCATTTCCCAAAAATAAGCATATTATTACCCCCATGGGGTTATTATCAGTCATAAAAAGGATTTAAAACTAAAAATATAATATATGGGGATCAGGTAATAAAAAAATTGGTCTACCGGATTGCGTAAACTCTGATGCTTTGGGTCTAAATATGATCCTAAAAGCTATTGCACCTAGATTCAGTGCCAATCTATTAGAAGGATGAATTCCAATTTCATCCCCTTCTTCTCCCCCTCTTGGCCCAATTATCGCACATATGGAGGTGACCTCCCCCTCTTATCATGCATGGAAACCCCAGATGGGGGGAGTGGAGTATCCTTTGATTAATTACCCATTTTAATACATATCTCGAGTCCTAGAAACCAAATTGTGTTTATACCTCACCTAGGAACCCCCCGCCCCATCATGGAATCATTTTTAGAGTGAGAATATTAATCTAATGCTCCATTCAAAACATACAGCTACCTGAACTACATGAACAATTTAATATTTATTAATTAAATATGGAACATTTCACCAAAACTCAAACAAATCAGAATTCCACCAAACTTATATACTAGGGTAAAGAACTTATTACAGTACCAATGGTGTGGTGAAAAAAATAATCCAAGTCCATATTCTATGGGTAAAATGATAATTTTATCCCTCATGAGCACCCAATAAAAAAAATTCAAAATCCTTCTCAAAAATCAACACCCAAAAAATCAGGTCTCTAAAATTTATGAATAAGTATATGTTATACAACCACTAGTTTTAAAAACAAAAATAATCCTAATCATTTTTTTAAACTATCTAAGGATTTATATGGTATAAAATATGCTCCTTGATCTTGGTATAAAATGATAACAAGTTTAATTTTGAATTTTTTTTGAGAAGAGAAGGGTTGATCCTATTTTGTTTATTATGAAATGTTGTAATGCTATCTTGATTCTGAAATTTTTTGTTTCTGGTATTTTTTTTGTAGCTTAATGTGAAATCCATTGTAATGAATTTTCAAAATTAATGACTTTTGAATTTGATATGAGTATGATGGTGGAATAGAAATTCTTTCTTGTTCTCTAAATATTTCAAAGAAATGATATTATTTTTCTAAATGAATCCAAGTATTGTAATGAGATAATTAATAGATTTGGTTTAGAATATTATAAAAGTTAAAATAATAACTTTAATTTTATATAAAAATTAAAATTAAATAAATTCTGAACATTTTATGATTTTAAAATCAATAACCGCATGATTGGATTTTTGTTATACCTAACTTATTTTAAGCCTCATTTACAATTTTTAGTTTGTATAAGTGTTATAATTCAAGGAGAACCTAAGGAAAGTCACATTAAATTAGTAAATAGGATTATTAAATATGTTAAAGGATCCTTAAAGCATGGTTTATTTTACCTTATTAAAAATAATTTTTATTTTATAGATATAAAAAACACTTTAGGTGTGTGTTATTTACTTCTTAAATATTTGTTTTCTAGGGATTAAAATAAGGAGAATTTTTTTAATCCTTCAACTATCAAATATAAATATATAGCTAATAGATCTTATTGTGATCAATCATTATGGATTAAGAAAACTCTTTCTGGTTTGGTTTTGACTTTAATAAGATTCTTATTTTCAATGAAAATAATTTTTCTATTTATATATCCAAAAATCCATTAAAATACTGTATAACTAAGAATATTAATGTTAAATTTAATTTTCTTAGGGATAATTTACAAAAATGAAATATAAATCTAGAATGTATTTTTATAGAAAATGATTTTTCTAATATCTTTACTAAGACCCTAAACTTTACTAAGTTTGATAAAACCATGTTTGAAATTAGTATGGTGGAGATTTAAATTTATGTTTGTGTGGAATAAATTTAGGGGGATTTTGAGGGTGTGTATATGCTCAAATTTTCATATTTTCATGAAATCTATTTTAATATGGAATCTATCTACTATTTTTAGATTCCTCACACCTTTTTTATTATATTTTTGTTTTAATATTTCTCATATATACTGGTTTATGTTTACTTAATATTTAAAAATTCAGATTACATAAAGCATTATTTTATGGAGTTTTATTTATTTTTCCTAAATATATTTTAGAATTTTTCTCATTGTATAAAATTCATGTTCTAACATGGTAAGGTTTTACAATGCCTCCTTGACAGATGTTTTGAAAGATGAGTATTTACAAAATATTTATACAATATTTTTATTCATTTTTCTGAAAAATTATGTCTTTTAAATAATTATTTAATTTAAGGGGAATTAATTTTTGAGTATCAATCCAATGAAATGTAATACCATGCTAAATAAATTTGGAATCAACATTATAATTTTTAGGTGAGAATTCATTTATTTATATATTATCTTTTTGATAATTTAAAAAATGGGATGTTTTTTGAAATCATAAGTTGTTTTATAATTATCAAAAATGGGGAGAATTTTGAAGTTTCTTCTTAGATCACATTTATCTAATTATGTTTTGATAACTAAAAAAATAACATATTAGGATTACATATAATTTTCATGACTTCATTATGTGTTATCTTCATTTTTTATCTCATGTGTTGATTAAATAATTCTTAAATTTGTTTATATTTAATTACTATTTACCTAATTTTTTTTTGAATTTGTATTTTTTTTTATAAAATGTTCAACAAGTTTTATGTTGATTTATTGGGATAATTATGTCATTTAGACCCTTAAATATCATTTATACATTTTTTACAGTGTTGTGTAAAGGTAACATTGAATTTGATTGTGTTTCATAAAGGTAATAATAATTTTAAAAAGGATGCTTAGTGGTAATAAAAGGTTTATATGGGTTACATAAGGGTAAGTGATACTTTATATTAGTTATGTAAGGTTAAGTGATACTTCAATTAGTTGTGTAAGGGTAAGTTCACCTTTTTATTAGTTTCTTAAGTGTAAGAATTACTTTCCATTTGTTACATAAATGTAACCTTCAAATATCAATTGTTATATAAAGGAATATTACAAATTCTATTTCCTTCAAATAGGTAAAACCATTAGGCTATTTTCATTTAATGGAAAATTGAACCTTGCATAAGGGTTATATAAACCTTGTGTACGGGTAACATGTAATTTCTACAGCTTGTGTAAGGGTAACATGGACCTTTCATAAGGGTAAAGTATGAATTGTATTGCTCTTGTAAAGGTAACTTAACCCTTGATAAGGGTAGTATAACTTTTTCAATACCTGTGTAAGGTTAAACCAAGGCTTTTATAATGGAAATCCATACTAGTGTAAGGGTGCCTATGTATTTCCAAAACTCACGTTATCATAACTTGAGGCTCACATAAGGGTCAGAAAAAACCTATGTGAGGGTACCAATGTGTTTATAAAGCCCATATAAGGGTAACCTGATCATCATGTAAAGATAAATAGGTTTTTCCAATAACTATGTAAGGGAAATATGTCGTGTAAGTATAAAAATTTGCTACCCATTCACAATGGGTGTGGATTAGGTAAGGGTATAAAATAATTTACCTATGTTTCTATATAGTTTTGTACACTTTGAAATATGATCTATTTTTTATATTATTTCATATTTACACTTTATGTATGTTTATAATGAATATAACTTGTGTTTGATTTGTTCTAAAATTAGTTTATAATTATTTAGAATCCATGCGAACATGTTTTTATTATTTTATGATGAATTAAATGTGATTTTCTGATATTTACATATATTATTATCCACAAAAAACTTTTGAAACTAGAAATATCCAAATTCAAATATACTGAAATATGAAGATTCAATATTTTTTATTATCAGTTAGTTTTACAAGGTTATTAATACTTATTATTTAATATTATATTAATTTTTCAAACAATTTCCACTACATATTTTGTTGTATAATTTACAGAATATTGAGGAATAATTACATGAATATAATTTTTTTTATTTATGAAATATTTACATGTGGAATATTATCTGGGAAAAAATCATAGAAAACTGTGAAGTAGTTCATTGGTATCACATATGTAACTCTATATTTAAGAAAAAATGATATGAAATAGTCTTTAAATTTTATAGGTGTTTTTGCATAAAGCGATTCTATACATATATATTTGATAGTACCGGTGAAAATTACAATGAGGTTGAGTATTTTCTTAAATTGTACAATTTTTTGAAACGTTGGTGATCAACTACCAAAATTCAATTTTTTGATCCTTTGTGGTTGGAGAGTTATTTTCCACCTCGACACATAGACCTTAAAGCATTCATCTAGTTCTATGTATTTACTCATTCCTTTTATTTTTCAATGTGCATAATTGTAATTGGTTATAATACATATTAAAAGGTTGGATTGTAGGTTGTGACTCCCAAAAAAAAGTCAAGCATTGGGTCATAACATCAGGTGGGAAAATGGTTTGAATGTTTGGGTAGTACCTCTAGGTATAAATAGGCAGGTTTGGTTTAGGTTTAAGTCTATAGGTTAAAAAGGCTTTGTAATTGGGTTTTGAATCCAGGTTTGGAAAATTCATTGTATGATTCCATTATAGTGTGTTCCATCACATTCATTTCATGAAATATTTGAAGAGTAGAGTAGGATCATTTAGATATGAACTACTAGTAAAATCATTATGTTCATTTATATATATTTTTTCATTTCATTAACTTAACATTATAACTATATAATATTTACATTTACTTTTAAAAAAAATCCAATTCACTCCCTTCTTTTCAATTCTTTAATATTTTCTTTAGGACCAACATAACTCAGACATAAGGCCCATTAGATTAAAATCTTTGCTAAATTATTTAACATCATTTGATTAAAAATTCACACTCAAAGAATCAATAAGTCAATTACACCTTCTTGGAATATGGGAAGGATTAGGTTCAAAAGTTTGAAGGTATTATACCCATAATATCTTTTTAATGTTTATGTTATTTTGTGATAAAATATAGATCAGAATTTTGTGATCAATGAACATCATGAAATTCTCATTGAATAGGTAATTTTTCAAATATTTAAGCCCTTACATAATGAAAACTATCTACGAGCCATTTTTAGGATAGTTTCTCTCTAGTGGAAGAAGTTTCCAAGAGCGGTAAACAGCCACATGATCACCCTTTATTAGAACACTACCCAAACCAATGCCCAATGTATTATATAAGAAAACACAACCCTAATCCTCTTAAAGATGGATAAAGATAGGGGATGAGGTTAAATTCTACTCCATAAAATCAAACAAGACCTAACACCCTAGATTCTATATGAATTTCACCCCTTATAGGTGAGTCTCGTCAACAAAGAAGTAATCTTAGATAAATCCTGAATAAATATTCATTAATAAAATAATGATCCCATAAACTTATGAATCTCAATGAAATTCATGAGAAATTAAAAAGAAATTATGATCTTCATCTTCTAAGGATTGACTGAATTTCTTTGTTCATAAAAAACATGCACAATGAATTTCACTTTTCGAATCCAGAAGCTAAACTTAGATAGCTTATCATAGAGTTAATGATCGTGAAGAATACTAAAAATGATAACAAGGTGATTCATATGATTCTACTCAGAATTATAATATACAAATGTTTTCCACAAACACCACTACAAACATATCAAGATAACAACAACAAATATGGCCATAAAAGATATTAATACCACATGGTAATTTTTCAAACTGAATGATATTATAAGGTTCTCATAGTGGTTGTACCTATTTCAAAAATATATATTATGTATGAAAGCCTCTATTAACCTAACCCGGTGATACCCTAACTGAAATTTGATCTTATAAAATCACAATTAACCATTAAAGTTGTTAAATAATTCATTAATATGGTTAATAAAATATTTATTCTTGATCATTACCTAAATAGAATTTTGATATTTGATACATTACTATAGAGAATCATCAGATTTATTAAAAAACAATATGGGGGATTCCAAGAAAATACACTCAGGTGAATAAATACTTTGTCCTCTAAATCATCCTGCTATGTTTTCAATCCTCTTAATTTATAAATATCTATATACTATGATCAAAATGATATGGGTTGTATTCTGGGAACTGAGATGATAGAGATCTTGACCTCTTTCTTAGTAGGAAACTAGAAAAAAATACTTTGGAAACACTTAAAGGAAGTCCCTAAACATGGTAGGAAACACAATCTTTGTATTTTTCTCATCAAAATCCCATTAAAAAAAAGACTTAGAATAAAATCCTACCCACTTCAGGACACGAAGATCATACTCAATTGGATTTGGGATTCCATTCTTATTAGAATAGATGAACATTTCCATCTAGGATAGTGAAGGAAACACTTCTATCATAACAATATATGTGAGCCTTAAAATCCTTCATCTATCACATCTAATAAATAATGTCAAAAGTATCCATTTCTAGATTAAGAAAATCATAGTAAACTCCCACTTTACAAAACAAGATGGGATAATAATGGTACTTGAAGCCACATTCATTCTTCTCCCTAGTAGGTGTTCATATTTACCTAGTGTAAGGAATAATTATTGAATTATGGTTTAAAAAATTCACAATTTGTGAAGAAATAAATTATTGATAGGAACTGGCATTGAATAAAGAAACTTCCATATATGATGCTATAAGAATCACACCTCTCACTGTATCTGTATATGCCTCTGACTCTGTGTGGGATATCTCCACTGCAGGAATTCATCTTCTCGCTGCTTGTACCTAAGTATAATTACAATTACAAACTTCCACTTTCAACCAGATATTCCCATATGATTATCCACATTTACATCCATGGAGTTTATAGTGAGATCTATCAACCTTAATCACTTCAGACTGATCTTGTGATTCTATTGGAACCGATGACCATGCATCAATCTTTACTAGAAGCCTCATTCATCAAAACAACTATAGATTACATACTTTAAAAAATTAATTGTAAGTCTTAAAATTATTTGGTAATATATGATTAATGTGGCATGACGTAACACATTGTAGAAATACAGGGGTTCTAGGTCATAGTGAGATAAGAATAGTCCATCTAAGATGGAGTCTAAGAACACCAAATACTACCTTTTATTAGCTCATCCTACTTCCTCTTTTTCATAATGAAGCTTTCTTCACCCTCTCCTAGCAAGAAAGAAGTCACCATTAATCCTAATATTCTAGCTTGATCAATTTTGACTATGAGGACTCAGTCTAATACTTTTTCATAATTCAAAATCTTGATAAAAAAGACCGAAGACTAGATATCATATTAAAGCCACATTTCGAACCTCTAATATTTCATCTTATCAATATAAGATAACTTAGCGAAAAATTGAATGAGTTTGGAAACATTATTGGCACATTCCATGAATTTTTTATCACCTTACAGAAGGATTTTGAACTCAGTTGATTTTGAAATGACCATTATATTAGGATAGAAATATGGGGAAAATATTATTGTAAATTCCTACCATTATAGATTCTCAAAATTATTTCCTTGAATAACCTACTCCCACTCTCTCCTGTTAGGTCCTTCATGAATAAATTTAGCACATTTTATCATGAAAGAGGTGTGAGTATCAAGGAATTTGATGTTTTTTCAATATTTTCCAACAAATCCTTGAATTCCTATGGTTTATTTCTCCCTCATAAGGAATGAGCATTATTTTTAAGAAACTCCAAATTTTTTTCTTGATTCAACCTTTGCCCACTTATTTAGATTGAACAAGGCCATAACTTTCTCTAATGTCTATGATTCGAACAATTCTCACAATTGTATTTATTGTGTTTAGATCGACAGGAGGGTATTTTTAAAAAAAATTATCAAGATCTACCTCCTGAGGGTTAGTTTTGGAGTCTTTGTGGAGTAATAATACTACACAAAATCAAATAAATAGGAAAACATAAAAATGGAAAACTAAATCATAATTCAAAATCATAAACATTTACTAAACAACCATGCAAATTATAAATGAAGAGACATAACAACCCACACCCTTCCATAGACATGAACCATGTGCATGGTCTACATACCATGAATTTATCCTAGTATGAAGAGTAAATGAAATCCAAAATCCAAATCTCATCCCCAATATCCCTTAGAAACTCAAGGTGGGGAATTATAAGTGTTTTCCAAAATCCCCTTCTCACCAACCATCCTTGAGTCCCGAAAAATCATATATTATTGCTACATGGATATATAAAATAATATAGATCCAAAATTAAAGGCATTAATATAATGTTTTCACAAAACAAATCCAATTTCCCCTAACTTGGGCCCCTGAGACAATATGAGAAATGGCATGAATGGTGTTCCAGATCCCTACAGGCTGGAAATAAGTGCATAGTGATCTTGGAAAAACATTTTGGGAATGTTTATCCCAATTTATTAATCAAACATGGGGTCCTTATATCAACACATACTCTTCATACATAAATATCACATCTTATCATATGAATATTCAATATATAACACAATGATCCATTCCATAATTATATAGTTTTAGGGTATTTAGAAACTTATCTACTTAAACAAATTATTTGTAAGAGGTCTACATCATCTCCCACCAATTTCTTAATAACTATAACCCTTATTATACATATCATACTTAAAACCTTTCTTCATAACCTAGGGAAAGGAAATCTAAGAAAGGGTGAGAACATATGCTTAGTAAGGGTAAACTGGGGAGATATCAATGATCACATAAATATAACATGAAAATAAGTCTATAAGAACATGATATTAACATTTTAAATTCATACCTAAAATATAATAGATCATAATCTTAAGTTATAGAATAAATATTAGGAGTTCAAAAGACATGAATCATAAAGGAAATCAAAGAACATGAGCTATGAGAGTATAACATTGACATAAGACATAAGTTTATGTCATACACATAAGCATAGAAAATTATTTCCTTCATCAAGGCTCACTTCCATGACAATCAAATTGAATTGGGTTCCCTCCCCATTACATCATATACTTATTTAAGGTTCACATTAAAGACTACCATAGTGGATAGAGTCCACTACTGAACTGGGTTCTCTCCCCATTCTAGTCCTTATAATCTCATGATATGTCTATATTTACCTAATGAATTTGAAGGATATATAATCTGGGACCACCTATCACATAATGAAAATCATACATATGTATTTCACAAGATTATAAAATATACATCACAGTATAACCCATGGATAGAAAATGGGTTTCATAAATATTTAATTAAAACATAACCCATGGAAAAGAAACAAGTTTCATAAAGATTTAACCATAACTCAATTAACCCACGGGAAAGAAATGAGATTAACAGAATAATCCTTAAATCATCATCATCATAAGCCTCCCAAATAATAATAGTTGATGGTATCATTTGATAATATCCCTATTAAAGCATAAGTAACATCAAAGGATGTTATTATAGATTAAAAATTTCCTTAAAATATCACTGAATCATTTCATGAGAAAAATGCCCCTTTCACTTTGAAATCAAATATTTAAAATCAATGAATTTCCCAAATATTAAGGAAATTTTTTATTTTAAAATAAACTTGGAAAATTTTCAATTAATCTTCAAATCATTGAGTTCTCATGATTATGGTAAATTTCATTCATGCCATGTAAGTTAAAACAAATATTACTTTCACATTTTTGATAAAAAGTAAAAATTCCCTCATTTAGAAAATAATAAGAATATTTATTTTAAAAAAAATTAAAAAATTTATTCATGGGTAAAAATTACTTTAAATAATCATAGGATATTATAAAAAACAATCTTGAAAACATTTTTAAAAAACATGGGTATGGGAGAAAAATGATTTTCGACTGAAGAGATAAATAAAGTCAAATTTCCTTTAAAAAATTCTTTCAGTATATAGAGTTCTCAAATAGATGAAAATGAAAAGAAAAAATTTAATATATATAAATAAATATAAGAGAATAAATTTCCTGGTATTATTGATATATAGGTCATATAATTTCATCATCGAAAACATAATCATAAACAATCTTGAAAAACAATGGGATTGTAACATAAAACCCTTAAATCAAGTTTGACTTGCTTAAAAATGATTTGAAATCCTGTATAATAAATTTTAATTTATTATAATTCTATACCAAAATTATGTGAATACTTATAATTTCATATATAATCCAATTATATCATTTTAACACCCATTTATAAATAATTAATTATTAAAATCGTTGATTTTGGGTGTTAACTATTTCATTTTTCATGAGAATTTTGGTTTGGTAGTTCTCTTACTTGTACATTGATCATGGTTCCATAATATATATAATTTTAATCATGATATAAGTATCATATACATTCATTATATATATATCTAGATTCCTCAATAAAAGTTGGGCATAGAAAAATGAATTACACTATTCATGGAGATGGTAGACCGTACGTACGTATGAACTCTATTTTCACTTTTTATAGGATAAAATAAAAGAATGGTACATGATAATTTTGTTTTATTGTTTTAGAAATTCTATATTTTGATAATAAAAAATCATGTTTTTTATTTATAATCCATTTCGTTTTTTATGAAAGTAAATTTATTTATTTGGAAAAGTAAGAAATTTTATTAAGTCTAGAATCAACTGCATTGTACATGAAATCTACCACATGATATATGTGGTCAAATTCATGACCAAATGATAGAAAATGAAACATTTATGATAAAGGAACCAACTCACCATAATAAATATCCAAATGAAAACATGTTGTCTCAAATGACCATTGTAATCAAAGTTGAAAAGGCATGGATCAACTACATACCTTACAAAGAAACCATAAAGCTAGCTCGGCCGACTACAATAATAATCATGGAACCACAAGATCAAATCAAAGACCAATTATAAAACACAAAATCAAGTTATGTGAACATGTTCAATAGAATCCAAATTTAAAAATTATTGGATCAACCACAAGTACAAGGTGATCAACCCCACACACATGGTGATTAACCATACATTAAAAGTGATCGAACATAATACAAAATGATAGACTGTAAGTAAAACTAATTGACCGTACATATAATTTACTGACCATAGAACATATTATACTATTAAAAAATATGGAAAAAAATAATAGATTCTGACATGAAAACTTTAAATTGGTTATTTATAAAGGTAATTGTTATATTATTATGTTATAAAATATTAATCCAACCAATTTTTGGAAAAATTAAAATCCCATTAGAATTTAATGAAAAAAAATTTCCTACTAATGTATGAGTATATTTATGATGGTTTCTAAATACATATTCCCAGTGAGAACTTCTTTTTAAATGGACGACTAAAGAGAAAGAAATAAAAATTGGAATGCATATGAAAAACATACACACATGACATAGAGACATTAGATTTTATCTTGAACAAAAATGAAGAACATATAATTTGTTTCCAAAACTTTTGACACATTTTTTTCACTATAACATTGATGAAATATTTGAGAACATATAAAATTCTTCATTCACCTACAGTAAATCAAAATACGACTACAAGAGGAAAATAATTTCCTATAGAATAATTGAACACAATCAATTATAGAAGATTCTTTGTGAATCCTTGAAAGTTGTGTGTGATAATGTAAAACCTAATCTAGTTTTTGGATTCATTTATTATATAATAAAATGATTATCAGTGGGTGATTTCCAAGTATAAGGGATTTGTTCTATGGTTGAGACTAAACCCCTTGTCTATTCTACTGTATGTTTTTATCTATTTTGTATACTATATTTTTCAAAAAAACTAATTTCTATTTTTAGAAACATCATAAAAAAATTACTTTGATATTTACATTTTATTTTTGTTTTATATACTATTTTTATACTATAAAAATAGTTTCAAAATTTAAAGTGTTTTCAAAATTATTTTAACTGAGCTGTGATCAATCTTTGAGAATATATTTGAAATGGTAAAATTATATAACTGTGTTGTTTTAGTTAACTGAGAATGTTTTATAAATTGGGGGATTTAGTTTTAAATATTTTTTCAAAAAATAATTGGAAACTCAATTCACCCCCACTATCTTGAGTGTTCCACTAAGACCAAAATTTGGTATCAAATATTTTCAAATTACTTATTATAGAAATATAGTTTTACCAAAAGATCTAAGAATTTCTGTGAATTTTAAATTATAGTCTTTATGGATAATAATATAAAATAAATATTTTCCACTTACCGAACTCCTTATTTTAATAGAAATAATAATTATTAATGTAAGATCAAGATGAAAATTCATTTATATAGCATGGTTTTGGTATTTGGACTTTTATCAATGATAAACATGAAAAACCCAAAGATTCCAGAGTAGAGTGGAGTGATTCCACTAAGGATTCATATGAATACAATTATAAAGAAATGAATTCATTATACTATACATTTGTAGAAGAATAATTTAATAGAGTATCAGCTCATTCTACTACATTTAAAATTTGGGATACTCTTACTAAATCTCGTGGAGTAACTTCTAATGTCAAATAAATTAGCTTAAAAAATTATGCCATTAAATATTATACATTCAATATGAATCCTGATGTATAGACATAGGTTTTTCATTGTAACACTTTGAAATATTACTAAGAATAATTTCAGAGCAAGGCGCTAAGAAGGTCCATGATTCCGAGTCCCACTGTTCCCATAATTAATTTAATAAAAATATTATATGTATTTTTATTATGCTAGTGTAGGTTTTCAAAAATAATGAAATATCTCTCAAATGGTTGATTGGATTGGAAATATGAGACTACATTTTTTCCAAAATGTGGACTTTTCTCTAGGCATTTTCTAAAATGAGTTGGTGTGGAACATTCCGACCCCTCGTTCATCCATTGACTGTTTAAGTGGATTAAAATTAATTAATTAATTTGATAGATTAAATTCATTTAACCTAAAGATATATCTATAAATATAACACTATTAAATGTTTCCTAGGGTTTCTTTATAAGCCTAGGATTTAACAATAACAACATCTCCTCTTCTTTTCATTGGTGAACGATGGTGGATGACGATGAAACTTCAGATCGAGGCTTTTCAAATCGCGATGAACGTAATGGATCTTGGCGAGTGAATTCTTCATCAACAATGAAAATCCAATCCAGTTAGAACTTGTCTTTGGTGTTTTACTCATTTGATTAAATTATCGATAATGTTCATAAGTATTCTTTTCATCTATGCCCCTTGCACATCCCTAAATAATGAAATTAATTTTTTTGTTAGTTATTTCTAACCTGGATTACCAGTTTTCGATTGGTTGTCCATGAATGCTTTTCCAATGATTCTAAACCTTTGTTTGTGTGATTTTACTTCCCTCGTTCTATGAATTCTTCACTGTATGAGACTGAGGATTCTTGTATCAATGATTTTCGGGCAACCTGAGATCAATTGGGTACCCAGATTTGAGGAAGATTGATGAAAAAAAGCCATAATCATGAACGAATACAAGATCTGTGTAGATCGGGACCCAAGGATCACAAACTTTAGATCATTTCAAGGTTTTGTGTAGTAACGGGGGTGTGGTGGCTCACTAATGGTGGGCCGACTTCGTTCAGTATGGAGGAGCAGAGTTACCACGAGCAGGGTTATTGGGAGGCGGTCCAACGCGGACGAAGGAGGCAGGGCGAGGTGGTCCGGTTCTATGGAGCAGATTCGGCATGAGTAGGGTTGCCGAGAGGAGGTCTGACATGGTCAAAGGAAGTAGGGAAAGGCGGTTCGGCATGGTCGAGGTGGCAGGGAAAGGAAGTCCAGTCCAGCAAGACATCCCACGGTTAGTCAAGGTGGCGGCTCCTATATATGGTGGCAGGTCATGGTAGTGACAGAATAGGCCAGAGACGATAGTGGCAGGCATGACCAAAGATGGTGGCGGCAGTCCCGATGGACGCATAGGATGTGAGGAGGTAGGTTGAAAGGGTTCACGGGGGAGAGGAAACCCAAAGGGGTAGGGGAAAACATAAATGAAGATAAAAATATTATAATTATTATTATTAACTTTTTAAACTCACAAATCATCCATGTGCAACCTCTAATTAGCGTGTTGTCAACGGTGACATGACCTTGTCCTTAAGATGGTCTATTCAAGACCAATGTTGAATATTAATTTTTTTTTCATCGCTCGGGTCCATGGAAGGCCCAATACAATGGTTATTTATTATTATTATTATTATTATTATTATTATTATTATTATTATTATTGTTGTTGTTATTATTATAGAATCTTGCATATGTTGAAAATCTTCCATACGACATCATATTGGAGAGTCGTCAATTACTTTGTGACCCTGATATTGAGGTGAACTTTTTGAGAAAACAATTTGGATTTTAATTCAAGATAGAAGTGTGGGCCCCATGATATTTCATTCGACTGTAATGCCTTGAAATATGAATTTTTTATCGGGTGTTTGATTGAGGAAAATGAATAGTCGATTCCATGTGTTTTTCTACGAGGATCGCAATGGTGTGACCGATATAATTTATTTTAGGATAAAGAAATGGCCCCCATGAGTCACTATTTGTGAGCAAGGTTGTGAAATGTAGCTTCATCACCAGGTGTTAGATTCAGGAAAATGAATAGTCAATCATGTGGGATTTTCTGCAAGGATCATAACAGTGTGATCTATTTGGTTATCGGAGGCCTCCCAATGTTCTGAATAGTCAATAATATGAACTTTTCCTCAAGGATTACAATAGTTTGATCCATTTGGTTATATGAGGCCTCCCAATTTTCTACTCACTATGATGTGTGGTGCCTTATTAAGGATCTCATTAAATGTGGAAATATGAAAGGAATTTTTGTGGAAGAACCTTTTGATGTGTTTGAAGAGAATTCATGTCTTAGGTCAACACCGACTCTTATGATATTTCAGAAGATTTATAAAGAGATGTGATAAATGCTTTAAGGGATGTTTGAGGAAGAATGTCAGTGAAATTACATTTTTTCCCTTTGGACCAATGATGAGAATCATGCGTTCATCATCTTCTTGACCAGATATACCATGTACTCTGGGACTACACATGCATAACAAGGGGTACATGTAAAACATTTATTACCTGAGTATGGCTAGGTACACGAGAACGAAACGCGGTTGGGTCACTCATTATGTGGGCCCCATATGCATCATGTAACTCATTAATAATTTTATACCTCTTTTACCCTCCTCTTTTGTACTCAGATTCCAGACTGTGAGATGCCTAACCTAAGTGTTTTTTCACGTAGAATGCAATGGTTCTATAGGAAGTGGCTTTTCAGATGTGTCATGAATGTTCCAGGTTTGGAAGACATAGATTTTACAACTGATGAAAGATGTTATAATACATGATTTAAAGATTAATACTAATCTTACCCTCTAGTTGGGAGGGGTAGTGGTGTCCCCCAATGGGGGTTCTAGGATTACCCTCCATTAGGACTAGGTAATGGAATTCCCTGATGATCGTTCTGAGTTACTCTCTAGTAGGACCTGTGTAGTGGAGTTCCATGACATTCTGGGATTACCCTCTAGTTTGGATGGGATTTCACATTCCCTAATATAATCTTCAAGGTGTAACCCTCTAGCCAGGCTGGGTAGTGTAATTTTCTTGATGACCCACTGAGCTTACTCTCTGGTAGGATTTGGGTAGTGGCAATCCTCGGTGAACTTACTGAGTTTTACCATCCATCAGGGCTGGGCGGTGGTGTTCCTCGATGATTATCTGAGTGGAACCCCTTGACACACTATGGCCTGGGTCCTCTACTTCACATTTTTGCGGCATAGATACGATACATGGTTTGAAATACCTTTGGAATCATGAGAAATATGGCCTCTTTCCCCACTGAGATGAATTCTTATGACGCAACCTAAAACCATGTGAGTGAGTCAGTTACACACAAAAAGGATAGTATCAAGGTGTGTTTATTGAGTCCATTCGACTTGTGTTTCCTGGGGAAGACGTATGAGGTGCTGGGAATCGTAGATGGGATTACATTGAAATTGTTGGAAACTCATCTTATCAGGTTGAGTTGTGAGATAGAGATCCCCTTACTCTATCATTGAGATTCTTTGACTGATCATACATGTATCATGTTATAGTACCTGCTCCTTGGGCTTGGTTTCTCTCCTTTTAGGATAGGTGAAGACATGCAAGGTATGCCACGTGCCTTTAATTTCTATATTATCATGATTGGATGAGTCTACTCTCCTGATATAGGTAGTGAAGACTCTAAGAGGAGTTCATATCCTAAATGTTTCAACTTCCCTGTGTTTGGATGAGTCTACTTTCACTCTCTTGTTGGGTTGAGTTATACTCCTTCTGTTCTCTTTTACCCTACATTGTTCCATCTATTTCTTCTCTTCAATTTTATATCTTACTTCTCCCCCTTAACCTTTTTAGGGAGTTATAGAGGTTATGTATATGCTCACCCCTCCATGGGATTTTCCCAACATGTGTCATGTCTTTTCAGATGGAGGAAAGGTCAATTGTGACTACTGAGGAGCTTAGGGATATGGGCTTCTTGGACTACGTACAATGGTTTTATATTGTGATATAGGATGTGGGATCTCTCAGTAGTTAATCTTTTCCAGTTTTGTTTAGGTTGGGACATGTTTTCTGGTTTGGAAATGTATTTCTTCCACTTTAATTTTTATTATACACTACCATACCTTTTTATTTTCTAGAAGTTCTTACATGTTCATTTTACTTTATAGCAGTTAAAACTTTTTTTACTTTCCTTCTGTACCTTTTCATTGAGTTGGTTGTGTGATTTTGCATAAGTTCTTAATAAAAGTCCTCCTCAAGTATTTTGTGCCTTCAATGCTTCTCTCCAACCCCTACCCTTGGGACAATGTCTGTATGTTTACCCTTAAAAAGGATTGGTTGATTTTAGGTAAATAATTTTGAAGGGTGTCGAGAGTGTCTCTTAGACCATAGAGTCTAGTGATGGTACAAGTAACCGATGTAGCCATTCACTAGGACCCATATTACCTGCTTGTCGACTCGACACCCTGATACATTTGTTGTGGGGAACAATAGAATATGCATAATATAAGATTGAGTCTTTGACTATCCTTATTGACTCAGCTCCCCATTTTAATTTATATATATTATCATATGACTATGGTACTCTTTGATAACTTTTAGGACACCTCTAGGATGACATCCATATAGGATACCATCTCTGGTTCATGACGAAGACCATATGAGCGATGTGGACTCAATTTAGGGCCCATCATGTGATCCCCTTCCTCTAGGTGGGTAGGTAGAAGAACCTCCACCTATTGAGTAGTATATTTTCTCAGTATGGTAGGCTATGTATGAATGAAATATGAGTGCACTTTGCGAGTTTGAACTCCATAGAACACTGAGGTACCACGGTGAGCGAGATCATCAGGAAGCAGAGGAATTGCTGGAGTCTGTGGTCCAAAAATTCATGCTCTTTAAAAAACCAATGGATCAGATGTTGGATATTTCATTCAGTATTTTACATAGAGAAATTGGGTGTTGGTGGATCTTAGTTACTCAAATGCATGACGAGTCAACACTCTCATGGGATGACTTCCAGTAGGTATTTTGTGAGGAGTACTACCCCTCCTGCTTATGATATGTTCGGATATAGAAGATTCTGGAGATTTAAAAGGGAGGGATGATAGTGGATGATTACATGACAAGGTTTACATACCTAATATGATACTCTCTCGACATGATCATAGATTTCTACTTCTGAAAATTGAAGTTTGAGCAGGGACTCCACTAAGAGATCTATGCCAATGTAGTTCCCTTGTGCATCACCACCTATGTCGGGCTGCTAGAGTGGGAATGTGTGACAGAGAGATTCCTAACAGTGGGAAGCCAGATAAATGATCTAGCAGTATGTGTGACAAGGATGATTCAACATTAGTAGCATGCAGATGCTAGAGATCTCTTAATAGGAGACCCTTCCGTGAGTAGACTTAGGGGCGTGGTCGTACCATGAAGGGTAAACACAGAGCACTAGAAAATCCTAGAGATGATTGATGATATAATTATGATGGTAAAGGTCACATAGTGTGATATTTCGCAAATAGTCTTGATGAGTATCCTAGGAAGATAGGTTATGGATCTCCATAGTAGAGACAATGCTATGATCAGGGATCTCGCATGTGGGGACAGGGTGGTCCCTAGGGCGGCGAAGATAGTTGAGGAGTAGTAATATTTGTGGGTTGTGGAAGCCGATATGAGATCCTTCTACCACTACCAGGAATCCCATGTCAGGTTCAGGGAGTTAGCAGTCAGGGCCATGGACAGCTACAGGATTTGGGTGTCTATGATCCCATAAAAATGATATAATAAGAGGTATGATCTATTGACTTTCTTATTTATGTAGTATAAATTTAATGATATTTTTACAAGGTAATATTTTACTTCCAATAATATCTCAAGGTTCAATTAGGGTGACATGGGGCATCGATGTAACCCTGTTTCGGTGTTCTATGATGAAGTGTTAGAGCAAGTACAGGCCTTTCCAATGGAGTTTTTATGGTTGACCCTTTTTTCATGGGATGCCACTAATAAGTGTGGAAGTGATTTAGGTTTGGGGTTACTCTCTATATAATAGAGGTGAATACCTACATGGTATGCCACATGATTTACGTGTCAATATTTTCATGGTTGGATGAGTCTAATCACCTACCTTGTTCATTGGTACTCTTACATGCTCGACATCAACCTTAATGTAGTGGAGGAATAAGAGGGTAAATTTGTTCTTTAGTCGATGGTGTTGACTCCTTCGCTTCTCAAGTGCATGAGAGAGTCTCATGTGGGAGATATCAACTATGAGGTATTGCGTGACCAGATATCCTTAGGAGTTCCCCCTGATAGATTTTTTTGAAGAAGGAAATAACATCATTCAGGGAGGAAAGGTGATTCTGATAACATTATGAGGAGTTGTGATGAGGGGGTTTCACACTTCTCCTTTGGTCATACATCGTAATGCAGGGAAGATCAAGGTGAAGGCTGAGTGCCCCCACCAGTTTTCTTAATTTTTGTTTTTTAGGGAAGAAAATATTTGAAGAAGGGAATAATGTAGAGACCCTGGTTTTTCTGTGTAATACTATGGAATATTCCTATGAATAATTTCAGAGTCAGGAACTGAGATGGTGCACAATTCAGAGGCCCGGTGTTCCTGGAATTAATTTTATAAAATTGTTATATATATTTTTATTACATGTGTGTGGATTTTAAAAAATAATGGAATATCTCTCAAAGGGTTGATCATATCAGAAATATTATACCACAGTTGGATCCAGAACACGGTGTTTACACTAGGCGAAACATAATATGAGTCAGCACGATATTTTCAGACCTCTCCCTCATCCAAAGTACATTTAAATGTATAAAAATAATTAATTAATTTAATTGATTAAATTTATTTAAACTAATGATTTATATATAAATATATCACTACAAAGGTTTTCCTCCTAACCCTGGGATTTTCCTACGATGACATCTCCTCTCCTTTCCATTGGAAAATGAATACTGACAATGGTAAAATTTTAGATCAAGGAAATTCGAAGTGCGATGAACATTATGGATCTTATAAAGTGTGTTATTCATCAATGATGACCGATCCAATCTATGTAGGACTTGGATTTGGTATTCTATGCCTTTGATTAAATGATTGCGCATATCGATAATTCTTCCTCCAATCTACGCCCCTTGCACATTCTTGAATGTTGAAATTAATTGCTTTTATCAGTTGTTTCTAACCGAGATTTCCCATTCTTGATCAGTTTTACAAGAATTCTTGGCCATGTATCCTAAACCTTTTTTTGATTTTACTTCCCCCATTCTATATTTTTTTCATCGTAAGAACCCTGCAGTTCTCAGGTCAATGATTTCTGGGCGACCCGAGCACATTCGTGTGCCCTAATTTGAGGTAGATTGACAAAATAAAGAAATAATCATGAATGAATATTAGATCCATATAGATTAGGACCCATGTATTATAGATCTATTCTCGTTTGAATCTTTCATGTTAGAACGAGGGTGTGGTGTCTTGTCGAAGGTGCAACGACTTCGTGTTGTCTGGCAGAGAAGAGTTTTAGTAAGTAGAGTTGCTGGGAGGCAATCTGTCGTGGTCAAATCCTGCAATGTGAGGATGTTTGTTACGTTCAAGGAGGCAGTATGAGGTGGTTCGATCTAGTGAGGCATCCGACACAATGTCGAGGTGGTGGCTCCCAGAGAGGGTGGCAGGCCAAGGCGGCGGTGATAGTCCCGGCGGACTCGACGGCTGTGGGGACACAGGCTCCTGGGGTTCATGGGGGATATGGAAACCCTAAGGGATAGGGGGAAACAAAAATGAAGATTATTATGATAATAATAATATTATTAATAATAATATTAGTATTATTACTATTGTTAACTTTTTTAAACACTCGTAACTTCCCCACATGACATCCAATTGACGCATCATCAGTAGTGATGCAACCCATCCATAAGATGGTCGATTCAAGACCAATTTTGAATTTTAAATTTTTATTCATGGATTGGGCTCATGAAACACCCAATAATTTTATTATTTTTATTGTTATAGAATCTAGAATCTATCGTAACAATTCTATTCGACATCGGATTGGTGGGCCATCAGTGGCTTGTGACCCTAATATTGAGGTAGAAATTTTGATACCAATATTAGGATTTTAAATCAAGATCATGTTTTGGTCCCCATGTGACTCCATTTGAGAGTAATTCAGTGAAAAATGAATTTTCCATCGGGTGTCCGATTGAGGAAAATGAATATTCAATTTCATGCATTATTCTAGGAGGATCTCAATGGTGAGATTCATATTATTTATTTGATGATTGATATGTGCTCCTCATAAGGAACTATTCATGAACAATGTTGTAAAATGAAACTTCATCACCGGGTGTCTGATTTGGTTGAATGAATAATTGATCATGAGCGTTTTTCCATAAGGATCACAACAGTGTGATAGGTTTGGTTATCAAGGGCCTCATTTTTTAAAATATTCAATCATGTGAAATTTTTCATAAGGATCACAATAGTGTGGTCTATTTTTTTATCCTAAGCATCCCAATTTTCTACTTACTATGATGTGTAGAGCCTTATTCGTGATCTCATTAAATGAGGAAACATGACATGAATATCAGTGGAAGAACCATTGATGTGTTTGAAAAAAAACAATGTATTAGATCAGCATCATCTCTTATGATAGTGGATAAGATGTATGAAGATATTCAGTCAAAAATATTAGGGTTGTTCGAGGAGTCATGTTAGTGAAATTACATTTACCTTCCAACCAACGATAAGAATCGTGTGCTTGTCAGCCTATTGAATAGATATTCCATGTACTCTAGGAGTACACCGACACACCAAGAGGTATATTTACAAATTTTAGTACCCTAGGATGTCTAGGTAAAATTCTAGATGATGAGGTGGGGTCAAAAATCATGTGTTACCCATAGTCATGATGTACCTCATTACAAATCTTTTAACTATCGTATCCCCTTCTTTTGTAGTCAGATTTTGGCCAGTGAGATGCTTATCCTAAGATTCATTTCATGTAGAACATGATGGTTCCCTTGGAAGTTGATTTAAAGATAAGAAATGAATGTTCTAGTTTTGGAACACACAGAGGAGACACCCGATGATGGTAGCACTTGCATAGTATTTACATAGCAGTAACAGGCTTACCCTACAGTTGGGTTGGGTAGTGGCATTCCCTAATGGTGGTTTCATGCTTACCCACCAGTAGGACCGGGTAGTGGTATTCCATGATGATCCTTCTGATTTACCCTATATTATGACCTATGCTATAGAGTTCCTAAATGTTTCTGGCTTAGCCTCTAGCTGGGCTGGGCAATGGAATTCCCTAATGGAATCTTCCTGGTGTAACCCTCAAATTAGGCAGGGAAGTGGTGTTTCCCCGATGACTTGCCGAGGTTACCCTCCAGTAGGATCTGGGCAGTGGAATTCCCTGATAACCTTCTCAATAATTACCCTCTAACTGGGCAGGGCGGTGGAGTTCCTATGATACTATTAGAGTGAAACCCCCTTGACACACTAGGGCGTGTGTCCACTACTTTGAGTTTGTGTGGAACATAGATGATAAATGGTCTGAAGTACCTTTGGACTCACAATAAAGATGGGTTTTTATCCACTGAGATGTGTTCTTGTGATGCGACATAAAACTATGTGAACAAGTTAGTGCCACACAAAGAGGATACTATCAAGGTGTGGTGATTGAACCCCTTTGACTTGTGTTTTCTGGGGCAGACGCATGAGATGTTGGGTATTGTAGAGGGACTTACCTTGTAATTGTTGGCTACTCATCTTCTTTGGATGAGATGTTAGATGGATATCCCCTTACTCTCTCGTTTTGGATTCTTAGAATGAGAATATATATATATATATATATATAACCCACTCCATGGTCTTGGTTACTCTCATTCTAGGAGAGGAAAAGATGCACGGGGTATTCCATGTACTTTCTGTGTCTAGCTTCTAATGGTTGGATGAGTATAATCTCTTACTATAGGTAGAGAAGACTCGATGGGGAGTTCATATCCTCACCATTTTGATCTCCTTTTTTTTATTGGAGTCTACTTTCACTCTCTAGTGTGGTTGAGTTATAATGCTTCTATTATCTTGTATCGTACCTTGTTCTATTTACTACTTCTCTTCAATTGAATCTTTTACTTCCACCCTTCACCTTTTTAGGTCGTTCTACTAGCTATTTATATACTCACCCTTATATGGAATTTTCCCAAAACATGTCCTGTATTTTTAAGATGGAGGAAAATTTGATCATGACTATAGGGGTTCTTAGAGATACAGACTACTTGGACCACGTACGATGGTTATAGCTTGGGATATAGGAGTTGGGATCTATTAGCTACTAATTTTTTCTAGTTTTGATTAGGTCGGGACATGTTTCTGGTTTGGTCATGTATTTTCCCCCCTTTAATTTTTATTATACACTACCGTATCATTGTACCATCTAGAGGTTTATGAATATTCTTTTTACTTTACTGTAGTTCACACTTTGTTTACATTCCCTCTGCACTTTTTCAATGAGTTGGCTATGTGTGTGTGTACATGTTCTTAGGAAAAGGTCACCCTGAGTTTGTTGTTCCTTCAAATATTATTTCCATACCCTAGCCTATGGAGGCATTCTTTGGGTAGTTTCGGCTCAATCCCTATCTTGGGTCAGGTCATGACACCTGATGAATCCATTTCTGATATGTATCTGCAGTTTAATGAGATTGTGAAAATTATGCATGAACATGGGATGAAAATTGTAGAAAAATATCAAGTGATGTGACTTATAATATATGTACTGGGTAGGTGGAGAATAACATCTTTTTACATCAAATTATACTATGACATCGATACACTACTAGTGAAGGAACTCATTGGAAATATTATGATGTATGAGGAGGAACTAAAAGTAATTTAATTTCAAGAATATAAACCAAATATAAAATCATTTTCCTTTAAAGCATCTGACTCAAAAATGAAAGATAAGATCAAAGTAGATAGTTTGAGTGATGATGAATCACTTTTAAATAGTGATGAGAAAATTTATCACCTCACCAGATGATTCAAAAAAATTTATAGGATGAATAAATTCTTCAATAAATCAAATTATAGAGGTAATTATAAATATAATGGAAACTAGATAAAAGAGAATAAATCTAGATAAGTGTCCTTTTACGGCTGTAAAATAAAAGGAGTCATTAAATAATAATTTACTAAAATGATATATAAGAAAATTTATGAGTAAAAAGGAAAAATACCTAACAAGGATTTGAATGCCACCTGGTGTACCTTTGAAGACAGTTCATGTGACTCTGAATCGATCAAAGAATAAAAAAATGATAGATCTAGAATGTGTTTCTTGAAAAACACATCCTAGGTATTAAATATTATTCCATATTATCCTATTCATTTTTGTAATATTTCCAATAATGAAAAAAATGATTAAAACATGAGCAGTGCAGATCTTTTTCAGTACTGTAATATGCTAGTAGAAATATTTAATGATCTTAAAGATAATACAAAATTATAAAGAAACAACATTCTCTAATAGTTCATTTTAAATCTAAATTTTATGTATAAAAGGGGAAAATTATGAAATTCTAAAAGAAAACAATTAACTAAAAATGTAAAATGAACAATTGAAAAAGGATCTAGAAAGATCCAGAAATGGTAGAGAACCTACAACTAGTATTCTTGTAAAAAAACCTCACCCAAGTATGCAACTGGGATTGGTTACTAGAATGAAAGAAGTATTATTTATAAAAATATATTTATTCATATTTATATTCCTAACAAGTTATTAAATAATTATTATTATTCTAGACCTAACAAAGCTTTAATTTTTTTGATTCTAAAGTCGGTTTATAGAAAACTAGTTAAACAACTTTGGATTCCTAAGTATTTTATTACTAAAATCTATGGACCCTAGAAAATATGGTTACCAAAATAATTTATTATTTATACTTTGATCTAGGAAACCTACATGAAGTATAATAGTAAACATCTATGTTATTTAGATAGTTGATGTTCCATACATAAGACTGGGGACTACTTGAGCTTCAAAAACCTTATCAAATTAAATGGTGGACATTTCACTTTTGTTGGAAACACAAAATGAAAAATAATTGGTCTCATTCAAATTGATAATCATAGTAATATTTTTTTTCAAAAGTCTTATTTATATATGGATTAAAATATAATCTTATTATCATATCATAGTTATTTTCTGATGGTTATCGTGTTAAGTTTGAAAATAATACTTAATAAATTTTTTGATTCTATGAATGATTTAGTTTTTATATCATTGGGAAATGAAAATGTTTATGATGTTTATTTGAACTCTTTATTTTCTCAAAAAAAAAAACATTTTACTTCCTTAGTTAAATATTCTTGGATTTCGTATAGGATACTAGAACAATACAAACATCACTCACTCACGAAGCTAACTAAGAAAGGATTAGTCGAGAATCTACCTAATATATAATTCCAAAAATAAAAATTATGTAACCCATGATAAAAATAGAAACAATATAAAATATCTTTCAAACCAGAGAAAATTGTTTCAACTTCTAAACTATAATATTTGGTTCACATATATTTGTTTTCACCATGTAGAGTTTCTACCCTAAATGGTAGGAACTATTCTCAGGTTCTAGTGGATGAATTTTCTAGATAAACATTGGTATTCCTTATAGATCAAAAAATTGGGGAATATTCTTATTTGAACATGTATAAAAAATCTTCAGAAAACATTGAAGGACATAAAATTATGTCCTTAAGAAGTGGTCATGGTTGTGAGTTTGAAAAACAGGAATTTGAATCCTTATGCTCAAAAATGTCTATAATCACAAATTTTCTTCCTTTAAGACCCCACAACAGAATAGTGTATTAGAAAGAAAAAAAATCATTATGAAATATCACAAACCATGTTCAATTTCTATGATTTATCTATTTATTGTTTCATAGAATCTATGAATATATATTTCTTTATTATTAATAGAGTTTCGGTTATACCACTTTCTTAGAAAACCTCATATGAGTTATGAAATTGTATAAAACCAAAAGTCAATTATATTAGAGATTTTTTATGTAAATACATTATAAAAAACATAAAGGTGAATTTAGATAAATTTCCATCCAAAAGTGATGATTTAATTTCCCTTGGATATTATACATACAGTAAATCATATAGAGTGTTCAATAAAAGGTCCAAAATTTTGGAAGAATCTATACATATATAATTTTATGAAATAGATCCACATGAACCTAATAACTCTTTATAAAACCTTGAAGATGCAATTTATAATTTAGATATCAATTTCATACCTAGTGATAATTATTTCAAAAGTAAAATATAAAAATCAAACTGTTCCGATCACCTATTTGAACCAAAACCTATAAAAGAAAAAGAAGTATCAAATTATTCTACCATAAGAACCATTAGGACTCATATAGTCAATTACATAGATTCCATAGTTAGAGACCTAGATTAATGAAATCAGACAGGAGATTCTCTTAGAAACCAAGTTTAATATCAACCATTCTTGTCAAAACATAAACCAAATAACATCACTGAATATATAGATGATGAATTATAGGTAATGGAAATGCAAGAAGAGATGGATTAGTTTGAGAGGAACAATTTCAAGTAACTAGAGGAAATTCCTAAATACTTCATAACCATTGGTACTAAGTGGGGTTTTATAAACAAAGATGATGAATGTGGTACTATAATTAGAAAAAACAATCTAGATTAGTAGAATATGGTTATAGTCAAGAAGAAGGTATTGACTATGAGTAGACATTTCCACCAGCAGCTAAAGTTAAAGCAGTAAATTTTTTTTACCTATACATCATATTTTAATTTCAAAATATATTAAATATTAGTCAATAGTGTAATCCTAAATAGTTATATAATTTATGATTTATCTGTTGAAAATTCTCATGGATTTAAAAACCCTCATTTTAAAAATCAATTTTTTAATTTATCAAAATCTTTATATTGTTTAAAACAAGATCCTAGAGCATGGTATGATAGACTCAACAATTTTATTATTTTAAATTTTTTTACAAAAGGTTTTGATGAACCTATTTTTTTATTAAAATAATTTCAAAATATGTTTTCGTAGTTCAAATATATTTTGATGATATTATACTCAGATCATCCAAAAACTCCTTGAGTAATGAATTTTACAAAATGATGCAAAATTTATTTGGAATGAGTTTAATGGGTGAGTTAAAATACTTTCATGGATATCAAATATTTCAAAAAAAACAAATAATTGTTTTAAATCAATGTAAATTCACAAATAATATTTTAAAACATTTTTTCTTTGATATAAATAAAGGTAGTGATAATCTTATGATTACAAGATATAAATTGGATCTTGATGAAACTAGAAATTCAGCTGATTAAACCAATTATAGTAGTTTGTGTTGAAGATTATTATACTCAACTACTAGCTGACCGACTATTGTGTTTAGTGTGTATATATGTGAAAATTTTCAACTAAATCCTAATAAATATCATTTACTTATTGTAAAAATAATTTTTAAATACCTCAATAATAAAACCATCATAGGATTGTTTTACCCTAAAGGACGTGCATTTAAATTAGTTAGTTATTCAGATGCTAATTTGGTAGTTGTAAGTCAGATGGAAAGATAAATTATAGGACATGTCAAATTTTTGGAAAGTCTTTTGTTTATTGGCGTAGTATGAAACCTAATTATGTTGAATTATCTAAAAATGATGTTGAGAATTTATCTGCAAGTAGTTTCTAGGAATAGATTTTGTGGATGAAACACACATTATTAGACTATTGATATGAACTCAAACATGTCTCTATAAATTGGGACAATACAAGTGATATAAACATCTCTAAGAACCCTATATCATATTCTTGAAAAAAACATATTGATATATGATATACCTTTTTGAGATATCATTTTAGAAAATGGATACGCCACTCTTAAATTTATTGACCCAGAGCATCAGATTTCTATAGTTTTCATAAAACTATTAAATCGTGAAAGAATGAATTATATCAAAAATGAGTTAAATATGATTTATTTTATTTAAAATATTTTTAAATATAATTTAATATTATTTTCAATTGTTTTATAAATATATTTGAGTTCATATTTTATTAAGTATTATATTTATTTATTTCATTTAAAATATATCATATTGGTTTTATAAATACATTAAAGTTGGGTTATTATTTCCTATGTGTTACTATAAAATTAAATAAAAAAAAGATTAATATTTCATATAATAGTTTAATTGACATACTTTTTCTAAGCCAAACCATGCCCTATTTAATAACCCACTTTCTCAAACCTCTTCTAAAAATACCTAGACCATGTCTGATATTTCTCAGTTTGATCAGTTGAGAAGAAGAAGTATCCTGGATATGATGCTCTCAAGTTGTATAACCTATTAATGGCCTGCTCCAGTAAGTATATTTGTTTTTAAAAAAAAAATTTATAGGAATACATGGCTAAAATAGGAGTTGAATTTGAATGGTTTAGTACTAGTATTTTGGAAACAAAATACATGCCACAAGAATGGTCAAGGATTTCACAACTACTATAGAAAAAATTAGAGACAAAACAGACCAAAATAACCCTCTAAATGTGTCTTCTTGATGAATCCCTACCACTCTATGAACCGAATGGATCTCATTGATCTCCCTAGCTGAGAATCCCCTTCGTAAATGTATGGAGAGTCTATGGTGGCCTCTATTAGTCTGATGGCACTCCATGGCCATGTAAATTCATGATGTTTCACATCATGAGTTTGATGATGAAAACCCCATTCAAAAATCTCAAAATTACTTTAGAAACCACCTTGTATCTCTATAAAACACCTTTCCTATAAATACCCCCGCATTCCGTCCTTTGGGGGGAGGTGACCTGACCTTTAGACTTATGAATTTCTCCCAATTCATGAAGAACCTGAGCATCTGAAACCAAAACAAAATGGATCATACAAGGTATCCTATATTCATGAAGCACACTTTTATATGTTCTTGAATACCTCCACCTAAGGTGGGGATGCCTTTTTCAAAGGCCTACTCCCTTCACAATGGAGGGATTCCCTATGGGAAACTTGATACTTTAAGAATCATTCATCATTTGTGAAGAATTCATTTCCTAAGATAGGACATCATCCTGAGGTAGGAGCACCCTGTTTCATAAAGCTTACTCCTTCACAGAGATCTTGACCTCTGGAAATAACCTTAGCTTCATAAAGAACCTCTTTATAAGGCCCTATTGTTTGAAAAATCCATCTATTGCGCCTCCTAGTGATGCCTCCATTTTGTTGACACTACTTTGCAAAGTTTGAGTACCCGAGCCCCCACATTCATCCAGGATTAGTCTAAAAACACCTCGAGTATCTATTTGACATGTCACAACAATTCATGTGGCCCACTCTCCTTAAAGTGACATGATGTTCCCATGATCCTTATTCTTCTCAACAAAGGTAAACTAATGTCTTTTTCTTCTCAACATAGGCATGCTAACACAGAATCGTGACTAGACATCCCCCCCATCATTACATCCTAACAATGATAAATCCATGACCCTTATATGGGTGAATGATCGATGGTTATGTAAGATCAAGGTGTGAGGAGAAATCCCCCCACATTCCTGAAGCATTCCGTAAAACTTCCTAGTGCCAAAATCCTCAACACATTTTTTAAACCTATGACCTTACCCTATACAATAAACATCGGATACTCCATGTGTGAGTCGAATGGGATGGTATATACTCTGCCTAACCTCATAGGGAATTATATCATAATCACATGGAATGAGATCCTCCTGAAATGTAATGTCATCCTCCATGTGTAGCCCCATGTGTAAGCTGCACACCATCTCTTATTGGTGATTCTTCTATGAAATGAGAATTAGGTCTTCTACTTCTTCTTTTTTATCACACTGAGCATGAATCATGTGGAATTAGAGGTTAGTGGTGATTATTAAACCTAATCAACCTCTACGTTTATGGGACTCTCGTATGCATAATCCCAAAACCATGAAGAACCTATGGGATGCTCCTACACGTAATCCCCAACCACATGATCAAATTCCATGGGCCATCTCCAAATATGTAAGCCTCATCCCCTATCAAAACTATGTTTTATTTGATTACCAACTGACTAGGATACATAAGAATCCTCCCTTAGGTCAAACCCCAATATCCCTATCCACCCTAATTTTATCTAGGTCACGTCTATGGTAAGTTCACACCACTCACCGGGACACCCCATCTCTTCTGGGTCCTTTGGATATCTCAATACGTAATCCCTGAACTAAATCCAACCAAGAGAAATCATATTATGAAGGTTAGATCAATTAATAATCCCCACACCATCCCTCATTGAATCTCCTTTCACAAGATGATCATCCTTACCACATGATGTTAAACTGCATGGACTGGTCCAATCACATGAACATAAACTACAACATTGATCTGCATGGTTTTTGATCCCTACCTCTTAATTAGGGTATGTATGATTCATATCTGAGGTTCCATCCTGACCAATGGTAAACCTAGGTGCCCCCCTCTTAGGAGTGAACCTCCCTGATCCACCTCCAGATGTGTTTTGATCAACCTTTATGGTATGACATCTTCCCTTTATGGTATATACCAATCGTATTTTCCTCCAAAGGCATTCTGACCCATCCATCTAGTAAACCCTCATAGTTCTCCTACCTAGGTATGTACCTTCATGGTATGAAATATTCCCTTTAGGGTACATAGCTCCTGGACCTGCCACCACTGATGTTTTGATCCATCCATCAGTAAACCTTTAAGGTGCTCCCTCCTAGGAACTTAGCTCCTTAATCTTCCTCCATGAGGAATTTTGATCAATCAACTCTATATCCATAAGATTTAATTATTCTAACCCAAATCCATATTATCTAACTCATGCTAAACATTGGATTCTTGAGGTGAAGGCCTTGGAAGATATATTACTTTGGCATTAGATACCCCATGATCGATATGGTATTCCTTAGGTATTGTGCCCAAGATGCCTCCATGAGATTCCCTCTTATGAGAAAGAATATAGGTGACCATTTTTCCTAGAGTCCAAAAATGTAATTGATGCACAATGTGAATACTCTTATGAACAAAGGTTTTTACCCTATCAAGACCCATTGGAATGTCATGATAGAATTAGCATAATTAATTGTCATCGGTGATGAGTTCCAAAAAGATAAAATAACTCTATGAGGGATACCCAGACTAGGTAACAAGTTCCAAGGTGCAATTAATGGAAGAAGGAACCGAAATACCATCAACCTATTTCAATCAAGGAGTATACATCATCATTGAAAGTAATGAATGTCACATGCCTTTAGAAAGTAGGAATACATAATAATAAAAGTGACACCATCATATATTCAACAAGAAAAGTGGTTCCCCCAGTGAAAGATTCAAAAATAGAAATGGTGAACCAAATGTGAAACTTTTCTCCTTCTACCATAGAGATTATCTATTTTTTCATCATATCAGGGATTATACTCAGACATTGTTGACATTGGGAAACTAGTATAAATGGTGAACTCAACATGAAACTCTTCTCCACAATATGGGTACTGGTAGCATTAAAGACATCATAAAATGATCATTCCACTAGATCCGGATATATGGTTCCTGGAAACACCAAACAAATAGTGATCCCGACACAAAACTCACCAAAAATTTGGTTAGTTAAATGTTGGGAATTTTATTTTATGAACTCATCAACAAAGATCTCTATCTGACCATGTAATATTGGATGATGTTGGGGAATTCAGAATTGATTTCCTTATATATGTGCTAGCATTAAAATCCCCCCACTTTTCACAACCCAATCTATAGGAAAACATCCACCCAAAGATCATATATGTAGGATTATGAGAAATGTTAACGTTGAAATCCCGCATAGATCCACCTCTTCCACAACTTATGATGCAACTATAGGTATTGGATGCCCATGCCCCATCTCACCCTATGCGATCATTCAAAGGAAGGTTATGGCCACCCTCATAAGTCTTTACAAGTAGAAGGGGTAATTCACAGAATGGATATGGCCTAAAAATACTTGGAGGCTTTAGTGACTCACTGACACTAACTCCCCTAAGATCCACACAAGGAGTCATAACTCCCCACTTCAATAATGAATTTCTTCTGAAGTCTCTCCCTGATGTGATACTATGACTTACTCCCCTATTCCTAGGAGGTGTGGAAATCCCAAGTCTCCTCATCCAAGACTACTACCTAGGACCCACCAAGGAGGGCTCCAACTAGGCCCCATCAGTACCTAAAACTGTTTTTATGCTAAATAATAGGTGTACTATACACCTGCTTTGTCGGTCCTGATCTAGAACACCTGGAATCAACATCAGGTGCTAGACTAGGAGAATTACAAAAATGGGATTAGTCTTCCATTGATCCAGTGGACACATCCACCATAGGCACATTATTTTATATTCCTTAAATAGAAGAGTATGGATCCATCCATGCCCAGCTGGGATTGAGACCTCTGCTGTCCAACAGGTGGGCTGGGTTGACTCTGTCAATTTTTGACACCATCAGATGTCATTACGGACCCGTATGTGATTATAAGATTCTATATGGAGGAACTCCTTGTACTATCACCAACCAAAGGGGAGATCCTACTCACTCTCACAATAAACTTGAAGTTTCTCCCCATTTCCCAGTATCATTCAAAGAGGATGTCCTTACCACTTCATCAACATCCAGTACGGAGGTCCTACCTATACTTATGGTTACCAACATGAAGTTCCTCTCCATTTCATAGGCCATCATCATGTAGATTCTCCTCTTTCCATTCCCATATCAAGAAGAGGTCCTCACCACTCCATCATTAGTCAAAGTGGTAGTCCTCCCTTCATCATCAACAATCAGTATGAAGGTCCTCCTTGTGTTATCACCATTTACCAACACAGAGTTCATCCCAATGCCACAAAAAACTAGCGTAGAGGTCCTTTACACTCTTTCAATAGAGGCCCTCCCCATGTTTCCAACAGGAAAAGTAGATTTCATTCCCAGACCAACCAATAAGGAGGTCCTCCCCATGTTCTAGCTCCTCAACATGATGTTCCTCTCCATTCCCATTTCGACCACTATGAAGACTCTCCTTACACTTCAACCCACCAAAGTGGAGGTCCTACCCATGTTCCCACCAAAAAAAATAAGATATCTTCCCTGATTTTTCAATAAAAATAATGGAGGTCCTCCTCACTCCTATAGTAGTAAAAGAATAGGTCCTCCCCACTCAAAAAAAATATACATAGGCCCTCCCCATTTCCCAGTTAATCAATGTGGAGGTCCTCTACATGCTATAAATCACCAACACAAAGTTACTCCCCATTTTAAGAACTTCCAAGCCTTGAAGAACCATCCCAGGGTAGAAGTACAAATCACCACATCCGAAGGAAAAATTTCAGGAAGCACCAAGTCATTGTCAATCTTGTTAACCTATAAGATTCCAAGGAGGAATGTGATTCAATTATGGAACATTCACCCCACTCATTAACATTTGAGTCTGGTACAAGAGACCAATAGATAATTTTAATTATCCCAGAAGTTGAGATTCATATATCCTCGAATCCCTCTATAGGTACATGTAGGTGGAGAAAGTCTCGGCTCCCTTTCAGGGTCTCATAGTACAGGTACCTCTATTATCACTAGTTTCGCTCTTCACCTCTACTCCAGATCATGAAGAAATGTTCTAGAATGGTATAGAAGATGAGTATCTAGTATACACACCAGTGAGTATTTTATCCCTTGCACATGAGGTATTGGTGAACACCCAATCCTCTAAAGATGTGATTATGTGATTAGCACCTCCCTTGAGGGACTAAATAGCATGAAATGAACAGTCAAATCATGCAATGTTTGTCAACCACCACACTGATCAACATCAATTCCACCACCCATCTATCAATAGGCATCGGCCAAATCTTGGTAAAATCACGAGTTAGGATCCGATTCTGTGCAAGAAAGCTCATGGAAGACTCTATATGATGATCATTTTTCAGTGGTATTCTAGTCGAATGCAACTACCAACTCCGATATCATAGAGTCCCTCATCAAGGGCCAGGTTGAATTCCTCCTCCAAAATATATAGGTGATGATTTTTCACCTTCATGGCCACAATTTGGTCTACCTAGGAATCTGAGAGAATTTCAAAGACATTGATCAACAATGTTGAATGGTTGAATTTGTAGCACTCCTAGTGGATCAGCATCTTGCATCACCCAGATATCATGAGACCCTCCAAAATTTATGTTTTAAGATCCTAATTGTAATATACAGAATTAGGGAAGTGGCATATGTACATGTGTAGATATGGGTATGCAGACATTATAAATATCTCCATTTCATCCCTACCCCCTAGTAATCAGACCTATTAATTGATATTGAGTATTTTCCTTCAAGTATCATTATGGTGAATATGGTTGTTCCTTAATTTTTCAAGTACGGGGGCACCGACATCGTGTATCATAGAGAACAAACACCCCATAGGGAAGTGAAATATCAGATAGACCCTCATACAGGTGTTTTTAACCATCATAAAAGGAATGAACTCATAAATTCTTAGATAAGAGGATGATCATCGATGATCTCCTTGTAGAGAGGCACCAGGATAATGGTGCTCCTTGATAATATCTTGTTCCTCCTCCATCAAGGAAACAAGGGAATCTACTTGTCCTCCTTGTAATGTTTCGCCAAGTTGAGCCTGTAGAACCCATGATTCCCAAAAGAGAATAGGCAGGAGTGTATAGAGAGATACCATGATTTGAGTCACCAAATATACCTATGCAGCATGATAACCTCCCCCAAGACCCAAACCAAGACACCTTATTAGATATTGAGCGTGCCTACTTAGTTGATGGGCCTATCAATGCACTGGTGTCCAGGGATCCTCAATAGGATAATAATCCCCTCCAAGATGATTTTCTATATTCATTCACTACTCACCACAATTCCCTAGAAACAGGATAGGTGGAAATCCCACATGATGGAAATTCTTACCCAGCATGGGTGGATGATATGAAATCACCCTCGGATTTTGGGAACCCTAGATATGCCCCTTTCAATGGGATGAGTGACCTAATGTAACGTTCTTCCCACTTTATCTTGAGGTGTGGACCCATGTCGGTAACTCCAGAGTAGTAGTAGGCCACCGATATTTGATTTTTTTTGCATACATTGGAAGGGCCTATGATTATATGGTACAACCAGCTACCTATACGGTCTATCATTAGTTTGGAAGACCTCTGCAGGTGGTTCCAATGCCAATTAATCTTATCCACATGAAAGATAAACATTTTTTTACCTCTTAAAGTGAATGAAACTTCCTAATGAGCACATTTCATACTTCATCTCTTGGTGGAAGGGCCTCACTTACTCACTTGATATACCACGGAGTAGGGAAAAATATCCAACAATGTGCACAGGGAACTGCAAGACTGAGTTGGTCTATACCCTAATCACTCAGAACTTCCCAAATGGGTTACGATACTTTCATGATAAAGTAAAATTCTTGGAATAAGCCTTGAAACAGGCCATGAAGGCACGTATACTGCCTCTCTCATCTCCTAAAATAAGAATCGATAAGGAAGAGACTACCTCCATAGTATAGGTGGATCCCCCTAAGTCTCTAGAGTTGTTGGAACATCTACTAGAAGATCCTCATAGGGAGAATCAGTTTTATCAAGCTTAGCTTCACCCAATATAGAATCAATAGGCACTGCCTCTCCAAGTGCAACCTCCAAAAAAGTTGAATGTGGCTCTGACACCTCATCAGGATCGATCCCCTTATTAGGGACAAGATCCCATAGTTCCCCTCATGAATAGTAGAAACCAAAACTATTATTTCAAGGATGAAAATTTTTCCATCTATTTCCTTAGTGACTTGGAACAGGGGATTTTGAATCTAATAGAATATAAGAATCCCCTTGAAGATGATCTTACTGATCACCCAGACCATTTCCCTTACCACATGATCCTTGTAAATACCATCAAATAGTGATATTTCTTAAAGGATTAGATTCATGGATAAGTATAAAATGGTTTGGTAATGTTGGTAAATGTCCCAGAATAGGTGGAACACATCTCCACCGATCCTAATAGTGACTATGATGGTTAATGGCAGTAGGTTTCCAAATGTGGAACTCAGAAGTATGACAACTAGATAGCCCACGAGGCATTCTATCATGCCTACGACTTAATTTGTTCCCTCCTATGCCATATTGAACCTCTAGAAGTCACCACACCTTCCTTAGATACCATTTCTATGTCCACCATACATTCTACTATGTCCTAAAAGAGTAGTTACCGACATCACAATGGAACGCAAAGTCCCACATTGGAACAAAATCCATCTCACACCCTCAACGATTTCATGCCTCCAGAATTAGGAATTACCACTAGGTATTTACCATAATTGTAATAATCATATGATAATGTAAAATTGTATGCCTATGTGAACAATATCAAGTTGGTAGATCCCTTCATGGCCCTCGACGATGAGGAATTTCAGGTAAGTCCTCCGAGTGCCTCTGACTGTAACTAGTTAAGGAATGGTCAAAGTCCTTCAAATCACCAAAATGATCAAGCCAACACTTCAATCTAGGTAATTCACTCTACCAAGACCAGACAAAAAGTGTTACGTAGAGATAAAAAGACATAGTCATCCTAGCCCTCTCAATAAAACACACCACTATAGATGACTGTGATAACTGACTAGACAAAACATCCTCATTCTCATCACGGTCAGCCACGTCCAGTTAAATCCAGGACTTAGTCAGCCAACAATCATTCGATGGTGGTTATGGGTGAGTTATATAATGAGAAACATGATTTCACCCCCACAAACTAGTACCCAGTGGTTCATCTAGTAGCACACATCATTCCTCCAGCTAATGATCAACCCCTATTGGTAGAAATATTCATTTTGAAAAAAAAAATGATGTTATGAAGAATCTCACTAATATACCTTTGAGGATATCGACCCTCGAGTCCCTCCACCTTCAAATAGAAACGCATGAGGCCCTTGCAGAACCCTTAAAAATACCCTCGAGTTTGATGTAGATGTAGTCTCTGTTAAAGCATACTATGTAGTGGAGGTTGGGAAGGAAAAATGACAACCATAATTTATTTCTCTAGTTAAGATGAGGGATCTCTTTTTCGGGGGAACATTATCCCACTTTATATCACTATATAATTAAATTTCATGGAAGTATATAATTTTTTGTCCAACATAGGTTATGGGATCAACCTCATCCAAACCCAGACACTCCGCATGTTGGGACTGGCTGAAGAAGACTTGAGGCTCTATAACCAAAAGACTCAGTGTTATGACAGGACTGAGAAAAAAAATATGTGATGAGATTTGGTTAAAAGATCAATTTAAAGGATTGAAAAAAGTAATTAATTCATGGTTTTTTCACAGGATACCACCTACAATGCATTGATGGGTATTCCCTATATTCATTTGTATATGGTAGTCACATCCTCATATCATCAATGCCTCAAGTACTCTCTCAATGGTTGAGTAGGCATGTTTTTTGGATAATGAATCTCCCTTCATCTTCTGTGAACCCCTCTATCTAGATGCTGGATATTACAAGATCATGGATAATTAGGATCATGCAAACAAGGTTGAGCACACCACTATTTTACCTAGCCCATGGACAGATTTTGATAATGCTTTTATCCTCCCAATTCACCAGCTAGATGCCACAACACCATACATGGGAAGTTTCTTTATCCATTCCAAGAAGAAATGGAACCATTTACCTAAGTATTAATAATTCCATAATATTACCTCATAATTATACTCAGTCCAAGCATAGATGATATCAGAAGCCCCTACCCCTATGAAGTATCAAGATGTTCGCCTCATGGCTACCATTGTGAAATATACTCTCCTATTTCACCAAGTTGGATTGAACCAGTGAAAACCTAACCACCACCATTGAATTGATATATAGAATAAACCATGTGGTCAAATTCTTGAAGTAATTGGTTTTATAGCTTCCATTTACATGGTTTTAGCAGAGCATGAGCCCCCTAGAAAAGGTTCTATCTCCACCAAAGTCATCACCAGTGTTCCCCCAGAATCAATTGATCTAGATAAACATCCTCCCACTGATTACCCCAAACACTAAAGAGGACTTTGAATATGCTCCTCCAAAATTTGAAGAAGGTTTCTCTACTACCGTTGAAGTGTTGGTTCATGTGAACCTGGGTACGAAGGAATATCTGAGTCCAACACTGCTTAGTGTAGCCTTTCCTCTAAAGGATCATCAACAGTATGTAGCTTTCATGAAGCAGCACTATGATGTCTTTTCATGAAGTTATGATGAGATTCTAGGACTAGAAACTCGTATATTTTTTTCACCATCTAGGACTTATAATGGTTCATAATAGATTTAAGAACCCTCCCAGGAAAATGAACCCTTCTTATGGTGACATGGTTATGGAAGAAGTTGATAATATTATGAAGTCCAATTTCATCAAGGAAGTGAAGTACCCTAAGTGGATAGCCAATAAAATTGTATTTAGGAATAAAAAGGGTAACAATAGAGTATATATCAACTTTTAAGACCACAACCATCATTATTTGAAGGATTATTTTCTCCTTCCCATGATAGAGTTTTTGATTGATGCCATAGCTAGGTTCCAAGATCTCTCCTTCATGGATGGATACTCTAGATAAAAGCAGATATGTGTGGACACCAAATATGAGAAGTCTAATTCCTTCATAGCATCGTAAGGAACCTTTTGTGACCAAGTGATGCATTTTAGTCTAAAAAATGCAGGATCCACTTAGTAGCAGACCATTAATCACATCTTCAAACTGATTCTTAGGAATCTAGTGTAGGGCTATGTGGATGATTTTTTAGTTAAATCCCAACATTGTTAGGACCATATTAGATATCTTGAGAAAGTTTCTAGCTTATTTCTCTCCCATCATTTGATGATAAACCCCTTGAAGTGTGAATTCTATCTTACCACTAGGAAGTTTCCTTGCTTCATCTTCATATATAGAGTCATCAATATCGACCTTGAAAAGATCAATAACATCATCCAAATGCCTCCCTTGAGAAAACTCCAGTAGCTCTGGGGAATTTAAGGCCACTTAGCCAACATACATATATTCATGAAAAACTAGGATGAAAAGTGTATTCCCTTTTCCAAGATCATGATTAATGGTACAATTTAATAGTGGGATCAAGAGTGTCAGACCAAATTTAAAGAAATCATGAAATATCTACTATAACCTCTGGTTCTGATTCCACCCATCTCCAAGAATCGTATGGTCCTCTATGTTACCACCCTATAATGATCCCTTGGTGCCCTGATCAACCAGAAAAATAATGAGGGGGGGAGAATAGTTTATACTATCTCAGTCACATTCTCCTCAATATGGATTCCATACATTTCCCTATCAATAAGAGATGTCTCATCGTGATTTTCATAGCGCAGAAGTTGTATAATTATTTGAAACATCAAAATACACAACCGGTGTCCTATGTTAACCATATTAAGTATATAATGAATCGTTTTATGTCAATATGATGGATATCATGCTGGGTAGTGATCCTTTAGATGTTTGACATCAGGTTCATTCCACATAATGTTGTTAATGGTCATGAACTAGAAGACTTTCTAGCTACCCATCTTTATCTGGTAGAGGTGCCTCTAGAAATTGATTTCCTAGATGAAGACATCTTATGAGTAGATTAGGCTATTCCATGCTATAATATGAACTTCAACAGTGCCTCCCAAAACCCAAACAGTAGAAGTATCGATTATCCCAATATGAACAGAGTAGGTTTGAGGATCATCTTCACCACTCCAGCATAGTCTATTCTTCCCTACCCATTCATGATGTTAGAAGGCTGCACTAATAATGAGGCAGAGTATTAGGATCTCATTAATATTCTCTAGATAGACCTCGATATTGATTTCCCCTTCCTTCACTAGAATGGAAACTCTGATTTATTCATCAAGAAAATCAATGGTGATTACATTGATAGGAAGCCAAAACTTGTTCCCCTACTAGAGTGCACTCTCCAGTTTATGGGCTAGTTCCCTTCTCATCCAGAGGTGAATTATGGTCCTCAATCACAAAATGGAATATCCAATGCTCGTGCTAGCATAGGTGACTCTATTTCATAGCCTGACCTATATTACCTTTTCATTCATGTGGCACATCAGAGAGTCATTAATCTCATCATTCTAGATAATGATGACACCAAGCAGGAAAACCAACTGACTTTTGGTTCTTCCACATAAATACCACTTAATACCCTAGAAATGGACGAATCCTCTTATTAGACAAACCATTTTTTTCAAGTATCCCTAGGATGGTGTTATTTCGCTAGACAGAGACAAATGTGAGTGATTCCACCAGCGTGCAGTGTATTTCACCCTCCATATTGGACCTTACCTCGAGTAGGCTCTCTATATATATGGATTTGATGAAATTATCTTTCAATAAATTAAAGAAAATGATATTACCTAGGTTATATAATAAGTTCATGCTGGGTCTTATGGTTCTCATTAGGCAGGGTTGAAGCTCTCCCACCAGATTCGAGGGTTAGGATAATTCTGACCTACCATGGTTCATAAATATATCAATTACACGAAGAGGTTTCATGCATGTCATATTTATGCCATTTTTTTTGTCGACTACTAAATATAATCTATACTACCAAGTATTCTTGTCCCTTTTCAGTTTGGGGACTCGATGTTGTGGGACCCTGCCCACCAATAATGGATCGCCATTGTAGTTTCATTATGATTATGACAGATCCCTTCTCCAAGTGGGTAGAATTGATTCCTCTCAATGAATTCATGGATTGGTTTGTGATCAAATTCTTGATCTCCCACATCATTCACCAATTCAGAGTTCCTCATGTCATTCTCACTAAAAAAACACTGACTTCCAAGCACCAGAGCTGAAGAAGTTGTATACCATGTACAACATCTGGTCCAACCATACTTCTTACTACTATGAACATGAAAATGGATAGATCGAGGAATTAAAAAAACATCTCCAATATTTTTTAGAAGATAGTGGTCTCAAATAATAATATTTGACCGAAAAATCACCCCAATGCTCTATGGGATTATCAGACAATGAATTTGAATTCCAACTAGGTAAATCCATAAACCTTGGTGTATATACCATAGGTAGTCCTTCCTATTAGGATTTAGTTATTGTCACTCTGAATAGACATCTATGACTAGAAAACTCTAGATAAAATGGAAGAAGTCCATCTTGATGATATGGAATCCCTCAAAGAGAATAGGATCTTGGCCTTGTATAATCTAGATAGTCACTAGGAAAAGATAGAATGATAATTAAATAATAAGGTTTATGTCCATTCCTTCCTCCAGGGTGACATGATACTGGATCTTAAAACACCAATGAAACCTGGAAAGAATCCTCCAAAGTTGGATTCCTAGTGGGAAAGAACTTACATCATTCATACAGTCTATTCCAATGGGAACATACTCTTTGATAACTATAGATGGTGAGAACATTACTCCTTATACCACTACCAATTTTATCATGTATTACTTAGAAAGAAAAGGGATTCCCTATGTTCCAAACTATATGAAATTAAAATAAGAGTAGAAGTCTTATTATTAGGACTTTAAACCTTGTGTTATCCCCCTTGGGAATGTGCCATTTGGCATGGGCCACCTTGGCCCTCATTCATATCGGGTTATACCTGCAATGTCCCACATATACCTTTTGGTTGAGTTTATTTCCTCCATGGTCCTAAATATATAAATCTAAACTAGGAGTATCTATATTAGCTACAAGATGTTAAAATGCATAGCATTGGTGGTCCTCTCTGCATGACCATAAAAGGCACAAACCAACATCCTTACACCATGATGTTAAACTGCATGGAAGGGTCCTATCACACAACCTTAAACTAAGGCATTATCATTCTAGATGCCTGATGATAAACTAAATAGATTCAAAAACTATGTTTCATGGCATTAAACTATGTAACAACCAATGTCCTACTTGTATGTGTTGGAACTGGGCATCCAGCGGAAGCCCCAAGTAGGTGGGTTTTAAATTTTTTTTCCACCGACGGTCAACGTAAACTTGTCGACGTCAGAGAAGAGGATCCCGGTCAAAGCTGAGGATCTCATGTGGAAGATTTTATGCACAAACATAAACTGTAAAATACCTGGTTTAGATCTGAAGTCGTGCACGACGTCTACTCATCATTGGAGATCACTGCTCAAAAAATCCGAAGCCGAATTCCTCTAAATCATCCACACGCTCTTCAAAGAATCCATGGGAGTGTCGTTCATCTTAGTCCGGGTGCTAGCACCAAATACTGACGATGCCTTCGACGTTCCAATGATCACTGCATCGCTTCGCTAGCGATGCCCGAGAGAGAGCTCCATCCGAGCTCCTTGGATCCAGAGCATCTCTCTCTAGAGTGTGGGAGAGAGAAGAGGAGAGATAAGCTCCATGAATAGTATTTGTCAAATGCCCCTCCTCTTCTATTTATAGTGCACAATTAAAATACCCAGTATCGCCTCGCTGGCCCCCGGATACTTAACGCACTATCAACGACATTTATGACTACTACACTGAGTCATAAATATTATTATCATTTACTTGTAATATATTAAAATATATTACATGATAATAATTGAGTCATTAACTCGACTCGTCAGTCCCATAAATATCAATTGAACCTTGAATAATTTAATATTCGTCAATTAATATTTTTTCATGTATATACATAAAAACTCATAAATACATTAAATAAATAAATTCAATACTCATTATTCTAATTTCGAATAATATAAATTTATTTATTGCATTGGTGATAGTTTAACTTTGGACAATTTTCGGACCCTTGTGGCAGGTCCCACTATGTCCAATTATCTTATTCAACTGAATAGGGTAGATTCTTGAATATTCTATTGTGTGTGACCCTCTAGGCCCTTATTTCGACAGCCGTGAATAGTATTCACAGAACAAGAGCGGGATCTAGCAACACATAATGGCCCTTGAAGAAATAAGGATTATCACAGCAGTGAAAACCAACCTACGAACATGCACTGTGTAATATAATCTCTTTGTCTATAATATCTCATAAAGCATGACACAATCTGGTGTCATCTCCCTTTTCTTTCTTTATAGTTTGTTGATTTAGCTGGACGGATTTACCCTTGACTTCCATGGCCATGGTCTTATAAAGGTACTGTCATCCATATCAACATGGCCTAAGATATATTACTTCCATAACCCGGAAGAGACAAATCCTTTCTTGACCATTCAACCAATGTCATGCCACCAATGACACACCCGATACAAACTACCTCTCCATGACTTAATTTCCATGGTTTTCGTCTTGCATCAAAGTATGAAATCAAATGACATACATTGGTAAGGATCTAAAGTTAGGAGGCCATTACACATGATCGTAGATAGGAACATCCAATGACACCCGAAACATGTGGAGTTTCTATTGGAAGGTCTTTCCTCATGATCTCACTTCTAGATATCACAAAGTGCGAACTTCATGAGAAGAAGTCTCAATGCTTATGAGCCCCCACAACCTGATGGTCAGACATCTACTGTGTCCAATCAGTAAGATGTATTTAGACCATAGAACATATATTTACGATTAATGTCATAGTATCTAGAGGTTCTCATTATAGCCTGGGAACTGCTATAACCATTCAATAAGACAATTAATCTTTGGACATTACCATTTCTATAGTGGACAAAAATAATTCTACACTATAATGGTAAGATGACATTATGCATAGCTTACTGTATACACTATATGGTAATCAAAAGCACATAATAGTTGGGTCTAGGGCACCCACTATTTAAACACTCCCACTTGCACTAGAGCCAACTTGCTAACCAAACTTGTTAGCTACTCACATGATAAGCATCATGTTTCTGCTGAGTAATGGCCTTAGATACTGGGTCCGCCACGGTTCTTCCGCATGGATATTCTACTATAGCGACCTCATCTCTTTGAGTAAAACTTCTCAAGATAGGATATCCTGAGTATGTCCCTTTTTTCCACTGTCATAACATGACATCTTGGCTAGTAAGAATGTCTTAATCTAAATTATGATAATACTTTTCTCACTAGGTGTGATTCCAAGAAGTGGAACAAATCATTGCATTTAATTACTTCTTAGATATCTTAGAAGCTGCAATGTACTAGGTCTTGTAGATATGGCCACCACAGGCTGATGTGAGCTTGAATCTCTCATCACCTTTAGCCTAACTCCAATACTAGATCACATTGATCTATAGAAGACTAGTTTGTATCCCTAAAAATTACTATCCTTTCTTCTCCACATACCAGGTACAAATCTTTTGTACTTTCCGAAGCACATTTAGATTGTTTTGACTGCATCCCTTGTAGTTCTCCTGGATATAACTAATATTTTCCTATTGTAAAATATACCATGGAAATATATGTTCTTGTACATATCATGGCATATGTGATTGATCCATCACTCTGGCGTATTGATTTCAACTCACCACATTTATCTCTTCCCATGTCACAGATAGGTCAACATGGAGAGATTATGCCCTCTGACATAGGCAAAAATTCATCACTTGAATTGTTCCAACATGTATTTTTCAATACAATGTCATTATATATACGATTGACTAGGACCAAGAATCATATAGATCTACCTTAGTAGATCATGTTCCCTAGAACATAGGTTACTACTTTAAGTCAATCATTAGAGAGTAAATTTAATTTTTGTCTTAACTAACTGTTAGACCAATGTGTGTTTTCCATATGTTACCAAACATATTTCTTATTGGAAAACCTTAGCGCTCCCACTAACCTCTGGTAGACACATGGAAAACATTTGTTTTAAATGTATATACTATGATCATGTTGCTTACTTTAATACTAAACCTGATTATAGTAACTTTCAACATTTATTAGAATTCTGTGACGTGACCATCCCTTTCTGGTTGTGTCTTATAGACACCATCCAAGATCGTTGGTCATGACATCCAATGCTAAATAAATTGATCATAGATATTAGATACTATTAAGTAAAATTCTAATGGATTTAGGCATAACAACTTGGTGAAACCAATCGAGCCTTTTTGGTACTACAAATGTACCATCCATGTATCAACTCACTTGAATACCCACTGCAATATTCAAAATAATAGCCCCTTTTCACTTTGATACATAGAATCCATTAATTGAATTTTAGTTATTCTTATCAATTTTAGCTAATTTCCATCTACTGCTTAATTGTAGGAAATATTATTCACATTGAATAATATATCACCGACCACGGTGAATATAAAAACCATCACCATGGTTTTATTATTCCTACGCAGTATGTGTCTCTAGAACATACTTTATTCCACATGATATTGTGGAACTAGTTCCTATGACAACAACTAGTGCATGTTTAGCATTGACTAAACACAAGTAAATATAGCTCCCAATATCTCTAATAGAGATGTTCACCCTTATATAGAAGTGTAGTCTATTTCTTGACTACCTTATATTCTATATTAGGTATTTATGTAACATCTTAAACAACTGTTAGGATTATTACACCAAATGCACAATGTGTTTGTCTTGACGCTAGTTTGTTTATGTCCTAACAAACACTTTTCATCAAAACACATATTCTTATGATATAATGGGTTTACATCATACTATGACTCGTATGATATCCATTTGTCATTATAGTTGGCATATGGTTGTGGGATATCACTGTTATTTTCAAAGCATTTCATGAAATATAATGGAATTTTATGCCAGTTCCAACATTGATATTACTTACATCAATACTTTGATGTATAAAATGTGACTTTAGGAATTACTCTACGCTATATTTTGTTGATAAATGTTGATATGTGAGACTTCATAATCAATCCTCCCCATTAACATCAATGTCGTGATTTCGATAAGGTAATGTGCATTTAGAAATTGCTCCACGCTACATTATCATGATTGATGAATGCTTGGTCGAGATATTCTTCGGTATCCCAACCTGAAGCAACTCATATCTCCAGACCATGCAAATACTTCACTTTGATATTCCTTAATTACTTAAAATAATCTTATGAAGTATATATACCTCTAGCTTATACTTGGAATAGTTTAAAATATCATATTGAACTATTTCCAAAAGCTTTGTGACGTACCTTTATTTCTAAAGGATCCTTTGTCCAAACTAAAGACATCGATAATACCAAAAGTATTTAGTTGTGCCGAGCCTAAATACCATACATGGTATATTCATGATGACCATTTTTAGTATTACTTGACAAGGAATTATCATGTCACAACTGGGTATAAGTCATACATTTATATTCATCACTAATTGCCTATGATTCATGTATCACTGAACTAGTGATTGAGTTTACCAAAAACAACATTCATTTCAAAAACTAAAAGAATGTCTCCTTGCGTCTAAGGACACATGAGATTAATGTTTGTGGTTATAATCAACAATAGTTCAACATGAATCTTTCACTTGGAAATTAAATAAGTAGTGTACTTCTCACCACTGGCCTAGGTATCACCCTTTCACAACCTATTTGGAGAATACACCTGACTTCTATTAAGGTTTCTATACTAACTTGTTTATCGTATTAGAATACACATATGTTACCAGCATATTGTATTTAATATCCATGTAGTAAAACAGAAACATTACATTGAAGAATACGCCTGATGTAGAAGTGGTAACTTGCTTCTTTAAATCAGGTTATTTCTTTTAAACTTCCATAGTATTATTTTATAATATGAAATACAAATAACCTCTGTTAATACCTTATTAATTTAAGGATGTCACGAATATGTCATTGGAATTAAATGCCTTTGACCTTTTCACATTTTCTTTCAATTTATCCGCCATAAGAATTACAGCTTAATTGTCTTTTATTCTTATTCACTTGGCGAACCTTACCAAAATTGGTAATGAAGCGTTTACTCAATACTTGTTCATTTTGTAACTTAAAACGAGACTTGAGTAATGTGGTGAAAATGATATTTAAAGACCATGGTAGATCTTTCAATTTACACATGTCGGTGTAAACTTCGCCTTATTCATATCATTGCTTCGCTTTCTCTTTGAAAATTTATTGCAGATGAGACTTTATGTGATATCATCTATGTCTTGGTGTAGCGACCACAACTGACATCAGACATTAATGGAAGCATAATGATATAGTTATCATATTCTTTGTAGATTAGTCTCTTGTAATTAATTTTCACCCACGCTTCATGAGGTAGTTTAACAGTGTTTGGGACATTGACACATTGAGTTTCCTATATCATAGTACTATGCGCATGTGCATGTACTATTCATGGACACTCGTGTCAGTGTGGAAATTTACTTTTTCAATTATTTATCGCATTTTAAACTTGTTGTATAACTTTCAATTTTTTCTACAAAAAGAATTTTAGCTGATGAGTTCCTTTTATCTGGATTACCGGTTTAGACATGTTGATTAATTACTTAAATCATTTTATGTCTCCCACTATTTTATCAGATTCTGGGAACCCTCTATGCTAGAATTGGAATACTCTGTCGCTTGATTATTCTAGTGGCAATGATCCCAGAACCACCCCTCATAGTCTACAATCTAAGGCTATGCCACTACTTGGAGGGTTCTAGGTAGGCTTTTGGCTGGCCGACCGCTTTATAGTTTGTGGTTCCTTGATCTGTTGAGTGAAGTCCCAACTTCTTAAAATCAAAAGTCGATTTACTCAATGCTTACCTCTAAAATGATAGCAAGTTATCTTGGGCTAATCCTTACTAGCACTTCAGTTAAGTCGACCCATCATTCATATAAGGACTCCCCAGTAGTAAGAGGCACCCTCAGCTAAGGCATGAACCGACACCTCAAATAGCTAGTTTGGTCCAAATTTGAATGAAGGAAGGTTGTCTAGACTTCATATATCATTGAGGGTTTTATTATTTTTAGTGTGAAGAAAAAATCATTTTCTAATTTTATAAGCACGTACTATGTGATCGCACTCACAAATAACCGTGCAAGAAATAGAAATTTCATCGCGTCACATGTTCATTTTATCTTGCATGCTCATTTATTATTATACTATGTGATCTCACAATAAATTACATATGCACAAGAATAATAAACAATGAAGAAATAAAACAAACACCTGATCATGAGCCGATACTATTGGTTGATCCGTTGAGTGAATAACGGACCACCCGAAACCCTAGGGGTAAATACCTTTAGTCGCGTGGCTTGCAACTTAAATAGCAATGTATGCTCATCCAATGAATCTGACTCATGTCTGGTGTGTCACCATCAGTTTGCACGAAATGCGTCACTAGTCATCTCGTCATTATACAATTGTACTCGCACACAGGCGAGGGGGTCTTGGGGTATAAATATACAACTCTGAGAATGAGCGCGCATGCCCTTATACATATAACGACTCTGAGACAGCACAAAGATCACCTTTTTATTTAAAATAATTATTACAAAACCACATGAAATAATTAAATAAATAAATAAAACACACCAAATATGCATTGGTCGGGCTCAGTTCATGATCAGATATATACGCATTAATTTTGCGTATATTAAATAAATGCATAATAAAAATTAAACTTGAATTAAAATAAACTTGAAGGAATTATTTTTTTGAATTAAAATTTCACTCTAATTTTAATTCAATATTTACATCGTTCGGTCCCGTTTAACTAATTTAATTTTAAAACTAAAAATTAAATTAATTAATTAATTTAATTAATCTCCCAATTAAATTAATCATGCTGCATTAAATTTTAATAACCAAAAATTAATATTTAATTAATTTAATTCTCAAATGTAATTAAATTAATTATTTTAATTAATCTTTGATTAAATTAAATACTCGATCCCCATAAACCTTGGGTTGGGCCTGTGTGGGTCGGGGTGAACTTGCGCAGGCCCATCTGGGACTATGTCGACCCCGTGTGAGGTTATTCTAGACCAAGAAGGTCCTCCCATGCTCATTTAGGTCTGGGAAAAGCCACCCGGTCACCTAGCGAGGCAAATCCAGCATGTGCAGACCAAAAAGAACCCGAAAAAGGTACCTCATAGTGGTGTGCACCTGCTGCACTATTACGGAGGAGGTCGGCCTCCGGTGAAGAGCGGCTCTGCCGCCAACGACTGGACCGGGAAGGGCGGCCAGAGAATCACCGGCCCAACGGCTTCATCGGAGAAGCACGCTGCTATTGGGCAAGCCTGGAGAGGGCTGGCCGGGGCCGCCACTACACCTAGGTAGTGCGCTGCTTCTGCAGCACAGTGAAGGGGAGGTGTGGGCTGCAGCTGCTGCCGACCGGAGGGAGGGCCGGGTCCGAGATGGCCCGTAGGGTTACAACCACGAGCCTGCAGAGGGAGAAGACCCCGGACCTGGGTTGCACTGGAGGGAGATGCAGGTCAACCGCATGCTTCTGTGGTATGCCGCTTCTGGAGGCGCGAGGTTCCCAGGACTTGGGGCTGGTTAGAGGGCCGCTTGAGAGGTTCTGCAGCAGTGAAAGAAGCCAGAGGAGTGACTCATGGGGTTGCAGTGGCATGCACCATCATTGTCGCACGGACCTGCTTTCCAGGGCAGTAGGTGGCGGGGCGGTGCGCTGCAGGCCTGGTGATTGCGGGAGGCAGCTTGCCGGGAGAGGGTTGTCTAGGGAAGTGGCGAGGATGGTGTGCCGGGTTGGCCCGCTGGGTGCAGCGCCTGGAGTGCAGGAGGACATAGGAGGCTGAGGGGAATGCTCGGTGGATGCGGGGGGAAGGGGCGGCACCGTCGCGGCACAGTGAACAGTGCTGCTGCTACATGCTACAGTGCACCAGGGATAGGAGGTCCCAAAAAAAAATTCGACCCAATTTTTTTTAACAAGACCTAAAATAAGGTCTTCTTCCCTTCTTTTTTTTTATTTTAACAAGACCAAAATAAGGTCTTCTTCCACCTTTTTTTAAACTTTAAGACTTATATTGAAGTCTTATCTCCCCTTTAATTTTTTTTCAAAAGCCTATATTAAGCTTTAGTAAAATAATAATAATATTATAATAATAATTTTATTATAACAATATCAATATTATTATTATAATAAAACCAAATAATTTTTTATTACAATAATAATATAATTAATTTTTAATAAATTAATATCAAAACCAAATTGATTTTCTAGTGAATATTTCGTACCGGAAATCAATCTCGAATCCGAATTCGAAACTTCGGATGGGTGCAGACTGACCATCCAATATCCGATTCAGATTCTGTCTGCGGCGTTGGGACCGTTTTGACACCCTCTTAATATTTTAATGAAAATTTAATTATTTCATTTGACTTAAAATTGTCACGCGTTCCTCTGATACCACTTTTTGGAACCGGCCACGCAGGGGAAGCCCCAAGTAGGTGGGTTTTAAATTTTTTTCCACCAATGGTCGACGTAAACTTGTTGACGTCAGAGAAGAGCATCCCGGTCAAAGCCGAGGATCTCGCATGGAGGATTTTAAGCACAAACATAAACCGTAAAATACCTGGTTTAGATCCGAAGCCGCGCATGACGTCTGCTCGTCGTTGGCGATCACTGCTCAAAGAATCTGAAGCCTAATTTCTCTAGATCATCCACATGTGCTTCAAAGAATCCGCGGGAGCGCTGTTCGTCGTAGTCCGGGTGCTAGCGCGGAATACCGACAATTCCTTCGACGTTCCAATGATCACCGCATAGCTTCGCTAGTGATGCCTGAGAGAGAGCTACATCCAAAATCCTTGGATCCAGAGCATCTCTCTCTAGAGTGTGGGAGAGGGAAGAGGAGAGATAAGCTCCATGAAATGTATTTTTCAAATTCCCCTCCTCTTCTATTTATAGTGCACAATTAAAATACCCGGTATCGCCTCGCCGGCCCCCAGATACTTAACACACTATCAACGACATTTATGACTACTACACTGAGTCATAAATATTATTATCATTTACTTGTAATATATTAAAATATATTACATGATAATAATTGAGTCATTAACACGACTCGTCACTCCCATAAATATTAATTGAACCTCAAATAATTTGATATTCGTCAATTAATATTTTTTCATGTATTTACTTAAAAAATCATAAGTACATTTAATAAATAAATTCAATACTCATTATTCTAAACTCTAATAATATGAATTTATTTATTGCATTGGTGATAGTTTAACTTTGGACAATTCTCGGACCCTTGTGGCAGGGCCCACTATGTCCAATTCTCCTATTCAACTGAATAGGGCAGATTCTTGAATATGCTATTGTGTGTGACCCTCTAGGCCCTTATCTAGATAGTCGTGAATAGTATTCACAGACCAAGAGCGGGATCTAGCAACTCCCAATGGCCCCTGAAGAAATAAGGATTGTCACAGCTGCGACAACCAACCTACGAACATGAATTGTGTAATATAATCTCTTTGTCTATAATATCTCATAAAGCAGGACGCACTCTTGTGTCATCGCCCTTTTCTTGCTTTATAGTTTGTTGATTTAGCTGGACGGATTTACCCTTGACTGCCATGGCCATGGTCTTATAAATTTACTTCCATTCATATTAACATGGCCTGAGATATATTACTTCCATAACTCGGAAGCAACAAATATTTTCTTGACCATTAAACCAATGTCATGCCACCAATGACGCACCTGATACAAACTACCTCGCCACGACTTCATTGCCATGGTTTTCGTCTTGCATCAAAGTATGCAATCAAATGACATACATTGGTAAGGATCTCAAGTCAGGAGACCATTACACATGATCGTAGATAGGAACATCCAATGACACCAGAAACATGTGGAGTTCCTATTGGCGGGTCTGTCCTTATGATCTCACTTCTAGAGATCACCAAGTGCAAACTTCATGAGAAGAAGTCTCAATGCTTATGATCCCCCACCACCTGATGGTCAAACATCTACATTGTCCAATCAGTAAGATGTATCTAGACCATAGAACATATATTTAAGATTAATGGCATAGTATCTAGAGGTTCTCATTATAGCCTGGGAACTTCTATAACCTTTCGATATGACAATTAATATTTGGACATTACCATTTCAATAGTGGACGCAGAAAAGTATACACTATAATGGAAAGATGACATCATGCATATCTTACTGTATACACGATATGGTAATCAAAATCACTTAATAGTTGGGTATAGGGCACCCACTATTTCAACAGTATGATGTTAAATTGCATAACTATTATCATCCTAGTTGCATGAATAGAAACTCCACAACACCATAATGTTTTCACTAGAGAATATGTCTCCCTTTTCATCAATAATCTACCATTCCATGTTCAAGAATGATTTATTTATTGATTCTTGTTCACAAAGGTTATGTAATGACACCTAGATGTTACATCCTTGTACATCCATCCAAAAAATAAATAAAATTACCCCTCCCTATATAAGGGCCAGACCAATGCAACTATATTTCAATCAAGAACTATGTTCAGATTGATTCATTCCCTTTTAGAATATGTAGTGATGCCCAAACTTCTCATATCTAGGTCCAACATCAAATTCATCTACCACCCTTTAACCTCAGGCCCCATTTATGGTACATTGGGCCTACTTGGTCCCTATTTCCGTCAGGTATTTCTTTTATCCATGCCATAATGGTCCCAGTAAGCCCAACATAAATCCAAGAATGATGAATTAAAATTGTGTGAATGTCTCCCTAAAAATTTGTGGTGGGATGTCGAGTCTCTTTGTCTCTCAATAACACTGGGTTTCTCAACCCTCCATGCTATATATATTTATTCGAGAAGTCCATGGTCAGAACTATATGAATTTAAAATAAGAACTCCATGGTCTAAATTATATGACCTTAATCTAAGAACCATATGGTACAAACTCTATGACCTTAAACTGGGAGCCTTATTCTAAGAACCATGACTTGCAACTATATGCAAGCCTCCCCAGGAATGCATATGTGGAATGTGGGACTCCTTAGTCCTCAGTCATGTTAGTTGTTTATGCCACCACATTACACGTATTCCTTTTGGAGTCCTTAACCCAAGGTATGATATTCCTGACCTTAAACTGATAGTCTCCCTATCGTCTATGAAACATGACTTTAAAATATTTACAAGGTTCCAAACTCTATGTCTTAAAACTAGAATCCCAATTCAAAGCATCGTAACTTTAAACTATATGTGGGGTTTTTCTGGGATGTGTTGTGTGATGTGGGCCTCCTTTTCCCATATTTAAGTTGGAATTTTTATAAAATAGAACTACACATACACATTGAAGGAATTTCCTCATTAGAGTAGAAACTCTATGACCTTAAACTAGAATTTAACTTCCTCAAATCATGACATTAAACTGTTATCCTAACCTGAATAGGTTTAGAATGCCTCATGATAATCATCACTATAATCATGGGATGCCTTGGTTCCCTTTCTAGAGTGTATTTTCCCCACCAGTGTTTGTCTCTTACCATGTTATGTTCTATAAATACGTGTGGCTTGATTTCCATCCTTACAGGATATTTGTTTATGCCCATACACTTTTTATTTGAGCCCAACCGCAATTTCATCAACCTTTGATACCCTTCAAATTAGTTATAGTGTAGGTATTATGACCTTAAACTGTATTCCTCCTATTCCAAGGTATGTATATGGTATGTGAGACTCTTTTTCTCTATTAATGTCTAGTTATTACTCTATTTTGACACACATATACCCCATAAATTGATGTTTCCCAGTCTAAGAATCGTGGATTTAAACTATATTAATGTTTTCTTTGGGATGCATAGTATGGTGGTAGGCCTCCTAGGTCCTCATTCATATTGGGTTTGTCACTCCGCCACACCACCTTACCTGCTTCCAGAAGCCCCTTACCAATGGTTCAGGCAACATGATGTTAAAATATTTATATTAAGTCCAAACATCATGTCTTTAAACTATATACGAGTTTTCTTTAGGATGTGTAATATGGTTGTAGGCCTCCTAGGTCCCCATTCACATTGGTATTTTCACTCTTCCATACTACGCATTCCCATTTTGGGATAATCCTTATGGTCCAAACTCTATTACCTTAAACTAATATCTCATAGTTTAAGCCTTAAGACCCTAAACTAATATCCATATTATTTTTCTGGAAATGTGACCTTAAACAGTTTGTAGTAGGATGAAGCATTATGACCATAAACTATATGAATTCCCTATACTTTGAGTTTTAAAACTTTCAACTTCATATCCTAGTGTCCTCAATGCATTATGTTAAACTAAGATTTCATCCCCCCCCCCTTCAAGATGAGATGCTTTAGGTTCCCTCATCAGAGAGAATCATCTTCACCGGTGTTGTTCTTCTACCGCACTATGTTCTAGAACTACATGTGGATTTATTCCCATCCTTATGGGATATACAGTAATGTACATATTCATTTTCTTTGGTCCCATCCACAAATCTATCAAATCTTCCATCCCTTTGGCCCTATTATGGTCAAATATTTATGATACTAAACTAAGAGTATAAATACAAACATCATAACTTTAAAATGTGTGAAAGTCTTCTATAGGAGTGTGTTACGTAACGTGGGCCACCTTGATCCACATTTAGGTCAAGTTATAACTATCTCACAATGAACATCCCTTTCATAATACTTTCCCTCAGGGTCCTCAGTGCATGAAATTAAACTGCAGGCTTACCTTGGAAATGTTCAGGATTCCCTTGAAAAAGAGATGATGTTTACCCCATTTTGAAATATTATTCCTCATACGATAAGTATGGGATTCTCAATTAATATTAACCCATAATCTGAAAATTACTAAGAAAAAACACCAGATTATCGACATTTTTTAGAGGGGGTTATGCACCCCCACTAATCATTGAATTTAGAGGGGGTTTACAACCCCCATTAAATATTTTAGCATTATTTTTTTAATATTTGGTTGGATTTTAGAGTTGGTTATGTCAAAACCCTTGTTAATTTAATAATTAGTGGCTCTATAAGTTTTTTTGGATTTTAGAGGTCCAATATATATATATTTGTTTGGATATTAGAGGTTACATATATAAGGAAATTTGTTTTTTAATGAAATGGTGAGATTCACAACCCCCTCAAATCTCTTAAACTAGAGGGGGTTTTGAACCCCCTCTGATACATGACATCAGAGGGGGTTTTGAACCCCATCTAAATTAGGAAATTAGAGGGGGTTGTGAAACCCCACTAATTTAAGAAACTAAAGAAGATTGTGATCCCCGTCTAATTTGTGACATTATAGGGGGATTGTGAACCCCATCTAATTTGTTAAATTATAGGGGTTTACAACCCCCTCTAATTCAAGAAATTACAGGGGATTTATGAATCGCCATTAATTACTTTGATTAGAGGGTTTTTTTACCTAATCTATAGTTTTATTAATTGTTTAAAATAAATATCATATAAATTCAAATTTTAAAATATATAAGTGTGCATGAGCATATGTGTGTGTGTGTGTTTGTATTACATAAATACATTTTATAAATGTATTGAAATGCTTTATAAACCCATATATATAAAGACAACATATAAATACTTTAAATAAATAATTATACATATATAATATTGGTATACATAATATAATTGTAATTATAAATATATTTATTCAAATATATAAAATTTATATATGGTTCTATAAATACTATACAATTATATTATTATTTATATAACACATATATTATAATAAATTAATTTTTATTGTATATATAGTTATAAGTACATTTATATTATATTATGTATATAATATTTATATATATAATATATAAAAAAATTAAATATATATATATATATTAAATTTATTATATAATATATATTATATTATAAATATTATATTATATGTAAATTTACATGTATTATAAAGTTATTTTATATATATTTTAGTATACCATGTTAATTATAAATTAATTTAGTAGATATATCATTTAATTATATTATATATTTCCAATTATATGAATGTATTTAATTTTGTGTTTATATATATATATATATATATTTGTGTGTGTGTGTGCATGATATAATATAAATGTATATAATTACATACATAAATATATAATATAAATGTATAGTATTTGTAAGACCAACATATATTTTTTATAGTTTAAAAAAATGTATAATAATAATAATAATTAATAATAATATTGTTATAGACACACACACAAATATATATAAGTATATAAAAATAATTTTTTATATATAGGATATTTTTAAATATTATATTAATACATAAATATATACACACAGACACACAAATATAAAGGTATTTACAAAAATATGTATAAATATATATATTTATATATGTAATTATAATTTTTTATATATGTTTTATATACAAAGATAAAATATATATATTATAAACAAATATATGTTATATATAAATATTATATACAAATATATTATATATTACACGCACGTATATTATATATTCACAAAAACATTATATATCCTCAAATATATTATATAATTTGTATTTCGACACACACACACACACACACACACACACACACATATATATATATATATAATTTTTTGTATGTAAATAAATAAAATTTAGTGTATATATAATAAAGGAATTCCTTGTCTATAGTGGTTCAACAGTCGTGCTCTATCCATTCGGTACAGGGTTTGATTCCCAGCGTGGGAATATTTTACTCCTTCAGTCGGGTGTGGGGAGAACTGTTGCACGTGTGAAAGGGTGATCATTAGGTGAGAGGATCATGGGCACGCTTGAGTGGTGTCTGGTGGGGGCATGGGGTGGGTGTCCCTGGTCTTGGTTGTGGATGTGGTTGGTGTCTAGGATCTTGGGTGGTGGGGTGTCCAGGGTCTTGGGTGGGTATCTCATGGGGTGTGGGGTGGTTGTTCAGGGTCTTGGGTGTCGTGTGGGGTGTCGGTGGGTTCTCTAGGGTCATGGGTGGGGCGTGGGGGTAATATATATATATATATATAGATGGGGGGTGTTTGTGTGTGTGTGTGGGTGGGTGGGTGTTTGTGTGTGTGTGTGTGTGTAAATGACTAGTTTATGGGAGGTTATAACTGCCCTAAACTACCACTTTGAAATCCAATTATAGGTGGTTATAAACTCAAATAAACTACCTATTTAGGGTGAATTTGGATTGAAACTGGAGGGTTTAAAACCCCCTATAATCTAACTGCTGCTAATATTCATCCTATTTTACCAATTCTTACCCATAATCGCTCTTAATTAGAGTAGGTGGGAACTTTATCAGCGGTTATGGGTAATCACCAATAAAGTGTTTAGAAGGGGTTAAAACCCATTTTAAATGAAAAAATAAACAATTCTAATCACCCTTTTTTCTGTTATGTATGGGATACCTCGTCATACTAATGAGATGCCTCGAATTCCATTTTTAGATATGATCACCCCTACTGGTTTTGTTCTCTCATCACGTCACATTCAATAATTACATGTGGATTGATTCCCATCCTTGTGGGATACATAGAGATTCCCAAACTTCTCATTTCTGGTCCCAGCCACAAATTCAATCATCATTAGGCCCCTTAACCCCAATTATAGTCCATGCATTATGACCTTAAAGAGTATGCAGTTCATCTTAAGGTGGGTATGTGGTGTGTGAGCCTTCTTATCCTTATTCATATCAAGTTTTACCTATTTTGTTCCATATATACCCTTAGAGTGAATATTTTTCATATAGTCCAAATGATATGACTCTAAAAAATCCAACATAGTTCAGATTGTATGGCCTAAAATGATGTGTGTTACCTTCAAGAACTATATGTATCTTGATTTCCATCATTATGGGATATGTAGTGATTCCCAGATGTTTTGTATTTGGTCCTAGACACAAGTACCCTTTGGATCCTTGTCCCATGTTATGGTTCACATGATATAACCTTAGACTAATTTCAAAACCTAGTTTTGATTCCATGAATTCTGATATGACCCATTCCACACATCATGTCTTTCTCTATTTGGATTTCCATCACCCTTCAATTCCAAATAGACCCACCTAATGGTGATGGTCTCATTCCATTTCTGCCTCACCTCCCATCCTGATACAACACCCTGATGGATCTTTGGAAGCAGATGATAGATCATGTGTTTCAAATAGGGTCAATGGTCGATCTTGCATTTTCTTACTTCATTAATGGATGGTGTGGTTGAGATTCATGTGTTCTAAATATGATCAATAGTCAATACCTACTCATCATTTAACCCTTATCTAGATCTCGTAAGTATCGTCTTACATCCTTTCCACTTTCTTGTATCTTAGTGGGATTCTAATACCCTTGGTATCACCTCTAATGTGCACTTCCATGTGTCAGGAAACCCCCTAAACATTCCTTGTTCCATGCACTAAGCATGACTAACATGGGATTAGAAGTTATAGTGGGGTGAATTATGATGTGTTTGAGCTACAAAAAGGATCCCTTGGTCCATACTTCATGACCTTAAACATGGAGTTCATGTCCAAGCATCATTGATTTAAACTATATGTGGGTTGTCTTCCCAGAGAGATGTTGTGTGGAATTTGGGCCACCATGTCCCTCATTTACATTGGGTTTTTCACTCTGTCACACTACACATTTCCATATTGGATATTAAATCCACATTCCATGATGTATGAACTTAAACTATGTAAAATGTCCCAGTCACATGACGTTAAAATTGTGAGATGTGTCCTACTCACATGATGTTAAACTGTAAAATGATCCACCCTTACTATGTAATGTTAAATTTCATGTACTATATCCTAACTGTATGACATAAAACTACATATCTATCATCATTTTTGTATGACATAAAATTTTAGGTTATCTTAGGCCCTTGCCTGAGATCCCTTTCTTTGGTACCGATCACTTACTCCATCACTCATGTTTCTTCAGACCTCACATGGTATCTAGGATTATGCCCCCTATAATATGGGTATGACCTTTTATCAGACTAATAAACTTACAACAATTTTCTATATTCCAGGGTGTAATACTTCTAAGAGTGTTAAAACCCATTTCACCATTTCATCACTCCATTCCCACACTTCCAATGGCCCGAAGGCCTTCGTTTTTTTATTGATTTTGATAATCCACCTTTCAAGGGGTGAGGTGGAACCCTTTCAAGGACCGTAGGTGTAAGTATTTCATAGAACATAGACCATAGATGAATTAATTTTTCATAGGCTTCAAACATTACATAAAACCCAGACTAACTACTTGGAACTTCTCCTCCCTAACATCTTCATCGTGAAATTAGCTATCCACCTTCGCATGGAAATCCGGCTAGGCTTTCTCATGCATGTACAGGCTTTTCATGATATAAGGTGCCATACCCTATAATTATTTCAATCTGTTTAGCTTCTACTATTGTGAAATCTTCTTGCTCCTCCTCCTTCTGAAGTTTTTTCCTTGTAGGCTGTCTAGTTTGCATCTGCACTTAAGGTGGCCTGAAGGGACCCCCTAAAGACTTTTTATCATTACATTTATTTCTCACCTACTATCATGGTACAATTTCCTAAAAGTATTTTGATGACATTACAATACATGTTATGTGTTTTAAACATATCTAGTAGTCGACCCTCGTTTTATTATCCACATTCAAGGAAAATGGTACAGATGATCTGTTTCGAACATGGACAGTAGTTATCATGTATCTCTATGACACTCTCCTTGTGTTCTATATTTTGGGAATCATGATTCAAAATTTCAATCCCACTTTTCTTGGACTTAATTCAAATCCCTTGGCGTTATCCCATTCATGTAAAAGAGAAATCCAGAAATGAAAGTTGGATGTTCTGAGATCCTTGTTCGCCAGCCACAACCTATCTCAACCTGAACAATCATGGTGGTCATTCAATGATAGTAGAACCTGAGTTCTCAATGATTATATATAATTCTCATATGAAAATAAATCATCTGTTCATACCTTATTTCTCACACTAAACATGAATCATTTTACATTAGGGACAACCATTCACTGTCTCACAAATATGATTAAGGTGGGATAAATAAAAGTAGAAAAAGAAATGTTTCCATGAACCCAAAAACGTTTCTTAAGAAAAAAAAGAAAATAGTGGAATTGGTGAGGGTCATCCAAATGTTGGATCCTCTCTTGAGTCCCCAAAAAACACCCCTATGGCTCTACTCTAGGAATCACGTGTTACAACTTCACTAGTCTTTGGAAGGTTTCATCTATGACCTTCTTCCTCCTTCTAAGATATACTTCCTCCTCACTAGTGATGGGGTGAGGTTGATCATCCCAGATCTATGCATAGTCCAACTTATCCTAGAGATTGGATACTTGAAGTGTTTTCTTCCTCATAAACCACTTATCCTCCTCTAACTGAGACCTTATTTGGATGATTAATTTTGATTGATTATCGATGAAAGAAAATCACTCATTCATCTCTTATTTTAGATATTGGATTTTGAGGTTGACTTCCTAGAGATTCCTCACGTTTTTAGACTTATTTTGGTTCCAAGAAACCTCCAAATGATGGCTTCCCTCACACACTTACTCAACAAGGAATTCACAGACCAGCATGTGGACACCACGATCATCCATCCATCTAGTGATCAAGTTATGAAACTAGTGGTGGAGGGACCCCATTTGAATTTCCAAGTATGGATCCTAGTTTTGGGTTGATGAAACATTGTGTATGGATCCACGCTCTTCACAAGACTTTGTTCCATTCATCAACATATATAGACTCAGAGTCCTCTTGTTCTTTAGGAGGTTCATGATCATATTCAAGGAAAGCTGTGAGAATGGTGATAGTAATGTCCTATTATAGAATCATTTTATATAGTCTAAGATCTAGATAATTATTTCATCCATCCTCACTTGATCCATCCTCTAGAGTTGGATCCACCTATACAACCTATCCAATCCTTTCTGTTGGAAGAATATCATCTTCAATTACCACCTTGACCTCAGGCGCCACTAATGCGAGTGTTATTGTTGGTGGTTGGGTTCTAAGTGCTGTTCAAATTTACATTCTAAAATATGTTATTCAAGTATAAAAAGAAAATAAAGGATTTAATGATATAGGTAAGAAGGGAACTTACATGAATTTTATACTCTAATGGAAAAATCCTGATAATTTATGTGTATTTCCCCATGAAAATTCCCTTCGTAGGCCACTACCTCAACTGTAGGCATGGATGTTTGTTTGATCGCAACTACAATATCTGGATGATACCCCACACTTTTTACTTCATGGTTTGAGGTCCTGATGCCCCCCACCCTTTCTAGGTCCCACTCAGACCTCCCCCTCCTTCACACTTGATTACTATGTTGATGAAGAAAAGTAATTATAGAATAGTTATACATAGAATATTATATCTGAGGTACATGATATCTAGATGTTAACCTAGTGAAAATTAAAACTTCCTTTTATAGGGGATCCTCCATGAGAATCACTTCCCGATGACTCATCTGACTCCTCATAAGAGGGATCACGCATATCCAGTTCAGCTATTGACAGTTGTGGGGAGAGGTCTTGTCCAACAATACCTTAACCTAGTTAGCCAATGGGAATACAATGACACAGGAATGAAACAAGTCTTCCAGCTCTGTCACATACCACTCCCCTTCATCCCAAGATACACGGAAATTGTCCTTAGCATAACCAATCCTAGTGAGATGTATCCCATGTATGTTGATATGCCTCCACATCCCACGAATACTAGAGAACTGTATAAAGTTGTATCATTTTTTCCAAGACTCGGGAATGTTGGAATCACTGAGAATGTCTATGTGGAATTACCACTTCCTAGGATCTAGGAAAAATATCAAGGGACCATCCCAAATGGCTCCCCTTTATCCTGAGTCTTCTTGTTCAAGAGCATTGGGCCAGATGGTGTTGTTGTTCTTGTTGTGCTTCTTTCCTATTCAGGGTGATGAACTATGGGACCTACTAATACATTCATTCCCACTATACCATCTCTACCATGATGTTTCCCTCTATCTGATGTTTGTACCTAGCCCTGTAGTGCAAGGCTCAACTCATCATTGTCCTGGGGGTCCCGTTGTTTTAGCATGACTCTTGGATATACACCCTCCGAACTCAATGCATATTTATGAGTAAGCTCAAACATATTAGTTAGTGGTAGAATCTCATTTGATATATTTTCAAATTTGTGTGTAATCATGTTCGATAATTGTCTCACCATTGAAGGGTGGAACTCATGATGCACCTATGAGTACACCTTCATGGTCAACCTATGTTGGCACCTAAATTTCCTTGATAATTGGTGTGGATTGTATGGATCACATACTAGATCTCATTTTACCCTTTATACTAGTACCCCACCTTGAAAGTACAGAAGTTACGATCTCCACTCCTCAATCCCTGTGACATTGTCGGTTACTGTCATGACCCGACCCAACGGGGCTCGAGCCGTGACTCCCCAAGCCTGCCTCCAATAGGCCAGGGGCTGGCGACCAGCGCCGAGTAGGCTATCACACACATGAGAGGCATTAGCCTAAGGTACCTGTACACACGCACCCACAAACACCTCCATGCAATAGTGCAGAGATATAGGAACTGAAAAGTAAAAGCATGCATACAATCTTTCCCAAACCAGAGTGCAACAACAAAAGTACAAAGGGAAAAACAGGGCCCACCAAAAGAAAACTACAAAGCGCTTCCAACCTACTCTGAAGAAGGGGAACACTGCCACAAACACCCGCCAGAAATCTCCCTCGGCACAGCTCCAGTAAACACCCCGGTCAACTCGCTCACTAAGCTCCGCTTGCTCTGGGTCCTCCTGGGACTCCGTCAAAAGGCCCGTGGTCTGCACAAGACACAAACATGTGCAGGCAAAGCCCGTGCAGGGGTGAGTATAAACATACTCAGTAGGCACCCCAAAAACCCAAAACCCAAGGGAGAAACTGAAAGGCAACAGTCCGCTCAACCCAGCCAGAGGGAACCTAGACGAGAGAGAAACTCCATCTCGTGACCATCCTTGGATAAACACAACTAGTCAGCTCAGCTCAGCTCAGGTGTATGCCCATACATACACCTTGAACAATCTAGATATACACAGATCACGCCACAAAGCCACAAGAGGTACCGACCTCATCACCAGCAACTGCCCCCAACCAGGAGAGTACACCAAATGAACAGTGTCATACCAGATGAAAATCATCCGAGTGATACACTCAATTAGATCCCAAACAAACATCTCAGACGCTCACCCGAGAGACCACGCTCGTCGGATAACATCACTGACGAAACATCGCTGAAACACCATAACCACCAAACTCCTCGGATAGGGGATCACCTCTAGGTTCCGCTAGGGGATACCAATACCCACTCCGGTATACGTAGCTCACAGATAGGGGATCACTCCCAGGGTCCGTTGGGGGATACCATGACCGATCTGGCATATGTAGTTCTCACAGATAGGGGATCACTCCCAGGGTCTGCTAGGGGATACCACGACCCGATCTGGCATACGTACTTCTCACAGATAGGGGATCACACCCAGGATCCGCTGGGGGATACCACAACCCGATCTGGTGCTCGACAGAAGCTTCACACTCAGATAGAGGATCATCGTCCATATAAAGATGGACACGACGATACCGGAACCCTATCTGGTATAACTCGCGATGTAGGGGATCGAACCGACGATTCCACAACCCTACCGAAACCACGCAGTGAGTAGGGGATCGCATAACCAACGATACCGTAACCCTACTGACACCAAGCGCTGAGTAGGGGATCGTATAACCAACGATATCACAACCCTACTATAAACATCATGCTGAGTAGGGGATCGTAAACCCGACGATGCCACAACCCTACTGTGCACGACCCACCGCATAGGGGATCTTATTCCCGATGATGCCAGAAACCCTACGGGGTTAACTTGTTAGATAGGGGATTGTCGCTCATGAATAAGCGGTCACAACGATACCAAGAACCCGATCTAGGGTAAAGAATGCTAGAGGATCTGCTCCGGCCCACCGGAGGGATACCACAACTCTAACAGTTTAAACATCCCATATAGAGGATCACAAACCCATACGAAGGTTGTGATGCCACACGAACCCTCGTAGGAACGAACCAAGGGAGAACCCTCAACCACTGTGGGTCCAAACGTCGCTAACCCGAGCGACCTGCCACAACGCCACACTGTGCACCTCCTAGTCCAAAACCGAGGCCACCATCGCGTTCCACGCGGAAAAACACACAGGATAGGCTGTTTACTCACCCGAAATGGAGCACCGGTGAAAAAGTCACTATTCACCGTAGCTAGCTCGTGCGGGGCCCACCCAACAATCCCGAAACCCATCGAGCAGACAACACCACGGAGATCCCCTCGAAAAAACAAGCGGAATCGACTACTCACTCGTCTGAAACGGTCACCCGGTGAAAAAGGTACTATTCACCGAAGCCAGCTCGGGTGGGGCCCACGCCTGGATTCCAAAACTCATCGAACGGATCACACCATTGCGATCCTCTCGGAAAAACACACAGGATAGACTATTCATCCGCCAAAATCGGACTCCTGGTGCAAAAGCTGCGTTTCACCGCGAACGCCAAACAACGACCTCGTGGGGCCCACACCCCATTCTCAGTCCCAACACCCGAAAACCATCTCTAAAAGTCCATCGTACCATCAGGGTCTCAACGCCACTGACGGCACATCAATCGGACGCTCCGGGTAGAAGTTACAACGGCCCGAAGTCGTAAAATAATAAAACAATATTATTTTTTACGACGTTTCTTGCTCCCGGACCACGATCCCGAACCTTAAAACCCTCGAACCTACACCGGAGGGTTCGTCTTGTCGTCAGGGTCACGTTGCCACAAACGGTGCGCGAATCCAGCTCCCGAATTGCAAAATACGGGGGTTTAAAGACCCTCGTATGGTAAAAGAGGCCGGACCGGCCTGAACCGGCCGCCGCCGCCGGCCCGCCCTCGTCGGCCGCCCTCCGTCGCGCGCCGCCGCACTGGGCGGCCGGCCTCCGCCGCGGGCCACTGGACTTCACCGGCACCGGCGGATCTTCCGTGGACCGCCGGGGGCACCCCGGTGGTCCGTTTTACGATCCGGAGGCATCTACACGACCTTTGGGACCCAATCTATACTGTTATGGCTTCAATTTGCAGAAAAATCAGCAAAAACGGGATTGGGGGTTAAAACTCAAATCCGCCTACCTCGCGGGCGAAACGCCGACGTTCTGCCTTAGATCCGTGCTCCAGAGCTTCCGTTGCGCGCTCCTGGAATGTCCACTGTCGAATTCCGAGTTCGTGGGCGCTTCATTTGCTCGATTCGGCGGAGCGGCGGCGAAGAACGTCGAGAGGAATGATAAAGGGGGGGGTGATATTTATATCAGCCGCCCGCCGGCGCCAAACCCTCCTCAGACCCAACGCCCGATGCGAACAAAAGAAAGGTCACCCCTAGGGTAAACGCGCCGTTCTGAATGCAACGGAGGTCTCAAATTTTTCATCTGAGACTCCGTTCAGAAGTTATGTGAGCCGACGCTCGCACATTAACTCTGCTACTTATTTACGAAAATGCCCCTGGTGGCGTTTCTCACCGCAGGCCCGCACCCGCAAAGTTTACACCCCGTCAAGGGTAAACGGCACGTTCCGGACGCAACTGTGCCATCAGATTTCCATTCTGAGCTACCTTTTAGGAGATATCACACCCCCTCCACGTGCATAGTATAAAAATACTTAATATTTTTATAAAATTAATTCCGGGCACACCGGGCCTCAGAATCGCACTCCGTCTTCGCGCCTAGCTCTAGAATTATTCCAAGAAATATTAAAAAGTATGACAGGACCAAAAACCCAAGTCGCTACATCCTCCCCCCCCCCCTTAGAACATTTTGTCCCTGAAAAGCCCTAAGTACAAGGAAAGTGATCGGACTCTCAACTGGGTCTCACACACCAGCGAGCTCACCAACAAACACCCATGACCGAACGTATAAGTCAGAGGGACTCATCCGCCAAACCTCAACACTATCCGCTTTGGGTGGCACTGACTCGCCCGCATGGTTTTAATCGCGTCACAAAAACGCGTCTCGGTGGGGGAAGGATCCCTCTTCCTCACGTATTCGAAGATGCAGAACAACTCCCACACAGGGTCTTACCAACACCCTGAACAAAACTCGAGCAGGAAACAAAAGGAAAGAGTACCGCTAAACAGTGTCTGACAAACTACTGTAGTAAGTAGAAAAGACACAAGGCGTACCTCTATCCATCTGCAGTGCCTCTGGATCGACTGCCTCCAGGGCATGCAACTGTCCTCGCCCTCGGCCACCAGCACCCTGAGCTTGGCGTGGACCACCTGGGGGTGGGGGCGGTGGAAACTGGTACTGCCTACCACCGCCTCCTGCTGCACCAGCTCCGCCGCCACGCCCGCCGCCCTGTGGACCTCCTTGCTCGAGACGCTGCCTTTTCCAAGGCGGTCCATCGACCGGATCCCTCTCAGCAGCACGTCGGGTAGGACAATCTCTAGCAAGATGTCCTCGACCATCTCATGCGTAACACCGCCTCTCTTGTGGCTGACCAAAACTGGCCTGCGAGCCCTGAGCCTCAGATCCTCCATTCTGAGGTTGCCTCCTAAAACGTCGACCACATCCTGACCCCTGAGTCTGTTGTCGGCTACCAGATGCCGATTCGACTGATGAAGTCTCAGCTCTCGAGTTCCTAGCACTAACAGGGGGAATCTGCTCAGCTAGAAAACTCTCCACCACCAACGCTCGCTCCAGCACTGCAGCATAGGTGGGCAGGCACAAGGAAACCACACCTGCTCGGATGTCCCTGTGTAAGCCCTGCTCGAAGGTCCGAGCCCTAAAGAACGGGTCTCGAACCATATCAAGGGAGTAGCGCGACAGGTCTGTAAACCTCGCTGAGTACTCCGACATGGTCATGATCTCCTGTCGAAGCTCCGAGAAGCTCCTGAATCCGCACTGACCTCAGCGTCACCGGATAGAACTCTTCTCTGAAGAGCTGCTCAAAATCTGCCCACGTGAGCGTCTCCTAATCATGGGACTGTGTCACCAAACTCCACCATTGCCCGGAAGAACCATGCAAAAGGCTCGCCGCTAGGACCACCATCTGATCTGGAGGTGTCCTCACTAGGCGGAAAACTCCGGTGACTGCCTCAAGCCAGTCATCAGCTGCCTGGGGGTCTGGATCACCCCGGAACCTCAGAGGTCGCTACCTCTAGAACTTGTGCAGCGCACTCAGCCTGCGCGCAACCTGGTCCTGCACCGCTGACACAATCAGCTGCTCGACAGGTGGTGGCTCAACCGGTAGACCACCTGGAGGTGAAACCTCAGAACCTGCGCCCTGCTCCATAGCCTCTACACGGGGCGGGTCGTCAGCACAATCGTACTGCGGAACCCTCGCTGGATGTCGTCGTGGAGGCATCCTGAAATACATTCAAGACACACCACAATCAAACAGTATATCTGGAGAGCTTACTCAAGAAGGACAAGGAAAACCCAAAAACCCAGTCTTATATGATGCATGTACCATTATGTCCCCGCGACCAGTGTACGAATGTCCCGTGTCAAAAGGCAGGTTATCAGAGTCCTGGTGTATGGATACGTCAGCCACCACACCAACACTAGAGTCTTTGGCCTAAAAGTTGAACTCGAAACATCCTAACACTACCGCTATGCAACCCGAACCAAGCTCACAGCTAGACCATCTACGCTCTGAGAACCCAAAGGTGGAACCTCCTCTGATACCACTTTGTCACGACCCGACCCAACGAGGCTCGAGCCGCGACTCCCCAAGCCCGCCTCCAATAGGCCAGGGGCTGGCGACCAGCGCCGAGTAGGCTATCACACACGTGGGAGGCATTAGCCTAAGGTACCTGTACACACACACCCACAAACACCTCCATGCAACAGTGCATAGATATAGGAACTGAAAAGTAAAAGCATGCATACAATCTCACCCAAACCAGAGTGCAATAACAAAAGTACAAAGGGCAAAATAGGGCCCACCAAAATAAAACTACAAAGCACATCCAACCTGCTCTGAAGAAGGGGAACGCTTCCACAAACACCCGCCGAAAAGCTACCTCGGCACAGCTCCAGTAAACACCCCGGTCAACTCGCTCACTAAGCTCCGCCTGCTCTGGGTCCTCTTGGGACTCCTTCAAAAGGCCTGTGGTCCGCACAAGACACAAACATGTGCGAGGAAAGCCCATGCAGGGGTGAGTATAAACATACTCAGTAGGCACCCCAAAAACCCAAAACCCAAGGGAGCAACAGAAAGGAAACAGTCCGCTCAACCCAACTAGAGGGAACCCATACGAGAGAGAAACTCCATCTCGTGACCATCCTCGGCTAAACACAACTGGTCAGCTCAGCTCAGCTCAAGTGTATGCCCATACATACACCTTGAACAATCCAGATATACACAGCTCGCGCCACAAAGCCACAAGAGGTACCGACCTCATCACCAACAACTGCCCCCAACCAGGAGAGTACACCACACGAATAGTGGCATACCAGATGACACTCAACCGAGAGATATACTCCATCGGATCCCAAACAAACATCTCAGACGCTCACCTGAGAGACCACGCTCGTCGGATAACATCACTGATGAAACATCGTTGAAACACCATAACCACCAAACTCCTCGGATAGGGGATCACCTCTAGGGTCCGCTAGGGGATACCAAGACCCACTCCGGTATACGTAGCTCACAGATAGGGGATCACTCCCAGGGTCCCCTGGGGGATACCACAACCCGATCTGGCATACGTAGTTCTCACAGATAGGGGATCACTCCTAGGGTCTGTTGGGGGATACCACGACCCGATCTGGCATACGTACTTCTCACAGATAGGGGATCACACCCAAGATCCACTGGGGGATACCACAACCCGATCTGGCGCTCGACAGAAGCTTCACACTTAGATAGAGGATCATCATCCATATAAAGATGGAAACGACGATACTGGAACCCTATTTGGTATAACTCGCGATGTAGGGGATCGAACCGACGATGCCGCAACCCTACCGAAACCACGCGCTGAGTAGGGGATCGCATAACCAACGATACCGCAACCCTACCGACACCAAGCGCTGAGTAGGGGATCGTATAACCAACGATACTGCAACCCTACTATAAACATCATGCTGAGTAGGGGATCGTAAACCCGATGATGCCAAAACCCTACTGTGCATGACCCACCACGTAGGGGATCATATTCCCGATGATGCCAGAAACCCTACGGGGTTAACCTGCTAGATAGGGGATCGCCGCCCGTGAATAAGTGGTCATAGTGATACCAAGAACCTGATCTACGGTAAAGAATGCTAGAGGATCCACTCCGGACCACCGGAGGGATAACACAACTCTAACAGTTTAAACATCCCATCGAGAGGATCACAAACCCATACGAAAGTTGTGATGCCACACGAACCCTCGTTGGAACGAACCAAGGGAGAACCCTCAACCACTGTTGGTCCAAACGTCACTAACCTAAGCGACCCACAAAAACGCCACACTGTGCACCTCCTAGGCCAAAAATGAGGACACCATCGCGTTCCACGCGAAAAAACACGCAGGATAGGCTGTTTACTCACCCGAAACAGAGCACCGGTGAAAAAGGCAGTATTCACCGTAGCTAGCTCGTGCGGGGCCCACCCAACGATCCTGAAAACCATCGAGCAGACAACACCACGGCGATCCCCTCGGAAAAACAAGCGGAATCGACTACTCGCTCGTCCGAAACAGTCACCCGGTGAAAAAGGTACTATTCACCGAAGCCAGCTCGGGTGGGGCCCACGCCTGGATTCCAAAACTCATCGAACGGATCACACCATTGCGATCCTCTCAGAAAAACACACAGGATAGACTATTCATCCGCCAAAATCGGACTCCTGGTGCAAAAGCTGCGTTTCACCGCGAACACCAAACCCCGGCCTCGTGGGGCCCGCACCCTGTTCTCAGTCCCAACACCCGGAAACCATCTCTAAAAGTCTGTCGTACCATTAGGGTCTCAACACCACTGACGACACGTCAATCGGACGCTCCGGGTAGAAGTTACAACGGCCCGAAGTCGTAAAATAATAAAACAATATTATTTTTTACGATGTTTCTAGCTCCCAGTCCACGATCCCAAAACTTTAAACCCTCGAACCCACACCGGTGGGTTCGCCTCGTCGTCAGGGTCGCGTCGCCGCAAACGGCGCGCGTATCCGGCTTTCGGATTGCAAAATACGGGGGTTTAAAGACCCCCTTATGGTAAAACACGCCGAACCGGCCTGGACCGGCCACCACCGCCAGCCCGCCCTGGCCGACGGCCCTCCGCCACGCGCCGCCGCGCTGGGCGGCCGGCCGCCGCTGCTCCGCCGCGGGCCGCTGGACTCCGTCGGCGCCGATGCCGCGCCAGCGGATCTTCCGCGGACCGCCGGGGGCACCCTGTCGGTCCGTTTTACGATCCGGAGGCGTCTACACGACCCTCGGGACCCGATCTATACTGCTACGGCTTCAATTTGCAAAAAAAACGCATCAAAAATGGGATCAGGGGTTAAAAATCAAACCTGACTACCTCGCGGGCGAAACGCCGACGTTCTGCCTTAGATCCGCGCTCCAGAGCTTCCGCTGCGTGCTCCTGGAACGTCCGTCGTCGAATTCCGAGCTCGTGGGCGCTTTGTTTGCTTGATTCGGCGGAGCGGCGGTGAAGAACGGCGAAGAACGTCGAGAGGAACGATAAAGGGGGAGGGGGGCGCTGATATTTATATCAGCCGCCCGCCGGCGCAAAACCCGCCTCGGACCCGACGCCCGATGCGAACAAAAGCAAGGTCACCCCTAGGGTAAACTCGTCGTTCTGAATGCAACGGCGGTCTCAGATTTTTCATCTAAGACTCCGTTCAGAAGTTATGTGAGCCGACGCTCGCAGACTAACTTTGCTACTTATTTACGAAAACCCCCCTGGTGGCGTTTCTCACTACAGGCCCGCGCCCGCAAAGTTTACACCCCGCCTAGGCTAAACGTCACGTTCCGGACGCAACCGTGCCATCAGATTTCCGTTCTGAGCTACCGTTTAGGAGATATCACACCCCCTCCATGTGCATAGTATAAAAATACTTAATATTTTTATAAAATTAATTCCGGGCACACCGGGCCTCGGAATCACACGCCGTCTTCGCGCCTAGCTCTGAGAATTATTCCTAGAAATATTTCAAAGTCTGAAAGGACCAAAAACCCGAGTCTCTACAGTTACCACCTCGATCGGTAGGGAGAACAAGTTAAATATAAAGTGATCCACCAACCCATCATTATCTATTACATCCCCCAGGACCAACTTGAATGGGTAACTCCCCAA